>BSBM01000286.1:3212500-4657500 GCA_027924585.1 Larix kaempferi
TGATGCGATATCTACAGCCATTGCACCACATAGCCTTATGGTGTTTTACCTACAAAAAGCCATACAAGAAAATATTACATAATGATCCAATATTTATGATTAAGTGCATGTTTATAATGCCATACAGGGAAAAAAAATCAGCGTGTACATCGACAATATGTTTGCAAAAAAAAAAATAGTGTGGTTGATTAATATGCTTTTTCTGCTTATCTTTTAAACCATATGCTAAATCGATTTCCCTTTGTGTTGGATTGGTATCTCCATTGCGATGTGCAACTTTAACCAATGAAGCCACACCTTCCCATGATATTCCATGACCATATTGTTCACATCGTTCAATTCATACCTTCATTCAATCAAGATTGTTTGTGATATATAAATGAATTGCATCCCACTCTTGACCAACTGTTTGATGACAATAAAATTAAAATTCAATACAAAATGTATATTCACTTAACAAAGTATATTACACTCTAAATTGATGCAATATATTGAATATAAAAGGAGAATATGTATGATATATATACATAAAAATCAACAGTCATATGTGTTATATTACCTTTCACCTTCCTCGATCTACCTTTACCCTTCGAGTACTCCCCTTCGAAATCTTTATTGGAGTCCGGATCACAAATGCGACGTAAATTGAGCTTTGATGCTAATATAAGAAGATATTCACTAATATACAACATGTTTTGGTATACCATATATCCCTCCATCATAGAACCCTCAGCATGTGCTCGTTGTCTAACAAAACCCTTCATAAATTTCAAGTGCCTCTCAACCATCCACATGGACCTTGAGTGCACAGGTCCACACAATTCAATCTCCTCAACTTGGTGTATGAGGTAGTGTTCCTGTGCATTGAAAAATTCCGAAGGTAGATGCTTCTTCATTTCACACATGAGACGAGGAATTTCTCTCCTCCAATACTTTATATCTTATTTATGGAATTATTTAGATGACAACCATCTACAAGTGACACAACCCAATCAAGAGATTTAAGAAAAAAAACATTATATTACATAACATGAATTAGAGCACAAAAATCAAATATAAGTTCTATGATGAATTAAACAAACACTAAGAGTATGCAAAAAATCGCTACTTATCTCATGTATTTCCTGAGATTATACATTACTTGTTTATCATTGTTGTCGAAGTTATCCGGGAGAGAGAGAGGTAGAACATACTATAACAATATACAAATCGTTTCATTTTTTAAACAAAGAGTAGACAAACAAAATACCAACAATATGCACTGGAATAAAAAAAACAAGAATTATATGCATACCATAATAATTACATTCATGAAGACATGCCAATCATGCGTTTTCACCACCGCAAAATCACCTTTCTTTGTTATGATATTCTTCATGTTCACACAAAATCCAGTGGGAAATTTAATTTTTCGCATGAATTCTTTTACAACATTACTTTGCTGGTCCGTTAACATCCATGTAAGTGAGTTTATATTAATTTTTTCTCCGTTGCTATGAAATTGAATGGACTCTTTCATTGGATGGTTGCCTTGTTGAATGTCTTTCCAAATTTTGACAATTTTTTATTTCTCACTCCTTCCATCCAATATTCGCCATAATGTTTCAGTCACATTATTTCCGACATGCATTGTATCAAACAAATGAGCAATTTGTAGGTTCTCATAGTAGGGCAACCTACTAAATTGTCTAGGATAACTTTTCATTCCTCGTGGAAGCCCATTAATGACTTCATGATCACATGAAAGACCATCATGAATCGTATTTTATAAAGAAATTACAGAAATCAATGTCAATTATAGTAAACAACAGACAATAAAAAAATACACAACATTTCATATACGATGGTTCATATAATGTACTTTGACTATTTCTATTATATTACAACTTCCATAGGTGAGGTGTCATTCTATGCGGTTTTAATGCAGTCTCTTGCTTTCCATTGAACATATATTTTTCAGTATTTCGATACCTGTGATTCTTAGAGAGGACGTGCTTATACTCATCAAACACCTCCTTTCCTAATCTTTTTGAATGACGAGATTTGATATTAGGACCACAAACTGGACATGTAAATTTCCCTTTGTCTAAAGACCTACATAAAGAGATGGAATATCTATGTCAATTATAATTATATACAAAATGAATGGATTATTTAGAAAAACATACGTGCATAGTATATTAACTAGTTCATAAAATTAAATGCAAATAAAGTGGAACTTATAATTACAAACCGAAAAAATGGGTTAACCCTAGGGCATCATGTATTGTCCATACAAGCATTGCATGGAATTGAAATTGCCTTTGTCGTATTGGTCTATATAGGTCATATATAGTGATGTCATTCCATAACTTTAGTATCTCATCAATAAGAGGTTCGATATATACATTCATATCTTTGACTTGGTACTTACCTGATTGATTTGAACATATAAAAAATATAATGATGAGACGTACCATTTAGATATATAAACCATATTGCACAAGAGAAAAACAATAAATATATACATGAAATTATGGAACAAAATAAAACAAATGAGATGCCACTACATTAAAAAAAAGAATTTGTAGACACAATATACCTGGAACAATCATCGACAACATTATGTGCTCCCTCTTTATTGACAACCATGGAGTAATGTTATTGTTGATAACAAAAATAGACCACACCGAGTAAACAGATATCATCTCTGCAAATGGATTGACACCATCTGCTGCCAAAGAAATCCTAAGATTACTAGGTTCTTCTTTAAAGTGAGGCCATTTTTCCTCCATATCTCTAAATGCAGACCCATTTGCAGGCATTTGAATAATGTCGTCTTGACTTCTGTTCCGTGAAAAAAATGACGTCAGATATCCAACATCCACGGGCATAATATATGGTTGGATATCCAACATCCCCGGGCATAATATTATGTCAGATAGCCTCACTATTAACACAAATACATATTTACTCTGTATACTAAATGAAACCAAGCTAACACCTGCCCTGCTATGCTCTAACTGCACTTGCCTTGCCTTTCCAAGTGAAAGTGGGAAGCCACAAATAGGGATAACATTTAACTAACAAATCCAAACCAGCAAAACATGGAAAAAGTAAAAAAAAATGGAAACTCTACCAAACAACATTGGGAATCGGACTCGGGGCATCCCCAAAGAAATAAGATTTAATTGTTATCATAATATGATTCCGATAGTGAGTGTACACCAGTCTCATAATATCTGCGCCTCCAATATACAATCCATTTTCATGATATGAATATCCTGTCACTATTTCCATCCAACGACCGACCCTCTTTTTTAACTTTAATCCCCATGCAACTTATAAAATACTTGCCAATTGCCATGATCTAAAATTAGTATGCAGTGCGATCTTACAAAGCCATTACAAAACAGAATACGGAAACAAAATGAATGTCAATGATGTTATCGCATTATACCAAACCCAAGCATCTAACGGCCAAGCAACATAATCAAATATTATCTTAATCATAATTCATCACATCAAACTCATCAACGTGTGCACATCCAAATGGTCATAAGTGTGTACAACAATTTCATCATGTTTGTGCCTCCAAACAATCACAATCAAAATGTCTCTTTCGATAACAAACTCATCAACGTGTGTGCATCCAAACAGTCATAAGTGTGTACAACAATTTCATCATCTCTGTGCCTCCAAATGGTCACAATCACAATGCCTCTTTCGATCAGTTTCGACTACCGAGTCCCTACATAGATTGTCACTATTTTGGACGGCGATTTTCCTTCCTTCATTTTAATACTATGCAATTTACAAGTAGTTGCTAAGTGCTAAGTTCCAAAGTTATAAACAACCATGCAACATATTTTCAACATAAATGGACTATATTTCTCTTGTTCAATTGTGCTTACATAGAGTCCAGTAAGCAAACACAACGCGCTTTCACACGTCGGGAAAATATCGTTGTCCTCGAGCATAAAATTTACATTAATATGTTTAACTTTACGTTAATAGTGTAGCTTTCAACAAGGAAGAGTACTTGCGCTAGTTATGCATGTAATAGCACTAACAATAGCTGAAGTGAGAGAAAAAGTTAGAAACAAACTGGTTTCAATCTCAGTTGCTATCATATATTTGTTTGTAGTTTTTCAGATTCAACAACCATATTTCCTTAAACCTTGTATTCTAGGTCTCAAATTTGGACAACCAACATTATGGTCTTTGGTAAATGCGCATTTCGTTATGTGCCTACAAAGTGAATGCCATCCAAATGATATTTGTGTTGGCAAGGTTTTAGTACGTTTTTGCAAAGTGCATTAGATAAAATCTTTGTTATATATATTTTGATATTTTCAAAACAAACCGTCGGATATCCGACATCAGTGGTTATAATATAAGGTCGGATATCCGATGACATTGGTCACTATTCGATAGTCATCGTCGGATATGAGAAGGTTGTCGGATATCCGATGGATCCTTCTATCAATTTAAAAAAAAATCATCAAATTTCATAATTTTGAAGGTGAAATCTGAGACATAGTCCTTTTTGTCGGATGTCGTCAGATTTTCTCTTCGGATTTTGGGTTCAAATTCTATAGTGTTATAAGGTTGTAGTCTCAAATATACCTAGCCACCCTCCTCAAATTGTCTTTCACTTGTATGTTGATGCACTTGTTTCTTCATCCGTTCTGGGAAATTTGAAGGTTGTCTTTAATCATTTGCAAAGTCTCTTTAGTATTTTCCATATGTTCATATATTGCTTGTTATTTGGAATGGTCCTACAAAAAGGATGTGATACTAGGAGTTGGATAACCATAAAGAGCTTCAAATAGAGAAATCTTCATAGATGTGTGATATGTGGTATTATACTACCATCTTGCTAAAATAATCCACTTGATCCATTAAGATTGATTTTCTGAATAAAATAAGTGGAATAAGTGGAGACAACCCTCTAAATATTTTTTAACAATTTTTTGTTTGTCCATTTGTTTGTGGATGATATATTTAACTCATAGCTAGTGATGTTCCCATTAGCTTCCATAACTCTTTCCAAAAATTTCCTGTGAATTTTGTATCTCTATCAATGATGGTTACTTTAGGGAATCCATTAAGGCTATGAGTTTCCTTCATGAACACTTCGACTAGTTGGCATGTAGTATATGTACTTTGAATTCCACAAAAATGTGCATATTTTGTGGGTCTATCCACAACCACACAAATTGTATCATTTCCTTGTGATTTTGGTAAACCTATAACGGAGCCCATTGCTATCTCTTTCAATATTTGATTATGCATTTGTAAAGGTTGAAGTAAATCTGGAGGCTTGAATGTCTCAACTTTATTTGTTTGGCACACCCGGCATTCTCGTACAAATGTTTGAATATATTTCTTCATTCATTCCCCCAAAAATTGTTTTTTGATCCTTTAATAAGTTTTAGGGAAACTTGAATGTCCTACTACAAGAGAGTTATGATACTCCCTTAATATTTGTTCTTTCAACTTTGATTGAGGTCATAAAAATATTCTACCCTTGTACCAAAGAATATCTCTCTTCCATTCCCAATGTTCCAAAGATATATTCCCTTCTTTTAGACACTGTATTTTCTATGTAGTACTATTGTCTTCTTTGCATTCATGGTGAGCTTCATCCAACCACACAAGAATGTAATATGTCATGGAATATAAGTTGGAGAATTCTTCTATTTTGAAAAAGGAATCTATTACCACATTTTCCTTCCCTTCTTTTTAGATTATTTCAAAATAAAACCCTTGCATTTTTGCTACCCATTTTTGTTGCTCTTTTGATGATACTCTTTGTTCCAAAAATGATTTAGGTTGTCATGGTCTATCTTGAATTTAGATCTAAGTCATAAGATTTACCAAATTTGAACCTTGAGATTTGAAATTCAGTGAATATCAAAGGGGAAAAAATTCATTTAAATTCATTGAAATGCAAAGGTGAGCCTCAAATTGAACCTGAACGAATTCGAAACTTAAGCAGAATCGAATTTTAAGATGAATTTTATAAGAAAATTTAATTTAAAATTTGGCTAGGGTTTGACCCACATGTTCGATTTTAGTTTTTTTAATAATTTGTAGACTTAAAAAAATAAAATCTACCCTAACCCAACCTACCCCAGTTCCCTACACAATATGCTTTTAGTGTTTCACAAAATAACTGCATCTTGACTTCTCTTGGAAGACTATATGTTGAAACCGATTATTGTGGTCGCTACCTAGTGCTACTTACAAATTTGTGATTTTTTGTAGCCTGTGGATGTAGGAATGAAAAGATTTAAGTCTTCAAGCTTCAAAGTTCAGTTCACTATTACATAGTAGTAGGACACTGCTACTTCAGGTGGCTTCCAACTTTAGCCTCTAACCACCACACTAGAACTCAAGTGGACTTAGGACTATCCTGACTCATTGTTTATACTTTATTGATTATGATTTTTAGTTACATATGTTTATTGGTGTATTTTTTTAGTATATTTAATTTTAAATTTAATAACATACGGATTTGTGATTTTGTGTAGCTTGTGGATGTAGGAACGAAATGATTTAAGTATTAAAGCCTCAAAGTATAGTTTGGTATTATGTAGTAGTAGCATGCCATTACTTCAGGTGGCTTCCAGCTTCAACCTTCAACCACAATGCTAGCACTCCAGAGGACTCGGGACTATCCCAACTCATTGTTTGTACTTTATTGATTATGATTTTTAGTTATATATGTTTATTGATGTATTATGTTTAAGTAAGGTTTAATTTTAAATTTTACACACACACACATGAATCTAAAGTCGAATCTTGTTCAAACCTTATCGAAAAATTTGAATTCGAATCAAATCAAATGGTTTCCTAACTCAAACTCGAATTCGAACCATGTGACTTTGCTTTGAAGTGTCTCCTAATGAGATATTGTTGTTGAAATTTGGTTGAGCTTTGATCTTTAATTATTTTAGATGCAGAGACTTGAAGCAATGAGACAATTCATACAACCATAACACAAGATATACACTGGGGAAAATACTAAAAATTATGAGAACAAAAACCCCAACAGTTCTTCTCAGTATAATATAATGGATAGAAGAGAATGAGTTCTTTTACAACATAGTGGATGGCTTTCATAAGATAAGAGATCACCAAACTTCTTGGTGAAGATATGGAAGCAATAGAGAAGAGAGATCAATCGGATGTGTGCTCAGCACAACAATAATAAGCATGAACAATACCCTGCTGCTGTGAATATTTAATTAATATTATTATTTATAAATTAATAGATTATTAGGTTACTAGTGAAAGGGCGTAACCCTTCACTATGCTTGCTCAAGAACTATAAAGGCGAGCTTATTGTAGTTTTATCAACATCATCAAATATATTATTCTTTATTTATTAATTATGGAAGTTGGTTTCACTTCTTAACTCCTTAACCAGACACGGTTAACTCCGCAACCGGAAACGGTTTCTACATTTGGTATCAGAGCGGATTCGCTCCTTCGGCCTGAGCTCGGATTCGGCTCATCCTCCCTCTCTCATATCCACGTTGTTGTTTCCACTGTCCTTCTTCCTCTTCGTTGCCACTTCCCTCCTCCAAACGTGCCGCCTGATCACTGCTCATTTTCTCCCTGCCCATTTGCGCTCCCCCACCCACACTCCCCCATCCTTCATCCACCAGTATCTCACCCAACATCCATCTGCACACCCCATCCACACTCGGTGCCTCTGCTCTCACTCCCACGCATCTCTCCCTCCGCCTACTGCCATCTCCTCTCCCATCCTTCGTGCAACCTCTTGTAGCCTCTCCACCTCTTCTCCCCCGCAGTCCCCATATCCTCCAAGCTCCTTCCCTCCAGCTTCCGTCCACCCTCGTACATGCACAACACATCGTACACCACCGCGCGTTGCTACCCTCGCACGCTACCACTTCCCTCCACAGCCTCCTACTCCACACTCCCCCATTCGCCCAGCCTCCTCCTCCCTCCACTCACGCTCCACACTCCCTTCCAACACCGTCACACACTACCTCCTACATGCATTCCGCTGCACACCCATTCCATTGCACCCCAACTACACCCCCTGTTGCCTGCGTCTGCTACCCACTGCCTCACGTTGCCATTGCGCTTAAACGCCCTCTCTCTATTGACCTGCACCACCCTGTGCCTTGTCACCTCCACCTCTCTTATCATGCTTCCACCAGCCGCCTTCCTCCCCAACTCCACGTAGAAACCCTACAAAAAAAAAATTCAAAAAAAAAAGTTAAAAATATATATATATTATATAATAATGTTATTATTATCACAATATATATATATATTTTTTAAAAACTTTATAATATATAATAATATTATTATTTTCAAATAATAATAATAATTATATTATTATTTTTTACCACCACTTGATTTTAATAATAATAATTATTATTAATTAATCAAGCCCACACACAAATATCCCAAATCTCCTGAGTATCACTTCACCCTCACAAGCCAAAATAACGTCGAAGTACACACATCCACATACAAGGTCCAAAACCATGGCAGAACTAAAAGAGAAAATCGAAAAAATGGAGAAGGACATCAAATCCCTCGTCGCTAACCAAAAAAACTTGAAAGAAGAGATGAAAAATAACAATACAATGCTTAAAAAAAAAATCAAAGACAAAGTTGTTCTGGTATTAGAAAGAAGGCTGGATGAAAAATTTGATATCCTGAACGAAAAACAAAAAGACTTGGATGGCAAAATGAGTACTATGACTCAAAACATAAACACCATAACCCGAAACTTGAGCACCATGACGCAGAACCATAATACATTAATGGAGGTGTTACAAAGGCTAATGCCTAAGACAAACCAAGTCAGCAGTCCAGACATGCTAGATGTCTCATTTCATATTTTCACACAGGAAGCACTTACCAAGAATCAAGAAGAATTGCAAAAATAAATAAAGATTAACAATGTGATGCTTAAGCAAGAGATAGAAACAAAAGTACTGCTAGATATGGAGGCATGATTAAATAACAAAATAGAAGCTATCAGTAAGAGAGTAGAGAATAAAAAAGCTACAAATCACCGCCAACAACAAAGCAGTTCAAATATGTCACTTACATCGTCCAGTAGTTCCAATCCACCATCAAACCCTAAAGCAAAAGGAAATCAACATCACCCTTACATAATGTACCCACCTATGGCAAAAATAGAGTTGTCAAAATACAATGGAAGTGAAGACCAATGTGTTGCTTGGCTAAACAAAGCGGAAGAATACTTCAACATTTACAATATTCAATCTGACGAGGAGAAGGTGAAATATGCGTCAATACATATGGAAGGGTATGCCTATAATTGGTACTTATGGTGGAAGAGAGACAATTTTTCCTACACCTGGAACTTGTTCAAAAATGAATTTTTTAATAGGTTTCAAGGAATTAAAGAAGATGAATTTTTCAGTAAACTTACCAGATTACAACAGGTTGGAAGCGTGGAGGAATTCACACATCAGTGGGAATCCTTATTGACACAAGTATTTGGGTTGTCTGACAAGCAAAGACTCTAAGCCTATTTAGGAGGTCTTAAACCATACCTCCATAAAGAGTTAAAGTTACATGACATACCTAATGTAGAAGTAGCAAGACATAAAGCAAAAGCCGCAGAACGCAAATTGGAAGGAATAAAAACAAGAGGCGATAACCATTATCGACAAGAAAAAGAGACACAATGTAGGTATTGTGTAGATACTTGGTCACCCGGCCATCAATGCCACAAACCTCAATCATATGCCAATGAAATGGAAAATAGATCAAATTCATCTAATAGTTACTTTGATAATAGAAAAAAGAAGAAAAACATATGTCATCGATGTGGTGATGACTGGACCCCAAGCCATAAATGTAGGAACAATCAGACAATACAATGCAGAATCACCAATGGAGAGGAGGTGCAAGTCTCTGCACAATAAATCGCGTCCAATTCTAGTACCGACACCGAATCTGAATGAAGGACGACATTAGGAAAATACTCAAGCTTTGAGGACAAAGCTTTCTTAAGGGGAAGGCAATGCTGTGAATATTTAATTAATATTATTATTTATAAATTAATAGATTATTAGGTTACTAGTGAAAGGGCGTAACCCTTCACTATGCTCGCTCAAACCCTATAAAGGCGAGCTTATTGTAATTTTATCAGCATCATCAAATATATTATTCTTTATTTATTAATTATGGAAGTTGGTTTCACTTCTTAACTCCTTAACCAGACACGATTGCTGCACCTGCACAAAGAGAAGCGCCTTTCCTTCAATGGAGAAGAGAATTCGCTTCACACTGGATTCAACAATCCTATATATCATATTTATACATTCTTCTATTCTATTTTTAAATTCTAACTTCAAAATAAACTCGCCCTCAAACTGGATATATTAATCTTGCATGGAGTGGTGCACCCCACTTCTCATGCAATGCTTCATCTCACTGAGCTGTCACTTAGGATGAACTCACCTATTAATTGAAAGCTTGCCCACTTAGTTAGGTGGCTAAATTAAGTGTCGACATGCAAGTGTCACAACTCATGTGCCATATTTTAGTTTAACATAAGTGTCATCATGCAATAACAAATAGTTAACTAGATCTTCTTTGTTGTCACTTAGTTAACTCTCTTTAACTGAAGTGTCGTCTTTTAGTTTAACTAAAGTGAAAATACTTTAGTTAACTAGTCCCTTTTATTTAACACTTAGTTAACTAAAATCATGCTGATTGATTTACTTGAAGTGACCATTGTGATTTCTTTAGTTAACTGAGACATATCTTTAACTGATGCTTTAACCGAAGCATTGATACTTAACCGAAGCTTTATAACTGAAGCTTTAATAACTCGAGTTCTCTTTAATTAGCTGAAGTGTTTGCATGGGAAATTTTGAATTCTCTTGATCTCTATGCTTTATCTTTTATTTCTTTATCTCTTACTGCATGGTCAATATGTGTTAACTTTAATTATCCATCACATAACATTATACTAAGAAGAATTATCGGATGTTGTGATCATATTATATTATTCCAGACCAAATGATCATATGCTAAAGTAATTCACTTTAGAGTTGATCAATCTCTAAAGGAGACTTGATAGCAATCTGGTGATCATAGTTAATAATATATCACACAACATTAAATGCTTTTAACAAGTAAAGCATGAGCTTTATACGTAAGGTCCACCTCTATACGGGAGGTCCATCTCATGGATACCTTTATACAGAATGTTCACATGATAATCATGACTTGATACACACAAGTTCGAAGCCTTGTCCAACAAGACTTTACAACATCATTACTTTGATCAATTACTGCTATACGAGAGGAATAACCTTTACACGAAAGTAAACCAAAGTGTTCACCTCTATACGGGAGGATCAATCTTGACTACACAAGATTGGTTTGGAGAATGACTCCTGATGCTGTATATTTAACACTCCCTCTCAGCAAGGGAGGCATTCTCTGCCATATAAATCTTGTCTCGGAAGTACCTGAAATTCGTCACTGACAGAGGATTTGTTAACACATCTGCAATCTGCTCATCAATATCAATGTACTGAAGTTTCACTATATCTTTCTGGACCATGTCTTGGTTGAAGTGATACTTCATTTCAATGTGCTTCGACTTGTCACGAAACACCAGGTTTTTAGAAAGCTTGATGCAACTCTGATTGTCACACCTAATAACTGTAGGCTCAAGCTTTTCACCGGACAACCCTGCAAGTAGCTTTCTGAGCCACACTACTTCTCGATAGGCAACACTAGTAGATATGCATTCTACTTTGGTAGTGCTCTGGACTACGGAGCCCTGCTTCCTGTTGGACCAAGATATCATAGTTGATCCTAGGCTATAACAGTATCTGTATGTGCTCTTACGATCCACAATGATTCCTCCCCAGTCTGAGTCTATATAACCAAGTAACATGACTCCTCCACTGGAGGCATATCTGAGTCCATGTGAAATTATACCTCAAAGGTAACTAAGCACATGCTTAACAACTTTCTAGTGTCTGTGTCTGGAATAAGAAATAAATTGACTCAAAATGCTCATAGCATAACATATATCAGGCCTCAAATGTATCAAGTACAGTAGAGATCATGTAAGCTATCTATACAAAGTGGGATATACTAGGTCTAATCCAGATCCAGACTCATGAAGTTTCCTCAAATTGGAAACAATCGATGTCGTCATATATTTACAATCTATCATGCCAAACCTGTGCAATATATCCACACTGTACTTCCTTTGAGATAGAAAAATTTCATATTTTATTTTCCAGATCTCAAGGCCAAGAAAGTAGTGCATTAGACCTAAGTATTTCATCTCAAACTCTGAGGTGATCTCCCTCGTGCACCAAGCAATCAGATGTTCCTCTCCAGTGAGAAGCAAATCATCAACATATAGAACCAATATCAACGGTTGGTTCTTCACTACTTTGAAGTACAAATTTGGATCAGCTTCACTCTTACAAAAACCTAGTTTCTGAAGGTAGCTATTGATTCTGGAGTACCAATCCCTAGGAGCTTGCTTAAGCCCATATACATATTTATTTATATTGCAAACATGAGACTCCTTCCCATGCACCACAAATACTTTAGGCTGTTGAATATAAACCTCTTCCTCAACCTCACCATTGATAAAGACTGTCTCCACATCCATCTGGTGAAGTTTCCATCCTAAAACAGATGCAAGTGCAATAATTGCTCGGATTGTGATGTACCTTGACATAGGGGAAAAGGTCTCATCATAATCGATGCCTTATTTCTGAGAGAAACTTATGGAAACAAATATTTATTTATACTTCTCAATGCTACCATCCACAACATGCGTTATCTTGTAAATCCATCTGGAAGTCACAATGGACTTCCCATAAAGTTTAGGAACAACCTCCCAAACATCATTCTTCATTATAGAGTTGTACTCTTATGTCATTGCATATTTCCAAACTTGCTTCTTTCCATCTTCTCCATATGAGGATGGTTCTGAATCACTGATGTGACTCATCAGTGCAAAATACCCTGAATATCTGTCAGGTTGCTTGCGCTCTCTGGATGAGCCTACTAGTGCTCCATGTTTATCAGCATTTTGTAAGATGTCTCGACACCAAGAAGATCTTCTTTTAGCAGGAGGCTCATCAGGTGATCTCTCAACCAGTTCTATTGTTTCTTCAAGAGCTGGCGAATCTAAGGCATATTCTAGTTTCTCCCTCTCTAAATATGAAGGGGGAGGGTCAGAATCAGGATCCTCCATCTATGAATCACATTGAATCTCTTTCGATATTTTGAAAGCAGCTTCCTAATGGAAGGTAACATCTCAGATGACTTCAATGTGTCTCTCACCAGATACATATATTCGGTATGCTTTGGATGACTCGCTATAACCCACAAAGGTTCATTTCTTTCTAGAAGGCTCCATCTCTATTCTCTTTTCTTTCAGTACATGAATGTATATTGGGCTCCCGAATACAATCAAGTGTGAGATGTCTAGCTTCTCACTGGTAAACACTTCGTCTGGTTTACTCTCATCTAGAATGGAATGCGGGCTTCTATTCTGGATGTACACAACTATACGGGTGGCTTATTCCCATAATGAGGTAGAAATATCTTGATCATGCATCATGGCGTTTGTAGCCTCACATATGGTTCTTTTCTTTCTTTTGGAAACCCCATTTTACTGAGGGTTGTATGATACTATTAACTGTCTATATATTCTTGCATCACTACATAGCTCATTAAATGCATGTGAATCAAATTCACCTCCATTATTAGACCTAAATGAACGAATGTTATTTTCTTTATGATTTTCAACTAGGGCTTTAAACTCTTTATATTTTCTAAGAGTTTCACTTTTAGCCTTCATGAAATAAATCCATGACTTCCTAGAAAAATCATCTATGAACAATACATAATATAAGAATCCACTCAGAGAGGGGGATGACATGGTACCACATACATCAGAAAGTATTAAATATAAAATCCTTAAATCTAGTAGAACTACTAGAAATGCTTTTCTTAACATTCTTCCCAAGTGCACAACCCTGACATACACTATCATGATCAAAATCAAATATGGGCATACCTTTTACCATCTTTTGAAGTCCTGGTAGTGCTTTGTAGTGTAGGTGTCCAAGCCTTTAGTGCCATAGCTTGCATGGATTGATAGTGTGGTGAATCATAGCTTGAATGTACTTCCCGGGTACCTTGTGGAGTCCTCCCTCTCGAACTTCAATCACAGCAGCATATTCTAGGATTTTGTTCTTCAGACATAAAATTTCTTTGTTATCCATGAAGATAACTCAGAAGCCTTTGTATTCAAGAACCGAAACTAAGAGGAGGTTCTTCTTCAAGCCCGGAACATATAGAATGTCCTTCGCATGTAGAATATCAATGGTGCTCAGTTGGAATGAGGTGGATCCAACTCCTTGGATCGAATAAGTTGAGTTGTCCCCAAACTCTACCATGCATGTGAATTCTTTCTATTTTAGAATGGCGATGGTAGTCTTGTAACCAGTCATATGTTTGGATTCACCATTGTCAATCAACCATGTGTCTGCATTTGTGATGACGGATCCTGAAAGGGATGGGACAAGATAATACTGCCTTCTTGTCTCCTTTTCTTCGGATGCATTCTTTTGAGTGATTTCATCTTCTATGGTGGTAGAAGGATGAAAATTTCCTTTCCTCTTTGCTCTACAATCTCTTGAGAAATGGCCTTTCTTGTTTCAATTGAAGCATCTAGATTTTGACTTGTCAAATCCTTTGTTGAACTCCTTCTTCTTTGAATGAGATAATTTATTTTGGAAGAAGGTTTTCTTGTATTTCTTCATTCTTGTCGTGAGGGAAAGATTTTATTCTTTGATGCACACTAACTTGCTCTGGATTCGCCCCTCCTCTTGGAGGCATCCATGCCACAATATTTTGAAGTTAGGTTGTACCTCTCAGCCATTTACCGAAGCCAATAATATCTCCCATGAGGATGGGATACCATCAATAGCGGTTTGGAGAAGATTATATTCATCCACCACTACTCCAATACTAGCAAGTTGATCTCATACCTCAGAGATCTTGGAGAAGAAGGATGCCATTGTCTCATCCATATCCATATTTAAGTTTCAAAGATTATTCTTCAATGCCCTCTTTTGACTCGGGGCCTTCTTCTCATATAGATTAGTCAATGTATCATAACATTCTTTCACGGTCTTCAACGGTGTGATCACGGGCATCAAGTTATCTTTTACTGAATCATAGATGATATGTTTAGCCTTAGCTTGATTCTTCTTGAATTTGATGCACCTTGCATTAGATGTAGGATTCTCCACCACAGTGGATACATATCCATCCAATTCATGTTCCTCTAGGATGTTGAGAATCGTATCCTTCAAAGTGTTGAAGTTTGAGGTTCCCTCAAGATGGTCTTCTGGTCGTACAGAGATTGATGCCATAGTCTTCAAATCTTGTGCTCAACTTCTTGGGATCTACATAGGCTCTAGCTGGCATGCAAAACTAATCTCCTTCACGCCCCAAGATCTGATACCATGTTGAAATTTGGTTAAGCTTTGATGTTTAATTCTTTTAGATGAATAGACTTGAAGCAATGAGACAATTCATACAACCATAACACAATATATACCTGTGTATATACCCTGGGGAAAATCCTCAAAATTATGGGAACAAAAATCCCAACAATTCTTCTCCGTATAACATAATGGATAGCAGAGAATGCTTTCTTTTACAACATAGCAGATTGCTTTCGGAATATAAGAGATCACCAAACTTCTTGATGAATATACAGAAGCAATAGAGAAGAGAGATCAATCAGATGTGTTCCTAACAAAACAATAATAAGCACGAACAATACCCTGCACAAAGATAAGTGCCTTTCCTTCAATAGAGAAGAGAATTAGCTTCACACTAGATTCAACAATCATGTATATCATATTTATATGTTCTTCTCTTCTATTTTTAACTTCTAACTTCAAAATAAACTCTCTTTGACCTCATCATCAATAGAGCCAAGTACGTCTAGCTTCACTTTTTCAATAGTAGGAGTGACATGTATGAATCAATCCTTGCATTCAACTGTGGTACCAATAAGACCCAACCTCCATGCTATGTTTCCTTTTAGCACATATGCAGTACAATCCAATTCCCATGACTCTCTTCCTCTAGTTTTCAATTTAGATTAATAATTCCTAGAATCCCTCACTAATATTGACTATCCATGGGATTCCATGCATCATCATTCCTATTTTTTTTTTCCTTAAACCATATATCCCAACCAATATTCTATTGAATCTAAGGATTTTATTCCCCCTAGGAAAGTTGATTGGTTTATGAATTCGATACTTGCCCTGATGCCTTTAAATAAGGTAATATGGATAATATTTCACCAACCATTAAGGTACTAATATTTTTGTCACACCATGAATCATGGAAAACATACTACCGGGATTGTCCTATTCACTAAGAGAGGTTACTACATTAAAAAACCTATTTAAAATATTTTTTAACATCTTTTCTTGGTCATATACAAAAATTCACGGCCTTGATCCAACCATCACCAAACATTGCATTGATAATTGGAAAAATACAACCCACATTTTAAAGAATAAAAGACCTATGGACCCAACCAACTCCCCAACCATTAAGGATGAAACTGAAAAGCTACAAAAACATGGGTTTATATATCCCATTGCATACACTTCTTGGGTGTCTATCCTTGTCCATGTCAACAAAATTCAAGGTGCCATTCGTGTCTGCACTACATTTTAAGACTTGAACAAGGATTTCCCTAAATATAATTACTCGACACCCTTCATTGATCAAGTCATCAATAAATGTGCTAGCCACAAAATCCTTTCATTTATGGATGGTTTCTTAGGGTACATATAGATCTGCATTCACCCCTAGGATTAGTACAAAATTGTCTTCACCACCCCTTGTGGGGAATTTTCCTATTGAATTATCCCTTTTGGTTTGAAAAATGATGGAGCGACCTTTTAGTGGGCCATGTCATATTGTTCCATGACTTAGGGAATACATGTGGTTGCATGCAAAGCATGTGTAAAACCATCACCGGTGAGTGGAAATGAAGACCTAGCATAATTGCACGGCATCATCAAGCAATCACTTCACTAGTAGAAAAAGACAAATATAATACGAAAAAAACTATTAAAATTTTGTCTATAAATGACTAATTTTAGTCATGCGACTAACAATAGTTTATTGCCAATCACTTATAACATGACTAAAAAGATTTAGTCATTTATTGGTTGTTCTAATTCATCAACTTGGTAGTATATTTAGTAGTTTTCTTAGTCATTGATTGTTGTTAATTGGTCATTTATTTAGTAGTTGTAGTCATTGATTTCGGTCAAAAAGTAGTATATTTAGTCATTTAATCATTAATCATCATCAACTAGTAGTATATTTAATTATTTTAATCATTAATTGTCGTCAATTAGTAGTACATTTAGTCATTTTTATTCACTAATTTCCATCGATTGGTAGTATATTTAGTCATTTTAATCATTAATTGTCGTCAATTGGTAGTATATTAAGAAAATACATTGCAATATCATTTATGAAATTATGGTATGGTACATAGGAATCTAACCACCAACCTCCTTTCTGCAAAGCAAGTGCTCTTCCATTGAGACTACACCCTTTAAGAATTGGGGAGAGGAGCAATATTAACACCCAAATTCCATTATTTGAAATTCTCGCTGCCAATTCCAACATTCAAACTTGCATCTAAAATGAGCAATACTTAAAAGAGGATTGTAAGACAACGTTGCTTGTCTGCCTAAATCCTACTTTTTGTAGTAAATGAGGTTTGTTTTAGGAATGCTTCCTACAATAATTACCAGTTTTTCTTCTATTTTCTAAGAACTTTTGATGTTAATGTACATCATGTTTCTATCATTTTAGTAGTATTTAGATGTATTTAGGATTCAGTGACCTTTGGATACATATGGAGCTTCTTTATGCTAATTGTCAAATAATTTTATATCCCTAAATCAAGCCCTTCAACATAGAGTTGAAAAACTTGGGAGTATTTGGAAATGTTATTTTCAAATTGCTTCAAATTGATTTTGTATTAACCAATCCAAAAGATATGGAGTTTACATGTGCACACTGCATACCTTGCAAGTAACAACCATATTTTCATACACACGAAGGATATGAGTTCTGCAAAAGAAACATGATAAATTTCTATTAGTGAGATTACAAGCTACCATAAAATACATTTGAATACTAAAAATATGGTTGCAGTTTCTATCTTGATGTAAAATTATACTTGGAAGCAATCATACACAAGGGAATAAAAGAATTGGAACCTATGAATCAATAAATCCTATTAAACTTTATGTGTCTCGGAAGGAACAAGGGTTAGAGGCAATAAATGGGTTG
Organism: Larix kaempferi; assembly: GCA_027924585.1. NCBI lineage: Eukaryota > Viridiplantae > Streptophyta > Pinopsida > Pinales > Pinaceae > Larix > Larix kaempferi. The sequence goes on from BSBM01000286.1 coordinate 3,230,912, forward strand.
AGAAATATAAGAAAATATGTCAACTTTTTAGATTCAAGAAGTATGCAAAAATATGCTTATAAATGCATTACAAAACAAAGATTAAATCATAAAAAATACATTTAAGATACATAAAAAAATACATTTAATTTAATATAAACACTATAAACAAACATAAGGTTGCAATTATGAATATTACAATTTAACTCCTTGTAAGCTATTGTCAATCATTAAAATGCTAGGCATAGAAAGGTTGATCACTAAGCTAATAAATTATGAAAAAAATATGTTACTTACTGTTGTTTCACAAAGTTACACTTCACTCATATCACAGAAACAAAAATCAAGCCTTATCTTTTCATTTGGAGTTCCTAAGGTCTTGAATATCTGCAAGAGTAATAAAATCCAATGAACACTTCAATAAAGAAATACTCACTGGATAATGCATGGAATTCCAAGAAATGAGGATGAAATGAATGTAGTAAACCAATGAAGGTCCTAGTGATGAATACCTTGTCTAGTTGATCTATTTCACTCTTCCCCTTAAAGAGAGGTTCATTTGCTAAAATCTCTTCAATCATACAACCAACATACAACATATCTACAGAATTTGAGTACCTCTTAGCTCCCAATCAAGTAACTCGGGTGCTCTGCAATCCACGTAAAGATTGAAAAGTCAAAATTTACTTTTATGTTAGATGTTCGGATATCCACATCATCATTTTCAGGACCTTGCATGCAATTAGGGTTTGCATGCATTTTGCATGCATCCCAGTCACCAAGTTGATGTCTCCAGCACCTTATCCACTTCATTCTAGCGCCCGGGAGCTCCTTCCATCTGATTTTTAGCCCTCCTAGTCAGGAAGGCGCCCACTTTCCACCTACTGCCAAAGAAGGGCGCACTTCTTCACCTACCACTGCAGTTCCACTTCAGTTACACTCAGTTAGCTCCGATTCTCCTTGATTTGAGGCTAGTTTCACTCCCGACTGACTATTTCACTCCGTTGGACCTCCAGATTGACTAGATGACTTGTTCTGACTTCAGTTAATCCTCCCATGCACCCTCCACTGAGCCTCTTTCCCTATATCAGTGCTACACACTTCAGTTACACTTGTTACACTCAGTTAGACTCAGATTGACACCTGGATGACTGGTTCTTGTGCATTGATGACCACCATTGATTGATGATGAGGAATCCTAGTTGGAGACAAGCTACACCATTCAGTAATTCGAATGACCTTCTTAGTCAATTCGAATTGCTCACTCATTGTCAGATGATTGTATTGTATTGTAATTATTCACCCTCATTGGGATATTGAGCACTGATGCATGTTTTGCACAGTTTTACACCATTTTTATGAGTTTCATCTATTGAGATTGATTTACTTGTTCATTAGATCTGCTGTGACTAATTTTACATTAGAATCCCACCTATAGGCACTAGGAATTGAAAAAAATATATATGAAACAAATTTACACAGTTTAGCAAAAACACAACAAAAAAGACCTTGGCACATATTTAAGAAAGAAACATAAAAAATGAACCTTCATTAAATGTATCTTGGGTAGGTAATTTCTATAGGATATAATTCACAAGATAATTACTGCAGTGACCCACTAACACGTGGAATATCTTTATTACAAGGCATGAACATCATGAAAATTAAGAGTTTGACGACAATCCTATCTAATTGCAGTTGTTGTTACAATACCTGTACCATAAGGTAACCACCATATGTGTGTAAGTTTTCAAAAGAATTCCATATTTCCGAGCAAGTCCAAAGTCACATATATTTAACTCCCCCTTATTGTTTAGGAGAATATTTAATGTCTTAAGATCCCTGTCCAAAAGAGAGAAAAAATTGTAAACGTCTAAATTTATCCAAGTTCATAGAAATAAAATTTCATGTGAGGCAGTGATGACGATGAGGCAGTCTTTATGCAGCATGTGATTTGGGATTCCCTTTTATGGAATAGTGAAATGCTATAAGCATCTGCAAGACAAAAATTTTCTTACTATAAATGAAATTACGATTTGTGTCCAAGGAAAAAATATGACGACTAGAGTAGGTCAGTGGGACTGAAAAGTACATCTAGCAATGAAAAGAACAATGTGGGATATGTTTTAAATATCAAAAACATATTTTGATTACAAGAAATATGTTGATTATATATTCAAAATAAGAGTCACGAGCAATCATATTGGTTCAGCTAATACATCAATTACATGTGCATCAATAAACACACAGAATGCAGATATTTCAGAATCAAGAGAAAACCCAATGCCTATCTTGACTAGAAATCACTCCTGCAACAAAAGTAATATGTCAAATATTATCATTTAGTGTGTCCTCGTTCATATAGTTTGTTCATTCTTGCAAGCAAAATTACACTATAATGACTAAATAGATATGATTGTATGAGTATCTATTTAATCTACAATATCCATGGGAATAAAACCAAAAGGAAACAAACCCACATCTGTCCTGATATATGGTTGTAAACATTTACATAATAAACAATTAAATGGATAAAGTAATTCGCTACATGAATTTAAAGGAACTAGTATAGTCAAATAGCATAGACCTTGCCACATCTTGGATATCCCAAGATCTCGAATAAAAAGAAATCAGAAATCAAATAACTCTAAAAATCAACAAGAGAAGTGTTCTAAATGCAAATTATTTTTCTAGTCAGTAATGCTTCAACTTCAATTCCATCTCTTGAGAACAATGTTTGAAAGTTTTAAGAGACAAGTGTGACTACATCCATCACAAGTGGGACTATAGCCATCACGTTAAGTTGGCTCTACCATAAAATAAGGAGGAATACAGTCAGCATGATGAGCTGGTCTTACCATCCAATATTTTCCAGCATAAGAAGTGACCCAACATTTGTATAAATAGAGGAAGTGATCTATCTATTTTATGATCTAATTTGAGGGAGGATGGATCTCTGATCAAGTGTGCATATTCCAAGTAGATAATAAATTTATGGGCCTTAAAGGATGAGGATGGTTCATGCTAAGTGGACAAATATGAGTGCGCAATAAATGTGCATATCTGATTGCGCAGAAGATTATCAGAAACGATTACACAGTTGAATTAGTGCATGTAGAGAATGTGTGAAGTGGGATCAGATCGGAATATACAACAAGACAATCAAATCAGAGAACACAGTAAGTGGAGTAGTGTGAAGAATAGATAGGGAAGCATAGAAGTTGCGCAAAACTAAAGTAGAGAACACTAGTGCATGCAAAAGAAATTGAAACAATGAAAAAGACAAGTGTGAAGCTGTGTGCACAAATTAGAAGACAATGTGACTAAAGGACTTCTACTTCTATATTTCAGGGTGGCGGATGAGGTAAGGAAATGCGATCGTAGTCTCCTCTTAGCTTGGTGCATGAACACAGAAATTTGGTGCTTGCATAGAGGATTGGTCTCCTCACAGGTTGGAGCATGTATCAGCAAGTTGGTATTTGCATAGAGGATTGGTGTCCTCACAAGTTGGAGCATGTATCAACAAGTTGGTATTTGCATAGAGGATTGGTGTCCTCACATGTTGGATCCTGTAATCAGTGAGTCAATGCTTGCATGTGGGATTGGTGCCCCAATCAGATTGGTGTCTAAGCGAGTTGGTGCTCACATTATTGGATATTGGTGTCTTCCATCTATCTATGTAATCCAATTTTCATATATATATATATATATATATATATATATATATTTACTTTCAAAATACTCTACACATAGTTGTCTTTTATTGTTGTGATTTAAGTAGGAATTTGTGCATAAAGGGGAAATTTGTTTAATCTGCAAATGATACTGATTCACCCCCCTCTTAGTATCATTAAGAATTCCAACAATTGGTATCAGAGCAGGTCCTTCAGATATAATCTAACCACTGGAAGGCATATCGTCGCGCATATATGGCTTGTGAGGAATTTGGTTTCAATACAAATAGAGCCCCTTTGTTCACTAGAACAAACCATCTACTTTAAAGCATAAGAATGGAAGCCTATTTGCAATCACATGGACTTGATATTTGGAAGATAGTTGTTACAAGTTACACCCCTTCAAAAAGGTCACCAAAATCTGCAGCCAAGAAGAAATTGAAAATGGGCACTGAGTTAGCGATGAAGGCTATTATGGAAGGATTAGCTGATTCTGTGAAAGACAAAGTTGGAAAATGTATCTCAACCAAAGATCTTTGGGACAAGATAATGTTTCAAGACACTTTTTCTACATGGACAAGGACAAAGCTCTCTAGTCCAAATGGTATGGATCTAGAACAAAACAGAACAAAAATGTAAACCTTTCCCTAGATTTATCAAATCACTTGAATGTGAAGAATCCGTACCTCTTTTCGAAATTTGTCCTCGCTAACTTGAAGCTTTCACAATCCTACTTATTGATGAAGAGATACTCTACAAAATATTCAAAGAAAACAAGAAACAAGTAGAAACTACAAGATAATCTGATATATCTACGCAAATGACCAAGGAGAAATACTACAAATGAGATTAAACACCATTTATGGGAAAGGAAGACATTAATGTATTAATATCGAAGAGGAAAGAATTAAAACCATATAGATCCTCGGTGTTGAAGATCCCTTCCAACATGGCTTTTCCTCAATATGTAAACTATCAAAGATCAAATCTCTGGACTGATTCCTCCAGCATTTGGTTTCTCTCCTTCCAACCCCTTGTTGACGCTATTAGGATATTTCAATACTCCATCCTTGTCCTACCTAGCATTATTTATTTTTCCTAGTTGTTGATGATGTCATTTCCCCCCTAGTGGTGTTCAAATATCATCCAGGATCCATCTACCACCTTCAGATCCCTGCATGCATCATTTTAGGACCACTTTAGTCAGTTCCCTATTTTATAGGAACCAACTGAGTGTTCCAGTGCAGTCCACCTGAGTTAGCTGACTCTTGTGGGGGGTTGGAGCTCCGGATGCCACTGATTGTGGCCCCATGCGCCCATTTATGATTGGCATGCATGAGAAACTCACTATTGCACCCTCCTTAGTCAATTAACTAACTGTGACTTAAGTTAGCTAAGTTTAGGTTCCGTTCAGTTGAGTTTGAGTCTTCCGGAGCACTCTAGTGGTGATAATCCCTATGCTAGACCAACTGAGGTTTGAATTCTTCGGCATGATTCAAATTCTCTCCATTGTATTATAATTGTTCATTATACTGATAATTGAGTAGTGTGACATTATTTTGCTCCTATCTGAGTTCTACTGCATTATTATTCTTCTGTTATTTTTATTGTAGTTTTCACTCTTCTTTAAAATTTCTGCTCATTCTTTCTTTGTGAGGTATCCTCAACTCTTTAGATCTGTTGTGAAATATAATTTCACATGGTATCAGATCCCATGAGCGAATAGGTTGATTAGCTGCTTTCAGTAGTGCACCAGAAGCCTATGGATTTCCACAGCAAATCCTAGTGCCATTGCATTGAATTCATTGGAGAAATCCAATGAGGTCTATCCAGGTGTGAAGGATCTGGATAAAAGTTCCTACTTTCCTAAAGCAGTGCTCAGCAGTAGTCTATCTCCAAAAATTGAGAGTTTTTTGCAGGCTATTCGATTTTTTTGAGTGCAACAGTAGTTGCAAAAATTTTCTACAGTTGCAACAGTTTTCTGCAGTTGCAATAGTTTTTTCAGCAGTTGCAACAATTTTCAGTAGTTGCAGTAGTTTTCTACAGTGTCAGCAGTGTTGTTGCAGTTGCAGCAGTATATATTTTCCATTCTTTTTGCAGGTATTCTACAACAACTTCCATGAATCTGAAACCAATTCCTCATCTCTCTCCAGTCAACTATGATGAGTGGAAACCAAAGATGATAGCATATATGAAGAGACAGGATCTTTTTGATATGTGTATTGGTGTTATGAGATATTTTGTTTCCTATGAAGAGGAGAATGATTGGCTAAATGAATGTGATAGAGCCTTTGGAGCAATGTGTATTGCTATGTCTCCTAGTATGCGCTACCTCATTGAAACTGCTAAATATCCAAGTGATCTATGGTCCCAACTAGACAAAGCATTTGGAAAGCAGAATGAAGAGATTGGTGCAAATTATTTGGAGAAAAATCCCAGTGATACCTCCTTAAGTGTTCTCTCTAATTATGTCTCGTCCTCAATCATATCTCATGATGAAGTTGTTCAAGATGAAGAAGAAGATGCATATTCCATGCTCATGTTCTCACTGTCTTCTATTTCAAATTCTGAGCAAGATAATCCAGTTCATACTCTAGAATCTGAACAAGTTCTTAAATCCTCTCTTTCACATGAGTTTGATGGTGTTCATAATGATGATCTATTGAATGTTTTGGAGGTTAAATCAGATTTTGGAGGTGATGCATTCTCCCTCCTTGATCACATGCTTCCTATGTAATTCTATTCATTCATTGGCACATGTTCTCAGAGTTTCATTGAAGATGGAGGACACTGCCATTCGCTTGCGTTCAAGTCTCAGGCATATTTTGGTGATTTTGGTTTTGATCTCACCCCTACTGGTTCAAAGGAGATCACAAGAAACCATCTATCAATTCTTGGATCTGATTTGAAGTTCAATCCACCACCATCCTATCATAGTTCATTTGGTTATGATCTCACCTATGTTGGTTCAAAGGAGATATCAAATAACTATCTACACATTCCTGGAATTGATCCTACCTCAGCTGGTTCGAATTACAGGTTCTAGGATGATCTTCATATTTTAGGATTTGTTCTCACCATGTTCGGTCTGAAGAGGAAGTTCAAAAAGCCTCCATATTCGCTTGCATCCACTGAAGCATAATACAAGCACATGTTTTTGGAGCATGATCCACTTATTTCCAAGAGGAATATACCTCTAGACATATGATCAAGCATCAAACCTACTTGAGTTTGGGAAATTAATCTTTTGGTGTGTTTCAGTCTATTTTGAGGGGGGGTTTTCCCATGAGGTTTTCCCCATTTCCTCGGTTCATGGACTGTTCTTTATTTTTATCATTTATTTGATTGTATGGGTGACCTTTTGTCTCAGTAACTAGGGCCCAGGATGCAAAATTATGGATTAAGGGGGGGTGTTAGGATATTTCAATACTCCATCCTTGTCCTACCTAGCATTATTTATTTTTCCTAGTTGTTGATTATGTCATTTTCCCCCTAGTGGTGTGCAGATGTCATCAAGGATCCATCTACCACCTTCTGAGCCCTGCATGCATCATTTTAGGACCACTTCAGTCAGTTCCCTATTTTATAGGAACCAACTAAGTGTTCCAGTGCAGTCCACCTAACTTAGCTAACTCTTGTGGGGGGTTGGAGCTCCAGATGCCACTGATTGTGGCCTCATGCACCCATTTCTAATTGACATGCATAAAAAAATCAATATTGCACCCTCCTTAGTCTATTAACTGATTGTGACTTCAGTTAGCTGAGTTTAGGTTCAGTTCAGTTGAATTTGAGTCTTCTAGAGCACTCTAGTGGTGATAATCCCTATGCTATACCAACTGAGGTTCAAATTATTCTGCATTATTTGAATTCTCTCCATTGTATTATAATTGTTCATTATATTGATAATTGAGTAGTGTGACATTATTCTGCTCCTATATGAGTTCTACTGCATTATTATTCTTCTGCTCTTTTTACTGCATTTTTCACTCTTCTTCAAATTTTCTACTCATTCTTTCTTTGTGAGGTATACTCAGCTCTTTAGATATGATGTGACATATAATTTCACATGGTATCAGAGCCCATGAGCGAATAGGTTGAGCAAATTCTTTCAGTAGTGCACCATAAGCCTTTGGGTTTCCAGAGCATATCCTAGTGCCATTGCATTGAATTCATTGGAGAAATCCAATGAGGTCTAGCCAGGTGTGAAGGATCCGGATAAAAGTTCCTACTTGTTAAATTTTCTGAATTTACTTCAATTTGATCTAGGATCTTAACTGAGAGAACAACATGTACAGCATATCTACAGCATATCAATCATGGAGACAATAATGCAAGCACACAAGAGACACAAAGATTTACTTGGGGAAAACCATAAAGGTGAAAAACCCCAATAACTTCCTCAGAGATAAATAGAGCAATGATACAACCAACCAAGAGAGATAGCCATAACCTAGCAGCAGATCCTCCTCCTCCATAAGTGCGCCACTCCTCCTTGAGTGCATGTGTGAGAAGTGAGTGATCAAATAGAGTGCCTCCCGCACTCTATTTATACTTGACTTGACTTGCCTTTTTACCTAACTCATGTAGGCTCGAACTTAACCACATAACATAATGCTGACTGGGCCGACCCCCAATAGGGTGGTCTAATAACCCTTAGACCCACATGGACGACCCCCAATAGGGTGGTCTAATAACCCTTTGACCCACATGACTTATACAGGGCCGACCCCAACAAGGTGGTCTAATAACCCATCAAGTATAAGTTACGACACTTACAATATAATTGACGACACTTCCTTATAGAGGAATAATACCATCTCTATAGGAATACAATATACATATATGTGAAATACATTCCGAAGTTACATATACATCAACACTCCCTCTTAACTAGGAAGGTATTTCTCAGCACAGTTCTTCTAGCACAAGTCATCTTCTCTGGATCATCGTCATCGATGCATCGTCATCATCATCACTACTGCTGCTATCTCAATCAATCTCTGAATCTACTCGTCATAGGAAGTTCTACAGAGCCAGTCCTTTTTCATACTGGATGTAGGCCCACCACCTGCAGGTCTTCGTCATCACTGGCCATACTGTGGAATCCTCAGGACTTTTACGTGCGTCACAAAACCTCGAAAGAGCATCCCAGGCTGTTACGAGCACACAACTCTACCTATAGGATCTCCCAGGGCAACGAATTACATGTGACCTCACCACAAAACCTCGCAAGAGCATCCCAGGCTGTTACGAGCACACAGCTCTACCTATAGGATCTCCCAGGGCAACGAATTACATGTGGTCATGGAAAAACCTCGCAAGAGCATCCCAGGACTGATTACGGGCACACAGCCCAACCTATCGGATCTCCCAGGGAAACGAATTACATACCATAGGACAAAACCTCGCAAGAGCATCTGCCAGATATCCCAGGGCGCTATTATATGCCATAGGAAAAACCTTGAAAGACTATTTGCAGATCTCCCAGGGCAACGAATTACATGTCCTCCCAGAGCAAAACCTCGAAAGAGCATTTGCCAGATGTCCCAGGGCACCGAATTAAATGCCATAGGATAAACCTCGAAAGACCATCTGCAAATCTCCCAGGGCAACGAATTACATGCTCATCTGCACAACCTGATCCACGGCCATAGAGTATCAACCTGATACTCACCATACATCATCCTGATGTATCCATGATCATCCTGATCATCATCACTGCAACGTCCTGCTGCATGTCATCTGGAGCAACATCCTGAATCTCGTCATCTATGATCATCCTGATCACCACTGCAACATTCTGCTGCATGATCCACCTGATCATCAATGCATCTACCTGATGCATACCAAGTATCATACATGATCCTCCTGATCATCAATGTATCCACCTGATACAAATACATGATACATATCATCATACATGATCCTCCTGATCATCAATGCATCTACCTGATGCATACCAAGTATCTACCTGATACATATCATCATACATGATCCTCCTGATCATCAATGTATCCACCTAATACAAATACAAATACATGATACATATCACCATACATGATCCACCTGATCATACAATGTATCCACCTGATACATATATAGATACATGGTCCAAGCATCCAACATGATGCATATACAAAATATGTACACATGATCCAGCTGATCATATCCAGCATCCAACATGATGCATACATACATAAATAAAAATGATCCAACTGATCATATCCAGCATCCAACATGATGCGTACATACATACATAAAAATGATCCAACTGATCATATCAAGCAGAAACCAGAACATCATCCTGATGCTCATCATCCAGCGCTTACATCCACAGCCATGTGAAGGATCCTCCTTCCAACATGCTTGGAATGGATTCAACAAATGTGTCCATCACTTCTTCCTCAAAGTGTCCTCGATCTGAAGAACGCCAAGCCTCTCTCTGAAGTACTCGAACTTCACTCTGGCTAGTGGCTTCGTCAGCACATCTGCAATCTGATCGTCCGTCGCAACATACAGGAGCTTCACAGCTCCTCTCTGCACCATATCCCTGATATAGTGATATTTGATCTCTATGTGTTTCGACCTGTCATGAAACAATGGGTTCTCGGACAGCTTCACACAACTCTGGTTATCACAGAAGATACCAGTAGCATCCAACAGGAGATCAAATAACTCAGACAGTAGCTTCCATAGCCATACTGCCTCACAACTAGATGAACAGGCTGCAACATACTTTTCCTCAGCTGTACTTAGTGCTACGCAGGACTGCTTCCTGCTAAACCAAGAGATCACACCTGATCCCATACTGAAGCAGCACCCAGATGTGCTCTTCCTGTCTGCAGCACTGCCAGCCCAATCTGAATCAACATAACCCTGTAGGTTAAACTTTTGATTCGCCTCATACCTGAGCCCATAATCCACTGTACCCTTCAGGTACCTCAGATAATGCTTTACAACAACCAGGTGAACACTCCTCGGATCCGTCAGGAACTGGCTCAATGTGTTCACAGCAAAGCAAATGTATGGTCTCGTGTTCGTCAGGTACATCAAGGACCCAATCATCTGGCGATCAACCGGCTCAGATGAAGCATCACATAGAAGCTTCAGATTCGATGCCATAGGTGTGGCCATATCCTTGCAGTCCATCATCCCGAACCTCTTCAGGATCTCTACTACATACTTCCCTTGTCCAAGGAAGATTCCATATGCACTTTGCCACACCTCCATGCCAAAAACAAATAGTGCATCATCCCCAATTTCTTCATCTCGAACTTGGAAGAAAGCTTCCGCTGCGTGTCGGCAATCAATCTATCTTTACCTGTAACAACCAGGTTATCTGCATACAAAAAGTAGTATCACTGGATTTCCTTCTTCAACCTTGTAGAAAAGGTTGGAATCTGCTTTACTCTTGGTAACGCCCAAACTGGATAGAAAGCTGTCTATCCTACCATACCAAGTTCTGCACACATATATGACTACACCATGCTGTCTTGAGATCCATCTGGTGCATCTTCTATTTCATCACTTTTATATTTCTCAATGCTGCCATCTGCAACATGCTTGATCTGATAGTTCCATTTGGAAGTCATAACAAACTTCCCTCCGCATCTTGGGACTACATCCCAAACATCATTCTTCATGATCGACGGATCATGGCATTCCATTTCTTCATCCCAGATCCTGGGAACTTCAATATCTTTAATATCTTCAATAGATATCTTTGTTGCTAGAACAAATGTTGTAGTTCTTCTTTTGTAGGAGATGGCATACGGTCTTTCCTACAAAACAAGTTAAATTGCATCATTAGAAACATCCCATAATTTTCAGAACAAATTCTTACACATAAAGAAATATGTCATACAGTCATGCAATTATCTTAGCCAATGCTTCAATACAACATTTATCCATATTCCGTAACTTTCTAGATGCCTTCCAATCTCTACCAGAACATTGTTAAGAGTGTGCACAACTCCCAACATGTCAGCAAAGAGGTTTCATTCTAGATAAGTAGCAATGGAATGTTGTACAGTGCCATAGGCCACTTACCCATGCATATTAGGAGTATACTGTTCATCAATGCAACTATTCTAATATGCACAATACATATCCTAAGTCTAGGAACATGAGCATATACATCTTTGAACAATTTTATTTACACAAACACATATGCAAGAAATGATAATTAAAATACTTATCTTTGTTTGTTCGTTGGGTGGACTCCCTCTGAGTCTTTGCTTCCTTGTAGGAACTGCTGAAGTAGCTTCTTCTACACCTTTCTATTATGGAATGCAGAAAGATGGTCAACTCCCTCTGAATATCTGCATCCTTGCATAAACCACTGGAGTGTACTCCCTCTTGATCTTTGCTTCCTAGTTTACCTGTTCTTGAATCTCATATTCATCCTTGGTCCCTATGCATGCTTATTAGTATCATGAATGTGTTATCCTTGTGATCTCATATAAAATCATACATTCATTAGTATACTATTAAAACACAATAATCTCAAGCATGTATAGTCATGATCATTTCAAACAGAAATAATAAGCATTAGCATTCAAGGTTTATGTAGGATTCTTATGGTTAGTCAAATCATAAGAAACATAACATGTCTAAACCTGTAATTACTCAAACATATGACTCTTCAGATTAGTTGAATCATCAATCAAGATAAGAGATATAATATGCATAAAACCTGTGATTATTCGAACCTATACCTTCATGATTCTTCTGGTTAGTCATATCATCAATTATGGTAAGAAACATAATATGCATACAACCATGATTACTCAAACCTATGACTTCATGAATAATCATTATCAACAACACAACAGTATAAGATCCTAACACAAGGTAGGATTCTAGCTTGATATAGGAAAAACATACCTGGATTAGCATGCTAGCTATTTATGTCTAACATACCCGCATAATGTCTTCTGTTCTTCTTCAATGACTTGTGCTAGTAACCTGTATATCTCATAGGTTAACTATTACAAAACCAAGTTATACATACCTCGTAAATGGATCTTCTATGAGATCCATGACAATGGATGAATCTTTGTCCTCATGTTATCATGATCATATGTTCTTGGACCAGAACATGATTTGTCTTTCTTGGTGTACCTTTCATGTTAGTAGACAACATAAACCTCATAAAACACCATAATGCATTAGTACAATCATAAGTGTCAACACCCTAACCAATGAATATCTTCTATCATGCATTCATAATTTTGTTAAGGTGATACGACAAATCTAAAATCAAAATTGTACTAACCGTAATAACATGAAGACAAACATACCATAAACTTAATCATGGACAAATATCGAAACATACCTCGATGAGTCATACCTGTCGAGATCGCTTGTAATCTTCTTATGTAAGGCCTTAGCCTCATCTCCCTCTGAAACAGGAACTTCTTCACTCATGCAGATGATCAATCCTTCTTCTTCTAGGATTAACCCAATCCACTTGATTTGCAAGAACTGGACCTGGAGCTGGATATGGGTTTGTCAGAGAAACCCCAAAAATTCAAACTTTGAATTTCAAACTTCCGAAAGGATAGAAATATGCGCCTTGATGAGCTAATCAAATTGGTATATTCAGAATTTGAAAACTGCAAAGTTTCACTCCTCAATTTTGCCTTTGAAACTTCTGGATTCACTGGACGTGACCCTGAACTGGGGTTTGATGAAGCCCACTCTTTTGACCCATCAAAAGGTTTGATCCAAATCTCTAAGCTTCTATTTTTTTGAGGAGCTTCCAGCCGTGGTCACAGATTGCAAAAATTCCCATTTTTACAGAAGCCCTAATTTTCCACTTTTCTGATCAAAGTCCCGAACTAGGGTCTAATCAAGCCCGGCCTTCTGCCCAACCAAAAATTCTGATCTTGGTCTCTAAATTTCTATTTTGATGAGTATCATCCAGCCGTGGTCTCTGATTACAAAAATTCCAACTTTCTCCAAAGCCCTAAATTCTGGAAGCCATGAATGAAGGTACTCAAAAATAATTCTGTTTTGACAGAAATATGTACCTGATTGTTTCTGGTGTAACTCTGAAATTTGTGATCCACAGGGTCTGAAAAAGTTTCCTGAGATATCCTGACCTGTTATCTTTCCATCCTGATAGGTATGACCTCAATTGGATTCTCTGCGAGAGAGTTATGCCAAATGTCGCAACGTGACCTATTTTGGGATAAAACAGGAGAGCGAACTTGTACGCTGTGCCACATGTCACTGTTTTAACTTCGGCCTCTGAAAAAGTTTTCTGAGATATCTCGGCCTGTTACCTTTCCATCCTGATAGGTCTGACCTCAATTGGACTCTCTGAGAGAGAGTTATGCCAAATGTCGCAACGTGACCTGTTTATGGGATAATACAGGAGAGAGAACTTGTACGTCGTGCCACGTGTCACTGATTCAACTTCGGCCTCTGAAAAGGTTTTATGGGATAGTACAGACTGTGTACTACCTTTCACTTTTTACGAAATTTCATTTGGAGCTTCCTAGCCCAAGATATGACCTTTTTCCCAAGGTCACCTGATTTTGACTCAGATCTGGAAGAGGCAGAAACCCTATATTGTACAGATCATAAATCACAAAGTACAACGAATTAGAGGTTGTCCTTTGGACACAAGATAACTGGAGATCTTAGCTTCGGCCTGTAACAATTTCAAATCCGAAAACTTCGCCAAAACGGATTTATAGCGAAAGTGTTACGATGACTGGTTTTTGCTATATCAAGCCCTAGCATCGTAAGTGCAACAAGTGTCATACATGCCATATCATGCCTTCTTTCAGGCTAGCTCTGATACCATGCTAAATTTTCTGAATTTAATTCAATTTGATCTAGGATCTTAACTAAGAGAACAACATGTACAGCATATCTACAGCATATCAATCATGGAGACAATAATGCAAGCACACAAGAGACACAAAGATTTACTTGGGGAAAACCATAAAGGTGAAAAACCCCAATAACTTCCTCAGAGATAAATAGAGCAATGATACAACCAACCAAGAGAGATAGCCATAACCTAGCAACAGATCCTCCTCCTCCATAAGTGCGCCACTCCTCCTTGAGTGCATGTGTGAGAAGTGAGTGATCAAATAGAGTGCCTCCCGCACTCTATTTATACTTGACTTGACTTGCCTTCTTACCTAACTCATGTAGGCTCGAACTTAACCACATAACATAATGCTGACTGGGCCGACCCCCAATAGGGTGGTCTAATAACCCTTAGACCCACATGGACGACCCCCAATAGGGTGGTCTAATAACCCTTTGACCCACATGACTTATACAGGGCCGACCCCAACAAGGTGGTCTAATAACCCATCAAGTATAAGTTACGACACTTACAATATAATTGACGACACTTCCTTATAGAGGAATAATACCATCTCTATAGGAATACAATATACATATATGTGAAATACATTCCGAAGTTACATATACATCAACACTACTATCCTAAAGCAGTGCTCAGCAGTACTCTATCTACAAAAATTGATATTTTTTGTAGGTTATTCAAATTTTTTGAATGCAGCAGCAGTTTTCTGCAGTTGCAATAGTTTTCTGCAGTTGCAACAGTTTTGTTGTAGTAACAGCAGTAGATATTTTCCATTGTTTTTGCAGGTATTCTACAACAGCTTCCATGAATCTGAGAGCAATTCCTCCTCTCACTTCAATCAACTATGATGAGTGGAAACCAAAGATGATAGCATATCTGAAGAGACAAGGTCGTTTTGATGTGTGTATTGGTGTTATGAGAGATTTTGTTTCCTATGAAGAGGAGAATGATTGGCTAAATGACTGTGACAGAGCCTTTGGAGAAATGTGTATTTCTATGTCTCCTAGTATGCACTACCTCATTGAAACTGTTGAATATCCAAGTGATATATGGGCCCAACTGGACAAAGCATTTGGCAAGCAGAATGAAGAGATTGGTGCAAATTATTTGGAGAACAAGCCCAATGATACCTCCTTAAGTGTTCTCTCTAATTATGTCTCGGCCTCAATCATATCTCATGATGAAGTTGTTCAATATGAAGAAGAAGCTGCAGATTCCACACCCATGTTCTCACTGTCTTCTATTTTGAATTATGAGCAAGATTAGCGAGTTCATACTCTAGAATATGAAGAGGTTCTTAAATCCTCTCTTTCACATGAGTTTACTAGTGTGCAGAATGATGATCTATTAAATGTTTTAGAGGTTAAATCAGAGTTTGGAGGTGATGCATTCACCCTCCTTGATCACATGATTCCTATGTACTTCTATTCGATCATTGGCACATGTTCTCAGAGTTTCATTGAAGATGGAGGAAAATACCATTCGCTTGGGTTCAAGTCTCAGGCATATTTTGGTGATTTTGGTTTTGACCTCACTCCGGCTAGTTCAAAGGAGATCACAAGAAACCATCTATCAATTCTTACAGTTGATTTGAATTCCAAGCCACCACCATCATGTCATAGTTCATTTGGTTATGATCTCACCTATGTTGGTTCAAAGGAGATATCAAAGAACTATCTACACATTCCTGGAGTTGATCCTACCTCAGCTGGTTTGAATTACAGGTTCCAGGATGATCTTCATATTTTTGGATTTGTTCTCACCATGTTCAATATGAATAGCAAGTTCAGAAAGCCCCCATATTTGCTTGCATCCACTGAAGGAGAATACAAGCATATGTTTTTGGAGCATGATCCACTTCTTCCCAAGAGGAAGATACCTCCAAACATATGATCAAGCATCACACCTACTTGAGTTTGGAGCAATTAATATTTTAGTGTGTTTCAATCTTTTGAGGGGGGGGGGTTTCCCATGAGGTTTTTCCCATTTCCTTGGTTCATGGGATGTTCTTTATTTTTTATCATTTATTTGGTTATATGGGTGACCTTTGGTCTCAATAACCAGGGCCCAGGATGAAAAATTATGGATTAAGGGGGTTGTTAGGATATTTCAATACTCCATCCTTGTCCTACCTAACATTATTTATTTTTCCTAGTTGTTGATGATGTCATTTTCCCCTAGTTGTGTGCAGATGTCATCCAATATCCATATACCACCTTCTGAGTCCTGCATGCATCATTTTAGGACCAATTCATTCAATCCCCTATTTAATAGGAACCAACTGAGTATTCCAGTGCAGTCCACCTGAGTTAGCTGACTCTTGTGGGGGGTTGGAGTTCCGAATGCCACTGATTGTGGCCTCATGCACCGATTTCTTATTTACATGCATGAAAAACTCACTATTGCACCCTCCTCAGTGAGTTAACTGATTGTGACTTCAGTTAGCTGAGTTTAGTTTCAGTTCAATTGAATTTGAGTCTTCCAGAGCACTTCAGTGGTGATAATCCCTATGCTAGACCAAATGAGGTTTGAATTCTTCTGCATGATTCAAATTCTCTTCATTGTATTATAATTGTTCATTATACTGATAATTGAGTAGTGTGAAATTATTCTGCTCCTATCTGAGTTCTGCTGCATTATTATTCTTCTGCTCTTTTTACTGCAGTTTTCACTCTTCTTCAAATTTTCTGCTCATTCTTTCTTTGTGAGGCATCCTAGCTCTTTATATCTGCTATGACATAGAATTTCATAGACTCCTAGGGTTGGCCCACCCATCAACACAAAGGATATAACCCATCTGAAGGCTTCATATAACCCTACGGAAGGATTACCCTATCCCGAATTTGTTTTGTGTAGCTAACTCCAACGGGTTTTACGGCTCTGTTAGCCACTAAGGGTTGCACGTCAAAGAGGAGACTTTTGATCAGAACTAAAACTAATTCCTAAGTGCAATCTAACTTTTAATCTATGATGCAAATTAAACCCTATTGAACCCAACTTTGTTGAAACCAGTTTATATTGTTCTACCAATCTATGATAAATGACAAAAATGTTCATCTAGATAGATTAACAAAATGAAAGAAAAAATTATCTTTTATAAAATGATCATTGGAACTATTAGTATTCAAATTGTGCAATTGATTATCAAACTGATAAATTAGATCAACATCAATTAATAAGTTAGAAAAACTAAAAAAGATATGCAATAAACAGTGATCAGGAAGACATTCGAGATCCTGCTTATCACAAATGAAACAAAGTTAATACTACAACCAATTATAGTTTCCAAAGTCTAAACATAGCCAATAGAATATGGACATATGATAAAAATCAATAGATTCTTAAGATCAATTGCAGAATTCAACTAGAAAATAAAAAATAATAAAAATGCAAAACAAACTCAATTTATTGATGAAGCTGATGTGAATAATACATAATATCTCTAAACCTGATCAACTAGCTCACAAAGAAATGATAGAGCATCATCTATAGATACAAACAGTAAACCATCAACGTGAAAATGCTTGACAAGTTTATATCACAGAGAATGAAAAATATTTTCTCTGGAGAACCCCCTCCTCTCTTTGCATAGCAGGTAGATATTTATACAAAATGAATGATTTAAAATATAAGATCAGTTCCCCCAATTGCTGAGCTAACTAGTTGAGTTGCTTCATTTAGCAAATCCGTCCATGAGAAAAATATGGAAAATTCCATTTTGAAAACCAGTCGAATATCCCAAATGAAGCACTTTCCGAGGATTCTATTCACAATCTAGCTAATTGGGGTCATTCTGCACAAAACACATGTCTCGGATTTTCTAGATTCATCTCCATCGCTCCAGAAATCACATCCGAAAATCATTGTTTTTATCTTGACGTTTTTTAATTATTCTTGATCCGAGATGTTAATTGATATCTCTATATTCGATTCCACACATGTACAATTCAAATTATTAAATTATAAACAATAAACAATATTCTAAATCTAATGAAACAAATCCAAATCCATAAAAATCCATTTTCAAATCATTCATAACCAAAATAGGAAAATCTAAGTCAAATCCGAAATTGATCTTTCAAGCAGATTTTTTGGGTGTTTAAGTTATCCATCTGCCAAAAATAATGTTCCCAAATCATTCATCATCTTCCCATCTTTCCAACGAGCCATCCCAGGATCTATTTGGACTTCTAGAACCATTGATTTTAATGTTGGGTTAATTATGACCATTAATTTGAATGCTAAAATCAATATCCCACATTCATTGGGAAAAAGAATTTCAAGTGTTTACAATGTATTTTCCTCACATAGTAGTTTGTGACAAAATCAAGGGAAGACATAGCCCATAGGGCCCACACCAATTGATAGTCCTAAAATGACGAAAGTTGGGGGACTTTTGAAGCCGGAATAAAAAATGGGAATATTTTGGAAAATGAAATGTAAATTCATTTTCTAAGAACAGAAAACCAATAATAAAATTTATTTTTGCATAATAATAAATAAAACATTTTTAATTTGCAAAAGAGAGTAAAAGTTATTTCAATTCAAGATTATTAAAAGAAAATGTTATTCATAATCAAATGTTTTTGTGTTGCACATTCGTAAATATTAAATTTTAATCTCAATGATTCCAAAAATCGTGGACATTCAAAATCATATTAATATAAGAGGGATTAAAATTAAATGAGGTAAAAAAATGTGTTTCTTGTTAAAAATATTGATTTCATTAAATTAAATTTCGTGAGTTTAAACTATAGATTTGATAAAAATTATTTTTCAAATTCACAAATTAATTTAATTAAATCCAAAACATGATCATAAATATTAAAACGAATTTTAATAAGCTTAAATTAAACATCCAAAATATTAAACTAGCCTAAGCAAACAAACTTAAAAAGAATAAGATTATTTACAAAGTATCATGATTCTAGATATGCAAAAGTAAAAATAGAACTACATCAAACTCAAATATCAGACTAATGCAATATCTAAAATTATGAAAGAAGAAATCAAATGATCAACCAAAATCCTGAAAACAAAGGTAATAATCAACCATCATCTCGAATAATCAACTTATGCAATGAAGATCAAATCTAGGTGGGGAAATGTGAAGCATAACATGGTAGTCCACCAACAGCATGTAACCAACTCAACCAAATCCAAAAAGCATATACATGCTAGATATCAACAAAAATGGGATAATCAAAATGATGCCAGAGATGCAAAAGAATGATCAACTAAATGATGCAACTAATCGATCATCGAAACATCATGTATATGGCTGAAATCTTTGTAAAAAATCATGTCTCAATATATCATAGTAGCAAGTCAATCAACATCCAAATAGATCATATAATGTGAAAAATACGGACTCGAAATACCGATTAGAAAAATCATAAAAGGTCTTCAGGTTCGCAATATCGACCATGCCAAAGTCAAGATCAATAAGTCAACTCTTGTCAAATTCGGGATCAATGGTATTTAGAAAATTTGGGGAGTCGGGATGTCAGCAAGATTAAATAAGGTGAACTAAATTTCACACCGACTTCCGACTTTCACAAGAAATCACAAATTTTGGAGTCGGGATGTTGGGAGATAAGTCGTTAAGTAAATGTAACTCGTCAACTTCCAAGGTCCAAAATTTATAGATTTGAAATGTCGGGAAACAAAGTTAAACAAGAAATTTTTCCTGTGATGCTCATCTCGATGTTGTAGATTTGACGCAAGATATCATTAAGAAAAATGAGAATCAGATCTGATTGAGATTTAAAGACATAAATAAGACAAATCTTAAACCCACTATAAAGATGAAAAAATGTAATCCCAATATGGTGAAATCGACATGGCAAATCAAGAAATTAACTAATCAGATGGATAGTGACTGCCAAGCAAATCAACCCAAATATGAGGTGAAAAATATATAACGATCGATAAAATCAAAATACATTAAACCAAAATCCATCGACCTAATGAAGGGAAATTATCATTTTTGAAAATTGAAGTGGGGGACCCCTCATTTTAATAAAAAATGTAGGGGATTTTTTGTTGCCACAACACCCCCTATCCCATGAGGGTAAGCTTTCATTTATAGGCCAAAAGAGATGAGTAGGAGAGGAGAGAATTAAGGTAGAAGGATGAGGTGGGATCCTACTAAGCTAGGAGGCGAGTGAGATCCACCCTAAATGGAAGAGATAAACCTCCACGAAGGTCTCCTTCGAGAGACTTCTCGAAGCTTCTCTTTTAACCACTCGTAAAGGAAGTGACACACCCTATACACAAGCAAACTACATCAGTGACTCACTATGTAATGATGCAAAGTGCGTCAATTGGGGAATGTTTCCTCCTATCAAAAGGAAACATGCGTCACTCAATCAAAAAAGGGGTTTTTAAAGGGAAAAAACCTCAGGGCTCATCTTCCAAAGAGATTTTGGCCAAACACTTCATGGATTGAGGCAGGGAAAAGGTGTACATGGTCCGTGATCATGGCAAGGACAAGAATTCCATGTAATAGATTTCCCCCCAAAGTATGAAGCTAGATTAACGGGATAGATGAAATAATTTGATAGATAAAGGATAAAGGATCGAGGCAAGGAACCATCGGTTGGAAACCTGTCAACAACAAACAAGGACTTTCTCACAGTACAATAATTTATCATCCCAATGACTCACAACATGGATACCGAATAATACATTGTAGATCCATGAAAGTATTGAATCAGGACACGGCAATCGACATACAATGTGGATTCGTACCAAAAATAACTATGGACAAATCATGGCTACAGAAATACAAAGTAGATCCAAGATGAGATAATAACACAACCACGACCAATACAAAGTGGATTTTTGTGACATTACATCAAAAAATATCCATCGCAACCTGGGTAAAGTACATATAGGATCCCTAGGGTCTTAAACCCGAACCCATAACGATACGATTCTATCCATGTGAATAAAGGAGCTGAAGTCGAACATGGTAGAAACCACTTGATTACCGTTCAATAATGTAAACCGTTAACAAGTGCGATGGAAATCACCAATGATGATCATGATCCCCAAGGTGTCCTAGTACGTTATGATGAATTAGAATAGATGAGTTGGATTCAAACATCCATGGAATCATTTGATCATAGGTCAATGATGTAAACCTATCGTCAAAAGTGAGGAAACATGCCATTGACGCATGCAGGTTCCAAGGTACTGACTAGTTTCTAAGTCTAATTCCTAGATGACGTGCTGATGTCGACAGTAATAGACTCGTCGAAGGAGGACCATAATGTAATATCCCACATCATCAACATGAAACCAACATAGGAAAGTGATGCAAGATGGTAGATCAAATGAGCATGAACTGACACAAAGGTTTAATGGTGAACATGAGAGACTATTTTAGAGATGGTTGACACAATGGAAGGCTTTATGACTGCAAAGGTTGATCCTACCAAAAGAATTCCCTTGAACATATAACATAACGACAAGTGACCTGGAAACATTGACTTAACGAGGCAGCAACTAAGACATAATACAAAAAATAACTAAGGTATTATTCGGATGACTGAAAGGAGTAAGATGACTTATGGAATTGGTATGACTCAAGGACAAGTTTATTACCCAACTGTTTGAATAGCATACAGATAGGTGCCATGTTCAAGGGTGACTGTAAGCTTCCATTAATACAAATTAATTATATCTTCCCATTCCCTTAATTTCCTCATCATGATGGATGAGTGCCTCTTTTATTTTTAATGAGCTAGAAGAGGGTAACAAATGCTCGATGTAGCTCATCATAGATGAGTCCAATATCACATGTTTTACGAACCTATGAAATGAGGGGTTCAATCCCAAAAAGGGCCTTTCAATGTGTAATTTTACGAGTCCAGAGAAAGAACGGTGGTTTTTCATGTTTAGGGAGTTCGAAAAAACTAAAGAAGACTCCAGGATGAACTTTTTCATAAATTTAGTCCCCGAGGCCCGAAAAATTATAAAATAATACCTAGGAGAACTCTTCTAGTTATGATGAACTAGAGTATACATTTTTCGTAATTAGTCTAAACGGTCTGAAAAATGGGTAAAATATCACCGGATAGACAACCTTTCAAATACTTTTACTAGTGTGAAAGAAAAAAGTTTGCTTGGAAACCTTTTCCTATTTAAAGAGTCTGAAAATATATTAAAGACAACTCCAAGGGGGTCATTTTCGTAGTGAGTTTTACGAGCCCGAAAAAGTGATTAAAGTATACTCAACATATTTTTACTTGGTTTTTAATGAGCACGATAATGGTATCAAAAGCACTCAGAACCTTTTTCATGTTTAAATCAAGAGCATGAGAAAGCGATAAAGTAAGCTCAAACCACTTTTCATGTTTTAACCAGAGCAAGAAAAATGAACAGTAAGCTCAAAAGATCTGCTTCATTTTTTAACGAGCTTTAAATAGAAAATGAACTATGCTCAAAGTTGAGTTCATTTTTTAAAGAGCTTAAAATTGAGACAAATTATTCTCTGGATGATTCCTATTGGTGGGCCTCTTCCCAACATGATGTCCAAAGGTTGGTACTTAGGGTGATACCCATTAACAGGTTTCTTCCAAACATGATGTCAAGAGATTTGGATCTTGACCAAAACATAAAGGTCAGAGGTTGACGACTTAAAATCAGTCTGAAAAGATGGAGGTATGCCCCCCAAGCTTCGTTTCATTCGCCTACTATTTTCCTTCACATAATTAATCTCTCGGTTACTAATGGGAAAACATTTTCCAGAAGCAGAGGAAAAAGAAAAATAAAATGGCACAGGAAGATGAAAAGAAGGTTCAAGTGATAAGTCTAGTGGAAATCGATTGGGATCAAACTGTAATGGGATGGGTACGATCCAAGGAGACTTGGATACCATATACAAAATCATATTTATCGAAGTTGTGAGGCACGAAGGATCTAGGGAAGGTAAAGGAAATACTCCTATGAGGGGAGAATGCTTAATCAATCCTACTCCTACGTATTCATACTGAGGGTTGGACTATCCCAAGAGAGGAATGGAGGTATATTACTTTGCATGGACATTTGGATTGAAAAAATCGAGTCCGTCGATATTAATGAACTTTTCTTTATGAGAAAATTGTACCAATCGAAAGAACGAGGATGCAACGACGGTCATTGCATAAAACCAATCCCGACCAAGTAGAATATTATAGTCCAAAGGTGCATCAACTACCTCTACATGGATGGAGATGGTCTTTCCTCCCAAACTAATGGCTAAGGTAGGTAAGTGTCCATAAGGTTGAAAGCCATGACCATCAAAATCCTTCAACATAGTTGGATATGGAGTAACAATAGGAGAACCAATAGCCCGCCAACAAGACAATGACATGATAGAAGTCGGGGATCCTTCGTAAAAAATGGCACGATGGATATTATTTCCAGAAATAGTCATATGAATCTAGAAAGCCAATTGATGGGATAATCTTGGCTTAAAATACTCCAATTGGAACATAATAGTGTTAGATGTTTCTGGGTCCACATCTCTAAGTGCTGACAATAGAGTTCTGCGTTGACTAGGAAAGTTCTGTAGAACTTCCACTGTGGATATCTCACAAGGTTCTTGGGACAAATATTCTAAACTATTGTAATGTTGGGTAGCATGAGCATTCAGATAGAAAACTAATTGTCGAACGATTGTATTGGGAGGTCACAACACTGAATCAGGAACATGCTTTTCTATTGACATAGAGTCGTTCGATGGAGGGGTGGAATAAGGTGCTTCAACTGAATCTTTGTCCTTTGAACTTCCGTTATGAGTTGGAGTAGAGTCATATGTCTTGGTTTTGGTATTCAGATTAACCGTTAATTCCATTCATCATAAGAATGTGAGCAGTAGAGGAAGATTCTGCATGATGATAATCGTTTCCACTGCCCCCCTGATGGGGTGTCTGATTTTGCGATATCAATTGTTGTTGTTGTAGAGGGAAGGTGGTACTTTTCAAAAACTGATTAATCTCCTCACGATGAGGACGATATTTGGTGTAATGTTCATCCTAAAAAATAAGTAAAGAATACTTAGCCTTCTGTGGTGATTGTTTTTTGTTGGTTTGGTCCTAGAGGGATGGATTCTGCTGCTTGTTCGAAGATTTTTTTCCTTTCTTCTTGTCGCTTGAAGATGAAGAGGATTGGACTTGGTTCACTTCAGACGCAGGGGAAGGAGAAGAAGTTGATTGGGTATTATTTCTAGTATGATTTGAAATAAACTAGGGCTGGACGGAACCTACTAGACCATCAACTAGAGGTTCCATGACAGGTCGTGAAGGATCATTTGTAGGTCGGGGAGAATTCAAAATTAAATCATATAGTGTGCAGGATTGAGAGTAGAATAAATCCAAATATTGAGCACGATTGATAGATTTATCCTTGGTAATAGCGCCTCCCATGGAAACATCTATGGCTATAGGTGGAAGTAACGACTTAGTGAACCAATCAGCCAACAATTGGTCCAGGATAGGGGCTTTGATTAACCTGTGCCACCTCCTCCACTCATGAATGTGATCCGAAATATGGGTGGAAGTGGATTGTCAGAGCGAGGTCAAAAATTCAGTACCAGTTTCATAACGAATTGGTAATTGAAAATGCGTTAAAAATTCCATATCCAGAGAGCCAAAATCTATAAAGAAGTTTGGGGGTAATTCGGTATACCACTTTGCGACGGTACCAGTGAGTTTCCTATGGAATAAACTCAAACAAATGGAATCATCCCTTAATGAGTTCGAGGAGCACCATAAATGAAAGGACATAACATGATTGTTAGGGTCCTCACTAGGTTTCTTGTCAAACTTCAGAATATTAAATGGGGGCTTTCCTGGAATGTGGGGCCAAAATGGTGAATGTTGGATGGGATCGTTCATCAAACATGATAGATTTAGTAAATCTAGACTTGCCAAAAAAGGTAACTTTCGGTTTGGTTGAGGATACTGGTTGTTGATTCATACCTGTGTATTGAAGTTGAGACTGTACATGCACAACAGGATGTTGAGGAAACATACCTGTATACTAGGATTGAAAATGTTGTGGGGTCATACCTATATGCTGGAGTTGAGGGGATTGAAAGGTCAAAGGATTGATTTGTTGATGGGATGCACCCACCAAATTAGGCTGAGTCTAGGAAACATTTACAGTCCACGGATTAGGAAATCCAGTATGTAGGGGTGTAGTACTAGTCGCGGAAGGGATGGTTAGATTACCATATGGACCCTAGGGTAGATAAACCGTCCAATTGGGTAATTTACCAGTAGCTGAGGGTTCCCCCCTAGTCACTATTTTTCCTATAGTAAAGGGTATAGAAAGACTTGGCATGGAATATATGTTCATACTAATCATGGGAGTAGAACTTAGAACAACTACACTAGTCAACATAACACCCAAGACAGCAGAGTGGGAACGTTCAAGGGTGACTGTAATTGGGGTGGTGGGGTCGTAGCCGCATTATTCAAAGGAAAAGTAAAAGCCAATAATGAAGGATCAATAATAGTGGAATTCAAAGGCAAAGGAAGACCTGGAAATTCAGGCATACCTAAAGTTCTTCGATGATATGATTTAGGTTGATATCGATGAGTAAGGATATAATCGAAAAAACTCGTTGAAGGTAATTGTACAATGATGTTGGAAAATATTTCCGAAAAGGGGTAACTTATGCTAGGAAGGTTTTCTGGATCTTCTATGGTTTCGACCATACCATCAAATTCTAGAGAAATAAGTCCTTCTTCTGAAGCAATATCCGTGTTAACACTTGCGAGGTTCGAATGATCTAGTGAATCTAGTGGTGTTACAGGTTCGTAATTTTCAGGTTCTAAACCTTGAATTGTACAAAATATCCTAAAACCATAGTCAAATAGGATGTCAAGCTACAAATATCACTCTAAGGCCACAAGTAGACAATGTGAATAGGTGGGGATAAAATCCGGATCCTCACAAGAGTGTCAGGTCATCACAACTCGCTATATACCGTAGGGTCCAATAGTAATACTCAGACCAATATTTCAGAGCAGTAACCAGGGAGGATTAAGACCATACCCCTAACCGTATTACCCGACTATCTAACAGTACGTGCATAGTAATATACCTAAGTGTTGTTCTTGGTGTACTGTGGCAACAAGACGACCAAATGGTTAACTTAGTTGGTCTCGGGATTCTATGAGGGTCTCCCGATACACGGAGCTCCAGTCCGTAGTAGTGTTTTCTAATGGAAAACCGTTTGAAAAGGGAATTCCTATATACCGTCAAGTGCATGAAATAAAATTTCAATATACTGTCAAGTACATGAAAATCCTTTCTATATACCAACGAGTACATGGAAGAACCGCATAGTCCTTGGGATGCAGTGTAGGAAAATAACGATAACTCCTACGCTTTAATACGCCGGAACATGTCCCTAACCTAACACACAATATTACTAATATTTTTAAATTAATAAGTGCTTAATTCAATTTTTAATGGTTAAGTGGACTAATGGAGTGTAGACTTGACTCATAAACCATGCAAAAATGGATGAAAATGCAAGTTATTCCTTTCTATGAATCTCTAATCTACAAGAGGGAAATATATTTCATGCAAATGCAACGAATCATCTAACACAAAAGAAATATTTTATTTTCCTTTAGTGAACAAAGATGCCAAAAACAACTTTCAGAACATTCACTTAGCACTACTTTTGGATTCAAATATATAAAAGAATCCTTCAAAAGAACACAACAACTAACCTACTCAAGAGAAGAAAATATGAAAGGAAATGGATCACCCAAATCTTTCATATCTTCTATTTGCAAACCAATTCAAATCAGATTTAATGAAATAAATGTATAATGAACAAGACAATTCAATCAGTAAATGATTCAAAACTACAATTTCCACAACAAACAAAGCAATTAATAAGAAAAATAGCTGAATAAATAGATCCAGAAAGCAGAAATCACTGTAACAGATCAGTAACAAACCAAGCAAAAGAGCATTAGTAGGTCTGGGAAGAAATCAAACTCAAATTCAACAGGGTGCCACAGGTTGTAGGTATATACCAGAGTGACAATACAGAGTGACGTGGTCTACTAAAGGAAAAGGTGTGACAGTGATGCACTCTGTCAAAGGCAGAAGAGCGTTAGGCTAGCAGTAACACAATGTATGTGAAAGGAAAGTGTGGCAGGTGACTAAAAAGATGAAAAAAAAATAATTTCTAAGCCAATCAAGAGACTCAGGGTTTGAAAACTAAAGCAGATTACACGGCGAAATCTAAAAAATCATATCTAGAAATTCAATTCGGTCCCCAACGGAGTCGCCAATTTTGTTTCAAGACACTTTGTCTATGCGGACAAGGACAAATCTCTCTAGTCCAAATGGTATGGATCTAGAACAAAACAAAACATAAATGTAAACCTTTCCCTAGATTTATCAAATCACTTGAATGTGAAGAATCTATACCTCTTTTTGAAAGTTGTCCTCACTAACCTGAAGCTTTCGCAATCCTACTTATTGACGAAGAGATACTCTGCAAAAGATTCAAAGAAAACAAGAAACAAGTAGAAACTACAAGATAATCTGATAGATATACGCAAATGACCAAGGATAAATGCTACAAATGAGATTAAACATCATTTATGGGAAAGGAATACATTAATGTATTAATATCAAAGAGGAAATAATTACAACCATATAGATACTTGGTGTTGAATTTCCCTTCCAACATGCCTTTCCTCAATATGTAAACTATCAAAGATCATATCTCTGGACTAATTCCTCCAACATTTGGCTACTCTCCATCTAACCCCCTATCCCATGAGGCTAAGATTGCATTTATAGGCCAAAAGAGATGAGGAGGAGAGGAGAGGATTAAGGGAGAAGGATGAGGTGGGATCCTACTAAGATGGGAGGAAAGTGAGATCCACCCTAAATGGAAGGGATAAACCTCCATGAGGGTCTCCTTCGAAAGAATTCCTAAGATTCTCTTTGTTTCCCTTCGTACAAGAAATGACACACCCTATACACAAACAAACTGCGTCAATGACTCACTCTGTAGTGATGAAAAGTGCATCAATTGGGAAGTGCCACACCCTGATATAAGGAAACATGCATCACTCATTCAAAAAGGGGTTTTTAAAGGGAAAAAACCTCAAGGCTCATCTTCCAAAGAGCTTATGGCCAAGCACTTCAAGGATTGAGGCAAGGAAAATGTGTACATGGTTTGTGATCATGGTGAGGAAGAGAATTCCGTGTAACATCTAAAGATTTTCTACATGACTATGGTAAGTAAAGAATCAGAAGAAAAGGATGAGAGTAGTACATCCATTAAGGAATAGCCATGTAAAGAATCCTAAGATGAGTCAAATAAAAATCAATCAGATCATACTACAAGAGGAATTTGTAAGTATATAGAACTTATTTCTCTTCTTCAAAATTTTCTATTGAAAATGGGTCTTATAGTTTGCATGATATAAGTAGTAGTCAATAAGAGTGAGTTTGAAAGTGAAGAAGAAATCTAGGAGTCCAATGATGAGAATACTGCAAAAGTTGTCTGGAAGGGTGAACTAATTAATGTTTTGACTAAGTTAAGAAAAATAAGAAAGGAAAATGAATTATTAATGGAACACTTTCCACAACATAAAGAAAATGATCAAGTAATTAAGAATTCGAAGGATCGAATAGAGGAAACGAATATTACTCAAGAATCCTTGGAAAATCAGCTAAGTGAGAATGATACAATATGCCAAGGAAAAGAAGTTGATATTGCTTCTCTAAGAGAAGAAAATTTATCTCTAAAAGTAGAGTTACAAATGTCCCAAGAGAAAGATAAAAAATTTAACAAACAATATCCTAGATGAGCAAAAGGATCAGTTACTTGATACTGAAAGAACAACTAATGGAATGAAATTACAAATAGTTGAGGCCGATAGGGTTGAAGAAGAGGTTACAAAAAAACTTCACGAGAATAATGAAATATGTAAAAATAAAAAGTCGGGGATCCTTTCTCAAAAGGAATATTTGGATAAAAAAATTGCTCGACTGGAGAAAAGCACCATGATATTAGATTAATTTCTTAGTTGTCAAATATCACCACATGACAAGACTGGTCTTGGGTTTGCTCTTGAAGAAAGCTTCAAATCATCTGAGGAAGAGGTTAATGACAACTCAAACAACAAGGAATACATCAATAGGGAAGGAAAGGAAAATTAACCAAAGTCCGATGAAAGAAAATATAGAAGGGTTGTACTACCAAGAATACAACATACACTCAATTACGAAAAACCTTTTCTTGGTTGTTGCTTCTCTTATCACAAATTCATGCATAGAACATTGGATTGTCAGGTACATTCAAAGGGTTACATTTTTTACAACAAAGTCAAAACAATTAATAGAATTGATGTATGTTGGAAGTGCAACAAGTCTGGACATATTGCAAAATTTTGCAACAATGTAGTATGTTACAAATGCAACATCTTAGGCCATAAAGATCGGGACTGTGAGAAATCAAAGAAATCAAATAAATTATGGAAGAAAAAACAAGAAAATAAAATTGAAGAAGAATCTCAGCTAGCTCTATATGCTCTAAAAAAAAAGAAGTATATTTGCAGATAAAGAGAAAGGAAAATGTAGAAAAGTTTGGAAATGAAATTCAACAGGCCAGAAATAAGAAATTGATGGATTGGTTCTATGCACATAAAGTGAAAGGACAATTGAAAATCAGACTAAGTCTCTCACATTGGAACAATAAATTATGATGAAAGGTTTGGGAGACGAATCCATCTTTCCTTCTTGTACCTCAATATAGGGGTAAACTATAGACAACCTGACCTGTCGCGGAAAGAAGGTTGCATGCAAAAAGGGACCGTGACAAACATAAAGCATTAATGACCAATAAAGTATTGACAAGACTAAAATGCGGTGTCATTAATACTAGTGGAAGAGGATGGTTAAATGAGTTTGGACCAAGTCAAGTTGAATCCAATTAAGACGGAAGGAAATAAAGGCAATTGGAGGGTACAAATATTCTCATACAAGACTTCGAAAAACTTATAAATACAGTCACTGACCTCTACTGAAGACATCAGTTATAGAGTAAACAGAAGATAGTAAGGTTAGTGCTAGAAGAGAGCTATGGTGCTCAAGAGATAGTGTAGAACAAAGAATCCATCAGTGGGTTTGCAGGAAGGGAGTGCACAAACACCAGGACCATCAACATCAAAGCTGGTAAAATTACCTAGTGACTGCATTCCGCCAAGAAAACCTAATGCGAAAAAATTCAACTTACCTTCCATAGAAGATAGAGACATAGTAGCACCAAAGATACCAGATGGGGTACTCATGGAAGAGAATTTGCTCGGCCAACTATACAAATTTCAGTTTGTGGATTTTGATCTAACCAATGATGAAAATTTTCCTAAGCTGGTCAACAACAACAACCTAAACAAAAGGATAAGTCTAGAACCTAATGCACCAATTATAATGGAAATTCAAACATGGGCATATGGGATACATAAATAGGGGGTCCAGAATCTGATGGATATTCCTCATTTTGGAAGGATCTCACATGTAAAAATATGCACAAAAATACTACTATAACGTGTACATGGTGGATTTTTGTGGCTGAATAAGCCTATATACATCGATGCCAAGTTTATAGAACTGATCACATGACTCCCTACCAGAGGAGAAGACATGATCATCCTTCTGGATAGGAAGCAAGAAAATCCCTTGCAAAGAAGGTAATAGAAAAATATGGAACCCAAATAGCAAGCATAGATTTTTCAGTCGCACACATAAATGACAAAGCTATGATATTTGTAGCTCATGTTCTAACATGCAAGTTGTTTCAAAAAAGTTGGAAGGACCAAGTCTCAACAACAACTATTACAGCCGTAGCACAATGCGTGGAGGGAGTTCAATTCAACTAGTCGACATTTCTCCTAAATGAGTTTTTGGCTAACTATCAGGAAACACATGAAAAAGGTACACCTTATTCAAGGTCTTTGTGATAAAATTGTAGAGCTCAGAACAAAGAAACAACGAGGGACACATCTAGAGGTTAGAGATGAGTGAGAACATAATTACAAAATAATGAATATTTCCATAAGCAATATTAGGACCTTGGAGCTAAAGTGTGAAAAGTTACCTGAAGAAAGTGCACGTCTATGGGGAAAGTTGGTTACAAATGAACAACTCAAGGAAGTGGATCAGAAGCTGATAATTACACAAGAGTCAGAAGAAAAGATGCGCAACAACCCGACTATACTACTAGACGCTGAAAAATGGCCAAAATGGAAGAATACAGGAAACAACAGTAGGAAGTAATTAATATCCTAGATGAACATCAGAGGATAGCCAACAGGATTGAACCACTACAAGATGAAATATTTCTTATAACAGAACAATTTGTGTAGATACAAGGGGAATTCAGGGAAGATGGTGATGACTGTACAAAAACCTTGAAATTGTCTATCAATGAGCAAGCAGAGGAACCAATACTGGGAAAATAAGCAGATATGAAGGAGAAGGTTGAAACTACACATGCATCCCTGCAAAAGTTTACAACAACACTACAACTAGAAAAGAAAAGAGAAAATATCATTCTTTGATATTTTCATATACAATGCAACAATGAATACTGTGCATGATAGAAGTTGGAGTGAAGCACCAATCCAAGGGGGGAGAATTGCACATGTTGTGCAAGTAGAAGATAGAAAATTTGTTTCCAAAACTACAAAAGATAAGGATAAATAAAGAGCCCCTTTATATTGATGTCAAAGGGGGAGAGAATTGCAAAAAGGTATATGATAACAGAGAACCTAAATTTTGACAGGGGGATTACAATTTTGATACAAAGCTCACATTCAAGGGGAGCTTAGTTTTTGCTTGGTGTTGACATCAATGCCAAAGGGGGAGATTGTTGTAATTTTTTCATTGATGTCGAAATAATTAAGAGACAAGTGGGACTAAATCCATCACAAGTGGGACTACAACCATCACATTAATTCAGCTCTTTAATAAAATAAGGAGAAATACAATAAGCATGAATAGTTGGTCTTACCATACAATATTTTGTTGGCCTAAGAAGTGACCCAACATTTGTATAAATAGAGGAAATGATCTATCTATTTTATGATCTAATTTGAGGGAGGATGGAGCTCTGATCAAGTGCTCATATTACAAGTAGATAATAAATTTATGGGACTTAAAGGATGAGGATGTTTGGTGCTAAGTGCACAAATTTGAGTTTGCAATAAATGCACAGATCTGATTGCATAGAAGATGATCATAAATGAATACACAGTTGAAGTAGTGAATGTAGAGAATGCACGGAGCAGGATCAAAGCAACATATATAATAAGAGAATCAAATCAAAGAGCAAAGTAAGTGGAGCAGTGTGCAGAACATATAGAGAAGCATAGCAGTTGCGCAGAACTAAAGTAGAGCACACAAGTGCGCGCAAAATAAATTGAAACAGTGAACAAGACAAGTGTGAAACTGTGTGTGCAAATTATAAGACAGTGTGACTGGAGGACTTCTACGTCTATATTTCAGGGTGGCAGGATGGTGAAAGTAAAGGATATTGTAGTCTCCTCTCAGGTTGGTTTCTAAACACAACAAGTTGGTGCTTTTGCAGAGGATTGGTGTCCTCACAGGTTGGATCCCGTATCAATAAGTTGGTGCTTGCGCATAGGATTGGTGTCCTCACAAGTTGGAGACTATATTAGTAAGTTGGTTTTTGCATAGAGGATTGGTGTCCTCATAGGTTGGTGCCTATAATCAACGAGTTGGTGCTTGCATGTGGGATTGGATCTAGTCGGATTGGTGTCTGAGTGAGTTGGTGCTCACCTTATTGGAGATTGGTGTCTCCCATCTCTCTCTGTAATCCAATTTTGCATATATATATATATATATATATATATATACTTTCAAAATACTCTACACACAGTTGTCTTTTATTGTTGTGATTTAAGTAGGAATTGGTGCATAATACTTAAAGTGAAAATTTGTTTAATCTGCACATGATACCGATTCTCCTCCCCTATTAGTATCATTAAGAATTACAACAAACAAATCCTCATCCTAGACAACATATGGGATAAACAACATTAGTAACCTTAGGATAGCAATGCAAAAGAAAAGGGTGGAGAAAATCAACATGGCATGGTTCATTTACCTCTCAAGAAAGGATTCACATTGTCCTAGTTGACAAGAAGAAATATCATATTAATAATATTATAGAACCATAGAATACTTTGTGGAGTATAGATGGTGGTTCTATTGTTATGGATTGAATGGAGGCCCAAAATCCTTTCACTTTTGAAGATCAAGTTAACTTCAACACCAGGGCCCTGTTTTGTGGGCTATTGATTGTTCAATATAAGAAAAAAAAATACATTCTTGAAGAAGCACTAATGTGTATCCATTTATGTGGTGGGACGTCCATTGTTCTGCAGTTCATCATTGACACAAACCCTGTTTGCAAAGTTGTAGTGTGATAGATGCAAAAACAAAACATGCATAAATTTTGGACTCATGTAGCATTCAATAATGATTGAAAAATTGATTGTATTTCCGATTTGGTTGAGGATTGATGAAAGAATTAGGTGTTTACATATAACAATCATCAGTCTCAAGTCATTTATGGAAATTTTGCAAACAATAATTTTTTAAAGCTAGTCGATATCAATTGGCTCCATACTTCCTTCTTCTTTAGCAACTATATTGGTAGGTGGAGGGAGCCTTATGTACCACTATTTTCAGTGACATGTAATCAAGATGATGACAATTTCTATTAGACATTGCAATTAAGGTTAGGCATGATACTCTTGATGATCATTTTTTTGACAATTTATATTTATGGTTGATTTCAATGAAACACCATTTACTTTGATTTATTTAAATTTAAATTTTAAATTTGATTAATGGCCAAAAATAGCCAATGGGAATATAACAAATACATCAATGGATAAGAAACATGAGAGGGTTCTATGGGAACCAAGGAATAAGCATAAAACTAGTGACATGGTTAACCTCCAAATATTATAACATTAAATCCAAGAAGATGTGTGATGAAATTCTCATTAACCATCATTTTGTGATCAAACACCTCCACTACCTACAAAACCTAGCATTGGAGAAGAATGAATAGTTGATGAATATAGTGTTATGAATGAACAAATGAACAAAAATCCATTAAAACAACAACTGGAAATTTCCCAAAAAAACCTAAAACGCAATTCTATAACTATTCTATTGACGCTTTGACTTTTTTTTTGAAGTTAAAACATCAATTCAAACCAAAAGAGAAAAAAATTGATACAAAAAAACATAGGGTTTTAATAATAGAACTCACTTCAAGTAGGCTGGAAGCTACTGCATAAATTACAAAATATATGTTGTAACCAACTGTACAATGGATTGATAGTAAAAAATATATATTCAACCAGATCAAACCATACACTAACTAGATTTGCAATTTTACTTATATGAATATCTCTACCAAGAGTCTTATGATAGTTATCTTGTTGTTGTAAGAGATCATTGTAGAATGATACAAATGATTAAGATGATTATCTCTATACTTTCCATGGTTGAATCTCATCTGACTACGAGGAATTCACTGCAGATTATCCAGACAACCATGGTTTTGATCCTGAACGGGACATAAGCTAAATTTATCATTTCTATAGAAAACATTCACCATGAAAATCATTACTAACATGAACCCAAGTACTGATATTTTATTCATATCTCTCTAGAATTCTATCTCCTTATCCTCATCTTGTTAGTAGAGGATTTGTCTCAGCTCTCAATCGCCTCACTCATGCTTTAACTTATTCATTAAAATAACCATATATATCTTCCCCTTGTCACAGAACACAACAATATAATGTGTAAGGTAAGTTTTTCATTTCAGATCTACTCAAACTAACAATTCCAATATTCTAGGCTCAATAGTATTCAATCTTGCTTGTTCTCATCACCACCACCTTCTTTTTTTCATTTATCCTTGTGTTTATCCTTGGTAAAAGTAGGAATATCAATAGTTCCAAATTGATCAATCTTGGTGACTTGGGCATGGGGATAGGAAGTCCTTGGCCAAGCAGGATGACCCTTTGTGGATGGCTTCACAATTTTAGCACTGTCTGTCTGGATTGGTGTAACACATTCATCTCCCACTTCCTTCTCCTCTTGGTTTTCAAGAGGAGGAGAAGTTTTGGGTTTGGGAGTAGTAGTTTCCATTAATAAACAATGAAGAGTATTCCTATGAGGAGTGAGTTTGGATTTGGGTTTGGGTTTGGGAGTAGTAGAATCCATCAATAATCAATGAGGAGGAGTTTGGACCGGTCAGGTTATATGTTGGATTAATTGGTGAAGCCTCCGTGAGATGAGTCAAGAAGAATGGTTTAGGGAGGCTAGATGTGGTTGGAAACCCATGGTGAGTAGGGAATTGCTTTATATGCCTGTGGAGGGAATTCCAATAGATTCTTCTAGTAGATTCTCCATGGTTAACATGAATGCTTGAATTTATTTCTTCGAAAATGTAATCAAAACCCATGTTTGACCTATATTTTTCCACCTACGCTATTTAGTATTGTGAGAGATCTCTATACCATTCAATTTGTTATCCACTGAAACATATATATTGATATACATCAAAATATATCTCCTGGTTTTTTAATGAATAAAGTTAAAGGGTGAGTAGAATGGTTATAGAACCATGTTTTAGGTCTTTGGGGGGAAATGTCCAATTGTTGTTTTAATGGATTTATGTTGTTTATTCGTGACAATAGATTCATTGACACTAGAGTATAATTCATGACACCACCACTACCTGACTTTGTGACTTGTCGGATCACTGTGAAAGGGAGAAAGGTAGTATTTTCGTTGATCTAATTTGTATTCACCATAATAAATTCTAATAAGTGAACCCAGTATCTCTTTTTGGTCACCCTGCAAGTTTTTGCATCCATCCCTATTCGTCACGGTGTAACTAAACCCTAAAATCCATAAGATTATAACTTTGATTTGATTCGTCTCAATGTAACTAAGCCCTAAAATACATAAGATTATAATTGGGGATTGGTGTTCCTAGAAGTTTTTGCATCCATCCCTATTTTTCTATAACTCAACCTTAAAATCCATAAGATTAAAACTCAAATTGGGAAAAAAACCAATTGGCTAGTCCTTGAAAATAAAATAGGGATCCGCTATGGTAATGCTCACAACTCCAATTAGAACCCATAGCTCACATATAAACCCCCTCATATTACACAAATGAGTAACAATAATCCCGTTTTAATTCAATTGATAGGAAAATACATAAGCTTGAAGCATCACGAAACTATAATCCACTTACCATTTGTAAATCGAATGGAGGGTTGTGGTTTATTCTCCATTGTCTCTCCTTTCCCTAGAAAACAATGATTATTAACCCTAGCTCTAGAAAGAAAAAACAATAGAAAATGAAAAGGATTTTTTTCCTTTCGAGTACTTACAATCTAAGACTCGGCTCCTATGCAATGAAATCCTCTGAAACACCAAGGTGAAACCACAAGAATATTGGAATACATGTTTTGTATCACAATATCTGCTCAAAGAGAAGAAAAATACCCAATTGAAACAATGAATTATGTCTAGGCCTTCCTGCCACAGTCTCTTAATTTTTCACTCTTTCATTATGTTTATTTTGTTAGTTTTATTTTTGTTTTTTATTGTTTTATTTATTAATATTACACACACACACATATAAAACAATAGAAAATGAAAAGGGGGTTTTTCCTTTCTAGTACGTACAATCTGAGACTCGGCTCCTTTGCAATGAAACCCTCTGAAACACCAAGGTGAGACTGCGAAGGTTTTATATCACAAGATTTACTCAAAGAGAAGAAAAATGCCCAATTGAAACCATGAATTATGTCTATCCCTTCCTGCCAAAATCTCTTAATTTTTCACTCTTTCATTATGTTTATTTTGTTAGTTTTATTTTTGTTTATATATATATATATATATATATTACACACATATATATAATATTAATATTATTACATATTGTATGGTATAATATATTAACTCATTATATATAACATATCATACCTGTATTATATTATAACTATTACTTTTAAATATACATAACTAAAAGTTAAAATTAATAATTTAGTTAATGTGTTAATTTAAATTTTTAAAATAATATTAAAAAGATTAATAATTAAAATATATAATAAGATAAGATATAATATTAAAAGTTTAAAATATGACAAGTTTTAAAACATTAAATTATCATATTAAAAAATAAAATTAAAAAGTTAAAATTGGTTAAAAAATTCAATTTTGGGTAAGACTACATGAAGCCAACGTAAATATCATTAAGAATAAATTAAATATTATTCATTCACATTCCTAATTAGTTGTAATGATCAATAATATATCTACTTCAAACATGCTCATGGGTCCTTATGTTATATCATCTCTAGAGGGCATATTAATGTTTGGACTAATTCATATTAAACTAGGTTGTTTAGTTGTATCAATTATTATCTAGTGGTATTTTTTATCCCATGACTAAATTAGTCATATTTAGTTGTTTGCTCAAATTTGATAGTATTTAGCTTCAAAACACCGTTGTGACTAATTTTTTTAGTCACCTAAGGGTGAAAAAATGAAGATGGGTGTCTATTTTGGGGGGTCTCGTGAGAAAATAATTCTGTTTTTTTCATGTCTTCCAACTTCGGGCGAACAAAAGTGATATTTTTATTTAAAATTTCACTTTGCCGTAAAAAGAAAACTTTTGTAGAATTATGTTAGCTTTCTACTCATAATTTTTTCAATTTTTTTTATTAAGATTTGATATGTCGATCTCGCAAATGTTTGACAGTGTGTTCTTATAAAATGAAAAGACTACAAAAGAGTTATGATTTGTTGCACCACTAAAATCGTTGTTAGACTTGTGTTTTGCAAAAACTGAAAATGCTACGACAATCTACACACAATGTACTAACGCGTGACTATAAGTTTGCATCCAATGGACCTCTATACTAATTATTATATTTTTTTAAAGTCGATCCATGGGGAAACTCAGTCGATTTTCAACAACCTTTTTGTTGCACCACTTTTCTCTCAACCCGCTATAAAATCAAAAAATCTAAGACCACCCTTTTGAAGTAGACACGTCAATGAATCGACCCACATTTTCTTCGATTTTTTTGGTGTTGTATTTACAAAGTTATGGATTTTTCTTTTCGCTGTTTTTTTAAAGAGCTGAATCGTAACTCGACACATGTTACAAATATAAAACTTAAAAAATATCAGTTCTTATCTATATACAACAAAATTTATACCCTCGTAAAGTAGATTCAATAATGAATCTACTGGTATGAAGTCCGACATTCGTTTTGTTGTGTAAGAGGTGGTTTTCTCCTTCCGAAAATGGAGAAACCTGAAAATTTTGCAGAGATCTGAATCGGTCATGTTTCAGAGATTATTCGGCCGAATTAATTATTCGGCCGAATAATTATTCGGCCGAATAATTATTCGGCCGAATAACTGTTTTCCGTAACGGCGCCGTAACTTATAGCGAAGGTTATTCGGCCGAATAACTAAACGGAAAAAAATTTTCGTCGGCCGGAAAAAAAATAAAAATAAAAATTTATACTCATATAAATAAACATAAAGTTAATTCATTATTTTCGCATGTTTGAACTTCGCATTTTTTTGTCAAACTAATTTTGGAAGGAGGATATAATTTTTGCAAAAGGAGATTTTTACAAGGTATGTTTCTTCTTCTTCTCTACAAAAGGCACATTGAAGGAGTTTTTTTTTCTAAGGCATATTTACAAGAAGTTTTTCCAAACTATCTCTTTTCTTGTTGCATTTTTACAAAGAAGACATTTTTTGCAAAATGAGGTTTTTACAAGCTATGTTTCTTCTTCTTCTTTACAAAAGGCACATTGAAGGAGTTTTTTTTTCCAAGGCATATTTGCAAGGAGTTTTTCCAAACTATCTTTTTTCTTATTGCATTTTTACAAAGAAGACATTTTTTGCAAAAGGAGGTTTTTACAAACTATGTCTTCTTCTTTTTTACAAAAGGCACATTGAAGGAGTTTTTCCAACATATCTATTTTTTATTGCATTTTTACAAAGAAGACATTTTTTGCAAAAGGAGGTTTTTACAAGGTATGTTTCTTCTTTTTTCCAAAGGCACATTGAAGAAAATTTTTTTCTAAGGCATATAAATGCAAGAAGTTTTTTCCAAATATTTATT
Organism: Larix kaempferi; assembly: GCA_027924585.1. Taxonomy (NCBI): domain Eukaryota; kingdom Viridiplantae; phylum Streptophyta; class Pinopsida; order Pinales; family Pinaceae; genus Larix; species Larix kaempferi. Next base: position 3,270,669 of record BSBM01000286.1, read on the forward strand.
TTCTTGTTGTATATTTGCAAAGAAAACATTTTTTTGAAAAAAAGATTTTTACAAAGTATGTTTCTTCTTCTTTTTTCCAAAACACATTGAAAGTGTTTTTTTTAAGGGATATTTGCAAGGAGTTTTTTCAAAATATTTCTTTTCTTAGACATGTTTGCAAGGAGGTTCTTTGCAAGGATGTTTTTTTTTCAAAGTAGCTTTGCACTTTTTATTTAATTGAAAGAGGTTTTTTTCAAATAGTTGTTTTCAGTTCATGTTTTTATAAATTCCGTAAATGTTTTTAAATCTTAATTTATTTGTTTTTACTATAAAGTAACATGATTCTTTAATTTATCGTCTATAGATTAAACAACCATGGGCAATAAGAGAAATCGTAAAAGAAAAGCTGATCGTAAACGTGATGATGATGATAATAGAGAGAAACAAAAACTCAGATATATTGCCAAAAAACAAAGGGTTGCTGAAACGGAAGAGAGAACTATTGAAGATATAAATACAGATTTACATGACAATGTTGAAGAAATGGAAATTGAAAATAGAGTACAAGAAGAACAAATTGAAGTTGAAAAGAACATTGTAGAAGATGTAAATAGTGATTTACATGCTAATGTCGATGAAATCAATATTGAAGATCAAGTTCAAAATCCAGAAATTGAACCTGGTATGTATATATCATATATTTTCCAAATTCATTTTTTTATAATGAATTTTATTTTTTGATATATGTTAAATTTAATTTAATTTGATGTATAGGTACTTTTACTATTGATGATGAAATGTTAGAAGACATTGATTGCGACAAATATGGAGAAAAACTACCAGTACATGTTGCACGATATCGTGCTACAAAATTTTATGATGAAGTTCTCAAAGATTACTCAATAGCAGGACAAGCACAAATTTTGAGATGTTTATTAGTGTCCAAGAAATTAGAAGGTGCTACATCGTTATTGGGTATTCACAAAGTAACAAAAGAGTCGAAATTGAAACAAAATGTGATGGAAAATATAGGCGATGCAATAAAAAAATTTGGAAAATCCAGGAAGAAAGATATCAGTGCTGCACGTAAAGCAATTCATACAGCAATTCTTTCAGCTAGTACTAAACAAAAGCGTTTGACAACAGAACTAGCAAAAGCAGTTGGAACATCAAGAAAAACATTATACAAACATAGCAAATTCAGAATGCAAATAGATGAAAATAATGAACTTGCTTGTTGGACAATTATTTGTAGACAACCTTACAAAGATAGATTAGGAGCAGGGGTTAAAGATATTGTACGAGAATATTGGTTGGAACATGCTCGAGTTTCACCAAATGCAAGAGATGTGATACGCAAAAGAATATCGCGAAATGTATATGAAATCCAACCAAAACATATAATGGACATGACACAAGTACAATTGTTCAATAAATTCAAGGAAGATCATCGTGGAATTAATATATCAATCACTACATTTGTGCAACAAAAACCATGGTATGTTCGACCTATAACTATACGTGATACATGTTGTTGCCGTTATCATGTGCAATTTCAGTTATATTATGACACGTTTCTTGAATTTGGTAAAATGTTTTGGACAAATTCACCACCTCCGCCGATGATACGTGAATTCATATCTCAAATTTTATGTGAGAGAAATCACGATGAAGTATTTTATTCAAAGAAATGTGTCAATGGAAAACATTGTCATCATTGTGGAAATTTGGTGTTATTCCACAATAAATACCCTATCGATAATGATCAATCGTTGTCAAATGTAAATGTTGATTGGAAGAGATACGAATACATCAACTATACTACAAGTTCTAGTGATTCACGTTCCAAAAGAATTGATTTGCTAGAAGACAAGATATGCGTCACAGATTTTCTCAAAAAATTTGAAAACGAAATTTATAAATACACCCAACATTCACATAGAGCACGATGGCAAGATCTTCAATTCAAACAGTCTCGTGAAATTTTTCCACCCGGAACAATTTTGTCGGTGGTTGATTTTGCTGAAAACTATACATTTGCTGCACAAAACGAAATACAGAGTGAATACTATCACTCTGACCAAGTTTCGATATTTGTCCATGTTGTATATAGACATTCTCAACAGGATATCGATGGCATTGAAAGCACATGTGACAATCGAGATGTGATTAAAGAATATCACTTCTATATCAGCGATGATCGTACACACGACACACATTTTGTCCAACATTGTATAGAAAATATTTTCTATGACTCACTGAAAAAACGCGAAGTCAAATTCAAAGAGCATTGGATATGGTCTGATGGATGTGCGGGTCAATTTAAATCTTCACGATCATTTTTTTGGTTATGTCGACTTCATAAAGCGCTGAACATCAAACATCGCTGGAATTTCTTTGAAACTGGGCATGGAAAAGGTGAGCATGATGGTGCAGGAGCATGCGTGAAAAGAGCACTTCGAAGATGGCAAATGAACTATTCTTCAGCACGGTTTCATTCAGCTGCAGAGGTTGTCCAATGGTGTCAATTAAATCTAAGCCATGATTATAATCAACAATCAAAAGACGTGCGCAGGTATGTCCACTATTTTTTTAATTTATATTATTTCTTAAAATTAAAAAAAATGTATATACTAACATTTAAGTACACATGTACACTATTTATTGTGTAGGTTTTTTTGGCTTGTTGGGGTCCAAGATATAAATAGATCAATACCATATGACGCTAGCACCATACATGGAACTAGAGATCTTCACTCTATTCAAACAAAATCATTTCACAACGTGTTTGCATTTGACAGTAGAAAGCAATCATGCTTTTGTCATATTTGCATTGAAAATGTCGAATCTACAGAAGTTTGTGAAAACATAACAAACAACTACGTAAAAGCTTGGAGACACACAGAGATTAATCCAAAAGGAAAAATGCCACTGGCAAGTGTTGAAGAATTAGAATCAGAAGAAATAGCAATATCGTCTGATGGCGATAGAATTTCAGATCTCGTAAGAGAAGGTAATAAACTTGTTTTTGACTTTTTAATCAATTGTTCATTCTAATCCTTCGCCATAAGTGGTCAATTCAATTCATTTAAATACGCTAACACCAATCATAACTTGCACAGGAGATGTTTTCGCTGTGATTGCACCTATAGACAACAACGAAAATGTCAAATATTATTTGATGCGATGCACCGAAGGAAAAATGAAATTATTGGAGGACTACAACGACAACGGATTTACATACGAAAGAGGATCCATCATTTTAAAAGGCTACTTTTTTCAGCAGACGCATATGACTAAAAATTATGTATACTTTCAGGATTATGAGCCTGATGTTATATGTTGTCAATATAGTCATTTAGTATGTGCATCTCGAATAAAATTGATACAAGTTCCATCAAAAAAACAATTGAAAACCAAAAAATGGAAACTATCCATATGTGACCATGAACGGATAGTTGAAGATGGTATTCCATTACGATGTTTTTAACTATATATCAAAAATAAATTGATCTATATTTTTGTCCATGTCAATTGTTGTGTGCAATATATTTTTTGTCCAATTATCAAAATTGTTGTGCCCAATATATTTTTTCATTGAGATTTTATGAAATATTTTCTTGAATGACAACTAAGCTTAAATGATTGTACTTTAACATGCTTAAAAATGAATTCAAATATAATTTAAAAATTCAAAAGTACTTTATTCGGGTCCCCATATGTCTATTAGACCACTAAGGGATGAGATAACGGATGTGGCTATGCCCACTCCGCCCCGAATTTTTACTTTTGGTTGATTAATACTAACGAAAAAATACAAAAAGACCTATTAAATTTTGTAGTATATTAATCCATCGAACATGTTTCTTTAATACATACTTCACCATAAATATGATCTTAAATAGATGTCTTAAAATTGTAACCAAGTTCTCCGTCCCAAATCTTTAATTTAAAATATCGCTTGTGCAAATTCACATAACTGAAATCATGGCAAATGGAGATAACGATCATTTGATTTTTAATCACAAGCAAGGATTCCAGGATTGTGAAGCTTATGCTAAATTAGAGAAATGATTATTCCCAACAAATCAATGAAAATTCATCAAATTGTTGTTTAAAATCATTGCTCTAATTTAGCACAAACTTCACAATCCTGGAATCTTCGCTTATGATTAAAAAACAAAAAACCGTTACCCCCATTTGCCATGATTTCAGCCTTCATCAAATGTACCTGAACATTGAAAATAAAAATTAAATTAATTAAAAATCCATTAATTTTTCCCAACATTAATTCTTACCATAACATTCATTTTCAACATTGAATATTTCCTAACTTAGATTATCATTTTAAAAACATTTCCAACACCTCCCATTCATTCCTACCCTTGGGTTGCACCTATCAAGACATTTTAAACATTCATGCAAAACATATTATAATAACACTTATTCTCAACATAACAAATTGAAAACATTCATTCTTCCATAACACCTCCCATTCATTCTTTCCCAACATTTCTTTTTCTCTAACACCTCCCATTCATTTTTTTCCAACATTGATTCTTACCATCACATTCATTGTCAACATTCAACATTTTCCAACTTGAAATAACATTTCAAACATTCCTAACACTTCCCATTTTCTAACTTCATAACATTCATTGTCATCATTCAACATTTCCTAACCTTGGATTGCACCTATAAAAACATTTCAAACATTCATGCAAAACATATTATAAATATTATCAAAACTCATGCAAAACATATTCTAAACATTTACCAAATGAGAAATAATGGACATGTACTCATGTATATAATCCAAAAAAGAGTTGATGAACTTGTGAATTCAATGTACATATATATATAATCAAAAAATAAATACCCTCCATGTTCAAAACAACACCAATATATAGATATCAACAAAAACTATAAAATCTGAACCACTATCCATCTCGACCAATATCTTTCCACTATTTTCCACTAGGACCTTCCCTGGGACTCAACTCCACCTACAACACACAGAAAAACAAATTATAAATTTAGATCATAAATTATTTAAACAATTTTAAACTAAATTCAAAATATTAAGATATTAAACTCATCTACAAAACAATTCAATTATTAAAAAAATCGTACATCAAATTCTTTGGATGCATGTCCACCACTTTTTTCCCCTAGAGACTTTCCTTTGGCTCCAAAAGATCTAAAAGAGCCAAGCTGCAACATGTACAAAAACAATTTTCAAATAAATCAAAAAAATATAAAACATTAAACTTATGTCAAAAATCATTTCTAGTTCGACAAAATTACCTCAGTGCCAATATCGGCATTCATTAAAGACCCCACATCTTCGCCCCCAATTTCCAAGTGGTCTCTTTCCTAAAATTTAAATTTTGTTAGTAAATAAAACATAGTATATACAAATAATAAATTAAGCAAATTAACTTAAAACCAAAACAAAAAAATTAAAATCATTAGCTCACAAGAGATGGTAAACCATCTAAAAAGTTGGAATCTAATGAAACCTGCATAGATAAGTCAAATTAACAATAAGATACATTGATATTTATTAAAATTCAAGTAAACAAAAAAAATATCATGTTCAATCATAAATATTATAATTAAAATACCTCTCCTGAGCGCTCTTCATTTTGACTAGGATGCTCTTGATTTTGACTACTGGAGAATCGAAAATTATTTGCATTTAACATTCTCGTAAACTACAAACAAAATACATTTGCTTAATATACTTATTCCCATGTAGCAAAATATTCAATTCAAAATGATTAATAAAAAATCAAATAGATTATCATAGCATAATCAACAAACCTCTCCCATGCTCGATGTGTCATTAGATAACACATCTGAAGCTATATCTCGACAAAACTTAGCATAAGCCCTGAGATCATCAATGCTCAATGCATCTACCTCGTCATTCGTCTTGTAGACAAAACTCTGACGAAGAATAGCGCGAGCCTTCTCTCGCCCCAAACCAACTTCTACTCCTGCAAGAGCTGAAGCTAAACCATCACCTACTGATTCCCTTCCAATTGTCCCTAGTTGAGATGTTGTCTCCATCTCTGATCTTAAAGCCACAACCCTTGGTGGACGAGGTATCTCAGGTGGAGGTTGTATAGTGGCAGGGTCTCTAAGAGCACCTTTTCGATTATATATTCTACCCTTTCCAGCTCCATAAAAGTCAGAGGGAACATCGGTATAGTTAGGCTTCATACCTAGAAAAAACTCCGCATAAAAAAATCTAGCAAAATAATTAGGAACCTCATCGTTCCAAGGCAATCGACCATAAGCTGCAAGAAATCGATCATATATGAAATGTGCAATTTGAGGATGCTTGAAATATTGCACTTTCAACATTTTTCGCTTAAGGCCTTCTTTGAAATTGAACATTGAATTGGCTTGTTCTCTACTGACTCTCTCCTTCACAACCTCCCACTTATCTGGACCCATAACTTGCTCCTTTCGCATCCGCATCAAATGAACAAAACTATTTGTAGTTGGTCCAAGCTCATCGTATGCATCAATGAATTTTTGCAAAGATGCCAAAACAACCTCTAGACTTTGTCGACTCTCTGGAGGGAGATCCAAAGAACAAAGATCATTGTTCAACCTGTCATAGTGGGATTTACAACTTTCAAGAATAGTTTGTTGCACAACACCTCGCCATGGAAGCTCATCAGGTAAATCAGACGGATACGTTGATATGGGTGTACACCCCTCAGCTAGTGGAACATATGTCGTCCTAGCTCTAGGAGGAACTTCAGGACCCTGCTCTCCACCCACACCTATTCCATCATCTATATTCCTATCTTGATCTTCCCCTCGCTCCATCGAATTACGCACATCTTCTGAACATCGCTCTGCTTCAAATATAGCCGTAGTCAAAAATTAACTTTTTCCATAAATTCAACACACAAAAAATACAAATTATACATTATTAAACATTAATGTTCATACCAACAGAACGTTGGGATCGACGCTCTCCCACAGAAGACAAAGGAGAATCATTTGTACCCCCCTCGAACTTGTTGGTGATCAAACGACTCGGACCCATGCAATAAACCTGAACCCTGCGGTGAATTCGACAACCTTCGACTACCAATTGGAACACCAATTCCTGAAGATTGTGATGACCTCCTACGCTTTCCCTTCGCAGACTCTCTTTCCATTTGATATAACTTCTAAATTTACACAAACATTAACATATTGAAAATGTACATAACTACCACTACAAGCATCAAGCCAATATTTGATTAAAAACTCCAACAAAATTTAAGTCCCCCTCCTAACTCTAATTAATTAACTAAAATTCCTTACCCTACCTAATATTGCAACATAAAGAACATATCTAATAATCATTTCATTATAAAACACAATTAATTGAAATAGTATAATAACCTTAAAAACTTTTAATCCAACAAATATGTTTGAATTATATATGTCAACAAACAAACATCTCACTAAACATATATATGTATTCTTATTAAAAGAATTCTAACTTATATTTATGATAATACAATTTACACACATTGAAGTTGTACATGTTAACTCTACAAACTCAAAACATATCTATTAAAAATCTGCATTCAAAATGCAGAGCTTCCTCAAATAGTATAACATAAATATACCCTTATTAAGAAACTTCTAGTTAAGATCTTTGATAAAACAATTTACAAACATTGATGTTGTACATGTTCATTCTACAAAATTAAAAACATATCTCTTAAGATCTGCGTAAAAAATGTAGAGCCACCTAAAATATTATAACTTACTTTCTTTTGTAAGTTACTCTCCTAACTCTAAGAACAATATTGCAGCATAAACATGACATCAATAATCATCCCATATTGTAATAGTTCAATCACCTTCCTAATTTTTAAACTATCACTTATGTTTTCATTCTATATCTCAATAAACAAACATTCCTTAATTTTTATAAAAAAAATACTTAATAACTTACAATATTGAATTTTTAAGTGACTTTCTAAGTTAACTCTGTTCATGAACAAAGTTCATGAACAGAGTTCATGAACTCAATTGACATTCTTGTACCTGACTTAACATCGTCACACCACATGTTGATCATTTATAAAGTTGTTTAATATATCCTTTATCATCACTTTATTGAGAATTTGGAAAACTTAATATGAAACTCATCAGGGATTAAGGTATAAATATCCATATATATAAAGAAGCAATAATTTCATGCATATCATAGCATATCATGAACAGAACTCTGTTCATGAACAGAACTCTGTTCATGAACAGAACTCTGTTCATGAACAGAACTCTGTTCATGAACAGAACTTCTATGATAGCAAATGAACATTCATGGTTGATGGAATAGTAGTAAGTTCATAGTTTTCTTAATATTATACAGATACCCAATTCCAAGTAGGAGGTTGAGATTCATTGTTGAATGCATGTAATTAGATTGAATCAAAAACGACCGCCTACTTTAATGGGGTTAGTTCATCTCAATTATCTAAAAGCTTACGTCAATCAGAGAACCAATACCCTTTGAACAATGATAACAACATTATTACAGCTAAAAATCATTAACTAATCATAGCTAGTACTATTATATTATTCATATTCATATCTAACCTATAAATAATGGAATTCTGTTCATGAACAGAGTTCTGTTCATGAACAGAGTTCAAGAACAGAACTCTGTTCATGAACTCAGTCCACGAACAGAACTCTGTTCATGAACTCAGTCCACGAACAGAACTCTGTTCATGAACTCAGTTCACGAACAGAACTCTGTTCATGAACAGAGTTCACGAACTGAACTGTTCATGAACAGAGTTCACGAACTGAACTGTTCATGAACAGAGTTCACGAACTGAACTGTTCATGAACAGAGTTCACGAACTGAACTGTTCATGAACAGAGTTCACGAACTGAACTGTTCATGAACAGAGTTCATGGACAGAAAACTGATTCTCTAAAATAAAAACTGCATTTTAAAACATTTAACCTTCCAATATTAAAAAGCACTACAGATTTTTTGAATTCTAATACTGCCAACAACATAAAAACAAAGTTTACGACGATGCATACCTCTATATAAAAATGCAGTGAAGAATCGTCGATCGCAACGCCGCCTCTATTCAACCCAGCAACGCTCAAAACAACACCTATTTCCTTCACAAACAACAACGAACGTCATTACATAAGCCCTATAACATTAACAAACAGAAATATTAAGTAAAAACAAAGGAAAAACGCACCTTCAACCGTTCAGATAAAGCCGCAACACCTTCAAAGCAGCCACCTACCAACACACACCTGACAACGAACACAGACCAACCGTCTGAATACCACCAACGAGCAGCAACTAGCAGAAATCCCAACCCGACGAAACGAGAAAACCGACAATCGACAGCAGAAGCAACCAACAAACTCGCTGCTAAAAACGAACAGAGCAAGGGCAGATCACACCCCGAAGAAACGTAAGAAAAGACGAACGACAGCAGCAATGGAGCAGACGTGAGTCGCGGAAAAATAGCCAGCCATGAAACACAAGCAGCGCGGCGAGCAGCGGGGTGGCGAGCAGCAGGTTGGGGCGTCGGCAGGGTGGCAGAGGACTACAGCGGGCCCATGCGGGGTCCAAATAATTCCAACAGGGAATGACAAATGGCAGCCGATGCTGTCTTTTTATGCAGAATAATTATTCGGCCGAATAATTATTCGGCCGAATATATATTCGGCCGAACAATTACTCGGCCGAATAAATATTCGGCCGAACAATTATGCGGCCGAACAATTATTCCGCCGAACAATTATTCGGCCGAATAATTGTTCGGCCCGAATAAACTATTGCCCGAAATTTTTTTCCGTCCGGCAACCGTTTGCACAAATTTCAAGAGTCTCCGTTAAACGGGACGGAGAACTGTTTGTGGTTATTCGGCCGAATAACTTCAAAATTATTCGGCCGAATAATTTCAATTATTCGGCCGAACAATTATTTTTATTCGGCCGAATAATATTTTTATTCGGCCGAATAACTTCCGCTAAGACGATTTTGCACTGATTTCTCACGAAAGTGTTACCCACCTTCACGTTTTCACCCCTAATCATTTATTTGCTCAAATTCTACTAATGCTTGAAACATGATATGCAATTAAACGCTTGATAGCATTTCAAATTTGTTCTATTGAGAGGTCTGCTCACATAAATATATGTGGATGCATGTGTTGCACGTGGAACACCTTTGATCAATAAGGTCTTATCTAGTTAGTTCCCCATTGCTTGGTTCAATTTAGTTGTATATGGATATCTTTCTTAAAGTTACTAACCTTCTTTTCATGGTATCCCCGTAGGTCCCGTAATGGGAGCTAAGATATTTTGGCAACCTTTTTTCCCACTTTATTGAAGAATAAAAACAAATTTAAAATGATGTGATTCACAGGGGAAAGAGATAGAGAATTTAAAAAAAAAAAAGATAAATGGATGTTAGGTGGCATGGATGCATTAGATTTCTATCTCTCACTCCTTCATTAAAGAGAGTGCTTCAACTACCCTCACCAATGGTGATTAAAAATGGAAAAGGTATACCTTAGTGAGCTCCATTTCATCCATTGTTAGGAATTTAATCTTCGTTATGTTGTGTACAAGTGCTATGTGTTAATCGATCCAGTGTGTATCTCCCATCGTTGATGGCTATGAGTAATCCATCATGGTCATTGTTTAGGGTTAAGAACAAAGACTTAAAGGGTTGGTTTTACCACATAACTCATTGATCAGCTACAAGCACAATTACCACCACCCTTAGTGTTCATATAGTGGGTACTTCCATCATAAATAATATGAGCATTGCAAACATGATAGACAGTCAGGGAGCCAAGCATATTCTAAGGATTACATTAAATTGGGTTGACATAAAATTCAACTCCAGTAAATGGGATTTCTTAGCATTTATAAAGATGGACTAGAGATTGAATTAACTATTGTATAGCCTCATGAGGCATCCAACCCTCTTTGCACATTTTAACACAAAGTAATTTCATGACAAAATCAGTTGGCAATGTGACAAAGCTAAAGAAAAGATCTACAAATTCATTTGCCACTTTTGCATACAATATATTTCTAGTTTTCTCATTCATAAGGAGCCTTAAATTCATGTAGAATAGATTCATTATCACTTGATGTCTTCATCACCTCATGAATCATAGGGAAAACTAGAGTACATAGTAGATCAACTGTTAAGTAAATAAAATTTCATGAAATTAAATAGACCAAATTTAGCCGAAGTGGGGAAAACAAATTGAGATAATGGTGGCAATAGTTATCTGCATTTTTTTAAATACAATATCTTGAAATGTTTTATAGTAAGCCATATCAACACGTCAAAATTAATGAGAGTCCAAATATAAACATGTGCATGCAAAGACACCAGCCCCACATTCACAACCACCAACATGTGGCAACGACAGTTTTTTTTTTTTTTCGTAATGTGTCTCCTATGTGGAAAATTATGTGGCAATGTGATTATTTGAAAATCCTACGTGGAAAATACACAACAATATTGGTGGTTCCCATCTTATTTAAATATAAGATGGACATATTACTTCAAAACTAGCATACAATATGTTTTTTGCATAACTAGAGGAGGTTTACCAGAAAATGATGGTATATGTGCAAGAAATTCCAACATGAGTAACACAAGTAGAAAACATTCAAATATTGATAGATGTGCAATTACTACTAGCACAACTAGCACAAGTGGTTGGTTATAAATTTGGAAAATGTTAGAACAATGGTATAAGGAAGATTACAACTTTATTTAGAAATGGTGTTTAAAGTTGGAAAGGGTATAGCACTGATTAGAATGGTTTTATAATGCTTATAATCCTAGTTAATAGAATCCTATCAAGCAAGCATACTACAAGGGAAAGGTACACCAATTACAAACTTGACAACCAAAAAAAGGGTTTACCACTTAGTTGTTTCACTCCACTAGAGACTTACCAATGCCCATTCTAGTGAAAGCAATGAATACCAGTCCCACCCAAGCTCCAAGAGTTTCAATTTAATGGAATGTAGAGGGAATCCATGCGATCCAAACAAGTCCAATGTCATGAAGGATAGTTATTTTATACTTGCTACACATGAATTCATCATATTATGTACTTAATCAAATACTTTAATTGAATGAGATACGATGAAATTGTTTCATAATAGTGGCATTTTGGGCATGACTAGTTGGTATATGGAGTTGTTCATTAGATGTGATAACCAAAGCACAATGTACTTTGTAAAGAGAAATGCACTTCATTCCTAAGGTGTTGGATACTCTCTCTTTCTTATTTTATGCTCTTTTAAGGATTTGGTATCAAAACCATTTTGTCTATAACATTTGTTTTGGGACGTTTCAGATAGTTAAATTCATAGGAGAATAAGACGACATAACAAAGTATGTATGGTAAAAATTTCAGGTCATGGTTCATTATAATTTTGGAGTTATAGTATGTGAAAGTTAGGGTTTTTTACTAGTCCAAAAAGAAGTCCAAACATGTGTTCTGGGTAAAATTGTTGCATAAGAAAGAAGATGTACCATACTGTTTGTAATAAATATTTTAAAATAAGAGAAGAAAAATTAGACATATGTTAGTCCATACAAGTTCACTCTCACTCTATACAAGTTCACTTCTTAAAAGGGACAAAAATAACAAGTTTTGGTAAAGTTACCATAACTCTTACTTGGCACGTCAAAATTTATCAAACCTATGGAATTGTAGATACCAAGATAATAAAGGAAAACATTTCAGACTCAAAGGGGCCAATGTTTTAGATATAATTAGGGAGTAAGGTCATCCGGAAACACAACCTACAAACCATGATTTTTAAAGGTATGTTAACTTTAAACTTATTGCATAAATTTTGATTGGAAATATGTTTTGGGTGATTCAAAAGGTGTGATATAGAGTAAATAGAGAAGAAATATAGTAATATTAGTGGGATCAAATGCAAATAGGTGGAGCAAAAATTTATACACCTGTTTAACCTCCTAAAGGCTCATCCATAACATAAGATGAGCTTGATGATGTGAACTTTCTAGCATCCAAGTTTACCGATAGAGTAGCAAACCTTGAAAATACAATTCTAAGAAAGGTGGACATCATGAATATGGTAAATAAGGGTGAATACCAAATATTCACAGGGGATATCTAAGTTGACGTAAAAAAAATAAGGGAACTTATGAAGGATATGAGCAAACTGCTTTCCAAAAACTCAAAAATTTGAGAAGAGGATAAGGAGAAAAAGATGGTGTAGTGGAAGGTATATTTTCCAATAATAAATATATGTTTTATTAATAAATTGATGATGCATTACAATGAACTAGTCATGTATAAATAAAATTACATGGAAGAGTTACAACTCTTCCCATGAACGAAGGTGACTGCTGAAAAATAATATTAACTATGAATTAACAATAATTTAGGTGTATTAAAAGTCATCCCTTCTTGAAATATTTGTCCTCAAATATTGGGTAAAACAAGAGTGCTTTGACTTAAACTTCATATTTTCTTAATTGGTTGCAGCCTCATGAAGGTTATTGAACTTGATAAGATACTCTTTGGTAAATGAATCTTGTTCAATAGTTTATCCACAAATGGAATGGAAAACTTTCCTTTAATGGTAATTTGGTTTAATGCTTGGTAGTCAACATAAATTTTATAAGAACCATCCTTGTCTCCAACGGGTGTGTCTGATGTTGAAAAGTAATTCTTGCTTCGAATAATAATACCACGATCCAATAATTCTTGAACCAAGTGTTCAACCTTTTCCTTCATTCTATGAGAATGCTTGTAAGATTGACTTCCAAGTCGCGTTGAACCATTCAAATCAATTCTATGAAGTGATCCCTCGAACAAGATGGAGGGAGAACATGAAGTGGGTCTTGAGAATCAACACACAATGTCCCATGGATCTTATCTGTACCCTTGGGATCATCATTTTTAGAAAATGCCTCCATTTTTAGAATAATTGTGTAAAAGGTAAGGTTCAAATCCTTTCTTATTTATCTTCTCCATTCTATCGGATGAGACTATTTAGGAAATAGGATAGATGATTCCTTGCAACTTGTACTTTCTTCCATTTTCAAAAAATATTATAAATGATTTTTTGTAAATTTAACCCCATTGTACCAAGCATGGTCAACCATTGGGATCCTAAGATCACATCTACACCTCCAATTCCCATAACATACATAGGATATTTTAATTTGTAGTCATCAAGAGCTAACTCTACCTTATGGCATTTCTCGTCAAATGGAGTAGTTTTATTCCCCATAATGATGACTTAAAAGTATGAAGTAGGGTAGATAAACATGTTTAATTGTTTTGTGATCCTTGTATCTATGGAATGATGTGAAATACCGCTATCTGAAAGCATATACACCTTATTATTCTTGATGGAGCAAAGGATTTTAAGATTTTGAGGTTTAGAAATACCTGTCATCACGACTACAAAAAGTGTTGGAGCATCATTGGACTTATGGGTCCTAGATTCATTAGAGTATGTTTCTATGTTAGAAGGGACATCCCCAACTACCTCATCATTATCATTGTAATTATTATTATTTTTATCACATAGGTAGATATTGGTGTCCTTACATCTATAACTTCGAGTCCAATTAGGAGCATTACATTTAAAACATGGATTCTTATCCTTCATTACATTTGATGATGATATCTTTTGGTGAGGAGGAATATACTTCAAGCTTGATTTTTCCAATTGAAAATAAGGAGTATGTTTATGATACATCTATTTTGCTTCAATGGATTTGGACTTTTGACATACTTGTTCAACATTTTTGCGATCTAGAACTTTAATTTTGTTTTGTATATTTGGTTTGAACCCTATTATGGCAATGTCTAGAAGTTGTTTATCCAATACATCATCAATGCGGGTGGAGGTACATGGAGATCATTAAAATACTCATCCATTGCCCATATTTGTTGCAAACAAGTGAGCTTGGTGTATAGTATGCTGAAATCGTTTAAAAAAAATCTTCTTGAAGGTGTCCCAATCTCTCACCAATCCTCCCCGACATTTATGTTCCCACCACATGAAATAATCAGAAGCTATTTTCTCCAGGTACATTGTTGCAATGTTTTTTTTTCATCTTCATCACATATGTGGTGCATAGTGAAATAGTTTTAAAATTTATTGATCCATTTGTTGCCTTCTCAGTTTTCCTCATTGTAAAACTTCGATATATCTATTTTTAATTTGTGTATAGCATTATTGAACAAAGTAATATTTGATTAATAATGAGGTTGTGAGGATGCGTTAGGGATACTCATTCGTTTACTTTTTTTTTTTATGATTCAAGTTCGTCCTTGAATGCAAGAATTTCTTCATATCTTTGATTGTATTTTTTGTTGAATTTTTGTAGTACACTTGATAATACACTTTGAACAATCTTTGTAATTCTGCTATCACACTCAATGTCTGCCTTTTTTGACTCATTATTCTCAAGAGATCCACTAGATTTCTTATCGGTGTTTCTCGTATTCATTTTTAGATACTTTCAAGGGAATGAATAATAATAATAATATCCTTATCCTTTTTCATCTTATTATTATTATTATTATATAAACATATAAAAATAAATATTATTATTCTTTAATTAATGGCGTAAGGTATTAGGTGTAGGTGTCACGGAGGTAGGAAGAACGGGATTGGGGGTGGAAATGGAGAAGGTAGGAGGGTGGAGTAGGAAGCATGAAGGTGGGAAGGATAGAGGGAGAGACTAAATGAAGGTGGAAAGAGTTGGAGCGGTTCAGCGAGGTAGCGAAGGAGATTTGTGTGGAAGGGAGGAGGGACATTGGAGGCGGCTTATGGAGGAAATGTGTGTTGAGGGTAGAAGCTGTGGAGGTGGGGTTTCATAATGGCAGAGTGGGCAGTGGGATAGGGAAGGACACGATCATGTGGGAGAGCGGAGGAGTGGTGAGTGGAAAGAGAGGTGGGATGGACAAGGGAGGTGGTTTGTGGGGGATGTTGGTGTTGGCGTATGGAGGAGTTGGGTGCTGAGGGTGGAAGTTGCGGAGGGAGGGGATGCAAAATGGTAGAGTGGAAAGGGGGAGAGGGTAGGTCGAGGGATTATGGGAGAGAAAAGGAGTGGTGAGTGGAAATGGAGGTAGGATGGACAAGCAAGGCGAGCTGCAGGAAGGACGTGAAAGTGTTGGTGCAGTGGAAGGGTGGATGCGGAGGAAGGACACAAGGGTAGGAGAGATGGAGGATGCGAGAGTGTGTAGGAGGGAGTGGCAGAGATAATGTAGTGGGGGAAGGGTTGGACTAGTCAAGCAGCAAAGGTAACACAGAGGAGGAAGGGATAGGAGAGTGGAATAATGGAGGTAATGTGTAATGGAGCATGTGGGAATGGAATATGGAACTGCAACAACAACATAATGCTCACACCCAAAAGAAATAGCCTAGTATTCACTTTCAAAATCTATGATACCACTTGGAAGATATATTTTCTAATAAGAAATATATATATTATTCATAAATCGATGATGCGTTATAATGAACTGGTCGTGTATAAATAACATGATATGGAAGAGTTACAACTCTTCCCATGATCAAAGGTGACCCTTGAAAAAGAATATTAAGTATGAATTGATAATAATTTAGGTGTATTGCATGGAGTCCTAAGCATCCCAAGAGAAAATGCTATTATGCTTAGACAATAAGAGCCCTGAGTCCTAGAAACCCGATGTCTAATCACTCCAAGATCCGCATAATTGTGGGTTCAACTTAGGGCCAAGGAACTACTTTGGTTTGAATATTTATATGAGAAATTTTTATGGCAACTATCCAATAACATGGACATTCCATATGGAGCAATTCTTTGATCTATACCAAGTGCCAACTTTACAAAAGGTAACTATTACATCCTTATATTTAGAACTTGATCAATTTGTATGGTACCAATGGATTTGTGACCATAAAAAGGACTATGTTTTCTCTTGGTCTATATTTATACATGATTCGATAACACATTATTGGGATATTAAGAGTAACACCTTTATCTAATTGGTAAATCTCAAGAAAAAAAGGTCTAGTTACAAATCACATTAAGAAGTTTCAGAAGTCAAGTCTTAGATTGAAGAACATTCTAGAGGATAATTTGTTTGATCTCCTTATGGACACTATAAAGGAGATCATTCAACATGAAATACAATTCGTTGAGCCTAAATCATTGGAAAATTCTTTTAGTTTGTCAAGGAAAATTGAAAGTAAAAATATGTCTACTATGAGGGCTACTACTGACACCTACGGTCAAGCTTTGTATTCAGTTCGTCTTTTGGTCACAATATAGTGGTCAGATGATGATGTAGATGAAGAAAATTCGGATAATACTACCAAAAGTGATGTATGATGGTGATGAAACTTATGATGGAGTAGGTGAGAAAAAAAAATAATGAAAGGGAATTTATAAATAATAATGAGATATAGTTTCAAATAATGAATAATTAACATAAAAAAATAAGAAATCATTAAGACTATATAGAGTTAAGATTAGAAAAGGTTAAATAAGATGAATAAAAACTAAGGTAAAAAGAACACACATTCGAACGATTAATGTAAAGGGGAGTCCAATTTATGATAAAATATTAAAGAGAGGTGGCATACTATATAGAAAGTGATGAGTATTATTAATGTTGCATTAAAATATGAATTAAGAATTAAAATAAAGTGATTCATATGTAAATTAAGGTTTTATAAAAATGAAATATTACATAAATTATGAAATAAAATTAATGAAATAAATAAATTACGAAAGGAGAAAAAGTTGGTTGTTCAAGTGAGTAAATGAGGTAAGGAATGATAAGGGTGATAAATGAGATGAAATGAAGAAGAAAAAAAGTCCTCATATTATGGGTGGTGGGGGTTCAATGATGAATACAAATGATGAAGACCATGGATGATGGATTTTTAAGAATGATTAAGTTGTAACTATTTTTTTGGGGTGGGGGGTTTAATGATGAAGATAATGGATGATGGATTTTTAAGAATGACTAAGCTGTAACTATTTTGTTTTATTAAAGTTGTTAGGATACATGTTTTTCAAATTCAAGGGATTCTCTAATAGTTTGAGAGGAATAGAGAGAAGGTGCTAAGAGTTTTGTCTAATTAAAGAAAATGAGGTGTTTAGTGTTATGAGAATGCTTGACAATCACAAATTTACTAAAAATATTATGAAAATTATCAATAATATGTTCTTTAAAATGAGTTTGGATAGCTTTTTTAGTTTGACAGATATAGGATTTACTACAAAAGGAGGGAATTTGGTAAAGACCTTGATATTGTTTGAGACTTTTGCGACATTTGAAATAAGTTTTGTATATCATTTTTGGATATATTTTAGAGATATGATCACTGATATTGTGAATATAGGGGAGTTAAATTTGCCCTTGGTGAGACAAGGTATGGAGGGAGTTCTTGGTTTTAGGATGGAGAGTAGGGTGGAAATATTTTTTCATTTGGGAGATAGAATATCCATTGTCTTAGAGGGTGTTACCGAGGATGGACATCTCTTTGCTAAGGTACATGAGTTGGGTTGCATAAATTTAAATGGCACCAAATACAATAGTTTTAAGAAAAATGGATTTTTTTTAGTAGGGTGGTGGTGGGATTAGTTATGAAGATATGTATTGGTATGAGAATTTTTGCAATAGAATTAATGGGAGAGGGAAACATCTAGTTGTTGAGTAATTTCAAGAACACCAAGGAAAGGAAGAGAGATATCCTATTGGATTTCCATGATTCATTTTATGTGAAGGGATAAACTATTGGGATCATTAAATAATATTATAATGGATGAATGGTGTTGGAGACAAATGATGAAGGTGTCATCTATGAATCTAAACCAACATTTGGATTTGAGATGGAAATTGTTAAGGGCTAATGTTTCAAAGTTTTCCATGGATATGTTTACCACTATGGAGGATAGAAATGATATCAGCATTGTGCCTTTAGTTTGTTCATAGAAATTATCTTTGAAACTAAAAAAGTAGATGTGATACAAATCTTATTAAATTTAAGGTCTCTAGATCAACTAATTTAGAAATAAAGTCCAAACGAGTTTGAAATAGGATTTTGGTGAAAAGGGAAACAACATAAAAAATATCCATAAGGTCTTGGTCATCGAGATGGAGATTGTAAATTTTATGCATAAAGTCAATGTAATCTCTAGTAAAGAAAGGGGTTTGGATTATAAAAGGTTGAAGCTTATTATCTAAGAATATGGCTAAGGCATGTAGGTAGGGGAAACTATAGCACTAACAATATAACTAAGGGGGTTGAATTTCTTATGAATGTTAGGTTTCTCATATATTTTGAGGGGTTGATGTTTGTGCAAAATAATACATTTTTTTATAAAGGGACCTATTGTTAGTGCTATATTAGGTTTTCCTATCTATGCGTTAGACATATTCACATTTGATAAGATTTTTTATAGGTTAAACCCTTTCCTTTATTAAAAATTACACTAAATTTATCCATAAAATTCACAATCTCCACCTCAATGACCCAAGGCCTTATGGTTAGTTTCGACGTTGTTTCCCTTTTCACTGAAATATCTTTTCTAGAAGCCTTAGACATTATTTCTAAACTAGTTGATTCAAAGGCCTTAAATCTAATTAATATTTTTCTTACATATACAATTTGTTGGAATTTTAATACCATAGAAATTTTATGGTAGAATTCCATTCATGGTAGCAACAAGTAGTAGTGACATGTGTGCATGTTTGTATAGCACCAAGGAAACCCTCCTCCAATATAGTTCCAATTTATATGCATTTAATATTTAGCAGTTCAGTTCTAATTATGGTTTTTCTTTAGTTAGATTCTTCATTTATTAAGTTTCTAATTTAAGTTCGCATGCATCAGTTAGGTAAGTTGCGTGTAGCCTAGCTTAGTTTAGTGAAGTGCATGCAACCTAGTAGTTAAGGCATAGATATCAAGGAGGATCAATGCTTGCATGCCTTAGATCTAGTTGAGGCACTATTGTGCATGTGTCCAAATTCATTGTACCTATTGTTTTTGTTAGTATAGAAAAAATTAGTCATGGAGATAGGTTTATTAATTTAGTTTTCATAGTAGGAACTGGTGGGTGAATAGTATAATTTGAATCTTTTAGTGTAATTCCTATTTTAAAAATTAATAAACAATAATGTGATTTTTGTTTCAAATTTGTATGCTTGTCACTACTTCCTTTAGCTTGATGTGTTTCAGTTCCTAGTAAAAATCAGATTTGCAAGTTTAATAGAGATTTATAATTTTTATTTTCCTAAGTAGGTAGGTTATAAATCAACCTAGCAGTGCTACCATGTGTTGACAAATTTTAACATGGTATCAGATCTTATCACATGAAATATTCTAGATTCCATGGATAGAGACACAAACTATATGGAGTAGATTTAAGTGGTCAACACATCCAAGCTTCAACGATTTGAACCAAATAGTTCCAATCATATTAACATGTGACCCTATTAAGGGTTGTGAGGTGAGAAGACCTTGTGATTTCAATGATTTTAATTTGTAGTCTATTTTAGACAACGACAACAATGAAAATTCCTAATATGTAAGAGAGTCACTTATTAGAGGATGCCTTTAATTTTGTGCCATGGAAGTTAAGATTGCAAAACCTCTTGGAAATGGAATATTTGTGCTACCTTGTGGAGAAGATGGTTCTGCCACATATAGATCCCAAAGATAGAGCAAAACAAAACAAGAAGTTAGTTGCATTGAAGTGACTCCTATTGGATTCAATGAATAATCACTTGATCCATCATATCATCATGAAGAAAACCACCAAACCGATGTATAATTCCTTGGGAAAATTGTACCAAAGTGTGAACATATCTAGGAAGATGCTCTTAAAGAACAAGATCAAAGATACTCACATGAGAAAGATAGGTATGGTGATGAGCTATCTCAAGAAGATAAGAGAGCTAAGAGATTAGATTGTTTCAATTGGGGACAAAGTTGAGGATAAAAAGATATTTTGGATTTCTAAAAGTGGTTTTAGTCCACTGTGGAACAAATTTTTCCAAATTATTTGTGGTCAGAGAAGTTACATGAATTTGAAATTAGTTGTGGGATGCTTTCATTGCAGAGAAGATGAAACTACAATAGCTTCTTGACTAGCTATAAGGATAAGTATGATGTGCCAGACCTATCCCTGATTAAGGATATGGGGAGAGGAGGTATGAAAACAAGACCTACTAGGGGTCAAAAGAGTAAGGAAGAATAATAAGATTCTCCATGTTAAGGGAAGAAAAAAATGGTGTACATATCAGGTGCTACAGGTGTGACAAGCCTATCACTATGCTTCTCAATTTCCTCATAGGAAGAAGGGGAAGGGAAAGAAGAAACAACAATGTGAGTTTGAGGGAAGTGCATAATCTTGAGGCATAAACAAGTTGATTGTTATGCCTAGCACTACCATCACCATTGTGGCATGTCTTTCCAAGACCGCAATTTCAAGTGATGAATGGTATGTGGATAGTGGCGTTTCCAGACATATGACTTATGGCAGAAACATATTTAGTAAGTTTCATGAGAAAGAGGGAGGGCCATATATCTTATGAAGGGATTGGGATCCATATATTTCTAGATTCGTTGAGGTGATTTTCTTGAGCTATATTCTATATTATATGTTCATGGGTTAACTAAGAGCCTTCTTTCAGTACATAATAAATTTGTAGTCTTTTGTTGAGTTTGATGGTTAGTAAGTCACCAATAGAGATAAAAATCATGGATCTGATCAATTTATCAGAACGAGTGTGAGAAGGTTGCATTTATAGGTTACTTATGGATCTAGTTGAGAAAGTATGGTAGGAAACCATGATGGAGGAGTGTCCCTCTAGCCTTGAGGAGATAGTTACAAAACCAAATATGGAATCAATGATTGATTCCTTGATTACAATTGATGGGAGTATGGAAGAGTGCCATAATAAGGTTGTTACAAAAGGATTCTCTCAACAAGAGGGGGATGACATTGATGAAACTCTTACTCCAATTGTGAGAGTATTCTCCCAGGAAGACGGAGTTTCCCTAGATGGAATAATGCATGCACTACCCATTTTGGATTTCAATATCAATGAGTTTATACTCATGTTGGCCTTTATGAGCTTAGTGCATGTTTCAATTCGTTATTTGATAGATTTGATACACTTGTCTTGGCCTTGCATATATATGAGTTCATTCTTACAAAAAATTTGAAATCGTTCATGGTGTAGTGTGAGAAGAAGCTGACCAATGAAAATGGATATGAAGGAAAAAGAATGTTGGCAGGTTGTTGATGCAGTGTTCCTTGTCAAAACATTTCTACCTTGAATATTATGAAGAGAGTTTAGAGTAAAAATGGAAGAAATTATCAAAATTTTTGTTTCTTCAATCTAGATGATGGTCAATAGTTTGATCAAGCCCCCAGTAGAGGGGATATTCCAAATGAAAAGGGAGTATCTTGTGTTTGGCAGAGACACTTTCCTTGGTAAGACGGAGTGTTGTATTTTTAGCACATGAAAAATTGTATGGTATAGTGCCATTCATGGAAGCAACAAGTAGTTATGACATTTGTGTAGTTATATACACTAAGGAGGAAACACTCCTCCAACAAAGTTTAGTAAAATAATACAACAATTCCATACAATTTCAACATAAAATTTTCCATGGAAACCCAACAAAATAATTTGCTTCCTTTCCTTGATGTTCTCGTTACCCATCAACCACATGGCTCCCTATCCTACCGATTCTATTATGAGAAGGAAATGTATACCAATAAATATCTTCATGTCCAATCCCACCACCACAATAATATCTCCATGTCTAATCCCACCACCACTTTGATTAAAAAATCCATTGTTCTTAATTTTTTTTAATCCAAATCCATTCATATTTTTGCCCCTTCAACACCTCAACAAAGAGAGATCCATTGTCACTAATTCCCTCCAAGCCAATGGTTATTCTATCTCCCAAATGAACATAGATTTCCACTTTGATCTGCATCACAAAACCATGAACCCCCTTCCTAACTCATTTCCCAAGGCCAAATTTTGCTCCCCTACATTCACAAGATCATTGATTATATCTCTAAATTTTATCCAAAAATAATATCAAAACTTATTCCAAACCCCACAAAACTCTCAAACAACATTGAAGCATCAAAAATAAATTTAGCCTTCTTATATCTCAAAGAGTTAAATATATCCAAAATGGTCTTAAATAACATATTGTCTTAGTAAATCTCCCTGGTACTTATTTTGAATCATTATGTAAACCCTCATATTTTCCAAGTTTAAGGGTTGGTGGAAGGTAATGATACCCACTTATGACATGTTAGTTGCAATGGTCTTCCGGAAAACCATAAATCTGATCATTAAAATGAATTTTTAGAGGTACCTACACAACTTTTTAGATTGTGGTGTAAAAAGATGAAGCGTAGACAATCGAATCATCTTCCGGAATATATAACTTTTATTTATGGAAAATAAGTATAAATCCCAAAAAATGGAGTTCTTCTAAGATTGGTATGCTATTTTTTTTTCTGAAACATAATGTATATGTTCATGTTAGGCCCCGGGTTTTGTATGTAAATAGTCCAAATTTGTGAAAAACATTATGTAGAGTTGTAGATAACAGGCGGTTCTTGTGCAACGCTATTTTTCGAAATTTTTTAGAGTTAATTATATATATATATATATATATATATGAAGGAAGTCAACAAAGCCCTAAAATGACAAGGTCAAGTGTTAGGCCCCGCTATGAGGGTCTTAACCTAATCAATCAACTATCTTTTTTTTAGTGTGTAGGTTTTTGTCTATACTTGTGCGGATTCTTTCCCGTTTTCAAAATAGTTGAGCTAATCAAAAGTTGTAGTGGAAATAAGAAACCTATGGTTTTTAAAAATTTAACATATGTATAAATAAAAATAGAAAAAAATATTGTATTCATAAAATATATATATATATTTAGAATCTACATACAAAGCATTATAAGTCTATGCAGTTTCATTTGAAATGAACACCCGGAGCATATGTAGAATCGATGTTGAAAAATAGGGAGATGAAGAAATGGATATGTTTTGGTTTATGCAATCCGAACTAAGAGGTTTGTCAATCCGAACCTAAAACCAAAGCGAACAACTCATCCACCACGTAGATGAAGAGAGGTTGTCCCGCCATTTTTTTAATTTGTAGGAATGTGCACGCGTTAATACTGCACACGTGATATCAAAATGCGCACACATTAATAACGCGCACACGCTATCAAAACACGCACTCGTTAATAACGTGGGTGTGTTATCAAAATGCGCACGCGCTTTTATTACATGTAAATATGCCTTTACTATTTTTACCATAACTGTTTATCTAGAACTCAGATTTTGATGTTCCTTATATTGTTGGAAAGGTATTTTTGAGATCTACAAATTTTATGTTCTATGTTTTCTATTATTCATCATTATTTTTATGTTATTTTAAAAATAATATTATGAATATTTTGACCAATAGAATAAAATGAAGCCACGTTTTTCTTACACAAGAACATGCCTTGATTGTTTTTTCCATCAACTTTTATTGGGAGCTTAACTTATATTTTGATTCTCCTTATATAGGTGGAAGGTATTTATTATCTCTCTCTTTATCTCTCTCTCTCTCTCTCTCTCTTTGCATTAATCTATCTCTTTTCCCACCTCAGTCCTTCCCTCCATCCATCCCTCTACCTTTACCTCTCTATCTCCCTCCCCTCCCTCTCTTTCTCTCCCCATAATTTTTTGTCTATCCCTCCCTCTCTCTCTCTCTCTCTCTTTATCCTTCCAACTATTTCCCACCTTCTCTCACACTCCCTCTCTCTCCCTCCCTCCACTTCTCTCAAACTCAACCACCTTTCATCCAACCCCTCTCTCTTTCTATATATCTATATCTCTAAACCCCTAACACCCAATCTCTCTCTCTCTCTCTCTCTCTCTCTCTCTCTCTCTCTCTCTATATATATATATATATATATATAACCCCCATTATCTCTCTCTCTCTCAACCCCTAACCCCCCCTCTCTCTCTCTCTCTAAACCCCTAACCCCCAATATCTCTCTCTCTCAACCCCTAAATACCAATATCATTCCCTTCCTCCCCAATATCTCTCTCCCTATCTTTCTCTCTCTCTCTCTAAACCCCTAACCCCTAATATTTATATATCTCTCTCTCTCTCTCTCTCTAAACCCCAAACACCCAATCTCTCTCTCTCTCTCTCTCTCTCTCTCTCTCAACCCCAAACTACAAATATCTCTCCCTCCCTCCCCAATCTCTCTCTCTCTCTCTAAAACCATAACCATCAATCTCTCTCTAAACCGCTAGCCCCTAATCTCTCTCTTTGTAAACCCCTAACCTCCAATCTCTCTCTCTAAACCCTAACCCTCTCTCACTCTCTATAAAATCCTAACCCCCAATCTCTCTCTCTCTAAACCTCTAACCTCCAATCTCTCTCTATAAACCCCTAATCTCCAATCTCTCTCTCTCTCTAATCCCCTAACCTTCAATATCTCTCTCTCTCTAAACCCCTAACCCCTCTCTCTCTCTCTCTCTCTCTCTCTCTCTCTCTCTCTCTCTCTCTCTATATATATATATATATATATATATATATATATATATATATATATATAGACCCCTAACCTCCAATCTCTCTCTCCCTCTCTCTATCTAAACCATTAACCGCCAATCTCTCTCTCTCTCTCTCTCTCTCTCTCTCTCTCTCTCTCTCTATATATATATATATATATATATATATAAACCCCTAATCTCTCTCTCTCTAAAATCCTAACCCCCAATCGCTCTCTCTCTCTAAACCCTAACCCCCAATCTCTCTCTCTCTTTAAAACCCTATCCCCCAATCTCTCTCTCTCTAAAACCCTAACCCCCAATATCTCTCTCTCTAAGCCTCTAACCCCCTTTCTCTCTCTTTCTCTCTAAACCCCTAACCTCCAATCTCTCTCTCTCTCTCTCTCTCTCTCTCTCTCCCACCTCCTCTCACACTGCCTCTCTATTTCTCCCTCCCTTTCTCTCAAAGTCACCCACCTTTCATCCTCACCCCCCCCCCTCTCTCTCTCTCACACACACACACACATACAAACCCTCTCTCTCTCTCTCACACACACACACACACACACACATTCTCACACTCCTTCCCTCCATCCCTCCCCCCTCTCCCCCTAACTCCATCCCTCTCACTCTCTCTCCCTCACTCCTGCCCCTCAACTCTCTCCCTCCCTCAATTTTCCCCTTTCCTCCCTCCAAACCCCGGGATCTCTATTTATCTTTCTCCCCATCCCTTTAACTCCCTTCCTACCTCAATCTCTATTCCACGCTCCCTTCCCCCTTCTCTCTCTCTCATTACATACATAGTACATATTTTCATCTCAAGGATTCTCAAAATAGGCTCTTAGATAGCCCTTAAAGAGCCCTTAAACGGTCATAGAGGTGCCACTAAAGGTCCCCAAAAGGTAACCCCCTAAAATTCAATAAAAGGCACTTAAATGGCCTCCTAAAAAATATAACAAGATTTAAATGGACTCCTAAAGGGCCCTAGAGGTTCCTAGGATCGTTTCTAAGGGGGCCCCTATCAGGTCACCCTATAGGTAACCCATAAAAGGCCCCTTAAATGGACCATAATATCCCCTAAATGTTTCCATATATGTAACATTTTTATACCATTATATAATTTGAGATAGGGTATTGGGAATAGAGACAGGGTATTGGGAATTGGAAATTGAGACAGGGTATTTGAAGATATCTCTCTTAACCCCCCCCCCCCCCCCCCCCCCCCCGACTCTCTCTCTCTCTTCATCCCTCTAACTCCCTCCCTACCTCACTATGTCTCCTACGCTCCCTTCCTCCTTCCCTCCCTCACTCTTCTCCCCCCTCTCTCTCGTGATTGATCTCTCCCTCATCCTTCCTTTCTCCCTACCTCCCTTCTTGCATCGAATTCTTCATAACCCCCACCTTAGTCCTTTTTTACCCCTCTCTCCCTCTCTTTCTCTCTCCCCCCCACACATCATTTGCTCTCTCTCACTTGCTAACTCCTCCCATCTCTTTCCCCCCACCCCCCCTCTCTCTCTCTCTCTCTCCAAGCCTCAGTCCCTCCCTCTCCTTCCCTCCCTCACTTTGTTTTTCACCTTCCCTTATTCCCTACCTCACTCCTCCCCTCCCTCTCTATATGTTTCTCTCTCTGTCTCGCTATATTCCACTATCCTCCACTCTCTCTCACCATCCCTCCCTTCACCTCTCTCTCTCTATCCCTTTATACCCCACTCGCTAACCATCTCTCTTTCCCTATTCCTTTCCATTCCCCCCTCTCCATCCTACCATCCATCTCGCTCTCTCTCTCTCTCTCTCAGAGTATCCCTCCCCCCCTTGACGGAAAATGAAAAATGAGTCATACATTTAGTTTTTTTGGAAATAAGAAACAAACAATGCTGAATCATAAAAAAACTTATAACTACAAAGTTGTAGGCCTCAAAAATGCCTTTCCAATGGTATAAGGAGCATCAAAATTTGAGTTTAGGATCAAAAGTTATGGCCAAAATATTGATTTTGTTCAAGAACATGTCACGGAGCGTGTGCATGTTATTAGAAGCACACGTGTTCTTAGAAGTGCGCACATGTTTTTGACGTGCACACATTCTTAATATCGCGGGGTCCACGCTTTTGTGCCAACATGGATGCAGTAGTGGAGGTTCGGAAATTGTCGAACCAAAAGCGCATGGGCGATGTTGGGTATGATCTTCGTGCTACCACCCATAAAGAAACACATGAACATATATAGTTGGGGCCTTTTATGATCTTGTGATCTGTGACTTGCTAGCACCCATAAAGAAACACATGAACATATATAGTTGGGGCCTTTTATGATCTTGTGATCTGTGACTTGCTAGCAATGCAATTATAGAATACATATCCCCATACTCACATCCAGCTCAGGGAATCATAGAGGATAATCTTAAAGGTAAGGATGTCCATCAAGCACATGACGAAGGCATACATAGGATATGCACGTGAATGAATGAAGAGATGACCTTTCTCAAAAATGTTGGTGGTTAGTACTGAATCCCCCATACTTTACTAGATCACTTGCAGAACTGGTATGATTAATATGCACCAACAAATGAGTCTGTAGATCATCCCACAATCCTCAGAGACACACGCAAAGCATGGGCTGTATAATGAAGTAGGACTGCGAGGACAAGATAGATAAGGATGCAGGAGCAATGATTGAATATGCCCGAATGTAGGATCACCCATGATTATACACAGAACAGACAATGATTGAATATGCCCCATACTCATAAACTCGACTGCAAAATTAGGTTGATCGATTACACTCGGAGAAGAAATCGTGGGGCGTTATGTGATCCTTGAGTACCCGGAAACAACATGGGCATAATAGAGTGAATCATGGACAGGGAAGTTGGTGGTTGCATTTTTATGAAGATACCTACCTCCACCAACGTCTAGAGAGATCGAACAGTTACTTATCAATCACTGCCTGTGGGCTCTACCCTTTATGCTGCCATTCCATTTGAAATCTGCAAATGTCTATGTCCTTTCTCGTGGCCCATCTCTGTATATCAATCTTGTTTCTTCGGAATTGCATTCATTAACTTATGGACATCACCAAGTCTTGTATCCTATTGATGGATCGTTGTGTCAATCTTCATAAATGTACATCGAGAGGGGAAACTCACGATGCAATCCTTCTCGTAGTTTTTGTAACAGTTGAATGGTGAGTGAAATATACCTCAGACTCTGTTTGGTTAAGTGGCGATGTGCAATAATGTCATGAGTTGTTATCCTGACATGATTTGCTTGTTATTTTTGGTTGTTCATGGACTACCATACAGCTTAGAAATTGACATGTAGGATTTGTTTGATCTCCAACGCCCTATTACACTTCTCCATCCTCGTCACCCATCCCGATACTTGGATTCCTTGACTCCATGGCCAAATGGTTTGCAACGCCGACTTTAGTGAGTATAACACTGCAATGTGTTTCTGTGATGTTCATACAACTTATTGTGCTCCATTGCAAAACAGTGAGTAATAGTATAATGTACTAAACAATGACTAATCAAGGGCGCCTTCCTTACCCTATTTACAAAATTAATGGGTACTCAGGTGACTTAGGTAGTGGTTCTACCAAACACCGGTAGGATTTTTTTTTTTCTTTATTTTAAAAATTTATAAATTTAATAAACATGTTTAAATTCATTTTGGATTATTTAAATTTTTCTTTCATTTTGGATTATCTAAATTTTTAAATTTTTAATTGAAATTAGTATTATATAAACTTTAATATATTTCAATGTAAATTTATATATATCTATAGTTTATATCTTCAAATAGCATTGAATGGTTATATGATCTAAGATATGTATATTATATTTTTATATGGGCATGAAATATATACATTAAAATGAATTATCTAAATTCTTAATTGAAGTTAGTATTGTATACATTTTAATAAAATTCAATACAAATTTATATATATTTATAGTTTATATTTTTATATTTCAAAGAATATATTTAATATTGAATGGTTATATGATCTAAGATATGTATATCTTATCTCTATATCAATTTGTTGGGCATGAAATATATACATTAAATCTTTATAATTGACAACTTTTAATACTTAGATATCAATCTCCTCTTTATGCATTTCATGGAAAATGTTGTAATCCTCAGGTTTAGATGTTTAATGGAAAAACATAAGTTACAACAAAGTCTTTTTTTAGATGTTTAATGGAAAAACATAAATTACAACAAAGTCTTTTTTTTTAGAAATTTTCAAAAGACAACTACTTACAAAGTAAAGTCAATTTAAAAATAAATTTCAAGGAAACATGAACAAGGTGTTTTAGTAATCATTTGGACAACAAAGACAAGATTATAATCAACGGGTTTTAATTCTTTGTTTTGTTTTTTTTTTTCTTTTGGAATTTTGTTGCATACATCTAAGTTCAACATTATACTCTAATTTATTCCATTTTGTTTGACAATGTACTCTTTAAATGGAAAACATGCACAAAGAATCTCATGAGGAAATACCTTAACTTGAACTTTTGTTCTTGAGCTTGGAGTCTTATAAGCAAGTGTTTCATTCTAGTTTTTAAAGTTGCTCAAATAACTAAGACACCTTAGATTATTTAAACTCCATCATATTGCAAGATTATTTAACATTAAAGACTCCTCCAAAAGTCATCCCTAGAGCATCCTTTCATGGCAACTTGCCTTCAAAAGATATCTCTCCTTTAGTCCATATAGAGTTGCTCTCATAATCTCCCCACTTCATTGTAATTTTCCAAACAATTCATGAGAATCTCATCCTTAAGTATGCACAAGACCCTTATATACCAACAAATCTTCCATATTCTCATTGAATTTCAAAAAAGATCACTCAACTCTTTGATCCATGAAACTCAACTATGATACAAAACTATATATTACAACAATTGGATCCATGCAACTCAACTATGATGCAAAACTATATATTACAGAACCAATTGTGTAGTTCATTCTTTATCTTTTACACTAATACTTCCCCTTCATAACGTATAACAAGTTCTTATTTAACAAAGAATGCATCTATGGTTATTTTTCATGAACTTCTTCCATTTACAATCTACAGCTTATTAACTATCTTCATAACTTTTTATATAAAGCTGATTAACTATCTTGATAACTTTTTATATAAAACTTCATTAAAATAAATAGATTAATAAAAAATTAAATTAAATTTTAGATTATATGTGTAAACTTATCAACTCAGTACGTTTTAAAACATAATCACAAATGCAGTATAGAATTATGACTATCCAAAAAGGAGGAAACCATACAGGCTGTGGTTGGAACCATACTATACACGGTACAATTTTCAGGTGCCATTGCAAGTCTGCATGGTGGGTTAAGGATCGGCCTTGTAAAAGGTGCATCTGTCAAGTTATAAATGTATTACCTTGATGTTTGACCTACCAATTGTAAAACGTACATGATCTACATGGAACTTCATTATGGGCAACTTTACGTCCATTTCATTGGGCTAGGGCTATGCCTTAGTCTGCCACTTCCTGCTGATAGAAGGCTGGAAAAGAACATCAAACAATTACTGCTGATCTGCTGGCTTTGATCGGTTCGATTTGCTGGCCATAAATTTCCTCTGCATTCTACTGTTTCATACTTCGTGTGTTGTCAGTTTTGTACGCAGTCTTCCAATTTCTGCAAAAATGTACCATAACAGTCGTCTGCATTTCTATGGACGACAACATTATCTCTATTTCTGTTGTTATAACAGGCCAATTTATTTGTTGGGCATGTTAACTCTGTGGAGTGCCTTGCATTTTTCTTGCTGCTTTTGTGAGTATTGAATGCTTGCACTCTCTGTCTGCTGGATCATGGAGGACAACTTATTCATTCACGATTTCGAAGACGTTTTTGCCTTCTTAATTATTTCAACTAAATATAAAAAAAATCAATCTTCACCTTTATAAACTTCTAAATAAATTTGCCCTTGATAATAAACTTATAAATAAAATCTCCAAAAAAAATAAAACTAGCTTCGATCAATCCATGAGATTAAGGGTCAGGTTGATTATCTTATGATCCTTTTTGGGATAATGGATGTAGTGGATATTTGACACAGACGCACTATACTGTTTTATTACAAAGATTGTTTTATTATTAGATTTACTTCTCACGAAGAACCTTTGAAGCTGTGTGATTTTAGTTAGGGTTTGATTATTTCTTTGAAGCGTAGCTTTCTAGAAACGGATCTTGTGTGTGGATATATAGCGTTTTGTAAATTTATCGAATTCTTTGGAAAAGTATTGGATTGGAATCCCATTATATTCATTGAATCGGAACTCTCAGGGTTATTGAAGCATATATCTCGAAGCTGATTTATCATAGGACGACCTGCTATTGAAGCTGATCTCTCAAGCCGATCGATCATTGAAGCTGATTTGTGATTGAATTTATTTTTGCTTTGAAGTTGGTTTATTATATGAAGATGGCTTTGTGGCTAGAGGTATCAAACATTTATAAAAAAAATTAATAGTGTATAAAAAATTTGAGATTAAAAATAATCAAGAAATTTTATTTTATATGTATTTATAAATCCTTATTTATGATCAATCTATCTTAGTTTTATTTTTTTAGTTTTATGTAAAATTCAGTATAAATATGTTTTCCAATAGTTTTATTTAATTTTTGTCATTGCTACATCATTTATAGATCTCCACCATATTAAGTCGTAAAGCACCCAGCTATCTTTATACAATCAAGTATATGATAAAAAGTTTTAAATTTCATTAATTTTGATTTAAAAAAGAAAAGAAAAAAATAATACAAAACAATTTACAAATTGAAACAACCTTAACAACATGCTTCATAAAAAGTTGGGAAAATAACTAAGCATAAAAATATGTTAATATGAATTAAAATAAGACAACTTGGTCCTTGCCCTATGAATAATCAAGCTTAGTTCATGTCCTTTGAAATATAAGATAATTGAAACAAATAAAGAAGGTCATTCAAACCAATTTATATGTGTCATATAAAAATAAGTAAAACTTAAGAAAGATATATATAATTGTGGAAAATATGAACATTAATATAGGTTTATAGTCTATATCTTTATACTTGACAAATAAAATATATAGCAACAAATGCATATTATACTTCTATATCATTTTGTTGGGCATGAAATATATATATATTAGATATTTATAAGCGACATGCCACAATTTAATACTTAGAGATCAATCTCTCAATATTGTTTTCTTTTCTAAATCAATGAAATTAATCTTCATGTCTTCATGCTCTAAATTGTTGAATACTTCATCCAACTCTTGGATGTTTAAATATAATAAGTAATCTTTTGTAAAGAAATAGAAAAGAAAAAAAACTATTTGTAAATATAAATAAATGCCAAAATGAATTTCAAAGAAACATGATAAATATGTTTAGTACACATTCAAACAACAAAGACAAAGTTAGAATCAATAAGTTTTAACTCTTTTGACATTTCTTCTCCTCTTGGAATCATGTCTACTCCTTTTCCACATGTCCATTTTCAATATCACCTTTTCCACATGTCCATGTTCAATATTGTACTCCAACTTATTTTATTTTGTTTAACAATACTCCTTCAATAAAAACAAGAAAAAAAATCCCATAAGCAAATACAACCTCATCTCCAATTTGTTTTTGACCTTGGAGCCTTATAAAGAGTTATTTCATTGACAGTTTACCTTTTAAAGTTGCCTAAATAAACAAGATACCTTAGATTATTTAGAAGAATAATATAATAATGACTCTTCCAAAAATAGTCTTCATAAAATGCTCTCTCCTTTCGTCTATCTAGAATTGTTCTTATAATCTCTCACTTCCTTGCAAATTTCCAAACAACTCATAGGAATATCATACTTAAGCATACTACAAAAAACCTAATAACAAATCTTCCACATTCTCATTATACTTCAAACAAGACTCACTCAACTCCTTGATCCATGCACCTCAATTATGATGTAAAATTAGTTACAACATTATAACATAACACCAATTATGTAATTCATTACATTATTATTTATACTAGCCCTTCGCCCTTCTTCGTAACTTCTAATCAAAGTAGCATAATAATATTTTTGTTTTGTAAATAGTAATTTTAAACATATGTGAACATTTATGATTTATTTTTGTATATTTGATTAAAAGTATTATATATAAAAAATCTACTCCTTTATTTTATTTTAATATTAAATTTTTTAGTTACTAATTTTTTTACTCCAATTATAACTATGTTTTTAACAAATTGCTACTAATTTTATCTTTTAAACAAACAAACAAAAAATAGATTTACAACATTTTTCTTAACATTATTCCATTTACACTTTATAACTCATTGAAAATCAATTTTCAATAAATACAAATTTAAATTGGATACCAAAATCCAACTACAAAGTCAAGTCCATTCTTTATTAAAAAGTGTACACATAATTAAATTAAAAACAATTGAGGAAGTAGTAAAACATAACTACAAAGTCAATTTCATGGTTTATTAGAAAGTGTACTCAAAATTTAATTAAAAATAATTGAGGAAGTAGTAAAACATAACTATAAAGTCAATTTCATTGTTTATTAGAAAATGTACCAAGAGTTCATTGCACCGAGTGAAACGAGGTGCTCTACAGCCCAGTATGGGGGAGATGTTGTAACCTGATGTAACTTTTGTAACAAAAAGATCCAAATCCTAGGCTCTATCAAGCATCTCCGCGCAATAATTAAAAAACTTCATGTCAGCTCATAAAATAAAAAAATTATGGAAAATATTTTTAAAAAAAATCTATGTTGGTTCATAAAATAAAATATTATGAAAAATAATAAAAAAATAGATGTTAGTTTATAAAATAAAAACTTAAAACTTAAACCTGGATCTATCAATAAGAGAGATCAAATTTCTTGAGTTTAAATTTAAAAAAAGAAATACACCTCAAGAAATTGGATCCCTATGGGTGCTTGATAAATACGGGTTTAAAATAAATCTACTCTAGTTTAAAGACAATCTAAAAAATAGTAAAACATAGTTAACTTTTTATTTTATAATAATTACATTTTTTATTACACCAGCCATCAAGAAAACATAATCAAAACAAAACTCACCCAAAATATTATTTTTGTAAACTTATCAACTCAGTCCGTTGTAAAACACTATCACAAATGCAATGCAGATTTACAATTATGACTATCCCAATTAAAGGAGGAACCCATGCAAGCTCTGGTTGGAATCATCTTATACATGGTTTTACCGTTTAGCCATTGCAACTGATAAATGTATTACCTAGCTGTTGTAGAACGTACATGATGGCGATGGAACTTCATTATGGCCAACTTTACGTCCATTTCATTGGGCTGTGCCTTAAGTCTGCCACTTCTGAAGGCTGGAAAAGAACTTCAAACAATGACTGCTCTACTGACGACTTTGATCTGTTCGATTTGCTGGCCATACATCTCGGCCTTTGCATTCTACTGCTTCATAGTTCGTATGATCTTTTTTGCACGCAGTCTTCCAATTTCTGCAGAAATGTACCGTAACAGTCGTCATCATTTCTGCCGGACAACAGCATTATCTCTTTATCTACTGGTATGTATCGTAACATGCCAATTTTATATGTTGTGCATGTTGCCTCTGTGCGGGTGCTTTGCATTTTTGTTGCTGCTTTCGTGTGTGTTGAATGCCTGCAATCTGTTCACGAATTCCCCGTTGACGTCTTTGCACTCTTGAGGTCTAGCTCCAAAGTGGTTATGACACCCATGGGTGTCCTTCTTTTGCAATGATATGCCATGGACTCTTTATAAATGACATGACATAGATGCACGTATAAGTGGTCCAGGCGACCTTTTAAATAACAATGGATAAGTATTTCACCATACAGGTGTCTCATTGGCAATTAGCCTGTTATGAAGTCACATGCTGTAAACAGAAGTCACGAGTTCAAATCACACCCTTACCTGTATCCCATGCTTCAATTTTCCTTGAAGAAAAGTGAAAAGTGAGATTAACTCTCCTTTATAACTCATGGATACCTTTCCTCACTAATTGATAGAGATAAATTCACCATTTGATAATAAACTTATAAATAAATTATTTTTCAATATATATTCAAAAAATAAATTAACTTAAAATCAATTTTATGTATGAATTAAAAATTAGATGTTTTTAGATTATCATATGATTTTTTTTTAAGCCTTAACAATATTAGATGGCATAATAGGTATATCATAGATATTTTCTTTTTATGTTTAACTTATATGTAATGCTACATATTTGATATTAGGTATTTAAACTTGAATGGGGATTTGATCATGGAAATGAAATGTGGAATATCCTTATGTGGACATTAGTTCAGTAATTTGGATATGAAACAAGTACAATATATGCAAAAGAACTTAGATGTTTATTTAAATGTCATCTTAATAATATAGATTATTTCTTAAAAGAGTTGGGTATGCTTATACAATAGTTTTATTTTAGTGGTGAACGAACCCATAGTGCCAAGGTGCGCAATATATGCAAAAGAACTTACATGCTTATTTAAATGTCATCTTAATAATATAGATTATCTCTTAAAAGAGTTGGATATGTTTATACAATAGTTTTATTTTAATGGTGACTCACCCCATAGTGCTAAGGGGTGCGAGATGTCTTGGACATCAAGAGGATAATGATGTGATATCAGTTTTCATGTAATTTAATTGTGGATTCCAATATTTCTATGACTTGTGGGTGAGTGTGAATTTTGACAAGAACCACAGCTTACCCAAAGTGGTTGTTTGATTATGAGACCCTTAGAATAGTGATGGCACATTATCGTTGGTGTAGGGTGTTGACCCTAGTACTATTAAGGGGGTGGAGGGCATTTCCCACCATTTATCCTCTAAACCTTGGAGTCGTGGGAGGGTTGTGTTGAGCATGCTCTCCAAATGTGTGATGATGACTAGTGGTTGCCTACTAGGGAAGTTTAGTCGGTGTAGTTGACACTTCCGCTTGTGGGATCTATCTATGGTTAGGTCGGTATAGACGACGCCACAACATATTGCAACAAAGGAAGGAATGGTGAGGCAAGGTGATGGAAGTAGTGGTGATTAGGTGGTTGGATAACTAATGGGGATGTATGTGACCAACAATGGACTGGATAGTGTTCTTCATTGTTATAAACCATTATGAAATTATATGCTTGATTTGCTTCATTATGCTTACCTAATTTAGTTTTATTTCTTTTGTATGAATAATGCATTGTTTAAGTTGTCATTTTGTATATTGTTTGAGACCATATAATAATGATGCATTAGGGGCATTAAATGTGATTATTAGTGCCGACTCAAAGAAGGTATATGCTGGCCACATCTACACACTTTGCATGAGTACTATAGTATGTGTGGTTAGTACAATATTCCTTATAAAAATGGGTTGAAATATATATATATATACGAGATGTTGATGTGACATATATGTTTTAGAGTTGAAAGGGTTGTTGAAATATTATAGTTGTACATAAGTGTGTATCAGGTAGCATTAAAAACCTTTAAGGGAATATTAATGTATGTGTTCGTTGAGGTGTATATATATATATATATATATATATATATATAATAATGCACAAGAAATATCTTCATGGATTGATTGAGGTAGGTGCATGTCGTATCGTATTTAATTACTCATGTAAGAAAAACATTTCAATAAATATTTTATCAAATTATATGTGGAATATCTTCATAAATGTCAAGGGGTATTGATGTAATAAATGGGGTAGTTAGTGTTGTATTGAAATTGGTGGGTAGAGCTGTCATTTCATTTAAGTATTCACATGCAATAGCAAAAGTTGGCAACTTGTTTATTAATATTTTAAATGTACCTTGAAAATTGTTATGTTGAATAAATCGAAGCATTACTGTGAAATATGTTATTTTATGGGAAGGAGGCGGTTGAATTGTTTTGGGGAAGAGGGGGCATAAATAAAGAAGGGAAGTTAGGAGAAAGGGGGGATTTTTATGGGGAAAAGAAGAGAAGTATTGGAAGGGTTTTTAAGAACCTTGAGAAGAAAAAACATGCCATTATTCAGACCGAATACATAGAGGTGCATAATTTTTTTGGGGGTCTCGGGCTCAAGGGCCAAGAAGCCATTTGGATGGATTCCTAGGGCTAGGGGGTTGGCTAGGCCCCTAGTTGGTTGGGAGGTAAAACCATGGTTCTGATATGGTAAATAAACATAGAAGCAACTCAACTGAATTCTACAGCTGCAAGTCTTCCCTACCATTTCGAGGTCCTGTGACAGAGGTATTTTCCTTGTAAATTTGAAAGATTATAAATTGCTTGTACTTTACTATTTATCAATTATTTTGATTCTCAGAGGCACACAAAAAAATGTTAGTCATGCTAATTTGAAACAATAGGAAGTATTTACTATGTAAAACTTAACCTCTTGCATTTCAAGAGTGGTAAAAATGAAGTTATAATTAAAGTGAATATTATATTACCGAGTTGAGTTTGGGGCATTACATATTATATTAGAGCGTAGCTTTTTGATACCATGTAATGCTAGTAAATCATTACAATTAATGATTTATTAACCTCGCAGTTTAATAAATAGGTTATTATATTGTAGATCACATAAATGTAAAGGTCTGATTAATTCATCTAGCTGAGGCTATTCTTAAATGTCATTACCTTGGTAATATGGTATACCATGGTAATAATTATTCATAGATATATAATGATGTGATCTCATTTTCATGTGATTTAATTGTAAATTCCAATATTTCTATTACTTGTGGGTGAGTGTGAGTTTTGATAGGAACCGCATCTTGCCCGAAGTAGTTGTTCAATTATGAGACCCTTATAACAATTATGGCATAGTATGGTTGATGTAGGATGTTGACCCTAGTCTTATAAGGGGGGTGGAGGCATTTACCACCATTAATCCTCTTAAACTTGGAGTCATGGGAGAGTTGTGCTGAGAACGCTCCCCATATGTGTGATGATGACTAGCAGTTGCCTCATGGGGAATCTTGGTAGATGTAGTTTAACTTTCACTTACGGGTTCTATCTATGGTTAAGTCAATATAGATGATGCCACATCATATTGTAGCAAGGGACTGGATGGTGAGGTCAAGTGATGGAAGTAGTAATGATTAGGTGGTTGGATTAATAATGGGGATGGATGGAACCAACGATGGATTGGATGGTGTTTTTCATTGTTATAAACCATTATTATTATATGGTGTAGGTGTCAGGAAACTCAACTGCCCAAATTGGTTATTCGATGACAAATCTTGAGAGAAACAGTAACAACGTGGTTTCTATGTCGATGTAGGCAATGGCTCTTGCTCCATTAAGAGGGGTGGAGGCATTACCCAATGTTTATCCTCTGAAACTTGGGGTCTTGGGAGGGCCGTGCTATGGAACGCTACCCAAGGTATGTGATGATGACTAGTGGGTTCCTTCTATGGTAGCTTTGTCGATGTAGTTGACACTTCCGCTTATGGGTTCTATATGGAGTTAGGTCAATATAGTTGGCACTCCATGATAGTCTAGTAGAAGAAGGATATGATGAAGAAGGAATGCGATCATGATTTTTGGGGAAATTTATAAGAGGAGCATATTCTGAATTGGAAAAAAACTTGGTATAATGGAGGTCTACAAATTACACTATGGTATGTCATTAATAATAGCCTTTACTCATACATTACGCAAATAATATGTATCCTTATTATATGGTTTATATTATATGATATCAGAATTGGTATTCCTTCTCATTAAAGCTTGATTGTATGATGATATCGGTATCAAGATGGATCACTTGCTATGATGATGACTCAGGTTTAAAATCTAGTGATTGTGGTCCTTGTGTTAATGCAGTTGTGAGCTGTTTCAATGCCTTTAAACTAATTCTTTGAAGATGTAGAGATGTTGTTAATGGTCATCCCTAGTTTTTGTCTTTGTAGTTGTGTATATCGAATGTATGAAAATATTATACTATACAAAGTTATGTACTCTCGACATTCAAAGGATTACTAAGAAATGAAAGGAAATCACAACCATGTAAATATGCATGCTTGTCGCCATGACACCATTTACTTGAAGACATTAGACTATTTAACTCCTTCCAAAATTGTATATGTGTTGAAGTAGAAGCCTGGAGGAACACAACTAGGTAAGGTTGAGTAAAACCATAATATAACTATGATTCCAAATTGAATTCAGTTAGATAAAGAATAGTGCACACTCAATGCATCACATTAGTCTCTATGGTTGAAGAGGGGAAACAATAATCACGTGGAATGCATTTATTCCCTGGGACTGAATAAATATAGTGGTTAATATCTATCGGGGACATTACTATATAAATGGTTAATCCAAATCACTGGGAATACCTTTACCATAGAGCTACAAGAGGTATATGAAGATATAGAAATACTACATGATAATTGTATTATTGTATGTTGATGTGATAGATACTAAACCTTTACATATGGTCTTCTGATCCCCAAGTGACATATTTAAATATATTTATCGGTACCGGTATTAGTATCATTATAAATTAAGTTATGGAAAGCATCTTAAACAATTATGTGTGTGTTAAAGACCCTTTCCTTACTCTTGTGTGATAACTGAGTATATCACATTATTTTCATATAGATATTATGATTTAGTTATTAAATGGTTAGATACTACAAATTCCTATTTTATGTCTTGCATTAGTAGATAGGACTTCTGTCAATTATGTGTTATGTGATATTGAATACTATTAGTATGATAACTCAGAAGTGTTTCAATAACTCATGTATGTAAGATTTTGAAGGCTTAATAAGATCGACCTTCTCATTGGAAGTGGCCCAGAGACGTAGCCCAAGAAAGGTGAAATCCGTTATCATCTGATGTCTACAAATTTTTGGTTTACATACTTGTTATTTGCTTATGTGATTGATTTAAGCATTTAAAAATCATATTTTAAATCCTTTATATGAGATTTTACGTGCAAATTTCACATGCAATTTTATGGTTAAAAAGATCATGAAAGTTTTTAGATCAAAAGGTCAAATGTAAAATGTATTTTTGAGTCTTCCTAGGACAGGTCGGCTCAGTCAATTATACAAGTCGGCCCCATTGAGAAAATAGGTCACTCTCACTTAAAGTATAAATAGAGAGAACCACTCTCTCATTTGCACAACACACTCACTCAAGCAAGTTCGCACCAAGTGAGAGAGAAGACAAGTTCGTTGGAGGCGAAAGAGAGAGAGCTGCAGAAGACATATTATAATTTGGGGTTTCCAGCTTGTTTGATATTGTACTAGTGACAAATCTATTTCTGAGGAAGTTGCGGGGTTTTCTCCTTTATGGTTTCCCCGAGTAAAATTCTTGTGTCTTTGTGTTTTGTTGTGCTTGTCTATCTTTCAGTTTAAAGATCTAACTAAACTGAATTAAAGTGCAAACTCTAACACATGTAAGTTGGGTGGAGGAAGATTAAAGGTTCTCATGAGCATGGGGTACATTCCCACTCCAACATTTTCACAATATTTCGTCGAATGAGCAACTAAGGGGATGTTAGATCCATTTTGATGATTTGGGTCGTTGGTATTAAATGACAGTTGGTCCATGGGCGGTCCATGGTAAGGATCTTCCCATTATGGGGGATTTTGATGACTTTAAAAATAGAAGACACCATGACCATCATAGCTTGGGTCCAACTTCTTCCTATCCGCGGATTATATTCAAGCGGAGAGTCCACCACTCCACCTCTACAGTGACTATTTTTCCCCCAAGATCTACTGAAAGAGTTGGGATAATCCCATTGGTTTAAATAAGTGTCCACCAAAATCCTTTATCATTGTCAACGGGGAAACCACGTCAGGTGACCCAATAGAATTCCAATATGATAAATAAATTACACATGTGGAGGCACCTTCATCAACAATTGTGTGGTGTATAGTAGACTTTCTAGAAACCACTTGAATTTGAAAAGCTACAAGATGAGGTAAGCGAGGTTTTCAGTTCTTGCAATCAAAGGTCATAATATAACTATCTAAGGAATCAAAATCCCCTAAATTTGATAGTAGGTTATTGTGCTAAGTTTGATAGCTTTGCAAGACCTCTAAAGTAGGAATTGCAGGTGGATCTTGTGCTAGATCCTCTACTATGCTATAGTGTTGAGTAGCACGTACGTTAGGATTGTACACATCCTTTTTCATGACAGCTCTGAGTATCTTAGGCATAGTGTCATTTGGTGGTTTTTCTATGCATAATGGAGGAGCCACATCATCTTCAGTGATTTTTTCCCCTTTAGATCCAGACAATGTCATATCATAAGTTTTGCTTCTAGTCTAGAGGTGGATGTCATGTTCACACATAAAAACTTGGCTTTGACCAAAGCTGCCCCATTATGAGGGTGCACCCTTATTTCCTCCTTTCGAGGATCCAGGATTTGATTAAGTTGTAGCAACCATCTATTGTTGTGGCTGAGGAAATGGGTTAGTGAGCACGGTAGGTTGGTTGGAACCTTCCTGTTGTGCCAACAGTCTTTATGTTATTTCCATCTTGGTACATTTATAATTTAAGTGGTATTCCTTACAAAGCATGCAAGGAAACTTCACTTTTCCTTTCTCTTTCTTATCCCTACCAGCATTATTATTTTGATCATTGTTATTACTAGTGTTTGCATTGTTATTTTCCTTATTCCCCAATTTTGTGTTCTTGTTCTTTTTCCCTCTATGTTGTTGGTTTCCCTTAGGACCGGTTGTTTGAATAGTCAAAACATCCACTAGAGGATTGGGGTTGGTGTTTTGTGTGTTTTTCGGAGTAACTGTCGGTGAATTTTGCACTATTAAGTGCGTGCCCTGTGTGTTTTTCGGAGTAATTGTTGGTGAATTTTGCACTATTAAGTGCGTGCCCTGGCTAGCTACTATAGTTGTTGAACCAATCACACCATCAACATGTGGTCCAGGTATCAGTTTTGTTGGATCAGTATAAACTCTAGGAGCATCAGGCAATATCTCATATAGCAATATGTATTGAGAATACACTAAGTCCAGGTGTTGAGCTTTATTGATAGCCTGCTCTTCATTTCGAACCCTTGAAAGGGATACATCTTTCATAATACATGGTTATAATGACTTAATGAACCAATCTGTTAAAAAATCGTCTGGAATTTGGTCCATAATCAAACTCCTTCTTATCTGCCATTCGTGTATGTGATCGGAGATATATGTAGACTTGTCTTGGCGAAATGAATTTAATAGATCAGTACCAGTTTCATAACGAACCAGTAACTGAAAATGGTTAAAAACAGTCAT
Source organism: Larix kaempferi (assembly GCA_027924585.1). Lineage (NCBI taxonomy): Eukaryota > Viridiplantae > Streptophyta > Pinopsida > Pinales > Pinaceae > Larix > Larix kaempferi. The sequence continues at coordinate 3,313,582 of BSBM01000286.1, forward strand.
GGCGAGGGCATCAAAATTTTGGTAGGATCTCATGGTAACTGAATGTACCACTTTGCTTCCATCCCCCTCAAAGTCCTTTGGAAGAGTATGAGTCTAATAAAATCATCCATTAGTGAGTTGGATGAACACCACAGACGAAAAGTCATCACATGGTTTGCAGGGTCTTCCTTAGGTTTACCTTCAAACTTAGGAATGTCAGAAGGAAACTTTTTAGGGAGAGGTGGCCAACTGGGGTTATGAATGACTGGATCATTTTTCAAATTTGACAAATCAGACAAGTAAAGGGTAGTCAAAAATGACAACTTTGTTTGTGCCAAGGTATTCCAAGATCCAAGAGAATTAGGTGTCCATTGATTTGTGTTTGGAGTGTTGAAAATTGGATTGTACTGAGCAAGTTTTTGGTTGAAATGAGGTTGTGAGATGGGTTGATTAAACCCTCCTGATGTTCCACCCAAGTTTCATGCATGTTGATTTCTTGTTAACGAGGAAAGGGTTAGGTTTACTACACTTGGTCCACTTGTCCCTGAAAGATGAGGATTCCCAAATGGATAAGGTTGTCCACAAGTAATTCCTATGCCAGTTCCCCCTATTCTGATAGAGTTATAATAAGAAAAAATTGACGAGAAATGGTTACTAACGTTTGTTCCCCCCGTGCCCTGGGAGGATGGATTTATCTATGGAACCATAAAACTAGTAGTATTACCTGATACGTAGGTGGAATTAGGACTGGGAAAAATACCACTAACAAGCACAGAAATTCCGTTGCTCGCTACAATAGTGTAGGTTGATAAAAGAGGCATTGTAGCTGGTTTTGGACTGAAACCCTGAAAATTCCATTCCAAAGGAGAAAGTATTTGTTCCATGGAAACCATAGAAGGTCCTCTAGTTAAAATCATTTATGAAGGCGGAGTCCATCCATAACTAAGAGTGGATGATGCATTTGCATTACCTCCTTGTGTAGGTGTAGCACTAACTAAGGGGGATGTCTCCCCAATACGTGATCTCTCACCAGTACTAGCCATGGTTAACCAATTTAACGAAGGACTACTAGGTCCGGGAATCTCAAACTCAATTCCTTGAGTGAAGTTTGGATCTTGGGAAAGATTTAAAAATCCTTAAGGATCGGTAAGATCTCCAATGGAAGGAATTTCTCATTGTTCTTCTGGCTAAGAAGAAACTACTAAGGGGATTTAGGAAACTTCCCTTCAACGTCACTAAAATTGCATTCCTCTGATGAGGATTTTGATTTTACAGAACTAAATTTTTTATATTGGTTGGGTTGTTGGTTTTTTGGTTCCTGATTCTCGTCTTCTGCCCCCTGAGGGGGTGTACTATTGTAATTCCGCCTTCGTCTGGGCAGACAGACTTATCTTTGTTCAGGAGAGTGTCCTTGTAATATACGAGATCCACGCAAAGGTTGATCGACCACGGTGGCTCGCAGAATGTGCAAAAGAGATGTCTAAAAAATAAAAACAACAACCAACATGCACTAAAAATTTCCTATGGGATTGCAACAAGCAAACAACCCACACAATGAAAATCACTAGGATTCCAGTACCATTCACTATGGAGATAAAGATAGGGTCTCTCAAATATCATCCTAGGATGATCAGGGCCCAAGTCTAACCATTGGAGATCAGAAAGTAGTTACCCAATATGGGCGTGTTTCCCTTCTTGGTGAAAGTGTTTTTCCATATTTATCTGTAAAACACCCTCCAAGGGTACTAATGCTCCAGTCACTAGGTCCGCCCAAAGTGGTCACACAAAATCCTCTGCTACCACCTGTGTATGACCCTAAATATAGGATTCTAATCCTACCAATCCACAAACAACGTTTGGGGGAATAGTCGCAAGTAAGGATCGTATTTATGGGCAGGGTAACTGAACCTGAAACTCTACAAAAACACTTTGTACTGAAAAAAAGTCATCGTAAATGCAAAATCTCTGGTTTATGCTTGATTGAGTATTGGAGGGATCTCTCTGCAACTCAACCTCACACAACCTTGTGCTTGAATCCTATGGTAAAGGAGCTTCCCAGCCACACCCTTATGTTGTTGGATTTCCTCCCTTATGAAAGACACCTATGTTTTGACAAATTTGAGTGGTCTTGGAGGAGATAACTCACAACTCCCTACCTCCAAAATCCTACATTATTTATTTAGTGTGTTTCTAAGATAGAAGAAAACATAGGGTCTTATCTCAACTTTATTTTTGTTTGTGAAAAATATATTGTTAAGAATTTTTCGAAAGAAAAATTTTGCAACTAAAAGAAGTATGAATGCAACTTAATACCATTTCAACTCCTTTTAACTGAAAAACGTTGCACCCTTCCCACACTACAATTTTTTTTTAATTTTCAATGATCTCATGTGATGCAAGATTTATACAATGCAAGTCTTACTGAAAAGAAAAAATTCTTTGTTTTTCCTTTTTATGTTGACACAAAATGAAAAACACTTTATATTTTTTATGAAAATGCAATTTTATACCAAAATTGAAACAAGAAGTAATTTAAAAATCCTAAAAAAAAGGTCATACTAAAATCTTGCAATTATGCACAAATATATTGACAAAGATCCAATATTTTTGTTTTCTTTTATCATATGAAAAGAGACAACGCTACGAACAACTACACCTAAATACCAATACAAACAAGCTATCTAGTCTCTATCATGCAAGTAGAAGCAACCACAAACTTACAAAATTTCAGTATGCTACCTTAGTCAACTGGAGAAAAGTATATCATATGACTTATAAACTCCAATCAAGCATGAAACCTACTCATTTACATTGTTTGGGGAGGCTTGATTCTACACCTTACTTGTGTAATTAGGGATTGAGATAACCTCCAACCCTAAGCTCCTAATTTATAAAAGAAAGAGAAGTCTGCAACTTGGAGAGGAAGGAAGTGATACCAACACTTAACTTGGCAATTTGGTCTTTAATTCTCAAAAGATCACTGAAACACAAGCAAACAAATTGTCCTACACATTCACAAAGGGGTTGTAGCATTTTGCACATAGTCTGTACCTTCGCCAAAATGTCCAATATAAATTTTCAATGGCAATAAAAACTCCTCACTTAACAAATTTCAAAGTTGGTTGAAAGGAAAGGTGTTCAAGTATAAAAATTGGTTCTTACACTCAACTTAAAAGTCCCAAAAATATCAAAAGTATTTCAAATAGAGTCAAAACCAAATCAAAAGGTCACTTGAAAGTCCACTTCCAAGCAAAAGGTTCAACTGACACAACCCCAGTGAAGACAAAAGAGACTGTCTTGCAAACTTTAATTCTTGATTTTGATCAGTCAGAGACTCATGATTCAACAAAACACTAAGAATCTAATCAAGCTTGTTAATCAAGTTTTGATCAAAAGGTTCTTCATAAACAAAATAAAATGTATGGAAATGTATATGAAGCCTATAAAGGACCTCAAGAAATCCTTTACAAAAGGTTAGTGCACTCAGTAAAGATCCAATACCAACTTAAAGTTTGAGCACAATTTTTTTTAAATGGCACCTACAGGAGTACACACAACTGTAAGTGTTTTAAACTGCGTACAACACGCAACTGTGTAGCCCACAAACTGCGCATAGGAAGGAAAACAAACAACTGCAAGTTCTACCACCTATGTGTGGATCTTGAAAAAATCACAAAATTAAACAACTGAGCCAAAACCAAAGGTCTATGAACAAACCAAAGTCCCAATACTTGTATAGACTCTAAAAACAAGACAAATCAAAGGTTTAAACTGGAAGAAACAAGCAAGAGACCCCCAAAGCAAACAGGATTCTCCCCAACGGATTCGCCAATTCTGTTGTAAGGAAATAAATCCTATGGCTGGGGTGAGACCATAAACATAATAGATCAAGAAAATCAAACATCTACGGTCATACAAGTGACTAGATATTTTTTGGCAAAAGATAAAGATTAAACTAAGGGATCAAAATGATGTACCTGATTCAAGAAGGTTGGTCCTAGCTTTTGGTAGTTCTTTAATCCCGATCTCCAAGCTCCATCTCTCATGCTGAGACACCTGCAACAAAAAGAATACCTTTATCAAATCTAATGGCCACAAGAAAATGAACATAAATTGAGATAAATGCATTAAAGTACAACAAAACCTATGTATTAAACCTCAATATAAGTAATTGCACAATTCAGTGAAACATATTAGAACACATTATTGGGAAAGGAAAGATGTATTTATTGATAGATAAGCAACAACAAGTACAATTATACCTTGCTATAGCGAGGCATTTCATGAAACCTTGACCTAGGTCCCTTTGCTCCTCTTCTCCACAATGCTCTAGCAATCTCCAGGTGATGGGGATAGGGATATCACAGTCACACAAGAATGGGGATTAGAGGGAGACTAAATTCTTCCAACATGTCATTACTCAAGAGTCAAAATTCCTCTCTGAGGCCAATCTTCCTTGTTTTTATAATAAAAGGAGGTAGCCTCGAATGGGTAGGGGTTTGTAACTGCTAGGGAGGTTATCAAGAACTACCCAAACTAGCTCGAAATTCGATTTTTATTTTATTTTTTTAATTTTAATGAGCCACGCACATGTGGGAAACAGGAATCATGTGTGCAACACACGGTTCAATCCTTTGCAAAGTGTTTATGCAACTTATTCTTGCACACACAAGTGGGAGAACCCTCAGACTGCGCGTAATACACCATTTACGTAATTATCACTTGCTTGTATGTCACAAACCAATATAGATTATATAGGAAAGTTGGATGAACTAGAAATGAGTTAGGCCAAGGAACTAAGTATAAAATCAAGGCTCTTCCATCCTTATTTTCTTTTTATGTGACTGACGAGTTTTCATGTCATCACAGACAGAGACGTGCCATTTTGACTTATAGCATGCCCTAACTCTCATTCATTATTAGTATCTTAATTATGGTTAGGTTGTCTTAGTGGTATGCTACATCATGAACACTTTATCTCCTATTTATAATAAAGGATATTTCAATTGTATAGGCATCTCATCTTGTTTTGTGCATTGGATGTATTGTAAAAAGAGGTTTCCCCCTCAAAGAGGCCTATTACATTAGCTCTTTATCATTCTCAAGGCATGGAGCTAATTTTATTTATGTTTTTATGCTATTTGGTGAATTTGGTTCATAATAAAAAATAACAATAATGACTTCAAGATTGATAATTTATAACTAATATTTTCAAATTTGCAACTAATACAATAGGCATAAGAACTATTTTAATACCAAAGTGCATAAGAATTATTGTAAATCAAAGTGCATAAAGTTATTTCTCAGTTATCTAATATGTCATCCTAATATTGCACCAATAATTATTTAGGAAAATGTCGAAGGCATGAGGCTATAGATTATTTATTCCAATATAGTAGAAGGCAAAGCCTAAGGAAAGATGTACCAGAGTGTCACATCTAAGAAGGCAATAGTGTGCAAAGAGTAACACAAAATTAAGAAGCAACAAAGTGTTGCATATCTAGAGGTAGCATAGTGCTAAGTTTGATCTATGGTCATTAATATAAATAATAACAAGAGCCATAGACACAGCTAAAGCTAGAGTTCAAGCCAAAGACATGAAACATGGATAATATCTAGTAACATTCAAATGTTGATTTTCTTGGAAAGTAGAAATGAAAACTTTAGCATCTCAAGTATACCATGATTGATCATTGATCCATGGAAATATTTTTAGAGGATTGAAGATTCATGAAAACAATTTTTTATTTTTCTATTTGAATTGATGTGTTTTGACATCCTAGTTTATTCTATAGTTTTATGTTGGGTCTAAAAGTACCTCATGTCATATTAGGTGGAATTTTGAGAAGAAATATTTTTAAAAGTCTATGGATCCACATACGATGTTGAAAAGAATATGTATAAAAGATTTCTATGAAATTGGAATTGATTATATGTAATTACAGAAAAATGATGTACCGAAAAAATCATCCACGGTTTTACAATTCAAGTTTTCACTATTACCTAAATAGACAACCAATTAATAAAGGGAATCAATAATAAAAATCAATGCTATAAGTAAAATTTAAATTTAATAAAAAACAAATAAAATACATATTCTATATAAACATGAAATATAATAGCATAAAAAGACAACCAAATAATAAAAAGAATCAAATAAAATAATAGAAATCAAAACTATAAAAAAAAAAATTAAAAAAACACATGTTCTATATAAACATGAACTATGATAGCATAAAAGGCATCTTCATCCAATAATCTTTTAATAACAATGATTTAAATCCATTCATGTAAAGGATTGTAAACAATTTGGAAATAGGCATACACCATTTAGTTATAAAATCAAAGCATATTATATGTATGTTCGTATGATATGTAACAAGAAATATATAAACATTTCTTTTCTAAATGCATGCTCCTTAATGGGACAATCATCTCTCAACAAAATGGAAATGTAAATTTTCATCTACGACTTTCAATGCCATCATTGTTGCGTCAACTCTATTGAGAAACTAAGATGTTTGCGGAATCAAATTTGGGCATTAGGATCCACCCAAGAAATTTGATTCATCTCATTATAAAGCCCTTAAGCAAGAATGACAATGTCGGTACTTTGGTAGCCCCACATCTTGGTAGATGACATTTTGTTTTCCACCTATGATAGGTGGAGGATATTCTTCATATCACAGATTTTCCTAGATATGTCTTTGCTCTCTTTCTTTCCTCTAACATTATGTCTCATGTTGGATGGTTTGTGGAAAGTTGAGCTTTGAGACAGATGGCATATAATATATCATTGTTCAATAGATTTCAGGAGCAAGAGGGATGACTGTGGATCATGGTGATGATGCCACTTACCTTGTGAGATAAATTGGCTCCATTTCATTTCAGATGCTTTCCGATGATGCTTTTGAACTAGATTTTGTTTATCCTTGGTTGAAGAATCGTCTTCTTTCAATGTCTTTTATGGCATATATACATTATAGAGTTTCTTTTGAGAGATAATAATGCAACATCATAGATTATAGACTAGATAGTCCAAGGATTTTGACTTGAGGGATGAGAAAGGGTGCCCTTTACAGGTTACTTGTTTGTCTAGTGGAACTTGTACATTCCAATGAGAGGTTGGTAAGGCCTTTTATCTTTGAGGAGGTGCATGCATGGTGGGATCCAATGGAGATAGGTTCCTAACCTGTGATGGAGGTTCATAACCTATGATGGATTTTGTAAATAAATCCATGATCCAAGATGTTGAAATTACATCTTGTAATTCATATAGTGATACCTCCATAGCTTGCAGGATCAAGATTCTAGCATAGTGGTGGACTATGGTAAGAAGAGATGTGATAATTGATGAGCACGAGAGATTGTCTAGTTTACAAGATTCTCTTTAAGTGATTGAGGAGATTGTGGAGGTTGTTCCATTGACTAATTCAAAGATACAAGATGAGTAGAATTCAAAGGGATATGAGGTGGATTTGAAAGTGTATATGGTCCCACCTACTTCATATTGTAGGAGGTTGAGATGGCTCACTTAAACATTAAAACATGCAAAGCAAGAGGTCATAGGCCCAAGTTCATCTTTGATCCCAAATACTATGATTGCATCTCATGGGATGAGGATGTGAGGTCTCTTAGTGTGCAAGGTTCTCCTTTAGTGGTTGAGGAGAGTGTGACTCGATTGATGTTCCATATTTAAAGGCTCAAGTGTGTATAGGAGTGAGTCTACCTCCTTGGCGATATGCAAGTCGTATAGCATTGGTTTCTTCCATCTATGAAACTACGAGTTGTACAAAGGAGGAGAGTGTGATGATGACATTAACTTCTGGTCTATGAGCCTTCTAGTTTTTTATTAGAGAGGTGTGATGCGCCGATGTAGGATGTTGTTAAAATTGATTTGAGATTTGCAATTGGAAAGAGTATTATAGATTACATAGCCAGAGATCTTGGACTCTCTCAAACAAAGGAAGTTTCCCTTGGTGTTACTCTTCAATATTCTCTTGAGATGAGGGAAGTGAACTCGTATAGGTTGGTTCAGTTTCTAGAGTATTTGAGGTGCATGAGAGGGATCCTCCTTTGATAAATTTACCACGAGCTTGTTATTCCAAGATCAACTTGATCTTGTATGGAGATTTGATTTTATTTATAGGATGTACTTGAGAGCTTTTGATGTGGTGTCCATTGATGTTTCCACATGATGTTGAATTAAAAGATGGTGGAGGTTTCCTTGGTGATGTTGCTCCAAGGGGATATTCCTTCATATTCACATATGGGTCATTACCCATTGGATGATCAAGATGTTGTGATAGCATCGTTGACAACTTTGTTGTAGATAACAATGCTTGATTCTGAAACCGTAGCTGGTACTAATTTGTAGAAATCATATTTGGTGAATATGGAGAGGAATTCAATAGGTGTCAATGTAAACACTTTCCTCATAAAGAGGGAGAGTTAGATTTTTAAGTTACCCTAAAAGTGTGTACACCATTTTGGGGGTTGCTTCATAACGTTTGGGGTACATGGTGTGTGTTTAACCTTGGATGGTTTGAGATGAATAGTAGAACAAGAGATGGTATGTGATGGATATGCACAGTTGAAATACCTTTCTCAGTAGATGCTTGACCTTATTTAATTGTAATCTCGGTGTCATTCCCTTGGTATTTGGAGTTCTCTTGCTTATTTGGTACACACCCTTCATGATGGGCACATGGAGGAACCACTTTCTTGGAGAGCAACCCACTTGGAACGAGGAGCGTTTTGCACCATAGAAGAAGGATTCAAGCCATGGATGGCATGTGGTAACTTGGATTCTTGTTCGAATGATAGGATATGGCTCGAGGACACCTAGGGATTCGACAGTGTTATTGCATATGGTAGTTGACCCAGTTACATACATTGCATAGGAGGATTGATGGAACCCAGAGAGGCTTGTGATGGAGTGGTGTTGACTTGACTTGTATAGTTACATAACCTTGGATTTCTTATTGTGAACAACATCACCTTGAAGCATGGCACATGTACTTTAGAGTGGGTGTCTCACTTGTGTTTGCCTACAAAGGATCATGTAGGATGCGTGTAAGAGTGTAGGCCCACATAGTATCATTGGACTCCCTTACCTCTCATACATATAGAGGAAGTAGAGAGTCTTTCCATTCATATCATCATTTATACTACTTTCTTTATACTTAGCTTCTTGGAAAAAGTTGCTACAATTTCCTAATGAACCTTAGGGGTCATGAAGTCTAGAGGGGATATCTTTGTTGGAACTTGATCCTTATGATATTTTAGGGTTTACTCTTGTGAAGAATATGTTGGTTGTTATCACTCTTCTCTTTCTCTCAGATGTACTTAACAGACTCTCTTGGCTTTGAGCGTTAGGGTTTCATGGAGATTCCTAAGTTTAGGGTTTATTCCCTAAGGAAAGAAGATTAGGGTTTGTTAATAAACCATATGGTATATTTGTGGAGAATAAGAAGAGAAGATGTCTTTCCTTAGAGTGTTGTAAAGACTCTTGCACATTGGACCTTCTTGGTTGAGTAAATGTTTGTGGATTTATCCTAACTAGTGCTTTTTGGATAGTTGGAATACTTGTACTGGCCTTGAGAGAACGTTATGGTATGTACTTGTACTTCATCTTGAGATTGGATATGAAGTTGTAAATTATCCATATATTGTGCAATTTCCATATTTGAATTTTAGCTATATATGTTCTTTACAAATTAGTATTTATAGTTGTTTATGTCATGTTGATTTAACATAAGTAAAGGGGAAAACTATTAAATGTATTAGCATCTAATAAAGAAGATAGAGGGTTAAGTTTATTGTTGTTATACAATTGTTATTATTGTTGCAAAAGTATATTTATAGATCTAGTTATTGGCTAATAAGTTTCCCTAGAAGGGGTTGAAACTTATCTCATTGTTCGATATCTTTTATCCTTGAATTTGCATGAAGTGTGAGCTTGTTTGAAGTATCTTTATGTTGTTATTTTATACTTTAAATTGCAGTAGTCCTAAGACTGAAAATACTAGGGATAAGATTCAATAAACCTTTTAGGAAGATGGAATTTCAGTTTTGCATAAATTGCCCGATTGCATGAAATTCAACATGGTAGCAAAGCTTGTTATGGTCGAAATCACTTGAATAAGAGGGAGTTTGTATTTAAACTAGATTTTACATAGGATAGGTACTTGACCTTGTTGAGGTGAATGGGTGAGAAACCCTAGGTTACTTGGAGAAGCACTTGGACCTAAGAAAGGAATTTGTATTATTCATTCATTGATGATTTGTGCTTGAGATGAGCACTTGTACCTGTGATATGTTTTTATAGGTTTATATCGTGAAGAGAGATGGATGATCTATTACGTTGATGGTTGTAATGGATATATTTTCAACTAGTGTGATTCCTACAAGGACCTGTGATAAGTAGTTGATGTGTCCCATTGGTCGCTAGTGATTAGGTGGCTATTACAGTATTATCAAGTAAACATTTCCATATAATAGTTGTTTAGCCCGAGCACCTATTGATCACTAAAAAATACACTTAAAAACTAGTTTTCTTTGTTCTCAAGCCTTTCCTTTAGAAAACACACGGAGTTCGATGCTTTTCCTTAAAGCAAAGAACGCGTGTTTTTCAAAAAATGTTAAAATATATAATAATAAAAAAGTGAAATAAATGCATGTTATTGAGAAAGGTTTATAGGATCCATACACGTATACATCAATGAAAACTAGTCCCAATAGTTTGAACTAACTCTTAAGAATTTTTAAGAAGACAAATTGTTGGAGGAGGGTCACCACAAGCTATTGAGGCACCCTTATGCTAGAGGATCGAGAATCAATTATTTCTTGATATTTTTATGGTCTTATCCCCCAATCAAAAACCTTACTTTATTATTTTTTTACTTCCTTGGTACAAAGTTGGGATCTTAATTCCATTAGGATTACCCCATTCATTTATGACCAAGAAGTTGGAGTGGTGCAACAACCATGTTCTACCTGACTGCGCTTCTATGAAGCAGTAGCCTTGGTTTCCTTTATTTAGGCTCTTTCTTGGGTGATTACAAGTGTAAGTACTTGTGCTACCTAAGATAGGTGTATAAAATCCACCTAAAATTTCTTGGAGGGTGCCCATCTTCACCAGGGTACTTGCACCTTGGGTGATTATCGTGAGAGTGTTATCGTAATTGTCTCTTATCCCTTCATTAGTTGAACTTGGGAATTCATTATCCCGGGATAACTTCCAGAAGGTTTCTATCATCAAATCTTCACTAATTCAATGTTTAGGTACTAACCACCCTAAAATGGTCATTAGGAGAGTGTTGTTGTTTGTTTTTAAATCTCTTAGGAATTTTATAGTAGAGTGTTTTGATTGTTTTGGGAGTAGCCTTCCTAGATTGTGCTTGTTAGTGTTGGTCAATTGAAAGTGGTTGATCAATTGCTTCATCACTCTCAAAGGACCAAGGGTCTTTCACCTAAAAACACAGAGCCTCCTACTACTAGGTGAAGGCGTAACCCTAACCCACCACCCAGTGAGTTAGATGAAGAAAATCTAGTTGTGTTTGAACAATCACGAAAGGGAAGTACGACCAAGAGAAAATCAAAATCATGAAGGTCGAGATAATTGAAGGCATTCGACAAGACCTATTACTAGAAGGGTTCCCACCCCTCCTCCCCATGATGATTTTGAACCCCCAAAGATCACAGATATTCATGGGCCATCATTGATGAATTTGAATCCACCCCTCACAAACCCTCATGTCCTCTTCTCTTGCACACACTCGACTTGTCTCGCGGAGATCCTATCACACATCTTAACCCTTTGAATCAATGGAACATCATGAGTAGTGCCACTAATACCCTGGGTGTTGGGGGCACTAGAAACCCCTCATCTAGTGTTCCTCCAATAGGCATTAACCCCCATGAGTCCAATATTTCCATCGAGGGCACTAATCCTCCTATCACTGGGACTCCCAAAGGAGCTACTCACGTGTGGTCACCCTTATTAGTGGAATTAGTACCTCAACCAATTCTCTTCGAAGTAGTGGTCTCTTTCCTTTTGGGATGTCGATGTTCAATATCAGTTCCCCCTTATTTTTCCCAACTTGAATGTATCAATGGTAAGTTCGTTATTATGTTGCATTTGGAAGTGGACACGTTTTCCCATCCACACCCTCTTTAGGTAATGGTTACTTTTCGTCGACTAGTGTACTAGCCAAAATTTCCACCTTTTAGGAAGCAAGAAATATGTTAAGCAATGTGTTTCTGCAGAACACTAGGTTTAAGATGTACCAATCATGTTTCCATGGCATCAAAAACCCTTCAAGGGGAAGCTTCTTTAGTGGCAATATGATGCAAAATCTGATGATGGGACAATCCAATAAGATGTGGAATTTGTTTTCCATACCCAATTTTCATCTATGGGAATGTTGAATCTCCCATATTTGAAGAAGTTGACAAATGACCTAGTGTGACATAGCTCTAATTGGCCTACCATCCCCACCAAGTTACCTTCATATATTCCAAAATTCTAAGGAAAAGATGGAGAAGATATTGATAATCATGTAATGAATTTCCATATATGGTCTTCTTGTAACTCATTGTTGGACAACAATATTAGACTTGCGATTTTCTAGTGGAACTTAACGAGGACTACCACAAAATGATATATTGAGCTTTTAAGCCCAGCGCATAATGATTTTGCATCCTTATCAATGATTTTTCTAACACATTTCCAATTACCAATCCAATATAAAATGGGGACTGAATTGTTGACAACATTTTGGCATGACACCACCACCCACATTTATGAATGGAGGAGGGTATGTTGCAATATCAAAGCACAAATCCTTGATGATTTCTTTGTAAATTGATTCATGAAATTGCTATTTTCGTACATTGCCAAGGATGTGGCCTTATTTGAGGTCACCATTAAAGAACAATCCATCATGAAAGCCCAACAACTTGATTTTCTTTATTATCATCCAAGGATTTTGTAACATATCTTACCTAACACAACTTGGGTCGAAACGAACCCGACTATGACAAAGCTTGGACCACAAGTTAATGGCGTGATTATTTCTGTCAAGAACATCATAGTTAATCAAGTATCAAATCAAATTGGATAGATCTCTCTATATTCAAACACATAGTCTATTGTTCAAAATAATTCTAGCACCTTAGGTTGTATGCAAACCTCCAATGTCCTTTCGGTTCAAACCTCTGATAAAAAGGGAACAAAAAAACCTAAGGAAAAAGAAAGGAAAGAACAAAAAATCTAAACAAGGGCCTAGAAACAATAACAATAACAACGTTGGTGGGAGTAGAAAATAAGAGAAAAAAGAAGGTTGATTTTCCTTTAAGTTATGTCAAGATGGCCATCTTACAATGCCCTAAAATGGAGGAAGCCCAATGCTTGCTGACACAATGGGAAGCACCTCATCAACCCATTGTTCTTATGAATCATTTCCCTCTGTAGGATCAATAGTTAATTATTGGTGTGCCAAATAGGATTGCACCTCCACAAGGTGGAAATCAAGGTGTCCCTCCTCAAAGGGGCAATCTATCCAACACAAATGTTTACATATGTTAGCAGGAGATCAACATTCAAAATAGAGAGACCAATTAGGATGCCTCTAACTCTAGTTCAAAGGACAATGAAACATCTACATCACAACAACCTCCCCCTCTTCATATAGAAAAACCAACAGTTGATGTGACGCCTCACCCTCCTAATGGCGTGTTGACAAGGGCCACACATAATCCTAATGCCCAAGTTGCCAATAATTACAGTATTGTTGAGGACTTAGCCCAGGCTTTGTGCGCCATGCCTACTTACAATTCCTCAAGAATTCCCCTGCACAACAAAAGGAAACAAGAAGTGTACCAAGACAAAGGCACCGAAGGTGAAGATGGTTGTAGGTCTCAATGTCAGTCTGGAGTAGATTCAAGGCCTTATGGAACGAGCATTGGTAGGAAGATCTATGGGTAATATTATTAAGTTTTTTTCTCTGCATGAATGGTTGGAAATTAACCGGCAGCCAATCTTGGGTTGTATTCCAACCTTTTATATATTTGCAGGAGGGTGGTGTAGCTTTACATTTCACAAAGAATCGGATGTCGAGTCAATCATTAGTAGGAATGGGCTTGGGGCCCTTCGGGTTTGATTAAAAAAGTGGGAGTCGAGCTTTAATCCTCTAAGCTAACCTCACTATCTACATCAAATCTAGGTCTTATTGCCAATTCTCCCTTGGATTATTTGGAATAAAGAAGTCTTAGAAAGAATTGGGAATTTGTTGGGATGGTTCATAGCATTGGTGGAAGGGTGGGAATCACAAGAGGATCAAAGGATGTCAAAAATGTTTGTGTAGCTTGATATTAGATATGGGCTAGCAACAAAAGTTGAGATAGAATGGGGGAAATGGAAATTTTTACAGGAGTTGGATTACTAGAGACTTCCCTTCAAGTGTCATTTATGACGAGAGGTGGGCCACTTAAGAGCTCAATGCCACAAGCATAGTCCTATCCCCTACCGCAAGAAGATTTGGGTTAAAAAAAAAAAAAAAAAAACTCTATCAAAGTGGGAAGGGAGTCTCGAAAAGGTGCATATAGTGAAGGAAGGATATGAGAGGATGGCTCGTCAGGATAAAATGATAGAAGATGTATTGCTATTAGATAATCTATCAAACCAAGACGACAGTGTCTGATCAAAAGCAAAAGAATTAGTGCCATCACTTGTGCGAGCATGATTACGAGATCAATCAACAAAATAAATTGTTCAATCCGAGGGAATGAAGGATAGGGATTCGCCTACTTTAAAACCACAAGAAGCAACACTAATTATGGTGGACCCCTTCCCTTAAAACTTTTGTGTATGTTGGTAACATTACTAGACATGATGAGGAAAGAATTGAGGGTAAAGAATCAATCTTAAATTTCACAACCAACTCTAAAGCTAGAGGTAAAGTATCGCGTAGAAAGGTGATGAAAACCAATGAATCAAGTTTTGAAGGGGCTGGGGAAAGTCAACACAATCTAATGACCATTGACCAAAGGACACTTTCCAATTCCAAGGAAGGAAATGAGGGGAAAACCAAAACCATTGATGGATCTCACAAAATCTCAAATCCCCTTTCTCCTGCTCCTAATACTAGCAATAAGGGAACAGGGAAGATTACATTGACATATGGTCTAAGGTCGAAAAGAGACAAAACTTTGAAGGGAGGAGTGAAAGGAGATATAAATTTGGATAAAGATCAAATATATACTATTGGAAATAAATCGCACATATAAATAGTAAAATCATAGATGAAAAAGGATATCAGATAAGGAAGATAGTCCACCATAGTTAGGGACCTTAGAGTAGGGAAAGCCTAGCCTAAGGTGACCTTATGATTTTACTATATTTTAACGTCAAAGGTTGGGAGGGACCCATAAACAATTATCCCTCAAAAGACTTTCCAAAGTCTATAATCCTACTATCATAATGTTACAAGAAACGATGTGTCCATTGTCTGCGCGAGAAGACAATTGATTTGTTGGCGACTTATCTGAAAGATTGGTCTTTTAATTCGCATGATGCAAAGGGGATGTTAGGAGGTTTGGTTATCAATTGGAGTCCTAAATTTAATTCTATCTCAATAGAAATTGTGAGATCAAGGATACTAGTTAAGATAGAAGCGAAGGAATTGAACCGCTCTCTGAAATATTTACATATGTGTGGATCATACGCTGATAGGTAGGTTTTTTTGGGAAAATCTGGTTGGAGTCCCTAAAGACAACAAGTTGATTGTTGGAGGAGATTTAAACCCGACGATCTCTCTCAGAGAAGTTTGGGGGGAGGAAGCTAGATTGAAGTAACAGGGAAATTTTTTTGCACACTTGTTTGTAGAAAATCACAAAATTGAACTAGAGCCAACTAAACTAGTCCCAACTTGGAGAAATGCTAGAAGGGGAAGAGAAGCGATTTCAAAAATATTGGACAAGTTTTGGTTGTTTGAAGATATGATAGGTGAGAACGTAAGGCTAAAATCTTGGGTAGGGATTGGAGGGATATTGGATCACATACCAATCTTGCTACAGCTAGAAAATGAAGACCAGAAATCACGTAGCCCAATTAATCTTAATCATGCTTGGATTTTAGGGGACGACTTTAGGAATTTGATTACAACCAATTGGACAAGTGGACCTATCTAAGGGGGAGATGACAATGAAGCAATTTGTAGAGAACTTGCAATGAATTAAGGGAGTAATAAAAGGATGGAAAAATCCCATCCCGCAAAATATATGGTTAATTTGAAGGAATCAAAGGAAGGGATAGGATTTCGTTCGAAGAAAATTCCCTGGGAATATTTTTGGATGGTGAGATTGAAACCTTAAAATCTATAGAGGAAAAAAAGAATGGAGCTCCTTGAAAATGAAGAGATTGCATGGAGGTTAAAAAGTGGGGCAACATGGCTAAAGGAAGGTGATAATAATAATAAATATGCTAATCACAAAAGACAAATAAACAACATTTGGGAAATAAAACACCCAAATGGAGAATTGGTGGGAACATTCAAAGAAAAGGTGGGCACAAGCTGCATATTACGTTTTTCTTCTTTAGTCAAGGAACCTAAAGGATTTCTAATTGGGGATATAATGAGGATCACGAGGTTGGTGCCAAAATTAATAGAGGACAAAATGAATCAATCTTTGGAGGTTGATATAAACAATGAAGAAATCTTTAACATTATGAGTTCATTTAAGAACAAGAAGATCCCAAGCCTCAATGGGCTCACTGTAGAATTCTATTTGTCCTTTTATAATTTATTAAAGGTTGTTCAGGAATCTAAGGCATCGGGAAAGTGTTGGGTGCATTGAATTTTAGCTTCAATGCTCTTATTCCTAAGAAACAAGATGTTGAGACTTTCAAAGACTACATAACCATTTGTTTATGCAATCTTGTTTACAAACTTATTTCTAAGACTATTGCTAAAAAGCTTAAAGGTATTTTGTCACGTATCATTTCAGAAGAACAATTTGGGTTTCTATACAATCACCAAATACATGATGCAATGGAAACACCATAAGAAGTAATGCATACTATTAAATGAGAAATGACACCAACAGTAGTTTTAAAAATTGACCTTGCAAAGCTTATGACAAAGTCAATTGTGTGTACATTAAGTTGATCTTAATCCAGTTAAGAATGAAACTAAAGACAATAAACTAGATCATCGAGTGTCTAAAATCTATTTCTAATGTTATTTTGACAAATCAATGTCCTTCAGAGTTTCTCAAGGCAAGAAGAGGCCTCAAACAAGGTTTTCCTTGTCCCCTCTCCTTTTCTTTTTGGTGTAAAATGAACGCAATCTATTGAAAAAAGAATTACGGGAGAAAGGAGATCTGAAAGGGATTAGGATTTCTAATTTGGTAACTATATCACATCTATTGTTTGTAGACGACATATTGATCTTCAAACATGGATCTACACAAGAAATAGGGAAAATAAAGGAGATACTGGAACTTTAGTGCAAAGCCACCAAAATGGAGATTAATTTCAACAAATCCACTTTGTTGGTCAACGGGTTGTACAGAAAATTTCAAAACAATTAGGAGATATACTCTCAATCACTGTTAAGGACTTGGAGTAGGGTGTGAAGTACCTCGATTTCAACCTGAAACCCAATAGCTATAGGTTTGAAGACCAGTTATGGTTGTACGAAAAGATAGAGGCAAGAATTTATGCTTGGGTGAACAGATGGCTTTCTCGAGGTGGCAAGTTGGTTTTAATCAAATCCATTCTAGAAAGTATTCAAGTTTATTTGATGGCTATACCTAAGGTTCCAAAAGGAATTTTGACTAAGATAAGGAAAAAATGTTTTAGTTTTTAATGGACAGGTAAACAGATAATAGAAGGAATTCCTTTACTAAGATGGTCAAGCTTGACAACCCCAAAAGAACTAGGGGGTTGGGGTATTAAAAACATCTATACCAGTATCAAGGCCTTAGCAGCAAAGAATATTTGGAGACTTATCTACAATGAATCCCTATACGTAAGGGTGATGAAATCCAACTATCTGGAAAACAAACAGTGGAGGAATGGTTTAGGAAGGATCAAAAAAGTACTAAAGGTGGCTCTATTGTTTAGAAGGATCTGCTTTAGGCCTTCCCCTTGGTGGGAATGTGGACGGCTTAGAAAGTAGGAGATGGGAGAAAATTTCAGATAAGAGAAGACCCATGGATAGGTGTTAAGGGGAATTTTAAATTGTCAGGAAGATTATAGATTTACTACATTCAAAAGGAATCGTTCATTTAAGGATGCAGACAAACAATTTGTTATTAATTCTTGGGCTTAAAGGTGGCAGTCAATAGAGAATTTGGGACTGGAAGGGGTATAGGAATAGGAGTGGACTTAGGATGTGAACAAGTTGTCCCACGAGGCCATCAAATTAGTAGATGTCAAATAAATTATGTTAGTCTAAGAACCTAGCTACAAGATATTACACGATAAAATGAGGAAATGCAGCAAAGATAGAAGTGGAATTTCTAATGGAAGTGGTGGTGGGTAATTGTATGTAAATTACCCACCCTCTGAAAGCCAATATATCACTTTGGTTTCCTTTGGCCAACAAAATACTGACTTGGGATAACGGAATGAAGAGAGGATGGGTGGGACCAAGTAGATGCACTTTATGCACTCAGGATTCTAAATCGGTACACCATCTTTTCGTAAATTGTAATTATGCAAAGGAAGTTTGGAAGGAGGTAAATTATGTTTTAAATTCAAAAACCAATTAGAACTTGGAAACTTTAGAAGCTTGTGTTCAAGAGTGGCTATCCAACAGAGCAATGAATGTTTTTAAGGATTTGCTAACCATATTCGTTTATTGGATATGGTGGGCTAGATATTAACTGCTCTCAAGAAAAGCAAATTCCAACTTCCCTAGTAACACACATGGTAGTAATACCTATGAAGGAGCACCAGGTAAGTCCAAAAAAGAAGACAAGAGTGTTGGAGATGCCAAGTCTAGACTTGGAAGTAACTCGGGGATACTTTGAAGGGGCCAACCAAGGGCATCCTACGATCAGTGGGCCTGGAGCTATTCTTAACAAGAATTATACAAACTACTTTCATTTAAAGTATGAATTAGGGAGAGGTACCAACACTAGAACGAACTCTATGCACTCTAGATGCTTCTAAAAAGTACACAACAGAAAGGTTATAGGAAGCTACAAATACTAGGAGATTCAAAGATCGTAACTGAGTGGGCTAACAAGAAGTGTAACCTTGAAAATGTCGAACTTGGACCAATCATGAATCTTATTAAGATGAAAATTGAAGCTTTTGATTAGATTTCCTTTACACATGTTTAGATGGAACTAAACAAGGGAGTAGATGAACTATCAAAGCGAGCGCTCTTAATGTATGAGGGTGATTTGCTTGAACTAGAATATAGATATGGAATTTTGCAAGCATAGTTGAAAGTTCCTTTATACTAGAAGGGAATATTGAAGGAAGGTTTAGAGCAAATGTGGTGCATGTTTGTCTCTCCTTTTTGTCTGAATATAGTAGAATTAGGATTGTATTTTTTGTGTACAATTTTAAGTCATTTTATAAAAAGTCAACCAATCATTAAAATAAGACTGTATACAGGGTAGGAGAAAGGCATCCTGGAACTGATTTTTGGGAGTTTCATAGATAAACTTATGTATATTCAATGTTATGAATATAAAGATTTTTTCTTTGGAAAAATATATATTCATAGTTTCACATTTAAGATCAACTGTCATGTTTGATTGCCATGTTCTTCAAAAGTTATATATAATGCCCACAATTGATCTAGTAAAGTGGATTTTATCATTCATCTTAATCATTAAGCTATATATAATTGTAACATATTGTTAATTCACAATTATTATGATAAAAAAATGCAAATTTAATTTAAATTTGTTTTGCCATCTAAATCAATTTAAATACATAACACAATTATAATCAAATTGATGATTAATTTTCCAACCAAAATTTTCAAAATGTAAATAAAAAATTTGAGATATTATAATTAAAAAAACTTTGAAATTACTTATTATTTTGATTTAAATAATGGATGTACTTAAATAATATATTTTACAACTTTATATATATATATATATATATATATATATATATATATATATAATTAATTTGTTTACTTTAAGTCAACAAAAAATGCAAAATCTACTTAAATAATATATAAAAAAATTCAATGGAACGAAATAAGGGGCATCACTAAATTAACATAAAAAAATTATTCTAACTAAATAAGATAATAAAAAGTTTAGAATAATAGATTTTTTTTCCCTTTCGCTAATACAACCTCCTCCAAGGAGAAAAAAGAAAAAACACTTTAAACATCAAAATCGTAAGCTTACGCTTTGAACGTAAAATGGCAGCTTGTAATCACAATGACATTTTAATATTTCACTAATAAAACAAAATATAAGAAGTCAACATTTTTTTTCTTTTAGTTTAATAAAATTATGACATTTTAATATTTCTTGAATTTTGAATAATATTATTTATTATTCTAATTTAACAAAAAAAGGATGGCAAGGTTTTTCTTGAGCCCTTCATATGCTGGATTATAAGGTTCTAAAAAAAACATTTTTTAGAAGGGCTTCAATGGGGAGACATATGAGGCATCATTCACTAGGGGGTATTTTGTCTTTATAAAGAAGTTGAGCTAACTATCATCCAATGCTTACACTAGCCTATCATTCTTAGCTTCATATACAATCCATGCTCGCACCATCACACTAGTTTGTCGTTCTTGGCTCCATGTCTTGACAATGATAACTTGCAAGCAACTTTAGACATGGCTAACGCTAATGTAATGGGAGTGTGTCAAACTCATTTTGTAAGATGGAAAGGCTCTATATTATCAAATGGAATGGGAATGGTTTTCAATATTCTTAAAAAACATTTTCACTATGATTGGAGGTTAGGGTGGTCCACATAAGATGTTGATCATAAAATGCTAAACTTTTTTGTTTCTTTTCTCGTTTCAAACTATTAACCTCCATGTTTTCCCATTTCAATATTGATGCGAGTGGGCATATAAACCACCCAATTACATATGGGCTGTTTTTTAATAAGTTGCAGTATTTGTAATATCATGTTGTTGATCTCGATGATGCTAGTTGTGCATACACTGAATAAAGGGCTCTACATTTTGTTTAGCTTAGTATAAATTATGAATGATGGTGAAGTTGAGGTTATACCTTTATTACAAGTTTACAAGGATGAAAATGAATTTATTTAGTAGGACCCAATAAAGTCAATGACTATGGAACTAGCCCATTTTCCATAACGAACATTGTCCATCTATTTATGAAATTTTAACAAGCACCATCGTAGAGTAGTAGTAAATTGGATGCAAATAGAATGGTTATTGCTTAACCTTACAAGAATTTGGAAGTGTTGAATCTATATATGAAAATAGAGTACATTTGATGTGCTTCGAATTGTAATCAAAGTCCAACTTCTTTATAAAGACGAAATACCCCCTAAACGATGTTTTGTGTGTCTCCCCATTAAAGCCATTCTAAATCCAACGTTTGAAGCGCTGAAAAGAAACTTAGCCATCTTGTTTTATAAAATCCTTGTAACGAGAATTAAATTGAGTTACATGTGTGTTAAGTGTTTAGAATATATGAAGTCCATATGAGAATTTGATTTTAAAAATTTAAATAGATTAATTTATATAAAATATTTAGAATATACGGAACCCACATGGGAAATAGATTTAAATTCTTTAAATAAAGTTATATATTTGTTTTAAGGTGTGGAGCAATAGCATGTAGCCCAACTATTTATTGCATACACTATAATCGGTGTAACATAAGATGAACTATGCCATAATTTCAATATTGATAATGGAATATTTTTAGTGGGAATGAACTATTTTATTGCAATTTTGATGGTGACAATGTTATTAGTTCAATTTAATTTTAAGTGTTAATAAAGTTTAATTTAATTTTGATTTATTATGTCCTTGATAGGGGACATATATGATTTGCATCGATGAATTATTTAAGGGTGATTTTTTTAAATTTTTGTATTTCTCTTATGTTAGAACATAGTTGAATGAAGTTTTTTTTTCAATTTTTTAAATGGGTATTTAATATGCATTGTATTCGTGGCGTACAGGTAACATTCACCTAGGTTTTGTGCCCCATGATACGACAACAATGTGGTGTTAGCATCCATGGTGGCGTCGGATGGAATGTTGGTTGTGTTGGAATGTTTATGTACATGCCATTTAATACTATATTTTGAAAGGGATTATGTGTGAAATGAGGTTTAGTTGTCGAAATTAATGGACTTTTGTCTGATCAGATCGCATTGCTCAAAACCTAGTGTTCGAAGAACACCTATTCGATTCAGCTCTGTCTTATTGATTTCAAGTGTTGTCATATGGTGTGTGGAGGGTTGTTAATGGAGGAAGAGTACAGTTGGTGGACTTTGAATTAGATACACAAAAAAGAGACTACAGTTTTAATGTCATGCTATTCATTATGTTGTGGTGCGAGGTCAAAGTTCATTATGGAAAATGGGTCAATTCCATAGCCATTGACTTTATTGAGTCCTACCAAATGAACTCATTTTCATTTTTTTAAACTTGCAATAAAGGTATAACCTCAACTTCATCGTCATCATAGTTTACACTAAACTCAACAAAATGTAGAGCCCTGCATTCAATATACACACAACTAGCATCGCGAAGACCAACAATATACTATTGCAAATACTACAAATTGTTCCCAAACAACCCAAACATGACTGGATGGTTCATATGCAAACCTACATCAACATTGAAATGAGAAAAAAATGAGGTTAACAATTTGAAATAATAAAAATAAAAATAAAACAGGTTAATACTTTATGATGGGCATCTAATGCAAATCAGCTTGACCTCAAATCACAGTGAAAATGTTTTTAAGAATATTAAAAACCATTCCCATTGCATTTGATAATAGAAAAATTTTCCATCCTGCAAAATGGGCTTGGCGTACTCCCATTGTGTTAGCGTTAGCCATGTCTAAAGTTGCTTGGAAGTTATCATTGTTAAGACCTGGAGCCAAGAACGAGAGACTGGTGCAATGGTGCGACCATGGGTCGTCTATGGAGCAAAGAATGATAGACTAGTGCAAGCATTAGATGATATAGCACACCACCTACCTTTTCCACAATTAACAATTAGCACCACCTCTTGTTATTCCACCACGATCACTACAAATTTCAACTTATCAAGGATCTCACAAACACTTGGACACCGCCCACACAGTTAACCACTAGCTCTCAGTTAGCACTACCCCCATGCTAATCCGCAACGATCCATGCTGAGGTTAACTGCAGCTATAATTTATGGTTTACTATTTACTATTTCCCCAAAAGGATGACGCCCCTACAATCCATCGTGACCACAGTAGTATCGCACTACTTGTTGATCCAATGGCACTTTACACTCCAACGAGAGGCTAGTAAGGCCTTCTAGCTTTGAGGAGGCGCATGCATCGTGGGATGCCATGGAGATAGGTTAATAACCTATGATGTATTCATTGATTGATCCCATATTCAAGATGTTGTAATTACATCTCGTGATGGATATAATGATTCCTCTATAACTTACACGATCAAGATTACAACATAGTGGGAAACTATGGTAAGAAGAGACATCATATCTTATGAGGATGGGAGATATTATAGTTTATAGGATTCTCTTGTAATGCTCCGTATTAGATACGATACTGAAAATAAATACAGAAGGATAATAATAATAAAAATAATAATGAATAAGAGATATTATAATTATATAATAATAAGAACAATAACATATAAAATAAATTAAGAGAATTTTAAAATTAGAATTTATTTAACTAAAGATGCATGCTATGCATGATAATAAGAAAAGAAGATTAATTAAAGATGCATATTATGCATCTGAATTTTTACAAGAATAAATTTTTATAATAAGCTATATAATGGAGGTTGAGAAGATGGAAAAGGATTTTCTTTTGCTTGGAGCAAATCTTGGTCTTCACAAGTTCTTGGAACTTAGGATCTTGAAGGAAGAGAAATTGAGGGCTCAAGGTTTCAATTATTTTGACTAAGAAATTGGTTGGGAGGAGTGCAATCCCCCATAGATTGTTATCCAATTAATTGAGGGCTCAAGGTCTCTCAATTATTTTGACTAAGATATTGGTTGGGAGGAGTGCAATCCCCCATAGATTGTTATCCGATTAATTGAGGGCTCAAGGTCTCTCAATTATTTTGACTAAGAAATTGGTTGGGAGGAGTGCAATCCCGCTTAGATTGTTATCCGATTAATTGCATTTGACAAAGGCAAGTGGTTGGAGCTTCATGGTTCCATCTTTGATTGTAAGTCATGCAAATTTCCAAGTATGTCAACTCACTTCATTTGTGTAGTTAGTTATTATTGTTAATAAGAATTGGATTTTAATATATCTATAATGATGTTTAAAAAGATCTATTTGTTATTATGTATTATGTAAATTCATGTATGTATGATAGTTTTCTAAACTTATAGTTAGATTACATCCTTAAAACCTATAAACCCTTATGCAATGTATGCGAACAATACTTAACAACTGCATGTTTAGTGTCCATATAGATTTCTCATAATAAAATAAATAACGTAGGGATTCTCACAAAGAAACATCTCCTTCTCAATACTGCTCTTGAGTTTCTCTTTTCGATCATTTCTACTTTGGAAAAAAAAAATCGACTTACCATTAGAAGGTGATATATCATTACGACATTCGTTTTTCTCATTATGCTTTAGTGCTAGAAGAGGCTTCTCCCTCTATAATACAAACACCTCATATGTCCTCTATCATAGTGTAAATGTTGACCAATGTGTAAATGTTGACCAATGCCCTAATGATATGTCACCTTCTAAGGAGCTGTATAAGGGTTAACTAAAATGCTCTTGACTTGTTGGAATCTGATAGAGTAATTCTTGTTAAAATTGCAATTTGGAGTGCTCAGATAGCAATTTCAACAATCTAGGTAGTTTTAAAATTGGACAATTAATCAGAAGAGACAATCCCAATTGCTGAAATTACAAAAATAAAAAATAAAAACAACAATTTCCAACAAAAATGTTAACCGATTTTTATCCCAAAATCACCGAAAAAGCGGGGCGTTTTGGTTGTCTTTTATCCTACGCGCTCCAATAAAGCGTGAAATCAAACCAAAATCCATCGATCACAACCCACTGAAAACACCGATCTCATGCGAAGGCACGTAAAACTCTTGCCTGAAATACAATAATAGATTGTTTATCTTCCACTGAGACAATTTATACTATGAATTGTTCATTTACTAAAGAACAAGGCAAAATTTCACAGAAAAGGCCAAGAAGCGCTCAAACACGCGACTTCGAATAACTAGAGACATAACAAAAAGAATTTTATAAGTTTCGATCCCCTAACCTTAATAGAAATCCAAGAGAACTACAATTTCAGTCCTATTTTGCTTCTGAGCTTTGATGTCCAGTCCTACCTATTGATGTCTTCTTGGTTCAAGCTTTAACCTACTCTCATTTTCTAGGACTAGTGTTCTCACTGGAGAAGGTAGGATATTTTCTCATACTTTTTGTATAGATTGATATTCATTTGGGCCTTCATGTTTTATCTATGAAACTATCTAATTGCAATTGTATGTTACTGTTATCTTCAGCGTCAATGTCTACCCTTATGTTTCATATTCATCTGCTGAGATATATGCATGATTGTTTTGTTTGTCCTGTTTGAAAAACACTATAGCTTATAAACATTACCAGGAGTAGCATTCGATAAGAACTGCAGTTGCATAGAACTAGATACCATGGATTCTGAATGGAAATTAACACACAATTACTTATGTTTACTGTAATCCCTTCTACCTCGATCATTATATAGCGGAGGCTGAGCAATAAATTGATAAAATCAATTGTGTATTTTAATAATGAAAACGTCTGACGGTTTTTGTTTCTTTTTTAGTTGATGTTGTTTCATATGTATTCGAGGAACCTGTAAACATGCACAAAAAGATATTTGTACAAGTTTCTGGTATGTGGAAATGTTGGGAACATGGGTACGAGGCTTCCAGTTTTCCCTATATTTGCAAGAAACTGTAATAATATATATTAAAAAAGATAAAAGATAAAATAATTTAAAAAATATGAGAAGATAAAAAACATAGAGAAAAATAAACATCAAAACAAACTGGATGACCTAGCTTACCTCTTGTATTACTGTTGTAACTAAAACCTCTTAGCAGATGGAAACGACAATAAAATCAAGATTACCATGCATGTTATTGATTAATTATATAAGGTAGACTCTTTTTAAAGTGGGGACTTTTAGAAGTTATGGCTACAAGTCTAGAGTAAGTTTTCAGTTTTGTGTCAATTATAATTAAAATGGATTAGAATATTATATGTTTACAAGACATTCTATGTTAGGATATATGTTAGTGAATTTGCAACATGTGTAAATAATCAAATTTAAATTATTATAAAATCAAAATTAATTTTTTTATTTAAATATAATATATGAATTTAGTTTTAAAGTAAGATTTAAAACTATTTTCAATTAGTTAAAAGTTTATTATTTTATTCATAAAATAAATACTAAAATAGATATATAAATTTACTTTATTTTATTTAATATATAAAAAAGTGAAAATTGATTTACCTTATATACTCTAGCATGGGCCCTAGACAGAGATCAGGTAGGTGCAAGGTTGCAAGAAATAGACTTTTAATGCAACATTATATACAAATAAATACTAAAATAGATATATAAATTTACTTTATTTTATTTAATATATAAAAAGTAAAAATTGATTTACATTATATACTCTAGCATGGGTCGTAGACAGGTAGGTGCACCAACTAGACAAGGTTGCAAGAAATAGACTTCTAATGCAACATTAAAAAACGCGTTTCTAAATATAGCATCTCTTCTCCACATTATTTTAAAGATCAAGTGCACCAACTCTACAAGGTTGCAAGAAATAGACTTTTAATGCAATATTAAAAAACATATTTCTAAATATAGCATCTCTTCTCCACATTATTTTAAAGATCAGGTGCACCAACTCGACAAGGTTGCAAGAAATAAACTTCTAATACAACATTAAAAAACATATTTCTAAATATAACATCTATTCTCCACATTATTTTAAAGATATCTTAGCACATTATTTTAAAGATCTCTTAGCACTTTCGGTTACATCTATAGTCATATAAAATATGAAAAGTTGACTTTGCAATTTTTTGTTTTTATTATTTTATTTTCAAATTCACATTTTAAAAAACAAAAACAATAGGAAGAAATAAATTTGTATATAAAATTATAATAAGAGTGCAAAGCAATTGATAAAAGGTAGTGATTTTAAGAAACAATAACAAGAAATAAATTTGTATATAAAATTAGAATTTATCCACTAACCCTCAAACTTAAAAGGTAGTGATTTTAAGAAATAATAACAAGAAATAAATTTGTATATAAAATTAGAATTTATCCACTAACCCTCAAACTTTTTAATCATTGGTAACAAATTTACTAATGTGCCATATCCACTAACTTATTAATTCCTTAACTATTATATTTACTAACCTATTAACTCATTAACTATTACTTAACCACTAACCTAATTCACTAACCATAAATTCTTTAAAAAATATACTGCTAACCCTTTATATACCAAATAATCTATCTTAATAAATATATCTAGGCTTGTATTGAATATTTTAACTATATTATAGAAAACAATATAACTATTTTTTCAGCATAAGGAAACAATATAACTATATTTTACCGTATACTACAAAATAAATTAGTTATTATTATTTTCTTTTCAATTATTTTCAAAAGGAATAAATTAGTTATTATTATTTTATCTTCAAAAGGAAGGTATTCAGTACCTTTTACAAACCAATCAAACTTATTATTTTAATTATTCAATTATACATATTCAGTACCTTTTACCAACCAATCAAACTTATTATTTTAATTATTCAATTATACATATAGTGAAATCTAGATCGTCATATCTATATATGAAAAAACAATCTTCTATTAAACCTTTTATAATTACTTTTATAATAACAAGTATGCCATTTTATATATGTTACTATTCCTTAATTTTATATATTACTATTTATTAATTATATCATTTTATATATGTTATTATATATATTTACTATATCCTATTGAAATTTATTTAAAAAATAGTGAAAGCTTAAATATATTTACCAAACTTTTAGTTTCTTAGAGGCAGCATTGCTGCTATTTCACTTGTTAATATTTATTTATATGTTAATTAGTATGAATGAAGTATTAATATTCATTTTTATGTTCACTAGAAGCTAACTAGTGTGAATAATTTGTATTTTTATTAATAATTAATGCAACAAAATAATATTGTTATTGCATTTATGGATCTTTGTTTTATGTTGCATCTAGTTTTATTTTATCATATGTATATACTATCAGTGTCAAGGGAAATAACATCCCCAACAATATCACATTGTATCTTGTAGAGTGCAAGATCACACACCCTTGGGCTCTTAGAGCATTTGCAGAGGAATTTGAGGGAGACGGTATATTTTGGAATTTGATTAGTGACAGTTATAAAGAGACTGAAATCTGATTTGGAGTTAAGATATTAAGCAAAGCTTTCCAACACTCAAACCACCTGTCGTTCGAGCACAATTCAATGCGCTACCAAAGGTGTCGATGACGTCCTCACTACTAATGTGGATGCAATAGATGTGACCTAATACAAACTTGAGTCAACATAGGAAAGTACAAAAACACTAGGTGGAGTGCATTAGAACTAGTGACGCTTAAGGGAGATTTGGCACTTATCTCCCTAGAACTATGTAGGACATGTTTCTCTTCTTCCCCCATCTTCTTTGTTTTCATACTAGTGGTGGGAAATTAATTAAATTACGCATATGCATATGCACTGTTGAGTATTAATATGCATGGTTGAGGATTAATATGAATGGTTGATTATTGTGCACTAAAACAAGTACAACAAGACTTGGTATATGGACAATGACATCACAAAACCCATACAATAGACATGATGATTTCAAGAATGTATGCACTCCTAAGTATAGGAGATATATCACACACAAGCACATGTTGAATATACTAGCATAAGAATGAGAATACAAACAAATTTGATTCACTCTTAATATAGTAAAATGATGTTCGGAAGCCCTATTTAGTAAAAGCTTTAAGACTGGAAAATTGAGAATGTGACCCTTACAAGTTTCCAGGAGTATCTATGCCCCCTAAGCATCAAAGGAAACCACAAGTCACCCCTAAGGCTAGAACCCTAACAAAGCAAGCCATACTACGATCTCTAGGAGAGATGACCAACCTATCCTAGGAGTGGGTAGCCAACCAAGGTCAAAATCAAAATGTGGATATAGGTCAAGAGAGGGAGCTAGAGCAAAAGCAAAGGTAGGATCAAAATCCTTTGTCCAATGTTGATGACAGAAGAATGCCTTTGGATATCATGAGAGGTGCAAAAATCCAAACTATTGAAGTTTACAGGAAAGGGTGGGGGTCAACCAGTAGAGGCATGGGTAATAACAAATAGGTATTAAAAGAGCACTCAGTTTTAAAACATATCCTACTAGGGAGAAGGTGCAAATAGCCATGAGACTCCTTACAAGGGAAGCTATGCCATGGTGGGTGAAGTAAACTAAGCTACAAATCACCCCCATGCAGGTCACTTAGGAAATGTTTGAGGAAACCTTTAGGACTTAGTACTTGTCAAATGAGTACAAACACCAACAAGTAGGGGCAAAAATTGATAGAACTATAGAATCTTACGAGTAAAAATTATTTTCATTAATTCATCATGTGGACTATATGGCAGATGACAAGAGGCAAGCTAAAAGATTCCTTCACAAGAATCAAGCCTTTAGTTCAAGTTGAAGTTACGATGTGGAAGCCCACTACCATGGCAGCAACGACAAATCAAGGTAAGAAAGCCCAAAAACTGATTGATATGAAAGCACGGTCTAAGAGTTAGGAATCCTTCAAAGACCCCTCCAAAGATAGGATCATCAAATTTTGGGGGCAATGATATGGCTTTCGTGGAAGACAAAACAATGTATCTAAGGTTGTTAGCTTACCGTCTGGGGTACCTCCTAAGGAACAAAGGGGTCATCCCTACCTACGAGATACAAGAGGTAGAGGTAGGAGTCTCTTGGGTCAAGGTTGGGGCCAAATACCATTGCAAGGTCAAAAAGAGTGATGGGAGTGTGGGTGTCCCCATTATAGAAAGTATTTCCCAAGGTATCAAGTTGGGTTTGGTCAACGAACAAGTAAGGAAAGGGTAGATAAATCCCATCCCCAACCTCAAATTCATGCCATAATAAACCACCAATAGACTAACCACCATGCCACAATTGTGGAGTCAGCTAGGATGATTAATAACATCCCTCTTTCTACGTTGATTGATTATAGTGCTACCAATAGTTTTATTTCCCCTTCTGCACTATTTAGATGTGGATTGGCAGCTCAGGACCAAAATAACTTCAGGATGGTAGAAATGGCTTCAAGTGATAAACAATCTATAGGTACCCTGGTCAAAAATTGCAGCATCAAAATTGGGAGTTGTGTCACAAAAATGAATTTATACAACACGACTTTAGGAACCTACAATCTAATAAATGGATTGGCTTGAATCTCATCAAGCCCTAGTAGACTGCTACGAAAAGAAGTTTCTCTGCCAAAATGATCTAGGAGAGCACGTATTGATTAAAGGGGTTAAGCAAGAGGTTGATTTATGCTTCATCTCAACCAAGAAGGTTGATAAATGTATGAGGAAATGGTGTGAGATCTACGCAGTAGAGGCAATCATTGAAGACTACAACCCTTATGATTAGCAACATTCGATACTATCTCAATTTGAGGATGTATTTCCCCCAGAGTTGTCGGGATTTATCCTGTGCAAGAATTTGATTTCTCCATCCCCTTGAAGCAAAGGATAGAACCCATATCCAAAACACCATATCGTATCACTATCCCAAAGCTTAACAAGTTGAGTATTCCCTAGAAGCAATGTTATCGAAATGATTGAAACTAGCAAAATCGATTGATCCGACCCATTTTGGAGCCATGCCAACCGGGTTCGAGGTTCAAATCGAAGAAGATCGATTCCATATTGAATTGGCCTTAAATACCTGAACGGGTAATTTTTATACGAAATCAGCCTGAACTAGCTAGTTCGATACGAAACTGACCTTAAATGCCTAAATCGGCTTGTTTTGTACTAAACCGACCGATTTTCTATGAAACCAACTAGTTTTACACAAGTCCATATACCATGGTTTTGAACATTAAATTTCTCGAAATAAATAAAAATAGGTAAACCTCAGACACTATTAATCATCAATAATATTAAATTTTTAAAGTAAAAGTGCCATTCTCCTTATCTTTCATTTTCTATCATTTTACTTAAATTTTTAACATTACGATCAATTGTTCCAAAATGTTTGAGTGGTTCCAACCTAATCGGACTTCATATGCAAAAACTAGAATTTTAGATCCCATTCAAAATTCAACAGAATTAACAATTTTTAGGATTTCGGGATTGCAATGTTTCCACCGGATTCTATCATGTATGAGGGTATGGGATTGGCATTTAATCAAGCACATCAACCCCTCTATGTACCTTAATGTTGGTGGTGTTGATTGTTGAGCTCCTCTGTCTAACCTTAATAAAAAAATGTGCCCTTCACTCAAGCAAAATCACTTCTTAAGCATGGGAATCTTTTTCTACCATATTTTAACACTTGGATTAGGAAGTTTCATCAAAACTGTAGGTTTTGACTAATGTCCTTGGAGGATCAACTTCAAGATTCAAGGTAGAGGCAAGGGCGAGAACCTAGAGTGGGGTACAGGGCACTATTGATGAACAGGATCCCAATATAGACAATTATTTTGATGATATGTAGTTAAAGTGACCTTCACCTTAACTACATTAAGGTGACCTTCACTCCTCCAAACTCAATTAGAAGGATGGTTGACTCTTTGAAAGACCCTATTAATATTGGACTTTGCAAAGGCGCCTATTCCATTCCATGCTCATGCGGTAAAGTATATATTGGCAAAACGGGTAGGTCAATGGACGTGAGATTTAAAGAACATCTTGCAAACCTTAGGCATGATAGGTTTAACAAATCTTCCTTAGCAAACATTCACATTTAACTAGCCATCAAATATACATGGATAAAGCGAAAATCATAGCAAAGGAGGAACACCTGACCATCAGAAAAATAAGGGAAAAGATTGAAATCGAGATGAACGCGAACTGTTTGAATAGAGATGATGGTAAAAAAATAAGTGATTCTTGGCGGTCATTATTACACTCTTCAGAGAAAGCGTTACAAGCCGACAATAAGAAATGAATTTATTTAAAGTTGGGAAAATTGTATTAATATATTCGACAAATTAATACATCTTTGAGCATTGAGTCTCCTAAAGATGATCCCAGAGAGGGATCGAAATGTCGAGCCATAAAAAGATTGAAACACAGCTCCAGACAAATATTACTTCACCTACGTAATGACATACAAGATATGTAGTTATATGTTGTAGCATGGAGTTTTTTGGACTCTAAAGGCCATTTATAAGAGCCTCTTTGTTTATGTATTTTTGGTTATATATGGATTGTACTCTATGCTATTTTAGTTATGTGCACCATTACTTGCTATATACATAAGAAAATTTGCATATTTGTGTATAATGGTTTGGATTCACAAGGATGCACATGAATATATATGTTTTTTTTCAAAATTTGAATATTTTATGTATTTTTTGGTCAACTTGTTTTCTAGTCTAGTTTTTTTTCTGGTTCCGGTCCGGTTCAGATGTTTGGGCTTGACTGGTCCGGTTCTAATAACATTGCCTAGAAGTACATGATAAGTTGCCCTAGAAGGGATTGAAACTTATGTCATTGTTTGGTATCTTTTCTCCTTGAATTGTCATGAAGCATGGGGATGTTTGAAGTAAATTATTGCGATGTTTTCATTGTTGTTTTTACTTTATAGCAGTCCAGAGGCTGAAAATTCCAGGGATAAGATATGAGAAACCTTCCAAAAAATAGGTGAAATTTCAGTTTTACATTAATTTCCCAATTGCACGAAATTTCAACTGTTCCAAGGGCAATGACATCGCCGTACCACCCATGGAGCATTGATAATGTATGAAGATGTTTACTATAATACATATAAATTCCCCTAACTCGTTACTTTCATATTAAATAATTATCGAAATAGTCAAGTCAACAAAGCTATGTGAAATATAATGAGAATAAAATCGAGTAAAAGTTATAATAGTTACAAGATCAGAGAGTAAAATCTAGTAAAA
The DNA here is from genome assembly GCA_027924585.1 of Larix kaempferi. Taxonomy (NCBI): domain Eukaryota; kingdom Viridiplantae; phylum Streptophyta; class Pinopsida; order Pinales; family Pinaceae; genus Larix; species Larix kaempferi. Next base: position 3,346,990 of record BSBM01000286.1, read on the forward strand.
GTTATAATATTTACAAGATCAAATTATTGACCTAGAAACTGTAAGAATAGGACCTTGCACTTAAAGTAATAAACAAAAAGCCTAATCTTATTATACTATATCGTTGAAGCTATCATTACCATGTTATTTGGAAATACATAATCTTCTAAAGCTCAATTATTTGGTGCGATGGATCTTTGGAAAAAGAATCTTCTAAACGTCTAATGCAACAATTATCTGAGAGTTGTCAATGCATAGCACGACAACCAATTTGCGAACTAAGCTGTACTCTGGTAAAGAAACAATTAGACACATCAATGCTATCAATGATAATTAAGGATCAATTATTAACAAGACTACTTTCTGAAGGCAATTTTTATGGAAGCCTCTGAAACAATATAGATGGAATGCATATATCATAATTCTACATGTACAAAATCTAAGCGATCTTGTATGTTGTTTTCAACTGAATTCTGAAATTAAGAGTGAATAATAGAAAACACGAGGGCATCCACTGAGCCTAGGTCTTTTCAAAGAAAAATAAGACGATTTCTATATTGCATCCCCTCATAAAGGATGAAGCCCTGCAGTCTTCAAAAGATTAATATTAGATAGATGCCCTTGCCCCAAAGAGGGCCTTTACAACTGATTTAGATTTTGACCTTACAAATAAGGATCACGCATTATATTTCCCTTTTTCTTTTCAAATTTCAACATATGTGATAGATACCACAATAGAAAATCGTACCATCATGTGCACACTTTGCAGGTAATTTTTCTTAAGAAAAATCTACAAACCTCACTCCGTGAAATTCTCAAACTCTGTAGCATACTGTAGATATGTATAATTCCAAATGACTGCTTTATTGGTTGACAAATAATTAAAGCAATCTAAGCATGGAGGAGACAAGAATATTGAAGGATATCATAATATACTATTATGGAGATGACTACTTAACATGTGAAGCTTATTGGTCTTGAGAACACCAAACTTGAGTGTTTTCAAGTTTGACATATTTGCATAAAGGTAATATAAAAGATCAGACAGTTTGCTAGAGAATGAGAATAAACAATACCAAGGCCATGTGGATGGAAATATTCGAGAAATCCAACCTTAAATCCAGAGAGTCAGACTCCTTTCAAGTGGAAACTGTGTCATGTAGCAAGTGATATAACACCCTGGTAAGCACAAAAATAATGCTCAGAAATTATGCTTAAAACCTTTACAGAGCATAGCATAAGAAAAACGAAAAAGACTTTGGCTAAAGTTACTGATCTACTGGCCCCTTACATCTTCCACAATGAATCTATCCAGATATCTCAAAGATGGTGTTTCCCATTCTGAAGTATAAACAGGGACTTTTTTGCTTCCAAAATCCATTATTTCTTCTGAATCCAAAAATTCCAAGAAAATTCTTTGCATTACACTCGAGAATAAATAACATGCTACCATGCATGAAACTTGAGACAATAACGTCAGTGACATATGAGTTATGAACGGTTATGCTTTATCAATTGGATACTCATACCTGATTTTCCCAACAGTAGCCTGTGTGTCACAAATGCCTGCAAGTGTAGATGTCAACCTTCATTCCTTTCTGTGACAAGTCATCTTAGAAAAGGATACAACTACCACAAATACCAAACAACCTATAATAATAAAATTCCATAAACTCAAAATGCCATGTGAACTAAGCTACTATAATCTAATAGATTATTGGCTGCTAACAACCTTGAAAGTCTTCAATGTGAAGGGAAAATAGTGAAAGCACCTCAATATCAAAATTTATCTCCTTTCAAAACTAACAAAACAGAGCCACAGCTTACTAGTACGAACTTCTCCAGAGGAGATTGTGTTAATTGACAAAAGCTTATACATACTCGGGGCACAATTCCCATATAAGAAGATGCATCTCCAACAATAGGTTAAAAAAAACATAGCCATTGAGGTCAATACATTGAATTCAAATCCATATTTCGTAGATGACAAAGTAGGATAGGTGACAAGTCATTAACAATTATTCAACAACATGCAGACGATCAAGCCCCTTCATCTTGACTTTCTGATTCCACAACAAAAACATCACAAAATTTTGCCCCTATACAAGGTAAAGAAAATCATTGAGATTACAACTAGGGAATCAGAAAAGTACACTTAAATTAAAGACAAAAGAATTTGCTTTTATTAGGGAGCAAAAGTACATAGCTTATGATAGAAATAACATGAACACTCTCAATAATACATTATTCGAATAACTGAATTTTGCTATATAGTTAATACGATACAAATATCATTCAAAATAATTTATGATTATTATATTACAACTAACATATTATGAGTGATATATTGTAATGTAATTAAAGTCATGAAAGTGAATTGATTGTTTTTAGAGTTTTTATTTATTTTAAAATAAAAACATACATATATGTGTGTCAATTCCCCATTTCACATGATTTTGAGTTTGTTTCAGAAACTTATACCATTTTCAAAACCCTTACTTGTTTCCCTATTCCAAGGGACGCAGCTTTGAACACAAATGCCCCCAAGATGCTCTCCTTCCAACTGACAAAAACAAATCTCCCCAAGATGCTCTCCTTCCAATTGCATCCCCCTTGTTGGAATATTCTCACCATCCCATTTTGGTCTTGCATGCATTTTGCATGCATCCATGCATTAGCAGTTGAGTCTCCTAGCACCTGGTCCTTACTTTGGGCCCCCCGAAGCTTGATTTTGGCTATCATTATCCCTCCTATTTACATCACTGAAGTCCAAATTCGCCCTCATGCATGATTTTAGGAGTTAGCACAGTCAGTTCCATGATATAGGGCACCTTGTCCCCTTGATTGCCTAGTTAACTGACTGTTACACCTAGTTTCACTGCTACTAAGTGTAGGACCACCTATTTTGACCACTACAAGTCAGTATTTCGCCCCCTTGGAGTCTCCTCCCCTATTTTGGTGCCCACATGATTCAGTTATGCTCAGATCTACCTCAATTAACTGATTATTCATCATCGACGGCCACTGAACCTTATCGGGAGATGGCTCCAATGCAAACTAAGCCTATACTTGAGGTGAATTCGAACTCTTCCAGGGTATCGAATTCATTCTATTGTAGCATTTTTTTATTGCCATCTTACAGCTGATTAATGTATCAACAACAGTTTTTCATGTGTGTTTCAGTTTTATGAGTGAATTGATCCATGTCTTTGACTAATTATTCTCAGTAATAACAGTGTGAAATTGTGAGGTTTGTTCTGGCTCAGTGATCTATCCCTGTAGAATTCCGCATGGTATCAGAGCTCGTGAGAGCTTTTGAGTGCAACAGTTGCAAATGTAGATTGAGCAGCTGCTTTCAGTAGAGCACCAGAAGCCTCTGGATTTCCACAGCAAATCCTGGTGCCATTGCATTGAATTCATTAGAGAAATCCTTTGAGGTCTAGCCAGGTGTGAAGGATCCAGATAAAAGTGCCTATTGTCCTAAAGCAGTGTTCAATATATTCAGTAACAATCCTCCATATAGTTTTCCATTGTTTTTGCAGGTATTCTACAATAGCTTCCATGAATCTGAAAGCAATTCCTCCTCTCTCTCCATTCAACTATGATGAGTGGAAACCAAAAATGATAGCATATCTGAAGAGACAACGTCTTTTTGATATGTGTATTGGTGTTATGAGAGATTTTGCTTCCTATGAAGAAGAGAAAGATTGGCTAAATGAATGTGACAGAGCCTTTGGAGCAATGTGTATTTCTATGTCTCCTAGTATGCGCCACCTCATGGAAACTGCTAAATATCCAAGTGATCTATGGGCCCAACTAGACAAAGCATTTGGCAAGCAGAATGAAGAGATTGGTGCAAAGTATTTGGAGAACAAGCCCAGTGATACCTCCTTAAGTGTTCTCTCTAATTATGTCTCGACCTCAATCATCTCTCATGATGAAATTGTTCAAGATGAAGAAGAAGTTGCAGATTCAACATAGAAAGTTCATGTTGAAGACAGTCCTTCCTTTGTTGCTCTAGAAGTTGAAGACAGTTTCGAATTGTCACCTTCCCATGTAGCTGATGCAAATGAAAGTGATACAACTAATGAAGATGATCCTTTTGTAAAGATTATCTATTCCTCACTCATGTTCTCAATGTCTTCTATTTCGAAATCTGAGCAAGATATGTCAGTTACTACTCTAGAAGTTGAAGAGAGTTTCGAATTCTCTACTTCCCATGAGTCTATTGGTGTGCAGAATGATGATCTATTGAATGTTTTGGAGGTTAAATCGGAGTTTGGAGGTGATGCATTCGCCCTCCTTGATCACATGTTTCCTATGAACTTCTATTTGATCATTGGCACATGCTCTCAGAGTTTCTCTGAAGATGGAGGACACTACCATTCGTTTGGGTTCAAGTCTCAAGCACATTTTGGTGATTTTGGTTTTGATCTCACCCCTGCTGGTTCAAAGGAGATCACAAGAAACCATCTATCAATTCTTGGAGCTGATTTAACTTCCACTGATCAGAAGTTCAAGTTTCACGAGCAATTAGATCTAATTGGAGTTTATCCTACCTCAGTTGGTTCAAATTACAGGTTCCGGGATGATCTTCATTTTTTTGGATTTGTTCTCACCATGTTTGGTCTAAAGAGCAAGTTCAGGAAGCCTCCAAATTTACTTGCATCCACTTAAGGAGAATTCAAGCACATGTTTTTGGAGCATGATCCACTTCTTCCCAAGAGGAAGATACCTCTAGACATTGAATCAAGCATCACACCTACTTGAGTCTTGAGCAGCAATTTTTGGTGTGTTTCAGTTTATCTTGAGAGGGGAGGGGGGGTCCCACTGGGTTTTCCTTCTTTCCTCACTTTTTTAGATTGTTGTACGGGGTGACCTTTGGTTTTAGTAACCAGGGCCCTAATTTTTGTTTATTTTTCTTCATAGTCTGGCTTAAGGGGGGGTGTTATATTCTCACCATCTCATTTTGGTCTTGCATGCATCCATGTATTCCATGCATTAGCAGTTGAGTCTCCTAGCACCTAGTCCTTACTTTGGCCCCCCCGAAGCATATTTTTGCCCATCATTAGCCCTCCTATCCACTCAAAGCGCCTTGGTTAAATCACTGAAGTCCAAATTCGCCCTCATGCATGATTTTAGGAGTTAGCACAGTCAGTTCCATGATTTAGGGCACCTTGTCCCCTTGATTGCCTAGTTAACTGACTGTTACACCCAGTTTCACTGCTACTGAGTGTAGGAGCACCTATTTTGATCACTACAAGTCAGTATTTCGCCCCCTTGGAGTCTCCTCCCCTATTTTGGTGCCCACATGATTCAGTTATGCTCAGTTTTACCTCAGTTAACTGATTATTCATCATTGGTGGCCACTGAACCTTATCGGGAAATAGTTCCAATGCAAACTAAGCCTATACTTGAGGTGAATTCGAACTATTCCAGGGTATCGAATCCATTCTATTGTAACATTTTTTTATTGCCATCTTACAGCTGATTAATGTATCAACAACAGTTTTTCATATGTGTTTCAGTTTTATGAGTGAATTGATCCATGTCTTTGTCTAATTCCTCTCAGTAGTAACAGTGTGAAATTGTTAGGTTTGTTCTAGCTCAGTGATATATCCCTGTGGAATTTCACACCCCTGACTTCAATGCAAGGTTACAGAGACATTTCCCCTACTCACTACTAGCTCAAGATATATACACACTACAACTACTGCTTTGTCTATGTCATGTCCCCAAAATTTTGCTATGGACTACTCCATTGGACTAGGGGATGCAATGGCCTAAGTTACTTGGTAAGTTCATGATAAATTATTAAGGTGGTGCCATGGGTCATAAAATTGTAATGGATACGGACACGGTGACCCCCGAAATCAGGACACGTAGGATACGTTTTATATACATATATATATTTTTTTAAAATATATTAAAATTTCCCAAATATAGACATATAGATCCAAAAATATTTAGAAACTAGAACATTTACAAATATTCAATAGAAATTAGAATAAAAACATATTAATGATTACACATTTGTCATTCACAAATCACGATTCACAACACATTTGTCATTCACAAATCACAATGAGACACAGATGCATGTCGGAACCATATTTCTCATTAAGTCATCAAAATCAAAATGTATACATATATGTCGGAATGCCACTGGGCACTGGGCCACTGGCAAATGCCAAATAGACTAATAGTAAATACAAAAAGGGGTGGATCAAGATGGGAGAATCCCATATGTCAGTAGTCCTCCTCCATGCCTGAATCAACATACTCATCACTGCCACTGCCACTGCCCTGATCCTCATCCTCCTCCCCCTCCTCCTCCTCTCTGCCCATCTGATGATCTGCATCTGCTGCTGTGGAGGATGACCCCTCTATACGATCACTATCATCAAAAGTGACCGGCTCTAGCACTGGATCATTAAGATCCATGTTGGCTAATGCCAACTCAGTACTGCTGTCCAAACCCATATCATCAGGAAAGACATCCCACATCTTTGTCTTTCCCTTCACCCACTCCTCCCTCTTCCTGTAAATAAGACGAAGGTTGGAGTGCACATACACCATCGACTCTGCCCTGGATTGCTTAAGCCTGCTCTTCTTCACACTGTACAAGTTCCCATATGTGCTCCAATTCCTCTCACAACAAGAGGATGATGTAACTTGAGAGATGACCCTGAAGGCTAACTTCTGTAGAATAGGGGATGTTGCCCCGTGAGTTGCCCACCAACGATAGGGTGTCTTACCCTCCCTATCTCTAAGCACATCATAGCCTCCAAATCTCCCAGTGCCAGTGGAAAAATCTACAAAGCCATCCTCCACCTCCTCAAGCATGTCTCTATCCTGAAATAGCCGTCTAAGTGCTATCTTCCTCCCATTTGCAATCTCTGCATCCATGTGAGGAGGGACTCTGTGTGAGGCCCCCGATCCACCAGTGAGCCACTCCTGAGTGTAGAACTTGGGGTTCAAGGAGTGGGCCAAGCAATGCAAAGGTGTGCAATTCTTATCCCACCTGGAGATAAGAATATCCCGCATAATGGTCCATAAGTTCTCTGCCGATGTCCCATACTCGGGACACTCATTCTCCATGACAATGGACCTCGTGGACTCAATCATGGAATCCCACCCCTCATAAACCTCTGCTAGGATGGGTTGGTCCGTGTCTGCAAACCGCAACAAAGAAATGATTGGCTCCATGATCTTAATGCTAAGATCTACCATGTCCCACCAACCATCATTTAACACCGTGTCCTTCACCTTTTGTGAAGCAGCCTGATCCGTCTTTCTCCAAAAAGCCCAAAACTCTGAAATCACCATGGACCCAAGAGCGGTTTTGACCTCCCTCAACCTCTTGAGCATGATGAATGAGGAAGCAAACCGAGTATCTGCAACCTTCAGCAATGAAAGCTGTGTGTATTGTTTGTAGATGGTGAGGGCATTTGTGTGGTTTTGCACAAAGTTACGGATATGGCGTGCATCCTCAATAAGGTTTCCAATCCATGTCACATCCGAAGCAATGGCTTTCAGTGCTAAATTCAAGGAATGGACAATGCAAGGTGTCCAAAAAACCTGTAAGAGCAATAAAAGCATGTATCAATGACTCTACAACACTAACATTGCAATGACCAAATTCAAACAATGAGCAAATTAGAAATGAAAGGTGTCCAAAATGAACATACCTGTGGATATTTAGCTTCCACAATCATGCCAGCAGCCTTGCAAACAGGTGCATTGTCCGTGATGATTTGTACACACGAATCAACACCTACTTCTTCAATGGTTTTGATGAATAAATCGCCCATAAATTGTGCATCCTTGTATTTCCCAAGAGCATCCACCGCTTTCAAGAACAATGGTCCATTTTGGGAAGATACCATGAAATTGATGAGTGGATGGCGTGCGGGATCCGTCCATCCATCAGAAACAACACTCACACCACATGAGGGCCATGTTGTTCTAATTGGCTCAAGGATTTTATCTACCTCCTTCTTTGCTTTAACCAACAATGTGGTTCTAAGCTTCTCTGAACTAGGAGGCACATAACCACTTGGAGCTCGATCCAAGATAGTTTTAACCGTCTCAAAATACAATGGTGACCGTGCAACATTGAATGAGATGAAGTTGAGGTAGAAGAAAAATGCAATGGTAAGGTCTACCTCTTCTCGCGCCTCTTGTTGGAAAATCCTATCCATTGGACCACCGATAGATTGCCTCTTTCTTGTTTGATGAGTATCCCCACGCCCATGACTGCTAGAGCTAGGTGGAAATGGAGGCTTGGTGCTAGAGGGCTTTCTCAAAAATGGAAGAGGATCATCCTCTTTTTTCTTGCTTGCTGCTGCCACGTTCCCTAAGCCAACATGATCCTCTCTTTCCATATCCCTCCTTTGCTGAACAGTCACCGCTTTGCATGAAGAAATCCCACAAGAAGGAAGGGCCAACAAATGGCCCTTAACCCGGAAATATGTGCTCATGAAGTCATGCTTGCAAAAATTGCATCTCCAAGACACATTACCTCCCCCACCAAGCTTTGCCCCGGGGCCATCTTTTCTTGTCACATACTTCCACAAAGGGTATTTTTTTTCTTGGGCTTGTTGTCTTGCTAAAACAGGGTTAAATGGAGCATGAGCTTGAGCTCCACTAGCAGCCGATGGAGCACTTGACGGAGGAGGAGAACCGCTTGTGCTTGGTGGAATACGAGGGGAGGCACTAGATGGTGCATTTCTCCCTCTCCTTTGCCCCCTACCTCCTGCTCTAGCTGATTGAGACATTCCTTTTGTTGTGTGATGGTTGAGCTTGCAATCCTCTCCACAAATCCACCGGAATGCACTTGGAATTGCTTGGATAGCCTTCAAATCGCCTTCAAATCTCCTTCACCTGCACATACAATCACTCTTAGCCAACTCCTTTCCTTGCAAATGATAAAAAGAAACTCAAAATTTGGTTTTATAACTTACCCGGCCGCACTTTCCTGTTTTTTCGCGCGCTTAACGTGTCCTGTTTGAGGGACGCGTGTCCGACAGTCGGGACACGTTACGAATTCGTGTCCGACTCGTCTAAAGTGCGTGTCCGAAAAAAGGATTCGCTGAAATATCGAATCGGACACGACCTCAGGTCGAATCGTGTCCGATTCGATAGGGACACGACACTTGCCCTATTTTGAACGAATCCTGTTTCTTAGGTTGTAACTGTTAGAGATAGTGGTATCTCGGGATGTCCTCCATGTTCAGATGCCTAGCATGGAGGTACACTTATTGGATAGGCATCAGGAGGAGGTAGAGGGTGAGATGCACTCTACCAGCTGGCATGAATCCATTGGCGGATGCATGTAGACCTTTCAGGGTGATCTGCCTCATGCATGCATAAGTTTTGCATGCGGACTTTTTAATTAAAAATGCATGCAAAAGTGAGATTTTGGATGCACTGATATTAGGTTTTTGGTAAACCTAATTGATCAGTGAGATGTTATAAGGAGGCAGGAGGTCACCTGCAGAGGTTACTCAGCAGACTTATCAGAGAGAGATTAGTTGGAGTGAGGAAGGCGCATTGTGCATGCAGGGGGCGACTTTTTGAGAGAGGGAGAGAGGAGCTTCTACAGTAGGGAGAGTGAGGGGATCTGAGTTGGATCGGACCTCACTTGATCAGAGGATCTTATCTGCCATAGATTATGGGCTAAGAGAGCTTATCAGTGAGGTTTCTACAGAGTTCAGAGAGAGGGCGACTTGCAACAGAGGGGGGACGCACTTCCTGAGGAGAGGAGGACGTTTTGCACCCAGATTGAGGCTTGACCAGTTGAGATCGGCAGAGTAGGTCTTCTTCATTGTTTGAAGAAGATCTGTGACGATCAAAGCTCAGATCAGTTGAAATATGAGTTAGGATCTCATCAACTGTCGATCTCAAGCATCTCATAGTAAAGGATTGGCTCAGAAAAGTACTGGAATCTGGTTTGAAGACATGGTAGCCCCAGCTACTACGAATGTGATAACAGTCACCTAGGCTCAAAAGAACTTTATAAAGTGACATTTAATAATTATTTCCTAAAGTGACTTTATAACTAAGTTGCAGGAAACGGGCTTACCCCCGGCGTCCCACGTCTGTTTCTGTACGGAAACGGGGAAACGCGTACGGAACGATACGGAAACTCGTTTCAGAAAAAAGGAAATGCATTTCAATTTCGGAAACCCATTTCATAATCGGATTTGGATATTTCTCCACGTTTCCGGCCGTCAATGCTCAGTCTGCGAAAATGTTCATTTTTTAATGAAATTTCGAGTTCCAGTTTAGGGTTATGCTAGCTCGTGACCTCCGTCCAACCTTATAAATTAGCATTATATTCTGTAATTACATCATTGCTAACTTGCTAAGCGATTCTTCATCTATTGCGAGTGCTGTGAGTGAACCGTGAGCGTTAGGGTGAGCCGTGAGCTGAGTGAGCGTTAGGGTGACCTGAGTGGGAGTTAGCTGTGAGCTGAGTGTGAACCGCGCGTTGTGAGCCGTGAGCTGAGTGGGAACCCGCGAGACCGAGTTTGTGAGAGCCGTGAGCATTAGGGTGAACCCCAAGTTTGTGTGAGCCGTGAGCCGTGAGCATTTGTGTGAGCTGAGTGTGAGTGGAGTGAACCGGGAGTGAGCTGAGGGTGAGTGTCAGTTTTGAACGCACCTGCAGATTAGCGTAGAGACCGCAGATTGGAGTAGCAACAGCTCGGTTTTTAAATTGGTGAGAACTTAGAAGTACGTTGTATTTAAAATTTAAATTGTTTGCTATTTTTTTTTTTTTCTAGGAATATTCAGAGACAGGCAAATTCAGAAATATTTTTTATTTGCTATAGGAATATTGTTTTTTCTGTTTTTTTATATTTATGGCTGATTTGTTTTTTAAATTTTTTTGCAGCAGCAATGGCTTCCAGCCAAGCTACTGGTTCAGCCCCTAAGGTCAACAAGAGGGCTGAATACTATCCTCTTTGGGCTCATGTTCAAAAGATTGCAAGATGTGGAGGTGGTGGCTCATGGGAGTGGCGATGTACACTCTGCAAAACTCAGTATAAGGGCTCCTACCCAAGATTCAGGTCACATTTCTTACGTGAAGCAAGAAAGGGTGTTGAAGGTTGCCCAAAAACAAGTGACCCAATTGAGAGGAGGAAGTATGAAGTTGAGCAAGATGAGGCTGACATGCTTAAAAGAAGACATGACCAGCTTGCAAATGCTTCCATTCAGCCTCCAAACACTGAGCCAAGGATTGTGCTTGAATCAAGGAAGAGGAAAGCAGCTCAACCACAAGAAGTACAACCATCAAAAAATCCCAAAGGGACTCCTTCAATCCAAGAGAGTAGAATAGCCAAACTGGTGAATGTTCAAGGGAGAGAAGAAGCCGACACAAGGGTGGCTAGGGCCCTCTATGCTTGTGGGATACCTTTCAATGTGGTTCAGTCTCCTTACTGGCATGATCTTGTGCGAGCAATTAACACAGCTCCTGCAGGGTACAAGGGGTCAAACTATGAAAAGTCCAAACTGATCTCCTAAAAAGAAGGAGCTTGTGGAGGATATCTTAGCACCGATTCGTGCTTCATGGGGCAACTCTGGGGTTACAGTAGTCTCAGATGGATGGACAGATACCAGGCGTAGGCCACTGATAAACATCATTGCCACTTCACCAAATCGAGCAATGTTTCTAAGGGTTGAAGACTGTTCAGGGGAGGTGAAAGATGCTCAATTCATTGCTAATGTTTTAATCAAAGCTATTGAGCAAATAGGGCCTAATAAGGTGGTGCAAGTTATCACAGATAATGCACCAGTTTGCAAAGCTGCAGGTTTAATTGTTGAGAGCAGGTTTGAGCACATTTTTTGGACACCTTGCATTGTCCATAATCTGAACCTGATCTTAGAAGAGATCGACAACAAAGTTCCATGGATCAAGGAACTCACAGGGAAAGCAAGGGAGATAGTTAAATTCATTACCAACCACCACCAATCTCAAGCCATATTTCTAGAGTACTCCAGATTGGAGTTGTTGAAAGTTGCTGAGACAAGATATGCTTCCAACTTCATCATGTTGCGTCGCCTTGTTGAGGTTAAGCAACCATTAGTTTCTATGGTAGTCAGTCAACTTTGGGTTGAGTGGAGACAGGCAGATTCAGAGCGGGGAATTGTTGTGCACAGATTGTGCCTTGATGAGGAGTGGTGGAACAAGATAGATTTCTTGCTCAAGTTCACAACCCCTGCATTTGAGCTTCTTCGAAGCGCTGACACAGACCGACCTTTCTTGGGAGAGGTATATGATGGCATGGATACCATGGTTGAGAAGACTATGGAAATCATTTTGGTTGAGTCTCCTCAGCTTTTATATGTTGACGGTGGATTTGTTGATTTGGTACATAAAATCATGGTTGACAGGTGGAATAGTTTCAACACTCCATTGCACACTTTAGCACATGCCTTGAACCCAAGATTCTATGATGAACAACTCATTGGTCAAAGCAATGGGAAGAGGAGGGCACCCCATCAGGATAGAGTGGTGGCTAATGGAGTGAAAAAGGCCCTTATGAGAATGTTTCCAGCTTATCTACACAGGGAGGTGAAGGAAGAATTTGCTAGTTTTGCTGCAGGATTGGATGATTATTCAGATATATCATCTTTGGATGAGAGAAGCACCATGAGTCCGGTTAGGTGGTGGATTTGTCATGGAGCAAATGGTGTGCATTTGCAAACACTTGCCATTCGTATTCTTTCACAGGTGGCAAGCTCTTCATCGGCAGAAAGGAATTGGAGCACATATGGTTTTATTCATTCTGTGAAGTGCAACAGGTTGGGTTCACAAAAGGCTGAGGATCTTGTTTATGTGCACTCCAATCTTCGCCTTGCTTCTCGTAGGGGTCCAAAATATACCAGTGGGTCTTCTAAAGAATGGGATGTGGATCCAGAATCAGCTGAGTTGGACATCTCTCTTGCTGCCCTGAATATTGAGGAACCTAGGAGTGGAGTTGGCCAATCTTCTTCCGGTCAACAATCCACTATTGGGCGTGCTTCTTGTTCTATTTTTCAGGATGAGTATGAAGATGAGCCAAAGGATGATAACTATTAGTCTTTGGGCTTGAGCAGATGTTTTTTTGATGTGTTCATTGTTCATGTTGATGTAGCTTTGTACTTGTAGCCTCATATATAAAAGCTGATTTTTTATATATATGTATTAGCGGCTTAGCCTCATTTATGAAGGCTGTTTTTTGGCTATTTCCACTTGCATTATGGAATCGTTTATGGGTAAAATACTAAAATGTGTTGTTTTTTGGATATTAATACTTGCATTATGGAATCACTTATGAAATTATGAGTAAAGTCGTAAATGTGATGTTACATGTATGACTATGACTATGATTTCAAATTTTGTTGAATTTAAAATTTTAATCTGTAAATATATATATATATATATATATATATATATATATCGCGTTTCCCCGTTTTCTAAATTTTGGAGGGTCACGTTTCCTACGCGTCCCCGTTTCGGAAACTCATCCCCGTTTCCCCGTTTCGTGCAACTTAGCTTTATAAAAGTCACTTAAGTTGAAAATGGCACAAAAAGGTAAAATGAGGCCAAAAAGGGTCAACGAAAGAATAGAAACTACTTTCTCACTAAAAGTCATTTTTAAATTAAAACGTGAGAAAATGGGAGAAAAGGAAGTTGAAGAGTCACAAGAGAAAAAGGAAGACTTATAAAAGTGAGAGAGTCATCTTTCTCATTCATTCTTGTCTATTGCATTTTCGAAAACTAGAGCTCTTGAGCTTCAAGCTTCTCTTGGACGAAACCCTAGGAGGAGGAAATGGTTTCAATAGAGACAATCTATCCCAGCCATCTATTGAGGAGGAATCACTTCGGATTTCTCACTTGGACTCATTGCCATCATTTGGGATCGCATTTACATCTCTACAGATCTGAGTATTGGAAGAGCTTGCAGCTGAACCACTGTTCATTTGTGGAGAGGGGCGCACCATATTTAAGGGAGATTTCCATCTAAGAGGGCGCACCATATTTAAGGGAGATTTCCATCTAAGAGAGCGCACTCACTTGGAGGAAGATCACTGCTAACAGAGAGGGCGCACTTCATTTTACAGGCTATGAGGAGAGCGCACTCCTATATCCATCTGCTGAACTGGAGGTGATAAGTTTGATTTTCCTTATGTTTTATCCATCCTATACTTCCTGGTAAAGAGTATTCACGCCCAGAACTGAAGCAAACAAATATACATGGTTAGTGGTGAAATGGGGAAGGTCTGTACAGAGAAGGAAGGGCGCAGCAGTATGGTTCATTGTTCCTAAGAGGACCATCTCCCATCAGAAGCTGTCTTATAGTATTTCTAAGGTCCATTTGCTCCAAATCGTGACCCCTTTTGAGAGCTGCCAGTGACTCCAGGACGCTGCAAATTCTACAGGACTTGCTGGTGGAAATACAGTCATTTCCAGAATTGAATTGGGTCTGATTTTTGTGAATTGTTGGGGCTGTAAGTTGAAGTTAGAGTTTGGGGAAGGCCATATATTAAATGTGGGTGCATAGAATCATCTCCATCAACTATCTGCAACAATGGACAGGCTGCCCACATACACCAGACTTACTGTGCATCATTGAAATAGGTGATATGGCTCTAATATCAGTACTTCCAGCATTTGGTAACAAGTATATCCGTCCCAAATCCCTTTGGAACTGTTACAGCGGTGATAAGTTAATTAATCTCTCCATCTATAAGGCTGCCATCTCACATATCAGCTACAGGACTGCCCAGGCATGTACTTCTCTTTATATGAATAACAATGCAAGTTTGAATGTCTTTATCATAGTCTGATATAAGTGTAAAAAATATTATTGCTCCCAATATTCTTGTTTCCTTTGCCTTTAAAGATGACTGTCACATATTAAACATGGAAACTTTCACAAGATTCAACCAAATCAGACTTATTAGCCCCAAGAAGACCAACTAAAAATTTCAGCAGTTATAGCCTTTGGGAAAATCCAAGTAAACTCATCCTACAACAGTTGACACCTCTTGTGGAATATGATTTGGGAATGCCGAATTCTACAGCAATAAGGTTCACATGATTTGTAGAGGTCAACAAGCGAATTTGTAACCTACAGTAGCAAGAATTTCCTTAACCAATTTGGTATATTGCTTGGAAAAGTTTGGGCTATATTGCTAGGGATATTACATATGTAATCCAATTCTCTTTCTTTCTTGTTTGTTGTATGTGTTTGGTGGAGAACATATGGTGCAAGGGCACCAAATTTTTTAAAAAATGCCATCCGAGTCCTCATCCAACCTGTAGCTCTTATGGATGTGAGCGTAATTGGAGTGTATTTGATAAAATACACTCAAAGAAACGCAACAGGTTAGAACTTGAACAAAGCAATTAAATTCATTGTAATTTAATATCCTTTATCATATTGTTTCCCTCGGGCCTCAAGACTCTTTAAATTTTTTTATCACCCTCTTACAAGTTGGATTTCCCACGCCTGAATGACTTGGTGTATGTCCATTACAATCTCCGACTATGGATGAAGTAGGTGGAGAGAACACCCAATGTGGATGCCATTTCCTTGGACAATATTGATGTATTGTCCAAGTGGAGGGTGGAGACTGAGCTGCCTATCATGGAGGAGGCACCTGCATGGTTAGAGGAGGAGGAGCAGTAGCAGCAGCAGCAGGAGCGGGAGTAGAAGCAGGAGGAGGAGTGGCTTGAAGACTTCATGGAGGGTGATGTGCCTGCATCAACACCACCTTCTACACTGATTGATGTATCTAGTCCCACACAATGTTTTAAAACATGGACTCAAACTCAGAATCAGTCGAGGGTGAACTCGGACTCGAACTCGAAATCGGCAATGACTTGGCCAATTTGAATTTAATGACTCGGATTACTCAAAAAATACATAAGATATTTAAATTTTAGAGAAAAACAATATTTTAAAGATTTTAATCCATGCTTCCAAAGCATTAGAGACAAAATATCCAAAGTTCGCTCATATATTTACCATATAAGGGTGAATATATCAAAATGGCACCAAGTGTATTGTGCGATACATATTTGGATAAAAAAAACATAATCAAAGAGGCCTAAATGACCTGTAGAGACCAAAAAACAACATACTATGATGCCACCACATCATACATCTTACGTCAATGATCATACATCTCTTTTTGTTTAGCCTTCTCTTCAAATTTATCAAATTGGTGTTGCATCTCCAACCTAATCTCTCCAATCAACTCTAAATCAGCTTCACATGGGGCAACATTTCCTCTAACAGCAGCCAAGTCTTGTTTAAGCCTATGAATGCCCCCTCCTTTAATCCTTTTCTTGCAACACTTGCAATACAACTTTTCTTCAATGACATCAGCATGGATCCATGTCGGATCTTTTCCTTTTGGTGCCAATCTAGAATCTAAATGCAAAGCAGATATGAACATGCAAAGAAAAAAGAAAAAAATCGTATTATTTTGGCAGCAAACAATAGAAAACATGACAGATATGTGTAAATTTAATGAGAAAAAAAACAGTGGCTAGCTGGCATCTGACATACATCTAAGCAACAAAAACCGGTCTCCAACTGTCCAAATCCTTCAAGCCTATTGATTGTTCTTCACTCTTGCAACGCTGCTCCAAGCCTCCAAGAATCCAAACAACAATAATGTAAAATGCTCACAGACAGCTCACAGTAGAAGAGTGAGGCAAATAGAGAGGGGGTCATCTTATGGCCTCAAGTTAGGGTTAGAATAGGAAAAATCTAAAATTAAATAAATAGACATGTTTTTTTGGAGTCTGCGGGTGTGTGGGTGTCGGCCACAACTGACTCGGCCGACTTGGCTTGCAACTCAGTCGACTCGGACCCCAACTCGACAGACTCGGTATCGAACAGGCCAACCAAGCCAAGTTGCAAGTCGAGTCGGCTCGGTCAGTAGTCAACTCGTCCAAATCGGCTAACTCGGACTCGGACTCAACCGATTTTTAAAACACTGGTCCCACATTGGCACCCACTAGTCACCATTCGACATCTAGTGCAGGGATAGGACCTTCTATTGCTAGGGACAGGCCTGGAAAACAGCCCACGATCTTTTCCCGTAAAAGGGAAGAGGGCAATGATATCAAAGATAGATAGTTGGCTACTAGTTTTGTGACTTTTTGTGATGTTATTTTGTATTGGACCATTGGTTGTCCACATTTGAGTACTATTGGACAGCTATCACTATCAAGGTTCAGGATTCAGTATCGACTTTGACGTATCATTTTTTATTTGGCATCCACTACAGCAAATATATCAATGCTTTCTCCGTATTTATGTGCCAATGTATTTATCTGATGTTGTTGCTTTATAAGTTTAAAATTATGAAAAAAATGAAAATATTTTGTGTTTTTTAATGTTTGCCGTGTTGCCGCCTGGTTCCACACCTGGGAAAAACGCAGCAGAAGTCTTCAAGCTGCTGGTGTGGCCTTGGGGGCAAGTCAGAGTCAAGTGCTGTCACTTGGGACTCGACTCCTCCGTCTAGGCTTTCCTAGCGAAGCCAAGGGGGGTGGACCCTAGAAAATGAAAACAAAAAAAACTAAGGTGTCTAATCCAGGAGTTAGAAAAATACTTTTTTGATAACCAAGAAAACAACAGCATATACTTATATAAAGCAACTCAAACATTCATCAATACATCATTTGCTCCCATTCGCTATTTTCATCATTTGCAACATTTGTCAATAACATGAAATAATATCAATATAGACCAATGCCTTATAATGGAGTCGAAATAGATGCATGAGCAGAAAAGTAAATGTAGTGCAAGTGTTCTTGGTTTATTTTAAAATTAATGTGAAGGTGATCTTTTTATTATGGCTGGTTGGTTCCCAATATACACAAGGTACGGGGGAACATGTCTGGAATTTTGATGTGTGGCTTCCCTCTCAGGCTTGGGCTGAATCAGAGTCTCAAGGAGGTGTTCAGATGCTGTACCAACAAGGGAAAGCCTAATAGTTTCCAAGAGGTCACTACTCAGTTTTGTCCCAAGCCTTCTGAGAAATTTCCCCACGACAACAAAATGTTCACGATGTGCCGGATTTTCACATAAAGGTTTTTTTATTCGGGGCGGTGTTAGATCCTATTACTAGTCATCTCCCCCTTTCTGATGCGTACCAACTGGATCAGACTAAGCTGCAAGTTGGCCACAAAGCATACGGGAGAAGATCTTGGTATTTTTTAGAAAAATTTTATGAACCAAAATTTTATCTTTTTTAAACCCCAGGAATCTCTTTTCAGGCACGTATTCGGGCAAGCCCTTGTACAGAAACCCTACTTCGGGAAAGCAAGGGGGGCGTTCGAGTTTGTAAAAAAAATGATAAAACTATGTTTTGAGTTAACTTGTGGCCCGCTGTAGAACGGACCCACAAGGTTGATTTTAAGCCTAGTTTGATTTTATTAAGTGCGGAAATGAAATCTAAACTAAAAAAAAAATTGCAAACCACGAAAATTGAGTCGACACAGTTTCCCCCCCTGGGGGGATGGGGTGTGGGCACTTGACTAACCCACTTGCTCTCGTTTGATACTTTAGTTACAATGCAATAGAAATGCCCCAGTCTTAATTGACTCAGTGGCTTACAAAAATTGGAGAGAAAAAGGTATCCGGTTTGCAAAAATTCAATAATGGTCCTTCGGATTGCCTGGATCTTTGAAATTTTGGCAGCACCTCCTCTTACCTGATCGTCTTTTGCTGCAAACCAGCAAGCAAACGTCAGTATATGATGCCCAAAAACACTTTAAGAGTGTCTTTGGAACACCTCCTAAAAAACCCAGAAAATACTAAGTGTAAAAACTAGTTAAAATGACGGAATTTAACCAAGTAAAACAAGCATTTGGGCCTTGTTACCTGGGATCTTTGCAAGCTTTTAAGGGCTGCAAATTATCAACTCTTTAAATCAGCCAAATGAACTTTCAAATCAGATCTAACACTACTCCTCAAAACTTGTAAAGATTTGACAATTTTTTACAAATTGAGAAAAGTAAAATGCTAGATAAATGAAAAAATCTAATCTATTAAAGATGAACACTTTGTAAATGGAATAGATCAGACATTTAGAGTAATAAATCAGAATGTAAAGTTCAGATTGCAAACCACTATTACTCTTTCAAAAAGTAACCAGTAAACAAAGTGAAAGTATGAAGTAGAAGAGAAGGAGATATGGAGAGTTTTTATCGATTTATCAATTTTTTCCTTGAAGAAGCCTTGGAGCCTTCTTGGTGGAGAACTGAGGGGCTACGTCTGCAAAAAGATGTTAGAAAAGTAAAGGAAACAAACAAGATCCTCCACTCATCCACTTGAAATAACCTACAAATCACATCAACTTGAAACCGAATGATCAAATCTAGAAATATACATATGAGAAATCAAAAGGAAATGCTCATAAACAAATGACACATTTAAATTAGATCTCTACACTTGCATAGATAAAAGACTAAATAATAAACAAATTATCTAATCATCTTTATAAATCAATACCAATCCTTCCCAAAGCTAGATTTAGATGCAAAAGAAAACAAGTAACTCAAATACATGTTACCTCAATGAAAACCATGACATTCACCCACTCATCAAAAGCACTACACCAAGCTTAACCTCCAAGGTCTCTTTATTCATTAAACAAAATGACAAGTACAAAATCGAATTACAAGTGCTAGCTCTAACTCTCAAACTCCAACTAGGGAAAATGGAGTGGGAAGCCATGCTTAAATAGCCAAAGATGGAGAGAAATGGGTGAAATGAGTGGCATAACTCGTGGAGAAAATGGGGTTGCCCACCCCCATGTAATGGGCTGCCAAAATCAACAACAAATCAACTAAAAATCAGCCATGTGACAGCCCATAAACATAGCTGCAAATTCCATGATTGAAGGGGCCCAATTTTGGGAAATATGCCCCCCTCAAATGGGGAAGTAATCCCACTAATATAGCTGCCCGAAATCTTTCCAAAATCAGCTCTTACAACTCCTAAAACATAGCTGAAAAAATTTTGACTTTCAATCCCATAAAATTTGGAAGTTAATTTTTTATGGTTTTTTACTTTTTTGCATTTTTCTCTCCATTTTTCATTTTTTTTTACTTTTTTGAGCATAAGTGAAAAATTAATGACCCAAACATTATAAAAAGTGGGTTTCGGGGTTAAGGGGGTGCTCTGAGTTGGAAAACGAGCACCCCTAAAGGCAAAAAAGACCCCTAGATGCCACTTCTAAGCCAATTACAATATTTTTTAATGAAACCATTAAAAAATGGCTCATTTACGGAAAAAATAAACTTCGCCGAAAAATAAAAAAACTACCTAGGGGGACTTAGCACATGTCCATATGACTCAAAAATAATGTCTAGCATGTTCATATACATTGACCCATGGACTTTAACAATCCCCTAAGGTCGGTTAGCCTCTCCAGGCATTCCAGCTTTGGAGGAGCAAGAGAAAAACCCAAAAATTATGTTATGCACTAATGCAAGACATAATTAATAGGTGAAAAAACTCCTTGGAATACATGACTTAGCCAAAAAGTCCTTGGGAACCAAGTCCTTTACAAAACACCATGCTAGTACATTTTATTACAAACCCCGCAGGGCCATGGACATGTGGAAAAAAATTAAAAAGGGGGCCTTTAAAAGGCCTGCTGGACATCAAATCATCGAAAACGAACATGTAACATGTTCAACTTTCCCCGCTCACTTGATAGTCCAACTAAGTACAACTTAGCTGGAAACATGCCGCAGTTTGTCTTTTTTGTCGATGTTGCCGAGAAGATGTTTTCTAGACCCTCGCCGATTTTTTGCCCATGCCAAATTTTTCAACTATGATGCTAACCCCCCTTGGTGTAGAGGACACCCAAGGAAGGAAGTACAGGAGTGATCTTCTCATTCCCTTTGTAATTGCAATTGAACCCTCTAATAGATCCATTAAGGTAAGGGTAGCCTAGAACATTTTTACTTCCTAGATGATCTTTGAAGTAAGGCCCTCTAAGTTAGTGATCATTTGACTCCATTTGCCCTAGATTGGATTGGAACTAGTCCTTGGAGTGGTGTCCTTATCCTCCCATCACCATTAAAAAAATCCTATACTACAAAAAAAAAGTTTTGCTAGGGCACCTCTTAAAAATCGCCTTGGTAGTTATTGTCTTTGCCCTAGTAATACTATCGTAGGGAAGACTCCCCTTTGAGATGGAGAAGAACCAATCCAAAGTGAGATGGGATAGGTGTGGTGACATTGGCTTTTCCCTTTGTTCCCCTCGACTAGCCTGCATCTTTGGGACTTTAATCACACATGCTAGTTTTAGAAATAACAGGTTCCACGCCATGTTTCTCAATGCTCTATAGGATATTTAGACACTGGGAGTTAGTTAAGGTCAATTTGGTCTAATATAATGCTAGGTTAAAGTGTGCTTTTCATGTGTTTCCTTTGTATGCCTTTGTACTTTACAAATCCGATTGTCATAAGCATGTCCTACACAAGTGATCCAAAGGTTCAAACTTCTTCTCAATATTAATAATAGTCGTTATGTGGCTTAACACCCCATCAATCCATGATCTCTATTTAAAGAGCATGGAGGTCCTTTGTCAATAATTTTGTGAGAGAAGTTCATGTAATCCTTTTTTTTGCATTAATCAATTGCCTCAAGTGGTTATGTTAGCAGGTGCAATGAGTAGTTTCCCTCTTTGAGGGTTTTAATCACGTAAACACTAATGTATTGATATTTGATCTATGTGTATGAGTGTTTGTCTTAAGATGTTTGACATGTGTGGATATACCCTATTTTCCGAAAATGTTCAAAGGATAAATCCCCTTCCATTAAAAAAAAGATAAATTTCCCTCTTGTTTTTTAGTAATAAAAGAACTAAAAAACCCATCTCATTCATTTATCCTCTACATCAGCTAGTTCTCCTAAAGTTTTCAGTTATAGAACTTCACTACTATCTTATTTTCTCATGACCTGGCTGCTAATAATAGTTGTAGTAATGTACCTCTAAGTTTGTTCATAACATTCTTCTAGCTATTGACCAATTCTTTGGCCAGGTTCTAGTTGGAAACTTTGGCTTTGCATTATCTCTACCGTCGCCAACATTGTTATTTGCTTTGAAAAAGGAAATTTCAAGGTCTTCTCTTTTTTATTTCAATTTTATTATTCCAAAGCATGAAAATTTGACCTGCCAAACAGCTGGCATATACTCGCGATTAACAGTCCTTTGTAAGCTTTGATTCCCATATTTTGAAGCTTCACATGATTTAGAAGACCATTTTCTCCCATCCCTGACAAGAAAGAAATCGCCACCATTTAATATATGTGATGATATATACAGAAATTTTCATCATCAATGATCAATTAACTAAATATCAAAAATTAGAAAGTAACTTTACATAGCTTATTTTGGCAGATGAATGTCAAGAACTAATATAGCACACATCAATTTACAAATCAATTATGCACATATAAAATCACTACAACAGATTCAAGATTAAAACAATTTAACTAATGAATTTCTCGAAGGGATTTGAATCAAGTAACAAGTCCAAATACATTCATGATTATTGACAGTTTCAAATTGTTTCATAGAAAATTACACTATTAAAAGAACTACATCTATCAACTAATCTTAGTATTATGTTTGATTCTTTTTTTAAAGACTGAATAAATAGACTCCCCATTTGATATATACAATCCAAACTTCTGCAATGAAATTCATCTTGTGTTGCACATGAATTCAACATATACAAGCACAGTAGTCAAAAATCTTTGTGTTATTTTGTGATGAGGTCTAGAATGGCATGGAAAGAAAAGAGGAGGATAAAAGTAGATGCACATATACAAATATTGGCATATTCATGTACCGCTAGCAACAAAAATGAAATATGCCGGCATTATTATCTTAAGAAATATGTACCACTGATCAGGTCATTTTCTTTATCCATCTACCAAAATTGTCTTGAACATAACATATGGTTTATCGACCCAATGCATATTGTTTTCAAACTCATACAACTTTGTAATGCTCATTGTTCTATCCTCATCTTTTATAGTTCTTTTACCTCTAGGGAAATCACTTTATGTGAGCTTTGCATCCTCAATTTACTTGATCTGTCATTTACCCTACCGGACAATGCTAAATGTCACAACAAATGTTCCACTAGGGCTCTCTCTTTCCTTTTTTATGTGGATGATAAAGGAGTTCTAGTCCCCTTAGGACCTTAAACTTTTTGGAATAGATGTTGTCACTTAAGTCATATGTGATTGCAATTGCGATTGATATAGATATGGAGAAACCACAGTACAAAGGTGCCCAGAAGTGGCCACTATCCAAAGGTGCCTGGTGCCTATAGGTGGCCATGCATTAGTGAAGATTATACAGACATTTTTTATTGGATCCAATGTTGAACTTTCAACCAAACTACTTGCACTGATTAAAATGGACGAGACAATCCCAAGAATAGTTGAATTTAAAGAATTAAAATTGATGTATAAAGAAACAAAAGAATTAGGAATTTGATCATACTAGGGCTTGGTTGGGAAATTTTTCCAACACCCTAAAACAAAGGAGCAGGAATTGGTGAAAAGGAAACCACAGAAGAAATGCTTTGCCCAGAAGAATGAAGATAATTACCTAACATCGAATTAGGAGTTTTCAACATTGGTTGGATAGATACTTGTAGCTATCATGAACTAGTGGGTGCTAAATAAACTTGTGATGTTGGCAATGTCTTAATGGAGAATATAGGTGTCAAAGAAGACGTATGGAATGTTAGTAGGATAGTAGTTGTTAGAGAGGATTGAATCTAAAAGGAGTACCTACGAACTTATACTCAAAGTCCTCTGACCTCTCCTCGTTACCTTTCCTATCCTTGTGTGTGTTACGGGGCAAACTAGCAGGGCACTACAGGGCTAGTGCCCAGTAAGCACATGCACAGACTTGTGACCCAATGTCACCTCGATCACAAATCCTTAACTTCCTCAGAGTGTCAAATCTCAATGTATATATTGAACATTTGTTAATGGAATTAGTGCACTTTCACGGCTATCTTCTTTTCCTCATGTATTTTCTGCCTATTTTCCCAATAGGGCACCTAACAGACTGAATGGCTTCTTCCTTACCAGCAATAGAATGGATCATCGGTGGTGAATTCAACATGGTCGAATGGGAGGGTGACCGAGGTGGTGACATGTGGCATGGAAAAGCAAGCTTGGTGCAGATGCATGGATGTGCTACAAATCTTTGATCACAACCGGTGTTAGGACTGGAATTGTACATAGTCCCTATTTGATTTTTTCTCAATTTTTCATTCCTTTCTGCTTCTATTTTATTTTATTTTAAATTGAATAGTTTTCATTTTCTTTTTATTTTATATGTTATGAATGTTTTTTCATTTTATTTTATTTTTCCTCTACATATAGTGGCTTATTAAAGTATTTCATTTCATTTTATAGTCTTCAAAATACTTATTTAAAGTTTGCCCTAACTCCTATAATTAAATTTTAACCTTTATGTTGAGTTTCTTTTGCAAAATCTTTATTGGAGACATTCCTGCAACGCAGTAATTAAACTGCATACACTAAGGCGCGGCTAGAATCCGAAATCATGGAAGTTCGTGGTGAGTTCATAGAAGCTGTTGGCACATTCGTTTTATTGATGATCGAAGACCACTAAGGAGCTGTTTGTTACATGATAACACTTGTCAAATTCATGATGAGAACTGAAGATAGGAGAAGGCCACGAATTTTAAACTTGAAAGCCACGTATTGTTGAGAGTTGTCAAAATTTCTAGTTCTGTTTAGTTTCAAGAAACCAGTCGGTGATTAATTGCAGGAAGTATGGGTAAGAGTGGCAAGATAGTTCGGTTCGAGCCAACAGACATAAGTTGGGCCACGAGTTTCCCTGAATGTGCAGAATTATTCAGAATAGCTGGGTGGTTTAACTTCTTTGAGCGAATTTTAGTTTCTTTTGCAAAATCTTTATTGGAGACATTCCCGCAGCGCAGTAATTAAACTACATACACTAAGGCGCTACTGGAATCCGAAATCATGGAAGTTCATGGTGAGTTCATAGAAGTTGTTGTCACATTCGTTTTATTGATGATCGAAGACCACTAAGGAGTTGTTTGTCACATAATAACACTTGTCAAATTCATGATGAGAGCTGAAGATAGGAGAAGGCCACGAATTTTAAACTTCGAAGCCACGTATTGTTAAGAGTTGTCAAAATTTATAGTTCTGTTTAGTTCCAAGAAACCAGTCGGTGATTAATTGCAGGAAGTATGGGTAAGAGTGGCAAGATAGTTCGGTTCGAGCCAACAGACATAAGCTGGGCCACGAGTTTCCCTGAGTGTGCAGAATTATTCAGAATAGCTGGGTGGTTTAACTTCTTTGAGCGAATTTCAGATTTCAATGTTAATGTAACCCATGATTTTGCCCAGAACCTTTCCAATGCTACTGTAAGCTTTAATACTCTTAAGTTTTAACTGATAGAAGGTCTAATTGCTGAAGCTATCGGTGTGCCCTTGGAAGGAGAATCATGGTTTAAGAAAACCCCTTTTGACTTCGACCCTAGCTCGTTTCTACTACCTGGACGTGAATCCCTTAACTGGAGCAAAGGGGTGCATTTAGAGAACTTCAAACCGGAGTGGAAGGAAGTTATTGGAATTGTGCAGAGTTATATTACATGTGAAGGCAGGTTTGCATCGGTATTCAAATACCATATTAGTTTTTTGTTGCACTTAAATCAACAGTCTAAGATGAATTTACCGTTCTTCCTACTCAAAAGCCTTCAAAAGATGTCGAACAGGGTCAAAAACCACGCTGACCATACAAACCAGTCATTATTCCATCATGGCTTGATTAAATTGATTAATTTGACAGTTTTGCAGAAAGAAAATCGAAGTTGGGATCATTTTTTATTTTGGTCAGGGTTTGTAATCAAGCAAGATGAGCATGAAAAGAAACATATGCCTAATAAACAGTCTAGTTTTGTGAAGAATTTCAAAAGGGATGCAGTCGAAAACATAATACAAGATGATTTGCAGAATGATAATGTACAGGGAAACTTTATAAACCCTGATGGTGCAGAGCAAGAGAACATGACTGGAGAGAAGCATGAAGATATTCTTGGGGATAATACAGTGGAAGACCTTGTTGTTATGAACAAAGAAAAAGTTGTTAGTTCAAAGGAGGAAATGCATAGTTGTGTTTTCGAAGAAGGGAGCTCAGCCCTGATTTCTTCTAGTATAAATACCAAGGAGAAGATATTATATATTCCAGATTTTAGTGCTGATGTAAAATCTCTTGCAGAGCTTGAAAAGCCTAAATGGCGACCTAAGACTAGAGCCACCAATAAACTTAGACTTAATATGAGGAGGATTTTGAATCCTAAGCTGGAAAAGGAGAAGGTGACTATCATTCAGGATTCTTCAAGTGAAGAAGATGAAAATAGAAAAGAGGAGTTGAAGCTACAGCAGGTTCAAACAAGTATAGAGGAAGATCAAGTAATGATACCAGAATCATCTAAAGTATGTGAAGAAGTTGCAGAACAGGAAATTATTCCTAATGTTGAACAGGGAATGACTTCAATGGCTTCATTTTCAGATGCAGCAGCGAGGAATAGACAGGAAGAGGATTTGATTTTCAAGAAGTTGAATATTCCATTGCGATCAGACCGAGATTCAACATTGCTTGGAGATGTTCAAATGGACTCAGAGATGGAAAATTTGAAGAAATCCTTATAGCAGCAAAGAACATAGGTTACATTTCTGACTGAATCAAGTGAGAGACTTATGACAACAAACAAAAGGCTAAGGGAAGACCTGGAAGATGTCAATGCCCATTATCAAGAGTTGATTGTAGTAGCAAAGGAAGCCTTAAGAAGAAAAGGAGAAACAGAGATTCAAGCTGAGAAATAAACCAAGCAGATCCAGGATTTGAGCAAACAGAATAAGATGCTGTCAAACAAGGTGCAAAGCATGGATGCAAAGCAGGCTCGACATGATAAAAAATCTCATGCATTGGAAGGAATAGCAATGTTAGCAGAAGCTGCTAAGCAGTTATAATGCCACCTGGTGCACAGCTGTTCATGTATTTTGTTTTAGTTATCTTTTGTATAGTTGTTGATAGTAGTTTGAAGTTACTTTGCGGTTAATTACTTTAGTTATTCGAAAACTATTATTGTATAACTATTAGATGTAACTGTTGAAGACATTCGAATCCTAACCTAAATAAGTAGTTATGAAACTACTACATTTTGTAAATATAAAAGAGAGGAAAAAGATACTAGAAGGGTTGGTATTTTGTTCGAGAAGGGCTATAGGACTGATGCACTATTGTATACTCAGATTGATGCGATTGACTCTCATGTAAGTTCTTTTTGGAGACTGAAACATTGTTCTGAATACATATATATAAGCCACTTATTGACTCTCTTTGCTGGTTATGTTTATGGTCTGTTTGACCACCCTATTTGTGATTTCATTTCTTGATTAAGTTATTATTCATGTAAATGCTTACTAATTTGTGGACAAACCAGTTTCTTGTTTTATGATGCTTATGGTTTATTTATATGCTTTATATCTTATGTTTCAGTTCTTTAAGATTGCTTTATGATTTAGTGATTGTATTTGTTTGATGATTAAATTATTCCCTTCTTATGAATGAAGCCTTCAAAACAAAAATCACAGAAAAAACCAATTCCTTTTCCTTCAGTTTTTATTGAGATTGTCCTAGCTTGTACCTCTGTAGTCTAGGTACAATTTCTAGCACAAACAACTGGAAACATAAGGGGTTGGATTATGGTGGGTGGTTCACTTGGACCAATTACAAACAGGGTCAGGACAGATTACAAGCTCAGCTAGACAAATTCTATGGGCCTAGGGAGGACGTTGTGTTTTTAGGGAAGCTTCGCTCCATGGATGGTCTATTGGATGTTACTAGGTCGAACCGCTTGCCGATCCATTCAATGATCTCTATAGTCACGACTACATATGGCCCTATGACTTCAACTTTTAAACTGGATGTCTCATACTTGGAATCAGTTGACTTTCGTGCCCTTGTCCAAAGGGTGTGGACTCTCTCCCCGTGCCCAGCGGGGCCACAGCATTGGATCCTGTGTTGGGAAGCGATAATGGAGCGCACTGTCAAATTCATGAGGGGTTGGGGCAAGATGATGGTCTGTCAATGGAGGAGGGAGTTACAGGAGGCAAATCAAAAAGCGAAGGATGTTTGTATCTTCTTGGAAGAAGACATCCATAATATCACCCTACAGCAAAACGCAGCCAAGTTAGGAGTTGACTATCAAAAGGGGGGAGGAGTACATTGCTCAGGGAGCTAGGGTCCACTCTCGATTAAAGTGGATTCAGGAGGGAGACGAGGTATCCAATTTTATTTTGACATCCTAAAAAGGAAGGTTGTAATGGAGAAGGTGCTAGGGATCCATAGAGAGGATGGTTTCCTTGCTGAGGATGCGACTGAGATTCGAGGTATGTCTAGTGACCATTTCCAAGCCATCTTTTCAGTTTATCCCTTGTTCGATGGCGTCTTGGCCGCCTGTGATGCTTGTTGCACAGTGGTCCCTGCAAAGTTTCGACTAGCGACAGGGATAGATTTGAGCAAAGTTTGACTCGAAAAGAGCTACATGCAGCTCTCGTGTCTATGAAAAATAGCAAATCTCCATGGTTGGATGGTTTTCCTTGTGAGTTTTATAAGACCATGTGGAACTATATTGGGGAGGATTTCTATTGTCTATCAACTGAAGTTTTCTCTTTAGACTACCCCACAGAGACACTTAATCAAGGGTTGATTAAGCTAATCCCAAGAATGGGGCACGTGATTCCATTAGTAGTTGGCATCCCGTCACTCTCCTCTTGATAGCATATAATATTATGGCCAAAGCTTTGGTACTGAGGGTAAAAACAATGGCCAGGCACATGGTGTGTCAGGAGAAGACGGGTTTTGTGTAGGGGAGATTCATTCTAGATATGCTAGTCTTGGCCTATGAGGCTATGGAGTGGGCTAGCGAGACAGGGAAGTAGTTCATGATGCTCAATATTGATTTTGACAAAGCTTATGATCGAGTGGATTGGTCGTTCATTGTCGAGATGTTGGTGTGTTTGGGGTTTGGCCCCCAATGTGTTGGCATGGTGAACACTCTGTTCTCCAATGCCTCTGCCTTTGTTTTAGTCAAGAAGGCTTTTCCCCCCAGACCACTCTTCATCGCTTTATAAGGCAGGGATGCCCTTTGGCGTCGTACTTATATGTGTTGACAGTTAATGCTTTGGGGTTCTTGTTGGAGGCTACATGGGTTACTGGATAGATTAGAGAGATTTCTCTTCCAGGTGGTTCAGAAATGGTTAATAACCATTTTTCCAACAACTCTCTTCTCTCTGTTAGTATCGACCAGGCCTTAGTGCCCTGTCTTGTCTTCACACCTTCTACCAGGATTTCGGTGCCATCGTTAGTCCTCACAAAACAGATTTTTGGTTGATTAAAGTTGACTCGCCCCCAACTTGGATTCTTGAGGCTTGGTCCTTTATTCAACTTGGGGTGATTGTTTGATACCTTGGTATTCCGTTTAGGACAGCCCTATCCCTAGTGTCTATGGGGGACTAGTGATTGTACAGACTTCAAAGCAAGCTACATGTATGGCATCACAAGGATCTTCCTTTCGCAGGGAAGTTGATAGCAGTTGGTCACATTGTCTTGGCCTCTCATGCTGTATTACGTGTCATGTTGGTTTCCCAGCAGGGCTCAGTTCAGACAACTAGAGCAAATTCTACGTGCTTATCTTTGGTTGCAGTATGGGGGGGCTAAAGGCTTGCCCCTAGTTGCTTGGGATGTCTGCACTATCCCCAAGGATAAGCGAGAGTTAGGATTGACTGATGCGGCCACACAGGGCAATACTTTGGCAACCAAGTGGGTGGTTCAATGCCTTGAGGGTGCAACACCGTGGCAGGTTTTCACGGCCACACAGGGCAATACTTTGGCAACCAAGTGGGTGGTTCAACGCCTTGAGGGTGCAACACCATGGCAGGTTTTCTTTTGACACTGGATTCTGACAAATCAGCACCAACGCAGGATACGAGACAAATTTGGCTTATGCGACATCATCTCCTTGCCCTCTTGGTTTTAGGTTGGGGACTTTATTATCTTCAAAAGTATTTGGAGGACATGGAGGTTAGTGGTTGGATTGGTTCGATTGCAATGGGAGGGAAACAAAGTTGGGTGGGACATTGCCTCTCGACAGATTTGGAGTTAGCGAGACCAAGGGGTCTGCATTGCAAAGTTGTTGTGGTTCCAGGCGAGACAACTGAGTCGAAAGGGTATCTTTCATTGCAGCGATCTTTGGGATTCCGAGGCTCGCTCAATGAAGCCATGAAGACTGCTTGCTCTGGAGTTTGGGTCGTTGGCCTCAGATCGTGCTACGATCATGGAGCTACAGACCTATCTCGCAATGTCATGTTTGTTCAAAATGAACATTGGTATGCCAGGGCATTTTTGGAGAGATTGGAAATGAAGCTTTGGTATATTGCTATTG
Source organism: Larix kaempferi (assembly GCA_027924585.1). Lineage (NCBI taxonomy): Eukaryota > Viridiplantae > Streptophyta > Pinopsida > Pinales > Pinaceae > Larix > Larix kaempferi. The sequence continues at coordinate 3,377,528 of BSBM01000286.1, forward strand.
CAGTATGATTCTCGTCGTATGTACGCAGCTCTTCATCAACATCATCCCCTTTCATAGGTACTCAACGCAAGATGTGCTTTGTCAAATCCAAAGATGTGGTGAAATTGTCTATCGATGCATCTTTCCTATAAGCTACAAGTGTTTGCTTGGTTGGTGATCTATCAGGGACTTCTGTCCAAGGCCGAGTTGGCTAAGTTTGGCCTCTCAGATGGTTTGTGCCCTATGTGCCAGAGATCGGAGACAATTAAGCACATTTTTTTGGACTGTCAATTCGCCGAAGAGTGTTGGAGATTTGTGGAGGAGCACCCCCCCGAGATGTTCATTAAGAAACTTTATTGGAACGCAGCTCTACCTGAAGATGGCTATTCCCCGATATGGGATTCACTCTCTGGTTTGTGGCATTTCTTACGGGTAGTTGCTTTGTTTGTGCTATGGAAACTCAAATACAAGTATGTTTTTTATCAAGAAAGTAGTTATGTTTCATCTTTTATTGCGCGTTGGAAAGATGAGGTACACCATTAGTTACTAGCCAAGGGCGCCCAATTAATCAAGGACACCAAAAAGTTGGATCCTATTGTATATTTTGATTTTATTTATGCTCTAATAAGCTTCAGGAAGCGGTTAGGATAGGCATTGCATATACCCTTCCACTACTAGTTTTTTTTATTGTAAAGAACTTTATGTGAATATAAGAAGTATTTAAAAAAAAGTAGGAAGACAAAAACATTATAAACATTGAAATTTTCATTTCTAGGAAAAGGAAAAAACAACAATACATAGTCACACAATGATATATACTAACCATAAACATCTAAAATCCATTTAAATGAAAGCAACATAGAAGAAATCAATTCAAAGCACAACACACATACCTATTTGCAAGATATTCCGATGATGGCATACTATAGATAGTTGGTTTTGTGGCCAACACTAACATAGTATTGATTTGCAAAAGATGACGTAATTCTTGAACGACAACTTCCCAAATAACCTGTAAAGACAAAGGCCTCCTAAGGAAAACATTAAAAAACAATAAGAACTTATATATAAATAAAAAGGATTAACAAGATACTAGTTATGTTTTTGTAATTACAATAAAAGAAATTCTTTTGAGATTCTACAAAAATCTCCAAGAGATCCAACTAAGTAGAGTTCTTAAAGAACGGAGAAATATTAATAAACAATAAAATAAGACATTCAAATACATTACTAAGGAATAGCAACATGTAAATCAACGAGCTTTTAAAATCGTTCCTTGTTAAAATTAATGTTAGAAAATATTGGAGACATAACATGCAATGATGCATGATGTGAGATGCTTATTCATTATGAAAGAAGTCAGTAAATACATGTTTGGACATAAATGATATTCACTCCCAAAACATACAAGAGTGTACCTTTAGCCTCTATAGCATGAGTAGATGTACTAGAAGGTCAAATTCCTCATACTCATACTAGGTACCATACACATGTACCGTAAATGTAGATGTCCATGTACCTTTTCATACCTATAGCACCTTTGAGTACTTTGTTATAAACCAAGCAAATTCAAAGGCATACTTCAATTCGATGTAAGCCAAAACATATTTCAGCATAGAAAAAAAAGTTTTTGAATAATGTTCCAAGAAGTCTGTGGTTTTCATATTTAGAGCGAACTTCTTCCGAAGTATCCACGGTCTGCATTGTTCTTGTCGACGTTTTGGATCTGAAGCAAGATTCATCATCATGACAATGACTCGAAGGTAAGAGCTGAGGATTTAACTTTATTAATAGACAAGATGCCGATCCACACTTATATCAGTTGGTTACTTAGAAATTTTTTAATAAGGATAGCAATTAAAAATTAATAAGATTAAATAAATAAAATTCCTGATCTGATCTTATTTTAATGATACAATTTTAAAGCTAAAGTGATTCAAGGGTTTTAATAATGAAAACCTATTTAATACTATATTATTGATTTTAAATGTTAATTCAGAAAACTTAATTACTAATTTTTTGCATTTAAAATATTAATTTTTATGTACATGAATTAGAATAATTTCATTTTATCACAATTCAAATATTAATATCAATGATCATGAATTAGGGTCATTAACTTTTTGAGTTATAATGCATTGATACTATTCCCTTGCTCAAATTGGAAATCTAATGCCACGGATGGATTCCTTGACCCTCAAAACAATAGTGTGGATCAAATTCATCCCAAAATCCAATCTGCAATGTGAATTATAGCGTTGTTCCAAATAATGAAATTAAACTTGGGCTAAAATGTTAAAACTTAGGAAAAATTAATCCATGATTAGCCTATTAATCCAATAATGTTCCAAATCATATTTGGAGGTGTCCAATTGGCCTCCAAAGGTTGTAACATGATCAATGATGACTATCTGAAGATCTCATGTTGTTGGTTGGTCTTGTTGACCAAGTCAAACCACTAAAAAAGTCAAACTTGGTCAAAGTTTTACCATGGTGAAAGCTGATATAAGGACCATATCCAAGGCCTAATGAGCATGATAAAATAATTGATTATGAAAATTATTGACAAAAAATAAGCTTAAGATCCTATCCTACACCAATGATCATCATTTGAGCCTTTGCATGATTTATCCTCATACACAAAAACATAACAAAACATAAAGTAAGAGTCAATGTCTTATATACATATCATCCTTTAGCATAATCATCACAAAGTATCGCATAGATCAGCCTTCCCCATCGGTGGAGTAAATAGTCATCAAATCAAAAGGGTTAGTCAAATGGCTTATTAATCAATGGAAGGATTGAGTTACTCTTGGAGAAAAGGGGAAAATGAATTCTTTGGGACATTTACTAGTTTGGCAAACATTAGGGAGCAGGGTTCTCACAAATGGATGATGTGCCAGAAGGTACTCCCTTGACTTTAGCAAGCCCCTTCCTTTATTTCATATTTCACACTTTACATTTGATTTTTCACTTTTTATACTTTTTCATTTGACTTTCTTTCTTTGGATATTTTGTTCAAGCACCTTATTTATTTTGCAATTCTTTAGTTCACTAATGACTGAAAGGTAATGGCCCTGGATTGCCTTCTGGGCACCAATTAAAATGTGAAAAATTGAATTATGTGGTTGACAATTTCGAAATGGTAAAGATCATTAGGGGTGCTAACATGATAATTATAAAGAAGAGCAATATGCATGTATTTCCAAAGGATTGTTCAAACAGGTTGCAGTTGACATATGAAGATCTGCAAGGTCCACCGCCACCAATGCTCTCTCAAATTGACAATCAAGCAATTTTCAAGCAAAATTATTTCTCAACGCCAGTATATGATAAAGATGGTCCATACATTAGCCCGATAGAAGCTTGGATAAATGGAGTTTGTGAAAGCAACCCTTCTCCGTGGAAGCAATATCAAAGATACCAGGTCCCCGTAGCCATCCAATCCTCATCTCATATCATGATGGAGACCTTGGTATGTATCTGTTTCGTGATCAATAAGATCTTGTCATGGATTCATTCTAAAGACAAAGGTAAAGCACCAAGTATGAATTGCTTACTCAAATGGTTACATTGGTGGTATGATTTTACTTAATCCTTTCCACTTCTTATGTTTAGCATAGGTAGGTTTAGTTAGGCATATACAGTTATCCATGCATTGCTTATCCATGCATTGCATTTAAAGTTCTTCATATATACATAGGTTAGTCGCTTGTTTTTTCAGTCTTATTTATGAGCAAGGTAGGACGGAAGTGTCTGCCCCTTGGTAGTTTGATGTCCTTTGGTTATTTGACATGTGTGTAGGTCTATAGGTACCCAGATGATTCTTGGATTCTCGAGCACCCTCAGGAGGAGTAATCGTCCCGCAGTTGGATCCAGTGTTACGATGGTACCAATACCAGCGCGCCTGCAGAGGTGCCCGAGGGAGTGGGGGTCATTTTTCTTGCCAGGAGGGATGTTTAGCCAGTTTTTTCTGAGTAGGGGTTATGGCCAGACCCTATGGTTTCTCCCTTGGAAGTACTATGGCTTAGTGGCATCGTTGACTGCCTCATGAAAGGGCTTGAAGCCCTGAGGTTGGTGTCCGGGGCTTCCATGGGTGGATCACTAGGTCACATGACCCCAACCCTAATTCGACATTCCGGTGATAGATCTTTCAGCACTGAGGCATCTCTTCCTCCTCCAGGTCACCTCCAGCACCCTCCTGGCCCTCCAATTCACCAATGCCATCTCTCTAGGCCCTCCTTTAGATGATGACGTCATCCTTGATACTTGAGTGATGCTTGATAAGGGGGGGGTGTTTAGGGATTTTCACTTCTATTGGGGTTAGTCGGGGCATGACTACCCCCCTCTCCACGGTCTGCCCTTCATAATGGATCGATATGCTCATTTTTAACTGTTTTAGTCATGTGTGGGTAAATTATGGGGAAAATGCCCCAAATTACCCACTATTCTGATTATTTTATATTATTATTGTTTTAATTTTAAGTTGACATTTATAATTTCAAATTGACATTTTAAAAAGGCATGTCAGCCTGGATTTTATTTATTTTTGTAAAAGTGAGTGTGAAAAGGTATAAATAACTTTTCCTCACTTCATTTTTAGATATCAACTTTATGGGATTACACTTTTATTTCTGATTTTTCCCTAACTAGGGCTCTTTGAGTGATGTGCACCTCTTGAGGATGATCATGCTTGCTAATTTGGGGACAAATATTTGAAGAGTTTGCTCTTGTTTCTTTGCTAAGGTAATGCTAAGATTTGTTTGCTTAACACATGCACAAGAATGTATCTAAGTCTTTCTCTTGATGTCTTTTTGTTAAATGTTGGATGTATGCTTGTCTAAGGTTGAATGGTAGCCATTGTGTTTCATTTTGCCTGTGTTACCGAATCCGTTGGGGGTGACTGTAGGATCCACGGATCCGCGGTTCAGATCCGGATCCGGATCCGCCAGGATCCACGACGAAACCACGAAATTTACGGCGGCACTGTTTGCAGATACGGATCCCGTGGAAAACAAACCAGTCAACGTCGTTTTTAGGCGGATCCGCCACGTCGAAGCCCCACCGCTTAGGTTATGCGCGAAGTTCAAGGTTTCTGTCTGCCTTATCCTACCCCACTTCGCGCCTTACTTCACTTCCAACAAGGCATCGCACTGAGCACCCGACAGGAGAAAACGACCGCAGGGAACAGGAAAACGACACAGGGGAAAACGACTGCCCAAGCTTGACGCCGACAGCAGACAGACTAGGGAACGACTGCCCGAGCTTGACGCCGACAGTAGACAGACTAGGGAACGACTACCCGAGCTAGACATGGACAGAGCTAAGGAGAACCGTTAGCTTGACGCCGCTAACTTGACTGCCCGAGCTTGACGCCGGTAGCAGAGAACACTGACAGTAGAGACCCCGACAGCAGAGACCTCTACAGAATCCGAGCTTGACGCCGACAGTTGGCCTGGCCTGAGCTTGATAAGGTGTGGGTCATGGCCAACAGAGCACACCAGGTTACTGGTTAGTGCAAAATTAAAGTAATTAAAAAATAATTAAATAATTTTTACATATAATAACATGTGGCCCATTAATAATTTTTTTAATTTTGATAACTTGTGGCCGATTAATAATTTTTTTAATAATAATTGTAATTAAAAATTAAAAATTTATTTAATTTAAATTTTAGAGCAACCTATTAAATTTATTTAATTTAAATTTTAGAGCAACCTATTAAATTTATTTAATTTAAATTTTAGGGTAATTTATTAATTTTATGGCAATTGTAGTTTCAATTATGTAACAATACTTTTAAATTGAAAATAATTTAGTAGTTTTCCCTACATGACAGACTGACCGACACAGTCAATAACATTTTGAATTTTCTGATTTTATTAGAAATTTCAAATTATGACAGTCAGTCTCATTGGTTTTACTTTTTGGCAGTTTGCTTTTGTATAAATTATAAATTATTATTATTTAGAATACAGTCAATACACACTCTGATATAGTCTGTACAGTCTGAAATTTGAATACACAGGTACAAACAAACTACATATCTGAGATTCCTTAATTAATTTTTACAGATTACATACTATTGTGAAGTGTAAAAATGGCATCGCAGCAATGAAGTCAAGGGGCAAATGTACCAGGAGAACTCATTCTCAAAAAAGACCCAAGGTCTCCATTGTGGGAGTTTGTAGAAATTATTGACAAAAATCATGGGGGCAGTTCGTATAAATGGAAATGTAGTGAACGCAATAGCATCTGAAATGGTTCATACACTAGAGTGAAGGCCCATCTCACTGGGCAAACTAACACGGGTGTGTTGATATGCCCTGGTCCAAATGGTCCCAATGGCCAACCTGGACCAGGTTTAAATCCTGAAAAACTTATGTTCTATGCATCTTTGCAAGATGTTGTTGATAGGAGACATGCTAATAAAGGAAAGCTCCCTATTCAAAACACTACAACTAGGCCCCCATTGCCATCTAGACCGGTTGCCACAAGTAACAAAAGGCCTACTTTAGGACCTCCTGAAACAGCATTCAATAATCAGGGCAGAGAAGTAGCCGATGAGCATGTAGCTCGTTGCATCTATGCAAATGAGCTAGCATTCAATTTGGTGCGCTCCCCATATTGGCAAAATATGATTAAAGCGGTCAATGAAGCACCAAAAGGGTACAAGACCCCCGGGTATGAAAAGGTCTGCACCAGATTGCTGACATCAGAAAGGCAATCCGTGGATAGACAGTTGCAGTCAATCCGGGATACATGGACAGAAACAAGTGTGTCTATAGTTTCTGATGGATGGAGGTATCAAAGAAACCGTCCTTTAATCAATGTTATTGCAATATGCTCCCAAGGGGCAATGTTTTTTAAGGTTATTGATTGCAGTGGAGTGGAGAAAGATGCAGCATTCATTTCCAATATTCTTATTGATGCAATAAAAAGTGTGGGGCCACAGAATGTTGTCCAAGTCATCACGGACAATGCACGGGTATGTAGAGCTACAGGGTTGACTGTGGAGGGTCGATATGATCACATATTTTGGACTCCATGTGCAGTGCATTCGTTGAACCTTATGCTTGCCAAGATTGGTGAGATTGAGTGGATCAACGAAATTTATGTGGCGGCGAAGGAGATCCAAATGTTCATAACTAATCATTTGATGTCTCAATCCATATATAGGGGTTTTGCAAAGTTGGAGCTATTGAAGGTACTCCATTTTTAATTAGTGTTATTTGACAATTTGTATTATGAATTATGAATTTTAATCGTATTTAAATATGATTTATCATTTCTAATTTGAGATTTGACTTTTCAAAACTTATGTAGGTTGTTGAAACTCATTTTGCCTCCCACACTCTAGTCATAAAGAGGCTCATGGAAGTCAAACAAGCATTACAAGCAATGGTCATTGACCCTCTTTGGGAATCATGGAGGACTTCCACTTCTGATAGGGGGCAAAAAATCAGTCTATCATTCTTGATGATGCATGGTGGGACAAGGTCCAATATCTTTTGTAGTTTACAAAACCAATCCTGACCATGATCAGGACATTTGACACATATATGCCTTGCTTGGGGGAAGTCTATGAAAACATAGATAGTATGCTTGAGAGAATAAGGGAAATTATCAAGGCAAGTGAAAGTGACCCTTTTGAAGTATTTTACAATGAAATAAAGGACATAGTTACCAAAAGGTGGAACAAAATGACCACACCATTATACCTTTTGGCCTATGCACTCCACCCCAAATATTATCATTGCAAAATTTTGTCTTTACCTGGTAGGACAACACCAAACAAGGATTCTGAAGTGGTACAAGGATACAAGATAGCTTTGAGGAAGATATATAGGGATGTGGGCATTGCATTGGAAGTATGTGAGGAATTTGGAGGATTTGTACAATCCACTGGTAACTTTTCAAATCCACAAGCCATGAATGATCGAGGGCATCTTGATCCTATTACTTGGTGGGGCTTCCATGGCAGGGATAGCATTCATCTCTCGACCTTGGCCACTAGGTTGTTATCGCAAGTTGCCAATTCCTCATCAGCTGAGAGGAATTGGAGTACATATGGCTTCATCCATTCAATGAAGCGAAACAGATTGGGAGCAGCAGAGGCCGAGGATCTTGTGTATGTTCATTCCAACCTCCGCCTTCTATCACATTCCTGTCCAGAGTATAAGAAAGGTCCGAGCAGGATGTGGGATGTGGAGTCCGAGATTTCTGATCTAAACATGACATTGAATGCCATGACTCACCTCAACCTACTTGAGGAGGTTACACCACCAGTTCATCCTCCTTCTACATATTACAACATTTCCAACCCCCCACCATCTATTCATGATGTAGAGATTCAATATCCAGATGAGGATATAGACCCATTTCATGATATGTAATTACTAATTAGATATACTTTACACTATAATATTAGTAGAGTGATCATTGATCACTCATTTTTGTAACTATCATCATTTTCAATTTTCCATGAGGCAAGATGTATCATTTCAGTTTTCCTATTTCAGTGTTCATATTTATATATGATTTCAGATTTTAGTTCTAGTGATGTGATTCATGAATGGTTTTCCGTTTTGATTATAGACTTTTAATATGTTTTTAAAAATTTAAAATTTGATGTATCCTAGCCGTATCTGGATCCTAGCTTTTCAAAAAATTGGCGGATCCATATCCGTATCCGTATCCTGGTAACCTAGCATAAGTAATTTTCTAGCCTTTAATTACCCTAGCATTGTTAACTTCAGTTTTAGGTCTCCAAAGTTTGCCTTAGCTAGGGCATCATCAACCAACTCTTGAAGTTGTTGAGGAAGCCCTAATTCTTTCCAATCTTGGCAAGCACCATCTAAAGAGGGAGGCCATCCTCTTTGATGCTCTAGGGTTAGGTGAATTTCTCCATTAAAACCCTAAGCTGTTCATCAATGTTCCCCCAATTTTCTGGGATGGGAGGACGCGGGAGCGGGGAAATGCACATTCGGGACGCGTGGAGACCACCCCCAAATTTTAGGGAAATTCGAGGGGGACGGGGTTACGTCCCTAAAATTATAAAAATAAAATAAAATACCAAAAATAATATTTCATTTGACGTATCTTTATGATTGTGCAATGTAAATACCATAGTTACCAGGATCGCAAGTCAACTTGCGTTTTTCACGAGTTTGACGCGGATCGGGACCTGGGCGAGCCGACTTGGCACGGGACGAGTTAAAATCGGTGCGCTTTCACCCGATATTTACCGCTTCAATTTCGCTGCTTGCCAGTTATTTTAACTCGTGCTCCTTTCATTACCGCCAGACACTACGCAGCAGCAATCCCTCTCCAGCATCAGTCGACCAGACCCGCAGCAGTCCGCGTCCAGAAACATTCGATCGGCAGCAGTATTCCACCTGTAGCAGTCGACTGGAAGCAACGTCTAGCAGCAGCGTCCAGCTCCAAGCTCCAAGCTCTGTCCAGAACGACCACGACCACAACAGCATTGGCACAGATAGACTCGGGCGCAGGCAAGGGCACGGGCACACAGAGTCGACTCCATCGGGTTGTGCCTCCATTTTCAACTGTTTCGAACAGCTACACTGTTTTTTTGTTTTTTTTTAATTTACATTTTTTTAAATTTTGTTTTAATTTTATTTACAATAAACTATGTTATTATTTATATTTTAAATGATTTTATTTTTGTTTTTATTTTATCAATTTTTATTCATACCTATTTATAATAATAGTAATAATCGGGTATAAATAAAAATTAATAAAATAAAAACAAAAATTAAAATAAAACCATCTTATTAATAAAATAAAAACAAAAATAAAATCATTTAAATTAATAAAATAAAAATAAAATCATTTTTATTCATGTTATGGATGAGAGTTGGACATATATTTTCAATTTTGGACATCTTTCTGGATTATGAACTCATCTTATGGATGAGAGTTCCATAAGAGTTGGACATATATTTTCAATTTTGGACATCTTTGTGGATTATGAACTCATTTGATGGATGAGAGTTGATATATTTTAGACATCTATGATATCTTTTGGACATCTATTTATATCTTGCACTATATGGGCATAGCTATTTTGAATATCTATGAAATCTCTTTTCTGAATTCAAAATATAGGTATATATTTTATTTTTTGTATTTGCCGATTTTTTCTCGATCCGATTCAAACTCTTCACTCTTTTGCCTCGCCAATTTATTGTCGATTCCGAGTCTGGTAAGTATGGTAAATACTAAATATATTGATTTTTTTTTCTAAGTAGTACTAAGTAGGGATTGTAAAAAGTGAAAATAATGGAAAAACAAATAAAAAATATTCTCAGGGGCATGAGTGGGGGAAACGTTTCGCCAAGAGTCCCGGGGATGCCGAGACGCATGAAACACGGGAAACGCGTCCCCGACCCTGCGGGACGCCTCCCCGTGGAACACTGTTGTTCATCTACTCATCTAACCTAATTTTCTGAGTTTGTAATTATTTAAATTTTATTGTTAGGTTAAACTCACATTTTCATGTGTAATTCTGCATTTTCATGGTAGGATTAGGGTTAGATTTAGGTCTGCAATTTTAAGACAAAAACCCTAAAAATTAAAATATTATTTGTTTTGCATTTTTTGGCCTCCCTAAAATTTCGGCCCTTCCTCCTATAATTTCGGCCTGCCCTATTTGTCCCTAAAAGCCCTAGGGCAAAATTTTATGAGCCCTAGGGCGAAATTTTATGAGCCCTAAAAATCCCAAAATTATCAAAATCTCTCTAAAAAACCCTAATTTCTGAGTTTTGTATCTATTGTAGATATTATGTTAGATTAGCCTTATGTCTTTATTTTCTGAGTATTGTACATTTTGTCATTATTATCTTAGTTTAAATTTTGATATTTGTTATGTTTTATGCATTTTTGTAAATTTTAAATAATTAAAAAAGCCCTATTTCTGAGTTTTTCCCGTGTTTTTTTACCCTAAGTGCAGATCCAAAACCCTCTATCCTACCTCACTTCCTTTCCTTCCTAGCTTTGCTCCCTTCTCCTTCCTTCATCCTCAATCTCCCTTCCACTTCCAGCCTGCTGCCCTCTCTTCTGCTCCTCATTCTCCAGCTCCCTCTCCATTTTCGCAGCTCCCTTTACCAACCCTTGTCCCTTCCTTTCATCCTTGCTTCTGCTCCCTTATTCCCTGCTCCTTCCTACCCTATTCGTTGCCCTTCCTTCAACATTGTGCCTCCCATCCGAGCCCTCTTTACCTTCATAACACAGGTCTGCAAATTAATTTGCAGACCCCATGCGTCCTCCTTTCTCCACAGCACAAACACAAACAGAAGACGAAAAAGTTAACACATTAATTTAGGTTGTCTTTATTTTATTTCTTAGGTTAGTTCATTGTATTTCATACACCACGAAAGTTACATCTCTGTTGCGTTTTCTCATGTAAAGATCTGAGTTTTGTTTTGGTTTGAATTATAATTTATTTCTGTTAATTAAAGCTAGTTATTGAGTGAATGCTAAAGTGTTTGTTTGACGGTGGAGAAGTCTCTTGGCAAACCTAAACTTGCAATACTATTGTACTGTAGGTAGATTACAGATCTGGAAGTTGTGTTTGTAATAGGTTATTTTGGCACTAGTTTAGCCTTTTATGTCACTAATTTTTTATGTAAGTTATTTATTGAATATCGAATGGTGGATAACTGTTACCACAAAACTAAATTGCTAGACCATTTATTTTATGTTAATGTATATTTACATACAGATCTGAAGATTACATTTGCAACACCTTTGATCTTTTAAATGATAAATGCTAAGTGACTTACTTGCAAATAATACATTGAATTCGTTGTTGGATACATATTGGTGAATGATATTTATACAAGAACTCTCACGTTGAATTAATATTGTCATTAATTTACTATTGTTATGATACATGCTTATGACTTTTCTTGATACAAGTGGGTTGATACTCTTGAATTAAATGATATTTCTAACATGATGATCTTGGATTGACCTTACACTTTGATTGAGTGTTCATGTTGGATGATAATCCTTGGTGAATCTTAGCATAATTGGTGATACTATTGATCACATACTTTGCCTAACTTACTTCTATTGACATTGGATGATTAATTGTAAGTTATAATCATATTGACTCCATCTAGGCACTGGTCTAACTATTCATTGCATAGAGAACATAGTCTTTTGGTTGGATCGGTGTTCTACAGGGTTTCATAAGGATACTTCTCCTTGGATGTTCTGAAGCTCCGAAGAAGTTAGAATAGTGATCCAGGTGACATTGGGTCATTTTTCTTATTTTTGCTTATCGGGAACTAGCCCTGCTAGTTTACCTCGTAACACTTTTGGCGTCATTGTCGAGGACGTTTCAAAGATTGAAGTGGTCTATCCAGAGTCATTACACCCTTGGCAAAACGACATTTGGTAAGAACTCAAAGGTGAGTCCTTCTTCCTTATATTTTGAAAATATCTATAAAGGACTAACCCCGTAGGTCTTATCTGGCGACTCCACTCATTCAAGGCGACTCCACTCTTCAAGAAGCAAATTCAGGACAATCACCATCATCTCAGGTATGTATTTGTTTAGTGCTTTCGGTGAGGTTTGTTTAAGTCTAACTTGGCAAGTCAATCTTGGCAACTCCGATTGAAGAAAATACAAAGGAAGTACTCTACAAAACTGAAAGTCAAGAGATATGGGGATCATCAATCCATTCGACTTCTCAAATATTCTGGGATACCCGAATAGGTTCAACAAGCATCGCTGCCTGAAAATTATCCCGATGTTCCACAAGGAAAAAGATACTGCTACAGCATATGTCATGAAATTCAAAGGAGTTTTGACAGCATGGGATATCGCAGATGAGGACACCATTTTACAGTTGTTCGTAATGTCCTTCAAGCTTGGAGGTGATCAAGATATGGATGCTTGGTACGGAGGTCTCCCTCCTATGGGGATATCTTCCTTCTTCCAACTCGTTGAAGTATTTTGCGGTCAATGGGGTCCCAATGCTAAAGAAGAAATCATGAAAATCGTAAAGGACAATCATACGGATGTTGACAAACAAGTATTAGAAGAGCAGGAAACAGTCCCTGACGAAGATCAATTCTCAGAAGGTTTACTTGAATAAAACATTGTTCAGAACCGGGGAAATGACGTAATGGCCCTAGTGACCGGAGATGGAGTGACTCGTGAAGATGAAAAGCAAGAATCTTTAATTGAAGAAACTGAAGGATATAAAGAAAAGGTGAATTTTCCGTGCCCCCGGATTATGGTTTCTTATGATATTTTGGCTCTCTTGGAAGAAAATTACAGGTTTACAGAAGAAAACGATTATTGGAAGTTCCTTGGTCCACCGATGTACGATTCTTCGAAACCTTGTAGCATCATGGTGGACCGTCTTCCGAGCACATGCGTGGGTGAAGAAGCTTACTCTACCTTCGATGGTGAATGGATCAACCCTTTTGCTTTGCTCAAAGATGCAGTGGTGCAAGATGTGGTGCCTGTTGTCGATGGCCACATGCAAAGTTTCTCCATTGTCTCTCAGTTCATGGTATGCCCTGTTATCACCAATCTCGTAGTTGCCCCTAAAGGTGGGTCCAGAAGGACGGTAGAGGGGACAGGAAACTAAAGTGGTGAAACTAGAGAGCCTCGATCTCCAAGGGATTGGTTGTCACGCCAATCGAGGCAATCTTCACTTTAGTTATCAAAGCCAAGATAACAAGGGGGAGACCCAGATCTACTCCCGATAGGAGAGATCAACCCAAATCACCAAATCAAATCATATAGGATGAAGTACGTAAGGTGACTGGTATGGAACCCTAGAATTGAGGAAATAAGACCACTGTGGAGGCTTAGGGAAGGTGCTAGATGATAAAGATTAGTAACACACAATGACTTGATAATTAAGTACGATTCCAGGATTCAAGTGCTAGTTTAAAATGGTCAAATTCAGCTGCCTTGGGAAACGTGACCCTTAAAACAGGGAAAGTGTCCCAAAGACTTAATTTGAGGTTGGGGGCTTTCTAGCACAGCTTGTGAAATAGATTTGACAATGTTAAAACCAACAAGCTCGGGAAAATGAACTAATAGACAGGCAAACCAGATAGCCAGGGAAAGTCGTGAGGGTTTAAGGAAGCCAATGCCTTGGGGTTTAGGCCTATGGAGTCCTCCAAGTGTGACGTTTTGAAGAACCCACTTCAATAATTGTCGGATACCAAAAACCCAAAAATAGTTATGCTGTAAACCAAGTCTGTTGACCCAAGGATTTTTCAGAAGGAAATTGCTTAGGGTTTTTTATGTAAATGACAGATGGGTAGTTTTGAGAAACAGAAATCTTACCTCACAAGCGTGCCTGAATGATGGAGATGTTTGCCAAGGTGTTGAGGATTTCTCCCGCAAAGTTCAAATGAGAAATTGTTGAGTTATCTTGCATCCACGAATTGTCCAGCTCCACATGTGCGCCCCTCCTCTACCTGATGAACCAAGGACAATGAAAATTCATCAGTTCAATCAAGCATGAAAGAAATACAAATGATGAATAAGATCACAAAGAGTAAGAGGTACATAGACAATAATACTCCCTGTAACCGACGAAGAGAAGAGAAACTTGCAGGGCAGGTCTCCCTAGCCAATGCGCCTTCCTCACCAATTCGGCCTCCTCACCTATAGATAAAAACGTGGAAAAATAGATATGCAAAAATAATCACCAACCCTCAGTGCAGAGGAAGAATAGTTTCAATCAACACCATTGATATCCAAAACCAAGAGACAAGTATCTGTGAGAAAATATTTTAGTCCAAAATTCCAGAGCCAAAAGTCCCTTTATAATGAGAAGCTCTCTCCTTTAAATAGGATGGAGAGATACCAAAACCCTAACCACCTTTTGAATGGATGGCTAAGATTAAAGATCAAAATGTTCTAATCTACGGTTGAGATGAGCTCAACAATAAAGTACATGGATCAACTCAAAAATATAACATACATGGACAAAATCGCCCTAGGAGAGGGGGTCCCACTCAATGTGACAAAATAAACATGATAACCCGCTCATGGTGGGTCTAGGGGGCATAATCTAACCTCCTATTCAATCTCCATGGCACAATAACATCAAATAACTCAACCAAGCACCAAATCGTGCTCCTCTAGGAAAGTCGTGAGCCTCCAAAGGCTCCAGAAAATCATAAAATGTGCCAAAGAGATGGGTGTGGGCCCCACTGGATGCTGCAACCGCTGTGGAAGATGTGGGAGACATCACACTCATCATAGAAACTCATCCCATGCCATTTCCTTGCCTCAATGGCCCAAATCGAATTCTTCAGTAGCCAATTTAACCATTTTTTATCCTCTGTAAATCCTCTAGAAAGAAACAAAATTCTTGTAACTCTCTGCCTGGTCACCTGGGGCCAAATATGACTGCACCAATGTGTCCGAGAACAAAACAATATAGTAAAAACAAGTGGCTACACTGCATGTCCCCTTTGTAGCGTCATAGGAAAACCAATCACATCATCATTCTGCTCTGACAGGCCATTTAACATGGCAAATATGCACCAGAATGATAAACTGAGAAAAATACTCACTGTAACTGCCCGGAACTGAAAACCAACTGTCTCATTGGACTCAGAGAGCCCAAATGTACTAAGGGTGTGTACTCATACACCATACGGATCCCTGCAAGATCATATAATATCTCCAATATATCCAAACAGGTAAAAATAATAATAAATCTGTAAATGATCAAATATGTTGAAATGTCAGATCATCATCATAAACCTATAACCAATGCATGGAACCAACTGGTGACCTGTAATAGACCATAAATCATCCATCTGCAACATCCAAGGTCTATCCACCTCATGTCCTGTAGTTGACTTTGGTCAAACCTAGTCAACGTGACCCATAAAATGACCTAGGCTAAAATCAAACTGCTGCAAGTGTTAGAGGTTAAGACATGCTCTACAAATCATTCAAGTAGCAATTATAACATATAGTAATCAATTCTCTGGCGATCTAAAACCAAATATAAAGTGTTTTCAATATTTATTAAGACTCAGACTAGACTTTCAAAACCATACTCACTTCATAGTTGTGATCAATTTGCTAGTGATGGGTGAAGGCTAAAACTTGTAAGGCTAGGCTAAGGGTTGACTACTGACTTGACATTGTGACAGTTTGGAAATGAGGGGATACACACTCTAGCATATGTTGGACAAGCAGTAACACAGGGGATGGCAGTGTCTCACAAATGGGTAAGTTGTTTCAGAAGTGCTTATTCAACCTTGACCGATGCCTACAACTCACATCCAAGTTGATACAGCTCCGTGAGGATCTTTTCTAGAGCCACCATGAGTCATGACTAGGTGCCCGGCAAACCGTAACTCGGGACTCTAGGGGACATAGTGCGAGTTGTCCCTTACTCCATCTCACATGATAACTCGCAAGCTAGTGAGGAATAAATCAATTCAAGTGAGGCCAGCAATCATTAGATATAGCATTTGTTAAACCATTGCCTTTTAGGCCTTCGATGCATTTCCATAGCCTTGATCTGTGTGTGTTAAGAAACACATTCTTGGATTTACATTTATTAGGCTCTATGGTCCATGTGTGTTCAGAAACATGATTCCATGGATTTACATTTCACATTTAACTTTCAAAGCCAATTTCATTAGGCTTGCCCTTCATTCATGTGTGTTCAGAAACACGATTCCACGAATGGGCTTTCATATAAGATATACATTTCATTTCCATATACACTATACTTATGGTAGCACTATCTGTTTCAGGTTTAGCCGACACAACTTAGGCAACTCAGAGTCGAGACACAATACAACAGGGAAGCTCATCCAACAAAGAGGCTAAAGCGGGGGAAGGTCCTCCATGCCATTAGTCAAGTAGTAAATCAGGGTAATCAACAATAACTGGAAGGTAATGGATGGGTGGAGAAAGTGAATAATGAGACCAATACTAGCAAGCCAAAAGATGGTGGGAATGATCACCTCTATTCTCCCTAAGGAGGGTAAAACCAATCAGTATAGGCCAATAACTTCTAAGTCTAAGTGAGGACATATATATATATAAATGATACAACCAGGTCCAAATATCTATATGATCTCTAGATCATGACTCTAAGTGCTAAGACATGCCACAAGAATGAGTATAAAAGCAATCATAACCATAACACAAGATAATTCCTGCTGGGTCACACCTGTGCATAAACAATCTGAACCATCATCTGTCCACTAAGAAACTGTTGCTGCAACTCTAGGCAATACATACTGCTTTGTAAATGGCTAAATGGCTACATCAGTCATCAAACCTGAGTTTCCTGAGACTCGGTCAAGGCATAGGAATATACAGCTGTCCATAAACATAATAGTGCTCCAATATAGATGCTCATCTCAGCATCTCAATGTAAGGGAACTGGCTGAAAAATGTACTGAAATCTGGAATAAAACATATGGAGGCCCAGCTACTATATATGTGATAACATGCCCTAACCCGCAAAATTCTACGATAAGTGTTCAGCCTTTTTTGTCCAGTATCGATAAGTTTTCAACAATACTTTCCAGTAAAACCAATACAGGTATGTGGACAGGTATGATTTTCTTTTCACAATGTCACAATTTCTATTGTTTATCTTTTCGTTTGAAATGTGAAAGCTTGAATTATGTGGTTGACAATTTCGAAATGGTAAAGATCATTAGGGTTACTAACATAATAATTATAAAGAAGAGCAATATGCATGTATTTCAAAAGGATTGTTGAAACAGGTTGCAGCTGACATATGAAGATTTGCAAGGTCCACATCCACCAATGCTTTCTCAAATTCGCAATCAAGCAATTTTTAAGCAAAAATTTTTCTCAACGCCAGTATATGATGAAGATTATCCATACATTAGCCCGGTAGAAGCTTGGATAAATGGAGCTTGTGAAATCAACCCTTCTCCGTGGAAGCAATATCAAAGATCTCAGGTCCCCGTAGCCATCCAATCCTCATCTCATATCATGATGGAGACCTTGGTATGTATCTGCTTCGTGATCAATAAGATCTTGTCATGGATTCATTCTAAAGACAAGGTAAAGCACCAGGTATGAATTGTTTACTCAAATGGTTACATTGGTGGTATGATTTTACTTAATCATTTCC
Source organism: Larix kaempferi (assembly GCA_027924585.1). Classification (NCBI taxonomy): domain Eukaryota; kingdom Viridiplantae; phylum Streptophyta; class Pinopsida; order Pinales; family Pinaceae; genus Larix; species Larix kaempferi. The sequence goes on from BSBM01000286.1 coordinate 3,395,656, forward strand.
ACTTGTTATGTTTAACATAGTTAGGTTTAGTTAGGCATATACTATTATCCATGCATTGCATTTGACGTTCTTCATATATACATAGGTTAGTTGCTTGTTTTTTCAGTCTGATTTATGAGCAAGGCAAGACAGAAGTGTCTGCCCCTTGGTAGTTTGATGTCCTTGGTTATTTGATATGTGTGTAGGTCTACAAGTACCCAGATGATTCTTAGATTCTCGAGCACCCTCAGGAGGAGTAGTCGTCCCGCAGTTGGAGCCAGTGTTACGATGGTACCTGTTATCACACCATAGTAGCAGGGCTACTATTCTTGTACAGCAGATATCTGCACATTCCAGAGCTTACAGAGCATGGCTATATATTATGGATCACTCATGATCAGAGCAGTATATTATATGACCTTGTGTCAAGGCTGAGCCTTGAGAGTTCAGATTTGATGACTGATGTGACCACTTATCCCATTACAGTTTCAGTTCAGTGCCTAGAGATGTATTTCAGCAGTGTTTCAGATGATGCATGATGATTGCTATTATGATGATGTTGTATGATCTATGGATATGTTCTCACTGACAGTGGATTATTAGCTTGTTGATTTAGTCATGATTATAGCATGTGCTTGGTATATTATTCCTGATGTGGCAAACTATTTAAAATGAACTGTAAACCTTAAAATGGACAATTGCTTGCACTTTTAGGTCATTTAACAAAACTTACTGGTATTTCACCTTACATAGACATGGTCTTTCCCGACACCTGTTGTCTGCCAGTGTAGGCTCCATATCCACTTGTCTCCATCCATACATGACCTTCCTGTTTGACTTTAAACCCTGACTTGTCTCATTTGACTTCCTGGTACTGAGGACTTCCCTATTTTTCTACCTCTGTGTTTGGACCGCATCCCTATTTATTCAGTGTCTCGGCTCTGAGTTGGTGACAGGGCTCTGAGTTGGTGACAGAACTTGCCTTTGGTAAGTTGGATTGTAGGCCTAAATCATTCTGGTCGGTTGTCCCGATGTTTGGCATTGGCTCGAACTCCCCCTAGTCACTTGAGATGTTGTTGGCTAAAACTGAAAGCTCATGTTCTACCTGTGGAAACTAAATGAATTCGCCCATGGAAACAAAAAAAGGGGCAAGAGCAATGAAAAGCTAAAATACTCCTCGAAGAGTATAAGAAAGGTCCAAAAAGCAATAGTTCTTAAAAGTTATATCTAAACAATTGCTGACCTTGTGAAAATATGAAAAACATGCCCTGGATGCAAGCTGCAACTAGTTGTGCTTCTCAGCACATCTGAAATCCGAAGGGTTATGTAGGCCAAAAAGGCCATGGAAATAAATTGAATGATCCTAATGAACTTGGATCAACTTGATGTAGACATGATGCCTAAGTTGAATAAGCACTCTCTAAACAACTTATCCATTTGTGAGGCACAGCCATCCCCCGTGTTCTTTTGTCCAACACAGAGTTTGTAGCTTCCCCCTTTCCCAGTCCAAAGTATTTTTGAGTTAAGTTAGACAAGTCAAACCCTTGGCCCAACCTTGCTCCTAGCCTTCATCCTTCACTAGCAGTTTGACCATGTCCAATGGGTGAGTTTGTCATTTGAACTATGGTGCAAGTAATTTTATATAACAACGGAATATGTTAATATAATTAATGCCACTGAATGGAACTTGTACTTTGAGCTTAGCTATGGAATGATTAAAGAAGCATTGTCTTAGTCTACTGATGTGATTTATCCTTGATTATATATATTCTTGGGATCCGTATTGATGATGATTTATGGTCCCACATGTTTGATGATGATATCATATGATGGACATATGATACAGATGATGATTGATCCAGTTCAGCAGGTTATTATCATTACAGATCAGCAGATTATACATTGTCCATATATGGTGGACCCTACAGCTGGCCCATTAGGGCAACCCAGGGTGTATGAGTACTCATTCCTAGTGGATTTGGGTCTTCTGGATCCATTGAGACACTTATCTTTCAGTTCCGGGCACTTCTGACAGTGATTGATGCAGTTTTACACTTGTTGACCAGATTTGGGGCTGATTTCCCAGCCTGAGCAGCAGGGGCCCCGAGAGGCCGGTTCACCTAGGGCGCTGATGATGGAGGGGGTGGTCCAGCCACTTGTTATTACCATTTATCCCCCCTCCCGGAGAGCCTGGTGGGCTCAGATTGGCAGCGCTAGCACCCTAGGAGGCAGTTTTGGCACTTTCACAGTTCCCGAGGCAGTTAAAAAATGGGATAAAGTGGTCACTGAGGAAATCGATTTGGGCAATTGAGGCAAGGTTTTGGCATTTGGTTTTCACAGAGGTCTTCCAGGGTGATCTCACTATCTTCCAGTCAGTTTTCACCATGTGGGTATCTCCAGATTGATCACAGGAGGACATTTACTGCTCGACTGTCATGGATTCTGAGGACAGTTTTGGTCATTATCATTATATTGGACATATTTTATTATTTTATTGTGCCTTGGGGTGAGCTAGCAAGGATTTATACCTCCTAGCCCCACCATGTGCTTATTTTATCATGTCCTAGTCATCATGAGGTGGATTATTGTACTTTATACCCCTCTTGAGGGATGACGTCACCCTCCATTGTACCACTTAGTGAGGGCGCTATTGTTATGTTGAGTGATCCATGTGATATATTGTTATGGATTCATCCTAGCCATTGATTGTATGATGAGATCTTATAATCTCAACCACTCATGTGATGTAGTATTGTAGAGTGGTATAGGGTTTTGGTCTTTATTATCCTATATAAGGAGGAGACCCCCCATTGTAAAGCTCACCTTTGGAGCTCTGGAATATTGGAATAGAAGATTTTTTGTGGAGCACATCTCTCTTGGCTTGTGGATTCTCTTGCATATTGAATATAAAGTATCTCTTCTATGTATCATTGTGGATCTATGTGTTTTTGCTAACCTTTTGACAGGAAAGTCGAATTGGAGAGAGGAGGACGACTTTTGGAGGGTTATTGTTGGAGGGATCCACATATTCTCTCTTGGGTTGATCTTGTGACAGGGAGTATCATTATTGTATCTTCGTGACATAGTTGATGCTTTCTATTACATCTTTCTACCATTTTCATAATCATCTTGCTTGACTTGTTTCTTTGATCTTGTCTTGTAGGAGGAGGACGATTTGGCTATCTTGGAGAAGGGAGATTTGGTTGGAGCACTTGGATCTCACTCTTGAATATAAACATAGGAGAATGCTATCAACTTGCAAGGTGGCTATAAGCAAATTGAGGTAAGATCTACAAGGTATGTGCCTCTTTCATCCATTCTATCTCCATTGGTCATAAAACCCTAATTAAATCAAAACCCCAATTTTTGGTATTTCTTAGATCTACTTAGATCTAGCCCTCATTTTGAAAAGATATTGAAAACCCACCTCTATAGCATCCACCCCTAGTTGGATCTATAGTTTGGTGGTGATTGGCTAAGAATTGATCCATTTTCTAAGATAAAAAGCTCTCCTTGACCTAAAGCGCACTTCCTTGAGAGAGGCTTGTTGGGCTAGATCTAGCACATGGGTAGGTGAGATCTCACATGATTTGGCATCTAGACACTTGATAACCTAAACCCATGTCCTTACTTTGGTGAAAACTACCTTGTGGACATCTCTCCATGTTTTGAGGGGTTGAAACCCCCTTTTGATTTCATTGGTAATTTAAAACTTAGATCTACTAAGATCTACCCATTGGATTCACTTGAAACTTTGAACATGCATAGATCGGGGTACTAGCATCCCGGATCTACATTTTGGTGGCCATTGGACTTGGTTTGGTCCACCAAAACCACTTTTTGCCTCTCCTTGAGAAAGTCGCACCCCTTGGGAATTTTGAGTTGGACCACTTCTAGGAAGTGGGTGTTGGAGATTTTTGTGGATTTGGATTGCCCATGCCTTGAAACCTAGGTCTAGACTGTCCTTTTGTCCCGATCTACCTTGGGGATTGCATTCCTTGTTTTGAGGAATTGTGGTCCACTTTTGGTCATCACCTAAAAACCTAGATCTAGCAAGATCCAACCATTGGATCTCATCCAAACCACTTGACTTGGCTTCTCGGTGTCCCGATCTACACTTGACATTCTTCTTGACCCCATTAGCCCATCCAACAAGGCACTAGTCCTTCCCCAAGCAAGGCGCACTTCTTGGGATTAGTGTCAAACCCTAGATCTAGCACATGGGTAATCCTAGAACCAACTCTAACTTGTAGATCTAACCTAGATCTAGCCTATAGTACCATCTTCACACTTAACTTCACCTTGTGGGCCTTTCTAGAACCATTTCACACTTCCCAAGGCAACAAGACCCACTTGTGTAAACACATGGTACTATACTTAATAATCATACCCCATCAAGTGGCCTAAACCATACATAGATTGAAACATTAATTATCCATGATACCACCTTCAACCATACCTCAAACATTAGGTCCACTTAGCCTTGCATTGGTTTCCGTAACTTATCATTTATTCACCCTTTGAAACCTTTGCTTGGGTCCAATCAACTGTGATTGGGGTATTAGGGTCTCCCCCTTGGTCTGGTTATACCCTGACTTAAAGCGAAGAGTGCCTCGGTTGACGTGACTCCCACATTGCATTGGGAACCGTGGCATCTCTTAGGTCACCTCTTTAGTTGCCTAACTCCTCTACCGTCCCGGATGGGATACCTCTAGGGGCAACTACAAGTTGTGTGATAACAGTACCAATACCAGCGCACATGCAGAGGTGCCCGTGGGAGAGGGGGTCATTTTTTTCGCCAGGAGGGGTGTTTAGCCAGCTTTTTCTAAGTAGGGGTTATGGTCAGACCCGATGGTTTCTCCCTTGGAAGTACTATGGCTTAGTGGCATTTCTGACTACCTCATGAAAGGGCTTGAAGCCCTGAGGTTGGTGTCTGGGGCTTCCATGGGTGGATCACTGGGTCACATGACCCCAACCCTGATTCCGCATTCCCGTGACAGATCTTTCAGCACTGAGGCATCTCTTCCTCCCCAGGTCACCTCTAGCACCCTTTTGGCCCTCCAGTTCACCAATGCCCTCTCTTTGGGCCCTCCTTCAGATGATTACATCATCCTTGATGCCTGACTATGATGCTTGATAAGGGGGGGTGTTGAGGGATTTTCACTTCTGTTGGGGTTAGTTGGGGCATGACGACCCCCCCCCCTCCACGGTCTGGCCTTAAGAACAAACCGATATGCTCATTTTTAGCTGTTTTAGTCATGTGTAGGTAAATTATGGGGAAAATGCCCCAAATTACCCAGTATTCTGATTATTTTATATTATTATTGTTTTAATTTTAAGTTGACATTTATAATTTTAAGTTGACATTTATAATTTCAAATTGACATTTTAAAAAGACACGTCAGCTTGGATTTTATTTATTTTTGTAAAAGTGAATGTGAAAAAGGTATAAATAACTTTTCTTCACTTCATTTTTAGATATCAACTTTATGGGATTACACTTTTATTTTTTATTTTTGCCCTAACTAGGGCTCTTTGAGTGATGTCCACCTCTTCAGGATGATCATGATCAACGTTGCAAAAATCGCCGAAAAATCGCGACTTTTTGAAAACGTCGCGAGGTTTTACCTCTGCCGAAAAATCGACGCTTAAAAATCGCTACTTTTTAAAAAATCGGCGACTTCCGACTTTTTAAAAAAATCGACGCTTTTTTCGAAAAAATCGCGAGTTGATGGAAAAGATCGCCCAAGCTTTTTCACAGTTTTAAAAACTCGGGTTTTTTTTTATAAATTTGATGAGTTTTGTACATGTAACATTGATGTCAACAATACTAAATGGTAATGTTAAATTCTCTTTATCTTTCATTTTCCATCATTTTACTTAAATTTTTAACATTACCATTAATTGTTTCAGGATGTTTGAGAGTGGTTCCAACCTCATCAAACTTCATATGCAAAAAATAGGATTTTAGATCCCATTTAGAATTCAACAGACTTAATGGTTTTCAGGATTTCAAGATTCCAACGCTTCCAGTGGATTCTATCATGTATGTGGGTAAGGGATTGGAATTTAATGAAGTACATCAAACTCTCTATGTACCTTGATGTTGGTGGTGTCGATGCCTGATTGTTAAAGTTGTTTGAATTCCACTGTCATGACTAATAAAAAAATGTACCCTTCAGTCAAGCAAAATCACTTATTAAGCATGGGAAGCTCTTTCTACCTTATTTTAAACCTTGGATTAAGAAGTTTGAACAAAATTGTAGGGTGTTAATTGATTTCCTTGGAGGATCAACTTCGAGATTGGAGGCAGAGACAAAGTCTAGAGCCTAGAGGTGGGGGAACATGGTGCTATTGATGAATATGATCTCGACATAGACAATGATTTTGATGATTATGTTTTTTCAATTTTGATTTAGATATGTATTGCGCTTGGTGCCATTTTGATAATATTTTGTCTCTAATGGTTTGGAATCATAGCTTGGCATCTTTAATATATATTTTTTTCATTAAAATTGTAAAATTTTATGTATTTTTTAACAGTCTGAATCATTGAAATCAAACCACTCCGAGTTATTTGCATCCACTACATCTATATATTAGTGATTTCTTCATATTTATGTTCCAATGTGTTTATCTGATGTTATTGTTACGTTATATGTTCAAAATTCTGAAAAAAAAATGAATGTATTTTGTATTTTTTAATGTTTGTCGACTTTTGCCGATTTTTCCCGATTTTTTCGCCGATGTTGCCGAGAAGTTGTATTCGGGACCCTTGCCGACTTTTTGTCGATGCCGACTTTTTCAACATTGATCGCTAATTTGGGGACAAATCTTTGAAGTCTTTGCTCTTGTTTCTTTTCTAAGGTGATGCTAAGAGTTGTTTGCTTAACACATGTACAAGAAGGTATCTAAGTCTTTCTCTTGATGTATTTTTGTTAAATGTTGGATGTATGCTTGTCTAAGGTTGAATGGTAGTCATTGTGTTGCATTTTGCCATACATTAAGTAATTTTCTAGCCTTTAGTTACCCTAGCATTGTTAACTTGAGTTTTAGGTCTCCAAAGTTTGTCTTAGCTAGGGCATCATCAACCAACTCTTGAAGTTGTTGAGCAAGCCCTAGTTCTTTCCAAACTTGGCAAGCACCATCTCAAGAGGAAGGCAATCCTCTTTGATGCTCTAGGGTTAGGTGAATTTCTCCATTAAAACCCTGAGTTGTTCATCTACTCATCTAACCTAATTTCTGAGTTTGTATTTTTGTAAATATTATTGTTAGGTTAAACTTGCATTTTCATGTGTGATCCTGCATTTTCAGGGTAGAATTAAGGTTAGATTTAGGTCTGCAATTTTATGACAAAAACCCTAAAAATTAAAAAATTATTGTTGTCTTTTTTGGCTTACCTAAAATTTCGGCCCTTCCTCCTATAATTTCGGCCTGCCCTATTTGTCCCTAAAAACCCTAGGGCGAAATTTTAGGAGCCCTAAAAACCCCAAATTTTTTTAAAACTCCCTAAGAAATCCTAATTTCTGAGTTTTGTATCTTTTGTAGATATTATGTTAGATTAGTCTTATGTCTTTATTTTCGGAGTATTGTACAATTTGTCATTATTATCTTAGTTTAAATTTTGATATTTGTTATGTTTTATGCATTTTTTGTAAATTTTAAATTATTAAAAATGCCCTAATTCTGAGTTTTTTACGTGTTTTTTTTACCCTAAGTGCAGATCCTAAACCCTCTATCCTACCTCGTTGCCTTTCCTTCCTAGCTCTGCTCCCTTCTCCTTCCTTCATCCTCCATCTCCCTTCCACTTCCAGTATGTTTCCCTCTCTTCTGCTCCTCATTCTCCAGCTCCCTCTCCATTTTCGCAACTCCCTTTACCAACCCTTATCCCTTCCTTTCATCCTTTCTTCTGCTCCCTTATTCCCTGCTCCTTCCTACCCTATTCACTGCCCTTCCTTCAACATTGTGCCTCCCATCCAAGCCCTATTTACCTTCATAACACAAGTCTGCAAATTAATTTGCAGACCCCGTGTGTCCTCCTTTCTCCACTGCACAAACACAAATAGAAAACAAAAAAGTTAACACATTAATTTAGGTTGTCTTTGTTTTATTTCTTAGGTTATTTTGTCATATTTCATACACCACGAAAGTTACATCTCTGTTGTGTTTTCTCATGTACAAATCTGAGCTTTGTTTTGGTTTGAATTATAATTTATTTCTGATAATTAAAGCTAGTTATTGATTGAATGCTAAAGTGTCTGTTTGACGGTGGAGAAGTCTCTTGGCAAACCTAAACTTGCAATACTATTGTACTGTAGATAGATTACAGATCTGGAAGTTGTGTTTGTAATAGGTTATTTTGGCACTAGTTTAGCCTTTTATGTCACTAATTTTTTATGTAATTTATTTATTGAATATCGAATGGTGGAGAAGTCTTACCACAAAACTAAATTGCTAGACTATTTATTTTATGTTAATGTATATTTACATATAGATCTGAAGATTACTTATGCAACACCTTTGATCTTTTAAATGATAAATTCTAAGTGACTTACTTGTAATTAATACATTGAATTCGTTGTTGGATACATATTGGTGAATGATATTTATACAAGAACTCTCACGTTGCAATAATATCGTCATTAATTTAACTATTGTTATGATACATGCTTATGACTTTTCTTGATACAAGTGGGCTGATACTCTTGAATTAAATCATATTTCTAACATCATGATCTTGGATTGACCTTACATTTTGATTGAGTGTTCATGTTGGATAATAATCCTTGGTGAATCTTAGCATAATTGGTGATACTATTGATCATATACTTTGCCTAACTTACACCTATTGACATTAGATGATTAATTGTAAGTTATCTTCATATTGACTCCATCTAGGCACTAGTCTAACTATTGATTGCATAGAGAACATAATCTTTTGGTTGGATCAGTGTTCTACTGGGTTTCATAAGGATACTTCTCCTTGGAGGTTCCGACGCTCCGAAGAAGTTAGAATAGTGATCGAGGTGACAATGGGTCATTTTTCTTATTTTTGCTTATCGGGAAATAGTCCTGCTAGTTTGCCCGGTAACAATTTTGGCGTCGTTGCCAAGGACATTTCAAAGACTGAAGTGGTTTATCCGGAGTCATTACACCCTTGGCAAAATGACATTTGGTAAGAACTCAAAGGTGGGTCCTTCTTCCTTATATTTTGAAAATATCTATAAAGGACTAACCCCGCAGGTCTTATATGGCGACTCCACTCTTCAAGAAACAAATTCGGGACAATCACCATCATCTCAAGTACATATTTGTTTAGTGCTTTCGGTGAGGTTTGTTTAAGTCTAACTTGGCAGGTCTCTCCTGGCGACTCCGACTGAAGAAAATAGAAAGGAAGTACTCTACAAAACTGAAAGTCAAGAGATATGGGGATCCTCGATTCATTCGACTTCTCAAATATTCCGGGATACCCGAATAGGTTCAACAAGCATCGCTGCCTAAGCTTATCCCGATGTTCCATGAGGAAAAAGATATTACTACAACACATGTCATGAAATTCAAAGAAGTTTTAACGGCATGGGATATCGCAGATGAGGACACCATTATATAGTTGTTCGTAATGTCCTTCGATCTTGGAGGTGATCAAGATATGGATGCTTGGTATGGAGGTCTCCCTCCTAAGGGGATATCTTTCTTCTTCCAACTAGTTGAAGTATTCAGCGATCAATGGGGTCCCAATGTTAAAGACGAAATCATGAAAATCGTAAAGGGCGACCATACGGAAGTTGACGAACAAGTATTAGAGGAGCAGGAATCAGTCCCTGACGAAGATCAATTCTCAAAAGGTTTACTTGAAGAAAACAATGTTCAGGACCGGGTAAATGACGCAATGGCCCTTGTGACCAGAGATGGAGTGACTCATGAAGATGAAAAGCAAGAAGCTTTAAATGAAGAAACTGAAGGATATAAAGAAAAAGTGAATTTTTCGTGCCCCCAGATTATGGTTTCTTATGATATTTTGGCTCTATTGGAAGAAAATTACAAGTTTACAAAAGACGACGATTATTGGAAGTTCCTTGGTCCACCGATGTACGATTCTTCGAGACCTTGTAGCGTCATGGTGGACAGTCTTCCGAGCACATGCATGGGTGAAGAAGCTTACTCTGCCTTCGATGAAGAATGGATCAACCCTTTTGCTTTGCTCAATGATGCAGTGGTGCAAGATGTGGGGCCTGTTGTCTATGGCCACATGCAAAGTTTCTCCATTGTCTCTCAATTCATGGTATGCCCTAACCCACAACATTTTACGAGAAGTGTTCAGCCCTTTTTGTCCAATATCAGTAAGTTGTCAACAATACTTTCCAGTAAAGGCAATGCAGGTATGTGTACATGTATGATTTTATTTTCACATTGTCACAATTTCTATTGTTTATCTTTTCGTTTGAAATGTGAAAGCTTGAATTATGTAATTGACAAGTTCGAAATGGTAAAGATCAATAGGGGTACTAACATGATAATTATAAAGAAGAGCAATATGCATGTATTTTCAAAGGACTATTCAAACAGGTTGCAGCTGACATATGAAGATTTGCAAGGTCCACCTCCACCAATGCTCTCTCAAATTGACAATCAAGCAATTTTCAAGCAAATTTTTTTCTCAACGCCAGTATATGATGAAGATGGTCCATACATTAGCCCAGTAGAAGCTTGGATAAATGGAACTTGTGAAAGCAACCCTTCTCCGTGGACGCAATATCAAGGATCCCAGGTCCCCGTAGCCATCCAATCCTCATCTCATATCATGATGGAGACCTTGGTACATATCTGCTTCGTGATCAATAAGATCTTGTCATGGATTCATTTTAAAGACAAAGATAAAGCACCAGGTAAGAATTGCTTACTCAAATGGTTACATTGGTGGTATGATTTTACTTAATCATTTCGACTTCTTATGTTTAGCATACGTAGTTTAGTTAGGCATGTACTGTTATCCATGCATTGCATTTGATGTTCTTCATATACGCATAGGTTAGTCGCTTGTTTTTTCAGTCTGATTTATGAGCAAGGCAGGACGGACTTGCCTCCAATGCTCGTGCTAGACAGGCCATATCAGCATGCCCAAACTGATCAACAGGTGGAAACTGTTAATATCATGCCCAGGAGTGCCTGAAACTGAAAGATAAGTGTCTCAATAGATCCAGATGACCCAAATCCACTAGAGATGAGTACTCATACACCTCATGATAACATGTGGGGTCATTTGTAGGGTCCACCATACCCGAACAGTGTAAAACATGATGATCTGGAAATAATAGTAAAAATGACCAACTGCATCAATCATCATCTGGAGCATATGTCCAACATATGGAATCATCAATAGGTGCATGTGGGACCATAGATCAACATCATAAAGCCTAAGTGGTCCATCTCATCACAGATCCCAAGAATGACCATGGTCAAACTATGTTTGACTAGGTCAAAAATACAACCAAAGACTAGATTATAACAAATGACTAAGACATGTTCCTTTAACCATATTCACAGCTTAACTTAAAGTATAAACATCAATCTAGTGGCAGTTAATACATAGATATTCAATGTTATTTATAACTTACTTGCACCAAAGCTTTAAAGACATACTTCATCCAATGGACATGGCCTAACTGCTAGCATTGGGTGAATGCTAAGGACAAGGCTAGGTAGAAGGGATGACTCGACCAACTTAACTAAGTGATACTTTGGATGGGGAAAAGGGGAGCTACACACTGTGTTGGATAAGATAAACAAAGAGAATGGCGGTTCCTCACAAATGGGTAAGTTGTTTAGAGAATGCTTATTCAACCTTGGCATCATGTCTACATCAAGTTGATCCAAGTTCATTAGGATCATTCATTTCATTTCCATGGCCAGCAGTCTTTAGATTTGGCATACATTTAACCAATGTTTTTATTTGGCCTTTCATTTATAACATTTTGAGGCCAGCAATCTTTAGATTTTGCATACATTTAGCCATTGCTTTTTAGACCTTTTTATTTGGACCCTTCGTGGGGTACTTTAGCATTTCATTGCTTTAGCCCTTTTTCATTGTGATGAAAATCACAGTTTTACATTTCATTTATTTCCATGGGCTTTCAAAAGAGATTTCCAATAGTTTCCATATAAGTAGTACATGTGCTTCAGGTTTTAGCCAACAACATCTCATGTGACTAGAGGGAATTCCGCAATCTAAACCACACATCGGGGCAACCGACTAGAATGATAAAGGCATAAAATCCAACTCACCAAAGGCAAGTTCTGTCACCAACTCAAAGCCGAGACACAAAACAAACGTGGATGTTATCTTACACAGAGGTAGGATCGGGGAAGTCCTCCATATCAAAATTCAAGAAGGCAAGTCAAGGTAAAAGCCAAAACAAGGAAGGTCATGGATGGATGGAGTCAAGTGGATGTGGTGCCTAAGCTAGCAAACATAAATGTCAGGAAAGACCATGTCCATGCTCATAGGAGGGTAAGTGAAACTAATGAGTATAGTCAGTAAACCTTAGAGTGCAAGTAATACATCCAATTTTATATTTTTTAAATCCACCCCAAGATATTTCATTTCATTTATTAAATAATACTGCCACATCATGAGTTACATACCAAGTTAAAGCTATGAAGATGGTTAAAACAACAAGATAATAATCAAATGCTAACAATCACAAGTTTAATGGTCATATCACTGCATATCATCAATAACCATCATCTAGAACCAATGAAACACTGCTGCAATAATACATCTGGAACTCTGGGCACTGAACTGAATCTCTATGGAATAAAAGGTCATATCGGTCATCAAATCTAAGCTCTCAAGGCTCAGCTTTGGCACAAGGTCTACACAATGTCTGATATAAGCTGCTCTGATGTGTAAGTGATCATAAATGGTGCTGCTCATCATGACTGATCTCACTGAACTGTGCAAAGACAAAGCTCTAAAAAGTGCAGATATCTGCTCAGCAAAAATAGTAGCCCAGCTACTATGGTGTGATAACAGTATGGCCAAAGACACTTTTTAGGTGTTTTTTGGCTCTTTTAAGACTAATTAAGCTCGCTAGTTTTTCTGATATTTTAGCAGGTTTGAAGAATTAAATGGTCAAAATATGAGATTTGGAGCCTTTTGTAACCATCAGGAGAGCTAGTTTTACCATTTCTTTCTTCTTCTAGCATGTGTAAGATGTTTGGTACCTATTTCATAAAGGACCAGTAGCATTTCTCTTTTGGGCTATTGTAACTTGAAAAATAAAAAGAGCAAAGCAGGCTATTTCAGCGCCTGCCCCCATCCCCCAAGGGGGGATCTGAGTTTTTTCGTTTTTTTTATTTTTATTTTTGCAATTCTTTTGCTTAAACTTAGTTTCTTATGCAAATAGTAATTAGATAACATCACGAGCACACAATCAGTCCATGGAGGGTTGTATAGATTAGATTTATCATTTCATGCTTTTGTCATTTTCTACATTTTTTTACAATCTTGCAATAAAATTTGAGCCCTTGCTTTCCCGAAGTACTGCACCTTTTGGTGTGTGAAAAGAGACTCTTGGGATGTAGATTAGTTTAATAACTCATATTTCAACACTTAATAAAAGTTATCAAGACTTGAAATCCGAAGTATGCTCTTGACCGCTGCAGCATAGACTGAACAATTGGCCAATCAGAAAAGGATGTAGAGTGATTAGTATAATAGGACAATCCTTCAACGATTCAATCTTTAGAACTTGGGAGGTTCAGTGAGGCTAACTATAGAGTCAGTAGGCTGCCATAAGCAGGTTCATCCTCGCCTGGTTTGACACTTGGTATAGTCGTCACAACGCCCAGTTCGAAGGAGAGATTCTGAGTTGGGCCAAACAAAAAATCAACCCACTCCTTTAATACTCATTAATAAATCTAAAAAGAACAACGGGACTTTGCAATACTTTCACAACACAACACAGCAGCATTATACCCACAATCTCGGCAATGGTCATCACATGTTATCATTTGCTTAAATTAAATTCATAAAATGTCATGAATATATTTAATATTATGTGTTGTTGTACTTAAACTAAATTGCAAATTGTTTCCTTGTTACAATATTATCATTTTCATCATTAACTCCTAGAATAGCTTTTACTCTTTTCTTTATATAGTTTAAAAGCCATAGTTTCTTTTATAGGGACCACCCCCCTTGGCTTCGCTAGGTGTAGCCTAGACGGAGGAGTCGAGTAATCAGGTGACAACATTTGACTCTGACTTGCCCCCAAGGACACACCGAGCGGCTTGAAGGTTTCTTGCCGCGTTTCCCCCAAGTGTGTATTAGGCGGCAACAAAACTCAAGAGAGATAGAGCTCCAAATATCCAACCATGTAAATGAATGAGAGTATAAACCCTTAGATAGGTTTCAATCCTTCTCATTACAACAATAAACAAGTAATAAAACCCTAGATCTAGCCTAGGATGGAGTAAACAACTCCAAAATAATCCAAGTACTAACCAACAATAATAAAATAGTACATGAAAGAGGTGGTCAATGCCACAAGTACAATATCCAAGAGAGGAAAGGCCCAAGGAGGAGGGTGCCTCTTCAAGTGAAGGTGGAATGATGACAAGTAGCAAGCAAACCTAGCCTCCAATGGTAGCGCTCCAAGAAAATGGCACACTAAGCAATGGGTAAGCAGCCAGTAAAATCCTAGATCTAGGGTTTGACTCCCAAATCTCCTCAAAAGGTGAAATGGCCCTCCTCAAACCCTACAAAATCAGCTCCAAAGTGGACAGCCCCATCAATAACACACAATGAATACTCCCTCAAGTCAACGCTCCATGATATAAGCATAAAGGAAGGTGCAAGAAACCCTCCAAATGGTACACGCTAGCTCTAAATGGGAACAATCATCACCCAAATATCACCAAAGTGGGGCCCTCCAATAAACAAGTCTCCAATAAGAGTACACTATCTATGAAAGAGGATGCCAAGTGTCATGTAAGGTGTCTACAAGGTTGAAAGTTCCTTCAAACTAGAACAAAACCCTCCAAAAGGTGGAATGCTCCTTAAATGTGCAACAAACCCTCTATTAGGGAACGCTAACTCAAAAGGTGGAACAAGATGATGAGTGAATACTCTCCCAAGTGAACGCTCCAATAGATCAAACCCTAAAAGGGTGAGTGTTCCATCACATAAGGCATAGATGAGTGCTACCTGTTACCACCCAGTTAGCACAGGATGATTAGTAGACGGAAGATGACAAAGACCTAGGTAACCCTCAATTCCATGATCCAGCTCAAGCACTCTTCTAGTCCTTGTTTTTATCTTGTACATCTCTTTTTCCCATGGTCAAAAGATGATGATTGTAAAATGACATGACATCCTATTATATGTGTAAAAGGTCTAGCCCAAATCGGTCACTTGTCTTAGTATTGCTCTAGAGTGTTTTTTTCACCTAGACGAACTTAGATCCTAGTGATTGTGGTTTGTCTAGGCTTTTCCACTCAATCCTCCAAAGCCATGAGTATGTACTAATGCATCTTCCCCAGAATGGTGTTTGAGTCCTTAGTTCTAATGTCATGCATTAGTGTGTCACCATGTTTTTCCTTGTAAAAGGTGTATTTTTACATCCCTAGGGAGGCTAAATATGTAATAGTGTTGTAATATGTGATCAAGTGTGGTGTTAAACACCTTAATACACCTCTTTAAATCCCTTTAGACACACATGTGAAGCTTAGTGCACATTTTCTTGGCAATTTTCCATAAATTATGGTGTTTGGAGACCATTTCCTTGATTCATGGAAAAGGAATATTCCTTTTGGGGGTGCACTCTCCTAGAGCTTCAGTTCACTGCAAGAGCATTGCATGTCCATTCAATCAAGTGCAGTTGACTCCTCATCTCTTCCCAGTTCACTCCAAAGGTGGCACATAAGGGCCTACTCAGTCTAAGTTCACCCTAGAGGTGGCACATGAAGACCTACTCAATCCCAGTTTACTCTAGAGGTGACGCATGAGGGCCTACTTAGTCTCATTCCACTCTAGAGATGACATTAAGTCTCCTAGAGGTGGCACATGATGGCCTAGTGAGCTCCATTCAATCCCTAGAGGTGGCGCACTCCCTCCTGCATGCATGAGACATCTAAGGGGGGCGCATTCTCTCCATTCTTGCTATAAAAGCAAGCATACCCCTCCCATTATGTTGTTGGTTGATACTCAAAGCATTGTTGTTATACTTCTCTTGGAAGAGCATTGGAATAAAGAAAGACTTTGGAGGTCATATCAATCTTGACTCATTATTGTGTGGTACATTTTATTGCATGTTTTATTTATGAGTTAATGTGTAGAGTTGCTTTTCTAATTCTTGTAGCTTGATTTGGTCATTGAAGGGGTATTAGTATTACTACCCAGTTGATTAGGATTCATTATAGACATTCGCTTAAATAGATCCTAATGTTAGTATGCTTGAAAGGTAGTTAATTTTAGTCTTATTATCATTTTGGATTTTCTATATTGACACCTTTCATGTAGACTGCACAACCAAGTTGCAGGAAGAGGACATCTATTCTCCTTGCATAATTAAATTGTTACAGGTTATCTCAAGGTTTTGAGAAGATCAAAGCAAGCCTTGAGCAGCTCTCCTCTCTCAAACACGTCCAAAGCAAGGCCCTCAGAGTTCGATGCTTATTGACTCCATTGCTTATTTCTTAACATCCTGTATTCTCTTTCTCAGCCTTCCACACTAAATTCAAATCAATATTTTCATTACTTTATTCATGCAAAATTATTAAATCTATGTTTCTCAAAGAAAATTAGAAGTAGATTTATTGCATGCTAAGATCTACCATTTATTTATTGAAAATTGTTAAGTAGATCTATTTAAAGTGCAAATTCTCTTACATGCATGTGATATCTCACCTTGCATGCTTAGATTTGCTTATTTCACACCTTAAATCTGCCTTATCATGCATGTCTTTTGAACTTACAGGTGGCAGGTTTCAATAGGACAGCCAAGTACAAGCGCATGAATCTATTCTTACTATCCTAACACCCTTCAAAGCAGCCCCTAAAAGATCATTTATTCGTTGCTTTTGAGGCCTAGTTTCCATTTAGTTTTTTCGATCTAACTTCTAGCATTTTTTGGTAGGACAAAGAAACATGGGTTTTGCAGGGTCAATGGACAGCTAGGTGGCAGTCTCTGCATGACTGTTTACTGCTGTTTTGCAGCCTCTTTTGTGAGGGTTTGGACAGTCCTAAGGCACCCCTCAAGGATAAGCATTGTACATTCAAGGTTGGCAGTCAATCGATACACCTCCAAGGCAAATTTTCTACCTTTTACTGCTAAGTTTCTATCATTTGGTAAGGCTTGCATGTTGGCTGTTATAAACCAGCAGTAGGTGTTTCTTAAAGTTGTCCCATTCACCTGTAAAAATCTTAGAAGAGTGGTCCAAGGCACTGTCCCCCTAACTAGTTCTTCTTTTTTTCAGTTAGTTAGCTCATTTTTTATTTGGTGTTTTAAAAAGAACTTTAAAGCTTCCGCACTGCAAGTAGTGTCTAGGTCATGTGTGATTTGCTTAAAGGCATTGGTTTTCATTTTTTATATTGTACACCGTGCTTTGAGCACTAATTGATCTTTGACCTATCCTGCTTTGCTAATCTACATCTCCATTAACTGATAGATTAGATTTACTTCTCAGCAGTTCTTTTTAGTTGGATTTGTTAACTCATAAAGTTTGTTTTGAAACAAATCATCCTACAAACAAATCATACTTAGATTATTTTATTAGGGACCACCCCCCTTGGATTTGTTTAGGAGTTGGCCTAAACGGAGGGGTCAAGTGTCAGGTGTGTTGCCACCTAAAACACACTTGACCGCAGGTAAGCCTCCCAACCGCTATGTGTGTTCCTGAGGGCAACTATGAGTGTAGAACCCAATGTCACCTCGGTCCTAAACTCCTCCATTTAGACCACAACTCCTAAAGGTCGAGGGGGGTAGTCCCTACTTACTAAGATTCTTTTTAAAGTTCGTTTTAAGATTTGTAAATTATTGGATGTTCAAATGACAGGAAGACGTGCAGAGATGCAATAGTTCAATGACAAGCAAAACCTTCTAAACAATTAACCAAATATGATTGCAAGAGAGAAATAAACAATTATGCAACAAGACCAGTGCCTTCTCTACTCGGGCTATGGAGTCACAAAAAACAGTTTATCAAATACTTTTCCAATAGCATTAGATCATCCACTTAATAAAATATCACAAAAATGACTTGCAGTAGATGAACAAATAATTGTAAGATACTTGCAACAAGATTGAGCCCAAAAAATGAAGTGCTTTTGAAGTAAAGTACTGTAAACAATAGTAACAATGTTGTGCAAATGATCCTGTAAGTTTTAGTTTATTTTAAGTCTCACTTCAACTTAGGGGATTAAGGTTTTGCAAAAACAATTAAACTACTCTATGTGTCTACGCCGAGAGACTATCTCTTTCGATTTGAGAGAGATTGACTGGTGCTCAACTTGAGAACACGAGGTTCTCAACTAGCTCCACGGGTCAATCCCAAAACTTGTTGGGTGCTCAACTGGAGGACACAAAGTGCCACGAGGCTCCCGACAACCTCTACCCCACTAGCTCCACAGGTCAAGTCCCTTTTTCTCAGTTCTAGTAAAGATATGTTTCTGAGTGCCTATTATTCTAGCCAACTCAAATCCTTGCCCTTTCTTGTCACCCAGGATCAGTCGAACCGGCAAGGGGAGTGAATACGGGGCAAGAATCGGGGCTTAAATTAATTTCTTAACTTTAAGCAAAAAATAAAGCGATAGAAACAAACGCGATTTCACAAGGGAGGCAGAACCTTTCACTTGTGAGGTGCGGGCAAAAGTAAATACAGCCAACGCGATTTTACAAGGGAGGCAAAGCCTTCTCACTTGTGAGGTGCGGGCAAAATAACTTAAAACAAGATTTAGGAAATAAATTACAAGCCACCACAATTTTGCATGGACGGGCAAAGCCTCTTCTCATGCAAGGTGTGGGCAAAACAAATGCAAGCCAACAGGATTTCACAAGGGAGGCAAAGCCTTCTCACTTGTGAGATGCGAGCAAAGTAAAATACAACAAAGGAAATATGCTAAACCCAAGCTACTTACAAGTACAATGCAAGGGTGGCAATGCCTCCTCTCTTGCATGTAATGGAAAGCAAACTAACTAAGCACTCGAACTTGAAATAAAATATAAGAAATCAAGCCCAAGAGACCCTCTTGGGCTTGTTACAATGATACAAATTTCAGCAGTTAGTATTTTGTAAGAAAAGAGGGGAAAGAGAGTGATTTTGACCGTTTTCTTCCAAGTGGCCAAAATGGCAGCTGTTGGATTTTGTGCAACTTCGGAAGATATTATTTATTGTATTTCTATTGTACTTGATTGTACCTCCTAAGGGAGATGAACTTGATGTAATTAACTATCTAAACCCTTGAAAGAATCAATGTAAACCTTGGGGTGAAAAGAAGCAAAAGAAAAGATTAAAATTAAATTATTAATTGCCCCCCAAGTGAAGTCGGCCCAGTCAAATAGAGAAGTCGGCTCAACTAGGGTAAAAGTCAGTTGTGACACTTGTATAAATAGAGGTAAAGTTCACCTCATTATCTCACTCACTCATTCACTCAAGTTCGCATCACTTGGAGAGAGAAGTTTGCATCTGCTGGAGAAAAAGACTATTCTGGGGTTTCTACTTTTGGAAATCATTTTCCATCTTTTCTATTTTATGATTGTACTTTGATATTGGAATTATCATCTTTATTCGAAGGTTGTTGGGTTTTCTCTCGTTTGGTTTTCCCCGGATAAACTTTGTTGTTATTGTTTTGTGCTTTGTCTTTCTTCTAGTGATCCTGTTTATGCAATTGAATTATTATGCTATGAATGTATAAAATCTAACATGGTGTCAGAGTAGTTCTAGAAGAAGCCATTGTCGAAACTAGGGTTTCATCTTTTGAAGTCTTCACCCAACCTTTTGGAGAAAAAGAGCCTTGGGAATTTTGCTTTTAGGGAGGCGCATCTTTTGGTGAAGACGGAATTCAATTCTGAGAATTTTCAGTTTTTGACCTAATTCTATAGCTGCAGCAGAAATTAGGGTTTTAGTTTTGACCCATTTTTCTCCACAGATTTGGATCAGCCCTACCACCTCTCAACTCGCCTTGCTAGGGCGCATCTACCTATGGAATCAGTTTTCCAAAATCCCAACTTTCATTTTTGACCTAGCTCCTGCTAGGGTTTCTGAACCAGATCTGCAGTCAAGATGATTGGAATGAAGGTTGAAGATCGTCTGGAAGGAGCTTCCAATCTTATCTCTTGGAAGTCTAGGGTTCTTCTACTTCTAGAAGAAAATGATCTGTTACAATATGTAAATGAGAAGGTCCCTGAACCAGATGCCGAAGAAGACAAATCCCGATGGAGGAAGAATGATGCCAGAGCAAGAAGGATTCTAGTGGACTCATTAAGAGATCATTTGGTTCCACAAATCTCAGGGAAGAAGCCTGCTAGGAAAATGTTCAAGACCATAAAGAATTTGTTTGAACACACTAGCATCAATGTATCCATTACATTGAGAAACCAACTTTCAAATATGAAGATATCCAAATCAGAATCCATTGCCTCATACTTCATGAGGATCACAGAACTAAGGGACAAGCTTAGCACCAGTGGAGATCCCATTGATGATAAGGAGCTTGTTATCACCACTCTAAATGGTCTTCCACCATCTTGTGAGCCCTTTATTCAAAGCATAAGTGGTAGATCTAAACTACCCAAGTTTGATAAGCTATGGGAAGATTGCACTCAAGAGGAGACAAGGATTGCAGCACGACAAAGACTCCATGGTACTCAACCTGAGGAGAATCAAGCATTTGTATCTCATGCCAAGAAAGGTAAGGGAAAAGGAAGGAAGTTCCATAAACACAAGCACCAAGATAGGAGATCAAGTCCTCGCCCAGATCAAAAGAAGAAGAAGGACATATCTCAAGTTCAGTGCTATAGGTGCAGAAAATATGGACACTACGCCAGTAGCTGTCGAAGTTCAAGTAAAAGGAAGCATGAAGCATCTACCGCTGATATAGAAGAAGATCATCATCACAAGAAGCAAAGGAATGAAGATCATACTAAATTTCTATTCATATCAGCTTTATCAGGTACTATTCCCACCACTAGTGACACTTAGCTCATAGATAGTGGTGCTTCTAAACACATGACAGGTTATAAAGAGAATCTTTCAGAATTAGTTGAGAAAGATTCACATCTTCGTGTTGTACTTGGAGATGATGCTAACTACACTGTGAAGGGATCTGGAGCCACCTCCCTTCAACTAGAATCAAATGATACATTGCGCCTGAGTGATGTGCTCTATGTACTTGGTATAAAAAGAAAGTTTGTCTCCATCTCAGCCTTGGAAGACAAAGGATAAAAAGTAGCTTTCTCTGAAGGGAAAGTATTTGCTTGGCACAACAACTCAAGCATGAACACATCCAAAGTTATTGGTATAAGAGAAGAGAGCTTGTATCGACTAAACACTCCACCAGTCCAAGCTCTAGTACATAATGTTGCAAGTATGGGCGAATTATGGCACAGAAGACTAGCTCATATAAAGTGTCAAGCTCTCCCAGCACTGAAAAATATAGTGACAGGTTTACCAAGGCTCCAGGTAGACCATGATGGAACATGTAGAGGATGTGCACTTGGCAAGAATGCCAAGAGATCTTTTCCAGCTAGTGAGAGTAGATCCAAAGGGATTTTGGATCTAGTACACTCTGACTTGTGCGTACCCATGACAGTTGCTTCATTGGGTGGATATCATTACTATATAACATTCATTGATGATTACTCACGAAAGACTTGGATATACTTCCTCAAGTCTAAGGAATATGAGGAAGTACTCAACAAGTTCAAAGAATTTAAAGCACAAGTCGAGAATCTGTTAAGAAAGAGGATCAAGATTTTGAGATCCAATAATGGTGGAGAATACACCTCTACAGAATTTAATGATTTCTACAAGGAAGCAGGAATTAAGAGGGAGCTCACAGTTCCCTACAACCCTCAACAAAATGGGGTTGCGGAAAGAAAGAATAGAACAATTGTGGAGGCAGCCAAAGCTATGATACATGACCAGAGTCTTCAAATGTTTCTGTGGGAAGAAGCATCCAAAACAACTATATATGTACAACATAGATGTCCACATAAGTTATTAAAGAATATGACTCTGGAAGAAGCTTTCACAGGAGTGAAACTAGAAGTGGCCCACCTTCGGATATTTGGCTGTCCAGTCTATATACATGTGCCCAAGGAGAAAAGATCAAAGTTAGAACCTTCAGGCAAGAAGGGAACCTTTGTGGGATACAGTGAGTCTTCAAAGGCTTATAGAATTTACATTCCAGGATCCAGACAGATTGAAGTCAGTAGAGATGTGACCTTTGAAGAAGAAATGGCTGTCAGGAAAGGAAGAGGATCAGACATGGAAATCGATGATGAAGAAATGCTAGAACCAAAGGAGATGAGATCATCTCCCGCTCCAGTTCATAGGGAGTTAGCTGAAAATGATGAACCTATCGATTCCATTGTCTAGTTGATATCCCTAGAAATGTTGCAGGTCAAAAAGACCTAGATGGGCACAACAGACTCTGCAAGATGCAGAGGGACATGAAGCTCCACATGGCGCTTCTAGAAAAAGCAAAAGACCTCATAGGTTCTCTAGTTATGTGGCACTGATGAGTAACATCATTGATTCAGAACCAACCACTTATGAAGAAGCATCCAAACACCAAGTTTGGAAGGATGCCATGATGGAAGAATATCAATCCATCATGAAGAATGATGTGTGGGAGGTTTTGCCGAGACCTGAGGAGAAGTCAATAGTGACTTCTAAATGGTTATACAAGATTAAGCATGGAGCAGATGGAAGTGTTGAAAAATACAAGGCCAGATTTGTTGCCAGAGGATTCTCTCAGAGTCGATTATGATGAGACATTTGCTCCTGTGGCTTGATATACTTCCATCAAGTCGATCATTGTTATTGCTTCAGCTAAGGGATGGAAGTTGCATCAGATGGATGTGAAGACAGTCTTTCTCAATGGTGTTATTGAGGAAGAAGTTTACATTGAGCATCTAGATGGGTTTATTGTCCACGAAAAGGAGTCTCATGTATGCAGATTGAAAAAGGCATTGTATGGACTCAAGCAAGCACCCCGTGCTTGGTATGGACGGATAGACGGATTTCTAGTGAGCTTGGGATTTACCAAGAGTGATGCAAACCCCAACCTTTACTACAAGGTTGTAGATGATGAGCCACTAATTTTGGTACTATATGTTGATGACCTGTTTCTCACAGGAAACGAGAAACTTATCGTATGGTGTAAGAAGAATCTTGCCTCTGAGTTTGAAATGAAGGATCTTGGATTGATGCACTACTTCTTGGGATTAGAAGTATGGCAGAGGCAAAAAGAGATTTTCCTAGGACAAGGAAAGTACACCATAGATATATTGAAGAGATTCGGAATGTTGGACTGCAAGTCCATGGCCACTCCGATGGATGCGAATTGGAAGAAGGTGAGAGATTCTGCTTCAGACTCAGATTTGATTGATCCCACCATGTATCGCCAGTTGATAGGGTCATTGATGTATCTGACAAACACCAGACCAAATATATGTTTTGTCGTGAATGCTCTCAGTCAGTTCATGTGCAAACCGAGGCAGATTCATTGGATTGCTGCAAAACATGTGCTCAGATACTTGCGTGGCACTGTGGGATATGGTTTGAGATATGCTTCAGATTGTGACCTGAGTTTGCAGGGGTTTACAGACTCAGATTGGGTCGAATGCATTGCAGATAGGAAGAGTACTTCTAGATGTTGCTTCAGTTTGGGTTTTGCAGTTATTTCCTGGTGTAGCAGGAAGCAAAACTCGGTAGCACTTAGTACTGCAGAGGTCGAGTACATGGTTGCTAGTACAGCAGCTCGAAAAGCAGTTTGGCTTCATAAACTCCTAGCAGGATTGTTTGGCCAGATTCCAGAGTCGACCGTGATTCACTGTGATAACCAGAGCTGTGTGCAGATGTCAGTGAATCACGTATTTCATGACAGGCCGGAGCACATAGAGATTCGGTATCACTTCATACGTGATATGGTGCAGAAAGGTGCGATCAAGTTACAGTACGTGCCGACAGACGACCAGACTGCAGATGTTCTCACCAAGGCTCTTCACAGGGTGAAACTCGAATACTTTCGCGGAAGACTTGGAGTAGAAGAGAACGTGTCCCTCCTTGAGAGGGAAAGATGACATCGAGATGCTTGCCCTGCTTTCGCTCAGGTGCCTCTACTCATCCAGGTACTAAGCCAGGTATGAGAGAAATCCCATCGGCAGATGAGTCAGCAGGCAGTAGATGGTCGGGTTCACCCAAGTACCTTCACTCGTCCAGGTGCTCAGCCAGGTATGGGATAAATCCCATCAGCAAATCAGTCGAACGGGTAGTGGATGATCAAGTTCACAAAGGTGCCTCTGCTCGTCCAGGTTCTTAGCCAAGTATGGGAGAAATCCCATCGGCAGATGAGACGGACAGGTAGTAGATGGTCGTGTGATTGCACAGGTACCTCTACTCGTTCAGGTTCTCATCCAGGTATGGGAGGACCCCATCAACAGATGAGATGAACAGGTAGTAGATGGTCATTCCCATTTGCTCATCTGGGATCTCAGTCAGGTATGGGAGAAATCCCATCGGCAGATGAGACAAACAAGTATCAAATGGTATAGCAGAGATGGTATAGTCGATATCTCGGATATCCAGGATTGAGTGAATCTCCTGGACCCACCGAAGGACTGGTGAAGTTGATGCATGAAGACACTTCTCGAAGAACTGAGACTGTTCTGACAACCTTCAGTATGTATAGAGATGAAGGAGACAATATAGAAGTACAGAATATCTTCCTCGTTGAGAGGGAGTGTTGGATTTTGTGCAACTTCATAAGATATTATTTATTGTATTTCTATTGTACTTGATTGTACCTCCTAAGGGAGATGGACTTGATGTAATTAACTATGTAAACCCTTGAAAGAATCAATGTAAACCTTGGGGTGAAAAGAAGCAAAAGAAAAGATTAAAATTAAATTATTAATTGCCCCCCAAGTGAAGTCGGCTCAACTAGGGTAAAAGTCAGTTTTGACACTTGTATAAATAGAGGTCAAGTTCACCTCATTATCTCACTCACCCATTCACTCAAGTTTGCATCACTTGGAGAGAGAGAAGTTCACATATGTTGGAGAAAAAGACTATTCTGGGGTTTCTACTTTTGGAAAGCATTTTCCATCTTTTCTATTTTATGATTGTACTCTGATCTCGGAATTATCATCTCTATTCGAAGGTTGTTGGGTTTTCTCCCGTTTGGGTTTCCCAAGATAAACTCTGTTGTTATTGTTTTGTGCTTTGTCTTTCTTCTAGTGATCATGTTTATGCAATTGAATTATTATGCTATGAATGTATAAAATCTAACAGTAGCTAGTGGAGGCCTTTTATGCTTGGAAATGGTCAAATTTGGGTAGCATAACCGTCTTGAAATGTGCAGACCTGCTAAAAACCAACAAGCAAAAAGTTATGGAAAAATGCCCAAAATCACTTTTGGGCAATGTTAGTATATCATACAAAATTTACAAAAAAATTCTGAAAATTTATGGGTAATCTTTTCACAAGATTATAGCATGTAAACAAGATTTGAAATCTGATTTTTGTATGAGAAACATGTAGAAATAAAATGTGGAAAATTTAAATGGATGGGAAGAGATTAAGCTCTTTGCTCATCCAATGCTTGGAGAAGTGGGGTGTCCGACCAAGGAATTCCACTATCGAAGCCAAGTAACCTGCAACTTGTAAAATGTTTGCTACACACTAAAAGAAAAGGTGAGTACCTAAAGAAGAGCTAAGAGATCAAAAACTTTGACCAACAAGCATATGAAGTTCTTAACTACGAAAATAGGAAGCTCATCAGATCAATAGCAACAGTACTAGAAATCTTACCAAAGCAAAACAGTTTGTTTGTTTGGCCTCCCCAAGCAGGAGTAGCTATGAAGTTCAGAAGCAAACCACCATTACAGAGCAACCAACACAAATATCCTCCAAAGAATTTCTATTACAAAGCCAGATGGCTGAAAATTACAATAGCCCAAATATGGGGCAAGATGAGAGCAAGAGAGAGTGAGAAAATAGAAATGAAGCAAGAGCGTGAGAGATTGTAACCAAAATGAGGAGGAGGAGCCTCCTTAAATAGGAAAAGAGAGAGGGGAGAGTTCCTTTGCATGAATGATATTTGTCACTTGGAGAGAAAGGGGGCCCATGGAGGGGGGTGCACTTTCATGGGTTAAAAATAACAAACAATGGGGAGGAAAAAACCCCTCACTCATGTTTTATATTTCATTGCTAGGCCAAGGGGAAGGAATCATGAAGGTGGGACCCCCTCTTTTCGTTTATTTAAATTTATCTAATTTCCCATGGTGAGAGAGGGTTTCCCCCTTAGAGAGAAACTTCAAACTTGAAAAACACTTGCTTGGGGGGGCCCTTTGGCCTTTAATTTTACCTTAGGGACATAACATAAACTTTAGAAACTTAACTTGGCCACCCCGAGTGACTTTAGGCACTTTTCCAAAATTTGTCTTTACTAATTAGTTGCCAATTTTCCTGATTTCTTTGACTGACTTAGGAAAATGTGTCCAAAACCTTAGCAAGACTTTTCCAAATGACTTCAAACTTGGTCCAAGGGTGTAGGGGGTCTCATGACATTTATCTTGAGTACCCATACCCCTATACAACATAAAAAATGACCACTTATACCTCTTTTACATTACAATTT
Source organism: Larix kaempferi (assembly GCA_027924585.1). Lineage (NCBI taxonomy): Eukaryota > Viridiplantae > Streptophyta > Pinopsida > Pinales > Pinaceae > Larix > Larix kaempferi. The sequence continues at coordinate 3,422,501 of BSBM01000286.1, forward strand.
TTTATGCTGAGGCACATTTTTTAATCACCAAAGATTAAAAAAACCTAAGTAAAACTTAATGAAACTCCGCAAGACTCTGGATAATGTCTAGCATGGTAATATAGAACATTCCTAGGCTCCAATCACCCCATGGACTCGATCATTAGAACGCCTTTCACCACTTTGGAGGTATTTTTGAGTGAAAAACTCAAATAATTAAAATCACTAAAAAGGAATTTTAATTATCCAAAGGAAAAAACACTCGATGAAAGGACTTCCCTAATGATAAAGTCATAGGCAACTAAGTTACACAAAAAATCGACCCTCATGCTGACATATCATTACAAAATCCCCCGCAGAGGTGCGAAAATTTCATGGAGAGAAGATAAGAAGAAGAGATGCCTCGCTTGAAAAATTCATTAGGTACTTCTTTCTCATCTTCAACGCATATGGTACATGTGCATGGTAAATGGTTGTCCACCTATTGGTTTGGTGGTCAACAAGGTGACAGCTCATTCGACTCGAGGCTTACCCCATGTTGCCGCCTAGATGCACACCTAAGGGGGTATGGGGCAGAAATCTTCATGCCGCTCGGTGTGGCCTTGGGGGCAAGTCGGAATCAAGTGTTGTCACCTAATAACTCGACTCCTCCGTCTAGGCTTACTCCTTTCGAAGCCAAGTGGGGTGGTCCCTAAAAAAGAAAAAGAAACTATGGTGTTTATTCTATGAAATACAAAAACAACTAATCTAGGAGTTAATTAAAGTTTCCACAACAACAGCAATAATGAAATAAAGAGATCAAAAGCATATCACATAAATCATCATCATCTTTGCATAAACATAGACAAGCTCAAGATATTAAGCAAAATTAGACTAGTGCCTGAATAAAATGAATACAAAGAAAGAAATGTGCTTTGGAGTGAGAATGTCGTGTCATGTAAGCATTGCAAGTGTCTCATTTGGCTAATTTTAAGATTATTAATGAGTATTATGGGAGTGGGTTTATTGGTGGTTTGGCCCAACTAAACTTATCTTCTTGAACTAAGTGTTATAGCGGCTTTACCAAGTGTCCAACGGGGCGAGGGATAACCTTCTTACAGCAGCCCCCTGACTCTGTGGTATTCAACCTTTGCAACCTCCCAAGTTCTCAAAATTAGGCTTATTTGGATTGTCCTATTATACTAGTGCTTACCTCCCTTTCTGGATTGACCAACTGGTCAGACTAAGCTGCAGTGGTCCAGAGCATACGGGAAGATAAGCGTTGGTTGATTTTATTAGACAAGTTTAGGATTTTCTACTTGATTAATCTACTCCAAGAGTCTCTTTTCCGGCCAAACTCCAATACTCAAGCAAGCTCTTTCTGTGGCATCATACTTTAGGAAAGCAAGAAAAATATTACTCAAATTTCAAAAGCAAATTGTAAAGAAATGTAGAAAACTAAGTCCTGAGTACGCTTGTGGCCCGCTGTTGAAACGAAACCAACAAGGTTAATTTTATTCTAGATTGATTTTATTAGTTGCAAAAAAAGCAAATCTAAGCTAAAAATTCAAACCACGAAAAATAAGAGTTGACACGGATTCCCCATGGGGGATGGGGGTGTGGGCGCTGGGTAGCCCACTTGCTCGTTTATTCTCTTTTTTTACAATGCTTTACGGGAACGATTGTAGTCCTTTGAAGAATAGGACTATCAAGCTTAAAGTTTTTGAAGAATAAAGATCAAACTAGCTAGAAACGAAGGGGGAAAAGGCTTTAAATCATCCGGATCCTCAAAAATTTAGCACCACCTCTTTCTAGCTGTTTGGCAAAAGCTAAAAAACAGCCAACAAAGTTAGTCAAAACATGGCCCAAGGCACTTTAAGTGTGTCTTTGAGTCACCACCTAAAACTTGCAAAAATTTTATAAGTTAAACTAGACTAAAACTACTCAAAATGAACCAAGGAAGTAAGCTAGAAAGCTTGCCTCATGGGATCTTTGCTTGCCCTTTTAGGGCAGCAAATGAAATAGCTCCAAATCAGCTTAATATGACCTTTTAAAACAGCGAGCAAGTTCACCTATCAAACTTTAAAATATTTAAAGAAGTACACTTGAGAAGGAAGATTGCTTCTGACTAGATCTAGATATGAGATGTAAACTTTGAAAAAATTAGATCTAATAATAAAAATCAGAGCTACTTTTAAGTTTTAATGCAGCAACTGTTATAGATCTGAAAGAAACTAACCAAAATACTTGAGAAAAGAATTATAAATTCGAAACAGAGAGTTGGAACCAAAAGTTGGACAAGAAGTTGGGCGGATGGACTCCTCTTGGTCGTGGGATTGCGAGGGACTAAGCTCCTTTCCTAGAATTGCTTGAGAGGTGAAAACGCTAACGTGCTTGTCATGCCATCCAACTTAGACAACCTGTAAGCATCTCACAACAACTTGCACAAGAGAATTAAAATATCGATGTTAACCATATAAAAGACTTAGAAAAAATGCTCATTCAAACAAGAAATTACAATTTTCAAAGCATTGTCATATAGCTAGCAATAAGAAGTAAATATCAAATGCTACTTCTTACCCTACTAGAATGCACATTCCCTTCAAAGGTCGATTTAATTCCAACAATGAACAAAATTGAAAAATGATACCAGTTACCTCAATGGTTCAATGAGCCTCAGACATCCACACAATAGACAATCACACAAAGTAGTAGCCTCCAAAGTCTTTCTTCTTATTCCAAAACTTCAAAATATATTACAATAGCACAAGAGCAGAGGTTTCACCTTTTGATGAAGAATGGTGTGGAAACCTCACTCTTAAATAGATTTTACAAAGGAGGGGGGACGCAGCTCCCAAGAGAGGGGCGCAATCCTTGATTGAGGGTTGAATCTTGGCTTGATTTGATTTGAATTGGTTTGTATTGGAGTTCACCTATGAAGGATGCACCACCTCTCTTTAGGTAGGCACATGCCTTTCTTGGACTCTTCACCAATGAATAGTGGGCTGCCACATCACACAAGTCACCCTCATTGGTGATATGCGCCCTCCTTTGATTGAGATTTGATAGATATGGACTTGATGTGATGGGATTTGATCCTGTTATCACATCCATAGTAGTCGGGGCTACCATGTCTTCAGACCAGATTCCAGTACTTTTTTGAGCCAGTCCTTTGGCTATGAGATGCTTGAGATCGACAGCTGATGAGCAACTATTCTATGATCACTCATATTTTCAGCGGACCCGGAGTATACATTTTCAGCCTTATGCCATGACTGAGCCTCATGACCACAGATTTGGTGACTGAGGTAGCCATTTTCTTCCATCTAGAGCAGTTATGATGACAGTGCCCATGGTTATGCAGCAGCAGTGTTCCAGTTGATGGTAAGTGTTTCAAATGATGGATACAGGTATAAGACCCAGCAGGTGTCAAGATTCAATATGCTAAGATAGATAACATCAGTATTCCATTCAATTTCACAACAATAGCATATACAAGATCACTGAAAGAACAACTAGCACAACATAAACACAAGAGACACAATTTATCCTGGGAAACCCATATGGGGTAGAAAACCCAGTAAAGCTTCCTCAATATAGATGACCAACAAATACAAAGATGTAATCCCCAAACAAGAGCTCCTTCTCCTCCTTTGCAGATCTCTCTCTTTCCTATGCGAGTTCACAAGTGAGTGAGTGTGTTTAAATGAGAGACACAACACTTCTATTTATACTTTATCTCTCACTAGACAAAATACCTAACTAGGCCGGCCCCAATAGATATAACCCAATGCTGACTGGGCCGACCCCACTAGGGGACTTAAACACCCCAATATAACTGACTCTGGGCCGACCCCATTAGGGAATTCTAATAACCCAAGTTACAACATTCTGACGGAGGAATAAACATCTCCGAATATAATAATAATGTACAAATAGAATATTCTTAGAAGTCACAATATTTCAACACTCCCCCTTAACGAGAAGGATATTCTAACAACATATGCAGGAGCAAGGAGTCATCAACATCATACATGATACATCTATAAATCATCGGAAGCTTTCTTCAATCATCATCAAGAACTCAACCAGTTACTGGAACATCAACATCGTCAGTACTAAGTCTTCATCTTCTGCAGCACTTGATCAGCTACAGCAGCATCATCATCTGGATCTTCTGATCAACATCATCATCTGGATCTCTCGATCAACAGCCTCATCGTCTGGATCTCCCGATCAACAGCATCATCTGGATCTCTCGATCAATAGCCTCATCGTCTGGATCTCCCGATCAACAGCATCATCTGGATCTCTCGATCAACAGCCTCATCGTCTGGATCTACCGATCAACAGCATCATCTGGATCTCTCGATCAACAGCCTCATCGTCTGGATCTCCCGATCAACAGCATCATCTGGATCTCTCGATCAACAGCCTCATCGTCTGGATCTCCCGATCAACAGCATCATCTGGATCTCTCGATCAACAGCCTCATCGTCTGGATCTCCCGATCAACAGCATCATCTGGATCTCTCGATCAACAGCCTCATCGTCTGGATCTCCCGATCAACAGCATCATCTGGATCTCTCGATCAACAGCCTCATCGTCTGGATCTCTCAATCAACAGCATCATCTGGATCTCTCGATCAACATCCTCATCGTCTGGATCTCCCGATCAACAGCATCATCTAGATCTCTCGATCAACATCCTCGTCGTCTGGATCTCCCGATCAACAACATCATTTGGATCTCTCGATCAACACACATGACCCTTCCTTTCGGAATTACGGGATCACTATCTAGGGATGATCAATCTCAACACAATCAATATTTAAGACTATCCTTCCTTTTGGAATTACGGGATTTACTGTCTAGGGATGATCAATCCCATCACAATCAACATTTAAGACTATCCTTCCTTTCGAAATTACTGGATTTACTGTCTAAGGATGATTAATCCTATCACAATCAGCATTTAAGACTATCCTTCCTTTCGGAATTACTGGATTTACTATCTAAGGATGATTAATCCTATCACAATCAACATTTAAGACTATCCTTCCTTTCGGAATTACTGGATTTACTGTCTAGGGATGATCAATCCCATCACAATCAACATTTAAGACTATCCTTCCTTTCGGAATTACTGGATTTACTGTCTAGGGATAATCAATCCCATCACAATCAACATTTAAGACTATCCTTCCTTTCGGAATTACAGGATTTACTGTCTAAGGATGATTAATCCTATCACAATCAGCATTTAAGACTATCCTTCCTTTCGGAATTACTGGATTTACTGTCTAAGGATGATTAATCCTCAACCACTTACAGGATCGTTAATCCTGATCTCTTTAGGACATAAAATCCAGAGATGATATAATCCACTCGTCTACTTAGACAAAGTCTAAGGACCACACATCGACCTCATCGTCGGCACAGGTATCCTTATAGTCGACCTCATCGTCGGAACAGGTAACCTCATCATCGATACAAGTATCCACATCATCGATACAAGTATCCACATCATCGACCTTACCGTCGATATAGGAAATCTTATCATCGATACAAGTATCCACATCGATACCAGTATCCAAATATCATCATCGACCATATCACTCCCCCTTTCGAGGAGGGTCCTTCTGAACTACACCAAGCTTGTCTCGGAAATACTCAAAATTTACTCGAGACAGAGGTTTGGTCAATACATCAGCAACTTGTTCGTCAGTGCTCACATACTCGAGCATTATAGCTCCTTTCTGCACCATATCCCGTATATAGAAATATCAGATCTCTATGTGCTTTGACTTATCATGGAACACTGGATTCTCAATCATCTTGATACAACTCTGGTTGTCACACAAGATCACAGTGGGGTCCATCTCTAAGTCAAATAGTCCTGATAACAACGTCCGAAGCCATATCGCTTCACAACTAGCAGAGCAAGCTACTATGTATTCTGCTTCAGCTGTGCTGAGAGCCACACTAGACCGCTTCCTGCTAAACCATGAGATCATAGCAGATCCCAGACAATAACATCCACCCGATGTGCTCTTTCTATCTGAGACACTTCCAGCCCAATATGCATCTGTATATCCATTCAATCTGAAATCATTATCTCCAAGATAATATAGACCAAAGTCTATCGTACCTTTTAGGTACCTCATCACATGCTTTGCAGCTATCAGGTGAACACGTCTAGGTTCCACTAGATACTGACTCAAGGTGTTCACAACAAAGAATATATCTGGCCTGGTATTTATCAGATACATCAATGACCCAATAATCGGTCTGTACTGAGTTACATCAACCAATTCTGACGATTCATCAGCCAACAACTTCAAGTTGGAATCCATGGGAGTGGTCATGGGTTTACATTCCAACATATCAAATCTTTTCAAGATTTCCACAGCATACTTTCCCTGGTTGAGAAAGATTCCTTCTGGGCCTTGCCATACTTCTAGACCTAGGAAGTAATGCATCAATCCGAGATCTTTCATCACAAATTCTATAGCTACCTTCTTCTTGCTTTCCATGATCTGTTTCTCATTCCCTGTCAGAAAGAGATCATCCACATACAAATAGTATGACAGGCTCATCATCCATAACCTTAAGGTAAAGGTTAAGATCAGCTTTACTTTTGGTAAAGCCCAAGCTTGTTAAGAAGCTATCGATTCTCCCTCTGTGACTGAACATCATTCACATTCTACATTGAGTGATCTTCTGCATATCTATCTGTGCCATCTCCCATCGGATGGGTCTACTGATATGAGCCTCAAGATCATTCAAACTCTATGGTGAGTTCCTTCTTGCATCCATCTAAGAGAAGAATGTCATCTGTATATAGAAACCATCTTCAACCTTGTAGCAAAGGTTGAAATCCACATCACCCGTAGTGATCATTAAGCTCATCAAATGACTATCGATCCTGGGTACCCATACAAAGATTTATTCAATCGTGTGATTCTCTATCGAATCCTGGGAGTTTGCTCGATTTGCACTTCTTCTTCAACACCATTAAGAGAACGGTCTTGTCATCCATGGGTGTGTCTAGCCACTTGGAGCAAACATCTCGTCATGATCCTCTCCCTCTTTCTAAGAGAATCCTCTAGCCACGAGCCTTCTATAGTACGTTTGATTTGTAAGTCTTCTTGTTGAACATTCATCACTTGTTCTTAGGAACAGGTGTTCATCATCCTTCTTTTACATAATCTTTCCTACAAATCAAAGTTAATTACATGATTAGTAATACTTCATAATCATCAAATCATGTTGACATGATAGCCTATTATGCATACTAATATGATTCACATAGTTATGCAACTATCTTGACCAATACTTCGGCACAACACTTTTCCATATCCTGTGTGCATACAGTGGCTATCTAGATGCCTTCCATCTCTACCAAAACATATTATCAAGAGCGTGCACAGCTCTCAGCATGTCATCAAAGAGGTCTCATTCTAGACAAGCAACAATGGAATGTTTGTCCAACTTACCCATCATATGCATATTAGTAGTATACTTGTTCAATGATATATGAATGCTTACACTATGCATGATATATTCTAGGAATACAAATATGCATACAACTATTACGAGCAATATCATTAACTATTCAAAGATTCAAGAGGTAATTCAAATAACAACTCAATACTTATCTTTTATGTTTGTGTGGTTGTCTCCCGCTTGATCTCTATTTTCCCTTTATGATAGCATCATGATTATATGTCTTTGAACTTCTATCCATTCTAGACCACTATGCATGCTCAAGTGTGTACTAGTTTCATCATTGTGACTTTTCTCAAGATCTCATACATAATCATACATTCATTAGTATAATCTTAATACTATCAAAACATTATGATTCTAAATAATCTTAAGCATGTATGGTCATGCTCATTTCATACACAAGTATACTTATCTAAGATCCTAACACAAAGTAGGATTCTAACTTGATATAGGAAAACATACCTGGATTATCATGCTTGCTAGTTATGTCTAACATACCAAAACAATGTCTTCTTTGTTCTCTTCAATGATTTAGAGACCTTGTGCTAGTAACCTGCATATCTCATAAGTTAAGCATTGCATAACCAAATTATACATACCTTGTAAGTAGAGCTTCTATGTGATCAATGACTATGGATGGTCATATGGATTTGTCTTTCCTGATGTACCTTTCATGTTAGCAGACAACATCATCCTCATACAACACCACAAGTGCATTAGTACAATCATAAGTGTCATAACCCTAATCAATGAATGTCATAACCCTAATCAATGAATGTCTTCTATTATTTTCATGCATTCGTACTTTTACTAAGGTTATCAGACAATCTAAAATTAATCATAATTGTACTAACCTCAATAATATGAAGACAAACAGATTTCAAAACATACCTGTATCTCCTCAAGTCATACCTATCGAGATTGCTTGTAGTCTTCTTTATAAGGGTAAAACCCTAACCGTCCAAGGTAGATCACTTGTAAAACATATTATATAGGTTCATGGTGCTAGGATGATAAATATCAATGCCATTTAAACCTCTTTCATTGCTGCCCTATGAGTCTCCCAACTTTGCTAGGGTTTCTTCTTACTTGGAAACCCTAATCTTCAATCTCCTTTCTCCCACAACATTTTGATGGAGGATTAATATCTATGATGAATGGATTCCAAATCCATTATCAAAGTTTCCAATGTTGCATCAGGTGTCTCCAACATTGTATCAGGTCCTTCCATACCTAAAAACTGAAAACCCTAAGTGAGAGCTTCTTCCTCTTCTTCGATTTCCTCTGTTGAGTCATTTCAGATGTGTCGTATTGTTTCTGGTGCATCTCTGAAATTTCGGATCTATGGGATCTGAAACTTCGGCCCGTGGTCGCCTAACCTATCATCTTTCCAACTCCACAGGTTTGAGCTTCATTGGATTCTCCATCAGAGAGATATGCTCAGTTTCCCAACATGACCTATTTAAGAGATGAAACAGCATAGCAAACTTGTACGGAGTGCCACGTGTCACTGTTTCATCTTGGGCCTCTGAAACTCGGACCTGTGAAACTACAGTCCATGCCCTAACTGTCACTTTTTATGGAATTCCATTTGGAGCTTCCAATCCCAAGATATGACCTTTTTCTCTAGGTCACCTGTTTAGGGATTCATTCTGGAAGAGGCAGAAACCCTAACTTGTACGGATCATATCTCAGAAAGTACAACGAATCTGAGGCTGAAACTCGAACACAAGGTACAAGAAAATGTCATCTTCGGCCTGTCCGATTTTCAAATCCTGAACCTTCTCCAAAATTGATTTATAGCGAAAGTTCCACGATGACTAGGTTTTGCTATACAAAACCCTAACTTTCAAATTGTCGCAAGTGAAACAAGTATCGTAAGTGCCATACATTGCCTTCCTTCAGGTTAGCTCTGATACCATGTTAAGATTCAATATGCTAAGATAGATAACATCAGTATTCCATTCAATTTCACAACAATAGCATATACAGGATCACTGAAAGAACAACAAGCACAGCATAAACACAAGAGACACAATTTATCCTAGGAAACCCTCATGGGGTAGAAAACCCAGCAAAGCTTCCTCAATATAAATGACCAACAAATAAAAAGATGTAATCCCCAAACAAGAGCTCCTTCTCCTCCTTTGCAGATCTCTCTCTCTCCTATGCGAGTTCACAAGTGAGTGAGTGTGTGTAAATGAGAGACACAACACTTCTATTTATACTTTATCTCTCACTAGACAAAATACCTAACTAGGTCGGCCCCAACAGATATAACCCAATGCTGACTAGGCCGACCCCACTAGGGGACTTAAACACCCCATTATAACTGACTCTGGGCCGACCCCACTAGGGAAGTCTAATAACCCAAGTTACAACATTCCGACGGAGGAATAAACATCTCCGGATATAATAATAATGTACAAATAGAATATTCTTAGAAGTTACAATATTTCAACAGCAGGTATATGGTTGTGCATTGGATATCTTTAGTGTGCTCTTTTACTTATTTTGGTAGCTTAACTAGGTATTTAGTGGTCATGGTCTGGCGATATATTTATGTGGTTATTGGTTGACTGTTTAGAGTAGAAGTGATTCGATTGCTTGAAATTGGAAACTCTTGTGTATACTCATTGGTTTTACCCTCTTAGTAGTATGGACTTGGTCATTCCCACCATTTATGGCTTGCTAGTTATGGCATCACTTGTCACCTTCCCCATCCATCCGTTATCATCCGTTCTTGGTTGTGACCTGACTTACACTTTAGCATGTGATATGGAGGACTTCCCCACTTATGCCTCTATGTTGGATAGACTCCCTGTTATTATGTATCTCAAATCTAAGTTATGAAACAGAACTTGTCGAAGCCTTCATCCTTCTGGGCTAGAAGAACCCACTGGTGTTGGTTCTTGAGCTTAGGTGACTTGGTTTCTAAAGCCTTGACCTCTCTGGTCAGTTGCCCCCGATGTTTGGTCCTGATTGTGGATGATTCCCCCTAGTTGCCTGAGTTGTGTCAACTAAAACTTGAAGCAAATTGTTCTACCATCATTACATGCATTATGAGATTCATTGTTATATCTTATAGTAGTGCAAGCCCATGGTAAAAATGAAAATAAACTGTACTTTTAAGCACAATAAAGAGGGCTATGAAATAAAATCTAAAACACCCGAGATGAAAGCTGCAATTAGTTGTGCTTTTAAGCACATGCAAAATCCAAAGGGTCAAAGGCCTAAAAAGCAGTGGATAAATAAAATGCTAAATCTAAAGACTGCTAGCCATGATTGAAATGTAATGATTATTTCCTCACGGAGCCTACGAGTTGGGATGTGAGATGGAGTAAGGACAGCTAATTCTAAGTGTCCCCTAGAACCTCAAATTACGGTTTACTGTGCACCCAATCACGATGGTTCTAGAAAAGATCCTCACGGAGCTTGATTCAAGCTTGGATGTGAGTTGTAGACATTTGTTAAAGTTGAATGGGCACTCCTCAAATCAACTTATTCCATTTGTGAGAAACTGCCATTCTCTGTGTGTTTTTGGTCCAGCATATGCTTAGGTGGTCTTCCCTTTCCCTTTATCTAAAGTGTCACAGTGTTGAAATTGTAAAGTCATTCCCCTAACTTAGCCTTGTTTCTTTCACCTTCACCCATTTCTAGCAAAATGGTCACATCCATAAAATGAGTATACACTTGAGGGTCTTCTTCTAATTAGTTGATTGCTTTAATCTAAACTTATATTTAATGTTTTATTTCCTTAATCGCCAGTAGAATGCCACTTTGTACTTTAGTTTTGCTATTGAAATATTTAAAGGAGCATATCTTATCCATTTTCACTTGCAGCATCAATCAGATTTGGCCTAGGTATTTATTTTGATCAGTTTCGACCTGGTCAACCCAGTTTGACCAAGTCAACCACAGGATCCAGGATGATTTAGACCGATAATGTTCAAGATTGATTATTTGTGGTCCTATGTTACCCATTAGATGGTTCCATGCATCAAACAGAGGTTTCATGTGATGGTTTGATGGATTTTTATTATTATTATTATTTACAAACCATTTTTTTTATTGTTCAGGCATGGTTGAGCTTACAGATGATTATCCTGATGGTCACATGGTGTATGAGTACTCATCCTTACTAGATTTAGACATAATATGAAAATAAATCAAGATATTATATGAGAATAAATCAAATGCCAAGGTGAGGAGTGCTCCTTATGGGGATGTCCTCTCTAGATGAACCAAAATATTAAATGTGGACCCCATGCTGAGAGATAATGATGGAGAATGCTCCATCGAGCCAAGATACATCATAATACATTGTCCCATACAATTTCATAGCCATGAATTAGCCAAATTGATTTCCTTGAAGTAGCCATGGTCACTTGATCATTTATAATTAATTGCCTGAAATGCTCCGTAAATATTTAATATGCCCGTAACTTCATTTTCTGTTGCTCGGAATATAAATATGACTGCACCAAAAATTCAAAAAAATAGCAATCTGGTAATGCTCATTACTCATACCCCAAAAACGATTTTGGTGGAAGGCCCTCAAATAATTTTTTCAAAATTTGATAAAATTTGGATTCAACCATTACTGTATTCAACCAATTTTTGCATTTCTGGAGCACTGGAATGGTCTGAATGGCCTCCAAACAAATCAAAACATAGCAATAGAATAATTGTAACCATATCCATCTCGGGACCTGTGTTGACCAAGTCAAAAATAACAAATCCGATGCTTGAACTGTAATCTGATCAATCCAATATGTACGAGGGGTGAAAGATAACTCTCGTATTCATATTATTAGTCAACTATAACAAAAGTAACATGATAATGGTGATGATTCAATAGATCCAATAAAGATAAGACTTATGTTAGAGTAAATAAATGATTTTTCATGAAGTCCTTTATACATGCTCACTTACAAACTTACCCAACTTGCTATGATGGGTGAGGTGAAAGAAACAAGGCTAGGACAAGGGGAATTGACCTTTGACTTTGACATAGTGATCTCTTGGAGGATAAAGGACAATAGGGGATCCACAGTGACATGCATAAGACAGAAAACACTAGGGAAAGGAGATGTCTCATAAATGGAATAATTTGATTGAGAAGTGTCCCTTCAACTTTAACAAGTGCCCTATAGCTCACATCCAAGCCTGATTCAAGCTCCGTGAGGATCTTTTCTAGAACCACTGTACTAGGTGCACAATCAACTGTAACTCTTAGGTTCTAGGGGACACTTAGAATTAGTTGTCCCTTGCTCCATCCCACATCCAAACCCTTGGGCTTCGTGGGGGAATAATCATTACATCAAATTCAAGGCCAGCAATCATTTAGATATTCAATAAACATACATCTGCTTTCATTTGGCCAAATTCATATATGACCCTTCGGATTTCACAAGTGCTTAAAAGCACAACTAACTGCAGCTTTCATCCAGGGCACTTTGCATTTCATTTCATTTGCATTTCTTTGGATATGGAAAGATATATTGATGCATGTAATGATGATAGGATCACTTGATTCAAGTCTATCTAACACTACTCAGGCAACTAGCTAGTCTTAGCTCATGTCACAACACCAGCGGATACTCCTGGCCCAGAAGTGAAGCATGGCGTCAACTAGCGGGAATCATCCACAATCAGGACCAAACATCAGTGGCAACAGACCAAAGAGGTCAAGGCTTTAGAATCGCAACTCACTTAAGCTCAAGACCCAACACCAACGAGTTGCTTTGGCCCAGAAGGGTCAAGGCTTTGGCAAGCTTTGTCGCACAACTCAGAGTCGAGACTCAAAACAACATGGAGTCTATCATTAACATAGGTCAAAGTGGGGGAAAGCTCCTCAATCTCACAAGTCAGAGCCTCAAGTCAATAATCAAACCAAAAGAGGGGAGATACTGGATGGACGGAAATAGTGAAAAGGTGATGCCATACATAGAAAGATAAGGCTAAGTCTGTATAAGGTAGGCAATACTACTGAGCATATAGAAAAGTCTTAACATTCAAAATCATAGATCAACTCATAATAACAAGTCTATGAGAGCACTACCATAAATAAACACCAAAATCAATTACAATGTCAAGTTAAGGCTAATAAAATGGGCAAGACAGTTTAGTAGCACCCAAATACACACATATACCTGTCTCTGATGATCATCATGAAACCAACTCCAACTGCTCATGGGGCAAGGGAAATGTACCAGCTGCGTGCTCTGCTACTCTGCTAAGTGAACCATGGCTACAACAAGTACGTCTCAATGGGTCATCCAAGGCTAAGTCATGTCCTGGGATATCGTTGTTGATCAATAGAAATGGCTCTGACTAGTTGTACCACCGATGATCACTGGAAGAATATGCTCAACACATCTGGGACTGGCACTGACTAGAAAATAAATATAGTCTGCTACATCATGGTAGCTCCAACTACAATGTATGTGATAACAGTAACATAGACCAAGTTTATGCCTGATAAAAGATTTCCCTAGAAGGTTGAAACTTATCGAAACACTATGGTATCTTTTCTCTTGGATTACCTAGATATTTCGAGGTGTTAAGGATTGAAATATTGTCTATTGCCACTAATGTTTTGTTCTTATTTCATAACATCTCTAAGGCTAAAAATTCACAGGGTTAAAATCCAGAAAACCTCTAGGATAGAGGTTTTGCAATAAAGTCAATTTTTGCCAAAATTTTCTACAAGGAAGAGGTAACCTAATTATAAAAGTAGACAAATAATATATTGTCATTCCATTATCATGTTAAATTAAGTATTTTTAATAAAATTGTTTTAAAAGGATGTATTTAAGGTCAAATCGATGAGTTTTTATGACATTTTAGTCACTTGGCACTACTAGGTGTGAATATAATAGTATCCAGTAGTCAATAATATAGCTAAGAAAAGATGCCTACCACCCTTTGAGCATGACATCCAAATGATACTCTACCCAATTATCGACAACATCAAGATGGAACTTGAGACATGCGTCCAACTAACTCTATACTTTATCATTAGAATACAAGATCATATCCAAATTGGTGGAATTTCATTCAAAAGAAAGTGGCGCCCAATTATGTATAAAGCTATTTATCCCTTCTCCTATGCTACCATGTCAAATCAATTCGAGTTAAAATTATCTAACAAAACAAGCATGAAAGGGATAAAAAATGAGTATCTTAGTTTGAAAGCATACCTACTAGCATTATTGTCTATTGAGACGGATTTCGAAGCTCGATCAAGCCAATAAAAAGCACTTATGCTGAATGGATCAAGCAAGTGAAAAGAAGCATTTTAGTTTCCTCAAATCTAGTATGAATCTTTCATGATAAAAACCTCACAAATAATAGTTTCCCTTTTAAAAAATAGCTTTACAAATCTACCACCTCATGTTAAAACTGTACAATGCCACAAAAACAAACAATGAAACATTATTTTCATTTTTAAATCAACTTATTTTATAACTGACTAGGAACATTAAAGAAATGGAACCTCCAAGAGCAATCTTTTCACTGAAACCAAACATTATTGATCAAATGCAAAACAATTACATAAAATTATATTTGCATGGTCAAGCTTCAAAGTTATTAAAGGGCAATTGCATTTCAAGAAAAAAAGGTATTTGCAATTGATGCCCAATCTAAACATACAACAATATAAAGGAACATTATTCATTTTGAAATTTGAAAACATCAATTGTTGAAGTCTTTTAATCAAAAAATCGTGGCTAGCTTTTAATGCAATGACTTGAAAGTTGAGAGACTTTAATGCAAAAAGCAAGAACAGTTTAAACTATCTATGAAACACCCACAAACATGTTTGCTAAAAATGAACTCTCATCATCATCATCCTCATATCATATATATATATATGGCGAGAGAGAGAGAGAGAGAGAGAGAGTATCTATAGCCTTGAGAGTTAGCTCAAGTGGTCATGAGTCAAAAGTGAGATCTCTCCTCCTGATGTAGGGGAGGTCACAAGTTCAACTCTCTTCGATTCTCTTGGGGCAAGGTGCTTGGAACTTAGGCACCACCCACTTTACACTAGGTACCATCCTTGGAATGAGGGGAAGTGCCCAATAGTTTCTCGGGGAATTATTTTCCAAGGAAAAAATATATTATATAAACTATGCCTGAAGAGTTCAATTTTCTTTGATTCCCTCTAGGCAAGAATCTTGGAACTTGAGCATCGCTCGCTTTACAATGGGTACCATCCTTGGAATGAGGGGAAGTGCCCAATAGTTTCTCAGGGAATTATTTTCCAAGGAAAAAATATATTATATAAAGAGAGAGAGATGTTTGCAAAAAAGAATTCACATCATCATCAACATATATATATATATATTATATATATAGGAAACATCCACGAGTAGTTTGCTAAAATGAATTCACATCATATATATATATATATATATATATATATATATATATATATATATATATATATATATATATATATATATATATATTCCAAGGTAAACCTCATGGAGAAACCCAAGGGATGCTTCCCCTCATATGTGGATAGATCATCATCATCATAGTGTGTGTGTGTGTGTGTATAGGTAATGTCAAGTAAAATAAAATTTTCATTAAGGACATCTCTATAAAAGCAAATTCCAAGTAAAATCAAATTTTCATTAAGGACATACCTTTAGAGTTGCTTGTAGCATACTCCCTACCTCATTAGCCTAGGTCAAAGACAAGTTAAGTAGCATACTGCCTACCTCATTAACCTAGGTCAAAGACAAGTTAAGAATCCATTAATCTTGCCTTCCTGCGGGTTGGAGTAGCAAGTGAGGATGTATCCTTCCTCAAGCTCTCTTCACCAACACTTGGATCTGACTCTTCTCTTATTTTTGAATTAGATTCTTGAACAACAACCTCCTCATTTGCTTCAATTACTAAAGGAGATACTTGTGATCTAGAGGACCACACATCCTCATTAAACTTCACATCTTGACTCACCATAGTTTTTGGCTGTGCTCAAATGTGTTAGTTTTTTGGGTTACTCTGAAAGTGTTTACACCATATTTGCAGGTGCTTCATGAGATTTGGGGTACATGGTGTTTGACTAGCCCCTGGATGGTCCAAGATGGATTGTAGCATGAGAGATGGTCCGTGAAGGATATGCATAGTTGAAATAGCTTGCACAAAGGATGCTTGACCTTAGGATGGTGTTAGCTTGGCTTTCTTCCATTAGGCATTAGAGATCTCTTAGTAGTTTGGCGGACACCCTTCATTGAGACCCTGTGGATGAGCCACATACTTCAGGAGCACCCTTCAAGGATGTAGAGTGTTTTGCATCATGGAGGAAGACTTCAAACTCTAGATGGCATATGGCAGCTTGGTTACATGTTCGGAGGATTAGAGATTGCTCGAGGAAGCATGTGGCTTCAACAGTGTTCTTGCAAGGAGTAGCTGACCTAGTGGAGTACATTTCTTAGGAGCATCAATGGAGTCTATGGAGGCTCGTGATGGAGTGTTGTAGACTTGCCTTGCATAGTTGCAAGTCCTTAGTCACCGCATTCGGCGATTTTCAACCTTGGAATTCGAATTTCGCGAACTTCAAACAAATTCGAACTTGAAGCCTAATTTAAAGCTAAATTTCAAAGTCAAATTTCAAGCCGAACTTGATATCGAACTTCAAGTCGAATTCAAACTTCAAGGCGAACTTCAAGGCAAATTTCAAGGCAAATTTAATCGAATTTATTTGATGAAAATTTTAAAAGGTAAAAAAAAAAGACAAAAAACCCAACCTAAATTCCTAAATTTTTAATAAGATACCATCCTTTTGAAATATAGTATATATGTTAATGTTGGCAAGCAATTTTCATTTTACATATATGTTTAATGAGTGCCTAGAATATACATACATACATACATACATACATACATATATATATATATATATATATTGAAATATATAGTCCCTCGAACTTAATGTCGAATTTTATCACCAAATTTTTCATTGCCGATTTTTTGTCGAACTTCAAGGTTGTCGAATTCGAACACGAACTCGAACCAGGTGACTTAGGTTACAACCCCTTGGAGTCATTATTGTGCACGACATCACCATTGGAGCATGATACATCTACTTTATAGTGGGCATCTCACTTGTATGCTAAGTCAGAACCTAACCCTTGAGGTTCGAGGTTCGGTGAACCTAAAAAAAAAATTGAAATTCATTCAGGTTCGTCGAACCTGAAAGACGAACCTAATGCCGAACCTAATCACGAACCCGAACCAAGTCAAACCCGAACCTGAAGTCAAATTTTTTCGTTAAGGTTCGAATTTTTTTGTTGAGGTTCAAATTTTTTTATGAAAAAAATTGAAATTAAAAAAAAAAAAAGGCAAAACCGCCCGACCTAACCTTCATTCCCTTGCTTTCATTTCACACGGAAACCTTTCACTCGACTCGACCTCTGCACTGTTTTACCCTAGATCTCGCCGCCATTACTTGCAGGTTGCAACCTTCCTCCATCTGGCATCGATTAAACCGAGCCTCCATTCGACTGCAACTGCGACGGGGACCTCCCTCCATCTGGCATCGATTCGACCTCCCTCCATCTATTCGACTGCGAGTCTGCAACTGCGACTGCGACCCTGACTGCGAGTGCGGCCCCACGGACCACGATTTCTCCAACGCATCGGGCCAGCTCGAATCTGTCACCCGTGGGCACTTCATTGTGGGCATCTACGTGTTTTGAGGTGTAATCCGTGGGCATCGAGCCTGCGATCTGCGACCCCACGTTTTCTCCAACGCTTTGGACCAGGTTGCCAGCAATCAAGCAGCTCGAGCCTCAAATCCGTAGGCACTTCAACTTGTGGGCATCTGCACTTCAACTTAGGCGTGGGCACTTTCAACTTCCAGTTAGCAACGAACTTCCAGTGGTAATTGCAAGTCTGCAACTGGTAAGTTGAGAGGTTTAAATTTTATGTAGTTTTTATATATTATTAAAATTTTGTTAACAATTTTGTATTTATTTATTTTTTTTAAATTTTGATTCATCAATTATTGATTAAAGCCATTAATCAATAGCTTGTAGACTGATAGGTATTAGGCAGTATGTGATTTTAATTTTTAATTATAATAAGCAACGCTAAAAAACATTAACAAATTAATCAGATTCTAAAACATGATTTGCAAAAACAAATAATGCAGAAACATTTGCCATGACACCTCCAAAATCATCAACAGGAGCATGGAAACATGTGGAAAAATTGGATGGGCCGACTGGAAGAAATGTGAAATGCAGGTTATGTAACCTTGAGTTTGTTGGGTCTTTAACAAGAGTAATGGACCACCTACTTTCTATCAGTAATGGTAGAGGAGGTGGAATTGAAGACTGCAAATCAGTGTCTACAGAATTGAAGGAAATACTTCAAAAGAATTATGACAAGATAAAGAGGGCCAAGCAGGTGCAAGAAAACAAAAAACAGCGTGTTCAAACAGAGATTGAAATGAATTACAGCCCATTTTCCTCGATGTCTAGAGCTGGAAGTTCCCATCAGCCAGTAAAACTAAGTGGGACATCCACATTAAACACTTTGTGGAAGCCTGTACAAAAGCAAGAAGTTGATAATGCTTTGGCTGACATGTTTTTTGAATCTGCTATCCCATTTAATGTGCTTTGGAGACCTTACTTTATCAATGCATGCAAGAAGATATCAGATTTTGGCAAAGGATATGTACCTCCCAGTTCTAAGACAATGAGGAGCACTCTTCTCAAGAGGTCAAAAGAAAGGGTGACAAGCAAATTGGCTAGCATCAAAGAGTCTTGGAAACAAACAGGGTGCACCATTTTATCAGATGGTTGGTCAGATATGTGTCATAGGCCGTTGATTAATGTGCTAGTTTATTGCCCCAACGGGGTATCATTTTTTAAGGTAGTTGATGCATCTAGGCAAAAGAAGACTTTTGAATACATTTTCAAGATTTTAGAGGAATCCATTTATGAAGTTGGGGAAGAAAATGTGGTCCAAGTCGTAACTGATAGTGCCTCAAACTGTGTGGGCGCTAGAAAGATGATAATGGAGAAGTTCCAAAAAAACTATTGGACACCTTATGCTGCTCACTGCCTTGACTTATTGTTGCATGATTTGGCAAAATTTCCATGGATTAATGATGCAGTTCGAAAGGGGAAACAGATTTCTCATTTCATATTTAACCATCACCTCACTTTGAGCTTGTACAAGAAGCAAGCAACTAAAGAGCTACTAAGGCCCTGTGATACCAGATTTGCGACATATTACATCACTCTTAAAAGAGTGGTTGAGAAAAAGACAAGCATTAGAGGTGTTATTTGTAACAATGAGTGGGAAAACTCTCGCCTTTCAAAAGATGTTAAAGGGAAGGAGATTGAAGAAATTATTTTAACCAATGCTTTTTGGGAAAATGCCATGAAGGTTTTAAAACTTTAAAAGTATGTGAGCCAATTGTTGATATGCTTCGCATGGTTGATAGCGACACCCCTTGTATGGGTTTTGTCTATGAAGGCATGGATCGTTGTAAGGAAACTATTGCAAAATCCTTTAACAATGTGGAAAATGAATACATGGAAATATGGGAGGTAATAGATGAAAGATGGAAGATGCTGCATAACCCCCTGCATGCAGCAGCTTGTTACTTGGACCCAAGATTATTTGGGATAGAAAGAAACAATGATGCAGAAGTCATGAATGGCCTTTATGATGCTATTGAGTGGTTGACTCCAGATATCGAAGAATCCATGAGGCTTAGAGAGCAGCTTCGAGCATACAGGTCAAAAGAGGGGTTATTTGGAAGAACCTCTGCCAAACATGATAGGGCCAATATTCCTCCAAGGACATGGTGGCAATTTTATGGAGCAGAGTCACGTGAATTGCAACGTCTTGCAATTCATGTTTTGAGCCAAGGATCAAGTGCATCTACTTGTGAAAGGAATTGGAGTAGCTTCAACCATATCCAGTCCAAGAAAAGAAACGGGTTGTTGTCTACAAGGTTGGAAGACCTTGTTTATGTGCGCAACAATTTGCGATTGGCCATAAGCAGTGTGGCCAAAGATTCATCCGGTTCCTCTCACCCATGGATTGGGCATATTCCGAGTGCAGAAGAAGATGATCTTGGCATTGATGGTGACACTAGTGATCAACCTATTGATGATAGAGTTCCACATACTGATGGATTTGATGACCATAGTTCTAGTGGCTTTACTACCCCATGTGATATTCATGATTTAGAGCTTTATGATGTTACAAGTAGGCCACAAGAATAGAGATTTTGATTATGTTTTAAATTTTGTAAAACAATTCCAGGGATTATCACTATTTGACATCATGGACATCCATTTATATTTTGAAATTTGAAGAATATGTTTTATTTCATTTTGCATTTTGAAAAATAGGTTCTACTCCTTTTTACAATATGCAGTTGCACTATAAATCCGTGTGTTTAAATATTAAAAACACATCGATGATTGGAATTTGTCATTATTAAACATATGTGAATTATTTATTGATCGTGATTCTTACTTATTCTTGTTTATTGATCATGTATATTGATGCTGATTGTTTGTTAATTATGTTATTTATGCTATATATTTAGCTCTCATGTATTTATGTTATATAAATATTTATTGATCATGTTTATGCATTATTTGTTTTTGCTATATATATATATATATATATATATATATATATATATAATAATTCTGCCTTTGCATTATTTTGTAATTGGAAAGTATATCAAGAAAGTTTATATATATATATATATAGTCGAACCTCATCGGAAAATTCGAACCCGAACCGAACCTAATCCCTGCCGAACCCGAACCCGAACCGTGTGACTTAGCTTGTATGGCCTACAACGGCTCATGTAGGTTGCGTGTAAGGGCTTAGGTCCACATAGTATTGTTGGCCTCCCTTATATCTCATATAAATAGAGGAAGGAAAGAGTCTTTCCATTCATATCATCATTTTAACTATTTTCTTTGTACTTAGCTGCTTGGAAGAAGTTACTAGGGTTTCCCCATGAACCCTAGGATGAGTTATGAAGTCTAAGGGTGACGTCTTTGCTAGATCTTGATTCTTGTAAATAGGGTTTTCTCTTGTGAAGAAGAAGACATTTGAAATGATCATATCATTTGTGTGTTCATTCTTACTAACTCTTGTGTAGAGATGTGACCTAGAAGAGAAGCACACTTGTCCTCTCTCTCTCTGTTGGAGTCTCCACTTGTACTTGGAGTTGGTATCTCTCTCTCTCTTGAGGCACTAGGGTTTCTTGGTTTTTTTTGTGTTTCTTGGAGCGCCTTGGAGTTCTAGGGTTAGGATTTTACCCTTGAAGATTGGAGATTAGGGTTTTGTGATAAAACCCTAGGGTGGATTAGTGAAGAAGAGAAGAAGACATCTTGCCTTGGAGATTGTGTTGGAGAGATCCTTGCACTTAGTACTTCTTGGTGAGTTAGGGTTTCTTGACTTACCCTAAATAGGGCTTTTTGGATAGTTTGATTTTTGTACTAGCCCTGAGAGAAGGCTATGGTATGTACTTCATCTTGAGGTTATATATGAAGTTTTCAGCTGTCCATATCTTGTGCCATTTTCAGATTTGAATTTCCAGCTATATGTTTCTTATGTTTTTCTATTTACAGAGATTCATGTTCTACTAGTCTTACATATGTAAAAGAGAAAATTGTTAAGTGATGTAGCATCTAAAGGGAGATCATAAGGGGCTGCATTCACTGTTGTTATACTGCTGTTTTTTCTGTTGTTAAAGTACATTGTCAGATCTGGTTATTGGATGATCAGTTGCTCTAGGAGGGACTGAAACTTATTTCATTGTTTGATATCTTTTCTACTTGAATTGTTGTGAAGTTTAGGGCTGTTAGAAGTGAATTATTGTGATCTTCCCGCTTCTGTTTTGTACACTGATTTTCAAGAATCCTAAAGGCTCTAAATTCTAGGGCTAAGATCCAAAAAAACCTTCTTGGAATAAAATGAAATTTCTGAATTGCATTAAGTGGCATTCCAAGAGATTTCTATCGTGGGATTAGATCTTGTTATGGTTGAGATCGCTCTTGATTAAGAGGGATTTTGTATTTCAATTGGAGTTCCCCTGGGATAGGTACTTGACCTATTAAGGTCATTATGTGTGAAACCTTAGATTACTTGGAAGAAGCATCTGTACCTTGGAAATGGTTTTGTCCACTTCATATACTATTGATTTTGTGCACTTAAGATCTATACAGGATGTGTAAGGTGACTCTTGGTAATGTGACAGGTTGGAAGGAAGCTTCTAATTTTGTTCCATGGAAGCTCAGGCTTCAAATTCTTATGGAAGAGGCCAATCTTTGGGAGCATGTTGAAAAGGAGATTCTATATCTTACCAATCCAGCACAGATGGCTGCTAAAGAAGGAAGCCAAAGTGAAGAGAATCATTCTTGATTCAATGAAGGATCATTTCATCTCACCCAGATGCTTTGGTTAAGCTATTTCAGAATTATTATGCTTCTTGACAAATGCTTTTACGAAACCAACTCTCAATGGTTCGTATGAGCAAGACAGATATATGGTGATCTTATTGACCAAGATCAGTGAATTGAAGGATCAATTGGCGCCCACAGTCCACAATCAAGAGTTAATATCCAAAGCCCTTAAAGGGCTTGCTCCTTCCTGGGCACCTTCTTGATTCAATGAAGGATCATTTCATCTCACACAGATGCTTTGGTTAAGCTATTTCAGAATTATTATGATTCTCGACAAATGCTTTTATGAAACCAACTCTCAACGGTTCGTATGAGCAAGACAGATATATGGTGATCTTTTTTACCAGGATCAGTGAATTGAAGGATCAATTGGCGTCCACAGTCCACTAGAACTAAGGTTGAGGATCAAGAGTTAATATCCAAAGCCCTTAGAGGGCTTGATCCTTCCTGGGCACCTTTTGTTCAAAGTCTTTGTGCTAGGGAAAATATACCAGATTTTCCACAGCTTTGGGTAGATCTTGTCCATGAGGAAATGAAATTGCAATGTTGTCTGAAGCAACAAGTGGACATGGATGGTCTCGTCAGGAAGGTGAAAAAAGGTAGCAAGAAAGGATTCAGAAGAATGATAAAAAGATACAAGAAAGGAAGACTTGAGTAAGAGCATGTGCTTATGATGTCATTATGCAGGAAAGTTTCCTTTGAAGAAAAAGAGAAAAGACATGAAACAGGTTGCAGCTGGGAATGTTGCAAGAGTAGAGGGGATGACCTCTCAATTTGAGACTGCTTTTTCCATGGCTTCTTGTTTATTTTCTAACATTGTGACTTGTGTTGGTTTGTATGTGGACAGTGGAGCTTCAAGACACATAACATATGACAGGTCCCTATTCAGCAGGATTCAGAAGCAAGAGGGAGATATGACTGTGGCGCTTAGTGATGATGCCACTCCCCCTGTGAAAGGAGTTGGCTCCATTTCATTTCTGATGCGTTCAGGTGATGTTCTTCAGCTGGATGATATTCTATTTCTTCCAGGGTTGGGGAAAAGCCACCTTTGAGTTTCTTGCATGACAGATATACATTTGAGAGTTGTTTTTGAGGCACAGCAATGCACCATCAGTGATAGTAGTCTACCTAGTCTGAGGACTTTGGCTAGAGAGGTGAGAGAGGGTGGCCTCTACCCATTACTTCTTGATCCAATAGCATTCTTACATTCCAACAAGAGGCAAGTAGGGACTTCTAATTCTCAAGAGGCATGTTACCCCCCATGTTGTATGGGTGTCCATGTGTGATCTTCAATCACACTCTTCAGGGAGTACAATGATGCTTTGCTGGTTATCCTGAGCATGATTTCATGCCTAAGCAAGCTGGGAGGATACAAGTTAGGCAACCTTCTGTGTACGAACCTTAAAGGACAACTCTGAGCCCTAAAACATCAAAAATCAGCAGCAAAAGCAAATTCTGGGTTAATCCTGGGCATGTAACAGCCCTAACCTCCACTGGTGGGAAGTGCTGGGGTAATTTCAAGCCCCAAGCAGCAGTTCTGGGCACACTCAGACCTCCAAACAGGGGCAAACAGTAATGAGAGTCACCTCAAATCAGCAAAAGAAGTGTTTTCTCAGATCTGGGCAGTTATGAGACTATGAGGGCTTAACCAGCGCTAAAAAATATCAAGTCTGGACTAATTCTGAGCACATTCTGGGCATGCTGAGTCAAGATCAGATTCTAAGGTAATTCCTGGAGTATCAGCCCTTAAACAGTAATGAAACAGCAATCTAAGTTGTTAGATCTATGATACGGCAGTGAAAATGCCTTAAAACAGACATTTTAGAAGTATTTGGACATCCCTGTGCATGGTTGTAGCCTCCAAAAGGCAGCAAACAATATAATTTGACATTTGGGTGTGAATTACAGCATTAAAAAGCAGTATTTATAATCCTATCCAAGTTTCCTTTAGTGGCAGCAAGTCTGGGCACATTCTTCAGCTTATTTGGAGGTCTAACATATACAAACAGCATTATGGATCAGCAAGGTAAGAATTTGTTATCCAAGACGAGTGAAGTCCAGAGGAGTGCCTCTACCCTAGGGCTCCTTTGCAAAAGTTTGCAGCAGACAGCAGTATACTTCAGATTTGTGGAGCCATCTTTCACTGAGTTAGTTGATTATTAGGCAGATTTGTGAAGACTATAGGCAGACGCTAGCCTGGAGGAGGGTCTTTGGCTTGCTCTTGATCTCATCTGAGCTTCATTTTGAAGACATGCCTCAGCCTCAGCCACACCCTCTATTAGCCTTATTTATGCATGCTGATAAGGCCGCTAGCCTTGGTTGATGGTTTTGGTTGAAATTTGGAGTGGTTGTAATGAAATATCTCCATTGTTTGGACTGGAAATAAATGATATATATGCTATCCTGATGGAGCCATCCACATGTAGCGATGTATTAGTCCATTTGGAGGGATGTCCCATGCTTTAAGGTCATCATTCTTTGGTTGAGTAGCCCTTGGAAGATTGTTGGTTGTCTTGTGGACAATCCTATGGTGGAGCGACCCCCTTTGGAGTTTAGATTGAGCTACCTTGTGGACACATGTGAGTGTTTCATCTTCCATATGGACATGATTTGAGTGGTTGATCTTCCTTGTGGACATCATTGATGGCTTCAAACCCCTTATAGACATGCTTGATGGACAAGTTATCTTTGAGAAAGCCTTTGGAGGCTAGTATATGGACACCTCTTGGTTGCTCAGATGTCATGTCCATTTCTAGATGATCCACCAGAGGATGACTTATTAGCCTATTCAATTCCTGTAGGCTACAGTCGACAAAAAGAGGGAATTAATTAATTATTAAAGTCACCAAAACCAAAAGTACTTTATAAAGTGACATTAAATAATTAATTCATAAAGTGACTTTATAAAAGTTACTTAAGTTAAAAATTGCGCAAAATGGTAAAATTGGACCAAAATGGTCAAAATGAGGATAAAAGGGCAAAAAGGGGCTCTCTCACATTCATTCATGTATTTTGCATTTTCAAAATCTTGGGAAGCTCTTGAGCTTGCTTTCTCTTGGACGAAACCTTAAGAGAGAGGAAAATAGTTTCGGTGGTGAAACTATCCACTCTAGCTATCTTATGAGGAGAGATCAGTCAGATTTCTCATACGCACTTCATTGCCGTGGATTTGGATTGCATCTTCATCTGAGATCTAAAGAAATATCAGTTTGCAAGGGTTTTCAGTGATTATTGAAGAGGGGACACGTGTTCTTAGTGATTTTTAGCTGTAGGTGAAGAAAAGAAGAGAGGGTGCACTCATAGCTTGGATTGACAGTATTCTAAGGAGGGTGCACTGCTTGTTTCACTGACTGTCCACACCTAAGAAGGGTTATCTCTGTTGAGGGCGCAGCTACAGTTTGAGAGAGTGAGATTGGGAACCAAAGGAGAGGTCACATTCTCCTCAAGCAGAACATGCAGCACCAGTGAACAAAGAGGGGAAACGTACTGGGTTTATGCACTGAAGTGGAGCTGCCAACAAAGTTTATGTGCTTCAGTCAATTTGTGGGTTCTCAAAACTTGAGTATTTGCTAAGTGGTGACACATTCATGAGAGTATTTCAGTAAATACATTCATTCTGCTCCAAGTCGAGTTACCCACAGGACGTTGAGTAGATTGCTGATTATATCCACTAAGTGTGCATGGTTTTATTGCTTAAAAGTGTGGTTAAGAAGGGACAAACTCTCCACATTTGGGCGCTGCTACAGCTGTCACATCTATTGGGCCATTCCAGATCAGCTTGGTAGAGCAATTTCCACTCAGTCAAAATTATGCTAATGCTGCTACAATAGCTGTAAGTTACAGTCACTTATAACAGTCATATTATCTTATATTCATCTCAGATTCAACTACTGTATAGATGTAGATTTCCTTATTGGTCATTTTTACAAATTGTTATCAGCTTTATGTTTGCAAACATTGTGTGGTCAAATCTGAAACATAAACTCTACAAAAACAAAAAAATATCATCCTCAACCAAGTACCGAGTTCAAGCTTACAATCTCAGGGAATAAACAGTAATCAATATCAAACTCAGTTAGTTGGAAAAAGGGATCATTACAGCCTTCCAAGTGTTTGTCCAAATTCCTAAGCCAGAATACCCTAGATTTGGTTAACCATCAATTCAGGTTTTGTTTGGAAGCAATTACAGTGGTAGTAGTACCTTATTCAAACGTGATTGATGAGAGCAGAAACACAAACACACCAGCAGTTGACTCAAAAATTAGCCCAAGCCTAATAAGGATCTTTACAGTGGTATCAGAGCTGGTGATTCTGCCAACCTGTGTGTGCATGCCATTTTATGAATCCAGAAAACAGTGAACCAGTCACCTACAGAAGAAGACAGCAGGGAGAACCCAGCTGAGTTTTTCTATCAGAGTTCAAGGAAGGACAGGTTGAGTCAGAGGAAGAGGAGTTGTTGGAAGTAGAAGAAGAAGAGCAGCTAGAGACTGAGGGAGAAGAAGATATGGGGGACAGAACTAATCCACTTGGGGGCAACAAGCATGAGCTATTTGGGGGAAATAGAAGTGACACAAACAGAGAAGAGCCACGTGATGGTAGAACCATGAGTATCCAAAATTATCTGAAAATTTTAGGATTCCCAACCCAGTTTCAAGTTTTGGTTTTCATATGAAGTTTAATGCCCAAACCCCACAGCTACAAAATCACTTTACATGCATGAAAAATCACTTTTCTTGAAACACATGGAAATTTTTCAAACTTTAAACAACTCAGAAAATTATAGCACAGCCACACATAAATTTTTGACACAGTGATTTTTGACCAACTTGGTCCAGGATAAAACCCCGAAGGGAAAACTTGTTGAGAGAGAGAATTTTTATTATTTTCTAAGACAAATTTAAGAAATAGAACAGCGGTACTTATCTCCCTTCCTTCCTCGAAATTCGTGCTAGAATCTCTCAGACAAACTGCTGTATGGAATTCCTTGAAATTTGTGTTGTACGGCCTCACAAGTGTGGCTGTACGGACCTTGATTTCTGAGCCTGCTCGCTACCTTGGAATTCGTGCTTGTTTTCTACCTGTACGGACTGTTGTGCATTCCTCGATTTATGTGTTGTATGGCCTGCCTGTTTTCTGCCTCAAAAACAGTGCCCTACTCCTCGAAATTTGTGCTGGTACAGCCTGCAATAAATGCCTGTATGAATGCCTAGGACTTCATGCCACTTTCAGCAGAATCTTCCTCGATTCCTGTGTCAAATTCACTGCTATACAGTCTGCATTTAATGCTTGTCCAAATCGTCTAGAAATTTGTGCCTCCCTTGGAAATTGTGTTCATTCTCAGCTCCTCGATTTCTGTGCAAGGGTTTTTCTTTCTCTCTCTTGTCCTCTTGACTTCTCTTCTTTTCTCTCTTGCTCGCCAAATCTCATGGGTAACAATGAATTAGGTTTCAATGCCTTTTCCCTAGTTTTATTTGAAGCAGCTTCTCCTTTCAATCCAATGGTGAGTATTAAAACTTGACTTGATGAAATCTAGGGCCCTCATTAAATGCTCACATTTTTCTCATTAAATGAATTTGAGTCACTTCATTTAAATATTTAATGAGACATTAAATATTTTGCCCACCTTTTAATTTTCTCATAAAGTCAATTAAATATTATAACCTTCAACCTCATTTATAAAGTGCCTTTATAAAAATAAAGTGCATTTCACTTTTATAAAGTGACTAGGGACCACATTTTTAAGTTGTCCACTCCTAGGCATCACATGAGTGAATAACACTTTTCTTGGTACATTTTCAACACCCCCTCTTACTGAGGAAGGTGTTTTTCACAACTCCCAACTTGTCTCTAAAATGATCAAACTTGCCTCTTCCCAAAGACTTCGTCAGAATGTCTGCCACCTGCTCCTCAGTAGGAATGTACTGCAACTCCACTACACCTCTCTGGACATAATCACGAATGAAGTGATACCTGATCTCAATATGTTTTGGTCTGTCATGAAACATTGGATTCTCCGAAAGCTTGATGCAACTTTGAATATCACAGTGAATCACTGCAGGACTCAACTCTAGACCAAATAATCCAACCAACAACTTACGAAGCCAAATGGCTTCACAACTGGCCTGACTGGCTGCCATATATTCTGCCTCTGCAGAACTCAATGCAACAGACTTATGTTTCCGACTGAACCAAGACACCACTACTGAGCCCAGACTGAAACAACACCCGGATGTAATCTTCCAGTCCGTCACACTGCCTGCCCAATCAGAATTTGTATAACCAGTCAATCTGACTCCATCTCCTCTCCTATAATCTAAACCAAAATCAACTGTACCACGCAAGTATCTCAACACATGTTTTGCAGCAACCCAATGAACTCTCCAAGGCTCCACCATGAACTGGATCAAAGTGTTCACTGCAAAACAAATATCTGGCCCGGTGTTGGCCAAATACATCAAAGAACCAATGAACTGACGATAAAATGTCGGATCTACCAACTCTCCCCCAGAAGCATGAAGCTTCTTCCAATTGGTGATTGTTACCGGATGAACTAGCAGGGCTAGTATCCGATGAACAAATGTACAGAGGAAGTGACCATTGTCACCTTAGCCACTCCTCCAACTGCTTCGGAGAGTCAGAACCTCTAAGGGGAGAGCCCTTCTATGGTATGCAAAACACTTAAGATGCTATATCTTCTAGATAACAAGCCAGTGACCAGTGCCTTAATCACTATGGTTTTGAGGATGAAGAAAGCACACTATTTAATCATGCACTTTGTAGACGTCAAATATATCAAGTCAATATAGCAGCAAGAATAATCATTGGCAAGTTTAGCATATAAGTGAGGTTACTCATTAATGATTAACATCCACCGCGTGATATAGATCATCCAATGACAAGAAAAGATAATCACCAGTAACAATTTAAGGACTGAATATAATATGAAAGTCAATACAGTATGAGGATGGCAGTCCAAACACCTGTGTATAATAGCAATAAGTTCAATGCAAGATGTATTACAAAAAGATTCTGAGGTATTGCCCCAACACTTAACCACTTTATGTTAATCAAACAACACTAGTTTTCAGACTGTATATGAGGTCATTAACAGAAGTATACTCGTTACTCCAACGTCAATTTATGACAGTAGTAAATCAATCAAAAGATGAGAACAAGATTACCAATATTACTTGCACTTTCAACCAACTTTACCACTAACTCTCATGCATCAAATGCAAGTTATCAGGCTGTATGTAAATGTATGTTTCAAACCTCCTTTTTAACGGTAGCGAAAGTATTCCTTTTATGCAATCAACTTAAGTGCATGTGATTTGTTTGACAATGTTAATTCAAATTTCCATCACATTTATTAACATGAACCTAAGAGACAGGACACGTCCTAAGGGGTCCCCGTGTCCCATGGGCCACGTTTGGGCGCGGACACGCTGGCCCCACGTGGGGGACACGCGATTTTTCGTGTCCCGAAATCGGGACACGCGTGTCCTAAGTCTGTGCAGCGTGGGGATTTTCCAGGACACGAAAATCGCGATAAAGTGTGCCCGCGTGCCCATAAAAACGATTTTTTGGTTTTTGTTTTGTCATTTGCTAACTGATGGGAGTGTGAGGGAGAGCTAGAGTGAGCCCAAAGTCATTTTTTTTGCAGGTGAAGGAGATTCAAGAGTGTTTTCTTGCAGGTGGAGGAGATTCAAGTGTGATTTCACCATCAAGATTGAAGGAAAATGTCTCAACCAGCTAGGGCAGCAGGTAGAGGGCAAAGGAAAGGGAAGAATGCCCCATCTATTCCCTCTCATCCTATTCCTCCTCCAAGCACATCCCCTTCTGCTCCTAGTAGTGCTCCAACCGGTTCTAGTGAAGCTCATCCTCATTATAGCCATGCTTTGGCAAAACAACAAGCACAAGAGAGTAAATACCCTTTGTGGAAGTATGTGACTGTTGGAGCAAAGCTTGGTGGGGGAGGCAATGTGTGTTGGACTTGCAATTTCTGCAGGCATGAATTCAAGAGCACCTATTACCGGGTTAAAGGCCATTTGTTGGCCCTCCCTTGTGGGATTTCTTCATGCAAAGCTGTGAGTGTTAACCAAAGGAGGGAGATGGAAAGAGAAGACCATGTTGGGGTAGGGAAGGTGGCTGCAGCAAGCAAGACATTTCATCGTGAGGATCCTCTTCCATTCTTGAGGAAACCCTCTAGCACTAGGAGTGGGGTTGATGCTATTGCCTATCCAACAAGAAAGAGGCCAAGTTCAAGAGGTCCAATGGATAGGATTTTCCAACATGAGGCACGAGAAGAGGTAGACCTCTCCATTGCATTTTTCTTCTACCTCAACTTCATCTCATTCAATGTTGCACGGTCACCATTGTACTTTGAGATGTGTCGATCTATAATGGAACGAGCTCCAACTGGTTATGTGCCTCCTAGTTCAGAGAAGCTTAGAACCACATTGTTGGTTAAGGCAAAGAAGGAGGTGGATAAAATTATTGATCCAATTAAATCAAAATGGTCCACATGGGGTGTTAGTATTATTTCTGATGGATGGACGGATCCAGCACGCCATCCACTCATCAATTTCATGGTGTCTTCCACAAATGGACCGGTGTTCTTGAAAGCGGTGGATGCTCTTGGGAAATACAAGGATGCACAATATATGGGTGATTTGTTCATCAAAACCATTGAAGAAGTAGGTGTTGATTCTTGTGTACAAATCATCACGGACAATGCACCTGTTTGCAAGGCTGCTGGCATGATTGTGGAAGCTAAACATCCACAGGTATGTGATTGTTAATTTACTCATTTATTTGAAATTTTGAGCTGTTAGTAACTTAGTAGTTAGTTGTAGTCTTGTAGAGTCTAGGAGTCTAGACTCAATGACTCATTTATACTTTCTTTTATTGATCTTACAGGTATTTTGGACACCTTGCATTGTCCATTCTTTGAATTTAGCACTGAAATCTATTGCTTCAGATGTGCCATGGATTGGCAAACTTATTGAGGATGCACGCCATATCCGTAACTTTGTACAAAACCACACCAATGCCCTCACAATCTACAAAGAGTACACAAATCTTTCATTGTTGAAGGTTGCAGATACTCGGTTTGCTTCCTCATTCATCATGCTCAAGAGATTGAGAGAGGTAAAAACCGCTCTTGGGTCCATGGTGATTTCAGAGTTTTGGGCTTTTTGGAGAAAGTCGGATCAAAATGCTTCACAAAAGGTGAAGGACACAGTATTAGATGATGGTTGGTGGGATAGGGTAGTCCTTAGCATCAACATCATGGAGCCAATCATTTCTTTGTTGCGGTTTGCAGACACGGACCAGCCCATCCTAGGAGATGTTTATGAGGGGTGGGATTCCATGATTGAGTCCATGAGGACCATTGTTATGGAGAATGAGTGTGCTGAGTATGAGACATCGGCAGAGAACTTATGGTCCATCATACAGGGCATTCTTATCTCCAGGTGGGATAAGAATTGCACACCTTTGCATTGCTTGGCCCACTCATTGAACCCTAGGTTCTACGCTCAGGATTGGCTCAGTGGTGGGTCGGGGCACTCATCCAGAGTCCCTCCTCACATGGATGGAGAGATCTCAGAGGGGAGGAAGATAGCATTTAGACGGCTACTTCAGGATAGAGACCACCTTGAGGTGGTGGAGGAGGAATTTTATGAGTTTTCTAGTGGCACCGGGAGATTTGGAGGATATGAGGTGATTAGAGACATGGGGGTTAAGAAACCCCTTGTTTGGTGGACAACTCATGGGGCAACATGCCCTATTCTACAAAAGATATCCTTGAGGGTCCTCTCTCAAGTTACTTCATCCTCTTGTTGTGAGAGGAATTGGAGCACATATGGGAACTTGTACAGTGTGAAGAAGAGCAGACTTGAGCAGTCCAGGGCAGAGAAGATGGTGTATGTGCACTCCAACCTTCGTCTTATTTACAGGAAGAGGGAGGAGTGGGTGAAGGGAAAGACACGGATGTGGGATGTCTTTCCTGATGAGATGGGTTTGGACAGCAGTACTGAGTTGGCATTAGCCAACATGGATCTTAATGATCCAGTGCTAGAGCCGGTCACTTTTGATGAGGGTGATCGTATGGAGGGGTCATCCTCCACACCAGCAGATGCAGTTAGTCAGATTGGCAGAGAGGAGGAGGAGGAGGAGGAGGAGGAGGAGGAGGATCAGGGCAGTGATGAGTTTGTTGATTCAGGCATGGAGGAGGACTATTGAGTCATTGACAGATGGGATTCTTCCATCTTGATCCACCCCTTTTTTGTATTTACTATTAGACTATTAGTCTATTAGTCTAGACTCTATTTGGCATTTGCTAGTGCCCAGTGGCATTCCGACATCTATGTAATACATTTTGATTTTGATGACTTAATGAGAAATATGGTTCCGAGTCTCTGACATGCATCTATGTGTCTCAATGTCTCATTGTGATTTGTGATTGTGAATGACAAATGTGTTGTGATTTGTGAATGATCTAATTTCTATTGAATATTTCATATTTGTAATTGTAAATGTAATTTCTATTGAATATTTGTAATTGTAAATGTTAAATTTTATTGGATCTATATGTCTATATTTTTAAATTGTAATATGTTTAAAAATATATATATATGTATATAAAATGTGTCCTACGTGTCCTGATTCCGGGGGTCACCGTGTCCCGTGGGGACACTCGTATTTTGGGGACACTCGTGTCCCGTGTCCTCGTGTCATGTGACTTAGACATGAACTTTCAGACTTTATGACAGCAGTAACTGAGCACTTTCAAACCTCCTCTAACACAGTATGGCAACCTTTAACAACAGTAGTAATGAGTGATAGATAACTCACTTGTTTATGTTTTATTTTGTAGGTGTTATGGCCTAAAGGAGGGAGTTGTCCAAGGTTTAACAGTCTGCTAATTACAGACCTTAACAGCAGTAAAGAGTTGACTGCTCAAGGCTATCACATCCTTGGGGAGGCTCAACAAGGAGAGGTCGAGGTAGGAGGGAAGAGAGAGAAGGTCTTGGAGGAAGATAAGGGGGAGGCTGTGAGGGTTTAGGAAGGTCTTAGGTCTGATTTTTGGTAGATTTTTAGGGTTTTTTTTAGGATTTTTTAAATTTTTTAATTTTTAGAGGTTCCTAAAAATTCGCCCTAGGGTTTTTAGGGCTAAAGAAGGTAGGGCGAAATTGTGGGAGAGAGGACCGAAATTTTAGGAAGGCCACAAATCGAAAAAAAATAATAATTTTAATTTTTTTTATTTTCTAAGGTTTTTAACATAAAATTGCAGACCTAATTCTAACCCTAATTCTACCATGAAAATGCAAATTTACACATGAAAATGCAAGTGAAATTTAGTAAAAGTTGATAACTTAGGGTTTTAATGGATGTTACCCCCAAACCCTAGCCTTAGAGGAAGGTGACCAGCCTTCCTTTTGGAGGTGATTCTCCTTGTCAACTGGGTTATGACTTCTTGAAACAACCCCTAGTGTTCGTTTCAAGAACCTAAACTAGGGCAAAGTTGGAGCTCCAAGGCAAAACCTTGTAAAAACCTCCTCTTGGGAGCATTTCTACTATGCTAAGGGGATAGAAAAGTAGATAAAGGCCCTATTCAAAAAAAATGCAGCCCTAGGGCTACCATTCATTCATTCAAGAAGCAAAAATACCTACCTTTCACCAAACAAGACTTCAAAGGTAAAAGACTTACTTGAGCATGACTTATTCCAACTATTCTAGCATCCACAGCATTAGCAAGACAAGAAAGCATCCAACTTCATCCAAGAGCAAGAAAAATCATCCCTCCAAGAGGTGCACATTACTTCATAAGGACCTTCTAGGGTAAAAGAGTAGCATAATTGTTGAAATATTGTAACTTCAAAGAATATTATATTTGTACTTTATTATTCCGGAGATGTTTCATTCCTCCGTGAAGATCTTATTGTAAATCCGGAGATGTTTCATTCCTCCGTGAAGATCTTATTGTAAATCCGGAGATGTTTATTCCTCTGTCAGATTGTGGTAACTTGGGTTATTAGACCTCCCTAGTGGGGGTCGGCCCTGTATGTGTTATGTGGGTCAAAGGGTTATTAGATCACCCTAGAGGGGTCGGCCCAGTCAGTTGTAGTGGGGTATTTAACCCATTGGTTAAATACGAGCCTACATGATTTGTGTAAAAGACAAGTCGAAGTAGTGTATAAATAGAGGAGGTGTATTCCTCATTTTACACACACTCACTCACTTGAGAGTGGTGCACTTGTGGAGGAGAGGTCTGCTATGGAGAAGGAGGAGCTTATGCTCAGGGTTACATCTTTGTATATTGCTGGTCATCTATATTGAGGAAGCTTTACTGGGTTTTCTACCCCATGAGGGTTTCCCAGGATAAATTTGTGTCTCTTGTGTTTATGATGTGCTTGTTGTTTCTTCAGTGATCCTGTATATGCTATTATTGTGAAATGGAATGCAATGCTGCTATTTTTTGTCTTAGCATATTAAATCTTAACATGGTATCAGAGTTAACCTGAAGGAAGGCAATGTATGGCACTTACGACAATTTGAAGGTTAGGGTTTTATATAGCAAAAACCAGTCATCGCGGAACTTTCGCCATAAATCCATTTTGGCGAAGGTTCAGGATCTGAAACCTTTACAGGTCGTATATGACATCTCCAGGTATCTTGTGTCCAAAGGGCACCCTCAGATTCGTTGTACTTTGTAAGTTATGATCCGTACAAGTTAGGGTTTCTGCCTCTTCCAGATCTCAGTCAAAATCAGGTGACCTAGGAAAAAAGGTCATAACTTGGGCTAGGAAGCTCCAAATGAAAGTTCGTAAAAAGTGACAGGTAGTACACAGACTGTAATATCTCAGGAAACTTTTTCAGAGGCCGAAGTTGAACCAGTGACACGTGGCACGCCGTACAAGTTCGCTCTCTTGTTTTATCCCAGAAACAGGTCACATTGCGACACTTGGCATAACTTGGGCTAGGAAGCTCCAAATGAAATTTCGTAAAAAGTGACAGGTAGTACACAGACTGTACTATCTCAGGAAACTTTTTCAGAGGCCGAAGTTGAACCAGTGACACGTGGCACGCCGTACAAGTTCGCTCTCCTGTTTTATCCCATAAACAGGTCACGTTGCGACACTTGGCATAACTCTCTCTCAGAAAATCCAATTGAGGTCAGACCTGTTGAGATGGAAAGATGACAGGTCAGGCTACCACAGAAAAAGTTTTCAGACCCTGTGGAGCGAAAAGTTTGGAGTTACAGCAGAAACAATCAGGTACATATTTCTGTCAAAACATAATTATTTTTGGAGCACCTTCATTCATGGCTTCCGGAATTTAGGGTTTCGGATAAAGTTAGAATTTTTGGAATCGGAATCCACAGCTGAATGATACTCAGGAAAATCGAAATTTAGAGACCAAGATTGAATTTTTTGGTTGGGTAGAAGACCGGGCTTGATCAAACCCCAGTTCGGGATTTTGATCGGAAAGATGGAAAATTAGGGCTTCAACAAAAGTTGGAATTTTTTAAGTCTGTAACCACGGCTGGAAGCTCCTCAGAAAAACAAGAGTTTAGAGCCTTGGATAGAACCTTTTGATTGGACAGAAGGGTGGGCTTCATCAAACCCTAGTTCAGGTTCCTGTCCAGAGGATCCAGAAGTTTCAAAGGCAATTTTGAGGGGTCAAATTTTGGAGATTTCAAAATTGAAGTATGCTAGCAAGACACATCCTTCCATTCATTCAGAAGTGTGAAAGTCAAAGATTGAATTTTTAGGGTTTCTCTAGCAAACCCTAATCAAGCTCTAGATCAAGTTTCAGGGGGAGTTGAGGCTAAGGCCTTACATAAGAAGACTACAAGAAGTCTCGACAGGTATGACTTAAGGAGGTTCAGGTATGTCTTGAAATCTGATTCTTGATTAAGTTCATGATGTGTTTGTCTTCATATTATTTATTAGTACAATCTTGATTAATGTTAGAATTGTCTTATCACCCTAGTAACAGTATGAATGCATGTGAATGATCGAAGACATTCATTGATTAGGGCTATATGATTGTACTAATGCATTATGGTGTTGTGTGAGGTTGATGTTGTCTGCTAACAAGATACAGGTACATCACAAAAGACAAATAAAGTTCCATGACCATGACAACATGAAGACAAAGACTCATCCATAATCTTTGTTCTACTTACGAGGTATGTATGACTTTGTTATATTATGCTTAACCTATGAAACATGCAGGTTCTAGCTCAGGATCTCTAAATCATTGAAGAGATTGTTTAGGTATGTTGTACATAACTAAGCAGGTATACTAATCCAGGTATGTTTTCTTATGTCAAGTTAGAATCTTACCTTGTGTTAGGATCCCTTATATAAGTATACTTGGTATGATTGGTTATGCTTATTCATAAAGTTAGTAATCAAGGGTTTATGCATATTATGTCTCTTGTCTTGATGATTTAATTAACCAGAAGAGTACTATGACCAAACAAGAATATGCATGAGTAAAAGAAGACTTCCTTGAAACCCTGAATACTAATGATCATGACTATACATATTCAAGATTATTTAGAATTAAAATGTTTTGAGAATATACTAATGAATGTATGTTTGTGTATGAGATCATGAGGATGACACTAGTGCACACTTGAGCATGCACAGTGGTACAGAATGAATAGAAGTTCAAAAGACATATAGAAGATCAAGCGGGAGGCAACCACACAAACATAAAAGATAAGTATTTGAGTTGTTATTTGAAATAGTAAATGATATTGCTTGTATGCATATTTGTATTCCTAAAATATATCATGCTGAGTGTAAACATTCATAGAGCATTGAACAGTATACTACTAATATGCATATGATTGGTAAGTTGGACAAACATTCCATTGTTGCTTGTCTAGCATGAAACCTCTTTGCTGACATGCTGAGAGTTGTGCACACTCTCGATAGTATGTTCTGGTAGAGATGGAAGGCATCTAGATAGCCACTGTATGCATACAGGATATGGGAAAGTGTTGTGCCAAAGTATTGGTCAAAATAGTTGCATAACTATGTAAATGATATCTGTATGCATAATAGGTTATCATGTCAATATGATTTGATGATTATGAAGTATTACTAATCATGTACTTAATTTTGAATTGTAGGAAAGATCATGATGAATGATGAACACTGAACAAGCGATGGATGTTCAACAAAAGATTTGCAAATCAAACACACTATAGAAGGCTTGTGGCTAGAAGATTCTCTTAGAAAGAGGAAGAGAATCATGATGAGATGTTTGCTCCAAGTGGCTAGATAAGACCATTCTCTTAATGGTGTAATTAAAGAAGTGTGAATCAGGTTCTGTGGGTTCCCAGGATCGATAATCAATTGATGAGCTTAATGATCACCATGGGTGATGTGGATCTCAACCTTTGCTACAAGGTTGAATAAGGTTTCTCTACACAGATGTTGATTGGGCAGAAATTATATCAGACAGGAAGAGCACATCGAGAGGATGTTACTGTCTGGGATCAGCCATGAATGATCTCATGGTTTAGAAGGAAGCAATCTAATGTGGCTCTCAGCACAAGCGGAATATATGGCTGCTTGCTTTGCTAGTTGTGAAGCGGTATGGCTTTAGAATGGACCCAACTGTGATCCTATGTGACAAACAGAGTTGTACCAAAATGGCAAAGAATCCAGTATTCCATGATAAGTCAAAGCACATAGAGATCTGACATTTCTATATACAAGATAAGGTGTCTTAAAGTGATAAGGACTAATCATCCTGTAAGTAGATTGGGATTGCATCGTCCCTAGACATGGTGAGGTGCCTTAAAGTGATAAGGACTAATCATCCTGTAAGTAGATTGGGATTGCATCGTCCCTAGACATGGTGAGGTGCCTTAAAGTGATAAGGACTAATCATCCTGTAAGTAGATTGGGATTGCATCGTCCCTAGACATGGTGAGGTGTCTTAAAGTGATAAGGACTAATCATCCTGTAAGTAGATTGGGATTGCATCGTCCCTAGACATGGTGAGGTGTCTTAAAGTGATAAGGACTAATCATCCTGTAAGTAGATTGGGATTGCATCATCCCTAGACATGGTGAGGTGTCTTAAAAGGATAAGGATTGATCATCCTGTAAGTTGATCTGGATTGCATCATCCATAGACATGAGAGATGTTTTAAACTGAGAGGGACTAATCATCCCGTAAGCGGATCAGGATTGTATCATCCTTGGACCTATGTCCTAAAGTGAGAGGCATTGATCATCCCGTAATAGGATCTTGTGTGTTGCAGAGTATGTTGCTATGTATTGATGATAGATGTATTAGTGAGAATACATGCTTTTGATGATAGATGTATTAGTGAGAATACATTCTTTTGATGATAGATGTATTAGTGAGAATACATGCTTTTGATGATAGATGTTTTAGTGAGAATACATGCTTTTGATAATAGATGTATTAGTGAGAATACACGCTTTTGATGATAGATGTATTAGTGAGAATACATGTTTTTTTTATGATATATGTATTAGTAAGAATACATGTTTTGATGATAGATGTATTGGTGTGGATACTAATACAGATGATCCAGATGTTGTAGATCGAGATGATCCAGATGCTGTAGATCGAGATGATCCAGATGCTGTAGATCGAGATGATCTCGATGCTGATGATCGTATGATGACGATGCTGATGATCGTGAGGATCCAGATGTTGATGTTGTTGTAGCTGTTCGAGTGCTGCAGAAGATAAAGACTCAGTACTGAAGATGTTGATATTCCAGTATTGAAGATGTTCCAGTAACTGCTTGAGTTACTGATGATGTTGAGAAAGCTTCCAATGATTTATAGATGTATCATGTATGATGTTGATGACTCCTTGCTCCTGTAGATGTTGTTATAATATCCTTCTCGTTAAGGGGGAGTGTTAAGATATTGTAACTTCAAAGAATATTATGTTTGTACTTTATTATTCCGGAGATGTTTCATTCCTCCGTGAAGATCTTATTGTAAATCCGGAGATGTTTATTCCTCTGTCAAATTGTGGTAACTTGGGTTATTAGACCTCCCTAGTGGGGGTCGGCTCTGTATGTGTTATGTGGGTCAAAGGGTTATTAGATCACCCTAGAGGGGTCGGCCCAGTCAGTTGTAGTGGGGTATTTAACCCATTGGTTAAATACGAGCCTACATGATTTGTGTAAAAGACAAGTCGAAGTAGTGTATAAATAGAGGAGGTGTATTCCTCATTTTACACACACTCACTCACTTGAGAGTGGTGCACTTGTGGAGGAGAGGTCTGCTGTGGAGAAGGAGGAGCTTATGCTCAGGGTTACATCTTTGTATATTGCTGGTCATCTATATTGAGGAAGCTTTACTGGGTTTTCTACCCCATGAGGGTTTCCCAGGATAAATTTATGTCTCTTGTGTTTATGCTGTGCTTGTTGTTTCTTCAGTGATCCTGTATATGCTATTATTGTGAAATGGAATGTAATGCTGCTATTTTCTGTCTTAGCATATTAAATCTTAACAATAATGAATTTTATCTCATGAGTTATGTTGTGAAAATGAAGTGAGGAGACTTTATTTATATGTTCTCACACTCACTTTTACAAAATAACCAGGCCTACATGCCTTAAAATGTCAATTTAAAATTATAACTTAAAATAATATAAAATAATCAAATATGTAGGTAACATGGGGCATTTTCCTCAAAGTTCACCCAAAAATGAGCAAAATACTCCAAACGGAAGATTGGATTAGCCAAGGGGGGACGTCATACCCCATCTAACCCTAACAGTGCTAATAATCCCTCAATGCCCCCCCCAAAACATGCAGTACGGCTTGGTGAGGATGATGACGTCATCCTTGGAAAAGGCCCAAGGAGAGAGGGCGTTAGGCTGTAGAGGAACCAAGAGGGTGCCTGAGGTGACCTAGAAGAGAGGCAAGCGCCTCATAGCTGAGAGAAATCTCACTGGATTAATGAAACAGGTGGGGGGGTCATGTGACCCAGTGACCCACCCTTAGGAGCCCCGGACACCAACCTCAGGGCTACAAGCGTTTTAATGAGGCAGTCAGCAATCCCACTAAGCCATAGTACTCCTACAAGAGGCACCAAAGGGTCTGGCCATAACCTCCACTCATAAAAATGTTGGACAACACCCTTCCTGGTCCGAAAAAAGGACCCTCTCTCCCTGGGGACACATCCGAAGGTGCACTAATACTAGTACAACGTAACAGTGATCATGGGTGTAGTCATAGGTCTGCACTCCTCCATCCAAAATCTCATCAGAATGTCTAAAGCATACTTCCCCTGTCCGAGAAAGATGTGGCCTAGCTCCTGCCACACCTCCAAACCCAAATAGCAATGCATCAATCCAATATCCTTCATCTCAAACTCTGAAGCAAGATCTTTCTTGCACTCTACAATGAGTCTATCTACACCTGTAATGATCAAATCATCTACATACAATACCAAAATAAGTGGGACCCCACCAACCACAATGTAGTAAAGGTTAGGGTCTGCCTCACTTTTCTAGAATCCCAACTCCTACAAAAATGCATCAATCCTAGAATACCAAGCTCTCGGAGCTTGCTTCAGCCCATAAAGGGCCTTCTTCAACCTACACACATGGGACTCTCTCCCATGCACCTCGAATCCTTGTGGCTGCTCCATATATACCTCCTCCTGTAAGACATCATTCAGAAATGTTGTCTTCACATCCATCTGATGAATGCTCCAAACCATCTCTGTTGCAATAGAGATCATTGATCTAATGGAAGAGTATCTAGCCACTGGCGCAAATGTCTCATCATAGTCAACTCCCTCTACCTGTGAGAAGCCTTGAGCCACAAATCGAGCTTTATACTTCTCAATGCTGCCATCTGCAGCATGCTTGATTTTGAAGAGCCACTTGAAAGTAACAACTGACTTCCTCTCTGGTCTTGGAACTATCTCCCACACATCATTCTTCATGATGGAACTGTACTCTTCCACCATGGCATCTCTCCAAACCTGATGTGCAGTTGCCTCCTCAAAAGTAGAAGGCTCCGACTCCTAAAGACTAGTCACCATAGCCATATAGATGGAAAATCTCTCTGGTGCTTCACTCTCTCTGACCTCCCTCTTGGGTATCCCCACAGACTCAAAAGCTTCCTTCATAAGTTCCTTCAGCCAACTTGGCTTTCTCTTCCTTGAAGTAGCTTCCTCTGAAGATCCCTCCTCCTATACATCCTACTGACACCTGTCTCCCTGAAGTAGCATCAGGGGTCTGAGAACCTGTAATCCGAGAACCTATACCTATGCCTGAAGTCTCTGTACACTGAGTCCCTGAATCTGAAGATCCCGAA
Source organism: Larix kaempferi (assembly GCA_027924585.1). Taxonomy (NCBI): domain Eukaryota; kingdom Viridiplantae; phylum Streptophyta; class Pinopsida; order Pinales; family Pinaceae; genus Larix; species Larix kaempferi. The sequence goes on from BSBM01000286.1 coordinate 3,464,787, forward strand.
ACCTGTGAACCTGTCACTTCTGACACCCGTGACCCAACACCCTAAACTATTGGACTCTGAGATGCACTCACCTGTGAAGTAGGAACCTATTGCTCATCCTACTCTGACCGAGACTTCTTGAAGGCTCGCTCCTCAAATCTCACCTCCCTCCTCACAACAACTTTCCTCTATGCTGGAAGGTATATGCGGAAAGCCTTCGAAGTCTCATCATAACCAACAAAGATACCGCTCTCTGTTGTAGGCTCAAACTTTGTCCTCTTCTTTGAAGGGACATGAGAATATGTCGGGCAACCAAAATATGCGGAAGTGGCCTATCTCAGGCTTCTTCCCCGTGAACATCTCCTCAAGATTTTTGCACCCCAGGGCTTGATGCGAACTCTTGTTTTGTATGTAAACAACAGTGCTACAGGCCTTGGCCCATAGAAAGAAAGGAAGACTATGATCATGGAGCATCACTTTGGCTGCTCCCACTATGGCCCTATTCTTCCTTTCTGCAACTCCATTCTGTTGTGGAGTGTATGGAACAGTCAACTGCCTCCCGATGCCCTCCTGTCTACAAAACTCATCAAACGTACTGGAGGTATACTCACCCCCATTGTCTAACCTGAGCACCTAAGTCCTCCTCCATGTTTGGTTCTCCACAAGAGCTTTGAACTCTTGGAACCTCTTCAAGACTTCTTATGATTTCTTGTTCTTCAAGAAGTAGATCCAGGTCTTCCTAGAATAGTCATCAATGAAAGTGACATAGTACTCAAATCCTGTCAATGAGGTAGATAACATGGGTCCACACAAATCAGAATGTATCAACTCTAGCACACCTACTGACCTGCTATCACTGCTTGGAAAAGCAGTCTTGGTGTACTTTCTTAAAGCACACCCTCTGCATACTCCACTCTACTCTATGTTGAACTCTAGAAAACCTGTAGTCATATCTCTCAACATCCTCAAAGCAGGATGATGCAAATGAGCCATCCTCCTATGCCACAACTCACAAAGATCTGTATTGTTTCTGCTATTTGTCAAAGCATGATGAGGCTGAAATAAGAGCTTGTATAGTTTTCCACATCTCACACCAATCGCAAATGATGCAGAAAGACTCGATCCTTTGGGAAATGTGTACTTTCCCATCCAGGACATATACTCTGAATCATGTATCCTCGATAGTGGAAACTGATACTAAGTTCTTTTTTAGCCCAGGGACATATAAGAATCCCTCAGTGTCATGGGCTCCTTGGACTCCATTTGAAATGTGATAGTCCCTCGCTCAACTCTTTGACAATAGTATCATCACCCAACACCACCTCCAAGTCCAATCCAGTCTTAGCAAACTCTGTAAACATATCACGTGCACCTATCATATGGCTCGAAACCCCACTATCAATGTACTAGGTGCATGTAGCGGTGGATACACTCGAAGGCTGACAAACTAGCAGAGAATACTCCCTCTGATCCTGTATATCAATACTAGTAACAAATGCTCTCTCTGAATGACTAGTATAGAGAGAAAACTCTCTCTCAAACTGAGTTGTGTACTCATCAATCTCTGCAGTGGTTGTTGTCTACTACTTCTTCTTCTTGTTCGGACACTGTCCAACATAGTGCCCAAACTTCTGGCAAGCAAAGCACTGGACTTTGCTCATGTCTTTCTTTTGCTCGCCACTCTACTGCTTGACCCCACCCTTAGGGCCCTTCTTGAACTTTTTCTTCTTTCCCTTTGCTACCAATGCCACATTCTCTTCATCTTCCCTACTCTGAGATGAACCTCCCTGTACATACCCTCTCTGGGTCTCCTCCTGAATGAAGTCATCCCAAAGACAATCCCAATAAGTCATATGCTCTCGGGCAACAACAGAGTCCACAAATATGGCCCATGGCATTGTCACGCCATTCAACGATGTTCGTACTAACTCACTACCCTGTACAACCTCCCTGACTGCTCCAAGTTCATCTCTGACCTGTGTGATCCTAGTAAGGTATGAATCCATGTTTTCACCCCTGTTCATGCAAATGCCTTTCAACTTCTCCCTTAGTACCATTTTCCGATTTTCGTTGGAACTTTGGTACAAGTTTGTTAAGGCAGTCTACATCTGAAAGGCATAATCTTTTCCTGTAACATGTGGGATCCCATGATCCTTCACGGCATCAAAAATGATCCTTCTTGCTTTTAAATCTTTCTCATCAAAAGCAACCTTGTCTGTAGCATCGGTAGGGACTGTGACTAGTTTAAACTATGTACTGTTGACTATATCCCATAGTTCCTTTTCTTCCAGAATCAATACAATTCTAGCCTTCCATGGGCTAAAATTTACAGCCCCATCCAGCCTATCTTCAATTCTAAGCCCAGTGGCCATAACCACAAATAGTCCAAGAACCTGTGAATACAACCAACATGTTCTCCCTTCTTTTCCAAGTTTGAAATTTCACTCTGAAATTTATTTCTGCCCTTTATATCGGCTCTGATACCATGAAAATTTTAGGATTCTCAACCCGGTTTCAAGTTTTGGTTTTCATATGAAGTTTAATGCCCAAACCCCACAGCTGCAAAATCACTTTACATGCATGAAAAATCACTTTTCTTGAAACACGTGGAAATTTTTCAAACTTTAAACAACTCAAAAAATTATATGACAACCACACATAAATTTTTGACACAGTTATTTTTGACCAACTTGGTCCAGGATAAAACCCCGAAGGGAAAACCTGTTCAGAGAGAATTTTATTATTTTCTGAGACAAATTTACAAAACAGAACAACAGTACTTATATCCCTTCCTTCCTCGAAATTCGTGCCAAATCTCTCTGACAAACTGTTGTACGAAATTCCTTGAAATTTGTGATGTATTGCCTCACGTGTGGTTGTACGAACCTCAATTTCTGAGCCTGCTCGTTGCCTTAGAATTCATGCCAGTTTTATGCCTATACTGACTATTGTACCTTCCTCGATTTATGTGTAGTACGGCCTGCCTGTTTTCTGCCTCGAAAACAGTGCCCTGCTCCTTGAAATTTGTGCTGGTATTGCCTGCAATAAATGTGTGTACGGCTGCCTAGGAATTCGTGCCACTTTCAGCATAATCTTCCTCAATTCCTTTGTCAAATTCACTGTTATACGGTCTGCATTTAATGCCTGTCCAAATCGTCTAGAAATTCGTGCCTCCCTTGGAAATTGTGCTCATTCTCAGCTCCTCGATTTTTGTGCAAAGGTTTTTCTTTCTCTCTCTTGTCCTCTCAACTTCTCTTCTTTTCTCTCTTGCTCTCCAAATCTTATGGATAACAATGAATTAAGTTTCAATGCCTTTTCCCTAGTTTTATTTGAGGCAACTACCTCCTTTCAATCCAATGGTGAGGATTAAAACTTGACTTGATGAGATCTAGGGCTCTCATTAAATGCTCACCTTTTTCTCATTAAATGAATTTAAGATACTTCATTTAAATACTTAATGAGACATTAAATATTTTGCCCACCTTTTAATTTTCTCATAAAGTCAATTAAATATTATAACCTCAAACCTCCTTTATAAAGTGACTTTATAAAAATAATGGAACCAGGTATAGCGGCCACAGGTGCAGACACATAGTGGAACCATTGTTGCTTTATCAAGTACATCCAGGTTCAACACATTCTGTGTCAAGAAGTTATACAGGGGCAGCGAGTCAGGATCTTGATTGATGGTGGGGCCACCAACAATTTCATAGACTCAGCTTTAGTGACCAGGAGAGGAATCCCTACATAAGACTTTGAGGGATTCATGGTGGATGTAGTCAGTGGACGCATGATGCCATGTATGCGGAAGGCTCCACAATTGACAGTGACGATGGGAAACTACAGCATGATTGATGACTTCTATGTGGTCAAGCTAGCAAAGATCAACATAGTTTTGGGTGTCTAGTGGCTCAACACTTTGGAACCAATCATGACAAACTACCAGACCTTGGAGATAGGATTCAATGCACCAAATGATATGAGGGTAGTTATGTGGGGCATGGCAATGGTGCTCCAAGAGTTGTCTCGGCCAAGCGGATGGAAGCCCTATTCAGACATGGTGATATAGCTTATGCAATAGAGTGGTTGATCTCAATCAGAAGACTTCCCATGACAACCAACAGTACCATGTAGACATATAGGCTTTATTGGGGAAGTATGACAGGGTTTTTGGGGAGATTCCTCCGGAAAAACCTCCTGACAAGGGATTTAAACACATTATTGAGCTGGAGGAGTAGGCCAAACCAAGCCAATGCCCGCAAAGGGAAAGAGGATACTCTGAGAAACAACAAAAGGTTCGTTCAAATTTTGGATGCTAATCAAATGCTAAAACAAAAATTAACCTGGAAAAGAAAAGATATGCTCATCGAATCTATGTGTCACTTTCTGATCAACCACCACTAATCGGCAATGCCTTTATGTGGTGGTGAGAGCATACTTCGTGGCAACGAGACTGGCTTTATTTAACTACTTGTGAAAATGAAAGAAAACAAAATTAAACTACTTAATCAAAGTATACAAGCTACATGAAAAATGTTATAGAAAAAATCACACCACAAAAAGGAAAAACGCGAATCCCCCCAGGGGGGATGGAAAATGGGCACTATGAAGCCCACTTGCTTCTTATTACGATTTGTTACAGACAAAAAAATTAGCTTTAAGAATGCCTTTGATTCTTATAAATATGAATCAAGAAGGCTTACAAATAGTTAAGAAGAGAAACTTAGAAGAAAGAGGGGATCTCTGGGCTCTGGATGGCTAAAATCTTCAAATTGTGGCCAGAGTTTCCTTCTCTTTTTTCTTCAATTCTGTAAAATCAGCAAGCTAAAATAGCAAAAACTGTTAGTAGATTAGTTAAATAATACATAAAAAAAATACAACTACTTAATACTCCCTGAAGATAAAAAAAAAATATGAGGCACAAGTATTAAGTTCTAATGCTAGATTCAAGCTTAAAATATGAATTTAAATGCTTCTTTCGATCTAACAAAAATATGCAACAATAGATGTATGCTAAACTTTAAAAGGATCTACTTGTTGAAGAGTAAGGGAACTAAAAAAAAATTGATTTTAATAGCGTAGAAGAAACAAGAACCCAACTTCGGTTTTGAAATAATAGAGAACCAAAAATGCCTGCAACTCAATAACGATTAGAGCAAGACAACCAACACCAAAGGTGGATGAGGATGCAACTAAGCTCAACCTCCTCCCTCGTATTTTTATCCTGCACTGTCACAAACACTTGCAAAAAATGATTAAATCTAGAATACGTAATTAATAAAAATTAGAAGGGCATTAGTACAACTGAATACACATGTTGCTTCGCTATCTCTAATTAATCAAGCATTTATAAGCAAATCAAAAACAATGAATGCTTATACTATGGGCACAAAGTCCATCTAAGCTAGATAAATCTACAATTATTGCAAAATAACGAGTGAATAACTGGATATCACCTCAGAACATCAACCAAACACACATCAAATGGGACAGTTGCACAACATATGGCCTCCAAAGCCTTTAAATTTTATTCTGAAGAGAATGATAAAAAAATTACAAGAGCAAAGGTTCAATGCTTCCTTCTTAATGAGTGAAGCAACCTTGCTTAAATAGAAAAATGAGAGAGCCAAAGGGGGGGGGGCGCACTTTATGAGTTGTAAACAACTTGGCGTGAGTTGTAATGGGTTGGAAAAGGCTGAAAATCAGCTTCCTTCCAATTCCATACTACACCACTTTCCTTTCTTTACAAGTTTCTATCTTTTCTTGAGAATTGCGCCTTCCCTATGAGGAAATGTACCCCACTTGGAGAAGAAAATCATCTTGCCTTTAAATGCTGAGAAAAACACTCCAGAGTGTTTTAGAAACCTTAGGAATGTTTCCACGAATCCACTTTACTTTGCCAACTCAGAAAATTCACTTTCGTCATTGTTATCACCAATCTTGTAGTTGCCCCTAATGATGGATCCTATACAGGACGATAGAGGGGATAGGCAACCAAAGTGTTGAACCACGAGAGCCCTGATTCCCAAAAGGATTGGTTGTCGCGCCAAACGAGGCGCCCTTCACTTTATGCTATCAAAGCCAAAGATAACAAAGGGGGAGACCTTGATCTACTCCCGACAGGAGAGATCTAACCAAATCACCAAATCAAGCTATATGGATAGGGTATGTAAGGTGACAGGTATGGAACCCGAGATTTAAGGAAACAGAACCACTGTGGAGGCTTGGGAAAGATATGATGCAATGAATAGTATTTAGACACAATGATTCAACAATCAAAAGTGATTCTAGGATTCAGGTGCTAGTGTAAATGATCAAATTCAGTTGCCTTGGGAAACATGACCCTTAAAACAGGGAAAGTGTCCCAAAGAGTGGATCTGAGAGTTAGGGCTTTCTAGCACTGCTTGACAGAAGGATATGACAGTGTTAAACCAAACAAGCTCAGGAAAAGGTTCAAAAGACAGGAAAACAGGCTCACTCAAGGAATGTGCAAGGGTTAGATGACCTAGTGCCTTGGGATTTGGGCAGATGGAGTCCTCTAATGATGACGCCTTGGAGAACCCACCTAGGGATATGCAAGAGACAGATAACCCATAAATGGTTTGCCAGTAAACCAAGTCTTTTGAGCCAGGGATTTTTTCAAAGAAATTATATGAGGGTTTTAACATGAAATGACAGATGGGTAGGTTAGAAGAATAAACTACATACCTCACAAGCGTACCTGAGTCATGGACATGATTGCTATGATGTTGAGGATTGTTCTCGCAGAGATCAAATGAGAGTTTGATGTGTTTCCTTGCCCACACGAATTATGCCCAGCTCCATAAATGCGCCCTCCTCTTCCTGTCGAACCAAGGACTACAAGATCATTGAGTTCAAAGCAAGAATGGAAGAAATACAAATGACGAACATGATAACAAAAAGTAAGAGGTACAAAGACAATGATACTCCCTGTAACAGACGAAGAGAAAAGAAAGGAGCAGGGTGAGTCTCCCCAGCCAATGCGCCTTCCTCACCAAATCGACTTCTTCACCTTTAGATAAAACGTGGAGAAAAGATGTGCAAAGATAATCACCAATACCCTCAGTGCAAAGGAAGAAAAGTTTCAATCAACACCAATAACATCCAAAACCATAAGACAAGTATCTGCAAGAATATATTTTATTCCAGAAGCCCAGAGCCAAAAGTCCCTTTACAATGAGAGGGTCTCTCCTTTAAATAGCAATAGGAGAGACCAAACCCTAACCACCTTTTAAATGGATGGCTAAGATTAAAATATACATAAGTGATAATCTACGGTTGAGTTGAGCTCAACAAATAAAGTACATGGATCAACTCCAAAACATAAGAAACCCACTAGTCAAATCGACCTAGTGAGGACATCCTCATAAAGTGACTAGGAAAATATAACATGAAGCTCATGGTGGGTCTAGGGGGCAACATATATCCTCCCTAGTGTGTCCCTATGGCACAATAACCATCAAATATATCATCAAAGTGTAAAATCATGCCCAATAGGGAAAGTCGTGTGCCTCCAAAGACACCATAAAACCATGTAAATGAGCCCGAGAAAGATGTGTGGGCCCCACTAACTGCTGCAACTATTGTCAAAGGTGTGGGAGACATCATACACATCATCAAAACGATTCTTATGCCATTTCCTTGCCTCGGTAGCCCAAATCGATTTCCTCTGTAACCAATTTTACCATTTTTTATGCCTCTGTAAATCACCTAAAAAAAAGTATAAAAATGCCTGAACTCACTGCCTGGTCACTCGGAGCCAAATCTGACTGTACCAACATGTCTGGGAGTATAGCAATATAGTAAAAACAAGTGGCTACACTCCATACTCCCTCTATAGCGCCATAGGTGAACCAATCAAATCATGAAACTGCTCTGACGAGCCATTTTTAATGGCAAATCTGCACTGAAGTGATAAACTGAGAGAAATCTCAACTGAAACTGCCCGAAACTGAAAATTGTTTGTCCCAATGGACTCAAATAGCCCAAATGCACTAGAGATGCATACTCATACACCATATGGATGACTGCATAGTCATATAATATCAATACCATACTCAGACAATATAAAAATAATAATAATCTACAAATGATCAAAATCATAAAAGTACCACAGATCACTATCTGAACCTGTAAATGCTGCATGGAACCATCTGGTGACCAATAATAGACCACATATCATCAATAGCTATCATCCAGGGTCTAACTCATCTCATGTCCTGTGGCTGACTTTGGTCAAATTGGGTTTGACCAAGTCAAACAGACCCATAATATGATCCAAACAATAAACATCAAGGTGCTGCAAGTGTATTTGGTTAAGGCATGCTTCATTAATCGTTCTAATAGCAATATAGACATAAAGTAATCATTTCACTGGCGATCTAAAACAAGATATTCAGGATTGTCAATAATAATAATAGCTCAGACTAGAACCTCAAGGCTATACTCACTTCATGGTTGTGATCAATTTGCTAGTTATGGGTGAGGGTGGATAAATGCAAGGTTAGGTTAAGGGATGACTATACTGACTCAACACTTTGACACTTTGGAAGTAGGAAAGGGGATACACACTAAAGCATATGCTGGACAAGCAATAACACAAGGGATGGCAGCGTCTCACAAATGGATAAGCTGTTTGGGAAGTGATTATTCAACCTTGACAGATGTCTACAACTCACATCCAAGCTGATACAGCTCCGTGAGGATCTTTTCTAGAGCCGACATGACCATGTGCCCAGCAAACTGTAACTCAAGACTCTAGGGGACACTTGGAATTAGTTGTTCCTTGCTCCATCTCATATCACAACCCACAGGCTAATGAGGAATAAATCATTATAGTATAAGGCCAGCAAATCATTAGATATAGCATACATTTAACCACTGTTTTTTGGGCCTTTCATTCATTTCTATAGCCTTTGTCCATGTGTGTTGAGAAACACATTCTTGGATTTCATTTCATTAGGCTTTTTGATCCATGTGTTGAAAAACACATTCTTGGATTTACATTTCAACATGCCTTTCATTCACGTGTGTTGAAAAACACATTCTAGAATGGGCTTTAATTTAAGATATACAATAAAGTTTCCAGATACATGTAATGATGGTAGTACTATCTGTTTCAGGTCTAGCCAACACAACTTAGGCAACTCAGAGCCGAGACACAGAGTAAACAGTGAAGCTTATCCAACAAAGAGCTAGAGTGGGGAAAGTCCTCCATATCACAAGTCAAGTAGTAAGTCAAGGTAAAAACAATAACTGGAAGGTAACAGATGGATGGAGATAGTGAAAATGATGCCAACACTAGCAAGCCAAATAATGGTGGGAATGATCACATCCATTCTCCTAGGAGGGTGAAACCAATGAGTATAGACAAGAACTTCTAACATCTGAGCAGGACACTAGATAAATAAATAATACCAACCAAGTCCAATATACATATGATCGCCAAATCATGATACTAAATGCCTAAACATGCTACTAGAATAACCAGAAAATCAATATAAACCAATACTCAAGATAATACCTACTGGATCATATACATGTGCAAACCATCTGAACCATCATCTGTCTACTAGGAACCTGTTGCTGCAACTCTAGGCACTGCATACTGCTTTGTGTGGAAAAATGGCTACATCAGTCATCAAATCTGAGTTTCCTGAGACTGAGTCATGGAAAAGGAATATATTAGCTGCTCATAATCATCGGAGTGATCCAAAAATAGATGCTCATCTCAAGCATCTCAGTGTAAAGGACTGGCTGAAAAATGTCTTGGAATATGGAAAAAATATATGGTATCCCCAACTACTATAAATGTGATAACAGTCATGTTTCTGAGTTTTTTTAGAAATTGTCGGTTTCTTTATTTTCTCCATTTTTTTGGTCTTTTTTACCATTTTCAAGTAATATTCAATTTTGGAGATAAATAATTACTCGAAAACTTAGGAAAGTGGGTTTAGAGGTTAAGAGGGTGCTCTAAGTTAAAAAACGAGCACCCCCGTGTCTAATTCTTCCTCCTAACCACACTTTTATAACAATTTTAATTTTCCCAATTAAACTATTAAAAGATAGCCTAAGTTTACGGGAAAAATTAATTTTGTCGGAACTAACTCAAATTCCTAGGGGACCTAGTGCATGTCCATACGACTCATTATTGATGGCTAGCATGTAAAAATATAGACACTTAAACTTTAATAACCTCCTAAGGTTCGACCACCATGGAAAATACTCCAGCTTTGGAGGTGTGAGTGAAAAACTCAAGAATTATACGCCACTGAAGCGCAACGCATAATTCCTAAGGAAAAAACACTCTAGAGTATCCCCTTGATAGCTAAACCTAAGGTAGGCCAAGCATGTTACAAAAAAAACCATGCTTAGACCAACTTATTACTATTCCCCCAAGGGGGTCTAGACATGTAAAATTTACAAAAGGCCAAAACAAATGGCCTGATGGATCTCGGAACAATGATGATTGAACTATTTGATTGTTCATGTCTTCGATGGTTCACTCGAAATCCACTAAGTGCGAAATAGTGGATAACAGTCTTCACTTCATCAGCCAAGCAAACTTTCAACTTTGTTGCCAGACTAGAGTTTGATGCATCTAACAATGTAGGAGAGTATGAGGCACTCTTACTAGGGTTAGAGATTGCTAAGAATATGGGGGTTAAGATTTTAAGCATCAAAGGTGAATCTCACTTAGTAGTTTCTCAAGTCAAGAATATATTTGCATGTAAGAGTGAAAGATTAAAAAGGTATAGAACTGCAATTTGGGATTGTATGGAATTTTTTTATGCATTAGATCTCATATCAGTTCCCCGTGAAGAGAACAATAAGGCAGATCAACTAGCAATAGCAACATCTACTTTTCAGCCTACAGAGGAATTGTTGAATAGTGATGGCAAATTTGAAATCAATTTCAGACCATCAATTCTGGACAATTTGGATCATTGGCAAGTCCTCAAAGATGATAAGAAAATTTTAAGGTTCATTCACAATGTTCAGGAGTTCTCAGATTTCAAGGTCAATTATAAGAAAGAAGGGTATGATTACCCAAAAGAAGAGGATCAGGCAAAGAACACAGTTCCTAAAGGGGCAGTTAATCTAAAGCACATGTTCGATAGGCAAGGAGGCAAAAGAATAAAAATTAAAAATAAAACCTGGTGATTACATTGAAGTTAACATTGGAACTGATAATGAGCCCAGGATGATAAAAAATGGAAAAAGGACTTCTGAAAAATAAATAAAAGAGTTAATAAATCGTGTGCAAGAATATAGGAATGTATTGGCATTTACCTATGATGAGCTTAAAGCCTACCAGGAAGATGTCTTTCGGCAAACAATCCCCCTTAAACAAGATACTAAACCTTTTCATCAGAAATTAAGGTGAATAAATCCTACGTTGGCCCCCATGGTGCAAAAAGAGCTCCAAAAGGCGTTGGTTGTTGGTATTATTGCTCCAACCAGACACTCATCATGGTGTTCCAACTTAGTTTTGGCCAGAAAGAAGAATGGAGAGATAAAGTTATGTGTCGATTTCAAAAACTTGAACGTTTCATGTATAAAAGATAATTATCCTCTCCCTAACATGGAGACTTTGCTTCAAAGAGTTACCAGATCAGGTATGATGTCCATGTTAGACGCCTTTTACGGCTACAATCAAGTCTTAGTGAAGAAGGAAGATCAGCACAAGACTACCTTCACTACACCATGGGGCACCTATGAGTATTTAAGAATGCCTTTCGACTTGTTGAATGCGGGTGCCACCTTCCAGAGAGCCATGGACTTTTCCTTTAAGGAATTAATTGACAAAATTCTTGAAATTTACCAAGACGATTTAACTGTGTTTTCCAAAGAAAGATCAGATCACATAGGTCATCTAAGGCAAGTCTTTGAGAGATGTTGCAAGTTTGGCATCTCCCTTAATCCAGCCATGTCAGTTCTTGGTGTTGATGAAGGAATGCTTTTGGGTCATATCATTTCTAAGGATGGGGTAAAAATCGATCCGGAAAGAGTTGAAGCAATTAAAAAGGTCCCTTTACCCAAAAACAAGAAAGCCCTTCAATCATTCAATGGCCAGATTAATTTTATCAAAAGATTCATCCCAAACTTAGTTGAGCTCATGAAGCCTATGCAAAAGTTGCTAAAGAAAGATGCTAAGTTTGAGTGGACGAAAGAAGGAAAGGAAGCCTTCAAAAGTATTAAGGACGCAGTTGATAGATCACCTATCTTAATAAATTCTGATTACTCCAAAGATTTCCAGATCATTTCCTTTGCTTCAGAAGACAATTGTAGGGGTTTTGCTACAAAAAAACGATGAAGGACAAGAGCAACCCATTGCATTCATGAGCAGGGCCTTGCAAAATTCAAAGCTAAAATATACTACCATGGAAAAGCAATCCTATGCCTTAGTCAAATCCCTTAAGCACTTCAAAGTCTATGTGGGGTAATCAAAGATAGTGGGGTATGGTTCTCACCCAACTGTCAAAGACATTTTGGCTCAGTAAGATTACTTGGGGATAAGAGGAAAGTGGGTTTCCAAAATTCAAGAATAAGATTTAGAGATTAAACCCACTAAGTTAATTAGAGGACAAGGGCTAGCTCGGATGATGGCAAAAGGAAATAAGAGGGCTTTGGATGTAGCATATCAAAGCAGTGATTCGGCACCAGTTATGTCTGCAGAGGTTTAGAGGTTAGAGCAACATCAGAGGTATTCAGACATAATCTTCTTCCTAATTAACCTTACTTTCCCAAGTCATTTAATTCGTCATAAGAGAAGGGCTTTAAGGTTAAAAGCCACCAAGTATTGTAAAATTTACTATGGATTGGGATGGAGGAACCCCGCTGGTTTAATACTTAGGTGTGTTGATGAGACAGAATCTAAACAACTCATGATTGAGTTCCATTCAGGATTTTGTGGAGGGAACTTTGCAGCAAAGACTAAAGCCCATAAAATCCCTAGAGCAAGGTACCACAGGCCAACCATATTTTCAGATGTACACAAGCTCGTAAGAGGTTGTCAGCAGTGTCAGTTGTTCACCGGGAAGCAAAAGTTGGCATCCCTCCCTTTGTAGCCAGTAGTGGTTTAGGCCCCTTTCCAACAATGGGGCCTTGACTTCATCAATCAATTCAAAGATAATTCAAGCAATGGACATACTTGGATTTTGATGGCAACCGATTATTTCACTAAGTAGGTTGAAGTTGTACCCACTACGTGGGAAACTAACAAGGGAGTCATGAACTTCCTTGAAGACAAGATTATCACAAGAATCGGTGTGCCTGCTAACATTACGATAGATAATGCCCAAGCCTTCAGTTCAGCAGAATTTTCCTCCTTATGTTTCAAGTATGGCATTATCTTGTCCCATTCTTCAAACTATTATCCCCAAGGAAATGGTCAACCCGAATCAAGTACCAAGAATCTAATGACCATCATTAAGAAAACAATAGGGGATAATAAGAAATCCTGGCATAGTAAAATCAAGTTTGCACTTTGGGTTGACAGGATTACCAAGCAGAGTGCAATAGGGAAGAGCTCGTTTGAGCTAGTTTCTGGATTGGATGTCACCTAGCCAGTTCACCCAAAGCTTCCAATGTATCAGCTTCTTCAAGCATTCAACACAGATCAGGATGCAATTCAGAACAAAGTTAGTCAGTTAATTGAGTTGCGTTACCAAACAAACTAGCGGGACTAGTGTCCAATAAACACATGCAAGGGGAGTGTGACCCAATGTCACCTCATCCACACTTCCAACTACTTTGGAGTCTCTTGACCTCCAAGGGGAGAGCCCTTTTTTATATATTTGTAAAACACTTAGACACCCAACTATAGATCTTTCTATGCAAATAAAGTCAGTGACCAATGCCTTAAATGAAAAGATAATTAAGATAAATATTTAAACATTCACCAATGTGTATGAAACCAGCATGAACATGTGCGTCCCTCATAGATAATGCGCAATCATTCAATTGGATATATTTGGTACAAGATATCGTTCATCAAACAGTACTTATGCAAGACCAATAAGTGAAATCAATCCTATATTAACAGTAGCACTTTCATTTAACAATAATAACTCACAAATTCAATGCAGTGATCTTGAACAGTACTTAGGCAAAGATTTATCAACAATTAGGATGCTCAAACAATTCTTGGTATTTTGAAATAATTGTCAAACCAAACTGACTTCAAAGTGCTATCCTGTAGCAAGCTATAGCAGATTAATTAAGGTCTAATATATCAACTCTGTAGTAAACAATTTGACCTCAAAATAGTGGTAACATAACCTTGCTATAGCAGTCCTTCACTCAACAGTAACTAGGTATTTCTAACCCCTTTTTGTTGTTTCTTATGTTATCTTTTGTGACGGGTTTTGGTGCAGCAATAGAAGGCAACAGGCTGTTGCTATAGCAGACCTGAAATGGGATTGCACAAGGGCTTGAAGATGACAGGTAAGAGCTGACACAGTCCTGGAAAAGGCGGTAGATGAGGAAGGGAGGAGACCGAGGGTTAGGAGAGGAGAGCAAGGCCTAAAAGGGGAAGGCCGAGATCTAAATGAGGAGGGTCGGAGTTAAAAAAATGCAAGTTGAGGCTTGGTAAAGCAGGTCGTGGTTAGGAAAGGGAGGCTTGAGGCCTAAAGGAGAGAGGGTGAGGGTTAGAGAAGCAGGTTGAGGGCTAAAGAAAGAAGGTCGAGGGTGTATGAAGGAGGAAAGAGGGAGGCCGAGTAGAAAAGGGAGAAGCCCCAGGGCTGTTAAGGTTTTAGGATTTTATTGCCTTTTTAGGGTTTTTCTAATGATAAATAAATAAATAAAACTAAGTACAATAAAATAAATTGCAGAACTAAGAACATAAGAAAAATTAACATGATATGCATTATTTTCACATGTACATGCAAGAATAATTTGATAAAAGTTGATAACTAGGTTTTTAATGGATGAAACCCTAAACCCTAGCCTAGAGGAGAGGTGACCAGCCTCCCTCTTGAAGTAATTTTCTCTTTGACTTCTAAATTAGGGCTTCCTACAACAACCACTAGGGTTTGTTATAGGAGCCTAATCTAGGGCAAAATTAGAGATCCAAGGCCAAACTAGGGAAAACCTCCTATAGGGAGCGTTTTCCACCATGCAAAGAAGATAGAAGGCAGACAAGAAGGCCTAAATTAGAAAAAATGCAGCTTTATGGCCACCATTCAATCATCAAGAAGCAAGAAACTCACCTACCTTCACCAAGAAAGGATAAAACAAGACTTACTTGAGCTTTGTGTTATTCCAACAATTCCTAGCATCCACCATGCATGAGCAAAACCCTAGAAAACCATCCAAATTTCATCCACAAGCCAAAGAAGAAAAAAAATTCAAGAGGTGTGCATCACATCCAAAGAGCCTATCTTGGGTAAAAGAGCAACATAATATGTTTGTATCCCCTCTGTTATGATTTACAAATCAAGTGAGGAGGTTTATTTATAGTCTTCTTAACTCACTTTTACAAAATGACCAGGCTGACAAGCCAAATACAATGTTAATGTAAAAATGTAACATGAAATAATCTAAAGTAATCTAAAAGATGGCTACCTGGGGTATTTTTCCCCCTAGGAAACCAAAAACTAATAAAAATAGCTATAACTAAACAAAAGGCTTCACTCCGAAGGGTGGAGTGAGCAAGGGGGGATCATCATGCCCCATCTAACCCCAATTGTGTTGAAAAACCCTCAACGTCCCCCTCTACAAGCCTCTGGGCCTGGTGACCAAGGATGACGTCATCACTGAAAAGGCACCAAGGAGAGAGGGCTCTCTGTTGGAAAGGGGCCAGGATGGGTGCATAAGGTGACCAAAATAGGAGGCAAGTGCCTCAGAGCTTAAACACTGTCACCTGTGTGGAAAACAAGTAGGGGGTCATGTGACCCAGTGACCTACACCTAGGAGCCCCAGACACCAACCTCAGGGCTACAAGCCCCAGAATGAGGCAGTCAGCAATGCCACTAAGCCATAGTACTCCTAAAGGAAGGATCAAAGGGTCTGGCTATAACCACCTCTCAAAAAGTGTTGGTAATACCTCCATCATGGCCCTAACGAAAAATGTGACCCCTCTCCTTGGGCAGACATTTGAATGTGAGCCGGTACTGGTACGGCGTAACACTGGCTCCAATTGCGGGACAAGTGCTCTTCTCGGGAATGCATAAGAACCAGTGAATCTTCTTGGTACCTGTAGGCCTACACACATATCAAATATCCAAGGGCGTTAAAAGCATCATGAGGCAGACACTTCTGTCCTGCCTTGTTCAGTATAATGACATGAAAAATATACTAAATAAACAAGCAAACTAAATAAAAAAACATGCAGACAAGAAAAGACCAACTAATCAAGAAACAATAGACTAGGAAACCACTAACCAAGACACAACTAAAGATGACTAACTAATTAACCAACTAACTAACAAAAAGATAAGAAATTTCAGATATCACCTGTATAATACCTCTTTAGCACCTACCCACTGACAGGCAAAGGAATCTTTTCACCATACAAGTGGCTCAGGCGGAATGCATTAGGACCTGCAATGTCAGTAATTTGATATGGACCTAGCCACAAACTTTCAAACATACCATGCTTACCTGGTTGTTCATTCCTTTTGTTCCACAGGAGAACAAGGTCACCTTTATGGAAGTTGCATTGGCTGGCCTTCTTATCGAATTTACCTTTAACTTTGTCTTGATGCTCTATTAGGTGATCGAAGGCCTTTTTCGGTTCTCGTCTAGTTCACTCAAGTTGTGGATGCCTCTCTAGAATATATATGGATCATTAACATTCTGCTGGAGGATTTTATATGCAAGAAGCTTCAAATTGATCGGTATGGTGACATCCAGGCCATATACCAACTCAAAAGGGATTTTACGAGGTGATTCCTTCTGCATACTTCAATTTACTATCCCAACATCTCTTGTTGTCGTTGACAGTCTTCTTTATGATACTCATTAAATTCTTATTGCTTGACTCAACGAGTCCATTTCCCTGGGGATAATAATTCGAAGAATGGGATAGTATAATCATAATCAAAACAGAAAGTAGATAACTCACCCCCACTGAAAGCTTGTGCATTATCGGTTATAATCTTGGTCGGGGTCCCAAAGGGGGTAATGATTATGTCTTCCAAGAAGTCTATAACCACTTTTGTTGTTGTAGCTCGCTTCATCGGGATAACCTCAACCCATTCGGTAAGGTAGTTTGTGGCTGTCAATATCCACTTGTGGCCATTACTCGAATTTTCCTTAAATTCACCAATGAAATCGAGACCCCACTGCTGGAACGGTGCTTCAATTATGACTGGTTGGAGCGGCAAGACTGCAAGTTTCTGTTTTCCTGTAAGAAGCTGGCAAGGCTGACAATTCCATACATACTTATACACATCCTGGAAAATATTGGGCCAATAGTATCCTGATCTCAAAATCTTATGGGCGGTGGTAGAAATTGCATGATGCCCTCCGCAAAATCCTTGATGAAATTCCTTCATTAACTCTTCTGTCTTGGAGGGTACAACACAAGTAAGAATGACCCCATCAAGATTCCTCCATCCAAGACCATGAATCTGTTCTTCTCCAACTAAATCCACAAAACAATACTTGGAAGCTTTCAATTTTAAGGCCCTCTTCTTATGATCTGGCAAGCGACTAGGGCACAAAAGATTCTTCAGATAGTACACGATCTCTTTATACCAATCGCATTGTAATATTACTTCAATAACTGTTGAAACCATAGGAGGATGTTCTTCCTTTATGTCAAGAGCCTCTCCATTCCCTTATGCCAACAGCTGAGCCAAACCTCTACCCTTAATTAACTTTGTAGGTTGAATCTCCAAGTCATATTCCTGAATCTTCGTAATCCATTTGGCTCTGGCATCTAAACCATCATGGTGCTTCAATATTTCCTTTACTGTTGGATGCGGAACATAGACCATAATCTTAGAGTACCCCACATACACTCTGAAGTGTTTTAACGACATCACCAATGCATATGCTTGCTTTTCCATGTTGTGGTACTTCATTTTTGTGCTACTTAAGGCCTTACTTATAAAAGCAATTGGTTGTTCTTCATTCTTGTCATTCTTTTGTAGAAGGACTCCTGCAAATAGTGTCAATAGGTGCAAAAGAAAATATCTGAAAAGGTTTAGAGTAATCAGGACTTACCAATACCGGTGCTTGAGTGATAGCATCTTTAATGTCTTCGAAAGCTTTCTTGGATTCATCCATCCATTTGAAATCTGCATCCTTTTTAAGCAACTTGTTCAACGGTTTAGTAATCTCAGCAAAATTTGGTATAAATCTATGAATAAAATTGATTTTTCCGAAGAATGATCTTAAAGCTTTTAAGTGCTTTGATAATGGAATCTCTTTAATAGCTTTGACTCTCTCAAGATCTATTTTGACACCTTTGGTAACAACATGACCAAGTAACTTACTTTCAGTAACTCCCAAAACAGACTTTTTAGGATTTAAAGAAATACCATACCTTTGGCACCACTCAAATACCTGTCGGAGATGGTGTTGAAGCCTAGGATATGCTGGAAATTTCTCAGACAACAACGCAAAAGAGATAACCCAGTCCGAAGGCTTCAAATAATCCTACACAAGTATTATTCTATCCTCAAGTTGGCTATTTCAACGGTTTAGTACTCTCAGCAAAATTTGGTATAAATCTATGAATAAAATTGATTTTTCCGAAGAATGATCTTAAAGCTTTTAAGTGCTTTGATAATGGAATCTCTTTAATAGCTTTGACTCTCTCAAGATCTATTTTGACACCTTTGGTAACAACATGACCAAGTAACTTACTTTCGGTAACTCCCAAAACAGACTTTTTAGGATTTAAAGAAATACCATACCTTTGGCACCACTCAAATACCTGTCGGAGATGGTGTTGAAACCTAGGATATGCTGGAAATTTCTCAGACAACAACGCAAAAGAGATAACCCAGTCCGAAGGCTTCAAATAATCCTACACAAGTATTATTCTATCCTCAAGTTGGCTATTTCAACGGTTTAGTAATCTCAACAAAATTTGGTATAAATCTATGAATAAAATTGATTTTTCCGAAGAATGATCTTAAAGCTTTTAAGTGCTTTGATAATGGAATCTCTTTAATAGCTTTGACTCTCTCAAGATCTATTTTGACACATTTGGTAACAACATGACCAAGTAACTTACTTTCAGTAACTCCCAAAACAGACTTTTTAGGATTTAAAGAAATACCATACCTTTAGCACCACTCAAATACCTGTCGAAGATGGTGTTGAAGCCTAGGATATGCTGGAAATTTCTCAGACAACAACGCAAAAGAGATAACCTAGTCCGAAGGCTTCAAATAATCCTACACAAGTATTATTCTATCCTCAAGTTGTTTGGTATAGCTAACTCTGACGGATATTAGACCTCCGTTGGCACTCTGAGAGTAATCAAGTGGAACTTTTTTCGTTAATGGAAGAGCTAAGGAGTTAATAGCAAATTAATGAAAGCAGAAAGAAGACAAGTAAAAACTTAAACCTAATTATTGAAAGAAAAACTTGACTATGAATCCTTAGAGCAATCATATCAAGGAATTTACTACTTATCAACCTGACAAATGACAATTTAAATCTAATCTGATAGTACCTTCTTCAATAAAAATAAAACAGTCAAAACTATCTTGTTTTCATCCAAGGATTTATATCAAGCGATTGTTCTGAAAAAGACATGTTAATTGACAAATTAACATTTAGAGAAGACAATTCCGCAGTTACAAAAATATTGAATAAGATTATGTGAAATAGAGAAAATAATTTCTTGTTACTTTATCTTTATATGAATCATAAATGAGAAATCAAATACATATTCATATACGTATGATTTTATAACATGAGAAAAGTGAATCATTGAATAAATGCAAGGAAACCTATATTCATCAAGAACACTTGATAAATAAATTACCAGAAAGGAGATAAAAGAAGATTGGCTGAATTTCATTAAAGACTGTAACAAATTACAAACTCCATATGCAGCAGTATGCCTCTTGTTCTTTTATCCCGCAGTTTCCCCCCTCTACATGAGATCTAAGTTTCTTTAAATAATAGATACAATAAGTTACAAAGAAACTAACTTCCCATGAAATTGGGAATTACAGAATATTTGCCTAAGATTTACCAAGGGCAGATTGCCACTTGGCAAAAACATCCAAAAGATCATCAACGTCTTGATATTGAGCATGTTTGTGCTGTAGTTGAGCTTTGCAAAGGAAAGCTTCGACCTCTTTCTTTTTAACTTTTGACCATTCTCGTAAGAATGCATTCACCTTTAACCCTGAAGAAACAGGTAACTCAACTAATTCTTTGATTTCTCCTATATGAACATGTCCAAGTTGTTCAATGTGTCCTTTAGACTGCAGATGCTTTTCTTCAACTTGCGTGACCAGAAGCTTAGGTGGAAGAGACATAGAGATCAGGTATCATTTCATTCGAGATCATGTTCAGAGAGGAGCAGTTGAGCTCCAATACATATCCATGTATGAGCAGGTTGCAGACATTCTCACAAAGTCCTTGATGAGAAATAAGTTTGAGTACTTCAGGGAGAAGATGGGAGTAGTTCAGAATCCTTTCCTGGTTAAGAGGGAGTGTTAAAAAGTTAACCAGGGAAGTTGTTCTTAGGAGGGCATGAAAAGTTTTGCATGCTCAGATGCATGCAAAAGTGAGTTTTGCATGCACTCACTTTAGGTTTTTGGTAAACCTAATTTACCAGTGAGTTGATATAAGAAGACAGGAGGTCTCTAACAGTGTTACCGAGCCAACTGATCTAAGATAGATCCAGTTGAGAGGTGGACGAATTTCCTAAGGGAGGAGGGTGCATTCTTTGAGGAGAGAGAAGCTCGTACTGCTTCCGGTTGATCGATTGAGCAGCTAAGACTTTCAGAGTATCCTTGTCTCAATGATTGAGAAAGGACTATGACGATCAGAGTTCAGATTTGTTGATATCTAATTCCGTACGAGCATTTGTTATCTTGAGGGAGGGCGCACTTATCCATGCAGAGGAGGGTGCATTCAGTTATTGGCCTTCTTCTATAGCAGAGCAGATCATAGCAGTGCAAAGAGAGTCAGTACAGATAGAGTTACCTGCAGACAGATCCAAATCTAGTTGACAGCTAGGGCACATTTCCTCAGTGCATGCATCAGCTACTGCATGCAGATCTAGGGTTTTGACCCGATCAAGTTTAGTGTTCCATCTAAGGTAACATTGTATGTATTTGTACTCTTCTTATATTGCTCTGGGGCTCAAGGTAGAAGAAAGCCCCACAGATGTTGGTTTTCCCAGTTTGGGGTTTCTAGGGTACATCCAGTGTTGTGTGTGATTGATCAAGTATTTTAGTGTTTAAGTGTTAAGAGATCTATAGCATTTGATTCTTAAGTCTTTAATGCATTATTGATTTATAGAGACTCAAACCACTTGAGATCTCAGGGCTATCCAGAGGGGGTAGTGATCTCTGGATAAAATTAACCGCCCAAATTTGGTCACTAGTAAGCTCAAAGATCACCCAAGAGTGGCCACTTCAAGTCCCTCACAAAAAAAGGGTCAAATTTCTTGTTCTTGACCTCCTTTTCTTGTATATAATAAGGTTGAAATCTTCCTTGTTGTAACAAGCCAAAGAGAGTCCCTTGGGCTTAATTCTTTATTTCTTTATTACTTGTGAATGCCCTTTCAATTTTCAGCCATTCCTTACATGCATTAGAAGTTGGGCTTGCCCACTTTTGCATTGCAAGTGTAGAGGGGCTAGGGTTAGTTTTTTTTATGTTATTTCCATTTTGTTAGTTTGTTTGCCCCTCCTCTTCATTAGGAAGAGAGTTGTGTGGCTAGGATAGCATTTGTTTCCTTAAGTTATTTTGGCCATTCCATTGCTTGCTAGTGAGTTGGCTTGGCCACCCTTGCATAGCATTTGTTGAAAGGACTAGGATTTAGTTCATGTTTTTATTTGCATTTGTTATTATTGTTTGCCCACACCTTGCATGAGAAGAGGCTCTGCCTATCCATACAAAATCGTGCTGGCTAGTAAATTTGCTTTCAAGTCATTTTTTGCTTTAGTTTATTTGCCCACACCTTGCAAGTGAGTTGGCTTTGCCACCCTTGCAATATCGTATCGTCTTGCATTGTATTCAATTATTTGTTTATTCTTTTGAAAGTAAAATAAACCGTGCCCCAATCATTGCCCCGTATTCACTCCCCTTGCCAGTTTGACCGATCCTCGGTGACAAGAAAGGGCAAAGATTAGCATTGGCTAGAATAATAGGCACTCATAAATTTATCTTAACTAGACATTGAAAAAAAGAAGTTTGACCCGTGGAGCTAGAGGGGTAGAGGCTGTTGGGAGCCTCGTGGCATTTAGTGTCCTCCTATTGAGCACCCGGCAAGCTTTGGGATTGACTCATGGAGCTAGTTGAGAACCTTGTGTTCTCTTGTTGAGCACCCAACAGTCTCTCTCAAATCGAAAGAGATAAATTCTTGAGGTAGACACATAAAGTAGCTTTAATTTTCTTGCACAAACCTTAATTCCCCTAAAGCTAAAGAGAGACCTAAAAATAATTAAAATTTACAGGACAATTGGAAAAACACTACAATTGTTATTTCATTTTCAATACTTTACTTTCAAAGCACTTGAATTTGGTTCAATCTCACTACAAGCACCTTTCATTCAGTTGATCACTTACTACAAGTTGTTCTCATATGTTAAATGTGATATTTTGATCATTGTGATAAGTGAATGGTTTAATGCAATTTGAGTGTCTTTGGTAATCTTACGTATATCATATCTGTGACTCCATAACCCAAATAAAGTAGGCATTGGTCTGGTTAGTGAATTGTTATTTCTCTCTTGCATCTGTATATGGTTTATTGTTGAAGAAGGTTTGCTTGTCATTAAAATTATTGCATCTCTGCACGAATGCTTGTCATTTGAACATTGAATAATTTACAACTCTTAAAGAAACTCATAAGAGAATATTAGTAAGTAGGGACAACCCCCATTGACCTTTTTGGAGTTGGGGTCTAAACGGAGGAGTTTAGAATCAAGGTGACAGTGGGTTCTACACTCATAGTTTCCCTCAAGAACACACATAGCGGTTGGGAGACTTATCTGCGGTCAAGTGTGTTTTAGGCGGCAACAGCAGCGATCCCTCTTTTTAAACCTCTCAACAGGCTAGAAATGGTCACGATTTGCCTGGGAAATGGCTTCAACAACTGATCACAAATGAGCCCTGCTGTGTATAGCCCAAAATTCACCCCATTCAGAAATATAAAACAGTAAGGTGGCAGAATGATATCTCTGTGTGCCACAGCCTCCAAATGAGTGACTGCGCCCTCAATGACCAAGTGCGCTCTTCCTTCAAATGCTCACAAATTGTAAAGATGGTAGCACCCTCCTCTTCAAGGATATACTCAGCCAACAATGGTAAATCGCCCTCCTTTTCAGCTATATGCAACACGGTACAAAGATGAAGGTGAGAATATGCCCAATGCCCTTCCTAGCCAACTGTGCCCTCTATAAAAATGCCTGAAAATTCCACAATATTCACAAATCTGTGAGTATATTATAGTTTCCCCTCCACGGCAATGAAGCGCAATGAAAAGATCTGAATGATATTTTCTCTCACGATCAACTAGAGTGGATTAGTTTCACCACCAAACCCAATATTTATTAGGATTTCCGTCCCAAGAGCCAAAAGCCACAAGAGCTCTTCAAATTCCTCTTTTGAAAATGACAGTCATGAATGAATGAGAGAATGGGTCGATTTTCTCTTTTATCCCCCTTTTTACCATTTTTCGCCATTTTTAACATTTTCCGCATTTAATTAATAAAAGTGACTTTTATAAAGTCCAGTTTTAATTAATTACTCAATGTCACTTTTAATGTTGTATTTTCGCCCCAATGACATTAAATAATTAGTTAATTCATTTTTTCACCGACTATAGCCTATGGGAATTAAATAGGCTAATAAGTCACCCGCCTCGAGTGATCATTCGGAAAAGCACATTACAGTATACATCCTGGTCCAGCCTTTGTGAAAAATTCTGCTTGTTGAGTTAAGAAGTACAAAAAATGGCTTGTCCCTTTCCCATTATATCCACCCACCCTAGTAGTAGGATTTTTCTTAAAAAATTTAAACTTTGGGCCACCTGAAACAGTCTAAACCATTGTAGAAAAATTGGATAGAATAAGACTGAAACTAAAATTCCCGACTGGCTTGGCCATAAGATAAAGTAGATCCCACTACAATCTAGCTAAGCTGTACTCATGTAGCATGGATCTCAGAATGATGCAGAGTCAAAGAACAGGATAGTGGAAAACAAGCCTGCATTTAATTCCTCGCAACTTTGAAACCATTTCCTCTAAGCAAAAGCAGTCATCATATACCTATGCATTTGTCATGTTCATTTGCTGTGTGATGATAAATGACCTTCAAGTAAATAAAAAACCAAAAGTAGCTACAGTCATACAAGAGTCAAGTTTTATAGCCCTTGGATCCTTTGAATGTAAATCACATGTGAGCAACAGAACAAAACTGTAGCTAAAATATGAACAAAAGACTAGATGTCAACATTATAATGGGCAGGACAATTCCATAAACCATAAAAAGTACAGGAACATGAACAGGGAACTATTCTCAATTTATCTGCATGTGTTGTTAATGGCCCTCCATGACATATAGATAGTTGACAGAGCATAAATCTATTATACCCAAAGTTTGAAAATTGAAATATATTTCTATACATCCTTTATAAGCTTAAGCATATATATTAGAGTAATCATACCCAGAAAATAATTACCTGTCAATCATCAGCAAATGCACTCCATTACTGTGCTTTTCAATTGCTTTTTGAAATTGAGGACGAATTGTCTGTAACATAAGAGAACAATCAGTTAAAACCGATATTTCCAACAGAGGTTGTACAATGGAGAAAACTCAAATACAATAATCATTAATGAGTATTGAACACTGATCATACTGTTTAAGAACATTTCCCAAGCTTCAAAGATTGATATGTCTGATCTATCCTTTGCTATTATTCTCACTGTCAATCTAAGGATTCAAACAGAACCTGACATCACTGCCAACACTTGCCTTAAGAGCAGCCAAAAACTCAAAACTGCTGTAGCATCTGATGTACAAAAACCGCTCCATACAAGTTCTAAACATTTCATCCTCCAAATGAGTTACCGACAGTGAGGTAGATTGGCTGCCTAGCTTTTCATTTGACCTATTGTTGGTTTTTGAATACCCACTGTACTGTGGTCCATGATTTTCTACAGTTCAAACAAAAAATTTAAAATTGATTTTATTTCAAAATCATTAAAAGCATCTTCATTAATATTTATCAAAATATAAAGTGAAGTCATGTAATTTTTATTGATACCATAGAAAATATCCATATACATTACAAAAACAAAAAATGATTCCTATTCTGTGCTGATAACTAATTAAGAAACTTGACATCTTTTCCAATCATGAATTACTCTACCTCTAAAGAAGACAATAATAGATCATGTTTGACAATACCCTTTATTACTCATGGCCATGAATAAGAGGCTTAAAGCACAATAGCAGCAATAAACAAGCATTAAAGAGAAGTAATTAGGTAATTTCACTAGATAAAATAAGATAAGATAATTTTATTATTTTCCAATGGATGACAACTAAAGTAGGTCAAAGTGACTGCTGGGTACAATGATGTCAATACAAAGCAAGAGCACAAAAGTGGCTCCTATAACAATATAATGCAGGAAGTAAAAGTTGTATGGGTGCAATCTCCAGACTCCAGAGCGGCAGGTCGCTTTAGGAAAAAGATGTGTAACCTAGGCAGATCCGAGATTTGGAAAAACCACAGTGAACAATATGTCTCATTGTCTGTTGGATTTGGCTCTCCTGGCATCTGAGGCCGAATGGAGGAAGCTCAAGATAGAGGACTGGAGAGAAGAGGCATCAGAAGAAGAGCAAGACAGCGCACCATGCTGCTGTCTGGAGGAGGAGACCTGCCGCTGGAGTTTGGATGATCTTTGCCGACTATTGGTGTGGGATCTAGACTTGCAATGCTAAACAACATTTCATGTAAAGTAACTATGGCAACGATTGTACCTTGATATATTCAAGACAGTGAGCTCACTAGTACATTTATAATCAGTATTTACAATCAGCAATACAGAGAATAAACTCAGTTTATATTAGAAACCCACACCTGGTAAAAATCAGCGATTTGGAAACAGCTTGAGATGTCAATGGACTTACGCTTTTGTGCCTGGGAGTGCTGGTTGAATACCAAATCTCGTGTGCGCTTTCATTGTGGGTGAAAGCCCTCGTCCTCAGCAGTAGATACACTTTAAAAAGGGGTCACGATTTGCTTCACTGGCTTATTGTAGCTGATCAATAAGCTACAGTGTCTTCTCCTTGGGGAATGACAGCCCCCAACCTCCATGTACTACCTGATTAACACTTGGATAGCTGAGGTAGAAGGGTAAACTCGCCCCAGTTGGAAAGCGATCCCTCCTTTGAATGAAAAACGTGTAACCAGCAGTAGATTACCTCTTCCCAATTGTATTCAACCTCAAAAATGGAATGCTTACTTCTTGTCTCACAAACTGTTCACAAGAGTGCGCCTTTCTCTGCTTACAGCAAAGACAAATGATGGCAACTAGATGGAAGTTCCCTTGAGAGAATGGAGTATGTAACACAATGACAAAGTCTGAAGATTGACCTCCTTCTCATCTGGTGCAACCACAAACTACTGTTGCGCCCTTCCCTAAAGAGAACACTGGAAACTCAACTTGGAATCCATAGATCTAAAAAACAACTGAAACTCAACCATGGCAATAAAGTGCAGATGAGAGATTTGACTAATCTCTCCTCACAAGATAGCTAGGGTGAATGGTTTCACCACCGAAACTATTTCCTCTCCCTTAGGGTTTCGTCCATGAGAAAGCAAGCTCAATAGCTCTCCAATATTTTGAAAATGCAAATCCATGAATGAATGAGAGATAGGTCAATTTGCCCTTTTAAGCTCATTTTACCTTTTTGGGCCACTTTTATCTTCTTCCGACTCAATTAATTAATTAAAGTGACTTTCTAAAGTCATTGTCACTTTATTAATTTATTAAGCCTTTTTACTCAAAAAATGATTTATTTCATTTTAAAACATTTTCGGGAACTGGAAATCATTTTTCATCCTCCCAACATTTAAAACTCTCCGTCCTAGTTCCAATGAGCTATTACACCATGGTGATCCCTCAAATAATATGACCGAGATGACACCCTTAGTGAATTTAACTCAATTATGTCCAATAATCCTCCCAATTTACAGGAATCACCGAAATGCAATGAAACCAAGAACAAACTGTGGAAGTATCCTGATGATGAATAATGGTAAATGGACTCGGTTGGGCCCTGTTACCGGGCAAATTAGCAGGGCTAATTCCCAGTAAGCAAAACTAAGAATAGTGACCCAATGTCACCTCGGTCACCGTTCTAACTTCTTCGGAAGTCGAAACCTCCAAGGAGAAGTATCCTCATGGAATCCTGTAAAACACTAGAACAACCAACCAACTATATTCTATGCAATCTTATGGTTAGACCAGTGCCTAAATGGAGTCAATAATGCTATGATCAACGCCAGTGAGTGCAAGTGATATGATTAAGATTGATAATCCACTTAGATCATTTAGTGAAAATGTATAAACGTGTACACATGCAAGAATAATCAATATTGGATCAAAAGACTATATTGCCAATACACCTTAACCAATAACCAAACATGCATTAAGTTGCAATTGTCAAGGTCAATCAGATATAAGTATGTAACATGACAATTCTTGACCAATTACTAATTAATGGAATGTAGGTGTCCTTGTAACAAGCTCAATGCGCAATGTAGAAAAGTAAGGTTCAACTTTGTTTTAACATCTACCAACAATTTAGCATTGAATGGATATACAATCAAACTAACCATCAACATGCAATGTTGCAACGAAATTTTACAAATCTGAATGTAACTATTCTGAGTTTAAGTTTACACAGTGCAGCAGGTAAATGAAAATCAGATTTGTCACTTCGCAGATCTGTGTGTAAGAAGTAGTAGCTTGATCATCAATTGATATGCCCTAGCAAGCGTAAGTCTGTAGCAAATGTTTGTCAAACCAGCTGGAGTATGATCATCAATATTATCAATCAATATACAATCACATTAATTATCTCAGATCTGAAAGTGAACTACAGTTAGCAATTTAAACTTGTAGCAGACCACTCCACAGTCAGCAATATAAGAGGCTAAGTATAAGCCACACTAACTTGTCATAAAAGCAACTTCCAACGTTTTATTTTTCTATGTTGTGAGCATCATGAATTAGCTGCAGTAGTATTATAATAGCCACAAAGAAAAAGTCCCTTTATATCTCAGCATTTGTGAATAATATTAAAACTCTAACCTGGTCATGAACATCAATATAAGTTCTAGATCTTTATGGAGATAAGGTATAACAACAGAAAATTAACTTGGTAGATTCTATTCATTAACCAGAGCTGCCAAATATCAGTCCAATGTCATCAATATCAGCATTTAATCAACATAACTGTATTTCAGATCTGTATGTATTCCACAGTTACAGCAGAGATTATTATCCTCAAATAATTCAGCTTTTTGCATTGACAACTAGACCTTTAATTACCCAAACCAACTTATCAAATTATAATCAAATATAAAAATAACTTGTTTTTCAATTTGTCTTTTGTGCAGGTGAAAGAGGCCAGCTAGGGCACATACACAGGGTCCGCAATCTTTGATTGCAGACCTGTGTTAAGCTTGGGAGAGGGCTCGGATGGGCAGCCAAAGGAAGGCAAAAGGCCAAGTAAAAGGTGGAAGAAGGAATGGGAGAATAGGATGTAGGGATGAAGGAGATAGGCTAGAAGTATGGAGAGAAGGCTGTGAAAGGAGGAGAATGGCTGAGTTAGGGCAGGTGAAGGAAGGGATAGTGAGGAGGATAGGGCAGTAGCTGGGTTTTATGCAGTCAAATAGGACTTAAAACATAGATTTAGGACATTTTAGGGTTTAGTTTTAATACTAATTTAACAAACTACTCGCTAAGAAAATCAAATAATTTAACATAATATTTACAAGATAAACAAAACTCAGAAATTAGGGCTTTTTAGGGAGTTTTTGAGAATTTTAAATTTTTAGGGCTTCCTACAATTTCGCCCTAGGGTTTTTAGGGACAAATAGGGCAGGCCGAATTCATAGGAGGAAGGGCCGAAATTTTAGGGAGACCAAAAATGCAACAACAACAACAAAAAATTAGGGTTTTTATCATAAAATTGCAGATCTAATTCTAACCCTAATTCTACCATGAAAATGCAAAATTTTAACCCTAAATAATAATTACAAATGTACAAAACTCAGATTTTAGGTTAAAAAGTAGTTGAACAACCTAGGGTTTCAAGAGACAACTATTCACCAAACCTAGGGCATCAATGAGAGAGACAACCATCCTTGAGATGGTACTTGGCAAGCTTAGCAAACTAGGGCTAACCCAACAATCTTTAGGATTCGTTGAGGGAACCTAGTCTTAGCAAGACTTGAAGACCTAAAGCTCAAGCTTGAATGCATAGGTGATCAATGACAAAAATGACATGCTAATCAAGACAAAATGAAGCAATAATGGCTTCCATTCAACCCTTAAAAGCATCACTTTCATACAAATTGACTAAGAGACATCAAACCAAAAGTATAGATACCTCCAAGTGCATGTGTTAAGCAAACAACTCTAGCCTCACCTTAGCAATGGCATGAACAAAAGAAAAACTTCCAAGAAATGCTTCAAACTTGCAAAATATCCTTCATCAAGGAGAGCCTTCCTTCAAAAAGCCCTAGTTAGGGCAAATAACATACATAATGATCTTATCCCAAAAGTTGATGTCTAAAAATGAAGTGAGGAGATCTAATTTATATGATCTCACACTCACTTTTACATAAAGTAAGGTAAATTTAACATTAAAAATGTCAACTTTAAATTAAAAATTAAAATAATCTAAAAATAGCCTATTGTAGGCTACCTAGGGTATTTTACCCCCTAGGTGCTAAAATATGCTAAACAAGGCCAAACTGTACAGGGCGGGTCGTCATGCCCCAACTAACCCCAACAGTGATGAAAACCCTCAATGCCCCCCCCTTTTAGCAAGCAAACAGTCTGCCAGGAGGATGATGTCATCCTCTGAAGGAGGGCCCAGAGGGAGGGCGTTGTTGAGCTGGAGGACCAGGAGGGTGTTGGATGTGCTCCGGAAGATAAGAGTGAGTCTCGGTGCTGGAACAACTGCTGCTGGAGTGCTGAAATAGGGTTGGGGCCATGTGACCCAGTGACCCAGTGACCCACCCCTAGAAGACCCAGACACCAACCTCAGAGTTTCAAACCCTTTCATGAGGCAGTCAACGATGCCATTAAGCCATAGTACTTCCAGAAGAGAAACCAGAGGGTCTGGCCATGCCCCTACCTTAGAATGAGCTGACTAAACACTCCTGGTAAAAAAAAAAGACACCCTCTCCTTAAGGCAACTCTGCAAGTACGCTAGTGCTAGTACCATCGTAACAGGCCCCATAAAACTCCTATGAAGTTATGAACCCTCCAAACTCACTAGTAACCGTTATCACACAACTTGTAGTTGTCCCTAAAGGTATCCCATCCGGGACGGTAGAGGAGATGGACAACTAAAGAGGTGACCCAAGAAGTGCAACGGTTCCCAATGCAAGCTGGGTGTCACGATAACCGAGGCACTCCACTTTAGATCATGAAGAATCAAGACCAAGGGGGAGACCCTAGCCAATCAATGAAGACTAGCTAACACAAAGGTTCCTAGGGAAATGTGTAAGTTAAGTTACGAAAACCAATGTGTGAGTTAGATTAAGTGGACCCAAGAGTTTAAGTATGGTTGAAGAGGCTTAGGATGTGACAAGTGTTCAACCAAAGTATGATTTAGGCCACTTATTGAAGCTTAATGGATAGATCTAGCACCATGAAAATACACAAGTGGGGCCCACTCCTTAAAAAGTGGAATGGTCCAAATAGGGCCCACATGATCAAATTAGGGGTAAGATGGTACTAACTGGATGAGACAAGGTAGATCTATGGATCTAAGGCAAGATAGTCAACACCCACATATGGGATCTAGGAAAAGGCCACTTACCCAAGGAGTGTGAATTGCCCAAGGGAGACTAGTGCATTTAGATGGAGGGGCAAATGGAGTCCAAATTATGCCAAAATGTAGATCGGGATAGTTAAGGCAATTATCAAGGTGGGTTTAGGATGGCATGCCCAAAGATGACCTAGATCTCCATAGATCTAAGATTCAAAATGCATCACCCAGTGACCCAAGTGGGGCACAACCCTCAAAATGAGGAATGGGGCCCACAAGGCAAAAATCAAAGGGGTGAAGCACTAGGGGTAGGTTATCAAGGTGGATCTATGCAAATCAAGTGGGATCTCACCTACCCAACACTTGGAACTAGCCCCAATAGCTTCCCTCAAGGAGTGCGACTTCCTTCAAGGACACTAATGTGCCTTGGAAAAAGTGTCAAATGGAGGCCAATCCACACCAAACTATAGATCCAAATTGTTGTGGATGCTATAGAGGTGGGTTTTCAATATTTTCCCCAAAGCCAAGCTAGATCCAAGTGGATCTAGAAAAAACATAGTTTTAAAAATCGGCCAAACCGGTTTTGGAATCGACCGATCTACCGATTTGAAAAGGAACCGAATCAACTCGGTCTACAAATCGGTTCGGTCGACCGGTTTGGTACCGAACCGATCGATCTGGACACCGAATCGATCGGTTCGGTACCAAACCGGTTTGATAGGCCGAGTTATGTAAAAAATCGGCCGATTTGTCTGGCAGTTTGCATGGGTGCCTACGGACTCAAAAAAACAAAGCAATATCCCCATGGTGTAGTAGTATTTGGTGATATTAATAGTAATGTTAAAAGTAAAAGTGACATTCTCCTTATCTTTTATTTGCCATCCTTTTACTTAAATTTTTAACATTACCATTAATTGTTTCAGGATGTTTGAGAGTGGTTCCAACCTCATCGGACTTCATATGCAAAAAGTAGCAGTTTAGATCCCATTCAGAATTCAACAGGCTTAATAGTTTTCAGGATTTCAAGATTGTGAGGTTTCCACCAGATTCTATCATGTATGAGGGTATGGAATTGGCATTTAATCAAGCACATCAACCCCTATATGTACCTTGATGTTGGTGGTGTTGATTGTTGAACTCCTCCGTCATGACCTTAATAAAAATGTATTCTTCACTCATGCAAAATCACATATTAAGCATGGGAAGCTTTTCCTACCTTATTTCAACGATTGGATTAGGAAGTTTCATCAAAATTGTAAGGTGTTGAGCCGTTGACTAATGTCCTTGGAAGATCAACTTTTGAATTCGAGTTAGAGGCAAGGGCTAGAGCCTAGAGGAGGGAGGCATAGGGTGCTATTGATGAATAGGATCCCAATATAGGCAATGATTCGCTGACATGTATGATTGATGATTTATATTTCACATTCATTTTCTTAAATGTCCTTGCTCATTTATTAATTATATATATATAATGTGTTTGCTCGTTTCCAAAATTTTGAGGGGTCACGTTTCCCCTATTTCAAATTTCCCCTTTTCGTCCTCGTTTCGTGCAACTTAGGTTGAAGTTGTTCAAACCCTCGTACAACAATTTTGAAGCAAACATGTTCTTGTTGTGACCTTTGCAGTAGTAAAAAGTCATAAAAATCACCTTAAAGGCTTATAAAATAAATGGTGGGAAGTATTGTGGATGAAAGCAGCCCTAAATAGCAAGTCTAGGCCAGTCATGAAAATCACCTTAAAGGATTATAAAATAAATGGTGGGCAGTACTATGGATGAAAGCAGCCCTAAACAGCAAGTCTAGGTGCTCATTGGCCTTCAAACAACAGGTCTGGGTCATAACAACAACTCTAAAATCTTGAAAATGTTGTTTTTCCTTAAAATTTAAATATTTTATGTATTTTTGAGTAAACCGATTCATTAAATTCAAATCGACCGATTTATGGCCGATTTATTACCGATTCCGATTCCGATTTGACCCTCGACCGATTTATGGCCGATTTATTACCGATTCCGATTCCGATTTGACCCTCGACCGATTCCGAGTCAGATTTCAATTTTTCAAACATTGAGAAAAAGGTGAAAATGAGGGTTTTAATCAATTAGGGTTTTGTGATCTAAGAGAGTAGATGGATAGGATAGAAGAAATTCATACCTCATGGAACATACCTGGAAAATGAAGATGGAAGTGGCTTGAGATGAGGATTACTTTCCACAAAGATCAAATGCCAAACTTTGATGAGCCCTTCTTGCCAACGTTTTGCCTCCTTCAACCAAATCGACTTCCCTATTCCTGTCAATCAAGGACACAAAGATCAATCAATCAATCAAAAATGGAATGAGATGCAAACAAAGAGATGAGAAACATGAATTGTTGGTACAAAGACAAAACAACTTCCTGTCACCCAAAACGTCCTCTTGCAGCTTGGAGGGTAGGCCTCCCCACCAATTCGCACTCCTCAAAATTGCCTCCTTTGCCTACAAAACAATGTTAGTTGAAGATAAAATTAAGATGGCCACCAATGTCTATCAGTGCAGAGGAAGAAGCATTTACAATCACCACAAGCATTCCAACTCCAAGATCCAAGATGCCCAAGAAAGTATTTTATTCCAATAGCCAAGAGCCAAAAATCTCTAGATAGCTTTTACAATAGGGGGTCTCCTCCTTATATAGGATAATAAAGACCAAAACCCTAAACCACAAAACCACTTTACAATACAACAAGTGAGTGGTTGAGATCAAAAGATCAACAAATATAATCAATGGCTAAGATGAGCCTACAATATATCACATGGATAACTCAAAGAGAGGGTGACGTCATCCCTCAAAAACACTCATGGAGGGTGACATCATCCCTAAGAGGGGGTTAAAACACATGGGCCCACCTCATATGACATGGACATGACTCAAAAAGCTCATGGTGGGGCTTAGGAGGCATCAATCCTTACTAGCTCATCCCCATGGCACAATAATATAAAATAATGTGACTATGACATGTCCAGAATAATACAAATGATCAAATCCTGTCTCAAAAACTGATAGAGACATGCAGTAAATGGCCTCCTGTGGCCACTGTGGACCCCCTTAACTGAAGCTAACTGATCTGGAAGATGGGGGGGGTTCACCTTGGAAGACCTCTGAAAAGACCAAGTGCCAAAACCTTGCCTCAATTGCCCAAATCGAATTCCTCAGGGACCCTTTTATTCCATTTTTAATCCTCCTCGATAACCGTGAAGCTGCCCAAACTGACACCCAGAGTGCCTGCACTGTCAAAATGAGCCTACCAGGCTCTCTGGAAGGGGGGTATAATGGTAAAATCAAGTGGCTGGACCACCCACTTCCCATACAGCACCCTAGGTGAAACTGGCCTCCACTGCCTTTGCTGGACAGGCTAGGAAAACATGCCCAAAACTGGTCAACAGGTGGATAACTGCATCTATCCCTGTCAGAAGTGCCCGGAAGTGAAAGATAAGTGTCTCATTGGATCCAGAAGACCCAAATCCACTAGAAATGTGTACTCATACACCATGGGTTGACCTGGGGGGTCAACTGTAGGGTCCACCATACCTGGACAGTGCATAATCTAATGATCTAGAAATAATAATAAATCTGCTGAACTACATCAACCATCATCTGAATCATATGTCCACCATATGGCATTATCAACAAGAGTATGTGGGACCATCAATCATCATCCATAGGCACACATGGTCCACATCATCACGGATCCAAAGAATGACCATAGTCAAACTATGTTTGCCTAGGTCAAAATATAACCAAGGACAAAATTATATCAATAGACTAAGACATGTTCCTCTAATCACACTCACAGCTTAACTTAAAATACATCATCATTCCATGGCAGTTTAATACATATAGATATTTAATGTTATTTATACTTTACTTGCACAAAAAGCTTTAATGATAGACTCACCCATTGGACATGGTCTAACTGCTAGCTAAGGGTGAAGGCTAAGACAAGGTTGGGCAAAGGGGATGACTTGACCAAACTCAACTAGGTGATACTTTGGACGGGGAAAGGGGTAGCTACACTCTGTGTTGGACAAATAACACGGGGAAGGGTTGTGCCTCACAAATGGATAAGTTGTTTAGAGAGTGTTTATTCAACTTAGGCATCATGTCTACATCAAGCTGATCCAAGTTCATTAGGATCATTCATTTCATTTCATGGCCTTTTTGGCCTACATAACCCTTCGGATTTCAGATGTGCTAAGAAGCACAACTAGTCGCAGCTTGCATCCAAGGCATGTTTATACATATACAAGGTCAGCAATAATAGATATAACTTTGAGTAACCATTGCTTTTTGGACCTTTTCTATACTCTTCGAGGAGTATTTTTAGCAGTTCATCGCTATAGCCTTTATTCACATGTGTTAAGAAACACATTCTAGAATTTTAAGTTCACAGGCTTTCATAGTGCATTTCCATATAAGTAGTACATGAGCTTTCAGTTTTAGCCAACAACATCTCAAGTGACTAGGGGGACTTCTGCCAGTGCCAAACATCAGGACAACCGACCAGAATGATTTAGGCCTACAATCCAACTCACCAAAGGCAAGTTCTGTCACCAACTCAGAGCCGAGACACTAAACAAACATGGATGCGATCCAACACAGTGGTAGTAATGGGGAAGTCCTCAGTATCAAAAAGTCAAGAAAGGCAAGTCAAAGGTGAAAGCCAAATCGGGAAGGTCATGGATGGATGGAGTCAAATGAATGTGGTGCCTAAGCTAGCAGACAATAATGTCAAGAAAGACCATATCTATGTTCATAGGAAGGTAAAGAAACCAGTGAGTTT
Organism: Larix kaempferi; assembly: GCA_027924585.1. Taxonomy (NCBI): domain Eukaryota; kingdom Viridiplantae; phylum Streptophyta; class Pinopsida; order Pinales; family Pinaceae; genus Larix; species Larix kaempferi. The sequence continues at coordinate 3,500,775 of BSBM01000286.1, forward strand.
TGTCAGAAAACCTAAGTGTGCAAGTAATACATCCATTTAATAGTTATAACATCATCCAAGATATTCAATTTTAGTTTTAAATAGTACTGCCATATCCTGAATCATATACCAAGCTAATGCTGTGAAGATGACTACAACAAGAAGATAATAATCCACAGTCAATAATCAGAAGTCCATAGGTTATATCACATCATAATAATAATCATCAAAAATCATCTAAAACACTGCTGCAATAACATCACTGGGCACTGAACTGAAACTGTATGGAATAAAGGGTCACATCGGTCATCAAATCTGAGCTCTCAAGGCATGGCCTTGGCACAAGGTCTAACAAAAGTCTGATATAATAACTGCTCTGATCATGAATGATCTCAAAATACAAGCTCATCATAGCTGATCTTTGTAAAAGCAAAGCTTTGAAATGTGCAGATATCTGCTCAGCAAGGATGGTAGCCCTACTACTATGGTGTGATAACAGTAACATAACCTCAACCGTCCTGGATGACATAATCCTCGGAATTCATGTCCATCTGCATAACAAAGAAGCCCAAAATTGTAGATTTTCCAAAAATCACTACTCACTCTAAAAATCTAAGATCCCAACACGGCCTTAAGTCTCAATAAGCCACATGCATATACCAAAACCCAACTTCTCAATCCCCAAAGAAAGTATTAGCAATACAATTACTTATAACTTGAAGCACGAGATATCTATCTACAACTCAACAAATATAGCAATCAATGTTTTCGGTCAAAGACCCTGGAAAAACCCTTGCGGGAAAACCAATGAGAGATGGAAGCACCTTTTATAATCTTAAGCAATTACAATCAATACAATAGAGTAATCCATCATGGACTTATCTCTGAGCCACACAGGCTCTAAGTCTGACCTGATGGAAGGTTGGGTGATGCGCCCCTTTGGCTAATTGCGCCCTTCACTCTGAATGAATGAGCCCCTTTGCTCTGACTATATCTATCTCTGAACTGCAATCTGATTAGGGCCTCTTACCCTTCTGCCTCAGGGTCATTGTCTCAGTGATGCCTAACTCTCAGATCTGGTGAGCTCTGTCTCAGAGCTCGCCCTCCTCAGGGAAATGTGCCCCTCTACACAAGAAATGCACCCCTCACTGAATGATCAAACTCTGATCTCACAACTGATGAATAGAGTCTGTCTCAAAAGCTGACTTTGCCTCCAATGGATCCAACCTCTGATCCAGATGAATAGAGCTAGATATATGCTCAGATCTGTGCCCCTCTCTCCCTCTGAAAGTGCATCACTCCTCATGAAATCCGCCCTAGCTCAATCACTAATCTCTCTGTGTGTAGATGAACTCACTACACAGTAATGATGCTCCTCAGTGCCTCAGATAAAGTGTGCCCTGATCCTCTCCGATCTACCCACTCTCTCCTCAGAAGATGTGCCCCTTCTCTCAAGAATGCGCCCCTCTACATGCCTTGATTCGCCCTCCTCTCTCTCTCTTCACTCTCTGAAGAAAATACACAGGTAACATTTTCTCATGGCCCCTTGCCTCCTTTTAATATCTCACAGCCTGATTAGGGTTTCCAAACCCTAATATGAGTGCATGCAAAAATCTTGCTTTTGCATGCAAAATAACATTGTGCGTTAAAAAATATCACATGCAAAATTTTGCACGCGTAAGGAAAAAGTCACTAAATACTTCACATGCCTCCACCACTAGATCCATGACACCCGGTAGAGTGTATCTCACCCTCTACACTGCCCTGATGCCTATACTAATAATGTTCCTTCATGTTAGGCATCACCACACGAATGACATCCTGAGATACACATATCTCTAACAAAAATTGGGGACATGACAGCCCTCCCTTCCCAAATATTGCTTGTCCTCAAGCAATGCCATCACAACTCCTCATTCAACAACTGAATCAACTGAAACTGAGCATGATCCCAAGGTCCCAAACCAATCTAAAAGATGTGGGGCACCTACTGAATACAATGTTTCCTTGCAACGTGCTAGCATGAGATGCCTCCTGAAGACCACAAATAAATAGAGTGAACAAATATTGTAAATACTCAATCCACCTCTCATAGAATCGCCCCCCTAGGAAGCCTGTCCAATGCACTATAGGAATGAGCTCCTTATAGCAAAATCTAACTCTCCCATCTGCACTAGGTGCCCAATTGTCCAACCACGAAGTCCCAAGGTTCCATGCTATCTCCAGAAAGAACCCACCATGCTGACGTTGCACCACTCTGATCATAAATATCTGGTCCTCATGCATAGGCTGTATCCTCCACTCCTGAAAACCCAAGTCATAATGCCTAGAGAAACCGTCCCTACTATCAAGGATCACATCCTGCAATCGTATCTTGATGAAGGCAAAGTCTACAAATCCACTGTCGGCATTGGTCTTGAGTATCAGAAAGGAGAATCTATCCTACCATGTGGCATGCACCCCATCATCTCCTCTGGAGGTGTCCCAAAAACGATACGGATTTGAGCTCCTTGAACCCACATCCAAACTAAGAGTTCATTATGCCTCATACCAACCAATTCCAATTGAGCTACACTAATCAACTCTGATAACTGGTCGATCCCTACACACATACCATCTGCGCTCTGCACCCTCAGTAAACCTATGATGCAATCTAGCAACATGGCCTCCCACCTTGGCCATGAAATGGGCAAACACTGTATCAATTCTACTAGATGAGTGTGCCCCGACCTGCTATGCTGACAAGGCGAACACTCCCCCGTATGTCCCAACACAACGTCTATAAAGTCCCTCCATGCGAACCCCTCTCGGATCTACCAATAAGTGGTAAAGTCGCCAAGGTCCCAAACTAGCCTGTAAGATGTGAACCACCCTCTACCTATGGTGCTGATCTGCAAGGTGCTACAACAAAGATCCACCTAACTACCCCTAAAAAGCCAAGCAATCCTAAGTAGTAGAAACTCGATCGACTCCTCAGAAGACTACTCCTCCAAGCAACCAATCCTATGCACCCCAAGAGTAAACTCCGGAAAGCGAAGACTGGCCATCTCATCTGTATCAATTGTCGAGCTATCAAACACTGTAATCCCCAGGTCCCAAGCTAATCTCCGCAAGGAACCATCATGCCAATGTTGCACCCCTCTGATCATAATCGTCTAATCACCATGCTCTGACTGTGCTCTTGTCATGTCCATTTCAGCTTGATCACTCCAGAGGACGACGAATTAGTCCATTTGATCCCCGTGGACTATAGTTGATGGATGAGGGGATTAGATTTATCATTTAATGTCACTAGGATAAAAGGCATTTTATAAAGTGATGTTGAATAGTAAGCTTATAAAGTGACGTTGAGTGATAAAGTGACCATTGTAAAAGTCACTTTATTAAAAAGGGAAATTAACTAGTTAATTAATGTTCACTCGCCAAAAAGCACATTTAAAGTGGCATTGATTAATTAAAAGCTAGGGGCATGGGAAAAGTTACTTTCACATTAAAAAGTCACCCTCACTTTATAAAAGTGACTTTATAAAATTAAAAGTGGAACTTGGTTATGGAAGTCGAAAAGTCACATTTGGGAAAAGAGGGAATTATAAAAGAAATGACAGTGCTCACTTCTCATTCTATGCATCTATTTTCTTGTTCTCTCTTGGAGAACTCAAGCTTGAGGGTTTGCTTGAAACCCTCGTGACTTTGGTTTCAGCAGTGAGACATATCTGCTCTAGCCAACTTAAATGGAGAGATCATCTTCAGATCTTCTCAACGTACTTCAGTGAAGGAAAGATTTGTGGTCATAAAGGATTAGTGTCGTGGAGAAATATATGGTTTGCTTGCAGATCTTTGGAAGATAAATGAGTTTCAGTGTCTGGGCAAGAGGGCGCACTCATGGTGATGATTGGCAGCCGTAGAAAAAGGAGGGCGCATTAGCATACAGTTCTCTGCTGCTACAGGAGGAAGAACGCACTTGCTTAGTGTGCCTTTGCCATTTGGAGGAGGGTGTACTAGCTATTGCCTTTACCTATCTTTTACACACAGTTTGGTGGGCAAGAGTTGCTTACTAACAAAGGAGAGGGCACACCATAGGAAATCCTCACACTCAGATTTCACATTTGACTGGGCTACTAAGGAAGGGAGTACGCTACAGGGGGTAAGAGTGGTCCACTGCCATAGTCTTATCTTCCTAAAGTTCACTCATCTCAGATAATAGCCAAAGATGGAGGATGCTGTTAACAGAGAATAGTGGAATGAGAAGCCAAATCATGGGAATAAGGAGAGAGTCATCTTGTCTGCTGCATATTCACCATTGAAGGACAAGTTGACTGTGGAGGAGGGCGACCCTAGTGACTGTTCATATCTCTCATTATTTCCGGTCAGCTGCTACAGGAAATTCCTCCCTAACTCATGTGTTCTTGCTGCTGTTGGACGCATTTATGGGCAAGAGAGACTATTGTGGAAGCATTCCAGAATTTCCATAGTTGCATTGTGAATGTCAGAGGATTGTATTTGTGGCTTACTGCTGTCATGATTGTATCTTTGTGGAAACCATCTACAGTGTTGTTATCAATCAGCCAAAGCAAGGGATTCCTTCATCATTTCCACGCATGTACCTTGTTTTTTTGTTTTGCATAAATATTCAGATCTAGAAATTTCACTCTTTAAAACTGGTTATTGGTGCTGGTTGTTTGACTGTGTTATCTTTGTAAGTTAATATGACATGATACCCCAATTTTCCATATGAAACACACAACATTAAATCAATCAAAATCAGATCTACAAGCATAAAACTATCAGGGAATTCTACAGCAGTAAACATCGAAGTATTTGATGGAAATGGCAAGTCAGACTTGATTGATATTTATTAATCAACTTGGTTCAGACCTTAACTTATAGTAGTCAGTTTAACCGTACTCCTCAGTATTGATGAAGTTTGTACATCAGACTTCTAGGCTGTTGGGAAAAATTGTGTTCAGTGTGGCTTGGAAATTTTACAGCTCTCCTCTCCTAAACCCCCAAGCTGAAATCCCTGAAAGGACTGAACCTACGCTGTTGGGAGCGGGAGCGAAGCGGGGAGCAGGAGCGGGAGCGAAAAGCAAAATTTTCAAAAGCTTCCATTTCGGGAGCGTTTCGGGAACGTTTTTTATATAATATATTTTGATGCATATAAATTAAAAAAAACATGTATTATGCCAAATTAGCTATAGAAAACATGAAAACATAGAATCTAGATATTCATATAACCATTTAGTACACATTGATATAACATTAATCATCTAGATTCTAGGAGCTATAACTTATAACATTGTCGTTAAATGATCATCATCAATCATCAATCATCAACAACATCAACCTTCAAATTTCAACATATAATATTTGCCATCAAACTAGGCCATAATGTTTACAAAATAGGCCAACCGCCAAAATAAACATGAAAATGAAATACAAAGTACTATGAATCTACTAAGCTTTCCGCTTGCCACGAGAAACTTCCAATTTATTTTCTCGTGGTCTAGGTGGAATAGGTGCTGGTGGAAGTGATCGTGGAACATGAGAAGAAGATGAATGGCCCCCACGGGTTGAACTTGGACGTTGTGAAGCTAAAGGAAAAACTCCTGCATCCGGAAAGCTGCTTCTGCTTGGAGGTGGCATCTCTGTACAGGTACCTGTAATTGGATTATCATGATCACCCAATAGTTCATCCTCCAAGCACTCTAATGTTATGGCTCCATCCTCCACATTAACCTCCTCTGGATTGTTGTCCCAAGTCAAAAATGTTCTATCATTCTTGGACACCTCACAATAATGGGACAACAACCTCAAGTTGTAGTGCGCATAAACCAAGCTTTCTGCGCGATCTACATTCAGACTGTTTCTCTTTACACTATGGATGAAGTTGTAGGTGCTCCAACACCTCTCTGCAGAAGAGCTATTAACAACCTGTGATAGCACCCTCATCGCCAATTTATGCAAATATGTGGCTCCAAAGCCATGCATGTTCCACCAAAGGATAGGATCCAATCTGTCTCAATCTTTGGTTGCAAACAGGGAACCAAAGCGTCCATGCTCACTTATGTATTCACTCAATTCACTCCGTACTTGAGCACACTCTTCCTCATCAGGGACCAACTTGTCTAATGCTTGCATATACCCAGCAGCAACCTCTAGATCTGTGTGGGGTTTTTTCCTAAGTCCACCCCCAGGTGCAGGCTGGGCCAACCAAATTGGAGAATAGTATTTTGGGGTGAGGTCATATGCAAGGGCATGGAGTGGAACATTTAGATTATCCCACATTTTGACCACATGTTGATGAATATGGTCATACAAGATTGCATCTCTTTGCTCAACAATGTCTTTCATTTGACCAAGCATGCTATCCATCTGCTCATATACCTCCCCAATCACCGGTTGATCTGTATCTGCAAAACGACTCATGTTATAAACTGGCTTGGTGAACTACAGAACATACCTAACCTGTGACCAAAAATGACCTTCAAGAACGGTGTCCTCCACCTCCTGAAAGTCACTTCTATCTGATGCACTTGCAACTCTGTCTTTCAATTCCTGCCATGGATCACTTGAGACCTGTTATCACACCATAGTAGCAGGGCTACTATTCTTGTTCAACAGATATCTGCACATTCCAGAGCTTCCATTATTCAGAGCATGGCTATGATGATTGTATATTTTGTGATCACTCATGACCAGAGCAGTGTATTATTCAGACTTATGTTAGACCTTGTGTCAAGGCTGAGCCTTGAGAGTTCAGATTTGATGACCGATGTGACCCTTTATCCCATACAATTTCAGTTCAGTGCTTAGAGATGTATGGCAGCAGTGCTTCAGATGGTATATGATGTTTATTACTATGATGATGTTGTATGATCTATAGATATTTTATCATTGACTGTGGATTATTATCTTGTTGATTTAGTCATGTTCACAGCATCTGCTTGGTATATTATTCCTGATGTGGCAAACTGTTTAAAATGAACTATAAATCATAAAATGGACAATTGCTTGCACATTTAGGTCATTTAACAAAACCCACTGGTTTTCCACCTTACATAGATATGGTCTTTCCTGACACCAGTTGTCTGCTAGTGTAGGCTCCGTATCCACTTGACTCCATCCATACATGACTTTCCTATTTGACTTTAAACCTTGACCTATCTCATTTGACTTTCTGACACTGAGGACTTCCCCATTTTTCTACCTCTGTGTTCGGACCGCATCCCTATATGTTCAGTGTCTCAGCTCTAAGTTGTTGACAAAACTTGCCTTTGGTGAGTTGGATTGTAGGCCTAAATCATTATGGTCGGTTGTCCCGATGTTTGGCATTGGCTCGAACTCCCCCTAGTCACTTGAGATGTTGTTGGCTAAAACTGAAAGCTCATGTTCTACTTATGGAAACTTATAAATTCGCCCATGGAAACTAAAAAGGGCAAGAGCGATGAATAGCTAAAAATACTCCTCGAAGAGTATAAGAAAGGTCCAAAAAGCAATGGTTCTTAAAAGCTATATCTAAACAATTGTTGACCTTATATGTATTTGAAAACATGCCCTGGATGCAAGCTGCAACTAGTTGTGCTTATCAGCACACCTGAGATCTGAAGGGTTATGTAGGCCAAAAAGGCCATGAAATGAAATTGAATGATCCTAATGAACCTGGATCAACTTGATGGAGACATGATGCCTAAGTTGAATAAGCACTCTCTGAACAACTTATCCATTGGTGAGGCACAGCCATCCCCCATGTTATTTTGTCCAGCACAGAGTTTGTAGCTTCCCCCTTCTCCCAGTCCAAAGTATTTTTGAGTTAAGTTAGACAAGTCAACCCCTTGGCCCAACCTTGTTCCTAGCCTTCATCCTTCACTAGCAGTTTGACCATGTCCAATGGGTGAGTTTGTTATTTGAACTATTGTGCAAGTAATTTTATAACAAAGGAATATGCTAACTTGATTAATGCCACTGAATGGATGTTATACTTTGAGCTTGGCTGTGAGAATGATTAGAGAAACATGTCTTAGTCTACTGATGTGATTTATCCTTGGTTGTATATTATTGGGATCCGTGATGATGTGGGCCATATCTATACCTATTGATGATGATTGAAGGTCCCACATACTTGATGATGATGTCATATGATGGACATATGGTTCAGATGATGATTGATGCAGTTCAGCAAGTTTTATTATTATTTCAGATCATCAGATTATGCACTGTCCATATATGGTGGACCCTACAGCTGGCCCATTAGGGCAACCCATGGTGTATGAGTACACATTCCTAGTGGATTTGGGTCTTCTGGATCCAATGAGACACTTATCTTTCAGTTTCGTGCACTTCTGACAGTGATTGATGCAGTTTTACACTTGTTGACCAAATTTGGGGTTGATTTCCCAACCTGAGCAGCAGGGGCCATGAGAGGCCAGTTCACCTAGGGCGCTATATGAGGAGGGGGTGGTCCAGCCACTTGTTTTTACCATTTACCCCCCCTTCTGGAGAGCCTGGTGGGCTCAGATGGACAGCGTAGATGCCCTGGGAGGCAGTTTTGGCACTTTCACAGTTACCGAGGCAATTAAAAAATGGGATAAAGTGGTCACTGAGGAATTCGATTTGGGCAATTGAGGCAAGGTTTTGGCATTTGGTTTTCACAGAGGTCTTCCAGGGTGATCCCACTATCTTCCAGCAAGTTTTCACCATGTGGGTAGGCCCACAGCGATCACAGGAGGTCTTTACTGCTTGTCTGTCACAGATTTTGAGGAAAGATTTGATCATTTATATTATATCGGACATATTTTATTATTTTATTGTGCCTTGGGGATGAGCTAGTAAGGATTGATGCCTCCTAGCCCCACCATGTGCTTCTTATGTCATATCCTAGTCATTATGAGGTGGGCTTTGGTACTTTTACCCCCTCTAGTGGATGACATCACCCTCCATGATTATTTTAGACTATGACGTCATCACTTTATGAGTGATCCATGTGTTATGTTATTATGGCTCATCTTAGCCATTGATTGTATATTGAGATCTTTTAATCTCAACCACTCATTTGATGTAGTATTGTAGAGTGGTATAGGGTTTTGGTCTTTATTATCCTATATAAGGAGGAGACCCCCTATTGTATAGCTCACCTTTGGAGCTCTGGAATATTGGAATAGAACACTTCTTTGTGGAGCATATCTCTCTTGTCTTGTGGATTCTCTTGCATATTGAGTATACAGTATCTCTTCTATGTATCATTGTGGATTTTGGTGCTTCTACTAGTCTTCTTGCAGGAAAGTCGAATTGATGGAGAGGAGGGCGATTTCTTGAGGGTTATTGTTGGAGGGATCCACATATTCTCTCTTGGGTTGATCTTGTGACAGGGAGTATCATTATTGTATCTTCGTGACATAGTCGATGCTTTCTATTACATCTTTCTATCATTTTCATAATCATCTTACTTGACTTGTTTCTTTGATCTTGTCTTGTAGGAGGAGGACGATTTGGCTATCTTGGAGGAGGACGTTTTGGTTGGAGCTCTTGGATCTCACTCTTGAATATACACATAGGAGAATGCTATCAATTTGCAAGGTGGCCACAAGCAATTGAGGTAAGATCGACAAGGTATGTGCCTCTTTCCATCCATTCTCTCTTCATTGGTCACAAACCCTAATTAATTAAAACCCTCATTTTGGTTTTTCTTAGATCTACTTAGATCTAGCCTTGCTTTTGAAAAGATCTTAAGAACCCACCTCTATAGCATCCACCCCTAGTTGGATCTATAGTTCGGTGGTGATTGGGTTAAAATTGACACACTTTTCAAGGCAATATAGCCCTCTTGAACCAAATCGCACTTCCTTGGAGAGGCTTGTCTGGTTAGATCTAGCATGTGGGTAGGTGAGATCCCGCTTGATTTGCAATCTACACACTTGATAACCTACCCCTAGACTTTTTCTTGGGTGATTTCTACCTTGTGGGCATCATTCCACATTTTAAGGGATTAAAACCCCCTTTTGAACTACTTGGCACCTTAAAACTCAGATCTAGTAAGATCTAACCCTTGGATTGGCTTGATTTTCTAGATCCACATAGATCGGTGCCTAAGCTACTTGGATCTACAATTTGGTGGCCATTGGACTTGATTTGACCCACCTTATCCACCTTTTAGACCTCCTTGAGCAAGGTCGCACTTCCTTGGGTGACTGATTTTGCCCACTTCTAGGGCCTGGGTAGTTGAGATTTCAGTGGATTTGGAACGGGCATACCTTGGAACCTATATCTAAAGTATCATTTTGTGACGATCTACCTTGGGGGTAGCATTCCTTATTTTAAGGGATTGTGGTCCACTTGGGTCATTTCATGAAAACCTAGATCTAGCAAGATCCAACCACTCTATCTCAATTAGCCCACTTGACTTGACCTCTAGGTGTCCCGATCTACACTTTGACATATCTTTTGACTCCATTAACCCATCCAACAAGGCACTAGTCCTCCTTAGGCAAGTCGCACTCCTTGGGAATTGTGTCAAACCTTAGATCCAGTAAGTGGGTACTCCTAATTTCAACTTAGGTCCATAGATCTACTCATTACATATCCTCTAGTGCCAATTGCATCCCTTAATTTCACCTTGTGGGTCCACTTTAAGCCATCTCACATATCCCAAGAAAGTAGGACCCACTTGTGTAACACATGGTACTATACCTTGTCATTATAACTAATCATGTGGCCTAAATCATACATTGGTTGAAACACTAATCATCTCTCAAACCACCTTCAACCATACTTTAACTTCTAGGTCCACTTAACCTTGCATTGGTTTCCGTAACTCATCATTTACTTATCCCTAGGAACCTTTGTTTGGGTCCAATCATCTTTGATTGGTTATAGGGTCTCCCCCTAGGTCTTGTTTCACCTTGGCTTAAAGTGAAGAGTGCCTCGGTTGACGTGACTCCCACCTTGCATTAGGAACCGTGGCATCTCTTGGGTCACCTCTTTAGTTGTCCATCTCCTCTACCGTCCCGGATGGGATACCACTAGGGGCAACTACAAGTTGTGTGATAACAAGACCATACTAGCCAATGCCTCTCTTACCTTCAAAAGCCTCCTGAAGGTGAGGTAGTAGCTAGCAAATCTAGTCTTTGCAATCTTCAATAGCTCCAACTTAGAGTGATTGCGAAAAATGTGGTGGGCCATGCTATGATTGGTAATAAATTTGATCATTTTCTTACCTCTCTTGTACAAGGCACCAATCCATCGGTAATTAGGGTCCTTCATCTTAACAATATCATGCATCAAAAGGTTCAATGTGTGAACCAAACACCCTGACCAACATATGTTGGGATACTTATCCTCAATGATTTCTCCTGCTGCCTTACAATTAGCAGCATTATCAGTGATGACTTGAATGACATTGTATGGCCCAATCTCCTGAATGGTTTTAAGTAAAGGTTGTGCAATATTAATAGCAGTCTTGTAGCGATCTAGTAGTCATGGGCTGAAAGGAAGACCGCACCACTAGCAGAAACGCTAAGAATATTTATCAATGGTTGGCCTTTAACATTTGTCCACCCATCAGATACAACGGATACCCCATAGTTGTACCAATCATTTGTGAACTTTCCAAGAGCACTATTGATTTTGGCTCTTTCCCTGTCAAGTCCCACGGTTCTAGCTTTGTCATACCCAGGGCTTCTGTATCCTTGAGGGCCACCATTGATGGCTTGTACCATTTCATGCCAATAGGGTGAGCAAAGAACATTGAATGGCACACCACATGCATAGAGAAACCTATAAACTTTTGAATCCACATCATCTCTACAACCTTGGTCAAGGAAATCGGATAATGTTCTTCGCATAGGCGAGACTCCATGGGGAGATGAGGTCCCCGATCAAGCCGATGATGATCCAGCTCCACTACCAAACATTCTCTGTGGGGATTCAGAATTAACCCTCGATCTCTTGGAGTTGTTTTGAGCGGCCTCTTCTTCCATCCTGTATTTGCTTCTCTCTTTAGCTCCCACTTTGTCACAAGTTTTGACTCCATGAGACTTACCTTCATCGCATGGCATAACCCCACACAAATGCTTTCTCACCCGGGTATATGAACCTGTGTATGTTTTATTACAATGGGGGCATGCAAACTTTGTGGTTCCACCCCCTCTCCCTCCCCCTTGCCTTGTCACATACTTCCACAAAGGTGTTGTGTCTTTTTGTGTTTGCCCCACATCACCCTCATTCTCATCATCATCACCCTCTTCCCCTTCCTCTTCTTCTCCTTGGTATGCATCACTCTCTACCTCTTCCCCATCATCACTACCACCACCATATCTACTTCCCAACACCATCATAATGAGAAGAATTGGAATGAAAAACCAAAACCACATACCCATCATGTTTCTTGATTCAAGATGAGAGTCACTTGTTCCCTGCAATAGAATGATGGAGAAGAAGAAATTGGAAAGAGTAGGAGAAGAGAACATTGCAAGTTTTCCATTTTTTAACATGGTGAAAAAAATTGCAAAAACAAACAAAGATGTTTTTAGAGCCTACCTTTTAGCTCTTCAATGGTGGTTGAATGTCTCTATGGAAGCTTCAATCTCCCTTGCAAGCTCTCCCCTTCAATCTCCCACTCAAAGCTCAAAGCTCTCAAACAACTAGCAAACTCACTCCAAGCTCAAACTCTTCCCAATCAAGCAAATGAGTAATGGAATGAGTCCAAATGGACTCATTCACCCTTTATTGGCCCAAAGTGACCTAGCCCACCAAAAAAACTCCCCAAAAAAATACAAAAATCAAAAAAAATTGTCATGAATCTGCCCAGCCCGCGAAATCGACTTCAGGAGCGATTTTAGGTTCGTTTTTTAACCCGGGTTCGAGGAATCGACTTGGAATCGTCGATTCCAGGTCGATTCCTCATCGAACCCTCAAAATCCAGGGATCGTTTTTTTCAAGGCCAATTCGCGAATTACGGAATCGATTCCGGGTGGAATCGATGAGGAATAGCGATTCCGGAATTGATTCCTCATCGATTCCGTCCAAAGCGCGAATTGGGATCGATTCGTTGGGGGGGAGAGCGATTCCCAGCAGTGTAGGACTGAACTCACTATCCTGGGTCATGTCTCGCCAAAGCATCTCAGTGAAGTCAAAGTCTGCCAACCTGTAGACAGACCCGATCCTGGGTAGCGTGAGGGAAAATCTACCTCGCCATATAGAACAAAGCTCAATAGCTCCTCTCACAACATCCCCACAATGACGCAGATCCATCCTGGCTAAACCAAACTCAATGGTAAGCTCAATGTGTCTGTTAGGAGGTCTCCCTAGAGGAAACGCTTCGAAACTTCACTGTACACCACCATGTGCCAGTGTATACCCCTGTATACTGCGGCATACTATTGTAGCCTCCTGTACCATCTGGTATCCTGTATGCGCTACTATCTCCAACACTCTATCGATGTCAACTAAACCCATATCCTAGTGTGTGTCCTTATCCATCATGTATTTGTCCACCCAATCCATGGACGCATATACTTCCTTGCTGGCTGGTCCACAAGAAATGTGCTCAACCATCTCCCCCATAGCTAAGTCTTGCACCTTTAGTGGGCTCTTCAAAAAAAATGACTCAAGATCTTCACCATGCAAAACATGAGCATAATCAAAACCCACTGAGTCATGACTCTCCTCAAGTACCTGCAACTCTGAACGCACCTCGTAAGGAATCGTCACAAGAGGCTCCTCCCTCAAACCATGAGTGCCACTCACGCCCTCATGTGTCACGGTTGCCAATGATGATTGAGTTACTGCTTTAAGTGATGAAGAGCATGCCAAACTCAATTGGTAACAAAGTTGCCCAACCTGCGTCTATGATTCTTGAAGGGCCATTGTAGTGCTCTTCAAAGAATCCAAGGTAATCTCAAGCTCATGGGTAAGCCTGTCAACCTCCTTTCTTCCCCTTTTAGCGCATCACAGTATATCTCATTAAGTACAAGAAGATGATCTCTATTGGAAAGCAGGTGTAGATAGTTAGACTTCAATACTACCACTGCTTCTCTAAGTGCCTGAAAATCTGTAAGCAAAGGCTCTCCTCCCAAACTATCATCTCTCTCTGGAGTTCTCCAACAGCAATCTATCACCAATGCATGTGTATCATCAAAATGTCTCATGGCTGCCATAATCTTGTCCTCGCTTACCTTCAACTGCCCTGTCAAAGGATGTGGAAAATGGGAACAATCCTCTTCACCCAATTTTTCTGATTTGTTTTCATCATGTGCGCTGGTGTCATTAGCCTTGTAGGACAACTCTAATGGTGGATGGAAGGCTGCAGGTTTGTCAAATTCCTAGCACACATCCTCAACATGAATAGATGCATGCATTTCCAAGAAGTCATCCTAGGGTTCTGTCAAACTTTCCTCATGAGATGAGGCATTCCGACCACCAACCACATCAGATTGGAATCCCTCTTCCTCCTTCCCAACAGATACGTGAGGTTCCAACAACTCTGGAGGCTCTAACAATGATGTTAGATTCTTCTGATATCCTTGTAAGACTTGCAACAATTCCGCCATGAACTCCTGATTAGACTTCATCTTCCCAATGAACAACAGCTGAGACTAAAATTAATGAGTGTTGGTCACTCAACAAGCAATCTGAAAGTACCTGTCGCTGATAACCCCTCAAGCTGGCAGGATACACAGCTCTGACACCATTGTAAGATCCCCTATCGGATCTAATATGACTAACTTGAATGCTACTGGGGTGTGTGGTTGGGTTTTCATCCAAGAAATTAAATATACTGAAGTGGGGTCTGCTTTTGACTTACTGTGGAATCGTGGATACCAACTAGTTGAGGAATCTCATCAAACACTTGAGTTGTTACTGTTGTAGACTACTATTCATGCTAAATTGATCTGAAGGTGAAGCTTTGCTCGGTATCTTATCAATCACTTGGTTGTATATTTACTAAGTTTGTTGATTTTACACTTGTGGTTTCATTTGTTGAGTTTGGATTCTGGAATACATAAACGAACATACCAAACTGATATATATAAATATGCAGTTGGCAACAGTAAACAACATTTCACGTAAAGTAACTATGGCAACGATTGTCCCTTGATATATTCAAGACAGTGAGTTCACTAGTACATTTATAATCAGCATTTACAATCAACAATACACCGAATAAACTCAATTTATATTAGAAACCCACACCTGGTAAAAATCAGCGATTTGGTAACAGCTTGAGATGTCAATGGACTCAAGCTTTTGTGCCTGGGAGTGCTGGTTGAATACCAAATCTCACATGTTGTTTGATTGTGGGTGAAAGCCCTCGTCCTCGACAGTAGATATACTTTAAAAAGGGGTCACGATTTGCTTCAATGGTTTACTGTAGCTGAGCAGTAAGCTACAACATCTTCTCCTTGGGGAATGACAGCCCCCAACCTCCACGTACTAGTTAACACTTGGATAGCTGAGGTAGAAGGGTAAACTTGCCCCAGTTGGAAAGTGATCCCTCATTTGAATGAAAAACGTGTAACCAGCAGTAGATTACCTCTTCCCAATTGCGTTCAACCTTAGAAATGGAATGCTTACGTCTTGTCTCACAAACTGTTCACAAGAGTGTGCCCTTCTCTGCTTACAGCAAAGATAAATGGTGGCAACTAGTTGGTAGTTCCCTTGAGAGAATGTAGTATGTCACACAATGTCAAAGTTTGAAGATTGACCTCCTTCTCATCTGGTGCAATGACAAACTACTGCTGCGCCCTTCCCTAAAGAGAACACTGGAAACTCAGCTTGGAACCCATAGATCTAAGAAACAACTGAAACTCAAACACGGAAATAAAGTGCAGATGAGAGATCTGACTGATCTCTCCTCACAAGACAGCTAGGGAGAATGGTTTCACCACCGAAACTATTTCCTCTCCCTTAGGGTTTCATCCAAGAGAAAGCAAGCTCAATAGCTCTCCAATATTTTGAAAATGCAAATACATGAATGACTGAGAGACGGGTCATTTTGCCCTTTTAAGCTCATTTTACCTTTTTGGGACACTTTTATCTTTTTCTCAGTCAATTAATTAATTAAAGTGACTTTATAAAGTCATTGTCACTTTATTAATTTATTGAGCCTTTTTACTCAAAAAAATGATTTATTTCATTTTAAAACGTTTTGGGGCACTGGAAATCATTTTTCATCCTCCCAACATTTAAAACTCTTTGTACCAGTTCCAATGAGATATTACACCATGGTGTTCCCTCAAATAATATGATCGAGATGACACCCTTAGTGAATTTAACTAAATTATGCCCAATAATCCTCCCAATTTATGGGAATCACGGGAATGCAACGGAACCAAGAACGAACCATGCGGAAGTGATCTTGATGATGAATAATGGTAAATGGACTAGATTGGGCCCCATAAGACTCCTCCAAACCCTCTGAACTCACTAGTAACATAACCTCACCCCCCCCTATCCTAGTTGACATAAGCCTCAAAAGTCATCTCCATCTGCATAACAAGGAAGCCCAAAATTGGGGACATGACAGAGGGTATATGAAGTGAAGCACGTACATAGGGAAGAAAGGGGATCTTTGTGAAATAACCATCATAGCAATAAAGGAGTAATAGGTCTATCCTTAATTTTCAAGAGTTAGGATTTTTTAGGTGTTTCTTCCACATGTGTGCCTAGGAAGTGTTGTCATGGATCATCCATCCTCGCACCTTCATATTGCAACCCCTTTTCTTTTGATATTTCATTTACATTTCATTTAGCCCTTCCATTGTCTTAGTCCCTTTTTCTTTAGATGTGGTTTTCATATTTCTGGGACAAGGGAACTTGGCTTTTGTGATGGGGAGTATCTACCATGATCCTTTCCTTTGCATTTAATATATCAACAACTTCCTTTTTGAGAGTACAAGACTCTTTTAGCTTTGATTCAAGGCATTCATACATTGGAATAGTAATGAGACCATATGTTGTTACTAACGATAGATCATTCACAAAGGGGGAAATTAAGGGGATGAGTGAATTGGTTAGCAAAATGAAAAATGGCTAGGTAAAAGTTATGAAATGGATGAAATCACATGACTTAGTTTACCAAGGTACAAATCAACATCGCAATAACACACTTATTGAGCAAGAAGAATAACAACAAGGTTAGACTAAAAGACAAGCAACATTTCAAGTATATGAGTCAAATTATAGAAGCATACATGTAACATCCCATGCTAACATATTGTCATGCCAGAAAACATGCTAAGAGTAAATGAGGGTTAGAGATATCGCATCACTAGAGGACCAAGCATTGTCTCTAACTAGGCAAATTAAGACACATGGACCATCTGACAAAGTTGAACGACCTCTGACCAACGATCTATGGTGAAGCCACAGATTTCATCACCCCTTGTTGAAAAAGGGGTAAGACCACGTACCAAATTGTAATACGTGACGCGTTGTCGCATCAGAATTAAACAATAAGCAAACATACTTTGCACCCAAGCCCTAGTACGAGTACAACAAGATTCCTTTGGCTTCCCAATTCAACTAGGTCCACCTGTTGAATGCTTCCTCATCCAGCATGCGACGTAAGATAAACAGAATGACCCCTCTGGACTCAAGGTGCATGCGTCCTTCAAAGTATTCTTTATTATCTACAAGGAAAAAATTGAAGACGATGGATCTAAGATTTGTGAAACAAGAGGTGTAACTCTATCATGGTTCGTTGGAACCATCTCTCCAACATTCAAGGCAGAATGAAGGAAACTCAAAATAGAGCTATGTCTGGAGGACGAGTTGGAGGAGGATCTAGACTAGGTCATGCACCACTACCTGAGGTGGGGGTCCTGCCGCCGTGACCTAGAAGAAATCATCAAGTTGTTGGTATGGGGCCAAGACTATCTGTGCTACTGAGATCTCTCTTGGCATCCCTAGAAGATGAGTGCACTAAAAAGAAGGAAGTAATCCGCTAAGGTGAGGGATCCTTGGTCTCAACCTCACGTAGGCGGCAAACTTGGCAGATCCTATCTAATCGATCAATCTGGTGATCCATCTCCACCCGAAGATGATGGGAACCCACTCTGAACTGACCTAAAGAAATACAAAGAACATGCGCCCAATGACGGAGTGTGTAATGGGGTTGAACGATGAGACCGTCCCTCAGATCCATGAAGTGCTCAGCATAAATGGCCATCTTTGGACGTAACCGGCCCTAAGGGTTGATCCAAATGACCTACACAAACTGCCTAAAGATAACCTCTCGAGTGATCATGTTCAAATCTTGCCCGATAGGTAAGAGGCGGCCAGGTGCATCGAGGGAGTACCTAAACAAAGGAAGCCGATCCATCATAATGCCAACAAAAAACTTATTTCCAATATATTTGATCATAGAACCAATATGTTAAAGCAAATTAATTAATTCTTAGTTTGTTCTTCTTAAGGTCTGATAAACCAAAGTTGATCTAAGTGGATGATAATCATCATCATCAATATTCATATTGGCTAAAACTAGCAATCCAACACAATTCTTGCAATTATATTTCAAGAGGTAATTGTCTTATTATGACACATTTCAAGAGAAGAAAATAAGGAAAAGAGAAAAAGGAAAATTGGTTATGAGATGAATTAGAGATCCTTATATCCAATCCTCAATGCCAAATAACATATTGCCACAATCAATTCTAACAGTAACTTACATTCCATGCGCCTACGCATGTACTTAATGTCTAGTCTGATATGAGATAACTATCTAATCAAGGTCCATTTAAAATAATAAACAACAAAGATAACACTGAAGTCAAATGAATCAAAATGCAAACTCACCACAAGCCCCATGAATTCGACAGCGTAGACAATGAGCAAGACGCAGTATATCAAATCGACAATCCAAGTCAAACAACATGACGACACCCTCAGACCCCCCATATCTCACACCTTTCCACTCTTTTGGCAAAATACAGTTCACAGCAGCCTGTATCATTAGAGTGAATCTTAGTAAGGCTAAGCATGATTGGAAAACCTGACACAGAGTTATTGGCACATTTGATCCATACAAATTTATATTGAAGTGCAATTGTTTATGCAATACACAACTAACCACTAACGGACACAATGGTAGAGAACCATATCTTGTATACTAGATCAGTCTCACAACTTTCGAATTTAATGTCTTCATTTTGTCTTGCATTCTAGCTTTGATAAGTATTCAACTTGAAGATGTTAAAAATAGTTCTACGTTCAGATTAATTTAGCATAATACTTAAATAAGGGATCGAAAGGATCTTAACCATATATTTTATATGATGCATTGTAAAATCAAACCATGTCAGTAAACCACGGTTCATCTCCTGCCTTGGATGCATTTTTATAACAGGATTTGACATTTAAATATTATTCAGTCTAAGTATGTGGCAATACTAGGCATTATCCCCTGAATATGATTGAAATCATTCATTGTGTTAGGGTTTATTATGATGCCTTTTCAGCCAGATATTAAGTTTAAACCTTTGCCTATTGAACCACCACTGCCTTAAGAAGACACAATGATTTGCTAATATTTTCTCTAAGTTGTTGTATCATATGTGATGTACCAGAAAAGTGACCTATAACAGATTACTCCCATGGATATGCCTATATATAATAATTTAACTGGTTGTCATGTAATTTTTATATTATTTTTTTTAATATCATAATTATCGAAGCAAGGCTCAGAATATTAAAAGGCCTCTTAAAGAGATTCTCAAGAAGGAATGCCACAGAGAGCTAATATGTCATTATTAATGAAAGATGGAGATCTTGGAGATCTCAAAAGCTATTAAGAGTGAGATATCCTTGCACTTAATCACAAGGTATCCAACACCTACTTATAAGGACTAAAGAGAAACCGAAATATTGAGATGACAATTGACGACAGAGATGACAATTGACGACAACACAAGAGAGACAATAGCGATCCACACCAGCCTGTATTTTTAGAGTGAATCTTAATGAGGTCCAACTGTATCCAAGCGTGATTGGAAAACCTGACACACCACTAACCACTAATGGACCTAGTGTTAGATAACCATGTCTTGTATAGTAGATTAGTCTCACAACACTCAATCTTGATGTATTCATTTTGTCTTGCATTCTAGCTTTGATACCTATTCAACTTGAAAATGTCAAAAATACTTCCATGTTTGATTAATTTAGCAAAATAATAAATACTTAAATGAGGGCTCCAAGGGATCTTAACAAGCTATTTTATATGATGCATTTCAAAATCAAGCCATGTCATTAAACAAGGTTCATTTTCTGCCTTAAGTGCATGTTTGTAATAGGATTTGACATTTAAATACTATGCAGTAGAAGTATGTGGTAATATTAGGCTTTATCACCTAAATATGATTGACATCATTGTATTGTGTTAGATTTTATGATGGCAATTCGTTAGGGTTTATTATGATGCCTCTTCAGCCACACAATAAGTTTTAAATTCTGCCTATTGAACTACCAACTTATCTTGAAAATATGCAATGATGCTGATATTTCCTCCTAAGTTGCTGTATAACATGAGATGTATTGGCATTGCGTTAGGGTTGTAATGGCAATTTCTTCTTATTATTGTTATTATTATTTTCAAATTTATATAGTTTTTTCATTTTAGTCATTAGCATACTGGAGACTACATCTCTCATCCATACTGGGCTGTATCTAGGTGCAATTAAGATGAGCAAAGTGTCAGTATTTATCCATTTCACACAGAATTCAGCTAATTCGTATTCTATTAAGGTTGAAGTCATGTAAATATCGCTAAATCTTGCAGATTTCAGTGGTTTCTTAGTCTTGCTTAAGAAACATATTTGCTGCTCCTTTCATTTAATTTACAACTTAAGAAGTCATGTAAATATCACTAAATTTAGCTCTAGTTAATTTACAACAAGTTAATCTGATATATCAGTCTCTATGTGCCAAAACAAAATAAACCGGTCAAGATTCGATTAAAGAGAATGATATCTGTAATAATAAAATTCTATCTCTTTCTTGAAAATTCAAAACATCCAATGCTTCAAATGATGGACGGTTTGTACTGTAACTGCGCAAGTAAACCTCAATTTATCTGTTGGACTTACAGTTTGTACGCGGTGAAGAGGAATGCATGGCAGGGAATGAGGGAATCAACCTGTATGAGGAGCTCAGACTTAGCAGAGGCAGAGGGACCGACTATCTCTACCACATTGCCAGCGCGTAAAGGCACCCTGTGAAAGGGCGGAAGTTGCCTTGTGAATGTCAAACAAGATTGTTGATTTACCACAACTCTTGCCAGCATTGTCTTTGCATTCTCGTCGGATGCTATCCAGTTTGCCGGCCCGCCATTGTCTTCCATATTCCCAAATTGCAACTGAAACGAAGTATGGCACACTGTTCATAAAGCCCGCCTACTTATGTGAAAACCATGACATTCTTTAATGTCCCCTTTTATTAGCGGGGAACGGAACATTTTTCATTTCAAAAAATCGATCTGGCTGGTTTTATTAAACTTCCATCATTATGGTTTTGAAAACAAACATCCAAAAATGTTTGAGATTGAGGATTTTTTAAGTTCCTTGTTATAATCAAGTCCGGTTTTTTTTTTTTTTTTTTTTCTGCGGAAACTATGCACGGGAAACCCAGCAATATTTCCCCACATTTCGTGGATGGTAAGGATGATAAACCGTCGACCAACGATAACGGTTTGGCCTAATCCCTTAGGACTCGAGGCTCAAACTCGTGACCTCCCCGTACCGAGAGAGTGTTCGCACGTCTTACCAATTGAGCTAACCCTTGGGGCTACAACCGAGTCCGGTTTAATGACGAAGAGAAACCATCTTCAAGTGATAAGAATATATAATAATAAATATTGAATATGAAGTGAAGCTAAAAATTACAATGAAGGACTTATTTAAATCGTCATTGGCCGCTAATGTGAAAGGATGCTACTTTAATGGTTTAATATTATTTATTAATTATTAAGTATATTTATTTATTAATTATTTATGTGTTATTTATGTATGTAACATTGTCACCTCCTTTAACGATAGCTTTGTCTTCAAAGTTGATTTTGTTGATGTCAATTTTATTTTGGATTTGGAATGAAGCGTCGACTTGCGATGTGTAGTATGGATTGGTTTTTTTATCTTGATGTGGGTTTGGACTTCTATGTTGTAATCTTTTTTGTTTGAGTGGTGAGTTCCTCAATCCATATAACTTGTAATTACTTCCCTTCCATCCGAATTTTATATATTGTTCCTGTAGCGTAGGTGCCTAACTGTATTAACCATTCAGCTCCTAACTATTGACTCCTGTAAGTGATAAGGCATAACAATTAAACTGTAAATTTAAGTCTTGTATTTGCAAAGAAACCTTATAGCATTTCCCTACTTCTTCTTCATATTGATTGTCAAGAATTAATATCTTAAGATTCTTCACAAGGATTAAAAATAATTGTTGTAATAATGAGTCTTCTCAAATATAAATTGTGTTAGATATTTGAAATGTTTTGGAAAACTCCCTACTCTATAACATAGGAAATCTTGTATTATGTATTAAAATTTAAAAATAATGAATATAGGATTTTGTTTCTAGTATGGAATTAGTCAAATGTTTTAATAATATTGACAATAATTGGTAAATTAATTTTTGATTAAAAATTTTTAAAATATTTCATTTTAAAAGTTAAATGTTTTAATAATAGTGATAATAATGGGTAAATTAATGTTTGGTTAAAAATGTTTTAAAATATTTCATTTTAAAAATCATTTGATTTATACAAGACAAATATGTCACTACCATAACTTTAATAGTATTTTCAGGCAGGTTTTCTATTAGTATTGAATTTAGGTCTATAGTGTCATGACACTAGATCTTTGTTGAAGAGAACAGCATTGCTTCTGCTTGATATCCTTGATGATGACTGGATGTATGGAGAGAATCCTTATGCATTATGCATGTATGGTGAATTTTGACGATGTAAAGTTTTTGTTTCTTTGATTCAAGTGAATAACAAGGAACATGTTTTTTTCTTTAAAAAAAAAAGATAGAAAATATAACAACAACTATTTTTAATCCTTATGTTAAAACTAAACCCCTTTTTTTTTGTAAGCTCCATAGAAAATTTATAATAAAATACAAAAAGAAGTACATGCACAAGAAGTCTTAGAACCCCAATTGGGTTGCTCACTGAACCAAGACAACCAATAAAACACCGAGGTATGACTGCCTAAAACCAAGGCTACGTAACATCCTAAAGCTAGAGGTCTAATGAACCAGTTCAAGTCTATAAATATTACAAAAGGCCTTAAACGACATTTACTCAAAAGACTGCATAAATTCTCAAAAGCTCGACCCGTCCTATAGACCAAACACCATGTGTTTATCAACATGCTCCTAAAATTAACCAGAAGAGAAGGAAAAAAACCAGCATAATTACTTGGACTTGCAGATGGTATCTGCGTTGTCCGAAAGCTCCTCCATGATTGGGCAGTGGTAGTCCTTGGAGCTGGAGATGTTTTCAAGAATTGATTTTTCTAGTAGAGGATCAGTTTTCATGAAAGTGGAGAGATTCACCATGCCTTTTCCCTCTACATGCTTGCGCTTATGTCCACTGGTCGAAGCAATATTTGTTTTGTCCACCGGTTGTTGAATAACCTAGTCGATTTGGGGTCCTTGTTACATCGTCGGCTTGGAAACTTGAGAAGCAACTGGAGAGGATGACGAATGTAGAGCCGGAGCAAGAACAGGGGGAGGAGAAGGGGTTGGAGAATCCCCTGCGAGAAATCCTGAGATTGTAATAGAAGTTGGGCTAAAGAATTCTTGACCAGCTAGTAATGTCTTATCCTGGTACGATCCCTTTCACCTACTAACTGTTGTAACACCATTTCTTCCTCCCAATCGTTCTCAAGTGGTGAGGGATGGAGTTATCATAGCCATTGTCAGCTAGACCTCCACAGTCGCGTATGCCATGACGTTCTCTACCTTTGCCTCCGCGGCGGGAGACAGCTCAAATTCTGTGAGCCATTGCACCAGACATTATCAATTGCAAAGTGTGGAGGCAGAAGAAAATCTCTCGACCTCCACTGGTAGCCAAATGAGACCTGAAGAGATCCCAAATGACTCACAAGCCCTGAGCGCTCAGAATGAACCCCGATTCCAGCAGGAGATGAATGGCACGAGACGTAATATAAACTTCCAAAATGGCGCAAAGAGGAAAGTATGGCAGGCTTGCTAAAATGAAATGTATAAAATCTGGATCCCAATCTCCTAAAAGGCGGATAGTTGACCTCCCGAGGGGCCATTAATTCATACAAGGGCATCATCATTAACCAAGTACACCTAACAACTCGATCCAGAGCAGAGAGGACCAACTGCATTAACGAATTAAACCATGGAGCGAGGAGCTCATAAATGAGCTTAGTTAAAGTTTCTAGGAGCACCTGCATGTAGGGCAGTTGTGGCATCCGTGTCATTTGGCTCATGCGCCGACAAATCACCCGCATATGAGGAGTGGTAGTTCGCTTTAGCCAAGGCGAAACAATCCTTCTTGAGCGTAGTATCAGAAAGCTTAGTGGGATTCATATCATTAAAGGATTGATTGCTCATGACACATTAGTTGGCCAATCGATCAGCTACAGCGTTGGCTTTTCTTCTGATATGTTGAAAGGTGATGGCCCCCAATGTTGGGAGGAAATTAGCTAACCGGGATAGACCATAGTTGAGCCTCCAACTGGGTGAGAGCTTGCTAACTTGAGAGTTGTTCTAAATTTTCTTATCCAAAGACACAATTAACTGAGAATCTCCTTCTATCGCCAAAGGAAGAAGGGACCACTTGATGGCAATCTGCATCCCATGAATGAGTGCTTCCAATTCCGCTGCAGTATTGTTGTCGTGTCCAAAACTCCCAAAATAAAGCGAGTAATCTTGCCCAAGCTATTTCTTAACACTCACCTAAACCCAACTGGTCCAGGATTTCCTTTAGAGGCACAATCAAAACTCAGTTTGTAAAAGCCCCTGGGTGGACAGGTCCATTGATCTGCACATGTGGCAAAGTTGGCCCTAGGAATGGGAATAGTTGGGCAAGGGCGTGGAGCCAAATCCCAATTGTGCATTATTGCAGCCTCAAAATGTTTGGCTTTATAGTCATGATTTTCCCAAGTGCTGAGATGGAGCGTTTCCATAATATAGTTTTTGTAAGTAACCCAAACTGCCTCCTCTGTTCTGGATTTGTTTGCAAAGATTCTTTGATTACGTTCCTTCCAAATATCCTAGACCACAAATCTCGGGATGAGCATCCAAAGCCAATTGAGGATGATGTTTTGGAAGGGCTTGTCATTCCAATTCTGAATGATTTGAATCGGGTTATTATGGGCACGGTTCGTTCTTCTAAACATGATGTCTATTTTATCCCAAAGGTTGCTAGAGAAGGGACAAGAGTCCAACAGATGATTCATAGTTTCTTCCTGATTTTGCTAGAGCACACATTTTAAAGGACCACACATTCCTCTTTTGATGAGGTTGTCCTAGGTTAGGAAGCGTTTATGGATAACCAACCATAAAAAAAGTTGTGACTTTAGGCCAGGCTTTCATATTCCATATTTTTTCCCAAGTAGGATATTTTTGCTCCATGTTTTGCATGGTATGTAGCTGGTAAGCTTCCTTGACGGTGAAGGAGCCAATGGGTTTATAGCCCCACCTGATGATGTTGGGTTCATGCTGACTTCTTATTTTTTGGTTCTACAACTCCTGCCAGATTTTGTCCATGTCATCGTTATCCATAGGGAGCACCCAGTCCCTAGGATGCTTCCAAGTCCCGAAGTCTTGCTCAGCATTTTCCAACCAAAAATCCTTCACTAAGATCTTGTCAGAACCTTGAATGGAATCATGAACATTGGGAATTTGGAAGAGACTATTCAGGCCAGTAATTTGCTGCCAGGAGTCTATCCAAAAGTGGTTGGAATCACTAATTCTAATTTCCCAAAAACTATTCTATTGTACCATATATCTTTGGGAGTTCCCCGCATTCCAGATAAGTGACCCTTGGGTGGAAATGTTATAATGGATGATGTCTGGCGGGTCCCAGTTCTGAGCGTATTTTCTATTCCAAAGTTGGGCCCAGGGAGTCAAATTTTTTGTCGCCCAATTCCACTAGACTTTCGTGTCGAGGAATTCATTTTTTTTTTCAAGATCTCGTAGGCCAAGCCCACCCTCCAATTTGGGTTTGCAGACAGTGTCCCATTTGAAGTGTTTCTTGTCGCCTCCCAATAGGAAAGTGCGTTGCATATTCCTTATAGTCTTTAGGACCCATTTTGGAGCTGCCAGAACGGAAAAGAGATATAATGGCATGGCCTGCAAAACCGATTTGATTAGAACAAAACGCCTGGCCCGATTGAGAGATCGGAAGGTCCATGATGAGAGTTTTTGGTCTAGTTTATCAAGAAGTTCTCTCCAGGAGGATTGCTTAATGGTCGTATCGGTCAAATGGGCACCCAAGTATTTAGAAGGAAGAGAAGCAATGGAGAAGCCCAATATTCTAGCTATATTTCTTTGAGTAATAGCGAGGGTGTTAAAGAAGAAGGACTTGTTAAGATTAATGGTGGTTCCAAAGGCCTCGAATATGAATTTGAGGATGCGGTTGACATTCCTAGCTTCTTGTACTGGGGGATGACTCAGGAGTAGGTTGTCATCTACAAACTATTGATGCATGAGAGGGGGGCCATCGTGCAAATTGATACCTTTGAGTTGTTTAATACCCCCATTTTGACCCTTAGGATATTTTGGGCTATAATGTAAATATTGTATGCATATTGTGTATGATTCCTAGCGTGGAGCTCACGGCCAAGGCCCCGCTAGTGAACGCTCGATCGTGAGGAGGCAAGTATTGGATATTATGCTACCCATGTGCTAAGCGAACCATGGGGATTGTAAATATGCATTTTAATATAAATTCCCACAACTAGCTATGCAATGCAACAAGAGATGGGGGCATGATGTTTACAAGGAATTGGAAGGGAAATATTCAAATCTTTGAGCCAATCAAGTCAAGCCAAGTTTCAATGACAGAACACATCAACCCTCAACTACCCATGCTTACTTTTGCACCCAATCATTTACTCTCCCAAGAGTTGGTTGAGGTAGTTAATGCCTTGGGGAATGGAGAGGTATGCCTGTCCAATTTCAGGTATGGGCAAGCCACCCTTCATGGAAAATCGTGTTTAGCTTCTTGGGCAAGAAAAGAACCATGAGTTGCTTCCCAATCCATTATTCACCCATCCGTTTTTCTCTCTCACGAGTTTGGAGCTTCCTAGGAATTTTCCTCCATGAATTTCCTGTGTTTTCCTTCATTCTCCTAGCTGGGAAGGGCGTTTTTGTGTTGTATAACAGTGGGGAAGAAAGGGAAATCGATTCGGGGACCATAGAGGTTGTTTTGGCTCACTGATTGCTTGTATATCTGTGGGAGAAATCGTTTTCTTCCCTATGGTCGATTTTACCTCTCACAAATCCCTTTTTGGTGTGCCCACGTTTTGGGGAAAACCCATGTCCATCTAGTTTCTAAGTCCCATTGCTGGAAATGTGTTTCCAAGCCCATATCTGAGTTTTGTGTGTGAAAGACTGTTGGAGTTGAGATGTGTATCCATTGCTTTGGGTTGTGTGGAGCTTGAGAGTCCCCCTTTTCCTTGTAGATATCATGCCCAGCTCGAGGGTGGTCTGTGAGTGCTGAAAGAATATAGGTTGGGCAGAGACCTATGGTTGGGTGGAATGTTGCAGCGACATAGCTGGTTGCTTGGGATAGCATTACATCCAGATGAGTATTTTATTGTGTTTACTTCTGCAATGATTAATTTGATGGTCATTTTGATATGCCGGATGAGTATGAAATGTGTGAGGATGATGTTTTATTCTGCTGTGCATGTTCAATTGATTTGCATCTACACACATATGCATTTTATTGTAATGCCATATCTTTTATTCATGACGAATTTGGCTAAGTTGTTCTAAAAGCCCAAATTTTAGTGCCATGTTCCCTTCCTTTGATTGGATAGATGGGAGGGGACATGACAAGTTGGCCCAAAGAGCAATCTGATTTGAGCATACGTCCAAGGCATTCGACCATAAGAATGAAAAGAAAACGGGAGAGGGGATCTCCGTGATGAATTCCCCTAGAGGGGGAAAAGGTAGCAGAAGGGGATCCATTCACAAGTAAAGAGAAGAAGGGGGTGGAGAAGAGGGAGAGGATCCAGTTTTGTAACATCTGGAAAATTCATAAAAATTTAAAACTTTTAATAACAACATTAATTAAGATAATAACAATTGTGGAAATAAATATTGTGATTATGACAGCATTAGTTGTGCAGTTGTTAGTACTAAACATGCTTTAATTTATGTCTTAACAACAGTAATATAATGACAGTTGTTATCACATAACTAGTAACATGATTATGACGACAATGAAATAAACAGGTTGTAGAAACGATGCGACACTTTATCTTTTGCAAAGATACTAACATTTTGACTTTGCTGCATAAGGGTGTCCTACGAGGTACCCTGGAGCTTGCTTAGCTGCAACACTAACGCTTATTGAATGTCCTATGTGCAGACGACAGGTAAGAATGAAGTACGTGTAGTTCAATTTCAGCATCATAAATAAATAGAATATTATAATTTCTGTTGCGACTCTTCAGAAGTGAGCAGGTATGGGTTTCAATGCTTCACTTACTGTTTTAAGCTATAGTCTGACAACTTCATGATCTTTAATTGATGTCATATATATACGTCATTCTGCTGATGGTTTTGTTACTGTACTAGCTAGTTATAAAGTCGTCATGATCTTTCCATCATTGATGTATTACGTACTGCAAAGTCATTAAATGCTTGAATGAGAGAGTATGGTAAGCACACAGAGAACTTAGTTAACTTTTATGTTAGTCCTTGTCACTGTATTCATTGAAATGTCTATCTCAAGACTATTTAAAGAATTTATATAAATGCCAACAGTATCACCAAGTTAGTGTTAAAGTCTAAAGTGTACGGACCACTCCAAATATAGTTCTGTAATGTCAAGCAGAAAGAATACTTATAAGCTTTTATGACTTATTTGAAGTAATGTTTATTAAAATTCTAAATCAATTTGGTGCCTATTGCTATCATAGCAACTATTATATAAACCCAATATTTAATAATTAAAAAGAGAATACAAAACTTACCTATGGAAAAAAATAAACTTCTATGTATTTAAAAAGCGACCTAGACCTTTAATAAAATGGTGGTCCAACATAACATAGTAAGTTCACATGCCATATTAATATGTTGTTGAACATGGTTTAAATTATATATATCATAAGTCAAATTATCGTAGCATAACAATAGTATTGTGAATGTATGAATAACCAAAAGAACTATATCGTGTTTTCCCAAGGTACTGACAGGCATAAATGTTGGCAGGGTTCGGTTGCTGGGTCATTAATGTGATATGATCGTCGAGCTGTAATGGAGATTACCCTTCGGATTTGCATTGAAAGCTTTGATATGGAAGTCATGTGACAAGGTTCGTTTTCAATCCACGTATGGTAATATCATTGTAATGGTGAACGTTGAGACCACCGTGTCAATGTTTTGAGTTAGCCTCCCTCTGAGTTAGACGTTCAGAATGATCCAGCATGATCCACTGTGGCATTCCCATAAGTGTGAAGTGATAGTGTATTGAATGCATGAGTTGCTCGACCCAATGCAAAGTGTGTTGGCATAAGCTTGATCGTTGATCAACATTGATATGGATCGTCGGATCAAACCCTAGCAAATGGATCGAAGTTTGTTTTAAGAGTTTGGTGAATGAGGGTTATTGTCTCCATTGTTTTCGGTCTATGGCCGACAGGCTACCAAATTTTTAGCCTAAACTTTGTATGAGGTTCGACCTCGGGACCTCTGGTATGAGAGGGTTACAGTTGCTCTTCCTTCTGCAACAGCCCCGTTTAATAGACCGTAAATTTAGTTTGTATGGTTGATGGTTGGTAGTTCTGGAAACTTGTCGTTATAATTTGAGTCCACGTTTTTCCTGGTGTAAAAGGACCGAGGTTTCTCGTCTCGTTTTAGTGTGGGATCATCCTGTAGCTGGTGAAAGTGGAATGCTTTGGTACTTACAGCAATGTAAGTTCTTCTGTAACGAATAGCAATTCTTTCAAAGTATTTTCATCTTTCTGTTTAAAAGAGGTAATAGTCATCTAAGCCATTATTTTTGTGTCAGTTGCAGGTTATGAAGGTGTGTTTTCGAGCGATGGTTTGGTAAAGTTGGCAAGCTTTCCAATGGTAAGCCTCGGGTCTTCCCATAAACCGTCATAGGTGCTCTGTAACTGAGGTTGATGGGGTTTCAAGAATGGAGTTGCAAGTCCTGCTGTGACTCGTCGTGCTTGTTTATTCAAAGCTATGTTTTAAAAACATATTTTTCTTGTTGTCGAGACTCTCGTTTGATTAAATGATACTTGGTTTCTATTCTTTGAAAATCGATGTTGCCGACTGGAGTTGTAACTCGTCGATACTTAATGTTTTGGACTCATTTCACTGTTGAAAAACTTGGGCAAACCCTGTATGATTTTGTTTGTGAAAAGTTGTAAATTATCGTTTTGAGAAACACAACTTCGTTGGTTAAGTTATGAAAGAAGAATAGAGCCGAGGGCTCGTCTTTTATGTAAACTATGTTTTTCCCTCTCGGCAATAAAAGAATGCATGTTGTTTATTCTGTGTAATCGTCTATATTAATCGACTTAATACTGTAGGTTATTAATGTGGCTTTCAAACTAGACTAGGGTTTAATAACTTCGTCGAAGTCGAGGAGTCTGTAGAATAAAGTGTCAAATGAATTTCAAACTGATAACTTCACCCATACTATGTGTCAAACGGGTCTGTATTGAACAATTTAAAACTGTAGAGTGAAATTGTAATGTTACGAGCTAGGGTTGGTGAACAATGTTGTAGGTGATAACTATGTATAGTGTAACCGTGAACTGATTTGTCTCTTTGTCTTCAAATATGACAACAGGTCATAATCTCGTTGGTGTTTGTGTAAATAGAGATCAAATTTTTTATAAACGAATTGTAAAAGGATTTTGGCTTGAATCGAAACCTGTGTAAAAAGTAATATTTATATTTGTAGTACAATAATATGGAATACAAAGACCTAACTTAAGGTGTGATAGAATCCAAATTTTATTTGAATGATAAAACAACTCATAATGTAATTGTTTTGGCTAAAGTTTAAGTACTCTGTCGAAGATAGAAACTATAAAATGTATGTTGTTCTAAATAGTAGAGAATTCGATTGTAACGAAAATAAAAGGTCAAACCCTAAGTTGTGTTAGTTTGATTAACTACTGAAAACAATAACTTATCATCAATAGAATGTTTATATTATCTCTATTATCTGTTTGAACTATAAATTTATGAAAATGATAAAATAAGAAATGAAAACAGTGTGTGTGTATGTGTAATGTGAAGACTGGGAAATATAGAATGACTGTGTAATGCTTATGTTTGCAGCATGTAAATAATGATGATAATACTGTTTTAATTTGAAGCTACGGTATAAACATGGTTTGTCGATTTTTCATTTGAATATTACACAAACTAATAGAATGAGCAAACTATAATATATATACACAGAGAAGAGAACAATACTTATATTTTATGAAACAATGTTGTAGTTTAGGACCATTTTATACAGTAAATTTTACTACTAGAAAATATAGGGCAGAATAGTAAAACATAATTCAATCACTTTTCTATCTATTCAAATCAATGGCATTTGCCTATCCTCTAATCTATTTTTAATTTGCATATCTCTACTAGAGTACGATGCTTCAAAACAACATGTGGAAAAATAGAGATATTGGTTTATCAATTCAATTTCAACATTAAACTTAAACATTCAGACTTTAAACAATTATAGGATTAGATTCTTTTTCGAAAACAGGAAAACAGAAAATACTAGTTAAATAGAACAGAATTATTTACTGGGAATAAGTTAGAAAATATGTAGAACCTGAGATAATCTGTAGGGCAACAAACAACCCAAGAAGACTGTTCCACGCAACCAATTCTTGAAAACAGTCAAATACTGTCTTAGGACCCTCGAGCCTGTTCACTGAACCACCAGGAGGAGGAAACTCAGGAATTAGGACTTCTTTTTGTTGTAGCAATTAACTTCTGAATCTTCAATAGGTAGCAATCCGATAGACTTGCACCAGCACCTCTGGTTCTTCTCATAAATATGCAGACTTAAGATTACACTCACCACTTTCCTCCCTATTCGAATCTCTCAGTGATCACCTGATACACATGAGGAGAATATTCTGTAGAAATATTGATTAAGAGCTGCCTGCCCAATTCGAATTTGCCTTTATAGGATGCCTAGGCCTTTTCAGATGTTACTGGGTCATTAAATGAGCTGCCTGCTCACTCCCTCCACTTGGGGGATAATGCCCTATTTTTAGGGGTAGTTGTCCCATAACCAACAACTAGTGGTGTGATGCAACTGCTGCCATCTGTCCCATACCTTCCAACAACTTCCATTCCTCCTAATGGGTCAGTGAACACTCATTCAATAGTCCTCTTGGGTGTTTGTCTCCTAATTAATTTATTTAAATAATAATATTCAGTAATTACATACATCCATGATCAAAACTGATCATAATTAAAAAACTTTGTAATTAAATTTAACATAAAGTATTTTGCAAATAAAATTATAATTCTTAGAAATTTGGGTAGGTGACATACACCCCCCCTTTAGTCTCAACATCGTCCTCGATGTTGGCTAATCACTCCTTGAGTGTTCCTCAAACAGAGTTGGGTATGCTCCCCGCATACTACTCTCCAATTCCCAGGTTGCCTCTTCTGGGCTAAGGTGCTTCCATTGCACCTTCACTTGCCCAATGCTGCGATTCTGGAGAATAGTTTCCCTCCTTCCGAGGATACAATCTGGTTCCACCGAAAAATCTCCGTCTTGTCCCACCTGTACATCATTCCAATTTACAACATGAGTAGTATCATGCACATATTTCTTTAAAAATGATATATGAAAAACATTTTGTATTTTTAAGTTAGGTGGCAATGCCAGTTGGTATGCCATTGCTACAACCTTATATAATATTTCAAAAGGACCGCAATACCTGGGTGCCAACTTGGCACAACTCCCCAATTTCAGTGAACTCTTTTTCGGTCTTACCTTGAGAAACACATGTTCACCAACCTGGAACTCTTTATGAGTTCTTTTTGAATCTGCTTGACTCTTTTGCCTATCTTGGGCAGCTTTTAAATGTCCTTGCACCTGTTTCACAATTAGTTCTAACTCCTGCAATAATTCAGGTCCTAAAACAACTCTATTTACTGGATCATTCCACGAAACAGGTATATTACATTTTCTACCATAAATAATTTCAAAAGGACTAAGTCTGGCCGATGCATGATAGTGATTATTATAAGCAAATTCTGCTAAGTGCAAGTAATCTTCCCACTTACCAGGCTGATCCTTCACATACATTCTTAATAAATCTTCTAGAACTTGATTCACCCTTTCTGTCTGTCCATCCGTCTGTGGATGAAATGTTGTATTGAAATTTAAAGTTGTGTTCAACCCTTTAAACAGTGACCTCCAGAAGTTACCTGTAAACTTCAAGTCACGATCTGAAATTATTACCTTCGGTATACCATGTAGTCTAAAAATCTGTTTCATAAAGATCTCTGCAATATCTGGAGCTTTGTGCGTAGTCTTTACATGTATGAAATGTGCTGCCTTGCTAAGTTTGTCCACTACCACCATGATTGAATCATGTTGTTTCTGATTTTTAGGCAATCCAGTAATAAAATCTATGCTGATCACTTCCCATTTCCAACTTGGTATTGGTAACGGTTGCAACAATCCAGCAGGATGTTGGTGTTCAACCTTCACCTTCTGACAGTCCAAACATTTTGCGATGTATTTTGCTACTTCGTCCTTCATTCTGGGCCAATAGTATTCTTTTCTTAGCATAGTAATGGCCTTTTGATACCCTGGATGACCAGAATAGTGACTTTTATGCATCTCATTTAATATCAGAAATTTTATTTCTGGTATATCTGGTACATACAATCTGTTTTTAAACAGTAATAAACTGTTTTCCTTCATTCTGTAATCTGCCATACAATTTTCAGAACTGTTATTTGCTATCTTTTCCTTCATTTTTCTGTATTCTTCATCTGTTTCACCTTTTTCCATAATCTGATTTTCCAAATCAGTTGAATAAGTACTGATTGCTGAAATGAAATTTAGTTTTGCCTTGCGACTCAAGGCATCTGCAACCTTGTTCTCTTTCCCTTTAATATCCTGAATTTCGAAATCATACTCACTTAAGAATGTCAACCATCTAGCTTGTCTAGCATTCAGGTTTGTCTGATCTAATAAATATTTCAGATCCATGTTATCTGTTAATAATCTAAACTTTCTGCCGATAAGGTGGTGACGCCACATTTTCAAGGCATGAATAACTGCTAGTAACTCTAAATCATAAGTAGAGTAATTCTTTTCATGTACTTTCAGCTTTCTAGATTCATATGCCACTGCATGTCCTTCTTGTGTCAAGACTCCACCGAGTCCATCATTGCATGCATCTGTACAAGCTACAAAATCCTTGTTGGGGTCAGCTATCCTCAAGATAGGTGCTGTCGTCAATAGTTCCTTTAATTTCTTAAAGTTGTCAGCACACTTCTGATCCCAGACAAATTTCTTCCCTTTCTTCTGCAAGGAAGTTATGGGGTTGGCAATTTTTGAAAAATTCTCTATAAACTTTCTGTAATACCCCGTAATGCCCATAAATGATCTTACATCCGACACATCTTTAGGAATCGGCCAGTCGTTAATGGCCCTTATCTTGTCGGGGTCAACCGAGATTCCTTCTTCTGAAATTATGTGTCCTAGATACTGAATTTTGTCTTTGTGGAAATCACACTTACTAAATTTGGCGTATAGTTGATGATCTCTTAATATTTGTAAGATTATCCGTAAATGTTCATCATGCTCTTCTTTGCTTTTTGAGTACACTAAAATGTCGTCTATAAACACAACAACAAACTTGTCTAAGTATTTATGCAAAATGTTATTCATCAGACACATAAATACAACTAGGGCTTTAGTCCAGCCAAATGGCATGACTATGAACTCGTAATGTCCATACCGAGTTCGGAAAGCTGTCTTGAAAATATCTTCATCCTTAAGCCTTACTTGATGATACCCTGATCTCAGATCGATCTTTGAAAATATTGTTGCTCCACGCAGTTGATCAAATAGATCATCTATGCGGGGAAATGGATACCTATTCTTGATCGTCATCTTATTAAGCTGGCGATAATCTATGCACAGTCTTAAGGTCCTGTCTTTCTTCTTAACAAAGATGACAGATGCTCCCCAAGGAGACACACTGGGTCTAATATACTTCTTGTCAATAAGCTCCTTCAACTGTGATTTTAATTCGTTTAACTCCAGTATGTTCATTCTGTACGGAGCTTTCGAATTGGTACTGCTCCTAGTATTAACTCTATGGTAAAATCTAAATCTATTTTGGGTGGTAATCCTGGAATCTCCTCAGGAAATACATCTTTAAAATCCTTTAGGACAGGTATGTCCTCTAATTTCAGTTTGTCCTCTTTATCCATAAACTCATCATTTACCACGTTTACTGCAAACATTTGGCATCCTTTCCTAACTGCCCTCTTAACTTGCATGACTGAAATCTATCTAAAGGTTACCTTCCTTGGAATGCCTTTTATTTCTACAATTTTCCCTTCATCATTTAAGCACATAAAACTTTTTCCATAACAGTCCAGGATGACATGATGGGCTTCTAACCAGTCCATCCCAACTATAATATCATAAGAACCTAAAGGTAGAATATTCAACTTGATTTGTGTTTGTAAATGATTCATGGACAACACACAATTTTCTATAAAATCTGATACTTTCCTCTTTGTTCCAGTTGCTAGTCTAACTAGCCATGATTTACTAAACTTTTCAGTTTTCAGTTTAAGAATTTCCACTATATCTGGTGATATATAACTTAAACTAGCACCTGGGTCAATTAAAACAGTAACAGGATGGTCATGTATCATACCTTCAATCTCTACCATGGACATTTGATGATCTGCTTGCCTGTTGTCAAGTGCTGCGTTAATTCTTGGCATCTCCCTTGCTACGTCTCCAACAATAGGTTCAGTCTGTATAGAGTTGATGTTGTTTGTCTTCCGCTTCCTTAAGGGACATTCTGATGCGTAATGGGGGCCTTGACATTCAAAACATTTAATATGTGTCTTTGGCTCACTGGTCTTGGTAGTATTAGGTGCATTTCTGGGTGCTGTAGAATTCTGCTGTGAATTATTTATGGAATTGTTCCCTTGATAATTCCGGTTCTGAGAATTTTTCCTTTGAAATCCGGAATTTCCACTGAATCTGAAATTTTTCTTTTTCTGCTCAAAATTGTTGGGCTTATGATTTTTCCAGTTTGACATTCCTTCTCTTTTTCGATTGGTATCATAACAGAAAACGACCTTTCTCATAGCCTCCTCCAATGTTTTAGGACTGTCGTACTCAATTCTGTCTTTAATGCTGAAAGGTAAACAACTTAAGTACCTTTGACTTTTTGGTTTCTCTTCTATGAGGTATGGTACATATCTCAGTAAGTTCAGAAACTTACTATTCATTTCCTTCATATTCATACCTCCCAACTTCAAATCTTAGAACTCTTTAGATTTTTCTTCGTAGTACTGCTTAGATAGATACTTCTTTTTGAAATATCGTTTGAAAGCACACCAGCTTACATCTTTATCTTTGATACCTTTTACTCGTTTGATGTCCTGCCACCAAATATTCACTTTTTCGGTCAAATTATATATAGCCATTTTTGCCTTTAAGAACTCTGAATAGTTGTAGATCTAGAAGTATTTATTCATCTCTGACAGCCAAGCTTCAGCTGTCTCACCTTTCTCAGTTTCTCCATTGAAAGTTGGAGGTCTTATCTTCTTGAATTCTCCAGAAATCTGCTCATATTCCTTATGATTTTTCCTTCTTGGTTTGGAATCTCCTTCACTGCTGTCACTGGTATAGTTATGCTTCCTTTTGTGTACTTCAATAGCATCTCCTGATGAGGTTGAGCTATCTTTTACTTCGCTGATTTTTATGTTCTGATTTTTATCACTGTGAGGCATATCTTCAACTTTGGAAATATCTTCATTGTTTCTCTCTTGTTCTTCTGTTTGGCTGTGTTCAAACAACACTTGATTTAGTTGTTATTGTGCTTGCAGAATCCTTTCATTATCTTGTCTCACAGATTTGATTTCTGCTTTTAATTCGTGGAAATCATGCAACAGTTTTGTCGAACTGTTATTTATTTCACCGTGACCTTCTGCTACATAATGCTGTCCCGAACTGTGACTGTTTGGCTGAAATCTGTCGATTAAATGTTCAGCTGAGTTCTCCATACCTGTAGCTAAAAATAATTTCTGAATAACATAATAATTAAATTTTCAAGTTAGTACAATTTTCTGTTGTATGAAAATTTTCTGCTCCGTGTTTTGGACCTCATTCAGGCCTAGAGTTCGAATATGTGCTTTGATACCACATGTAACATCTTGAAAATCCATAAAAATTTAAAACTTTTAATAACAACATTAATTAAGATAATAATAATTGCAGAAATAAATATTGTGATTATGACAGCATTAGTTGTGCAGTTGTTAGTACTAAAAATGCTTTAATTTATGTCTTAACAGCAGTAAGATAATGACAGTTGTTATCACATAACTAGTAACATGATTATGACGACAATGAAATAAACAGGTTGTAGAAACGATGCGACACTTTCTCTTTTGCAAAGATACTAACATTTTGACTTTGCTGCATAAGGGTGTTCTACGAGGTACCCTGGAGCTTACTTAGCTGCAACGCTAACGCTTATTGAATGTCCTATGTGCAGATGACAGGTAAGAATGAAGTACGTGTAGTTCAATTTCAGCATCATAAATAAATAGAATATTATAATTTCTGTTGCGACTCTTCAGAAGTGAGCAGGTATGGATTTCAATGCTATACTTACTGTTTTAAGCTATAGTCTGACAACTTCATGATGTTTAATTAATGTCATCTATATACGTCATTCTGCTGATGGTTTTGTTACTGCCCTAGCTAGTTATAAAGTCGTCATTATCTTTCCATCATTGATGTATTACGTACTACAAAGTCATTAAATGCTTGAATGAGAGAGTATGGTAAGCACACAGAGAACTTAGTTAACTTTTATGTTAGTCCTTGTCACTGTATTCATTGAAATGTCTATCTCAAGACTATTTAAAGAATTTATATAAACACCAACAATATCACCAAGTTAGTGTTAAAGTCTAAAGTGTACGGACCTCTCCAAATATAGTTCTGTAATGTCGAGCAGAAAGAATACTTATAAGCTTTTATGACTTATTTGGAGTAATGTTTATTAAAATTCTAAATCAACTTGGTGCCTATTGCTATCCTAGCAACTATTATATAAACCCAATATTTAATAATTAAAAAGAGAATACAAAACTTACCTATGGAAAAAAAAAAACTTCTATGAATTTAAAAAGCGACCTAGACCTTTAATAAAATGGTGGTCCAACATAACATAGTAAGTTAACATGCCATATTAATATGTTGTTGAACATGGTTTAAATTATATATATCATAAGTCGAATTATCGTAGCATAACAATAGTATTGTGAATGTATGAATAACCAAAAGAACTATATCGTGTTTTCCCAAGGTACTGACATGCATAAATGTTGGCAGGGTTTGGTTGCTGGGTCATTAATGTGATAAGATCGTTGAGCTGTAATGGAGATTACCCTTCGGATCTGCATTGAAATCTTTGATATGGAAGTCATGTGACAAGGTTCATTGTCAATCCATGTATGGTAATATCATTGTAATGGTGAACGTTGAGACCACTGTGTCAATGTTTTGAGTTAGCCTCCCTCCGAGTTGGACGTTCAGAACGATCCAGCGTGATCCATTGTGGCATTCCCATGAGTGTGAAGTGATAGTGTATTGAATGCATGAGTTGCTTGACCCAATGTAAAGTGTGTTGGCATAAACTTGATCGTTGATCAACATTGATATGGATCGTCGGATCAAACCCTAGAAAATGGATCAAAGTTTGTTTTAAGAGTTTGGTGAATGAGGATTATTGTTTCCATTGTTTTCAGTCTGTGGCCGACAGGATGC
This sequence comes from Larix kaempferi, assembly GCA_027924585.1. NCBI lineage: Eukaryota > Viridiplantae > Streptophyta > Pinopsida > Pinales > Pinaceae > Larix > Larix kaempferi. Next base: position 3,540,001 of record BSBM01000286.1, read on the forward strand.
CAAATTTTTATCCTAAACTTTGTATGAGGTTCGACCTCGGGACCTCTGGTATGAGAGGGTTATAGTTGCTCTTCCTTATGCAACAGCGTTGTTTGATAGACTGTAAATTTAGTTTGTATGGTTGATGGTTGGTAGTTATGGAAACTTGTCGTTATAGTTTGAGTCCACGTTTTGCCTGGTGTAAAAGGACCGAGGTTTCTCGTCTCGTTTTAGTGTGGGATCATCCTGTAGCTGGTGAAAGTGGAATGCTTTGGTACTTACAGCAATGTAAGTTCTTCTGTAACGAATAGCAAATCTTTCAAAGTATTTTCATCTTTCTGTTTAAAAGAGGTAATAGTCATCTAAGCCATCGTTTTTGTGTCAGTTGCAAGTTATGAAGGTGTGTTTTCGAACGATGGTTTGGTAAAGTTGGCAAGCTTTCCAATGGTTAGCCTCGGGTCTTCCCATAAACCTTTGTAGGTGCTCTGTAACTGAGGTTGATGGGGTTTCAAGAATGGAGTTGCAGGTCCTGCCGTGACTCGTCGTGGTTGTTTATTCAAAGCTATGTTTTAAAAACATATTTTGCTTGTTGTCGAGACTCTCGTTTGATTAAATGATACTTGGTTTCTATTCTTTGAAAATCAATTTTTCCGACTGGAGTTGTAACTCGTTGATACTTAATGTTTTGGACTCATTTCACTGTTGAAAAACTTGGGCAAACCCTGTATGATTTTGTTTGTGAAAAGTTGTAAATTATCGTTCTGAGAAACACGACTTCGTTGGTTAACTTATGAAATAAGAATAGAGCCGAGGGCTTGTATTTTATGTAAACTATGTTTTTCCCTCTCGGCAATAAAAGAATGCATGTTGTTTATTCTGTGTAATCGTCTATATTAATCGACTTAATACTGTAGGTTATTAATGTTGCTTTCAAACTAGAGCAGGGTTTAATAACTTCGTCGAAGTCGAGGAGTCTGTAGAATAACGTGTCAAATGAATTTCAAATTGATAACTTCACCCATACTATGTGTCAAACGGGTCTGTATTGAACAATTTAAAACTGTAGAGTGAAATCGTAATGTTACGAGCTAGGGTTGGTGAACAATGTTGTAGGTGATAACTGTGTATAGTATAACCGTGAACTGATTTGTCTCTTTGTCTTCAAATATGACAACAGGTCATAATCTCGTTGGTGTTTGTGTAAATAGAGATCAAATTTTTGATAAACGAATTGTAAAAGGATTTTGGCTTGAATCGAAACCTGTGTAAAAAGTAATATATCTATTTGTAGTACAATAATATGGAATACAAAGACCTAACTTAAGGTGTGATAGAATCCAAATTTTATTTGAATAATAAAACAATTCATAATGTAATTGTTTTGGCTAAAGTTTAAGTACTCTGTCGAAGATAGAAACTATAAAATGTATGTTGTTCTAAATAGTAGAGAATTCGATTGTAACGAAAATAAAAGGGTCAAACCCTAAGTTGTGTTAGTTTGATTGACTACTGAAAACAATAACTTATCAGCAATAGAATGTTTATATTATCTCTATTATCTGTTTGAACTGTAAATTTATGAAAATGATAAAATAAGAAATGAAAACAGTGTGTGTGTATGTGTAATGTGAAGACTGGGAAATATAGAATGACTGTGTAATGCTTATGTTTGCAGCATGTAAATAATGATGATAATACTGTTTTAATTTGAAGCTATGGTATAAACATGGTTTGTCGATTTTTCATTTGAATACTACACAAACTAATAGAATGAGCAAACTATAATATATATACACAGAGAAGAGAACAATACTTATATTTTATGAAACAATGTTGTAGTTTAGGACCATTTTATATAGTAAATTTTACTACTAGAAAATATAGGGCAGAATAGTAAAACATAATTCAATCATTGTTCTATCTATTCAAATCAATGGCATTTTCCTATCCTCTAATCTATTTTTAATTTGCATATCTCTACTAGAGTACGATGCTTCAAAACAACACGTGGAAAAATAGAGATATTGGTTTATCAATTCAATTTCAACATTAAACTTAAACATTCAGACTTAAAACAAGTCTAGGATTAGATTCTTTTTCGAAAACAGAAAATACTAGTTAAACAGAACATAATTATTTACTGGGAATAAGTTAGAAAATCTGTAGAACCTAAGATAATCTGTAGGGCAACAAACAACCCAAGAAGACTGTTCCACCTAACCAATTCCTGAAAACAGTCAAATACTGTCTTAAGACCCCCGAGCCTGTTCACTGAACCACCAGGAGGAAGAAACTCAGGAATTAGGACTTCTTTTTGCTGTAGCAATTAACTTTTGAATCTTCAATAGGTAGCAGTCCGATAGACTTGCACCAGCACCTCCGGTTCTTCTCAGAAATATGCAGACTTAAGATTACACTCACCACTTGCCTCCTTATTCGAATCTCTCAGTGATCACCTGATACACATGAGGAAAATATTCTGCAGTGATATTGATTAAGAGCTTCCTGCCCAATTCGAATTTGCCTTTATATGCTGCCTAGGCCTTTTCAGATGTTACTGGGTCATTAAATGAGCTTCCTGCTCACTCCCTCCACCTGGGGGATAATGCCCTATTTTTAGGGGTAGTTGTCCCATAACCAACAGCTAGTGGTGTGATGCAACTGTTGCCATCTATCCCATACCTTCCAACAGCTTCCATTCCTCCTAGTGGGTCAGTGAACACTCATTCAACAGTCCTCTTGGGTGTTTGTCTCCTAATTAATTTATTTAAATAATAATATTCAGTAATTACATTCATCCATGATCAAAACTGATCATAATTACAAAACTTTGTAATTAAATTTAACATAAAGTATTTTGCAAATAAAATAATAATTCTCAGAAATTTGGGTAGGTGACAAGTTAGTCCAAGAGAGGGCAAAGCGAAAGGAAATGAGGATTTTCTCTATGTAGTCCTAGCTGAGTTTATCAAAAACTTTAGAGAGGTTAAGCTCTAGGCGCATACCAGTATTCTTGGTGGATTTTAAGGACTGTATAACTTTATGAGCCAAGATGATATAACCGTCGAGAATTTTCCTATCCTCCACATAGCCAGTTTGTTTGGGGGAAATGAGGAGGGGGAGGAGGGGTTTAAGATCATTAGCTATCACTTTGGAGATGATTTTATAAAGAACATTGCAGAGGGATATAGGTCTATAGTTACTTGGGGAAGCAACATTTTCCTCTTTAGGAATGAGAGTGAGGAAGGTGGCGTTGAGTGTTGAGAGTACCCATTTCTTTCAACAAGATTCCTCGACCACCTGTCGGACTTCATCTTTTAGTAGATCCCAACAGTGATGAAAGAAATGTATAGTGAATTCATCAGGCCCCGGGGACTTTCCTTCAACCATTTGATGCACAACTGATTCCACTTCCAGGAGGGTAATAGGTTGCATGAGAGTTGCATTGTGCTCAACAGTTATGAGTGTAGGAATGTGATTGAAAACCCGACTAATGGCATTAGATATGTCAGGTGTATCCTCTGAGAGTAGATCCTTGTAGAAGGATACGAGTCCTTGCTCAATATCTTCATGAGTTTATGTTGATGTATTTGTAAATTCAGAAGATATTCACTTGTATATTGTATTTGTACTTTATTGTATCCCCAACGGATATGTATTGTTCCTTCGATTGGAAGTGTCATCAGTTGTACTTGCAAGTGTCGCAAGTTATATTGTAAGTGTCGTATCTTATACTTGATGGATTATTAGACCACCTTGATGGGGTCGGCCCTGTATGAGTCATGTGGGTTAAAGGGTTATTAGACCACCCTAGTGGGGGTCGGCCCAGTCAACATTATGTTAAGTGGTTAAGTTGGGGCCGACCTAGTTAAAGTTAAAAGGCAGGTCAAGTCAGTGTATAAATAGAGGGTGTGCCTCTCTCATTCTATTCATTCACTCACTACTCAAGCTCGCATTAGTTGTGAGAGAGAGTGTCACACATGTGGAGGAGGAGGAGCATCTGCTAAAGACATCTTATTGAGTTTGATCCTTGTGATCTTGTATTGGGGCTTATTCTATCTCTGAGGAAGTTGCGGGGTTTTTCACCCTCTTGGTTTTCCTCGGTGAAACTCTGTGTCTCTTGTGTGATTGCTATTGTGTCTGTGATTGATATGCTGTAGATATGTTGTACATGTTATTCTCTTAGAGATGCTAATGATAATGGAATGAAATTATCGAAAAATTAACATGGTATCAGAGTAGACCTAAGAAGAAGGCACTGTGCATCTGTGGAAGCTAGGGCTTCTTATTTTTGGGGTTTCTCTCCACAGATAATAAAATGCAGGAGGCTAGATTGACTCTCCTAGCAAGGGCGCATCTTTCTGTCGAGAGAGAATTCAATTTTGAGCTTTTTCAGTTTTGACCTAATCTCTGCTGCAGGAAATTAGGGTTTCAGAGAAAGTTGGAATTTTTGGAATCTGAATCCATGGCTAGAAGCTCCTCTGAAAAATCGAAATTTAGAGACCAAGATCGAACTTTTTGGTTGGGCAGAAGGTCGTGCTTGATCAAACCCTAAATCAGGATTTTGATCGGAAAGATGGAAAATTGGGGTTTCTGCAAAAGTTGGAATTTCCTAAATCTGAGACCACGGTTGGAAGCTCCTCTGAAAAATCGAAGTTTAGAGACCAAGATAGAAATTTTTGGTTGGGTGAAGCTCCGGGAAAATCAAACCCTAATTCGGGGTCCTGTCGAGTGAATCCGAAAGTTTCAAAAGCAATTTTGAGGGGTGAAACTTTGCAAAGTTCAAAATCTTAGTATACCAACTTGACCAGCTCAGCAAGGCACATCTTTCTATCCTTTCAAAAATTTGAAATTCAAATTTTTAATTTTTAGTGTTTCTCTGACAAACCCTAATCCAGCTCCAGATCCAGTTTTCAGCAAATCAAGTGGTAAGACCTAAATATTTTCGATTTCCATTTGAAGGACTCTTTAAGATGTCTCACCACACCAAGATTGAGGATAAGATTGAAGGGGCTGATAACGTTCGAGCCTAGAAGTATAGGATTGGGTTAATCCTATAAGAGAATGAGTTGGACACTTACATAAGTGAAGAGGTTCCTGTCCCAGAGGAAGAAGAGGCTAAAGCCTTACACAAGAAGAACCTGGTCAAGGCTAAGAGAACCATTGCTGATTCTATCAAAGACCATCTCATACCTCATGTGTCTTCCCTAAAGACACCTAAGGAAATGTTTGACTCCTTGACCAAGTTGTTTGAAGGAAAGAACATAAATCAGAAGATGACTCCGCGGAAAAAATTGAAAGGGGTAAAGCTTCAGAATGGAGAGACCATTCAATCCTATTTTTCTAAGGTTTCTCAAATCAAGGAACAACTTGAAGCCGTGGATGAAGTAGTGGAGAATGGTGAAATTGTAATGACCACATTGAATGGCCTACCTAGGTCACGGGACTCCTTCATCCAAGGAATCTGTGCAAGAAGGAAACTGATCTCTTTCAGTAGACTGTGGGAGGAATGTTCACAAGAAGAAGCTAGGCTTTTGGCCCGAGAAGAAAATATGGGGAATGAAGATCAAGCTCTAACAACACATACCAAAAAGAATTGTCCTAAGAACAAAAGGAACAACAACAACAACTACTACTAGAAGCAATCTAACAGATATGACTTACATGTATGTTTTGAAATCTGTTCATCATTAAGTTTATGACATGTTTGTCTTCATTTTATTGAGTTTAGTAACAATCTTGATTAATTTTAGACTTGCCTTGTCACCCTAGTAGAAGTATGAATGCATGATAGAAGACATTCATTGATTAGGGTTATGACACTGATGATTGTACTAATGCACTGTGGTGTTGTATGAGGATAATGTTATCTGCTAACATGAAAGGGACAAATCAAGTTCTAGATCAAGACCATGGTGACATGAAGACAAAGACTCATCCATAGATGGATCTCATAGAAGCTCCACTTATGAGGTATGTATAATTTGGTTCTACAATACTTAACCTATGAGATATGCAGGTTACTAGCACAAGCCATTGAAAAGAACAAGAAGACATTATGCGGGTATGTTAGACATAACTAGCTAACATGATAACCAGGTATGTTTTTCCTATATCAAGTTAGAATCCTACCTTGTGTTAGGATATTATACTTTTGTATGAATGGTTATTCATGAAGTTGGAAATTTAAGTAATCAACATTTTATGCATTTTATGTTTCTTACTTTGATTGATGATATGAATAACCAGAGGAGTCCTATGGTCAAATAAGAATATACATGAGTAATAGAAGTCCTCCCTGAAACCTTGAATACTAATGCTTGTGATAAATTACCTATGTGTGAAATAATCATGACCATACATGTTAAGTTTATTTAGGATCATAATGTTTTGATAGTATTGAGATTATACTAATGGATGTATGATCATGCATGAGATATTGAGGATGACCCTAGTGCACACTTAAGCATGCATAGTGGTCCATGATGGATATATGTTCAAGGATAGGTAATCCAGGAAGCAAAGATTAAGAGGGAGCACACTCCAGTAGTTCTTGCAAGGAAGCAAAGATTGAGACGGAGTCCACCCTACAACCAAACAAAGAAAAGTATTTGAATTATCATTTCTTATATATATGATTACTTAAATGCTGTTGTCTAGTCATATACATACTTATGTTCCTACATTTAGGATATGTATTATGCATATTAGAGAAGTTGCATTAATACTACTAATATGAAAGTAATGGGTAAGTGGCCTATGGTACTGTACAACATTCCATTGCTACTTATCTAGAATGAAACCTCTTTGCTAACATGTTGGGAGTTGTGCACACTCTTAACAAATGTTCTGGTAGAGATGGAAGGCATCCAGAAAGTTACGAGATATGGATAAATGTTGTATTGAAGCATTGGCTAAGATAATTGCATGACTATATGACATATGTCTTTATGAGTAAGAATTTGTTCTCAAATATATAAGAAGTTTCTAATCATGCAATTGAATTTGACTTGCAGGAAAGATCGTGTACAATCACCTACAAAAGAAGGACTACAACATTTGTTCCAGCAACGGAGTTCAAAGAAAACTATCTATTGAAGGTATTGAAGAATCTGAAGTTCCCAGGATTCGGGATGTAGTAATGGAAGAATGCCATGATCGAGGAATACCAGTCGATCATGAAGAATGATGTTTGGGATGTGGTCCCAAGAGCAAATGGGAAGTCTGATGTGACTTCCAAGTGGATCTATAAGATCAAGCATGCTGTAGATGGTAGCATAGAGAAATACAAGGCGAGGTTTGTAGCTCGTGGATTCTCCCAGAAAGAGGGAATAGATTATGAAGAAACTTTTGCTCCAGTATCCAGATACACTTCCATTAGAACAGTTCTTGCTTTGGCTGCAGTGATGAAATGGAAGATACACCAGATGGATGTCAAGATAGCTTTCTTGAATGGTGTAGTCGAAGAGGAAGTGTATGTGGAGCAGCCACTTGGTTTTGAGACACATGACAGAGAGTCATATGTGTGCAGATTGAAGAAAGCCTTGTATGGCTTGAAGCAAGCTCCTAGAACTTGGTATGGTCGGATAGACAACTTTCTATCCAGTTTGGGCTTTACCAAGAGTAAAGCGAATTCCAACCTTTACTACAAGGTTGAGGAAGGCAATCCAGTGATACTACTATTGTATGTGGATGACCTGTTTGTTACAGGTGAGGATAGGTTGATTTCCGACACGAAGAGGAAGCTTGCTACCGAGTTCAAGATGAAGGACTTGGGGATGATGCATTTCTTTCTAGGTATGGAGGTGTGGCAGAGTGCAGATGGGATCTTCCTTGGACAAGGGAAGTATGCAGTAGAGATCCTGAATTGGTTCGGGATGATGGACTGCAAGGCCATGGCCACACCTATGGCATCGAACCTGAAGCTTCTGTGTGATGCTTCATCTGAGCCGGTTGATGTCACGGTGTATTGTTAGATGATTGGGTCCTTGATGTACCTGAAGAACACAAGACCAAATATTTGCTTTGCGGGGAACACATTGGGCCAGTTCCTTACGGATCCCAGAGGTGTTCACCTGGTTGCTGTAAAGCATATTCTGAGGTACCTGAAGGGTACGATTGATTATGGAATCAAGTATGATGGGAATCAAAAGTTTAACCTAGAGGGTTATGTTGATTCAGATTGGGCAGGCAGTGCTGTAGGTGGAAAGAGCACTTCGAGATGTTGCTTCAGTATGGGATCAGGTGTGATCTCTTGGTTTAGCAGGAAGCAGTCCTGCGTAGCACTGAGTACAGCCGAAGCAGAGTATGTCGCAGCTTGTTTGGCCAGTTGTGAGGCAGTATGGTTTAGGGAGCTACTGTCTGAGTTATTTGATCTCCCGTTGTATGCTACTTGTATCTATTGTGACAACCAGAGTTTTGTGAAGTTGTCTGAGAACCCAATGTTCCATGACAGGTCGAAGCACATTGAGATCAAATATCACTATATCAGGGATATGGTGCAGAGAGGAGCAGTGAAGCTCTTGTATGTTGTGACAGATGAGCAAGTTGCAGATGTGTTGACGAAACCACTAGTGAGAGTGAAGTTTGAGTACTTCAGAGAGAGGCTTGGTGTTCTTCAGATAGAAGATACTTCGAGGAAGAAGTGATGGGACACATTTGCAGGAGCCATTCCAAGCATGGTGGTAGGAGGTTCCTTCCCATGGATATGGATGTAAGCGTTGTGTGATGAACATCAGGACGATGCTCCAGATGATGTTTTGGATGACGATGATTAGTTAGATCATGTATGATGATATGCATCAGTTGGATGCTTTGTATGATAAGTTGGATCATATGTGATGATATGCATCAGGTGGATGCTTTGTATGATCTGTTGGATCATGTATATTGATATGCATCAGGACGATGCAGTGACGATGATCAGGATGATCATGTGTGATGAGTATCAGGACGATGCTCTGGATGACATGCATCAGGATGATGCAATGACGATGATTAGGATGATCATGTGTGATGAGCATCAGGACGATGCTCTGGATGACATGCATCAGGACGATGCTATGATGTTGATCAGGATGGTCATGTACATCAGGATGATGTATGGTGAGTATAAGGTTGATACTCCATGGCCGTGGACAGGTTGTGCAGGTAGCATAGAAAAGATCCTGGGAGATCCGGATAGGTAGAGATGTGTGCTCATAACAGCCTGGGATGCTCTTTCGATGTTTTACTACAGTTTCGCATAGAAAAGATCCTGGAGATCTGGACAGGTAGAGCTGTGTGCTCGTAACATCCTGGGATGTTCTATAGAGATCTTGCAGGTTGCAAGATGCTCTTTAAAGGTTTTGTGAAAGTATCGCATAGAAAAGATCCTGGAGATCCGGACAGGTAGAGCTGCGTGCTTGTAACAACCTGGGATGCTCTATAGAGATCTTGCAGGTTGCAAGATGCTCTTTAAAGGTTTTTCAAAAGTTCACATAGAAAAGATCATGGAGATCCGGACAGGTAGAGATGTGTGCTCGTAACAGCCTGGGATGCTCTATAGAGATCTTGCAGGTTGCATGATGCTCTTTAAAGGTTTTGTGAAGGTTGCATGTAAAAGATCTTGGGAGATCCAGACAGGTAGAGATGTGTGCTCGTAACAGCCTGGGATGCTCTTTCGAGGTTTTGTTGACACATGTAATTAGTCCTGGGATCCATAGTATGGCCAGTGATGATGAAGACCTATAGGAGGCTAGGCCTACAACCAACATGAAAAAGGGCTGGCTCTGTAGAACTTCCTATGACGAGAAAAAATCAGATATATCCCAGTGATCGAGATGTCGAGTACAGCAGCAGTGATAATGATGATGCTCCATGATCCAATGATGATGATTCAACTTCAGAATTGAAGACTTGTGCCTATATGTATTGATGACTTGTGTCAAGAGAATAACTTCCTAGTTAAGAGGGAGTGTTGATGTATTTGTAACTTCGGAAGATATTCACTTGTATATTGTATTTGTACTTTATTGTATCCCCAATGGAGATGTATTATTCCTTTGATTGGAAGTGTCGTCAGTGGTACTTGCAAGTGTCGCAAGTTATATTGTAAGTGTCGTAACTTATACTTGATGGGTTATTAGACCACCTTGATGGGGTCGACCCTGTATGAGTCATGAGGGTTAAAGGGTTATTAGACCACCCTAGTGGGGGTCGGCCCAATCAACATTATGTTAAGTGGTTAAGTTGGGGCCGACCTAGTTAAAGTTAAAAGGCAGGTCAAGTCAATGTATAAATAGAGGGTGTGCCTCTCTCATTCTATTCATTCACTCACTACTCAAGCTCGCATTAGTTGTGAGAGAGAGTGGCGCACATGTGGAGGAGGAGGAGCATCTGCTAGAGACATCTTATTGGGTTTGATCATTGTGATCTTGTATTGGGGCTTATTCTATCTCTGAGGAAGTTGCGGGGTTTTTCACCTTCTTGGTGTTCCTCGGTGAAACTCTGTGTCTCTTGTGTGATTGCTATTGTGTCTATGATTGATATGCTGTAGATATGTTGTACATGTTATTCTCTTAGAGATCCTAATGATAATGGAATGAAATTATCGAAAAATTAAGAGTTTACACTATGGTGTTGTCTGATTTCTTAAGAGCATTGATCATGTTGTGCATCCTGTGTAGTATAGTAGAGCGATGGAAGAAGGTAGAGTTGCGCTCCCCTTCTTTCAGCCAGTTGATTCGGGATTTTTGTTTCCAGAGAATTTCTTCTTGATTGCAACGATCTTCTATTTCAGCTTGTATTTCCATCTCCTTTTTGTTTATTTCCTCTGTACGACCTTCCTTTGTGATCTGTTGTTGTAGGGTTTCCACTTATTGATCGAGGGTTGTTTTGGCAGTGAAGATATTGTCGAATCTGTTCTTGTTCCAATCCTTCAGATTTTGCTTGAGACATTTAAGCTTATGTTGAAGTATGAACATTTTAGAGGAGCCTGATATTTGGAAGCTTTTCCACTAGTTTTCAACCATCTTGTGGAATTATGGGTGAGTAGTCCAAAAATTTTCAAATTTGAAGGGTCTTTGAAGTTAGGTTCTTTATTCATGCCATTGCAAACTAATGGGCCAATGGTCAAAGTCAGCAGATGAAAGCACTATGGCTATCAAGTTCTTTCCATATTATAATATGTCTTCAGAGATCAGAAAGTGGTCCAGCTTAGATGCAATTTGATTTGTGCCTTTGCGGTGGTTGTTCGAGGTGTAGAGGCAATTAGTAGTCTCCATATCAACCAGCCGGTTGTTCTCTATGAAGGCTTTGAAACTTTCATCCTCCTGAGAGAGGATCCTACGCCCTCCTTTTTTCTCCTCAAGGGAGGTGATCATGTTGAAATCCCCAGCTAAAATCCAAGGCTGATTTGAGTGGACATGCCTGTACCACTCTAGGTAGTCTAGAAAATTGAGCTTTTGCTCCAAGGGAAGATTGAGATTTTGCTCCAAGGGCTAGGGTTTGTAGATAGTCATGATATGTCCACAAAAATTTGTTCCTAAAACATGAAAGGAACTTGAGATGGAATTTTTTGTGACAAGAAAATCAATAAGGCTTACCTCTTGAGGATTCTAAACTATGGACAGACCTCCTAAGGCTCCATTGGAATCTATTGCTACAACTTTACTACCTTTCTAGAGACGCGCCATGAGGGTCTCCAGATCATTGCTACTGCATTTGGTTTCTTGAATAAGGATCATCGAAGGCTTATCCTGTGAAATTTTTCGACGCAACATTCTATGTTTGGTGATACTGTTGATGCCTCTTAAATTCCAGGAGATGATATTCATTGATAACTGGGAGTGTTAGAGGGAAAGAACTCAGTAAGCTGGGAATATTGCCCTGATTCAATGAGCTTGGTTCCTAAGGCATTGATCCTTTGCAGATTCTTTCTTCTACCACATTTCTTAGGGTCCTTGAGGGTTTTCTTATGTTCTTTTTGCGGAAGATTCTGTATGCCAAGTTTGGATTTGGCTCTGGATTTAGCTCTGGCTTTGGAGAAAGCTTCCTTGAGTAGATGAATCTGCTTGGATGGGATAGCGTTGTAGGCTTTGCGTCAACAAGCTTCCTCCATTCCTAAGATATCCAGTTCTCCCAGATCTAGATCACTCATATCTTCGTCCATAATTGCATCTAGTTATGGGTTGTGCATAACTTGATGGGAATCTGGGTTGTTATTGGAGTTGAAGAAGAGGGATCTTGCTGCTCTTGACTAGGGTTTGTATATGGATCCTTGTAATGCTTTTTATTGAGTGGTTGATCTGCTGCATGCAGAGCTTCCGAGTTCTCTGGTTGTTCTTTGAGAATATCAAAGTTATTACTGGTAGTGGCGGTGGTTTCTTTGCTAACTATGGTATTTTTTCGACCTTGTCTGCGCCTAGTGGGAAATTTTTTAAAACCTTCTTCTTCAATATCCCGTGTTTTCTATGAAATAGGCCTATTTAGAGGGAAATCTTTGTATAAGTGGCCATGCTCATGACATTTTCGGCATCTGAAAGGGACATGCTCGTAGTCGACCGGTCGAATCCATTCAAGATCTTCATGCACTAGGTATATTGAGTTCGACAGAGCTTTGAAAATGTGCATGTAGACACAAATTCTTGCATATGAGGTGTATTTGTTGGCTCTTGTTTGATCAACTATTTTAATGAATTCTCCTCAGGAATTCCCTATTTCCTTAAGGGTTTCTTCGTCCCAATAATCTTGGGGAAGGGAGTATAACTAGATCCACATCGGAGACCAAGTAAAATTTTCAGTATCCGGGTTGAATCTTTCCACCCAGTTACGGATGAATAAGTCGACAGAATTGAAGAAATAAGGTTTGCCATCCATTATTTTGTTCTTGTCTTCGATTCTGGAGAATATGACTATAAAGAAGCCTTTGGAACCGAGCTGAAGATCAAAGTGGGATTTAGGCTTCCATTTTGATGCATTCCAACCCATCAGAGCTTTTTATGTAGGCCACAGTTCGATAAATTTACATATGAGTGCATGGTCCCTCATATATTGAATCCTGGCATTAATCCTTGTTAGAGGGAGTTCAATGCGTGGACGAGCTACATATTTAGCTATGCATGTTTCAATTGTCTTTGTACCTTCTTCTGAGATAGAATCTTCCAGTGGCGACGCGTTTGTCGTTTCCTTCTCCTTGTCCTATGGCTGTCGGGAATTATTCGCATTTTTGTTGCTTTGCGAGCCAGGTACATTGTCCATGATGACATCCATATTGGGTTGGGGGGAACTCTAATTCCCCCCACCGAAGAGGCCACGAATATGCCAAGAGCAAAGCACAGACGGAAATCAAAATCAGAACATCGGCGGCTCAGAGGTTAGGGTTTCAACAGGGCAGGAGATTGTTCATGAGAGCGTTTTTGTGTCCCCACGGGGGACAATATATGAATCGATGATTCATATTAATCTGTCCGTACATGCAAAATTTTATTTTGCCTTCTAATGTTTATGTGAAAGTTACAAATTTTTATATTAAATATATTTTAAGACAAATATTTATTTGCATGCTGATTGTTCCATAGCTGTTGACGTTTGTCTAGATTTTCGCTCCCCAAGCCTTGGCGGCGGTAAGACGTCATCTAGGTGATAAATACTGTCTTGTGAAGTGTACTAGTGTCAGTCCTCGAGTTTTTGATCTGTCAGTCTTGTATGTAATGATCAGTCGTAGTTTCCCTCGTGGATGCTCGACGACCCGCTAATGACCATGGAAGGTGCTAAGGTGTGCGTAATTCCCATGCTGCCGAAGACCCTCAACCCCGTCACTGGATAAACCCAACTGTCGATTCGCCTTTGGCACCTTTCAAGACCCCAGTAGCCTAAGGTCTCTCGGGTTTTCCTCAATTTACGAGGTGACAAAGTCCGGCAGTGGAGAAACAGAGTCACCGCGCACGCCGTCTCCCCTGCAATAGCCGCCTGGGCAGGCCGGGACTTCAGGCTCGCGATCATTCACAAAATGGTTATGGTACTTATGCCAAAAACAAAAGTGTCTACAGTTGCAAGGGGAAGATGTCTACAGGGGGGAGATATCTACATGAGTTGCGAGGGGAAGATGCAAAAACAAAAGTGTTTATGCACTCATCTCGATTTTTGGACCTGAAACACTCCAATCCAAATGTATTGGTTGCTATAGTAAGAACATAATTTAAATTTCAATCACAATTAGTAAGATTTTGATTTGTGTGAATCTACTTTGTTGGGTATTGATATTGATAATGCTTCATTCATATTTTATTTTACAAATGTCCAAATAGAAAAACAGAGTAATAGTCTATATGCCCGATACCCAATATCTTTCTCTAGGATTGTTATTCCCAAATAGAAAAACAGAGTAATAGTTGTTATACCCAATGCCCAGTTTTCAAGGATTGTTGTTGTAATGTGACAGATTTTTTATAACGATCTGCTGATCACTTATGTTTATGTACTACTTGTGAAACACTCCAATCCAAATGTATTGATTGCAGTAGTAAGAACATAATTTAAATTTTAACCACAGTTAGTAAGATTTTGATTTGTGTGAATATGCTTTGTTGGGTACTGATATTGGTATTGCTTCATTCATAGTTTACTGTACAAATGTCCAAATAGAAAAACAGAATAATAGTCGGTATGTTGTCTAACTTCTTAGAGCAAAAGCAGTGGGTAATCAAAGAACAAACATAAGTTGTATGGGGTTGAAGCAACTAACAACATAAAAGAATAAAATTTATACAGATAGTCCAAACATGCTGAGATTGGGAATTATTTTATGATATTTTTTATTTTTTAAATCTAAAAATGGATTTTTTTTAAGGTTTGATTGATAAGATTTGTATTTTTATATTAAATGATTTTTTTTAGTATATTTAGCCAAAAATTTATATGACATGAAGAGAAACAGATCACGGCCAGGATCCGTGACAACTACCCTTCCGTCTCCTTTTCTCTTATCTTGTCTAATTGTATGTACATTTTGGTAATTTCTTAATAATGTTTTTAAAAATTTATTTAAAAATGGATTTTTTTGTGACAACTACCCTTCCGTCTCCTTTTCTATTAGTCTAATTGTATGTACATTTTGCTAATTTATTCAGTTTTTTTATTTTTTGATTTGGGGGATTTTATCTCCATTCTCCAAAAATTTAATTGACATGAAGAGAAACAGAGCACGACCATGATCCGTGACAAATCCCATTATGTCGCCTCTTATGTTGTCTAAATGTATGCACATTTTGAAAGTCCAGACCTGAATGTGAATACAACTATAATTCCTTTTTCTGTCAATGGCACTTTCATTTTCTTAGTCCAATTGTGGGAAGACGACCGATATATATTCTTCATTTTCCATGAGGTTTGAGTTTCTGAATCTATCAATCTGGTTCAGGCTTTTCTTTGACATATTTGTATTTATAGATACTATTGATTATTATGCATAGAACATTGGAACAAAACTAAGGTGTCTGTAAATTATTTTTTCCTTTCTCTTCCTTATCTTATCTCCACAATAATTGTTTTCCAAAGATCTGCTCCTCATTTTTCAATCTTTGGAGCAGATATGCACAATAATGGTTTACCAATTTAGAAAAATGAGGAGGAGACATTGCACACTACACTTGAAAAATAGCACATTACAACATAACATAGCAAACACCCACACACAAATATTATACTTCTTATTCAATTACTAATTTAACTATACTCCTATTGATTCGAGGAATTCTTGAGAAGTTGCAACATCATCCACTGAAATTAAAATCGAATACGGGTCAATACACCCACTTGTTTACTATTAAATTACATCCCTCTCTATATATATAACGCAAATAATTACATTAATATACATACGAAGTAACATCTCTCCCATCCCATCCCATCCCATCCCATCCCATCCCACCCGGACTGTAGATCTTACATTTACACTTAGTAACGGGTTTCCGAGATTTTGCATTTAATATTTGTTATCTTCTTCCTATTTAGGATTTTTAAACAAGTTTATTTGAACACTTTAAGTTATCTTCTTCGTATTTAGGATTTTAAAATCAGGCTTAGGTCATAATTTAAGTGTCACCAACAAGTTACTTGTTCACTATATGTAGTTGCACAAACTATGTGTTATCCATGCATCAGCTACCTGAGTTATTCATGCATAACTACTAGTTATTTTATATATATATATATTTTTTATAATTGTTTATTTTGAATTTGGAACGAATGTCTTAAAATTAATCTGGACAATGTCTCATCTTCGTACAATCATGAAAAACATATAAATTAATCCACTCCAATTTCTAAAATATAAACAATAATGACAAAACCACCTTAAAAATAATACTTTATTATTATATGCATGTTACACATTTTCAAAACTTTAATATGTGTTGTGCTTTTCTTGATATCCATAAGGTGATTTGATTTGGTCTTTTGGTTCTCACTGTCCTTACAATTTGCAATTTTTTTTTACCATTTGTATACTTGGTGAGACAATTTACCTAATAAGATTACAATAGATTAATTCCTATACATCCAACTCCGAAGAAACTTCTGAATGTACCAATGCATTTTTGATGATTTAGGCAAAGTTCTAAAAATTCTTTGAGTTTTGGATTGATAATTTAATCCATTACGTCCATCATTCCATAAGCCTAAATTTTAAAAATAATGTAACTAATTAAAATGTTATAATATAAATATACCAAATTCCCTTTGATCCTTATCCAAATTAAGCAATTTAAGGAGTAAAAGTTACCTTCAATGAACAAAAGTTATGAAATATTTTTCCAAATGGCAACATAAGCCCTATGCAATCACATTTTTATGAATAAAGAATCCATGAAATCTTCAAGTGCTGAAATAAGCTATGTGACATGAGGCACATGGAATTACATGTTATGATTCTAGGATAATGTTGGAGGTGTCTACTATTTTTCCATTTTAAATAGTGATTAAGATGTGAAACAAATAATGGAGGTAAATTATATGTGTATGTTTTTCAAAATTAATATTTAAAATTTTTGAATAATAATATGAGGAAAAACATGTGTATAATTAATATTAGTTTAATCTGAAATACTATTGGATTAATATTGGATTTAGCTTAGTAATGTTGAAACTAAGCTAAATCTTCAATTTTATTTATTTATTTTTAATATCTCTTTGACCAACTCATTACTTTTTCATGTCAATGTCATTTGGACATATGGATGCCATGTAAGTCTACGTGCCTTTTGTGGTGTTTTAGATTCATCGTAAAGTAAAGGTGTTGGCATTTCTTGGAGTTTTATGCTAGGTTAGGTGTATGTCTTTTGTGGTTTTTTATGTGGCCGATTGTTCAACTATTGCATAATCCTTGGGCTTGGCCTTACGTCAAATCATGGCTTGTTGGGCTATATTGCATCTACATGTTTTAATTTGTTGCAGTTATTTTATGAATTTGATTGAGTGGTCATAGTGAAGGTTTTTGTTCTATCTATTTCAATGAATTCATTTGTGTTTACACATATGCTACACCCTTCTCCAACTCTACTTGGATGTATCCATATTTAAGATGTAACAAATTGAGTTTTTTATCATGAAGAAGGATTCTTAGCACACTTTTTCCATCTTTTCTAGCCATCCTTGTTCCAACAAAACATTGATAAATCATTTCAATCGCGAAGAATGAAATTGATTCGATGGCTAAGTAATTCTTTGGCAAACGAATTTTCTTTTCTTCTGCAATTTTGTGGTAAAAGTATCATATTTCTATAGCTTCTGGCTTATAGGCTATTAGCAAATGCAGGGACATTGCCACCTTGTGGCTCTTGTTTTCATTTGCATTCCTTATAAAGATAAAAAAAAAACTGATATAAACTCTTCCACATAAATGTGGTCTTGGTGTCAGGTGCTAGCAGGGTGATGCCAGGTCGAGTAGTCACGATTAGGTTGGCGGTACTCCACCTTAAAAGATGGCGTGCACATGCATGGTGGATCCAATGCATCCCTTAAATGTGTTTCCAGAAGCCGTACAACTGCCTAAAGTCATGGTGAAAGGAGAATTATGTTCCCCGGATATTATATCTCCACCATATTTTCTTGGCATTTCACCATATCGAATTCTCGATAATTACTTTGTGGTGAAGATCGGTGGGTTAGCCAAACCGGTACGGAGTACCGTTAGCGTCAATTGCGGGTTATATGTTCGTCTCTGACCAGGCTGTGGCGGGGCTAGAGGGTTTTTGGAACACAGTCGCTTAGGTGCGACCTGTTTACATCTTTGAATTAGTCCATTGAATGTAGCTTGGGTGGTTGGGAGGAATGATTGTTACCCTCCCCACCTAGGTTCAATTCTTGTAAGTGACATGATGCTCTTGTTAGGTGGTTGGGAGGAATGATTGTTACCCTCTACACCTAGGTTCAATTCTTGTAAGTGACATGATGCTCTTGTTGAGCCCCTATAAAAAAAATAAAAAAATAAAAAAAGAAAAAGAAAAAAGAAAGAAAGAAAGAAAAATAAAAAAAAAGAAAAAAAAAAGAAAAAAAAGGAAAAAGATCATATGAACATCTAATTGAATAACAAATACTTTTTATGAGTTAAGACATAGTATATCAATCCAATTGACATGTAAAGTTAACAAGGATGGATCTTAAAACATAAGAAATATTTGTTTTTCAATTATATAATAAAAACATAAGAAAGAGTGAAGGTAATTTTTAAGATAGAAGGTAAGTAATGTGTGTATGAGATCTCTTTATGTAGCAACCTCTACTCAGTTTACTCTTAGGTTTTGGCTATGTAAAATAGCACAAATGTCACACCGCAAAGATTAATGATCAGTTTCCTTTTATTTGATTCTGTGAATCCAAATTTCATTGATGTTATCTTAAGAGATTTTATTACATACTAACTTGTGTATAAATAAATATAAATTATAAATTATCATAAATAATTAATTTCACACCGCTCTAGTTCATGCACAACAAAATAGGGATATCTCAATTATGGCGATGCCATGTATCCCTTATGAAGATAATTAAGGAGAACTCAATTTTGACAAGACATGTATCCCTTGTGATGAGGATAACTGAGGAGAAATCAATTTTGAAAAGACATGTATCCCTTGTGATGAGGATAACTGAGGATAACTCAATTCTTACAATGACATGTATCCATTGAGGGGATAATTGAGTTAAACTTAAGGGATCAAGTTGTGCCCCAGTAATGGTTTCCGTGTTATAAAAGTTGAAGGAGATTTTAAATTATTCATTAGCATTTTGTTAGGTAAAACCTTTGGAAGTGATTGATTTATTAACAATGAGACAGTTTAATTGATCAAGTTAAGGTTGAGATCAACAAAGCTAAGGTTGATATTCAAGTTTCTAATGTCCCCTTGAATCTCATGAAAGTGTGAGCTATATATCCCATGGTCGTTTGAAATTCGATGCAACTTGTTATAGATATTTAGGTTATCGATATTCACCCTTGTCTTGACCTATGCAATTTTATTGTTTGTGTTCTCTATGTTATCCTTCATCGTCTTCATAAGAATTGCTAATTTCAACTCCAAATTTTAAAGGACCAAGAAAGACTCTTTCTATTTTTGTCAATTCAATTCTATGCCATCATCAAAAACATTTTTGCACTGATTGGTGACTTTCTCCATTCCTTCTAGCCTTGGCTCAATGTCTCCTTGCTCCATTCCTTCTAGCCTTGGCTCAATGTCTCCTTTCACAATCTAATTTTCCTTTTTCATATAATCTAACTCAATAACACGTGGACTACCCCTACACATAAGATAAGAGAAAGTTTTAATAGATCTCCTTGCACTCGTACTTGAAAGGTAGAATGAATGAATCATAATGGTTATGGGATATTACCTCCTCCTCCTAAGTTACCATAAGAAATAGTGGTTTGTAGAATAATAAGGCTGGGAGGGAGATCTCTCATTGCAAAGTGATGTGTGAACTATCTTGGATATTCCTATGGTTGGATCATTCTAAAAATTCTAAAACTTAGTGTTAATTAATGAGCCTATGCTCAATTGTATGTTTTTCTTATATTCAATGATTTTAAAGAAGATAAAACACACCACATGGATACTTAAAAAATTGTGAAATAAGAACATAACTATAGTAACAAAGACACATGATGGAATACCATGAACACAATATTTACCCCAAAGAAAGATAACATTGGTAAACACTCCAATAAAAAGGACTATACATTTCTTCTTAAATATCAAAGAACACCAAGTACATTGTGGATCTATGAGACACTGTAGTCTTTTACAGTCCCCTATAACTTTCTCTATCTTCTCTACCTTGTTTAATGGAGAAGGTATTTCTCCTCTACCTTGTTTAATGAAGAAGGTGAACCACTTGGAGACAAAATTCATTGATGTACTTTAGAACCACACTCAAAAGACATTGCAAATGATGAAGCATTTAATTAATAACGAAGGGGATGTTTGAGAGACATATAAGCTATATAAGCTTTATCAACAATGAGAAGAATCTTATAAGTTGTGTTTAGTTATTCCAATAATTAATTATATTTTTAGCTTTAATGTCTACTCTGTTTATATGGATCAAGTTGCCTTCTATATTATGAAGTGTGAGAGGTTGTAGGAGTATATAGGCATAATATTGCCACACTTTGGTCTATGGACGTTTTTAAGGAATTCAAGGATATATGATAATACTAATTACGATGATGAATCTTTGTCTAGATTCAAAACATTGACATAAAATCATGGCTACTGTGGTATATTCAAATAATTCCATTAACAACAATTCTCACTGCATAAATATCAGAACTCAAATATTAATTTTGTAAGTTGTGCATGATTTTAGATGTACATGTATTAATATAAATAAATTAAATCATTTAAAAAAAAATAATGGAGCTTACAAAAATCACAAGGATTGTGGGATGAAAAAGTGTCCAAGTGCATCTTTTGATACCTAAATAGATGAAGACAAAAAATGGAGTGCATGGTTAACATACATGCATGTCTACTCGAGCGCTATCAATATCCATTGTATCAAGGCCAACATTATCTAATCAAGGAGAAGCATGGCATTAAGGACATGTAAGGAAGTTGTACTTTGTTTGAAGTTTCTCCCCCATGAAAAGCACCACGAGATTATTGCACATAATATATAGCAATTAGCATTAAGGGTTAGCTCAAGTGGTCTAGAGCTAAACATGAGTCATCTCATAGTTGGGACGTCATGGGTTCAAATCACTTGATCCATTAAGGGTTAAACATCATAATTAACATTGATGGTTTTCCCCGATTACCATCCATGAATCATGGCAAAGTACTCAAAGTGTTTTTTGCAATGTTTCCTTAGAAAAAATAAAATAATACATAACAAATATTTTAATAATGTTTCAAGTAACTTCACTTATCTTCCCATATAACATATAATATAAGGAATTATCTCAATGCCTCATAACTCACTGCCAAAATGGTAGTCAATAGCACTTGTAGAGTGGAGTGAAGTAATCATTAACATGGAACAAAGTCTTGTCATGGGAATATGCATTGTAAGAATTACAATACATTATGTAGATAATAACCAAGCCAAGGAGGATTCGTAATGCATGAATTTGATACTGCAAGCAATGTTAGCATTGAAGCAAAGGAGAATATTATTATATTAATGCGGGGACTTATCTCCCAAAGCCAATATCTAAATTTATAAAAATTTTAGTGTGGTGTATCAGACCTTCCTACGAATTAGAATTTTCTATTACCATGACATATGGCAAGTATGAACATTACAAACACATACAAATAACATGAATTATAATATAAACACAAACATATACACACATATGTATCGTTTTTAACCTATTAGGTTCCATATTAACAACATAGCTAATGCGATCTACAATTAGCTCACAATATCATCCATTGAAATAGAAGGATAGGGATAAAGCATCACACCATTATCTACTTAAACCAATTTGGCTTGTCTAACATGTGCTAAGCCCCTTTGTTGATGGAGGGAAACCAACTCCAAGAGGCCAAACACCTTCTCTCTCACACGCACACAAGGGATCTACATTCACTAAAGTTTAAACACAGACTATTCATAACCCAACCACTAAATCACATCCTCATAGATTTTCACTAATAACTAAATCAACATCCATACACAAAAAAAGAGTACATGTAATTCAAAATTGAAAATGTATATTCATTATAAACATTCCACAAGATATATGCAATGAGTATTTCAAATGCAAACAAAAAATAAGACTAGAATGAGAATGGTATAACTTGGCCTAATTATTGATACAACGATGACTAGAAAACATGTGAAAATATGTTAGTAAAAAATGAGCCTAAAAACTAAACGTTTATTTAAACCAAGGTCATTACAATAAAGAGATTAAATCATACCAAATATCATCTTATATATGGCATTCCCTCTTAGACCATATCACTATCCTTATATGGCATTCCCTCTTAGACCATATCACTATCCTCTTCAACTATGTAGTCGTGTATGAGACATCAAAATGGTACTAAAATCTCATGTCTATTATAGAAATTCTATTTAAGTGGGATCTTTGTTTGTCAATAAAAAAAAAATATAAAATACTTTCAAAATCCCTTCTATTCTAAATATCCTCAATGATGAAAAACTTTCTCTAAATCCCAAAATCACAATAAAATACCATATAAAATAATAATAAAGTCTCGCAAACCAACACAATAAAATACCCAATGAAATAAAAGTTCAAATGAATTGCTTAAATTGAGTATGTAAAACGTAATAAAATACCAAATGAAATCAAAGACCAAACTTATTAAGCATGTAGATTTTCAATGAGGTACAATTAAGAGCTGCATTGCATGGTCGATATTGCAACACCCCGCATGGGTAGCAAGTCCATAAGTCTGTGTTTAAAAGACTTGTTTCATGAGCAGTCGACGTGAAGCCATCACATGGTCACTAATCCTTTAGTTACTTGTGGGTTATTATTTAATTCTATTAGCGTCTAAAAGACAAAACCAATATCGAGTCAAATCAATTAACAGTCTAGGCTAAAATATAAACTTTTTTATTTTAGGCTAAAAGGATGTCTTTTCTTTCCATTTATTACAAAAGATGACGTTAAGAAGGTTTAGGCAAAAAATGGGTTAAAATGGGTTATTGGCAAAGGTTCTCTGGTGCTCGAGAGGTGGCACCAGATGTTTTATCTTTTAAAGGAGCCCATTTTGATCCGACAACTTTGGATGTTATTACTAGGCTTTCCTGTGTAGCTCTGGTCCAAAGATTTCCCAATGGCGGTTGCCAATGCGGTTGGGAAGTACATCTCTATGGATGAGCAATCTTTAAAATTAGAATACAAGTGAATGGCAGAGGTTTTGGTGGAGTTTAATGTCTCTCAAGGTTTGCCAATGGAACTAGAGATCTCCTAGGGGGATTACACCTTCATACAACGCTTGGACTATCAAAATATACCTTTTCGATGCCATACATGTCAAAGAACATGCCATCTGAGTTCGTCATGCCTGTTTTTTTGGAGCATGATGATACAAATGTGGTGAATATTGAAAATTTATCAAAGAGTATGGAATATGTTAGTGTTTCAAAGGAACTAGGGGCACGCCCACTTCTTGTGGAGACGATAATGGACTTGAAGGGAGAAGAGACGTCATTCATAGGTAAGCTTGAAAACCTTTTTCCACATTTTTCAGTCAGCTTTCTGAAGATGAAATTCAGGCTATAGTTGATGTTGAAAATAAATCTCTTGATTGGTTAAATGAGGTAGTGAAACCTTTGCATTTTGTCGTAGACAAGGGGAGTTATGGTTATCATAAAAATATTGATAATTTTACCCAGACTATACCTAATGATACTGTAGTAGAATCCCTTGAAGTTATCCCTTCCCATGATAAAGTAGTGTCTAGTGTGACAAACTCAGATCCATTGTTTGTCAAAATTTTGGGTGATAGAGATAGTATTGACCCTAAGTCTATTATGGGTTCATATGAGTCTATTTCTATCTCGGATTCTAACTCTATTCCATTGGATGATAAAATTACTCTGACCACCTCTTTACATATTGCTCTGGATCCCAAATCTTCTGATGTGAATGCAGATGACAATTTTTCTAGAAAGACTTTATTATCCTTTAGGATTTCTTTGTTTGATTCGAAGGACACAAAGGGGACCCCCTCCTACAAAGACATTCTCACTAAAACACCCCTTATGATTTTCTCAGACAAGAAGTCTCTAAACCCCAAGGTGATTCCCATAAATTCCATTAGATGTTGGAATGTAACTGTTAGAAACAAAAGGAACAAGAAAAATAAAATTGGAAAGGATGCCTTGAAACTTGGTTAAAGGGGTGACCTTAGTAATGTTTATATTCCCCTATCTGTTAGAATGAATGAATCTCATACTTCTAAACCTTGCAATGATTCTCTTTCCGATCCTAGGGCAATTACAGCACCTACGCCCTCATCCTCGTGTTTTTTATTATTTTGACTTCCTTCAATATTAGGGGAGTTGGGGGTCCTCCCAAAACACAAGCCCTCAAGAGATTGTTTGAACTTATTAAACCAGATATTGTGATGATATAGGAGACTATGTATCTTGGTAGTAAATCATGTGAATCCTTTTTAAAATTATTTTATAGTTGGGAGGTTAGTGCAGTGGACGCAAATGGATTATTTGTGGGATTACTTACTATATGGAATCCTAAGGACGTTGATCTTAATCCATACCAAACTTTTGTAGGAATATTGTTGGAAGGAAAAGTTAGGGGGTTGGAGCAAGAGATTAGAATTATCAACTGCTATGGCCCATTCTCTGGGCACAAGGAGTACTGAGATGGTGTTGTATCTAGTGGGATCCTTAATGATCCAAGTCTTATTTTGGGTCCTGATCTCAACCTAACTTTACTGGCTTGTGAAGTTTGGGGTTCTAATCCCAGAATTGATCCGCTTGCTGAATATTTCCAAAAAAATTTCAAGGGGTAAATATTTTGGATGTTAGACATTCTAAGTTATGTCCTACTTGGAAGAATGGTAGAGATGGTGGAAATGATGTTGGAAAAAGGCTATATAGATTTTTTATTGCAGATAAACTTGTTGCTACAATGGACAGATATAGAACCTGGTCTGTGAATTCTGGCATATTTGATCATTCACCTATTATCTGCAAATTGAAGGGAAATATATTAAACATAATTATCCTTTTAATTTTAACCATATCTGGCTTGAAGATAAGGAATTTAGAAAACTGATTAGAAGGCATTTGGAAATTACAGAGGCATCAGATGAAGATTATGCTACGAGGAGATTGGTTTAGAAGCTTAGAAGACTTAAAAGAGTAGTGCTGCTTTGGGAAAAAGAAAAGAAATAGTAGTTAATACATGAATTAGTGGAAGTGGAAATGAAATTGGATGTTATTTGTAATGAAAATTTGGTTGGATTTCTAAATTATGAGGACAAAGAGAAAATTGCAAATTTGGAAGGTAGAAAAGAAAACTTATTAAGGATCGAGGAGGAAATCTGGAGATTGAAGAGCAGAGCTATTTGGAAAATCCAAGGGAATGAAAACACAATTTTTTGCATCAATATGCAAATTTTAGAATAAATTATGATGTATTTTGGGATATTAAAGACTCATGTGGGAATTTAAAGAATTCACAAAGGGATATGGAAAGGGCCGCAGTAGAACATTTCTCAAACCATTTCATGGATCTAGGTAAGTCTAATATTGCATCACAACTAAAAGTGTTTAGAAAATCTCCAAGATTCTACACCCCCGAAGAAGGTCAATGGATTGGCGGTTCAATTAGTTTAGAAGAGATTGAAGAGACTCTAAAACAATTTGCAAAAGCAAAGAGCCCTGGACCTGATGGGTGGCTTGTATAATTCTTTTGGATTTTATTTATTTAATTGGCCTTGACATTTTAGAATTAGTGGAAGAGTCAATAACATAAGGATATATTTATGGGGATATTAACTCCACTTTTATAGCATTAATTCCTAATAGTGAAAAACCATAATCTTACAATGATTACAGACCCATTTCCCTTTGCAACCTAGTTTATAAGATTCTTTCCAAAATCATATCCAATAGAAATAAGCCAAAATTTGTTGAGGTTATAACTAAGGAACAATTTGACTTCTTAGCCAGTATGCAAATACTTGATACTACAGGGGTCACTCATGAGTGTTTACATATTGTTAAGAACAAGAAATTTGATGCCTTAATGATTAAGATGGATTTGGTTAAGGCTTGTGATATAGTAAATTGGATATATTTGAGGCTGATTCTGCTTCATATTGGTTTACCTCTAGAAGTTATAGATTGGATTATAGCATGTGTCACTTATGCATGTTTTGCAGTCTTAGTTAATGGCTCCTCTACTGAGGTCTTCAAGGGATACAGGGGAGTCAGAAAAGGATTTCCTTTATCCCCTCTTCTATTTCTACTTGTAATAGAAAGGATTAGTAGACTTATTGGGAATGTTAGAAGTGAAGGCAGTCTAAAAGGAGTGAAGATTTCAACAACACACTTTATAACACACATTTTATTTGTTAATGATGTCCTTCTATTTAGTAACGTACAATACAGGA
Source organism: Larix kaempferi (assembly GCA_027924585.1). NCBI lineage: Eukaryota > Viridiplantae > Streptophyta > Pinopsida > Pinales > Pinaceae > Larix > Larix kaempferi. The sequence goes on from BSBM01000286.1 coordinate 3,566,586, forward strand.
TTGGAAAAATTTCTCGGACATTATTTCACTCTTCTGTGATGCCTCAAGTATGGAGCTTAGTACTAACAAATCTTGCTTTCTAAGAAATGGGATGGATGAAGAATGTTTTTTGCATATTTCATCCTTGTTTGCTTATAGAACCCTTTATAACATGGATTTAAATATCTTAGCTACTATTTGAAGCTTGATAATTATTTAAAATCGAACTGGATGTGGATTGTCAAAAAAATAGAGAAAAGTTTTGGAAATTGTTTCTATAGATGGCTATCTCTAGGGGGTAGAATCACTTTGGTGAAGTTTGTATTGGTTAGAATACTTGTATATTGGTTTTCTCTGGAAATGTTTCATTCTTCCATTTTACATTTGATCATAAATAGAATAATTTTTTTTTGTGATTAGGGTCTGTAAAGGTGATGAAAATTCATCTCGCAAGCTCGGAAAATATTTCCCTTCCAAAGAGCATGGGAGGGTGGGGCATAAAAATTCTATATTGGTTTAATTTTGCTCTGAGCTTAAAAAGTTGTTGGAGAGCATTATTTGGCAAAGGACTATGGAGTGATATACTAAAATCAAAATATTTGAAAAAGGTTAAAGTAGTTGAGTGGATCAGATCATCCAAAAAAGAGGTTGGGAATGCATCGATTTTTTGGAGAGGTTTTGTTAAATCCTTTCATTGGATAAGTAGATGGTTGTCTTGGAGGGTGGGCAATGGAAATCAGGTACTGTTGGGGATAGACCCTTACATTGGGGGGAAACTACTTACTTTCAATAGAAATGTTGTCTTTCCTACATGAGAGGGGTTACATGAAACTTGCAAATATAAGGAATCTTGTATGGGTAAGTAGCAATACAGAGTATTGGATGAAGGAAATTGAATTGGGACTTGAAGGAACATTGGATGTAGAATGGGATCGGTATATTGTTGGTCTTAAACAAGCAAGTAGAAAGCTACAAGACACAGAAGACAAACTTGTATGGTCTTGGAACAAAAAAAAAGGATAGATTTGTGCTAAATATGCTTATGAGGCTATATCAAGTATAAACAATACTTCTAGTAGTTCTTGGTGGACTAAGAAAATATGGAAATGGAACCTCCTATAAAAGTAAAATGTTTTCTTTGGATTTGTATGGAAAATAGAATCTTGACATGGGATAATTAATTAGTCAGGAGAGGTTGGATGTGTCCAAATATTTTCTCTCTTTGTCAAGTTGAAGGAGAATTTATAACTCATTTATTTGTTAAATGCTCCTTCTGTTTAGAGGTATGGATAAAGGTTACAGATACACTACATATTTCAAATGCTTGGGGTGACTCGACTATTGAAGATAACTTGGAACATTGGGTTAATAGTATGACAAAGTATAGAGAATTTCCAATCTTCATTTGCTAGGGATTATGGCATTCCAGGAATTCAGCTATTTTTTATAATTGGAAACATGATGTTTCTATGGTTTGCTGCAGAATTATGGGTCTTTACAGTGAATATTTCAAAGATGAGAAACAAATCTCTTTTGGAATTATGAATCTTCCTATTCTTTTGTCAGATACAATTGTGGGTTTCTTTGATGCTGTTGCACATTGTGTGGGGGTGGAATGCTTTTAAAATTCAGTGAATCTCACAGATATCAACTTTGGATGGGGTGTGGGACTGGTACCAACACCTGTGCAAAACTATTGGCATTGTGGGGCTTATTGAATTTGCCTATAATATGGGTATTGTTGCCATGTAGGTACTTGGAGACACCAAAGTCATTCTAGATTGGGATTTTGGTGGATCAAGTACCCAAAATCTATCACTGCAGCAATGGTGTACTAGGATAAGCGCACTTATTGGATTTTTTTTTTCTTCTTCTTTCTGATATATCCTTCAAGCACATTTACCATGAATTGAATATTGTGGTCGATGGATTATTAAAGAAAAGCACAGGCCTTCCTTCTGGCACCTTACTTTATGAAGAGCTCAAAAACAATACCATTTGTTCTCAATGATCTGTTTATATGTTTTGAAGCTCCAAGCTTTTACTATGGAATACTGTATAAATTTTGAGTATAGGAGACATAGTGTGAGTAGATTCGATGCTGGAAAAAGATAATACTTTTTTTTTTCTTCTTCTGAGTAAATAGTTAGTTAGTTCTTTTTTACTATAAATTGGATGAAGGTATATGAATCCTTTTTGCAACGAAGTCTGTAGGGGAATGTCTATTGAACAACATCCTTTGGTCATTGGGAATATTATTCTATCTAACAACATAATTCTTTCTTTGATTCTGATGAATAATAAGAAGCAAGTTTTTTCATGTTTGAAAACAAAATAGACGAAGAGTTTATTGAACCATTGCTCTATCTATATGTTTCTTGAGCGTGATTGTTTTCTCTCCCTAGTGTTCCACATATAATTTGGTTAGGCATAATCAAATCTTGAGTCTTAGATGTAGTTTTACATTCATATAGTTATAATTTATCTGTGACTACAATTAGTTTTTTTTTTTAACGTGATGAAACAATCCAATGTCTCAGGGAGTTTGATATATTTCCCAATGGAATTATAACTATTTAGTTTTATCTTCTATAAAATTTATCACAACCTCAAATGGCATAATATTTTTATTTTTTATTTTTTATTTATTTTTTATTTATTTTCTCTGATTGTGATAAAATTGCGTTATTCATTTTGTTTTTTCTATTTTTTTACATTCAACTTGTGTTATTTTGCAACATTTAGAGTGACGTTTTTGTTTTCCAAAATGAGGTTAATTCACATGATAGGTGAGATCCAAACATTGACTTGAAAAATATTGCCCCAATTGCTTATTGCACTTCGTTGTTATAAAAAAAATCAATTAGAGGTAAATTTATCTTCCTCGATTGGTGATACAAAGATTATATGTGGTTAATATATAAAATAAAATGATAAACTTACATACACACAATGTGTACCAAATATAGCGTCAAGCACAACTCCCAAAACTAATATGATGATGGGCTATGCAATAAATCCTTATATAATAGGAAAAGAATAACTAAACAACATAAGTATGTCCATATACTATAATTATAAGTCAATGTGAAATCATGACTCCTTTGACTTTATATATACATATTTTCATTCATTGACCACATGTATACCCAAATTAGGGTCATAACCTAATACTCCACTTAAAAAAAATTTGTCCTCAAAGCTTCTAACCAAGGTTATACATTTGATGAAACCAAGTAATAGGATTTACCCATTTTTTGCACACTTGCTTGTTAGAATTTATACAATTATAACATTATAATTTAATTTCAAATAAACAATAGGATCACTAGAAGAATAACCAAGCACAGAAACAATAACACAAGAATTTTATCCTGGGAAACCCAACAAGAAGAAAACCCAACAACCTTCATATAGAGATAATTAATCCCGAGAACAAAGTACAGTTACAAGAGAGAGAAATGAAAATTTCTCTCAGTGAAAACCCCAAAAATATCTTCTCCTTGCTGCATATGTGAACTTCTCTCTTACTAGTGTGAACTTGCTTGAGTGAAGTGGATGATCAAGTGAGGAAAATGTACTCTCTATTTATACACATGGAAACTGACCTTTTTCCCTAATTGGGCCGACTTGTCTAACTGACAGGGCCGACTTGTCTTGTGGGGAAATAAAATTAATGTTTAATAAATCTTTTCTTTATTTATTTTCACCCCAAGGTTTACATTGATTCTTTCAAGGGCTTACATGATCAATTTCATCAATATCTTCTCCCGTAGGAGGTACAACAATAATGTAATAAAATAAATAAGAATAGCTTCCGAAGTTGCACTATTTCCAACACTCCCTCTCAACAAGGAAGGTGTTCTTCGGACACGGTCATCAACAACACTTAGATCTCATATGTACATCACATTTGTCTCGATCATCTCTATACATACTGAAGGTTGTCAACACAGTCTCAGTCCATAGAGAAGTGACATCATGCATCTTCTCCATATAGTCCATCGGTGGATCCATACATCATCTCAACAACTCTACACAATCCATCGGATAGTCCAATATGCATCATCTCAACCCATTCCATCAAGGATCATGTATCAACACAATGTGCCTCAGCTCAACCCAGTCCTTCGGGGAACATGCACAAGGACAACGTGCCTCAGCTCAACCTAGTCCTTCAGGGAACATGCACCAACTCAACCAGTCCTTTAGTGAGTCTAAGAGTACCAATGTGCACCAATGTGCGCCGGTGTGAACTAACCTCTCCATCCTAACCCAGGATGTATGAGAGATATCCTCACTCTTTTCAGAGTGATATGGAGAACCCACTAAATATCTCCATCATGTCCCATGATGTCCAAGAGATCTCCCCACTCTACTGAGTGTATGGGAGTGTGTGTTGGCCTCTAGATCTTATTAAGATGTTCGAGAGATCTCCTCACTCTATCCTAGAGTGATCCATAGAATGCAGTGGCCCCTCCATCCTATCAGGATGTTCGAGAGATCTCCTCACTCTATCCTAGAGTGATCCGGAGAATGCAGTGGCATCTCCATCTTATCTAGATGTTCGAGAGATCTCCTCACTCTATTCTAGAGTGATCCGAAGAATTCTTGGTCTCTATATCATCTCTCCCTCTCAAGGAGGGACACGTTATCTTCCACCCCAAGTCTTCCACGAAAGTATGCAAACTTTATCTTGGGAAGAGGCTTGGTAAGAACATCTACAGTCTGGTCATATGTAGGAACATAATGTAGCTCAACCGCACCTTTCTGCACCATATCACGAATGTAGTGATACCAAATCTCTATATGATTTGACTTGTCATGGAATATGTGATTCACTAACATCTGCACACAGCTTTGGTTATCACAGTGAATCACAGTTGGCTTTGGAATCTATCCAAACAATCCCGCAAGGAGTTTCTAAATCCACACACCTTCCCGAGCTGCAGTACTAGTAGCCATGTACTCAGCCTCTGTAGTACTAAGTGTTACTGAGGTCTGATTCCTATTGCACCATGAAATCACTACAAAACCCAAGTTGAAGCAACACTGATAGGTTCTCTTCCTTTCTGCAACACATCCATCCCAATCTGAATATGAAAATAACTGCAATCTTAAGTCACATTCTGAAGCATATCGTAGGCCATATCCCATAGTGCCATGCACGTACCTCAACACATGTTTGGCAGCAACCCAGTGAATTTGTCTTGTCTCGCACATGAACTGGCTGAGAGAATTCACAACAAAACATATATCTGGTTTGGTGTTCTTCAGGTACATCAAGGATCCAATCAATTGGAAATACATAGTGGGATCAATCAAATCTGAATATGAAGTCGAGTCTCTTAGCTTCTTCATATTTGCATCATCGGAGTGGCCATGGACTTGCAATCCAACATTCTGAATCTCTTCAGTATAGCAATGGTGTATTTTCATTGACCAAGGAAAATATCCTTTTTCCTCTGCCATACTTCTAGTCCCAAGAAGTAATGCATCAATCCAAGATCCTTCATTTCAAATTTAGAGGCAAGCTTTTCCTTACACCATACAATGAGTTTCTTATTCCAAGTGAGAAACATATCATCAACATAGAGTACCAAAATCAGTGGCTCATAATCCACAACCTTGTAGTAAAGGTTGGGGTCTGCATCACTCTTGGTGAATCCCAAGCTCACCAAGTATCCATCTATCCGCCCATACCAAGCACGTGGTGCTTGCTTGAGTCCATATAGTGCCTTTTTCAGCCTGCATACGTGGGACTCCTTTCCATTGACAAAAATCCCTTTTGGTTGTTCAATAAATACTTCTTCCTCGATAACACCATTGAGGAAGGCCGTTTTGACATCCATCTAATGCAAATTCCATCCCATATCTGAAGAAATAACAATGATAGTCCTGATGGAAGTATATCGAGCCACAAGAGCAAATGTTTCATCATAATCAATTCCCTCTTTCTGAGAGAATCCTCTAGCAACAAATATAGCCTTGTATTTTTTAACACTGCCATCTTCTCCATGCTTGATTTTGTAAATCCACTTGGAAGTCACTACTGACTCCTCTCAGGTCTCGGTACAACCTCCCACACATCATTCTTCATGATGGTTTGGTATTCTTCCATCATGGAATCCTTCCATACTTTTGTGTTCAGAGGCCTCTTCATGGGTGGAAGGTTTTGAGTCAATGATGTGACTCATCAATGCTACATAACTTGAGAATCTCCGAGGTCTCTTGCTTTCTCGAAAAGTAGCATGGGGAGCTTCATGTCCCTCTGCATCCTACAAAGTTTGTTGTGCCCATCTAGGCCTCTTCCGGCCTACTGCAACTTTGTGGGAACATCAACTGGTTCGACTGGATCAATGGGATCAAGAGGATCATCCTTCTCATCTAACTCCCTCTGAACTATTGGAGGGGGAGACGATCTCATCTCCTCATCATTGATATCCATATCAGAACCTCTAGCTCTTCTGATAGCCACATATTCTTCAAAGGTCACATCCTGAATGACCTCGATCTGCCTCGATCATGGGATGTAAATTTTGTAAACCTTTGAAGACTCATTGTAGCCCACAACCGTTCCCTTCTTGCTTGAAGGCTCCAACTTCGTTCTCTTCTCTTTGGGCACATGTATGCAAACTGAAGAGCCAAAAATTCGAAGGTGGCACACTTCTAGTTTCACTACTGTGAAAGATTCTTCCAGAGTCATGTTCTTCAAAATTTTATGAGGGCATATGTTTTGTACATAGACAACTGTTCTAGATGCTTCTGCCCACAAGAACATGGGTAGACTCTAGTCATGTATCATGGCTTTGGATGCCTCAACAATTGTTATGTTCTTTCTTTCTGTAAACCCATTTTGTTGAGGGTTGTAGGGAATTGTGAGCTCCCTCTTAATTCCTTCTTCCTTGCAGAAATCATTGAAGTATGTAGAGGTATATTCTCCACCATTATATGATCTCAAGATCTCAATCCTCTTTCCCATCAGATTATTGACTTGTGCTTTGAATTATTTGAATTTGCTTAGTACCTCTTCGAATTCCTTGGTCTTGAGAAAATGTATCCAAGTCTTCCAAGAATAGTCATCAATAAATGTTACATAGTAGAATAGCTATATAAATGAAGCAATAATCATGGGTCTGCACAAGTCAGAATGCACTAGATCCAAAATTCTTTTAGATTTGATTTCACTATTTGGGAAAGATCCCCTAGCATTCTTTCCAAGTGCAAATCCTCTACATATTCTATCACTCTCTACATGAAGTACTGGTAGACCAGTCACTATATTCCTTAATGCTAGAAGAGCTTTTTAGTTTAGATGAGATAGTCTTCTGTGCCATAGTTCACCCATACTGGAAGAGTCATGTACTAGGGATTGAGCTGGTGGTGTGCTCAACCTGTATAAGCTCTCCTTTCGCATGCCAATTACTTTTGTTGTATTCATGATTGAGTTCTTGTGCCAAGCAAAGACTTTCCCATCAGAAAATGCAACATTATAGCCCTTGTCCTTCAAAGATGATATGGATACAAGGTTTCTTTTCATACCAGGTACATACAACACATCACTTAGATGTAGGGTATCACTAGATTCCAATTGGAGTGAGGTAGCCCCAGATCCCTTCACAATATAATTAGAATCATCCCCAAGTACAACCCGTAGATGGGATTCTTTCTCAACTAATTTTGAAAGATTCTCTTTATACCCAGTCATATGCCTAGATGCACCACTATCTATTAGCCATGTATCACTAGTGGTGGGAACCGTACTTGATAAAGCTTATATGAAGAAGAATTTTGTACATTCATCATTCCTTGAATTCTTGTGATGGGTGTATTCATTCACATCAACGGTTGGGGCTTCATGCTTCCTTCTAATCATCTTGATTGTAAATCTGGACTAGAAACCCTAGTAGGAGCTAGGCCAAAAATGAAATTTGGAATCTTGCAAAATTGACTCCATAGATAGATGCGCCCTGTCAAGGAGAGTTGAGAGAAGATAAGATCGAATCAAATCTTTGGACCGGACAACACAAAACTTGAAACCCTAATTTATGCTGCAACTATAGAATTAGGTCAAAAATGAAACTTCTCAGAACTGGAAAATTCCTTCACCAAAAGATGCGCCTTCCCTAGGGTGAAGCTTCCAATGTTCTTTTTTCAGACAAACTAATGAGGGAAGGCCCTGGAATGTGAAACCCTAGCTTCTGACAATGGCTTCTTCTAGTACTGCTCTGATACCATGTTAGAATTTATACAATTATAGCAGTATAATTTAATTTCAAATAAACAATAGGATCACTAGAAGAATAACCAATCACAAAAATAATAACACAAGAATTTTATCTTGGGAAACCCAACAGGGAGAAAACCCAGCAACCTTCATATAGAGATAATCAATCCCGAGAATAGAGTACAGGTACAAGAGAGAGAAATGAAATTTTTTCTAAGTGAAAACCCCAAAAATCTCTTCTCCTTGTTGTAGATGCGAACTTCTCTCTTACTAGTGCGAACTTGCTTGAGTGAGGTGGATGATCAAATGAGGCAAATGTCCTCTCTATTTATACACATGAAAACTGACCTTTTTCCCTAACTGGGCCGACTTGTCTAACTGGCAGGATCGACTTGTCTTAGGGGAAAATAAAATTAATCTTTAATAAATCTTTTATTTATTTATTTTCACCCTAAGGTTTACATTGATTATTTCGAGGGTTTACATGATCAATTACATCAATATCTTCTCATGTAGGAGGTACAACAATAATTTAATAAAATAAATAAGAATATCTTCCGAAGTTGCATCATTTCCAACATTGCTTCCATTCATGATTATCCATCCATTCACATTCAAGTGTAATTGGCGTTGATCCCTAATTGTTTGATGTCACACAATCTCCTTTCTTTGGATTCTGTGAATTGGTGTAGTTGTTGGTATTTGATAATATCCTTCCACATAATGGTTCCTTGATGCCACATTCCATGAATGTCATTGACAATATAGTGTTCTTCCTTGGTAGTTCCAATGTAATTAACCTTTAGGTATATATTTCAAACTTTCTTTGGAGTGAGGGTGTCGATATGGTTACACTTTTGATGGTTTTCCTTACTTTTCCACACCCTTATCATGAATCTTCTTTTTAATATAATGATATCTATCACAACCCTAGGCAACCCCCCTCGCTTTTTTTGTCACCTTAAGGCATATGGCACTATCTTGCATTGGTCCTAGTGAATTAGTCACCCTAGGTCAAATGCAACTAAACTACACCTCTTTGGACATGACCCAACCTAATAATATTGTGGTTACTTTAGTAGTTTTACAACTAGAACTAACTTACAAGACCGTGTCCAATCATGCCTTCAAAACATCCTAGAAACATAACCTTTCACACTTAGCTATTATATTGCAACTTCAAGAAACATTTAACCATAAAGTAAAGAACATCACCAATATTAAGGTTGTGCCCTAAATGAGAACCTTAAACATTCTTAGAAGAATGTTACAACAAAGTACTACAAGGGAAAGCTGGCCACATGTCATCGCCTTACCGGAGTACAAATAGACACACATATCACTTAGCCTCGTGGCCACTAACTTTCACAAACTACTCTTGAAGCACATGCAATTATACCTACTCTAGGTCTCGACTCCAATCCATTATATTATCAACTATCCAAGTCGCACACTTGCTTAGAGCTAAACTAAAAAATCTTCAAACACAAAAAGCTTCCTTCTGTCTTTGATGTGACGTCTTGACCACCTTAGATCTTCCACCTCACTTCAATGCCTCTGCAACGACCTTGTAGTCACTTTATATAGGCAAGTGCTTCTATCGTTTTTCCTAACTCAAAGGGTGTCTCTACACTTCATTCCGTACAAGTGGAACTAGGTCTTTGCATACATCCTTTACTTGACATGGCCATCGTAACTACCTTCAAAAAACCATACCATGTTGTGGTACTCCAAACAAAGCACAAATCGTTAAGCCATTTAAATTCAATAGCATCTCCTTTTTTGTGGAATGCATCATAGCAAAACACCCTTCAAACATGACATGCTAACACTTGCAACACACCCTAAATGACTAAAGATGCCCATAAACACAACATGCCCACTAGCATTGGGATTGCACTTCCTTGAAACGTGTCTTCACACCTAGACATCTCGAAAAAGTAATCTTATGATCAAATACATATTTTGAGTCTGTATCATTTGTTGAGCTTTTACAATTTTCATCTCATTAGACCAATAATGCTACTCTAGTGCTTGTGATATTGGATGTGCTTTTGTTGCCAACCTTCAAAACTATTCATTGTTGTTCCATAAACCATTGTAGCACTTCTAACAACATTCGATGGTGATAACCACGTCGCTCGTTAGTAGGTCACCCCATGTGCTCTCCTTTTAATATTTCTACAAGCGATGGTACCAAGGAACACACGCCCAATAAATTACAACCCCCAAATTGTATCTTGCACAAGATTAGGACCATCAAAAGTATTAAGGCATAATCAATAATGTCAATCACATAATGAGTCAAGCATGTTTTTGTCCCATATGGTTTATATTTTGTCTTTTTTAGACATTGGAGAAAATTCGAGGTGTAAAATGGGTCTCCCAAGGAAAATATTAAATAATAAATATGCTTACCACATCAAGAAAGATTGAAGAGTGTTATCCGCTACACATCGAACTATATTGGTTCATTAATGACATTTGCCTTGCAACTTGAGGTTAATGTGCAGTTACCAATGTCCAGTAAAAAATAATGAAAACAATATTTACGAGGATGGTTTTTCTTCCTCTCCAACCTTTATATAAAGCTCAAATCAAAAGAAATGAATATATATATATAGTAAAACTAATTTAAAAATAAAGAACTAAAACAAAATAAAAGTGGATGGAAAAAATAAAAAACATGTTTATTTCCATTTATTTCCTTACCAGTTTACTAAAAGTATGAAGTTTGGATGCTTGTTGGATGCATAATTTAATTTTGCATTCAACCATGTCGCTCGTTAGTAGGTCAGCCCATGTGCTCGCCTTTTAATATTTCTACAAGCGATGGTACCAAGGAACACACGCCCAATAAATCACAACCCCCAAATTGTATCTTGCACAAGATTAGGACTATCAAAAGTATTAAGGCATAATCAATAATGTTAATCACATAATGAGTCAAGCATGTTTTTGTCCCATATGGTTTATATTTTGTCCTTTTTAGACATTAGAGAAAATTTGAGGTCGAAAATGGGTCTCCTAAGGAAAATATTAAAATAATAAATATGCTTACCACATCAAAAAAGATTGAAGAGTGTTATCCGCTACACATCAAACTATATTGGTTCATTAATGACATTTGCATTGCAACTTGAGGTTAATGTGGAGTTACCAATGCTAAGTAAAAAATAATGAAAAAAATATTTAGGAGGATGTTTTTTTTTTCCTCTCCAACTTTTCTATAAACCTCAAATAAAAAGAAATGAGTATAACTATAGTAAAACTAATTTAAAAAATAAAGAACTAAAGCAAAATAAAAGTGGCGGAAAAAATAAAAACACATTTATTTCCATTTATTTCCTTATGAGTTTACCAAAAGTATGAAGTGTGGATGCTTGTTGGATGCATGATTTAATTTTGCATGCAACGAGCACCCACACCTAATACCTTTTATAAATCTAGAGGGAGATAGATTAAAAATACATGAAAATATATTTTGTTAATTCAAACTTTATCAAGTAGAATTTAACACCAACTTTTCATAATTAATCATATACGAAATTAATTTTCATTCACCATTCACTCCTTTGAGAATGCTATGAAAGTAAATCTCATTTAATGGTAGAATATTGAACTATATTTTGGTTGTAATAGTTTAGGAAATTACATAATGAAAAAGTAAGAAAATAATTAATGACGAGCATAATACTGATAGATAAATGTTAGAGAATTAGAGGATTAGGTAGATCATAGAGCTATTATCCCAAAAGAGGATGGTGTCTAATGAAATTATTAAAGCACCTAAGCACAACCAAGCATAGCTCATAATAGATATCACATATTCACAACATACACTTGTTCGTTCATTTAGATCAACCCATAGGACCATCTTATATAGCACGAAGGTGTAACCAACTCCCTTAAAGTGAGGAGGATTAGCTCCACATAGATTGGTGAGTGCACACAACCAACTCCTTGATTTAGGCCTCATTTTGTGTAATGATTGACTATTATGTTCTAAATTTGCAACCAATGGAATGCTTAGTCGACCATCCAATCAATCTCCTAGTCAACCTCTCAGTTGTCTCTTGATGTTGACTATCAACTGTAAAATTACTCATGGACGCCCTCCCCCCCCCCCAATTGCATCTTCCTCAAGCTCAAGCATAGCCTGAAGTTTCACAAACTAATATTCTAAGAGGGGCTTTGTAAATATATCAACAACCTGATCATTTGTCCTACAACAAAAAAGATTCACAACATTTTATTGTACTATTTGTCACAAATAATTAACATGAATCTCCACATGCTTAATTCATTGTGTGCATCAAGATTATTTGCAACATGTATCACAATTTAATTATCACAATACACCATAATCAATGTCTCAACTAGAAATCCAATTTCTCCCATTATATCTCAAATCCATATGGCTTAAATGTGATAACATGCACTGCACCACAATATCATGCTTGTGTAGTCGATAAAGAAACCACCTTTTGCTTTTTAGAAGACCAAATAATGGGTCCAGATCCAAGTTGAAACACGTAACCAGATGTTGACTTCTTGTCATCACCATCTCCAACCCAATCCAAGCCAATGTGACCAACTAATTTGTTCATTGAGTAACTACAATACTGCATACCAAGATGGTAAGTTCCCTTGATACATCGAACAGTTCTCTTTGCAAATTTAAGGTGACTTTCTTGCAGATCCTACGTAAACCAAGAAACAACATTGTAAAAAAAAATAAATATCAAGTTGACAGTGAGTTGGATAAATAAGGCTATCGACTAGCTATGATAATGTGTAGCATTGAGTTTCAAAGAATCACACTCATTTGTTAACTGCGCTCTTCATTAATAAGGTGTAGCACAAGTTTTACAGTTTTGATTGTGAACTTCTGTAAAAGATTCAACACATGTTTAGGTTGAAAAATAAAGATACCATCATTCACTTGTAAAATTTAGACACCCAAAAAGAAATGCACTATTTGTTTCTTCAAACCCAAGATTAAATTAACATTGCTTCTAATAATGACTAAGTCATCACATACAATGCAACAATTAATGTTTCACCATTTAAATGCAATACATAGATACTCTGAACTGATTCACGATGTTTGAAGTTGAGATCGAAGAAAAAGTGGTCAATATTCTCATACCAACCCTTGGGTCCTTTTTCAAACCTTACATGGATTTCTGCAATTGGCACACAAGATGACCATCCTTCTCAAAACTTGGGGGTTGCTTCACAAAAATATTTTCAGTGAGATCACCATGTAGAAAAACACTTTTGACGTCCATTTGATGCACCTTATATTGTTGCTTGATACGTTCATGGCTAGGGAATTGTGCTAAGGAATCATTCGAAGGCAAATAACATCCCTGCTCTAGGCCTCAAGCTTTCCCTTGGACCAGAGGGGGTAACCCTCAATTATTTTCAGTGTTGACTACCCATAGACACTTCTAGCACCAAATCACTTCTACAAGCTTCAAAATGCTAGATTCAATTATTACAAATTAAATAAATTAGAGAGAAATGTAGACATAACTAAAACAACCACATTTAACTCTTCATCCCAAGGCCTTTCCATTAGGCACCATTATCCCACATTGGAGAAACATCAAGTTGATCAAATGAAAGATTCAAAAGATGGAAAGAAAGACAAACATCTCCAAAATAAAAAGTGAGAAGGGTAGTCACTAATATTTGAACATTGACATAAATATCATAAATGCCTAAGAGTTGAGGAGGTCTCAAACATTCAATGATAAGATATAAAATTCACTAGGCCTAGGTACATGAATCCAATCGTTCAAGTTAATTCATCGAGTTGTATATTAACCTCAAATGCATTCCAGGCATGGAAAATAATTCCTCTCATAGCACACAATGATAAAAGAGTAGTGAGCAAATTAACTTCACGCCTTTATTATATTGTCAAGTAAACTCCACTCCAAATGTGATTTGTTTCATTTGAGACATCCCATATAAAGATGGGGTTTGAAGCGTCGATGATTGAGATCTCATCGCATCAACTAGGTGAACATGTCTTGAAAATCCACTCAAAGGAAGGTGACCAAGACATAATATGAGCGGTAATGACGTGGATGATCGAGATCACATAGGATCATCTAGGGCAAGTAAGCATGACCATTCGTGCAAAGCAAAGTAATGAGAACATAACATCTAGGGTGGCAGTTAACGATTGAGGCCTAGTTGGGAGGATCATTTCAATATTTTATGGTCATTCGTGCAAAAGAATGTGATCGGTCCACAACAACAGGGGCGACGGTGCCAACTCTTCAGATTATATTGGCCCAGTGTAACTAATAGATCATGAGAGTTCACACAAAGTGAATAGGGGCATAACCTAAGGGGTCTTACCGTGAATGACTAAGATTACATTCGGTTGGTATGATATACAAATCTAGATAATTCAAGTAAAGCAAAATTATTAGGTCATCACATGAGGGGCGAGTACTTATTACCATAGTAGCATAATTCGAGTACGGATACGATTTGATACGGAAAAAATATGTAATGAAAATCTCTAGTACTAATAAAATACGAAAGTAACTTGCTTATATATAATATTTTTAATAAAATATTCACAAATATACCATAAATATACATAGACATTTATATAATAAAATTTAACATATATTTAAAAAACAAAAATATAAAATCTTAACCACCTCGGATATGGAAATGTGAGAGAGGGTAACTACTTATTTATAGTTATTTTAATAAGTAAGCATGCAATTGAATGGTATTTTTGTTTTATGGTGTTTAAATAATTAATGTTTTTTTCTTTCTTTCTTTAAATTGGTTTTCAAAATTTAATTCTCCACTAATAATCCGTATCTGTATTACACCTACACCAAATATTCGACGAATTCGAATTTATTCCGAATTTCCGTACACGAAGTACAAATATGGTCGAATTATGCTACTATGCTTATTACATCCTACATAGCAACAATCATTATCTCATCGTGCTCATGATTGTGCCCATATGTGTTAGTGGGATCCCCACAAGAAGAGTATATACAATCACGAATGACCACGATGTATTAGCTCACCCTTGATCAATGACCTAGATCAATCCAAAGTAAGCGGGCCCCATCATAGCACAAGAAAGGGAAAAGCATGCCAATGACCCAAATTTGAATGTATCTCTTGATCAAAAGTTATGATTGGCTCATAGGATTTTGATTTAAGAGGTAAGATTCAATGACGTTGTTTTCCCAATTCAAATGGGATCTTAGGGATCTCACTTGCCAATAACATGAACTTGAGAGTGGGACCAATCCACCCCATATCTATCCATTCAATGATGTCCACGACATGTCCCTCCAGCCTGGACAAAAGATCACCAACATTACCATTCTCCAACCATGAATGACACTTACAACAAATACTTGCAGAATCAAATGAATATTCCCCCCCTCCTTTAAGTACACAAAACGACTTCCATGTCTATTTTACAATATATTTGAGTCATTGAGGATAAGAAAAAAATTCTATGAGTATATATGACCTCTAAAAGTTTCTTTTTATAGCCTGACACTCTGTGAAATTCCTATCATTGTATAAAAATATTTGTGGTCTCGTCCCGTCATTCATCCTACATAGAAATTTTTGTTGTTGATATCTCAGTCCTCTATAATATTGTCACCATGCCAAGAACCTCCAAAGTCACCTTAAGGAACTCTTCTTCCATCTCTATCGGTACCCATCCCGACACTAGTGAAGTTTCTTCTTCCTATGTTGCCCCTTTCATTGACAACCTTTCCCGTGTGGCCACCCCTTGTGTGACCTCTTCCTCCCCTAAGCAAATTATTGGTGTAGCTTATAGAAGATTAAAGTAGGTTGTAAAAGGCCATTCCTTGTGATTATCTAACCTAGCTCAACACCTTGTTTCTTACACATACCCTTTCCCATAATTCATTGAGCTTTGTGATAGAAACTATCATCTGACTTCCTCCACTATAACCTATCTTGATGATTAGGACATACTCTTTGCCATCAATGCTAGTTCTATCTCCTATATGCTTGGTACATGCTTGGGATATGTGGTCCTTTCTCACGCGGGCCAAGGAAAAATATTCAAAAGCCCCAATTAAGCACCCAAAAAGGATAATTTACAAAGGCTACACAACAACCAGGGCTTCGTTGAAGTCCCTCCTACCCCTTGAAAGATCAATATATTTCCCCCACGAGACTAGGACTATATTCCAATGTTCACCATGATCTTGCAAAGGAAGAATGATGTTGATATAGATGAAGGGATGGTGGCAATTGTTGATGCCTATAATGCAACTGCTATCCCTAGTTTTAGGTTGTCAAGGCCATCACTATAGGTATGAGGCAACAATCATAAGACTTCCATACCATTGGAATATTCAAGTACACTTCATACCTTCTATATATGTTCATCTACCATCAAGTTCATTGTCTTGAATTTTTGAATTCGTGGAAAACTCAAAAGGGACTTCTCACTAAGGGAATTGATTGGTTGCTTTGGGTTTAAAAAGGGGAACCTAGATCCTCTTTTCTACAATACGTATCTCATTTTATGTATGTTTCCTTCCCCGTCATCACGAGGAAGGAATATGAACACTAGTAGAATTTGGAAATTAAATGACTACGTGACTTAAAAAGTTAGCCACGACAGTGTTTTTAAGCTAAATACAACTAAATTTGAGCAACACAACTAAAAATGACTAATTTAGTCACCGTATAAAAATACAACTAAGTAATAAGTCACACAACTAAAAATGACTAAAAAAATGACTAGGTCGATTAACTTATAATATACACTATGTGCTAATTAATTATTATACAAATTACTCCATGAATATCCACTAAAACTATAAACAAACATCTTGATCAGAACATCTCCCTCCCCCTCATCCACATGACCATGGTAGATTATGAAGGCTATTGCCCCATAGTATTTTTACCCACAATTAACAACATAGTAATCTTATACACTATTATTATTGTTGTTTGCTTGCTTAATTTTATATTTTTCTAACATATATTTAATTCTTCATACAAAATAAAACTATACAAAGCATAGTTATATGAGTGATTAATATAATATAATTAAATTAGATATTATTTAAAATATATCTAAATTATAGATCAACTATTATATATAGAAATTATAATATAGGATAGTTATATGTAATACATAATTATATATTAGTTTTATATTTTATATGTAATATATAATTATATATTAGTTTTAATATATAATACTAAGTGTAATATAATATACAAAATTAAAAAATAACTGTACAAAATACAAATTAAGAAATTAAAAAGAGATTGTAATACAACCTTGCATTTTTTTAATTTGTTTATGAAACTCTTTGACGGGAAGTAACATGTCCATCACTTGGTTGTAAATGTGAATTAGACAAGGATTTTTAGTTTTTCTTCTGGTTTTCAGTGGGCAGTCACTGGTTGGAGAAGAAAAGACCATCAAACCATCATCCTCTTCAAATCTTCTCAAGGAGGAGGACAAGCCCATCAAGGAGGCACAAGGTAAGATTTTTAACTAAAATTTTGTTATTTTATATTGGTATAAAAAATTTAACTAGGGCTTTGTTGAAAATATTGCTACAGAATGAAACATGGCAGCAAAACAAATCGACTTTCCACTCTTCTAGATCAAGGATGCGCTCTCTTGCATCTGAAGATACCTCTAGATCATGGCCTCACGACCTCTATGTTTACACTGTTAGCTTATTTGTGGGTACACGACCTCATATATGTGGGTGTGGTTTCTCCTCCTCTGCACGCGGTTTGTGGCTACTGAACTAGAATGTCAATCAAGGTGCTTTTGCTCAAGTAGGAGTTCCCTCAACTCTTGCCCATCGCGAAATCCCCTAAGTGTGTATTCGAACCCAACCAGAAGGTTCCAAGGGCCTAAATGAGATTCAATCCCTATTATAAGATTTGTATTTTAAGAGATGGGGCAACTCCTCTTGTAAGTAAAACAAGTTTGATAAGGCTATTGAAAGGCGATTTAGTGAGCATATCAAAATGGGTTCAACTACGAAGGATGTGTAGTCAAAAGAAGAGCTTGATGGGATACTCAAGGAAGGAGGAGGGCTCACTTCCATATTGCATTTTTGGAAAGAATGGTGCGAGGCATCCAAGCAGATGGATTGATTTTTATCTCATCTTTGCACAGATACCCCTCATGCTAAGTTTCGTAGGTTGGTTTTATCCTTTTTCTTTGACCTTCCTTTCCTTAATCTTTGTGCTTCAATTGAGAGGGGTCTTATTAAAGGTTCTATCATGTGCAGGAAATGGATGTATGATATAGTATTATCCATTATTATTAATAATAAATGTGTATTGATTATGTAGGTTGTTGAACAACAACCATATATTTTAGAGGCATTCTCAATATCGATAGTACCATATTTTGTCTTCTTTAAGATGAGTTGAGAAGCCAGAGAACACATGTATTCTATTTATTTATTTATTTATTTATTAAGGGTGCGATTAGATTAGTGATGTTGGAGTTTCACTTCTTACAATAACAACCCATCCCCCTTAATATTAGATATTGTATGGATCACTTTGTAGTAATTTTTGGTCGAGAATATATAACCCATGGACTCCATCGCTTGGTGCGGTGATTGGTAAACCCTAGATTGCAAAATAGACATACAACTAATATTCCTTGCACAATATTTATGCACAAATTATATCTAGAGATGGGTGGATTCTTCACTAGTATTCATTTCATGCCATTTTTGGGATGTACAAAATCTCTGTAATTGCCTTCATGTGCTTGCAAGGGAAACCCTATATGAAATTGTTCGAAGATCTTCACATTTGCTTTATCCCCTCACTTGGATTGGAATTTTAGTATGGACTTTAGATCTTCATTATTTTGTTCGTCTGGAGCCTATGTAGTAAGCATAGTGGCAATCTGTCCACAAATGCTTGTGCAAAATTCTTATTGATTATCAAATTGAAACCTGTGGTGTGGGGAAACTTCAGTTGGATCCATGAATATGTCCTATTAATACTCTTAATCAAATATTCAACTCATGTAGATAATTGAATACTCTTATACAATTCGACCCACCCTCCAGCCTGTAAGTGAGAAAGAAATTGTTGGTACCTTTCCAACCCCATAAAAAATTGGCTCATGAAGAGCCCCAACCAACAATTGGCTCACGAAGGGAAAACATGTAAGAAGTAGGATTTGCACTTAGTTGGAGAGGATAATATTTCTCTTCTCAACCACTTGAGCTAGACCCAATTGAAAAGGATTAATTGGGCCTAGAGTGGGTGTCAATATAGCCTAGAGTGGGTGTTAATATAAAAATACCCCTAGATAAACTAGGTAAATCATAACAATATATTCTCATATGTACTAGGTAAATCATACCAATTGATTCCCCCATATTGCTATCTGTATGTATATCTTGCTTTCTCTTTTGGTGCATGCAACATTTTGTTGAAAAGTTTTCTAATCTCCAAAACTGATTTCCATGGGACATTTAATTTAGCATCACATGTGATTTTTTCTGTCCATATTGGCTATAATAATGAGGCACAACGCACTAAGCAGTCAGTTGCAGACATACGAATTTTGCGGACCCTTGTAAAGTATCTATGGCTGAAAGACAATCCAGAGTTTTACATAAGGATATTGGTAGCTTTGGGTCTATTGGTAGGAGGCAAGGTAAGAATCATGGATTCAACTTGATTTACATGACAATTGAGTTAGTTTTCATTGTTTCCCTTTATTATCTTTTTTTGTAAAAGTGTTTGAAATATGATCTAATTCAATGGGATTGACCATGTCTGGTTTGATGTAATGACGAGATACCATTATGGCCTATATGTCTGACACAAGCTCATAGTAATGGCTTGGCCATGTGATGAAACTATTGGCAAAATTATTGTAGAGGTTTTGCACTGCCCTTGTTCAATATGATATGCTTGACAACAAGCTGGGTTATAGGCCACCAAAGTTAATAAACAATAACCCTTGACAATTCAGAGTCCTTTATGTCGCTTTTTGGAAATGAGCACTACATGCAAGAATTAACCATGGATTAGTTTGGCTTCTTTGAATTTGTTGTTGGTCCTCGACTACAATATCAATAGCTAGGTTCAAATTTGAATTTGAATTTGGGAAGCAAAAAATTGCAAAAAAATTAGGGAAATTTAAAAAAATTAGGGAAATTTAAAGAAATTGGAAAGAGTTAGCATGAAATTTGCATACGTAAAAATAGATGCATATATAGTTTGAAATTTTACATGTGTGTGTTTATATCTCGATCTAAATGGTTGATTTCATGCAAAAGGTTGCTTTTTATTTATTTATAATCATTAAAAAGGCTTTCTTTCTGTTAAGATATGAAAATTGTTACAAAAAAGAGAGGAGCTACTAGTATTAATCTTCATGCAAACCAAGTCCCTATGTACAACACTAATATCATAATCTACAGTGCCCCAATTGTCATCAATATAAAGGAAAAAGGGAATATAATTCATATGAGAAGTTATAAAAACAAAATGCTTCTTATATACTTAACCATCCATTTCATTAGTAAGGTTATCCTAGCCATACAATAGTGGGGAAATATCTACATGTTTGATATTGCTACGTCTCCCAAGGGGCTCAGTATGGTCCTTCACAAAAATCAAATTACAGCCACAAGGGCTTGATAACAAAGTGTTAAGGGCCACGTGTTTTTTGGTCAGTAAAAAAGGCTTAACATTTCATTAGTGAGGCATCAAAATGTACAAAATGGCAAATTTTGTGGATGCCTCGGTGAGATTGTTTAGAGTAGACATGGTAATATATAAATTTTGTTGTTTATCATTGCCATTCTTTTCAATGAGTATGTACACATATTTATTTGTCCTGACTCTGAGTTCTAAGGGATGTCATCCATCTTTTAATGAGTAAGTTATAGAAACACACACACACACACACATATCACTATCTGCAATCTCTATAGTTTGATGCTTAAAAATATAAAACCAAAAATTGTAAGTCATCAAAATCTTGCCCAAAAGATTAACAGGAGCAGTAATTGTAACTATGGTTGTAAAAAATAGTATTGTCTTTGTTCATATGGTCTACAAAACTTGTTGGAAAGACCCATTATTAGAGGCATGGAAGAATTCATTTAATGATGATGTAGTTGTGTGCCTCCTGCTGCTCCTTAGTATTTTCTTCTTCATGTTTGTACAACCCTGCCACATGCTCTTTCAACATCTCAATTTCATGTTCTTGTGCTTTGGACCTCTTCTTGAGAGAATGGATTCCCTCCAAAAGGTTGTTTGAACTGATGGTCATTAGAATAATTTTACCAGAGCATTGTCCCATGAAACTCAGGGCTTGTGAGAAAAGCTGAGTATGTGCTTATGTCTAGACCGCCATCATTGATTATGGTGATTCAGGATTGGAAAGTGGGTCCATAACGGGACCATCTATAGAAATGAAACAAAATTATATTAATGTCCACAAATGATTAATTTAGGTTAGTGGGACAGGAAAATACAACTTGCCAAAAGGGGTGACAGGGGGTAGTGCATCAGCTCCTAAGAGTACAAAACAATCCTAGAAATAAAAGAAAAAGAAGCAAACCCTACTTATTTTTCCTTCTTCATACTTTCCCTAGCCTCTTCATCCAAAGAATTTATATAATTTTGGATGATTTTCTGCTTGATTTTCTTGTAAACCTTAGGTTGAAATTCATCTTCTTCTTGGTTACATTCCTCATTAAAATTGATTCCATTACCTCCTCATGATTCTTCAAAATGCTTCAAAGGGAAATATTGGTCATCACAAATCTCCTCACAATCGAAACACCAATGGATGGCTTCTTGGATAGTAGAGGTTCTTGGTTGTTCAATTGCCTTTTACAATAGGAATTATCGACTTATTAACAATAGGCTTCTTAGGCACTTCTTTGATGGTTGTAAATGAACACTTCTTGATTGGAATTCTCCACTTATTACAATAGGATTCCTAGATATGGTAATATGAAAATAGTATATTTATATGACAACTAGTGTACTGGTCATCTCATTACACCATAATGTGTCCTTATTTCAATACACATGGATGGGAGGTGCAGAATTTTAATCTCATCCTCTGCAAAGTTGTCATTGTTAAAGTCCAGGAAGACAAGTATTTTCTATGCAACTCTTCTTCACAAATTCCATGTAAATCAACTACCCTTCTAAATATTTTGTTCTCCGGATTATTGGTTTTAAACTGTCGACTGTAGGTAATCTCCAATTGAAGGGAAATCTTGCCCATCTAGAATAGTATTTTTATGGGTGTATTTTCATTTTTGTGGAGTTTGCATTTTGTGGAGTCTGCATTTGTGGGTGCGGAATATGCTAGCATATTCTCATTGGAGTGCCTTTCATTTTGTGAGTGTGACACATGTTGGAAAATTTTCATTGGATCCCCTTTCATTTTGTGAGTATGGTATTTACTGGAAAATTCTCATCGGAGCCCCATTCATTTTCAAGGGGGTGCAATCTGGTAACACCTTTTTTCAACCAATATGTGTTGTTTTCCGACTGTTTGTAGGCATTATTCCTTTTCATGTGTGTTATCCTAGTAGATTTGTAGGGTGGGATAGATCCATTTGTGTGGGGTAATTTTCCCTTATCTACACAATGCATTGCTATTGCTTAAGAACAATGTTTTTTCTTTGATTTTATTGTGCTCAGTTACAAGTCACCCTAGGTTTCCACTTTTTCTGTTGTTCAATTCTCTTTTGGAAAGATGGAAGCTCCTCAATCCCAAGTTGGACAAAATATCTTCAATAACCCCTAGACTGGGTGCTCTTTGAAGGAAGTTCCCTAGCCTTTGAAAGTTTCCAACTTAAAGGAATGAACTTACACAAACCAATTTACGAAAAGGAAATGTTGGCCATAGTGCATGCAATTAAGAAATGGTGCCCTTACCTAATAGGAAGACACTTCAAGGTAAGAAAAAAATCAAGATAGTATCAAGCACTTCTTGGATAAATTATTATCTTAAGAAGAGCAACAAAAACGGGTTACAAAGATGCTAGGGTATGACTTTGAAATCATCTACAAAAAAAGAAAACAGATTGTGGTGGAATATGCACTTTCAAGAAGAGAGGAGAAGAAATAAGCTTCAACCAAATAATATATGTCCAATGGAAATGCTTGAATAGAATGTTGCTTGCAAATGGTATCCAATATTCCCTTTAGAAGTGTACTTTGATATCTCTCAAATTGTTTTCTAAGTAGCTTGGAATGGTGAAGGAAAATGCTTGCTTCTTGAGGAACACGTCAAGTGAGACTAAGATGATAATGGATGGTGAGAATGAGGATGAAAGAGATGCCTTCCAAACTAATTCTTGCATAATAACTTTGATCTTAATTTCTATTATGAAATGCATGCTCATGGCTTCCTTTTAAAGTCCAAATGGAGGTCTTCAAACAATTGGTTCATCATGTGAATGTTCCCTTCCATGAAATGACCTCAAGGTACAAGCAAGGGGATATTAAATGCCCAAGCATGTGATAGAGGACAATTCAAATTCCTTTGAGCCAAAATGAAGTTGTAAACCTTTGAATGCACAAAGGAATTTATGAGTCCATGTGCTAGTACGTCCACATGCGTTTCGAAGGATTTTCCGCTCTGTTAGAGTTGAAATTGTACCTCAATTTTAATCTCTATTTCTTGGGTTTTTTTTTTTTCATTTTTATTATTTATTTTAGTCTTACCATTTACATTTTTTAATTTTATTTTTGGATTGAACATTGGCTTATAATCACTTAATCTTCCTTTCAGTCTTCAAATACATGTTTTCATATTATTCCTAACCCTTGTATAAAGATTTTATGAACTTTTTATGAGTAAAATGTGACTTGGTACATTCCGGTAGCGTAATCATTAAACTTCACACATATGGGCACTGTAGGAATCCCTAATCATTGAAGTTCATGGTCGGCGCATGTCCAGTTTCACACACTAGTTTTTATGAAGAATTGGCCCGAGATTTTGGTCAAGAAGAATGTGACATCTGTCAAGCTCGAGACTCCACAGCATATGCCTTGAAAGCAAAGACCACAGGTTAACACTAGCTCCATGTTTTCATCACCTCAGAAGATCAGGACATCTGTTCATTGGTTTAAAGGAGCTCGTTTCAGCACATTAGGTATCCAGTGAAACAATAAACATGAAGAAGAGTGGCATATTATGTAGATTGGAACCAGTTAGCAGTGAATGGGCAGAGGAGTTCCCTGAATGCGCAGAATTGTTCAGAAGGGATGGATCGTTCTCCTTTTTTGAGA
Organism: Larix kaempferi; assembly: GCA_027924585.1. NCBI lineage: Eukaryota > Viridiplantae > Streptophyta > Pinopsida > Pinales > Pinaceae > Larix > Larix kaempferi. The sequence continues at coordinate 3,591,124 of BSBM01000286.1, forward strand.
AAATCACAGGTTATAACTTGGAGGTTACTCGATCCTTTGCTAAAATTGTTCAAACTATGTTGTTGAATTCAAAACCCTAAATATTGAGATAACTGAAGAATTGATAGCTGAAGCAACTGGTTTATCCGTCGAACGGGAACGCTGGTTCAAAAAGCTCCCATTCAAATTCGACCCAAGTTCATTCCTGTTGCCTAGATTTGAATCTCTGGATTGGAATAAGGGAATTCACCTCAGATTTGTCAAAACAGAATGGAGGGAGGTTATCGGGACCGTGCATCGTTACATAACCTGTGAAGGGAGGTTTGCTACAGTATACAAATATCACTTAAGATTCTTGTTACATTTAAATGATCAATTGAAGATGAATTTACCATTTTACTTCTTGAAAAGCCTCATCAAAATGTCTAACAGGGTAAAGGTCCATATAGATCATACAAATCAGTCTTTATTTCATCACGGTCTCGTCAAATCTATAGTGTCAACAGAGCTTATGAAGAGGAACTGTGCTTGACATCACTTCCTATTCTGGTCTGGATTCGAACTTGAGAAAAGCAGAAATCAGGAGGAAGCTAAAAAATCAGTTAGTAAATAGAGGAATTTGCAAGGAAGACATCGAGTTCAAAGACAACCTAGCATTACAAAAAGGTTAAAAAGGAACATGGTTGAGGAGGTGAACCCAGTAGAAGGAGTTGACTTAGAAGAAGAACCAGAAAAACCAAAGGAACCAAAATATCCATTAGAAGGAAGGTCCTTGGCATCATGCAACGAAGATATCACATCGACCCTTGATCCTCCTTATGTCACTAGGGAGAGCTTAATAGAAGAAGGTATAGTTCTTTCTCCAAGTAAAATTGTTATTAGTCATATATCTGAACTTGAAATTCCAAAGTGGAGGTCCAAAACCAGGGCAACAAACAAGTTAAGGCTGAATATGAAAAAGGCTTTAAATCCTAAATTGGAAAGGGCAAAAATTACAACAATAGGGGATTCTTCAAGTGAAGAAGAGCTCGAGGACAGGAAATTGAACATAAATTCAAATCAACTCTATAAATATACAGACAAGAATAATCAAAATGTGACAGAATTAATGGAGAAGAGTTGTGAAGTTCATGAAGAAGAAAATATTCCAAATTCTGAATTTGGATCGAGCTCAGGAATTGCTCATTCAGAAGTTCCAACAGAATACACAGATGTGAAAGAGTCAAAGGAGTTATATGAAACACAGGAGGATATGCTCATTAAAAATCTTGAAATACCTCCAAGCTTAGATAATGAAGAGAATCCAGTGCATCAGGAGGATATCCAAATAGGTTCAAAAGTTGAAGTTCTCAAGAAGTCATTACAACAATATAAAGTCTAGAATGAATATTTAAATGATGCAAATGAGAAGCTCATGAAGGCCAATAGAATATTAAGGGAAGATTTGGAGGAAGTGAATGGTCGTTATCAAGAACTAATCACATCTGCAAAGGAAGTATTAAAAGGAAGAAAAATGCACAAAGACAAATTGAAGATTTAACAAAGCAAAATGTAGAATTATCAAACAAGGTCCAAGTGCTGGAAGCAGAGAAGCTTCGACTTATCAAAAGGTCTCAAGCATTGGATGGAATCACTATTGTAGTAGCAGTAGCTCGTTAAATCTGAGATCAAGGATGATCATGCAGCTATCAAGCAAAAGTGTGATGACACATCTAGATGATAGATATGAAAGTCATAGATTCTAGGAGTTAGTTTTGCTATATTTAGAAACTCCTTCATTTTGTAGAATTCTTGAACAAAATCGAATCCTTAAAGTGTGGATCTGTAAAACCTCTTTTAAAGAATTTTTGTAATTATAAAAGGGAGGAGGGTAGTAAGAGTAGAGGTTGGATATTTGTTCTGGAAAGGGTTAGATGCTATCAAGCTATTGTACCAGTGACACATATGAGAGACTCTCAGTAAGTTTTGAAGACTGTATATTTGGAATGAAACATATAATATAAGCCATGTTTTTATCTATATTTTTAGTTGAAGTTTATGATCAGTTTGATCACCTTTCTTATCACTTCGTTTCTTGATAAAAGTTTTTATCCTGGGATGCTTTTAAGTTTGTGGTCTTAACTAAGTTCTTTTACTGTATGTATAAGGTTTATGTCTATGTTTCAGACTTGTATGTTAATATATTCAAAGTTGTTTTCTGATTTAGTCATTATATGTTGTTTGTATTTCTTTACCCTATCCATTCATGATTCCTTCACATTTTACAAAAATTAAACCATTTTTTCCAGTTTTTTCCTTTGGATGTTCTAGCTTGTACCTTTGTAGTCTAGATACAATTTCTAGTGCAAACATCTCTTGGCACAATTGCTGGGGACGGAAGTGAAGAAGATATTCCCTGGGTTTTACATTAATAGATCTGGTTTTGAAGGTGAACATAATCAGTATATTCTTTTAATAGACTACATTTTCACCAGTTTGTTAAAGGAAAGCAATTGTGGCTCCTAAAAAATTTGGGACTAGAGCGAATCCTACATATCCCTTGCATCCAGGAGTTTCAGATCCAGAGCAGATTTTGAAGGATGCTAGGAAAAAATTGAGCTCTACCTCATCTGGAAGATTTCAGTATCCTTCATCTATAGTCATACCAGGTCAGTCACAACAAGCTTCTCCTTCTACATATTTACAACCTGAAAAAGAAGAAAAGAAACAAGATTTATCTTTTCTTATCCCTACCATTCAATTTGACAACTTTCAAGTTTACACCAATCCCTTATCATCTGAAAAAGTCAAAGTTGAGCTTCTAGATGTTGGAGGTTTTTCGTTGAAATCTCAACTTCCACCTTACACTCCTCTCACTAGTAGGATCCCATTTAACCAACTTAAATCCAATAATCCTACTTCCCCATCAAGTCATATTAAATCCAACAGTCCTCCTTCTCCACCAAGCCAAGTTAACCCAAACATGGATGGTCAGCCTCTTGATATGATGGAACGTATAGTGGTTGCAAGATATGCCCCATTGGTTTTGCCTCAACCCCTTAATGCTCTTCCTGGAGGTGATTACCAGAAATATCTCCCTAGGTTCAATGTTCAAGGTGAAGTTACTGCAGAAGAACACTGGAATGCTTTTTTCAGTTATGCTGATAATCAAAACATTGAGATTAAGGATGTTTCGATGTGAATGTTTTTACAAAGCCTAGATGGAGAGGTGAGAAAATGGTTCAGAGAATCACCAACAAACTCTATATATGGAATAGAAGCTTTAGAGGAGGTGTTTATGAGACAATGGGGGGACACTAAAGATTATCTTTACTACATTACTGAATTTGGAGCATTGAAAAGAAAGCAAAATGAAATAGTCATAGATTTTTCAAAGCGTTTCAATAACATGTACAGTAAGATACCCGCTGAACTAAACCTTTCTGAGACATCAACAAAGCTCACTTATGCTAATTCTTTTGATTCTGAGTTTTCTTTGTTATTAAGAGAAAGAAGATCTGTATCTTTGTTAAATATGTAGGAGGATGCATTGGAAGTTGAGTCAAATATGTTGGCATCAAGCAAGCTTAAAGATAAATCATAATATCAAGTGCATGACAAAAAAGGCAAAAATAAAATGATGCCATCAACTTCTACAACAAAAACATCAGAAAATAAAATGGATGAAATGACCAAGCTAATCAAGAATCTGTTTGCAAAAATCAATAGGTTGGAAATAGAAAATAAAAATCAAAATAGACCTGTGCAAGAAGGAGATCGAAATCTAAACCAATTCAGACGCCCTTTTGTTCCTAGATTCTTGCCCCGAGAAAGAAGGAACAATGAAATTCAAAGAGAAAGGAGAGATAATGATGATCAGAGAATTCAACCCCCTTTTCAAAATAATTTGTTGGATGAAGTAGAGGAGGTTGAGGATTTAGAATTTGAATATTTAGATCAGAACATTAGCCATCTTGAAGAATAGTCATCTGAAAGTTTTCTTACTAAAACTCATTATCAAAACTCCGAGTATTGTGATCTAGATGGTTATCAACAAAATGAGCCCAGGTATACATCTTCAATTGATATTTATCAAGCAGGTCCAAGAAAGTCCTATAATTTAAGATCTGGTGCTAAGCAAGTTTCCCAAATTCCTTAGAAGAAGGTAGTTGCTCTTGTCAAACAGTTGCATGATTCATCTCTGAAGAAGAAGCAGAACCAACAGGTTAACAAAGCTAAGATCGTAGAGTTTGGAGAAACTAATAAGGATATTCAAGGTTTCAATTTTGACTATGAGCTTAGTAAAGTCAAGATCCCTGTCCCATTAAAAGAATTGATGAAAACACCTTCGTATAGAGATCCTGCTTACAGAATGTTGAATTCACAATCTAGTCAAGTCCCTTATGATATTGTAAACCTACAAGATGAACATCCTACCATTACCTTTGGTCCTTCCTCACTTGAGAAAGCTGAAAACAAGTCATATTTTCCTCCTTTTTATATTACCTTAACAGTTCATGAGAAAATGTTACACAACTACCTGTTAGACTCCGGAGCCTCTCATAATCTTATGCCCAAAGCTGTCATGGAAGCCCTAGGTTTGAGTGTTACTAAAACCTATCATGACCTATTTGCTTTTGATTCAAGAGCAGTTAAGTGTTTAGGAGTGATCAAATATCGTGTTGTCAGTATTGCACAATTACCAATGAAAAGTGTTATCATGGATGTGGTAATTGTTGACATTTCACCTAAGTTTGGCATGTTGCTATCAAGATCCTGGGCAAAAAGAGTAGGAGGCACGTTGTAAATGGATATGTACTATGCTACTATTCCAGAATTTGGAGGAGAACATAGAAGATTATACAGAGAAGTACAACTAGCCTATTTGGTAAGTGATAATAATAATCCAACAAATCACCCAATCTATGTTGTGGAAGAAGATATAGGATCTTGTATGTTGCATTTGAGTAATGAGGATACAACTAGTATTTTGTGAGTGGAAAAATAAGTACCGGTCCGAAACAATATTGAAAATCAAGATGATTTATGGCAAATGTATTTCGATGGTTCATCATCCAAAGAAGGAGCAAGAGCAGGTATTGTTCTCATTTCTCCAGGAGGTGAGATTATCTGTTTAATGTACAAATTGGAATTTCATACAACTAACAATACAACTGAGTATGAAGCATTAATACTTGGGGTAAGAGCTGCAAAAGATCTGGGAATTCAACAACTCCTATTTTTGGCGACTCCGAATTAGTGGTCCAACAAGTGAAGGACATTTATCAAGTAAAACAAGAATTTTTGAAAGTCTACAAGAATGAGGTATGGGATATGGTGGATAATTTCTTTCTAGCATTCAATATATCTTTTATTCCTAGGGATCATAACCAAACAACAGACTCATTGGCTTTGGCAGCCAATTATTTCAGAATGCCAAAACAAACTCAGTTGAAATATCCTATTGAAGTTAAGTATAGACCTTCAGTTCCAGATAACATCAAACAATGGAGGGTATTTCAAGATGATCTGGAAATTAAAAAGTTTTTGGAATTGACCGGTGAGTTCTCTACTTCATTGATTGATCAATATCAAGATAATGAGTTTGATGATAATGCTACATACTTTGAAAATTTAATTGATGATCATAAAATAATTGAATTGAAAGGAAATTTTATTCCAAAAGGTCTTGTTCCCCTTGAAAGACTATTTTCTAAAGATGATACTTTATTGAAGCCCACTATGCAGTCCTCAGATAAAAATGTCCTAAGCTGTAATATTGGTACTGTGGATCAACCTAAGATGGTTATAGTCTCTAAATCACTCTCAGATGGAGAAAGAAACATGTATGTCAAGTTATTGAAAGAATTTGTTGATATCTTTGCATGGTCCTATGAGGATTTGAAGATCTATGATACAAGTATAATCCAACATAAGGTTCCATTAAAGCCAAATACTAAGCCCTTTAGACAGAAATTAAGGAGAATTAATCCAACATTGCTACCAGTCATAGAAAAAGAGGTTAAAAAATTGTTAGATGCAAAGATTATAGTACCTCTAAGATATTCATCTTGGGTAGCTAATGTGGTACCAGTACATAAGAAAAATGGTGAAATCGGGATGTGTGTGGATTTTTTGTAATTTGAATAGGTATTCCCTTAAAGATAATTATCCATTGCCCAAGATAGAACAAATTTTACAGAAGGTGGTGGGTACTCAAAGAATTTCAATGATGGATGGGTTCTCATGGTATAATTAGATTGCAGTGGATCCAGATGATAGGGAAAAAACATTGTTTACTACTCCATGTGGGACTTTCATGTATGACAAAATTCCCTTTGGTCTTATGAATGTAGGTGCAACTTTCCAAAGAGATATGGATATAGCCTTTGTTGGTGAAAAATAAAAATTTGTGGTAATTTATCTCGATGATATTGCCGTCTTTTCGAGTTTCGATGAAGAGCATCTTAAGCATCTTAGGAAAACATTCTTGAAGTGCAGAAAATATGGACTGTCCCTAAATCCTAAGAAATCTCATTTTGTTGTTAAGGAGGGTAAAATTTTAGGTCATATAGTTTCAGCATATGGAATCAAGATAGATCCTGAACGTGTCAAAGCTATTCTAAAAATCAGTATTCCAACAAGTAAAAAGGATGTTCAGTCATTTATTGGAAAGATAAATTTTTTGAGATGGTTTATCCCTAACTTTGCAGAGACTATAAAGCAGATAAAATCAATGTTAAAAAAGGATCATGAAGTAAGGTGGACAGCTGAAGCTAGATCTTCATTTGAAAAAAATAAACAATCTTTCACAGAAGCTCCAGTGCTGGTAAGCCTAGACTTTTCAAAAGATTTTATGACTTTCTCTTTTGCATCTCAAGATACTATAGCAGTTGTTCTTTTACAGAAGAATGCAGAAGGATTAGAAAAGCCTATTGCTTTCTTTAGTAAGACCTTGAGAGATTCATAATTGAAATATAGTATATTGGGAAAACATGCCTATGCATTGGTGAAGGCTTTGAATTTATTTAGAATTTAAATTCTGCATTCTAAAATCATAGCTTATGTACCTAATGCTGCAGTCAAAGAGATTTTGATACAGCCTGACAAAGAAGGAAAAAGGGGACGATGGATAGCTAAAATCATGGAGTATGATGTTGAGATCAGACCTACTAAGTTAGTTAAAGGACGGGGTTTGGCAAGAATTCTAGCTAATTCCAATTGTGAAGCTTTGGGCCTTCATTTGGTGGAAAATCAGCCGACACAATATGATTTGCAAGCAAAACAAAATGAAGAACATATTATGGATAAGTATGCAGAGTCTTCTTGGTATGATGATATAGTTTATTTTTTGTTACATTTGCAATGTCCTTCTCATCTAAGTAAAAAAGAAAGTAGGTCATTAAAACGTAAAGATACTAAATATTGCCTTGTAAATCAACAATTGCATTGGAAAGATCCAAGAGGACTGTTACTCAGATGTTTGGAAAAGTCATAAACAAAATTGGTTATTTTAGAGTCACATGAAGGTGATTGTGGGGGTTATAAGTATTGGAAAGCTACAACTTTTAAAATTTTAAGATCAGGATACTATTGGCCTTCTTTATTTTCAGATGTCTATAAGCAAGTTAGGGCTTGTATACAGTGTCAGAAATTTGTAGGTAAACAAAATATCCAATCTTTACCATTAAAACCTATTGTGGTGGATGCTCCTTTCCAAAAATCGGGATTGGATTTCATAGGGGAAATCAATCCTGCTTCAAGCGTACAACACAAATGGATATTAACAGCCACAAATTTCTTCACTAAGTGGGTAGAAGCGATTCCCACTAGGAATGCAACTGATAAAGTTATCATCAATTTCATACAAGAGAATATTTTGAGTAGGTTTGGTTGTCCCAAAAAATTATTGACTGATAACGCTCAGGATTTTAAATCTAAAGCTATGATTGATTTTTGTGAGCAAAATGGTATTATACTTAAACATTCTACTCCCTATTACCCTCAAGGAAATGGGATGGCATAATCAACACATAAGAATATCATTAATAGTATCAAAAAGATGTTATCTCAGAACAAAAGATCTTGGGACACAATGTTGAAATATGCTCTTTGGACAGATCGAATAACTACTAAAAAGGCAATAGGATTGTCTCCTTTTCAGTTTGTTTATGGCACTGATATTGTTTTCCTGTTCAGTTGGGTATTCCAGTGATGAAGTTACTTCAGGACAGTGAGGAGGAGACAAATTACATTCAAAGAAGAATCTTTTTACTGATTGAGTTGCAGCAAGAAAGGGAAGCATTGTCAGAAAGAGCACAAGCTTACAAGAATAAGGTAAAGGAAAAGTTTGACAGGAGAATTAAAGAGGATACTTTTCTCCTTGGAAATATGGTACTCAAATGGGATTCTCGTAGGGATCAGAAAGGTTAACATGGTAAGTTTGATAATTTATGGTTGGGACCTTTCAAAATTTCCAAGATTTTGGGAAACAATACCTTTGTACTGCAAAACCTGGAAGGTGAGTAACTTTCAACCCCAGTGAATGGGCGGTTCCTTAAACATTTTTACATTTACTGAAAAGATAATCCATTTCATTCATTGTACATATCGGTGAGAATTCAATAAGACTCCAGCCCATTGGAATTGCATATAAAGTCTAGTTTCAAATTCAGAAGAATAACATGATGTTTTCAATTCAGACTTCACAAGGCACTAGTCTGCATGATCTTGGAACCTCATAGGGAGGATTCCATCCCACAACTGGAGCCATATGTTAGAGCTGAAATTGTAAAATGTGACTTGGTACATTCCGACAGCGTAATCATTAAAATTTACACATATGGGCGCTGCTGGAATCCCGAAACATTGAAGTTCATGGTCGACGCATGTCTAGTTTCATACACTAGTTTTTATGAAGAATTGGCTTGATATTGTGGTCAGGAAGAATGTGACATCTATCAAGATTGAGACTCCACAACATATTCCTTGAAAGCAAAGACCACAGGTTAACCCTAGCTCCACGTTTTCATCACTGCAGAAGATCAGGACATCTGTTCATCAGTTGAAAGGAGCTCGTTTCAGCACAACAGGTATCCAGTGAAGCAATAAACATGAAGAAGAGTGGAAAATTATGTAGAATGGAACCAGTTAGCAGTGAATGGGCAGAGGAGTTCCCCGAATGCACATAATTGTTCAGAAGGGATGGCTGGTTCTCCTTTTTTGAGAAAATCACAAGTTATAACTTAGAGGTCACTGGATCCTTTGCTCAAAATTGTTCAAACTATGTTGTTGAATTCCAAACCCTAAAGATTGAGCTAAATGAAGGATTGATAGCTGAAGAAACTGGTTTATCCATCGAAGGGGAACGTTGGTTCAAAAAGATCCCATTGGAATTCGACCCAAGTTCATTCCTATTGCCTGGATTCAAATCTCTGGATTGGAATAAGGGCATTCACCTCAGCGTTGTCAAACCAAAATGGAGGGAGGTTATCGGGACCGTGCAGCGTTACATAACATGTGAAGGAAGGTTTGATAGAGTGTAAAAATATCACTTCAGATTCCTATAACATTTAGATGATCAATTGAAGATGAATTTACCATTTTACTTCTTGAAAAGCCTCATCAAAATGTCTAACAGGGTAAAGGGCCATATAGATCATACAAATCAATCTTTCTTTCATGACGGTTTGGTCAAATTGATAGTCTCAACATAGCTTAAGAAGAGGAATCGTGCTTGGCAGCACTTCCTGTTCTAGTCTGGATTTGAACTTGAGAAAAGCACAAATTAGGAGGAAGTTGAAAAATCAGTTAGTAAACAGAGGAATTTGCAAGGAAGACATCGAGTTCAAAGACAAACTAACATTACAAAAAGGTTAAAAAGGAAAATGGTTGAGGAGGTGAACTCAGTAGAAGGAGTTGACTTAGAAGAAGAACTAGAAAAACCAAAGGAACAAGGACAATAATATCCATCAGAAGGAAGGTCCTTGGCATCATGCAACGAAGATATCACATCGGCCCCTGGTACTCCTTGTGTCACCAGGGAGAGGTTAATAGAAGAAGGTATAGTTCTTTCTCTAAATACTAAAATTGTTATCAATCCTATATCTGAACCTGAAATGCCAAAGTGGAGGCCCAAAACCAGGGCAACAAACAATTTAACTCTGAATATGAAAAAGGCTTTAAATCCTAAATTGGAAAGGGAAGAAATTACAACAATAGGGGATTCTTCAAGTGAAGAAGAGCTCGAGGACAGGAAATTGAAAATAAATTCAGATCAAATCTGTAAAGATACAGACAAGAATAATCAAAATGTAACAGAATTAATGGAGAAGAGTTGTGAAGTTCATGAAGAAGAAAAGATTCCAAATTTTGAATTTGGATCAAGCTCAGGAATTGCTCATTCAGAAGTTCCAACAGAAGACACAGATGTGAAAGAGTCAAAGGAGTTATATGAAACACAGGAGGATATGCTCATTAAAAAGCTTGAAATCCCTTCAAGCTCAGATAATGAAGAGAATCTAGTGCATCAGGAGGCTCTCCAAATAGGTTCAGAAGTCGAAGATCTCAAGAAGTCATTACAACAATATAAAGTCCATAATGAATATTTAAATGATGCAAATGTAAGCTCATGCAGGCCAACAGAATATTAAGGGAATATTTGGAGGAAGTGAATGGTCATTATCAAGAATAATCACAGCTGCAAAGGAAGTATTAAAAAGGAAGAAAAATGCACAAAGCGAGATTGAATATTTAACAAAGCAAAATGTAGAATTATCAAACAAGGTACAAGTGCTGGAAGCAGAGCAGTTTCGACTTATCAAAAGGTCTCGAGCGTTGGATGGACTCACTATTGTAGCAGAAGCAGCTCGTCAAATCTGAGATCAAGGATGATCATGCAGCTGTCAAGAAAAAGTGTGATGACACATCTGGATGATAGATATGAAATTCATAGATTCTAAGAGTTAGTTTTTCTATATTTAGAAACTCCTTCATTTTGTAGAATTCTTGAACAAAATCGAATCCTTAAAGTGTGGATCTGTAAAACCTCTTTTAAAGACTTTTTTGTAATTATAAAAGGGAGGAGGGTAGTAAGAGTAGAGGTTGGATTTTTGTTCTGGAAAGGATTAGATGCTATCAAGCTATTGTACACGAGACACATATGAGAGACTCTTAGTAAGTTTTGAAGACTGTATATTTGGAATGAAACATATAATATAATCAATGTTTGATCTATATTTTTAGTTGAAGTTTATGATCATTTTGATCCCCTTGCTTATCACTTCGTTTCTTGATAAAAGTTTTTATCCTGATATGCTTTTTTTTTGTAAAGTTGCAGAGGTATAATTAATTACGAGAGCCAAGAAACGTGGCCAAAATTACATATGTATCAGGAAGATCCAACGCTAACTGGGGAGGCCTCAGGTAGTGGAGCCACCATCCCAGTCACTCGAAAATACAGTAAAAACTAACATTATACAAAAATAAGACCTTATGGGGAAGGCCTGCCCAGAATTGAATTTGGGTCTTGTTCAAAAAATACATGACATAGATGCTGAAAGTTCTGAAAAATAGATTGTAAAAAATATGAAAGCAAAAAAGATGGACATCATAGTTGTAACCCGGCGCCAGAGGATCCCATCTAGGGATTAGCTTCGGCATGAGGCATGTCTGGTTCTTCTTCGACGATGAGGCAGCTGCCATAGTAGTATTCCACCGTCCCGGGGGAGGGGAGAACAAGGGACGAAGGTATGGGAGTGATGTGGCCACCATTCAGCACCGGGTCGAGGTTGGCCAGTGTAGTAGATGGATGACCAGTTTCCTCCATAACTTGAGCATATGCTCCTTTCGAAACATCACCCTGACCAATTGGCACGCTGGTTTCAACTTCTTTTTGGAGGTTTTCCATCTTGTTGCTGCGTCCAAGGGAGAAATTATCCCAGGTCATATTTTCATCCATAATACCTAGACGGTATGCCATATTTGTCAAATTGTTTTTGATATCCCTGAGGGTGCAAGTATTGGCATTCCAGTTGGCCGCCACTTCCTCTACCAGAGTGCTCATCATGTTCTTAATTAACCAATAATGGTTGATAGTTCCTCCATTCCTCCCCTGAAGCCAGAATGGTTGCGACTCTGCGAGCTTCCCAATTGTCGATGAGGCCATGGGTGGAAGTGGAGACGCTCCTTGCGTAACCATCCATCATAGTCCAGTCAGTGGAGTTTTTGGGTCTCCTACTAGAACCTCTCCTGCTACCACCTCGGCGAGGAGTACCTCTTGGCCACGTCATGGCTGTAGTTCGACAGAGAATTTCTTGGACCATGAGCGTAGGGAGAGTAGTAGAATAAAACTAGGCGGGAGTCAGAGCAATGGAATGATCTCGGGTGTCGACGCTGAACCTTAATGATCCCAGCCATAACGCTTTAGTCCTGTGAGGAGAATTATTGTCGTTGGCTGTCATTCTTGAGAAGGGTGGTGAATTAATGTTGAAGGTTCCTTCCAGCACCATATACCGACGTCGTAGTGTGATCTGTATGAGGCTACATTAATGCCAAAACTTGGAGAGGGTCCTCCCTTATTAACTCCTTGTTGTCGTCTTGAAGAATGTGCTGACAGGTGGAGAGCCCCATAGGCGGGCTAGTACAGGTATTCACGGGGAGCTGGTTGGAGCAGGCGCCATGTGGGGGCTGGCTCATGTGGGTAAGGATGTCACCCGGATTCGGGGTTATCCTGAGATGCTTTTAAGTTTGTGGACTTAACTAAGTTCTTTTACTGTATGCATATGGTATATGTCTATGTTTTGGACTTGTATGTTCAGATATTCAAAGTTGTTTTCTGATTTAGTCATTATATGTTGTTTGTATTTCTTTACCCTATCCATGCATGATTCCTTCACAATTTACAAAAATTAAACCATTTTTTTTCCAGTTTTTCCCTTTGGATGTTCTAGATTGTACCTTTGTAGTTTAGGTACAATTTCTAGTGCAAACACGCTCAATGTACTGTAGATTACATTTTGTGAACTCACACGGTTCAACCAAAGTTTAAATTTTCATTCATTACTTCATTTACATGTAATTTTTTATGAAGAAGAAGCTTTATGAGTTGCAAGTTGTATGTTGATGATGTCCTTTAGTAACGCACGCCGAAATGTTGTAGCTGCGATAAATTTAGGTGATAATAGTGAATGCACTTTCAAGGAAAGAAGAAGCGAGGAAAGAATGGAAGCACGATTAAAAGGCATGCAAGATAATTCAAGAACTAAAAGAGGACCCTAGTGCATTATATAAATTTTTATGGATGAATGATTCACTATGGTACCAAGATTGCCTGTATTTATGTAAGAATTCCCAACTTAAACAAATATCCTTTTGGAATTGCACACTTCTCTTATACGTGGTCATTCAGGGTTCTCGAAAACTTTCCATTGGATCAAGAAATTTTTTTTCTGGGAAGGGATTAAAATTGATATCCACAATTTTGTGGTAGCATGTTCAGTTTGCCAACAAACTAAGGGAGAGAAAATTGAGACACTCGGTCTTCTACAACCATTAACCATACTAAGTCAATGTTGTCAAGAGCTCGCAATGGATTTTATCACATGTCTATCAAAGTCTAAAGGAAATAATGTCATCCTGTTAGTGGTGGATCAACTCACAAAGTATGCCCATTTCTACTCTCTTTCTCATCCTTTTAAAGCAAGTAAAGTAGTTGCAAAATTCATGGAAACAATTCAAAAGCTACATGGAATCCCCAAGATTATTGTATGTGATAGAGATCCAATTTTCACTAGTAATTTTTGGAAGGAAATAATTTCTTGTTTGAACACTCAATTGACTCGCAACTCTTCCTACCATCCTCAATCTCATGAGAAAATTGAGATTGTGAATAAGATCTAGAAGGGTATCTTCATTGCTTTGCATCCTATAAACAAACACAATGGTTCAAGTGGTTGTTCTTTACAGAATGGTGGTACAACACATCCTTCCATGCTTCATAAACAATGTCCCTATTTATGCCACTTTATGGCTATCATCCTCCATCCACATCATCCTTGAAAGAGAAAGATAAGGTTCAAGCAAAGGAGGTTTACATCGAGCATCAACAAGAAGTTCTCCAACTATTGAAAGACAACTTGTCTATAGCACAAAATAGAATGAAACAAGAAGTAGATCAACATGGTAGTGAAATATAATTTGAAGTCCAAGATTTGGTATTTTTTAGGCTACAAACCCAATATACAGTAGAACGAGAACTATATACAAAGAACGATAACTCTAGCCATAAAAATGCATATTTTTGCATCAAACAAACGAAAAAACAACCCCCAAAACGAAAAGTGGCGATACCAATATCAACCTTTTTTTTGGGGTGGGGGGGGGGATAAAACTACAAATTTTTGGTAACCACGTGTGGTGTCATTGCAATTGAAACCCTAAATCAACCCCCAGATTGAAAAGTGGACCTCCTAAAATCACCCTCGTTTTTATTCGAGGTTAAAATAAAAATAAAAATAAACACTTAAAAAAACAAATTTAAAATAAAAAATGTGAAAATTCAAAATTTATAAAAACAATTCAAAAAAACAATTTTTTTTTCAAAAACAATTTGCAACATTATAAAATTTATAATGAAAGGATTGAATTTTTTTTTTTTAAATGTATAAAAGAACTTGTAAAAAAATTTCAAAATGAAACAAAAACAATTTTATTATTTATTTTAAATGTATTAGTTATTTTGATTTATTTTAAATTTTTTCAAGTTTAAAAAAAAAATTATTTATTTTTTAAATGTTACATTTTTTTTTAAATTGTAGCTTTTTTGAATTTTTGTTTCATTTTGAATTTTTTTTTACAATTATTTTATACATTTTTCTTTTTCTTTTTTTAAATTCTTTATTTATAAATTTTATAATGTTGTAAATTGTTTTTCATTTTTTTCAATTTGTTTTTTTGAATTGTTTTTATAAATTTTGAATTTTCAACTTTTTTTAATTTTGTTTTTATAAAATGATTTTTTTTAAAATTTTAACCTCAAATAAAAACGAAGGTGATTCTAGGAGTTCCACTTTTCAATCTGGGGGTTGATTTAGGGTTTCGTTGCAACGATACCACCTAGTGGTTACTAGAAAGTTGTAATTTT
The DNA here is from genome assembly GCA_027924585.1 of Larix kaempferi. NCBI lineage: Eukaryota > Viridiplantae > Streptophyta > Pinopsida > Pinales > Pinaceae > Larix > Larix kaempferi. The sequence goes on from BSBM01000286.1 coordinate 3,606,224, forward strand.
ATCCCCCTCCCCCCCAAAAAGGAGTGATACTAGTATCATCACTTTTCAAAACAGGGGTAAAAACAACCACTAAATGTGAACTCAAAAAAACCGAGAACTTGTGCGGGTTCTCATTCTATTGTATATTGTGTTTACAACCATAGAAATTTATGTCCCTCAAGCAACAAAAGGACAATAAAATAGCACTCAAGTAATATGGTCCCTATAAGGTGTTGGAGAGGAATGGAAATATGGCTTGCAAATTGGAGTTGCCTCCATCTTCACATGTACATCCAGTCTTCCATGTTTCTTTCCTAGAAAAGGTAATTGGCAACAAGATCTCAATTTAGACTATTTAACAAAAGATTGACCGAAAAAGGGAAAATCATACTAGAACCTGAAACTATCCTTGAAACACGGTTCAAGCAATTGCAAAATTGAGCAAATTACCAAGCACCTCATTAAGTGGAAGAACTCGACAGTAGAAGAGGCGACATGGGAAGACGAGTTCTTCATGCAAAAATATCCACAATTGAGCAAGTGTTGAGAACAACACTTGTTTGAAACAAAGGGGCATGTTAAGCCCTAGATATTGTGACATTGTATTTCTATTATTATATTAGTATTATCTTTATTGGTCGGCCAAGACCTTAATTGTAATTGTACCATTTATCTCCTATATATACCAGGGAGACCTAGTTTTAAAGATAAGGGTGGAAATGCGAAGGTGGGTAACACTTTGGTGAGAATCGGCGGGGTAAGAACTCTAGCATATGTTATTCGGCCGAATAACGTTAATTATTCGGCCGAATAATTATAATTATTCGGCCGAATAATTAACGTTATTCGGCCGAATAATATAGTATTTATTCGGCCGAATAATCTTTAACGGGCCACCGTCAAACATAACGGAGGCCTCGGAATATGTGCCATGGGCTAGCCGGACGGAGCAAACTCACGGCGGTGTAAATAAGTGTTCGGCCGAATAATTGTTCGGCCGAACACTTGTTCGGCCGAATAATTGTTCGGCCGAACACTTATTCGGCCGAATAATTATTCGGCCGAACAAGTGTTCGGCCGAACAATTATTCGGCATATAAGCTCTGTCCCGGCCCCTCTCCCGTCATTATCGTGGGATCTTGTGGACCCCTTTCGGGTTGGTAGGCGTCTGTCCGCTCCGTCACCCCGCTGCCCTGTCGCTCGTCCGCTCCGTCACCCCGCTGCCCTGTCGCCTGTTAGCTTCCCTATTGGTCGACGGCGTGTGTTGTCGACCTGTAAGCCTGCGTGTAATTACGGCGTTCGTTGTTTAGCCACCCTGCATGCAAGTTATACTGTCTGCTGCTTGCTGCTTGCTGCTGGTAAGAGGTGGTGTTCTGGTGCGCAGGGACGATTCGGCATAGACTGCAGGTATTCAACATATTGTTTGCAGCTTGTTTGCTGTTTGCTGCTTGCTTGCTGTTTGCTGCTTGCTGCTTGCTGCTTGCTGTTTGCTGCTTGCCTTATACTTTTGCTGTTTCCTGCTTGCTTGTAGGGCTTCACAGTTACGGGTGGTTGAAGGTATCGTTTCGTTTTTCTGTTTTTCGGCTTTAAGTGGTAGTGTGCTGGCGCGCATGGAGGATTCGGCATAGACCGCAGGTATCGTCTCGTTTTTCTGTTTTGTTTGTTGCTTGCTTGATTTTGCTGCTTGCTGCTTGCTGTTTGCTGTTTGCTGTTTTTTGTTTGATGCATGTGTAATATGTTTGCTGTTTCCTGCTTGCTTGTAGGGCTTCACAGCGCGGGGTCGAACGTCGTTGAGAAGTTGCGGGTGGTGGCAGATCGACACGGCGTTTGCAGTGGGTGAAGGTATCGTTTCGTTTTTCTGTTTTTCGGCTTGTGTATTTTATTGAAGATTGTTATCGCTATTTTTTGTTGCTAAAATGTTATTGATCTTATGCAGGTCTCCCAGTTCGTCTGCTACGGCTGCTCTGTTCCGGGTGGAAGAAATTTTATCTGCGCTGTTGTCCGAAAGATTTCAGGTCGTGCTCATTTGTTTTGGCTGCGTTTTAGAGGTAAGGTGGATAAATCCTTTTAATTCCCGTTTATATAAATTGTTTTTAATCATTTTGTAATTCCCATAGTCTCTGTATATTGCACTCTGCCCAACTGGGCAGAGGCCATGGACTCTGTCCAACTGGGCAGAGTCCATGGACTCTTCCCAGTTGGACAGAGTCTTTAAATTTAAATATAAAGAAATTTTTTGAGTACTTTTTTAAATTGTTGTATTTGGCTGTGTTTAGAAAAGAAATTAACATTAATTTTAATTTGAAAGAACATTTGTAAGTTGTATGTAGGCTTGTTTTACTTTTGAACTCTGTCGACTCGTCTAAGTTGACAAAGTTCATGAACTCTGTCGACTCGTCTAAGTTGACAGAGTTCATGAACTCTGTCGACTCGTCAAAGTTGACAGAGTTCAGATATTAATTATATTATCTACTTTGGCAATAGATAGTTCAGATACAAACATATTTCAGATAGTTCAATTTTATTTTTGATAGAACAACAATGTAAATGGACTTGAGGTATAAGGAAACTAAAGACATGAATAGATTTCAATTTATAAGTATTATACTAAGTCTTATGTAATTTAACAATGATGACATGAACTCTGTCAACTAAAAGACATGTTGACAGAGTTCATGAACTCTGTCAACATGTCTTAGTTGACAGAGTTCATGAACTCTGTCAACCTGTCTTAGTTGACAGAGTTCATGAACTCTGTCCACATGTTTTAGTTTAGCTTAGATACACAGTCTATTTTTGAGAAAACAATAATTTAAATGGATTTTATGTAAAAGGGAACTATAGACATTAATAGGTTTTAATCTAAATGTACTATAGTAAGTTTTATAAAATACTAGGTGATGTTATGTCAGAATGGTTCGAGTTTTATTCTAGTAAAGGTGGTAAATTGGTATTGTGTTTTCTTTTGTTTGCAACATGGCTGGCTTGGAGAACATAATACCAAGAATTGTTACCATTATTAGATTGAAATTAAAGATCATTGTCAAACGAGGCCAATTTGAGAAACATGACATTTAACTCAATCATAATACTTAACAGTAAGTTTTTTTTGTTCTATGGGACAATGAGATTATTTGTAGATATAATTTATGTCTAGAGTAATAAAATTTCTGGTTTAAATTTGTAGTTTAAGAAATTGAAAACGATTATCAAATGGAAAATTTTGAAAACATAAAACATGAATTGTCAATTTTTATTTTATTGTCAATAATGAAAATATTTTCAAGACTTAATTTATGTTTCAGATATTAAGTTGTATTAAGAAGGTGAGAGAGATTCATGATTTATGCTTTAGGTATTAAGTTATGTATTAAGAAGGTAAAAGAGATTCATGATTTATGTTTTAGGTATTAAGTTATGTATGAAGAGGTTAAATAGATTCATGATTTATGTTTTAGGTATTAAGTTATGTATGAAGAAGGTAAAAGAGATTCATGAACTAATACACATAAAAAAAAACCTATTATTTAGTACTTAACTATATTGGTTCCATTCATTTTAAACATCAAAAACACCTAAAAGATTGACTTAATTTATGTTTCAGATATTAAGTTGTATTAAGAAGGTGAGAGAGATTCATGATTTATGCTTTAGGTATTAAGTTATGTATTAAGAAGGTAAAAGAGATTCATGATTTATGTTTTAGGTATTAAGTTATGTAGTGAAGAGGTTAAATAGATTCATGATTTATGTTTTAGGTATTAAGTTATGTATGAAGAAGGTAAAAGAGATTCATGAACTAATACACATAAAAAAAAACCTATTATTTAGTACTTAACTATATTGGTTCCATTCATTTTAAACATCAAAAACACCTAAAAGATTGGTACATTAATTCATCATGATGATAAATTAGGTAAATCTAGGTACTTGTTAAATAACTTAGTCTATTAAGTAGTTGGTTTTTAGAGTTCATAGATTTAACTTGTAGGATTTGAATATGTAATTAGTTGATTTGTCTTTAGGTGTAGGCATTATATATCAAATGGAAAGAGAGGATTCTTTAAGGCGAAAGCGTAGGAGGTCTTCACAATCTTCTGGCGTAGGTGGTACGAGTGATAATCGGAGGTTGTCAACCTCTCCTCGGGACTCTAATTTATTGTATAGTTCACACCGACAAGGTGAAAGGGGTACAAATGATTCCCCTGTATCTTCTATGGGAGAACGTCGATCTCGACCCTCTATTGGTACATATGAATATCAATCTTTGAACATTTATATATATGCAAATTGTTTTTTTGAGAGTGCAAAATTTGTAGTTGTGTTTAAACTAGACTTTGTCATTTGAAGCAGAGGATGGTTCGGAAGATGCTCCTAATTCTATAGGGAGGGAGACAGGGCAAACGAGGGAGACGGATGACGATGCAGAGCAAGGTTCTCAAGAGGCTCACCATTCGGCACGAGGTGATGAAGGTAGAGCTAGGACACAATATGTTGAATTAACTGAGGGTTGTACACCCATTACGACATATCCATCTGACCTACCTCGGGAGCTTCCATGGGAAGGTGGTAATCATCAAATGACTCTTGAAAGATGTAGATCTCACTATGAAAAGTTGCAAAATGATTTGTCTACTATGGATCTTCCTCCGGAGAGTAAACAAAGTTTGGAGATTGTCTTGGGATCATTGCAAAACTTCATTCAAGCATATGAGAATCTTGGGCCGACTACAGATGGTTTTGTAGATTTGATGCGAAGACGAAGGGATCAAGTGATGGGTCCAGACAAATGGGATGTTGTGAAAGAAAGAGTGACAAGAGAGCAGGCCAAATCAATGTTTAATTTCAAAGAAGGTTTGAAAAAAGATATGTTGAAAGTGCAATATTTCAAACATCCTCATCTGGCACACTTACTTTATGATCGGTTTCTTGCTGCCTATGGTCGTTTTCCATGGAACGATGAGGTTTCTCAGTATTTTGCTAGATTTTTTTATGCCGAGTTTTTTTTAAATATGAAGCCAGATTATACTGATGTTCATTCAAAATTTTATGGAGTTGGGAAGGGTCGAATATATGATCGAGAGGGTGCACATAGAGATCCTGCAACTCTTAGACCTCCGCCCCAGATATCTCGTCCACCTAGGTTGGTGGCATTAAAATCAGAGATGGAGCCCACATCTCAACTTGGGACGACAGCAAGGAATTTTGTTGGTGATGGGCTATCATCAGTATTAGTGGGAGTAGATGTGGGGTTGGTTAGAGAAAGGGCTCGTTCTGCTATTCGTCAAAAGTTTGTTTATAAAACTGATGATGAAATAGATGGAATTAGCATTGAAGATGTCAGGGCATATGCAAAGATTTGTCGTGACTTAGCAGCAAATGTTATATCCAACGACACATCGAGTTTGGGAGAGGTTCGTTGACTACATGATATGATTTGATTTGAATTAAATATTTTATTTATCTTGATTTTATTTTTTTTGTTACCTTATCATAGGTACATTATGTAAATGTTTAAATTGGTTGCAGTTTTCAAGAATGATGAACGAAAATTCTTTTCACATTTCAACTAGCGAAAATGTAGGGAGAGAGGTACATATTTATTATCAACATATTTGTACTTATGTTTGAATTTGATATATATATATATATAAATTATTATTTTTTGAATGATAATTTAACTGTGTATTTTATTGTTAATTTGACTCATCCATGCAGGTTTCTTTAGATACCAACTTTATAAATGATTTACCATCTATTGTGAGCTAATGTTTTTTAAATTTTTTGTTTGAGTTTTAAGTTTTAATTGGTATAGTAATTTTTTTGTTTTGTATTATATGTTTTATTTATTAATACAATTTAAATTTTAGGGTGGAGATATCGGTTCTTTGCTTAATGATGCAGATATTGGTAGAGAGGTAATTTCATTGATTGCTTTAATTTTGCTTTAATTTTGTTTTAATTTTGTTTACTGTTTTAATATTTTAATTTTTGTGGATTTAGATTTATGAGATTCATAAATTGATTTTATATATGGATTGCAGCTTGGGTCTCTCAAATCTTTTGGAGGCAAAGGAAAAAGTCCTTTGGAGGATGGTGGTGGACAAGCATTTGGAGAATTTGATGTAATATTGTTAATATTTGAATTGTATTTTGATATATTAGTTTAATATTTTAATTTTTTGATTATAGTTTAAGTAATTTAAATGATATGAACATAATTTTTTTTTACACATGTTGCAGGGAGGGTTGAGTCCAGGGAGAGGCTTGAGTGGAGGAGGGGGAGGCCCGAGTGGAGGATAGCACAGACATTTTAATTTTATAGTTCATGGTGTCCACTATTTTTTGTTGTTGATATGCATTTAGATTGGAAACATTTGTCTTGGACATGTTGAGGAGGTTTATTTTTGGACGAGATATATACATGTTCATGATTATTTTTTTGGAGATTATATACATATAAATTTTGAACTTACATATTTCGTGAATCATGGTTTTTAAATGATTTCTAAGTTTATTCTTGTTTATTTGACATATTTGGTGTTAAATTTAGTTTAAAATATGTATTTGCATGTTTGAATGAATGTTTGAATGAATGAATATATGTAAAACTGAATGTTAAGAAACATGACATTCTTGAATATTATTAAGTTTAAGAAATGTTATTTAGGAAGTTTAAAAATGGATAAACATATTAGGTTTAAAGTTCATAAATGATGAAGTTTTGATTGAAGTTTTAAAGGAAATTTTTAAAAGTGGATGTTCACATATAGGTTTAGAGTTTATAAATGAGGAAGTTATAATTGTTCGACATGAATGAATGATAGGTTTAGAGTTTATAAATGAAATTCAAGTAACCTGTTGAATGTTATTTTCAAGGATGTTATGAAGTTTTAGGAATGTTAGAAGTTTATAGAAATAGTTGTTCAACATTCAAATGAATGATAGGTTTAAAGTTTATAAATCAGGAAGTTTAAAAGTGATTACATTCAAACTTTAGAGATGTTAGGAAGTTCAAGAATGTTTGAAGTTTTAATGAAAATATGGATGAAATATAAAGTTTAAAAATGAAATTCAAGTAAGGTTGAATGTTATTTTCAAGGATGTTATGAAGTTTTAGGAATGATGTTAGAAGTTTTAGGAATGTTAGAAGTCTATAGAAATATGGAAGAAATAGAAAGTTTAAGAATGTTATATAAAGTTTTAGAGAATGATAGAAGTTTTGATAAAAATATTGTCTTTGAATGTTAGAATGTTTAGAAATGGTAGAAGTTTTCGTACATATCGACGAATCAGGAAGATTAAAAGTGATTACATTAAACTTTAGAGATGTTAGCAAGTTCAAGAATGTTTGAAGTTTTGATGAAAATACATGGATGAAATATAAAGTTTAAAAATGAAATTTAAGTTTGAATCTTCAAGGATGTTATGAAGTTTTAGGAATGTTAGAAAGTTGATAGAAATATGGAAAAAATAGAAAGTTTAGGAATGTTAAATATAAGTTTTGATAGAAAATATGGATGGATTAGGATGTTTTAAAGCAAATATATGTTAAGTTCAAATTTTGATATAATGGATTTTTAATTAATTTAATTTTTATTTACAATGTTCAGGTACATTTGATGCGGCTGAAATCATGGCAAATGGGGGTAACGGTTTTTTGTTTTTTAATCATAAGCGAAGATTCCAGGATTGTGAAGTTTGCGTTAAATTAGAGCAATGATTTTAAACAACAATTTGATGAATTTTCATTGATTTGTTGTAAATAATCATTTCTCTAATTTAGCATAAGCTTCACAATCCTGGAATCCTTGCTTGTGATTAAAAATCAACTGATCGTTATCTCCATTTGCCATGATTTCAGTTATGTGAATTTGCACAAGCGATATTTTAAATTAAAGATTTGGGACGGAGAACTTGGTGACAATTTTAAGACATCTATTTAAGATTATATTTATGGTGAAGTATGTATTAAAGAAACATGTTCGATGGATTAAAATAATACAAAATTTAATAGGTCTTTTTGTGATTTTTTGTTACTATCAATCAATCAAAAGTAAAAATTCGGGGCGGAGTGGGGATAGCCACATCCGTTATCTCATCCCTTAGTGGTCTAATAGACATATGGGGACCCGAATAAAGTACTTTTGAATTTACAAATTATATTTGAATTCATTTTTAAGCATGTTAAAGTACAACCATTTAAGTTTTCGTGTTAGTGGTCATTCAAGAAAATATTCATAAAATTTCAATGAAAAAATAAACCATTTAAGCTTTTGTGTTAGTTGTCATTCAAGAAAATATTCATAAAATCTCAGTGAAAAAATATACTGTGCACAACAATTTTGATAATTGGACAAAAAATATATTGCACACAACAATTGATATGGACAAAAATATAGATCAATTTATTTTTGATATGTAGTTAAAAACATCGCAATGGAATACCATCTTCAACTATCCGTTCATGGTCACATATGGATAGTTTCCATTTTTTGGTTTTTAACTATTTTTTTGATGGAACTTGTATCAATTTTATTCGAGATGCACATACTAAATGACTATATTGACAACATATAACATCGGGTTCATAATCTTGAAAGTAGACATAACTTTTAGTCATATGCGTCTGCTGAAAAAAGTAGCCTTTTAAAATGATGGATCCTCTTTCGTATGTATATCCGTTGTCGTTGTAGTCCTCCAATAATTTCATTTTTCCTTCTGTGCATCGCATCAAATAATATTTGACATTTTCGTTGTTGTCTACAGGTGCAATCACAGCGAAAACATCTCCTGTGCAAGTTATGATTGGTGTTAGCGTATTTAAATGAATTGAATCAAGACTACTTATGGCGAAGGATTAGAATGAACAATTGATTAAAAAGTCAAAAACAAGTTTATTACCTTCTCTTACGAGATCTGAAATTCTATCGCCATCAGACGATATTGCTATTTCTTCTGATTCTAATTCTTCAACACTTGCCAGTGGCATTTTTCCTTTTGGATTAATCTCTGTGTGTCTCCAAGCTTTTACGTAGTTGTTTGTTATGTTTTCACAAACTTCTGTAGACTCGACATTTTCAATGCAAATATGACAAAAGCATGATTGCTTTCTACTGTCAAATGCAAACACGTTGTGAAATGATTTTGTTTGAATAGAGTGAAGATCTCTAGTTCCATGTATGGTGCTAGCGTCATATGGTATTGATCTATTTATATCTTGGACCCCAACAAGCCAAAAAAATCTACACAATAAATAGTGTACATGTGTACTTAAATGTTAGTATATACATTTTTTTTAATTTTAAGAAATAATATAAATTAAAAAGATAGTGGACATACCTGCGCACGTCTTTTGATTGTTGATTATAATCATGGCTTAGATTTAATTTACACCATTGGACAACCTCTGCAGCTGAATGAAACCGTGCTGAAGAATAGTTCATTTGCCATCTTCGAAGTGCTCTTTTTACGCATGCTCCTGCACCATCATGCTCACCTTTTCCATGCCCAGTTTCAAAGAAATTCCAGCGATGTTTAATGTTCAGCGCTTTATGAAGTCGACATAACCAAAAAAATGATCGTGAAGATTTAAATTGACCCGCACATCCATCAGACCATATCCAATGCTCTTTGAATTTGACTTCGCGTTTTTTCAGTGAGTCATAGAAAATATTTTCTATACAATGTTGGACAAAATGTGTGTCGTGTGTACGATCATCGCTTATATAGAAGTGATATTCTTTAATCACATCTCGATTGTCACATGTGCTTTCAATGCCATCGATATCCTGTTGAGAATGTCTATATACAACATGGACAAATATCGAAACTTGGTCAGAGTGATAGTATTCACTCTGTATTTCGTTTTGTGCAGCAAATGTATAGTTTTCAGCAAAATCAACCACCGACAAAATTGTTCCGGGTGGAAAAATTTCACGAGACTGTTTGAATTGAAGATCTTGCCATCGTGCTCTATGTGAATGCTGGGTGTATTTATAAATTTCGTTTTCAAATTTTTTGAGAAAATCTGTGACGCATATCTTGTCTTCTAGCAAATCAATTCTTTTGGAATGTGAATCACTAGAACTTGTACTATAGTTGATGTATTCGTATCTCTTCCAATCAACATTTACATTTGACAACGATTGATCATTGTCGATAGGGTATTTATTGTGGAATAACACCAAATTTCCACAATGATGACAATGTTTTCCATTGACACATTTCTTTGAATAAAATACTTCATCGTGATTTCTCTCACATAAAATTTGAGATATGAATTCACGTATCGTTGGCGGAGGTGGTGAATTTGTCCAAAACATTTTACCAAATTCAAGAAACGTATCATAATATAACTGAAATTGCACATGATAACGACAACAACATGTATCACGTATAGTTATAGGTCGAACATACCATGGTTTTTGTTGCACAAATGTAGTGATTGATATATTAATTCCACGATGATCTTCCTTGAATTTATTGAACAATTGTACTTGTGTCATGTCCATTATATGTTTTGGTTGGCTTTCATATACATTTCGTGATATTCTTTTGCGTATCACATCTCTTGCATTTGGTGAAACTCGAGCATGTTCCAACCAATATTCTCGTACAATATCTTTAACCCCTGCTCCTAATCTATCTTTGTAAGGTTGTCTACAAATAATTGCCCAACAAGCAAGTTCATTATTTTCATCTATTTGCATTCTGAATTTTCTATGTTTGTATAATGTTTTTCTTGATGTTCCAACTGCTTTTGCTAGTTCTGTTGTCAAACGCTTTTGTTTAGTACTAGCTAAAAGAATTGCTGTATGAATTGCTTTACGTGCAGCACTGATATCTTTCTTCCTGGATTTTCCAAATTTTTTTATTGCATCGCCTATATTTTCCATCACATTTTGTTTCAATTTCGACTCTTTTGTTACTTTGTGAATACCCAATAACGATGTAGCACCTTCTAATTTCTTGGACACTAATAAACATCTCAAAATTTGTGCTTGTCCTGCTATTGAGTAATCTTTGAGAACTTCATCATAAAATTTTGTAGCACGATATCGTGCAACATGTATTGGTAGTTTTTCTCCATATTTGTCGCAATCAATGTCTTCTAACATTTCATCATCAATAGTAAAAGTACCTATACATCAAATTAAATTTAATTTAACATATATCAAAAAATAAAATTCATTATAAAAAAATGAATTTGGAAAATATATGATATATACATACCAGGTTCAATTTCTGGATTTTGAACTTGATCTTCAATATTGATTTCATCGACATTAGCATGTAAATCACTATTTACATCTTCTACAATGTTCTTTTCAACTTCAATTTGTTCTTCTTGTACTCTATTTTCAATTTCCATTTCTTCAACATTGTCATGTAAATCTGTATTTATATCTTCAATAGTTCTCTCTTTCGTTTCAGCAACCCTTTGTTTTTTGGCAATATATCTGAGTTTTTGTTTCTCTCTATTATCATCATCATCACGTTTACGATCAGCTTTTCTTTTACGATTTCTCTTATTGCCCATGGTTGTTTAATCTATAGACGATAAATTAAAGAATCATGTTACTTTATAGTAAAAACAAATACTTTCAATAAAAACTTATTTATAAATATATCTGGGAAAAAATCATTGTAAAAAAACAACTCTTTGAAAAAAACCCAATTTCAAAGAAATAAGAAGTACAAAATTACCTTGTAAAAAATCCTTTGCAAAATAAGATAACTATTTGAAAAAACTCCTTTCAAATAAATAAGAAGTGCAAAACTACTTTGGAAAAAAATCATTTGCAAAATACCTTAGCAAAACAACTATTTGAAAAAACCTCTTTCAATTAAATAAAAAGTGCAAAGCTACTTTGAAAAAAAAACATCCTTGCAAAGAACCTCCTTGCAAACATGTCTAAGAAAAGAAATATTTTGAAAAAACTCCTTGCAAATATCCCTTAAAAAAAACACTTTCAATGTGTTTTGGAAAAAAGAAGAAGAAACATACTTTGTAAAAATCTCTTTTTCAAAAAAATGTTTTCTTTGCAAATATACAGCAAGAAAATAAATATTTGGAAAAAACTTCTTGCAAATATGCCTTAGAAAAAAAATTTCTTCAATGTGCCTTTGGAAAAAAGAAGAAACATACCTTGTAAAAACCTCCTTTTGCAAAAAATGTCTTCTTTGTAAAAATGCAATAAAAAAGAGATATGTTGGAAAAACTCCTTCAATGTGCCTTTTGTAAAAAAGAAGAAGACATAGTTTGTAAAAACCTCATTTTGCAAAAAATGTCTTCTTTGTAAAAATGCAATAAGAAAATAGATAGGTTGGAAAAACTCCTTGCAAATATGCCTTGGAAAAAAAAACTCCTTCAATGTGCCTTTTGTAAAGAAGAAGAAGAAACATAGCTTGTAAAAACCTCATTTTGCAAAAAATGTCTTCTTTGTAAAAATGCAACAAGAAAAGAGATAGTTTGGAAAAACTCCTTGCAAATATGCCTTAGAAAAAAAAACTCCTTCAATGTGCTTTTTGTAAAGAAGAAGAAGAAACATACCTTGTAAAAACCTCCTTTTGCAAAAATTATATCCTCCTTCCGAAATTAGTTTGACAAAAAAATGCGAAGTTCAAACATGCGAAAATAATGAATTAACTTTACGTTTATTTATATGAGTATAATTTTTTTTTTTTTTTTTTTTTTTTTTTTTTTTTTTTTTTTTTTTTTTTTTTTTTTTTTTTTTTTTTTTTTTTTTTTTTTTTTTTTTTTTCCGGCCGACGAAATTTTTTTTTCGTTTGGTTATTCGGCCGAATAACCTTCGCTATAAGTTACGGCGCCGTTACGAAAAAAGTTGTTCGGCCGAACAATTGTTCGGCCGAACAATTCTTCGGCCGAATAATTTGTTCGGCCGAATAATATCTGAAACATGTCCGATTCAGAATTCTGCAAAATTTTCAGGTTTCTCCATTTTCGGAAGGAGAAAACCACCTCTTACACAACAAAACGAATGTCGAACTTCATACCAGTAGATTCATCATTGAATCTACTTTACGAGGGTATAAATTTTGTTGTATATAGATAAGAACTGATATTTTTTAAGTTTTATATTTGTAACATGTGTCGAGTTATGAATCAGCTCTTTAAAAAAACAGCGAAAAGAAAAATCCATAACTTTGTAAATACAACACCAAAAAAATCGAAGAAAATGTGGGTCGATTCATTGACGTGTCTACTTCAAAAGGGTGGTCGTAGATTTTTTGATTTTATAGCGGGTTGAGAGAAAAGTGGTGCAACAAAAAGGTTGTTGAAAATCGACTGAGTTTCCCCATGGATCGACTTTAAAAAAATATAATAATTAGTATAGAGGTCCACTGGATACAAACTTATAGTCACGCGTTAGTACATTGTGTGTAGATTGTCGTAGCATTTTCAGTTTTTGCAAAAGACAAGTCTAACAACGATTTTAGTGGTGCAACAAATCATAACTCTTTTGTAGTCTTTTCATTTTATAAGAACACACTGTCAAACATTTGCGAAATCGACATATCAAATCTTAATAAAAAAAATTGAAAAAATTATGAGTAGAAAGCTAACATAATTCTACAAAAGTTTTCTTTTTACGGCAAAGTGAAATTTTAAATAAAAATATCACTTTTGTTCGCCCGAAGTTGGAAGACATGAAAAAAACAGAATTATTTTCTCACGAGACCCCCCAAAATAGACACCCATCTTCATTTTTTCACCCATAATCTCATTTTATGCATTTGATACATTTTAAAAGAAGGTTTCCCCCTCAAAGAGACTTCTTATTTATCTCTTTATTCAAGTTTTGAGGCATTGGGTTATTGTTTCATATTCCTATTTTTATGTTATTTTAGGAATTTGGTACATAACATCGAGCCTTATAATATGTTCTAACCATTGTACTTAATCTTAAATTATCCTTGCTTTTGAGATATTGCCATCATATTTTCCCTCTATGTACTCAAGATGGAGCTCAAATTCTTCAAGTGTTTCTTGGTGACCTTTTATCTTTCTCATCTAAAGGTGAATGAAGGTGTTATCCATAAACTTCTTTCATCCTTCTTCAATTCTCATCTATATTTATGATTTGACATCTTTATTTATGTATTCTTTAACCTTCTTGTAAATCTCATCTTCAAGTCTTCTGGTTATCCTTACATTTATGATCTTGAATTATGCCTCTTGTATATGCATTTTCACATTCTTAACATTGTTGAAAAATCATTATTATGATTACATGACCTTTTTTTCATTTGTCTTTGAGCTAATTCTTCCTTGGAGTTATATCTTTCTTCTTTCCTTTGCTTAACTTTTATTGATTTAAGTTCTTAAATTCCTTAATAAATGCTTGATTAAGATCCAATGACTTGGGTAACTAATCATATGTTTCATTTTTTTCCTTGTATGTTTTTCTAATTCAAGTTCACTCTTTTGAAGTTATTCTATTACCCCCTTCAACTCATCTTTGATTTTTGCATATTTATCTCATATTCAACATAAAGTGTATCCATTTCCTTTTATTTTTTTTCCTCAATCCATCTATTTGAGAAAACCTTTTCAAATTCTTCCAACATGTAATATAAATTTGTCTCTATAAAGGCTCTTCTGCCACTCATTAGCTTCATCAAAGAGGTAAAAAATTATGTATAAAGCTTGACATGAAAATTTATTTATAAATCTTTTTTTCCAATTCTCCTTTGCAATATTCAACCATTACCTAGGATCAATACCATCTTTATCTCTTTTCAAAATTGTTATTTTCATTAGTGATCGTCTTAAACAGTTAGGGTCTTATCAAAATCACCAGCTTCTCATGTAATAAATTCACATTCATCATCACCAAATTACACCAAACTTTTTACCTTTAATTATTCTTTGTTGCCTCTTTCAAACATCTTTTGAATCACCACAATCTGAGTTTCCAATAAGGGGTTCTAACAATTTTAATTTGACTTACCTTTTAAAACCCCTCCATAAATGTATTTTCTTGAATTCCACTGGACTCACTCAATTTGGACTTCCAAGAGAAATTTACCATTTATTTGCTAAGCCCTTCTATTTTTATCCCTTGTTGAGAAAGTGTGGTGGTACATGTAATCACTCTAACAATTTTTGGTTAACAACTCTAGACTTTGGATTTTTAACACCTTTTTTTATCTTCTTTTAGACACCACTAGAATCACTCAACCATACCTCTCAATATTGATATATTTCTAATTTGGTAAACAGTAATAGTTTTAGCTATGTTTTAGGACTAGGTTGAAACCCTAACTCGTATGCATTGTAACTATGATATTCATGTACCTTTTTTGTTTAACGTTTTACCAGATATAGAAAAACAAGTCTTCATTATATCATTCATTTGTCACTCAATTTGCAGATCCATAGAAAATGTTATTGATCAAATAAATCAAGGTGCAATTTTAACGTGCCAAACCATGAATCAATTGCTCTAATACCAAATCTTATGAACCCAATAAATAAAATATAATGGTAAACTTGCATACACAAAATTTATACCAACTAATAGAAGCATGGGACACAAATCCCAAAAGTAATATGATGAACACTTGCATAATAAATCCTTATACATGAGGAGAAGAAATCAAATCATAATCATAAGTTAATATGTACAACAACTCATTTCCATGTTTGCCTAGTATTAGGTGGACCTACTATTTACACACACAAAACCACATTTAAACCTCCATGTTGGTCACATTGAGCTTGTTATATATTTCAAAGGATTTAGAACTATTCAATTTTATTTTTCCACATAATCTATCACTACCTTAGAGGTCCTAAGAGTTAATTCCTAATTGTGATAAACATTTGTTCTCGATTTTGATATTTTTATATTTTACATTCATCTTTCATTATTTTCATATTTTAGAACAACATTTTTGTTTTCCAAAGCAAGTCTAAATCACTTGATAGGTGAAATCCAAACATCGCTTTGAAACATATTTCCCCAATTGCTAAGTGCACTCCACTATTATATCCAAAATCCATCATAGGTGAATTTCTATTCCTTGATTGTTTTTATATAGGCTATTTGTGTCCTTAACATGTCTTCCATTAGTCAATCCACTTTCTATGGTCTTCAATACTAAAGTTTGTTTTTGTTCACAAGTTATTAATAATATCATTATTTGTTAGTTCGATATATCTACCACTTATGATGACTATGGGAAACACAATGATCCAAGCACAAACAAGAACCACTATGCACAAACTACCTTAGTTCCCTATTTGCACATGCCAATGCTTGCACCCTAACACTTGGACATCCCCCAAACCAAAAATACAAACTAAGGTCAAGAGGTAGCGCCCTTGGTGGGGTCTAAGGGGTAGTGATCATAACACCATGTGTACCTAGCTCTAGAGCTTGTGTGACAACTTCAAACATTGTGCATGTACACTTCAACATTATGTGCACATGCCTACAACCAAGAATCCCCATTGTCTTGTCATTTAAGCCAATGAAAAAAATCCAACTATTTCTATAATGACGTATTAGTACCATCTATATAAATACTTGTATCATATATATTGATAAATTATTTATATATTTTCTTTTAATAGCCACCTAGTGAACATGATTCTACCCTAAAATTCTCTTTAAAACTTTAGCATACATGATTTTTAAATTAATGTGGACATTCCACTAGAAGGTTTGGCACAACATACCTTAGAAGCTGATGAAATATAATGCAAAGCTATCCTCTATTATGCAATGTATGTTTATATGATTAAAATATAAGATTATAATATTAAAATGGAATGTATAAGCATATCACTCGAAATATTGAAACTGACTAAGAATATAAAATTAAACTACAACAATAAAATGGCCACACTATTCACATACCTTAGAAGTTGATGAAATATAATACAAAGTTATCCTCTATTATGCAATGTATGTTTATGATAAAAATCTAAGATGATAATATTAAAATGGAATGTATAAGCATAGCACTCAAAAGATTGAAATTAACTAAGAATATAAAATTAAACTACAACAATAAAATGGCCACACTATTCACATAATATACACAAGATGTACCTAGGAAACCCAATATTGGAAAACATGGTGAGGAAAAGAGGACTATGCCTTCCTCATTTTTTCTCAAATATAAAATGCAAATAAAATGAAAGATGGACTCATTATGGAATTTCAATAGAAATCGTGGCCTGAATCACTACTATAAGGTATTCTACTTCCTTTGCAATGCTCATAATATCCCACTCCTTTGCTCTGCTCATCTATGGAACAACAAATCAATACAATAAGAACAAAACCCCTTCATTTCCTTATGGCTTAGTATTTAACGTGTCTTGATAATCATCAGAGGTTAAGGTTGGGGTTTTTGAATGTGTCAACTCCTTATTAAGGTTAAGATTTTCATCCCTTTAGAATCTTATTGAAATTACATACAATACTAGCTCCACATGTGTGAATAATAGGAGTTAACATGGCATTGACTTGGTACCATGGTGGTCAAATCAAAGGTCAACTTATGAGAGGTATAAATTCTACATACACACTGATTAAGGTTACCTTTGGATTGTTGGAAACCTCTCATTGAGTAGAAAAACTACACGTGAGAGGCATAATTTTGACATATAGACCCTAATTGAGGTTACCTTTGGATTGTTGGGAACCTCGCAATGAGTAGAAAAACTTCATAAGGATATAAATTTAGTTTGGAAATGTTCTTTTCCCAAAAACACTCGTTTAATGTATATAACATGCTTTGAAAGTTTTAGGACCCCAAATCACCAAAATATGATGTGGCCTTAAAATAGAACCTGCAAGTCCATGGCTCCAATTTTGCACCTACAAAATACCCCAAAAAAGAGGTGAATTATATAGTGATTTAATAATTTCTAATGTCTCCATCCTTGTTGGTTGTACTATCATGTTTCCACCCCCAAATTTGATTATTAATGGAAGGTATATAATGCCATATATTTGCCTCAAATGTGAATGTGTATGTAACTAGATATCAAAGCTAGATTGCATCATGTTCATGGTTACTTCTAAAAATATGAGCTCTCTTGGGCTTGGATGTCCTTTGTGCCAACACATCTTGGGCTCTTGGTGTACATATTATTATCATAGCACAATTCATGTTTACCAAAATGAGATCATCGATGCCTATGTTGGAATAGAACCTATTTTTGTTTCAGACTAGCCACCTACTAGACATATGAAGATAAGAATGGTTGACTCTACCAAAATGCCCTCCGAAGATTTTGTAGAGACACCACAAGTTTTGGACAGGGAATTAGAGAAATAAAGGATTGAATTTTCATCCAATCTTGTGAACTCATGTTGGAACTTAGTTCCTGTTATCACTCCAGGAAACTACCTAGGGTTATAAGCTAGGTATGCCTGGTAACTTAAGAAAATATGTTTTTGTATCTTTTGAAAAAAGGTGGATCAATGGGATGACTAAATCAGAGTACAGTATTTAGACATTCAACATGTAAACAGATGAAACAGTGCCTTCAAGAATCGATTGATCAGCATATAATATCAAAGGTGGATGAAGAAAACATGTAGCCAAACCAATACAAAGTAGGGCTCGAGATACATTCAAAGAACTGGAATCAAGCTGTGAGCTAAACAATGTAAAGAAACATTCACATTCGAAGCTAGACAACACTGATACAGTGAAAGAGAAAAATGACAACTGATATCGAAACTGAAGGAAACCTGTGATCTATATTAGCATAAGAAAACTGAATAAAGTAGCCAATTATTCCATCCAAAATCGAACCCCCAAAAAATGTCTTGGTTCTCAGGCTTTATAGCCTTTACAAAGCAATTTCCAGATCCTAAAAAACGTGGATCTGTTTGAGTTAACTAAAACAGTGTAAATGCAAGAGATAGATGTGATTGCTTGAATCAAGGAATGATGAGTGTGATCTCCTCCTTTAGTGCTCGGTGTTTGATGAAGTGAAGTAGCCTCCCAAGGCTCGGTGAACTTCAATTAAGTGCATGTAGATTCGACCTTAGTGATGTGGCACGAGATCTTCAACTTGTCTCCTCAAAATATGCCAAAAACAAAGCAAAATGACCACTTAACTGAGATCTTGTTTGAAACTCCTTTAGATACTGATAGCATAATTCATAACTCATTTGTTTTGACCGATCTCCTGTCATTCCAACTAGAAAATCCGCGATCTGGGCGAAAAATAGAGAAAACTGACAAAAAACAGGCTTTCGGCAGCTAACAGTGCTGCCGATTTCATGACTTATCTGCCGAAAGCTGGCTTTTCGGCAGCTAATGAGTGTTGTAGAAACCCGCCTAAGCTGCCGAAAGCCTGTAGAATTCCAAAAATAACTGCCTTCAGCAAAAATCGATTTTCTCCACCGTCCGATGTCCATTTTGGCTGTTCAAATAGTCGATTTTGATCTACAGAACCTAAGCTATCCACTGGTGCTTTCAGATTTGAATTTGGAGTTAGGGAAGGCCGTCAAAATCGCCCCGCAAGATCACGTGGTTTCAGCAAAAAATTCCTCCAATTTTCTGTTACAGGTCTGTGTTATTAACGTTTTGCCGAGCTCCTCTTAAATCGAATCAGAGGGTTAGCTACCTTTTCAGTTGATTAGAGATACCCTTCCTTTGGAGTCTCAGTTATTTGTTGAAAGAAGGAGTTCGTTTATGATTCCTGATTTGTAGCTGAAGATTTTTAACCACAGACTTGAGATCTTGGATGTGACAGGTAACGGTATGAGATCATAGGCATAGCTGCTTGGAAAACTGAGACTCGCACTGATGAAAACCGCCTGTGAACCGCTGCTCTACTCTGATGAAAAGCCACCTGGCTGAAACAGGAAATTCAACTGCACGAAAACATGAAGACACCTCGAGACTTTGGCTTATGTTTGTTCACTTTCGGCAGCTTATGACATCACACCTCATGATGATCGTTTAACATGCGCTCTAATCTTCCTTTCGGTGGCTAAAACACAAGCTCTCTTGATGTGAAACTGAGTACGGACCCGATCTTTTAAATTTTCTTATAAAAACCTTTTCGACAGCTTATGTATTTTCTATTAACGCCTTTAGCTGCCAAAAATGGGCCCTTTCGGCAGCTAACTGGCTCCTGCAAAACAGAGTTAGCTGCCGAAACCTGTTTTTCGAATTTTGAAGCCCAAGACTCATAGAAATAAGAAATTTTAATTTTACCCATTCTATCACCCAAAATGACGGTGGTCAATTTGGGAGATAACAGTTCCACTATGACAACCCTCTATTCTAAAATCCAACACCTTTTAAGGTTTAATTCACGATAGATATCCTTATGTTTTAGGGTGAGACCAATGCTATTGCATTGAATAATTGGTTGCAATAATTGGAGTTACATTACCTTGTCCATATTTGTGGAGGTTGTGTGCAAGGAGGTATATCTCCTAAATCACTATGATGGTAAATATATACAATGGAAATCATAGCATGGATATAAAGATCATATTGGGACATAACAATTAGTTTCATTCTTTGATGGCTTATTTTATTGTGCATGACATAGAACATAACAAGATTGTAAAGTATGTCAATGATCTTCCACACTACATTTGTATCAAACTAGATTTTTTCCACTTGATCACACATATCAACATGCCTCCAAGATTGAGGAAAAGTTTAGAATTAAGTGAAAGCAAATAAGCATGAAGCAATTTGTACCAAGGCACAAGACCATGTTTACAAGAAATGCACAAAACACCCATGTGCCTTAGATGCAATGTAAGGTCTTTTCTCCATACTTCTCTTCGATGTCTTTTCCATAAGTTGTTCCAGAAAGATTGAAGTCTTAAGTAGTTAGAGAAGGACATGGTGATCTTGACGATAGATTGGTAGGAATTCTAAAGAATATTAAGGGTGTGAAGGTGCAAGTCGGAACTACGAGGGTCAGTGAATGTGGTACAACAAAGGATTTGTCTAGGTTTATTGCAATGACTTAATCCATTTGCAAACACAAGTGCATTCATGTGCAACTAGATAAGGTTAAGATGGTGATAGGCATTAATGTTCAAATCATCGAGATGGAGGGCTTAATGGTAATGACCATTGTTGGAAGGCTTATGGGTAAATTTGTGAAGGGGGAGATTCTCAAAGCTTGGTTGTCTGAGCAATACAAATCCATATTGGGCTATGTCCGGAAGTTCCATTTGCCGGTTCGAGGATGGATAAGCTGCATTTTGAAATGTGAGTATGTTGGAGCATAGGCCGCAGCTATGGCAAAGCTGCCAATTTTGGGGAAAAAGCACTAATTTTTGAAGGAGAAGTGCTAATTTTAAGGAAAAGCACCATTTTTGGTGGAAGTGAACAGTGCGCGGTACGGCGTCAGATGGACGAGCTCACCGCAGAGTGCGGACCGGAAATCGCGGAGCTCGCGCGCACAAGCCAAAGAAGATTAAAGGTGGCCGAGTAGAAAGCTCAACCACCACAGTAAATGAAGGAAGCGACGGAATAGAGGGCTCAACTACCCTCATTTAAGGCAAAGTACAGAAGTTATGGTTGCTCAGACCAAGGAAGAGCAATGGGCCGAAGCATTGAAGGCAAAGGACGAGGAGCAGAGAACGATGAAGCGACGCCCATACCCGCGATCTGCACCGGAAATCACGGAGCCTGCAGGAAGCTGCTACGTGACTGCAAGGGGGTGCCTACAGGACACCTAGCCGTGTCAATGGTTAGGGTTTTTGGGGATCATTGTTGGGGAAAGGCCCACAGTTTTGTAAAGGTGCGACCCTCAGGGCCACCTATATATATGTGTAATTGTAAAGGGAAAAGGGTTGGATAGATTAGAGATAGGTTGGTTAGAAGGGTTAAGGAGTTAGAGAGTTGGATAGCTGTAGAGCTAGTCCCTGAGTTGCAGACAGTCTAAGTTGATGTCTAAGTCATTGTAATCTCTGTAGAAGAGAGTAGATCTAAGAGAAGGGCTCCCAGCTGTGTGCGTGGAGTTTCCCAGAAAGATCTAAGGCTGCAGCTGTGTGCACAACGGAACTGTGTAATTTCCATCTCGAGATAATATAAGATACAACTCCCGTGGACGTGATTTCCTCGTCGAGGCGAACCACATGATTCTTGTTGTTATGGTGATGTTTTGCGTGAATGCATGTCTATGTTTTACTATCTATGTTTACATGAATGTTTCGTTATCTTTATGAATGAGTATGTAAAGTAAGTCCTTGAAGCTCCCCTAGAAGTTATACTGTGCAGTGTCGAAGGATCCTGTGGGTGCGCTATCGCCGCAATGCTTAAGGAGTGTGTTATTGCATCGAGGCGCAAGGCAAGAGGTGATACATAGTGTATCGGACGTAGCGGGAAAACGCCTCGTGCGCAGACGCGGAGAAACTGCGCAGCAAGGCAAGGAAGAGTGAGTTCACGCGCTGTAGCGCAGTGAGGTCTGCGGAAGAGTAAGACGTTCCGCTCCAAAGTATCCTCCCAGTTGGGAAGGGAGAGGACTAGTCTCCACATCGCCTAGGTTAAGGAAACCTGATTCCTTAGCCCCCCATAGCCACTTCGGGTGAGACCTCGAGCTGCTGCGCATCCCGTTGCCGAAAGGGCCAGTGCGCTAAGGGGTGTTTGTTGCTGCGCATCCTGAAAACCTGGGTCTGTCCAGAAAGCAACCAACAAATGGTTCTGTTGCCTTGAGACTTGTTATTCCAGCGACGTGCAAGATTGATGCGAAGCCTAGAGAAAAAGGAAGCCAGCAAATGATTCCGCCGCCGACTTTAACCCTATTATTTTGAAGGCAATGTGGTGCTGGAATCCCACAGCTAAAGAAATTCAAGAGTGGTTCGATTCAAAGGCTAGAGAGTTCGCTGAACGTGAAAATAGAATCCCTAGGCTTCAGACAGAGGATTGGTTGCAGAAGCATATTTATACTGACCTTCACGAAATATTCTTTGTAACATTTGCAATCGAGTTGCATGAGTGGGTATCCAAGTTAGCACATACTGGACCCACTGTGCATGTTGATCAACCTATCGTTTGGTCGCCTGAGTTAGTTAGCACTGTGAAGCGGGTAGATAATCCTTTGTCCCGCGCAGTAGACTTTTGGTTGAACAATCTGCTGGAAGGCTTCATCACCGAGTTTGCGGTAGATATGAGAAAGAGCTTCAGCGAGGCTGAGAGGAGCTTCTTCAAAGCATACAGGGGTAAGTTCTTAAATTCTCTGAACCTGTCGATTAAAATGCTCTTATATGAAAAAGGAAAACTATGCATAGCTTCCGATGAATAGCATAGACAAGTAATGTCCGCGGATTCTGATAGTGATTTTGAAGCTATTGGTTGCACTCGTAGTGGAAAACGGTATAAAGTAGGCCTTGACCAGCATTCTTTTGAGTCTAGCCCAGAAGATAGTCGAGCTCGTAGATCGAGCCATATAGAGAGACAAGGGAGTGTTCATATCCCTTATCACCCTTTTACACCGCAAAATCCAGACGGGGCTCAACATAACCCCGCAGTAACACCTTCTAGTAGCCCGCACGGTACTTCTAGTACCTCAGCTCCACCCTTGTTTAACCATCCTGGAGGCAGTGCCACAGCACCTCCACGTCAACTTAGCGTAAGAAGGATGGGTGATGACATGAAGCTACCAACCTTTAGAGGAACAGGGCTAGAAGACCCTGAACAGCACTGGTTTCTATGTGAAGCCATTTGGACGATTAAGCAAATTAATGATGATGCTGTTAAGTTGGTTCAATTAGCAACCACACTAAGAGAGAGAGCCTTAACCTGGTTCATGAAGTACTCAGCAGCACAGAATAGGACGCTTGCTGATGTAAGAAATGCTATGATTAAAGAATTCAAGAAACCTAAATCAGAATCACAGTGCATAACAGAACTCAAAGACATAAAACAGTTACCTACAGAGTCAGTATGGGACTTTGACCAGAAGTTCAAAGCCTTGATAGATCAAGTAAGCTTTGAGTTTGCACCGCAGCAGCATAAGGAATGGTTCATTACTGCGCTGCTTCCTCACATTAGACTTCCTCTTATGCAACAGAATCTCACTACACAAGAACAAGCTCTAGAGATGGCTATGAAACTAGAAGCTTCACCAATTGCTGGAACAAGAAACGATGTTGCGCAGTTGCAGAACCAAATAGCAAACCTAACCTTGCAAGTGCATGACATTAAGAAAGGAAAGGATGTTAAAGAAGAAATTTGGTGTACAAAGTGTAGAGCACAAGGACATTCAAAGGACCATTGTCCTGTTTTCATAGATTATATTGCAACTGGAGCACCTAACCCTTTACCACAGGCATAGGGGCCTTGGTGTGAAATCTGTAGAACTAGAGGCCATAGACCACCAGAGTGTCACTTGTTACAGAAATATGTACAAACTCCAAAGAATCTATATTGCAATTTCTGTAAATCAGTAGGCCATGATGAGAACAATTGTAGAGCCTATGAGCTCATGATAGAAAGAAAACATGATGTTTATAGAGTACAGTTAGAACCACAAGGACCCACAGTAGGTCCACAGTATGACCAAGCTCGCGAAGGCCGAGGAGGAAATTACAGGGGCCGTGGACGCGCAGCAGGTTTTGGTCGAGGAAGAGGACAGATCACTTGTTATAACTGCGGAGCTCAAGGCCATTATGCAAGGGATTGCCAAAATCCTACAACCATCTGCAGATACTGTAAATCTTATGATCACGTCATTGAAGAATGCCCTCAGTTGATGGCCAAGATGCAAGAAAAGAAGCCACAGGTTAACCAGAATATTCAGTTGATTGCAACAGAAAAAAGAGAACCAGATCCTACAGTTAATATAGTGACGCGCAGTGGAGCAACCACTGGTGCGCCAGAGTCGGGAACTGGAAAGCCAACGACGCAATGGGTGCGCCGCGCTAATATTAAGTCATCCCCGCTTGACCTACAGAAGCAAAAAGAAGCATTTAAGCAAGCTCAAGAGTATTTCTCAGATCCGTGAGCTTCAAGTTCTGTCGCAATTCCGCATAATGATATCAGACCGCATGTGCCACGTCGAGAGAACTGGGTACAAGAGCAGGCCACTACATCTGGAATGCCTGAGGAGGAGGATGCACTAGGCAGTGTTCATGCTTTCCTGAGAAACTGCTTAAAGTTGTTGCGCAATGAAAAAGCAACTATGGAACTCCAACACTTGTTGGATCAGTGTCAGCAATCTGCTTCGATGAATACACTGCAGCGTGTTGTTCATCAGATTGGGAGTCATGCTAGAACTGGAAGAGAGATGAGACTCACAACGCAGATTGGAGCATTTGAAATGGATGAGGTCATTTTGGATTTAGGATCAGAAGTTAATGTTCTCACCATGCAGTTATGGGAACAGATGGGTAGCCCTCAGCTTACCATATCTCCTATCCAGCTAAGACTTGCAAATCAGCAACGAGTTTCTCCATTGGGCAGATTACCCAATGTACCCATTGATATTGAGGGAGTAAAAAGTTCTACAGACTTCGAAGTAATCAAAATTCTGGATGACAGTAGACCTTACCCAACACTTTTAGGCATAGACTGGGCATTTGATAATTTGGTTGTCATTAATTTGAAGAAAAGACAGATGATCTTTGAGGATGAGCAGATCAGGGTCATTGCACCGCTTGATCCCCTTCAAGGACCACGGTATATTGAACCCATTCGAGCAGAAGAAGAAGCGTGCCACATGGAAAGTTTGTATCAGATGACTGCTAGTCATAATGATTATGTCAATCCCACAGCGGACGGCCATATCAGCTGGCGATGCGATAGCTCGTGCGCATCAGATTCGAAAGCAGGATTGGAAAACTGGCAGAATCGCTTACATGAAGTTTCTACAAGGCGTTGCGCCAGGATGACTAAATCCATTCGATGGATTGGCACAGAATTGAATAACACCCCAACCTTTGATGGTTTAACTGGAGTAAGTGAATTCATACATGCATATGAACAAGAAATCCCAGACGAACAGTGCATACAAGCATTGGATATAGCACTGCGTGCTACACCCGCGAGATGATGGGGTGCGCATAAAGAAAATATCAACACTGTCGCAGGTTGACACTACGCAAATTTCAAGAAACTACAGCAGGAGTTTTGCGCAAATATGATGGACAGAGTGACCCCAGGACACACGTGAAAGCATGTATTCAGCAATGGTCAGATATTCCAGAGGATGAGTGGGCTCACCTATTCATCCACACGTTGGATATAGTTCCGAGGAACTGGTACACTGAAACAGAATTGCGCAGAGGCACTATCACATGGCCTCTTATGATTGAAAGTTTTCAACTCACTCTTAGTTTTGAGTCAGAACATCCAAGCATCGATCAGGCTCTAAAGTGTATTAAAAAGAAGGTATTTGAACAATGTTCGTTACCAGAGTATTCTCAACCAGACTGGGCTGTCCAGATGGAACATGCCCTGGAATGCTATAATTTCACCGCTAAAGAAGAGGATGATGATCCTCGCAACATCAATATTCCAGAGTCAGAAGGGACGCGCAAAGTCGAAGGCCCTCAGCTTGATATCCCTGCTATTACAGAACACATCAAGCTCAAGAAAATCAACATTGGTACAGAAGCTGAACCCAAGGTTGCCTCTATAGGAGATTATTGGGATGATGAAACTGTTGGCCATATTGCAGATCTACTACAAGAGTACTAGGATATCTTTCCTACCAAGTTTACAGAAATGAAAGGCATCCTAGGAGACTTAGGAGTTATGCGCATACCTTTGAAAGCGGATGCTAAGCCAGTAAAACAGCGCCCGTACAGGTTAAACCCGCGATATAAAGAAAAGGTCAGAGAAGAAATTGATAAGATGCTCACAGCTGGTATCATTGAGCCAGTAGAGGAAAGTGATTGGATTAGTCCTATGGTGATACAAGAGAAAAAGAAAAAGGGTGAAATAAGAATCTGCGTGGACTTACGCAAGCTCAATGATGCATCAGCGCATGATCCATTTCCTACGCCCTTTACAGATGAAGTGCTTGATAATGTTGGAGGACAAGAAGCTTACTCCTTCACTGATGGATTTTCAGGATACCATCAGATCAGAATCCATCCAGAGGACCACCATAAGACCACTTTTGCGACTGAATGGGGCTCATTCCAGTATACGGTAATGCTCTTTGGTCTTAAAAATGCTCCTGCTATCTTCTCTAGAGTCGTTGTTGCTGTTTTTAAAGAATTCATCCATAAGTTTCTAGAAGTCTATTTTGATGATTGGATTGTCTTTGGTTTATTGAAGAACCATATAGGGAATCTAAGGATGATGTTAGAAAAATGTAGACAGTATCAGATCTCCCTGAACTTAAAAAAATGTATATTCTGTGCTCCTTTTGGTATTTTGTTGGGTCACATTGTATGCAGACAAGGACTCATGATGGATCTTGCGAAGGTTGCCATCATTGCTAACTTTCCTGCGCCCAACTCAGTCAAACAATTGCGCACTACATTGGGACATACAGGATACTACAGGAAATTTATCAAAATTTACGCAAAGATCACTGCGCCTATGGAAAGACTGCTGAAAAAGGATTCGAAATTCCAATGGATAGAAGAATGCCAACAGAGCTTGGACACACTTAAAGAAAAGATGATCACAGTGCCTATTCTAGTTTTCCCAGACTAGAGAAAACCCTTTCATGTTCATGTAGATGCTTCTTCCATAGCATCGGGGGTTGTACTTACACAACCGGGAGAAGGAGGTATCGACCTCCCCATTGCTTACTCTAGCAGAAAGCTGTCCACAGCTGAGAAGAACTACACCACTACAGAAAGAGAAGGACTAGCTATGGTGTATGCCTTACAGAAGTTCAGACACTATCTATTGGGTGCTCATTTTAAAATGTACACTGACCATTCTGCTTTGAAGTACTTGGTCAATAAGCCAGTGTTAGGGGGGAGAATTTGCAGATGGTTACTCCTTTTCCAGGAGTATGATTTTGAGATTATTGTGAAGCCAGGTAGATTGAATGCAGGACCTGACCATTTATCTAGGATAGAGTCAGGGGAGGAACCTACAAATTTGGAGGACAATCTGCCTGATGTGCAGCTATTCTCTATTCAAGCAGCTGATGGATATTATTCCAACATTCTTGAGTTTCTCACTACAGGGCAAGTGCCAGTTGAGTTCACAATACAGCAGAAGAAACAACTTGTTGTCAAAGCCGCATACTTCACTTTGATAGCAGGCCAACTCTATAAGTTGGGCCCTGATGAAGTCTTGCGCAGATGCATTTTACCGCATGAGAAGAACTCCATAATCGCAGAAGCGCACTCAGGAACCGCAGGAGGCCATTTCGCAGGAAAGCCGACTGTGCAGAAGATCTTAGCCGCAAGTCTTGCGATGTGTGCCAGCGAACAGGAAAACCTTCCAAAAGAGATGAAATGCCGCTAAGACCCCAGATAACAGTGCGTGCTTTTGATAAGTGGGCCATTGATTTTGTGGGACCTATCAACCCACCAGGAAAGAGAACCAGCGCAAGGTACATCATCACAGCTACTGAATACCTCACCAGATGGGCTGAGGCGAAGCCAGTCAAGAATTGTGACGCTGTCACTGTCGCGCAGTTCATTTTTTAGAATATTGTCACTAGATTTGGATGTCCACTAATTCTAATGAGTGATCAGGGCACACATTTCCTGAACGAGACTATAGAGGCCCTTACTGAAGAATTCCACATTAGTCACCACAAGAGTACACCCTACCACCCTCAAGCTAATGGTACGGTGGAGGCATTCAATAAGATTCTGGAGAATGCCCTGACCAAGATCTATAATCAACAAAGAGATGATTGGGACCTTAGAGTCACAGCTGTGTTATGGGCTTACAGAACTACATGCAAGAAACTAACAGGTCACACACCTTTCAGTTTGGTGTATGGACAAGAAGCAGTTATGCCCATGGAATACATTGTTCCCAGACTCAGAATTGCTGAAATTACAGAAATGGTAGATACTGATACTATGAGTGAAAGACTGTCACAATTGGTTGCCTTAGAAGAAGACAAACTTTTAGCTGGATTCCATCAACAAGTGCAGAAGGCGAGACTGAAGGCTTAGCATGAAAGGCATATTAAGAATAAAGTCTTTCAGGAAGGAGACTTGGTACTCCTCTATGATAGTAAATTCATCAAGTTTCCAGGCAAGTTTCGTGTACATTGGTTAGGCCCTTTTCAAGTGATGAAGATAACCGAAGGAGGAGTAGTTCAGCTTGCTAAGCTTAATGGAGAATTGTTGCCCACAATGGTCAACGGGAGTCGGCTCAAGCTTTACCGCGACGGCCACTCCGCCCTGTCGACCTAATCAATTGCCAAAGTTGTGCAGATGTCCAGTGTAGTTGAAAGAGGCATCGCACTTATCAGTCTACATGGAAGTCGCGAGACTTGCTTCAGTCTCTGGCTTCCCGCGTAGTTCCTCAAAGCATCCGCGCAGCCAATAAAGTCTGTTCTGAGCGAGCCTGTTGTCACTCTTGCGAAGTCCTCCGGGTTGTCGAACTCTCGCTCTTGCGGATTTCTATGCTGTCTAGTTGTCACTTGAGGAATTCTCACCGTGGAGCCCTCCATATGCACAGTTACCCATGCTAAAGTTACTCGCCGAAAATTTGAAAATTTGAATTACGGAAGTTCTGTAGCCGCGTCTGAGTCTTAATGAAGGATGAGACCGCTAATTAATTGTAATTGCTTTGACAGATTCGGCTTGATTTCCCGAAGATCCGCATTTAATTAAGGAGCCAAAGGACTTAGCTTATCTCTCAAAAAGGATGTCAGAACCCGTCCATCACATTTAATGCACCACAGAGGCGCGGGTGTAGGGGGGTTGTCAACTCATATGCATAGGCGCCTACGGTTATTAGCCCCACTTGTCCGCATTTACTACCGCCTTTAGCTATAAATACCCCTCATTCGTATATGTTTGGGTTACTTTCCTCGAGTTGTATAGTTGTCTTGTTTGAGTCTAAGTCATTGTTTTCAGAGCTGTGTCGTGCAAACTGCTCCCTTTGCTTTCAGATTTCGTATCCTACGCTGTTCCGCCCTTGTCTGATCAGTGCTAAGTCGTGTCTGTAAGTTCATGACGGAGAACCTGTCAACTGAAGAATTTGTCCTTCAGTTTAGACGCAGAGGTTTAGATTTTGGTATGGGTACTCTGATCAAAATCGTCGAGCTTCCTGATCCCAGACAGTCCCTGGGCACAAGGGCGTCTCAACCACACCAGCCGGAGGAACCCGTTCCAGAGCCCTTGGCCACTATGGTTAACTACATTCCTCCGTGGCTAGATGATGCACCCGAGGTGCGTATCCCCAAGAATGCTAAGTATTCGATTCCGTTGCCACCAATGGCGAAAATCGTGCACAAAGAAGGACCCCTGCTCGGACATCTCCCGCTTGTTAAGTTTTCCGATTATAATTTGGGAGATTATAGAACCTATCCACAGTTCACACCAGATCACCATCTAACAGTGGTCCATAATCCTGTTAAGAAGATCGACGAATTCGTCCCGCAGGAATTCGCAGTAAATCTGGAGAGGCTTGGATTGTTGAACCTGTTGAAGCTACCGCACTTCGCACTTCGGGCGTAGCAATGAAGTTAATGCGGTTGTTAAGGTCTTGTTATCCTGTGTTCATGGTGGTTATTTGTGGCTAGGGAGGCCAATTGATTTGAATGTGGACCTGATTCACCGAATTACCGGCCTATCTAAGGTTGGTAAGGACCCCAACGCCCATTTCGTTGGTAAAGACAGGGACCGGAAGCTTGCTGCACAGGTGGTGCAGAAATATTAATTTTCGTGAGGAGGTCGGGCTTATGACCTCACTACAGTAGAAGATGAAGCACTGAGATTCACAGGTAGTCTGCTCGCAGGAAAACTTTTAACGAAGTGCCGACCCAAAGAAGTCCCTGGAGCTGTTGTAGAGCTCGCAGTCGCAGCTGCGGAAGGAGAGCAGTATAAATGGTCTCTCTTCCTCCTCAATACATTCTTGGACAACTGCCGCAACGTTTAGGACACCGCCAATCAGCTGTTCCATTTTTCTTGGCTCCTGATCTTGTGTGCCTTTGTCGGGTGGAAGGAACCGCCCAACACTCAGTTTCTTCCGCGCCATTCAGGAGAGGTTACAGGGATGCGCTATGTTAACCTCTCGGATTCTAATAATCTCGTGAAGCGCAAGATGAACCGCGCCGTATTCTTTGAGTACTAGAATATCCTCAGGGATACCATCCTGCAGATGCCGAGGCTTACTGAGGAGACGACAGAAATTTATGGAGCAAAGTTGGTCTTTTCTGCCAACTTGCATGAAATATATTTTCGCCCTCGCAGAATTCACTCGAAAGAATGGGCCGTAGGGCTCTACCGAATGACTACCCAGGATGTGGAGGACACTATGAAGTCCTGGCCAGACAAATGGAAGCAGGGCGCTGACATCGCAGCCGCGATGCCACCCCCTGCAGCGCCAGAAAAAGATAAGGGAAAGGAAAAGGCCGCGCAGAAGAATGATGAAGGTCCATCAGGACCGCCTCCAAAGAAGTAGAAGTTGTCGCACCCCGCAGAAGCGACTGGAGATCTCTCTGAGACCCTTGCTGCGGGGATCAACCAGTATTTGAAGGAGCAATTTCGCGAGCTGCGGACCTCTCAGGCCAAGATCAGAAGTGCTCTGGACCTGCAGCTCGTGGAGTTGAAAGGTCTCGCAGGACGAGTTGCGCAGACCCATGCGCCAGCATCTGGCTCGCAGGCACCGCAAGCATCTACAAGCACCGAGCGGGTTGAAGTACTTACAGAAAGGCACACTGTTGTCCACATCCCGCCTGCAAGCATGACACTCCTGGATCCTTTAGCTGCACTGCAGGTAAGCGCGGTTGGCCCTGTTGAAATAAATTTGTCACTTATTCCATTGGAAACTCTCCATTTGGTTCAGGAGCAGGTTTCTACTGAGCTG
Source organism: Larix kaempferi (assembly GCA_027924585.1). NCBI lineage: Eukaryota > Viridiplantae > Streptophyta > Pinopsida > Pinales > Pinaceae > Larix > Larix kaempferi. The sequence goes on from BSBM01000286.1 coordinate 3,638,147, forward strand.
AGAGCTAGGGAGCTCTCCACATTCCACACCAATCAAAGACTGCAGACGCAGGAAGCAGAGCTAAGGGCAGACTACAAGGAGATCTATGCGCAGATTGAACTTCACGAAGCGCAAGATACTGGGCTAAGGAATGCTGTTGATGAAATCGCCTAGGAGCTGCCAGCCTGCCAGATTCAACCAGACCTTCCGTTAGTAGAGAAAGTGAAACGCATCGGCAGAAGGGCGCAAGCCCTAGAACAGCAAGTAGTTGCTATGGTTGAGGACCATATAAAGCAGCTCGTCGAGTTGGAAGCTCGTGTCGCAGCGCCTCCCATGTATGAGACGCAAGTACGACTCGAAGCACTGCACATAGCTTCTATCTAGATGAAGCCCAGCAGTTAATGACGCAAGCTATGGAAGCTTGGGCGGAGCTTGAGAAGCTCCTTTCTAAGGTTGCCCTTGTAGAACAAGTGGAAGCAGCAAAACAGTCCCTAACTATTCTGAATGAAGAAGCTAAGTCCTTGGAAGGCTTAGCCAAAATGAGGAAGATGAGCGAAGTCCATAAAGTCCAGCAAGAACTGCACAGGCTCAGAAACAAAGATGCTACTCTCGCCAACATCATTCAGCCGTTTATGTATGAGTATGCTGAACTTGCTGCCCAAGCAGAGGCCAAGGTCAAAGCATTTGCTGAGTCTCAAGAGTTGGTCGACGACATAGAAGGAGAAGAAGCTACTGCAGACATGGTGCAGACAGCTGCGAAGTGCGTCGAAGACATGGACTGCGCTATTGCGCAGTGGAAGCAAGACTTCGCTGTGACCCAAGCAAAGTCAGATGCACAACTAAAACGACCGCAAGCTAGTGTGGGTGGCTCGGGGATGATCCACAAGTAAGTGTTAGGGGCCTGTTGGAGCGTAGGCCGCAGCTATGGCAAAGCTGCCAATTTTGGGGAAAAAGCACTAAGTTTTGAAGGAGAAGTGCTAATTTTAAGGAAAAGCACCATTTTTGGCGGAAGTGAACAGTGCGCGGTACGGCATCAGATGGACGAGCTCACCGCAGAGTGCGGACCGGAAATCACGGAGCTCGCGCGCACAAGCCAAAGAAGAGTAAAGGTGGCCGAGTAGAAAGCTCAACCACCACAGTAAATGAAGGAAGCGACGGAATAGAGGGCTAATCTACCCTCATTTAAGGAAAAGTACAGAAGTTATGGTTGCTCGGACCAAGGAAGAGAAACGGGCCGAAGCATTGAAGGAAAAGGACGAGGAGCAAAGAACGATGAAGCGGCGCCCATACCCGCGATCTACGCCGAAAATCACGGAGCCTGTAGGAAGCTGCGACGTGACTGCAAGGGGGCGCCTACAGTACACCTAGCCGTGTCAATGGTTAGGGTTTTGGGGGATCACTGTTGGGGAAAGGCCCATAGTTTTGTAAAGGTGCGACCCTCAGGGCCACCTATATATATGTGTAATTGTAAAAGGAAAAGGGTTGGATAGATTAGAGATAGGTTGGTTAGAAGGGTTAAGGAGTTAGAGAGTTGGATAGCTGTAGAGCTAGTCCCTGAGTTGCAGACAGTCTAAGTTGATGTCTGAGTCATTGTAATCTCTGTAGAAGAGAGTAGATCTAAGAGAAGGGCTCCCAGCTGTGTGCGTGGAGTTTCCCAGAAAGATCTAAGGCTGCAGCTGTGTGCATAGCGGAACTGTGTAATTTCCATCTCGAGATAATATAAGATACAACTCCTGTGGACGTGATTTCCCCGTCGAGGCGAACCACATGATTCTTGTTGTTATGGTGATGTTTTGCGTGAATGCATGTCTATGTTTTACTATCTATGTTTACATGAATGTTTCGTTATCTTTATGAATGAGTATGTAAAGTAAGTCCTTGAAGCTTCCCTAGAAGTTATACTCGTGCAGTGTCGAAGGAGCCTGTGGGCGCACTATCGCCGCAGCACTTAAGGAGGGTGTTATTGCGCCGAGGTGCAAGGAAAGAGGTGATACATAGTGTATCGGACGTAGCGGGAAAACGCCTCGTGCGCAGACGCGGAGAAACTGCGCAGCAAGGCAAGGAAGAGTGAGTTCACGCGTTGTAGCGCAGTGAGGTCTGCGGAAGAGTAAGACGTTCCGCTCCAAAGTATCCTCCTAGTTGGGAAAGGAGAGGACTAGTCTCCACATCGCCTAGGTTAAGGAAACCTGATTCCTTAGCCCCCCCATAGCCACTTCGGGTGAGACCTCGGGCTGCTGCACATCCCGTTGCCGAAAGGGCCAGTGCGCCAAGGGGTGTTTGTTGCTGCGCATCCTGAAAACCCGGGTCTGTCTAGAAAGCAGCCAACAGAGTAGGATTTAAATACAGTTTTGACTAAAGACTATATATGGAGGCCATTGGTATTGACCCTAAGAGGGACCAAATTATATTAAAATTTTATGGTTTTTAATGCTTAGTCTTCCCTTAGAGTTGTGGCATTGTAAAATATCAGACAGGGTGGGTAATTCCATTGGTCGTTTTGTTGCGTCCAAAGAAGGTTGGTCAAAAATTTTGATAGAAGATTGGCTCGAAAAATGGTGGAACTTGATCTTAGGAAGGGTCTCTTGGCTGATTTGGACATAGAGTGGGGGAATCAAGTGTATAAATAAAAGATTGATTATTGGAGTGCCTTTTAGGTGTGGGGTTTTTCATGCGGTGATCCATTTGAATGATGATTTCTCTTTAGAAGTGTAGGCTTCAAATAGACACAAGGAACTAGATTAAAAAGTTTGAAGAGTTGGTGAGAGGGTATTCGATTGTTGGTCTCATAATTGATGATAGTGTAAACAAGGAGAATACAACTTGCCCTGATGCAATGGTTCACGATATGGGAACGAGCCTTGGAAAAGACTTAGAAAAATTGGATACCATCACCCCTAGGTTGAGTTATCCTACAAAAGGTAATAATGGGCTTATTGAGCTTTCATGTATGTTTTCTTGAAGTGAATTGTGGATCCTCATTTATTTACAGTATAGAGGTACCATCAAATATTAAACAAAACACTATAGTAGGTTTTCCTAAGACCATAGTTAACCCCAATGTGAGTTTTCAATTTGGGAACCAAGTAGGGGGGAGGAACCTGTACATGTCACAAACACTACTAGTTTACATGATTCTTCCTCTTTTGGAAATGAGCTTTCTATAGATACTAGTCAAGGAGACTCTAGAATAGAGTTGAAGAATGATTTGCGCTAGGATGAAGAGGATTAACAATCTTTTCCTAGTAAGGCTTCTAAGAGCAAGAGTCTTAGACCCCAACCAAAATATTCCTATCTTTTGAGATATAAAAAGGTGGATGAGGAACCACGAGGGTTGGATGGGGGTTTGTCTATGGATAAAGAATTGTCTTCCAATGTTGGAAGGAAAACTCATATTTCTTTGGCCAAGTCCCATGCAAAGGAGGATATCAAAGAAGGCAATTGACTCACCATTGATGGTGCCATTAGAGTGAGGAAAGCACAGAAAATGGTTACCAAATGATTATTCTCTCCTTTATTGTTAGAGGGATTGGGGGTGCCCACAAACAACTAGTCGTCCAATGAATTTTTGTTATTTATAATATTGACATAGTGATGGTATAGGAAACTTTGTTTTGGACATAAAGCCTTAGATTTTGTCTTTTGTCTTAAAGGACTAGAATTTTTGTCGAGTAGATGTAGTAGGCCGATCTAAAGGTTTAATTACTAGATGGTATTTAACTACAAATGAATTGGACAAATATTTGAGGTTGATCAATGTATGTGTTCCCTATAGGGGGGGGAAACCATTTTGGGACGCTCTTGTTGATACTAGTTATGTGAGTGGGGGGTAGCGTGATCTCAGGAGGCGACTTGAACACTCTTGGGACTAATTTCCTCGATGGTTTGAGAATCTCCATTTAGTATGTTGAGCCTATTAAAATTGTCTCAACTACAAGAAATGCCAGAAGAGGTCGAGAAGAGATCTCAAAAGACTGGATTGATTCCCATCAGAAAAAACCCTTATTTAATGAGTACGCAAAAATAAAGCCTTGGGTGGGCACTGGGGGGGATTTTCATCCCTTGCCAATCTTCTTAAATATAGACCTAGAAGATAGGAAGCCCTCAAGTGCCTTGAAATTTAATCATACTTCCCTATAGGATGGGGAGTTTAGAGAATTAGTAACTAAGAATTGGATACCCTTTGATAATTAAGAGGGGTTTTCTACCATGAAGTAATTTGTGGATAATATTAAAAGAATCACAGATACAATGAAAGGATGGGCACATTTCTTAACTGTTGAGTCTAAAAAAGAACTAAAGGAGGTGGAAGAAGGAATAGATGCTATTTTTGAGAACAATGATGTTGACATATTTTCTAATGATGAAGCTCAATTCCTTAAGGAGTTGGAATGTAAAAAAATACCTTCGAGACAAGGAAACCTTATGGAGACTTAAGAGCATAGCTCATTGGATAAATGAGACAACAATACAAATTTTTTTCACAACTATGCTAACCACAAAAAGCACATCAACATCATTTGGGAAATCATGTATCCAAATGGCAATAAGGTTATCTCTTTCAAAGAAATTCCAGAGGTTGGTAGATTGCATTTCAAATCCTTATTTAAAGACACTGAAGAGGCCAACAAAGGTGAAATTATGAAAATGATAAGTCTATTTCCATGTCTCATAGATGACAATGTGATTAAGGCTTAGGAGAAAACAATAACAAGCACAAAATTGAAGGTTGTACTGTCCTCCTTCATAAAAGAAAAAAAGTCCAAGTCCTGATGGTTTGTTTGTGGAGTTTTATTTGGGGTGCATTGGTCTTATGGAGTAATATTTGTTACAAGTTGAAGAGTCCTGGACTTCTAGAAATGTTTTTGGGGCACTCAATTCTACCTTTATAGCACCATACCCAAGAAACAATATGTTGCTACCTTTGAAAACTATAGTCCAATTATTTTATGCAATTTGATTTACAAGCTTATATAAAAAATCATTGCTAACAAATTGAAGGGCATTTTGTCAGGTATGGTCTCTAATAAGCGATTTGGATTCCTTAATAACTGCCAAATACATGATGCAGTGGCAATTGCACAAGAAGGAATGCACTCTATGAAAACACAAAAACTGCTAGCAATCATCTTGAAGATTGATCTGACTAAGGCATATGATAGAGCGAACTGGTTGTTTTCCATATTATCACTTCTTCAATTGGGTATGAACTTGCAGATTGTAAATTGGATCATGGGTTCTTTGAATGTTGTGTTGATTAATGGCTCTCCTTCTGGGTTTTTCACTTCATTAAGAGGAATAAGAGAAGGCTCCTCTCTATCCCCTTTTCTCTTTCTTTTAATGACAAAGGGATCAAGTATGTTAATCAAGGAAGCAAGAAGGAAAGGTGATTTGAAGGGGATTAGAATCTCAAACTCTGTTTACATATCACATCCATTGTTTGTAGATGACATCATGATTTTGGTCATGGACCAATGATGAGTTCGAGAAAATCAAAGAGTTGTTGGAATTTTATTGTAAAGCTACATGAATGGTAATCAACGTGAACAAATCTATAATGTTATGCAAAGAGTTAGTTGATGATGTCAAGGCACAAGTTGAACTTCTTTTTCCAATGAACAATGGTGGTTTAAATCAAGGGGTAAAACATTTAGGCTTCATGTTGAAACCAAAATTATTATCGTTATGATTATTGGCTCTATCTTTATAAAAAGATGGAAGCTAGAGTCTCTTGTCTCATGGGGACTAGTCCTGGTTAAGGCGGTTTTGGAGAGCATCCGTATGTACTGGACGAATATTGCAAAGATTCCAAAGGGTATTTTAAACAATATAAGACAAAAATGCTTTATTTTTTGTGCACTTATAGGAGGGCTAAAGAAGGAATACCACTAGTTAATTGGTCAATATTAGCTTTACCTAAGTATGCTAGAGTATGGGGATTAAAAAACATTTACCTTTTCAGTTTTGCACTTGTAGCCCACCTTAACCTAAGTATGTTGGGGTACGGGGATAAAAAAATATATACCTTTTCAGTTTTGCACTTGTAACCTGCCTCAAGAGATTGGTTTGCTATAAATACCTTTGGGGAAGAGTGATGGAATCTAATTATTTAAAGGTGTTGTGTATAGAAGATTGGTTCATATTGGATTGAAAACATACATAGGGTGCTTCTATAGTAAGGAAAGCTATGGAAAAGGATTTTTCTTTAGTAGGTAAATGCATAGCTTGACCAGTTGAGAATGAAAGGAAGCTTTGGATAGGAAAATACCTATGGATTGGGTCCAAAGGTAATGTCAAATTATTTGAGGCTTTCTTGTATATACTATACATGAATTTGGGATTTGTTCTTTAAGGGAGGCAACGTTTCAAATACATAGAAATGTAGAGGTGAGTGAATGCAAATCCTTTAAACTTACAAGGAAATCTATTATAGTGGAATCACTATGTTAACCTTCTTAACCATAGTGCTCTCAAATTGATAGAAGAATAAGATCAAATCAAATGGTCCAAGAATTGTGGTTCATGGGATCACACTATCAACTTAGATTAAGCAGCAAGAATAGAAAAAGACCTAACTACAAAAAGTGTATGGTGGTTGAGAGCTATTTGGAAATTGGCTTGCTCATTAAGGCTGGCACTAGCAAGCAAACTATTAGGAATTACATAGGGCCTGTTAAATGCATCCTTAGTAAGAATAGTGATGAATCTATGGATCATAAGTTCATGGATTGCCTTTTTGTTGTTTGTCTGGAAGGAGGTAGCATAAGTTATCATGGATTTAACTAAATGGGATAAGTTGACATTGGTTGAGTGTATTTTAGAATGGCTAATAGAAAATATAGTTGCAGAATATAAGGCGATTGCCTTTTTATTTATGAAATTTGGTGAACTAGAAATCAAATGAATTTCTAGAATTTCGTTTTTACTCTAGCTCAAGTATTTCACAAGATTAAATTGGTTATGGATGATCATAAAAATACCCCAAAAGATATTAAAAAAAATTAGATGTTTATTGATGGCGAGTATTGATCATGAGAATCCCTATGGTTGTTTTGACGATACTAGTCAAGGAGACCCAAGTATTTGTAGCAAGGGTTGTTAGGAAAGGCCCTAACAATCAAATGAATTCTATGTTCTTTTGGTTTTGTTGAAAGCTATAGAGGAGTAAGACTAAAACAATTCCATGATTTAGGAGATTCAAAACTGGTGATAGATTGGACAAATCAACAATGCAACACAAATTTGGGCCTAATTCCATTATGAATCAAATAAAGGAGGTAAAACCCAATTTTGAATTCAACTCAAATTGATAAAAGAAGAAGATCAATTCAAATGGTCCAGAAATTGTGGTTCATGGGATTACATTGTCAAATTAGATTATGTAGCAAGAATAAAAGAGACCTAACTACAAAAAGTGTATGGTGGTGGAGAGCTATTTGGAAATTGGCTTGCTCATTAAGGCTGGCACTAGCAAGCAAACTATTAGGAATTACATAGGGCCTGGCAAATGCATCCTAAGTAAGAATAATGATGAATCTATGGATCATATGTTCATGAATTGCCTTTTTATTGTTTGTCTGGAAAGAGGTAGCAGAAGCTATCATGGGTTTAACTAAATGGGATAAGTTGACATTGATTGAGTGTCTTTTAAAATGGCTAATAGATAATATAGTTGCAGAATATAAGGCATTTGTCTTTTTATTTATGAAATTTGGTGAACTAAGAATTATATGACTTTCCATAATTTCATTTTTACTTTAGTTCAAGTATTTCGCAAGATTGAATATAAGGCATTTGTCTTATATAGTTGTAGAATATAAGGCATTTGTCTTTTTATTTATGAAATTTGGTGAACTAGATGATTTTCTATAATTTCATTTTTACTCTAGTTCAAGTATTTCACAAGATTGAATTGGTCATGGATGATCATAAAAATACCCCAAAAGATAAAAAACACTGAGATGTTTATTGATGGCGAGTATTGATCATGAGAAACCTTGGGGTTGTTTTGATGATGCTAGTCAATGAAACCCAGGTATTTGTAGCAAGGGTTCTCAAGCAAGGATCTAATAATCAAATGAATTCTATGTTCTTTGGGTTTTGTTGAAAGCTACATGGGTAAGGACTAAAACAATTCCATGATTTTGGAGATTCAAAACTCACGATAGATTGGACAAATCAACAATGCAACACCACAAATTTGGTTCTAATTCCATTATGAACCAAATAAAAGAGGTAAAAAAACACTTTTGAATTCAACTCAAATTGATATAAGCAGAAGATCAATTGAAATGGTCCAATAAGCGTGGTTTAGGGGATTACACTGTCAAATTAGATTATGCAACAAGCATAGAAGAAGACCTAACTACAAAAAGTGTATGGTGGTGTAGAGCTATTTGGAAATTGGCTTGCTCATTAAGGTTGGCACTAGTAAGCAAACTATTAGGAATTACATAGGGCCTAGCAAATGCATCCTTAGTAAGAATAGTGATAAATCTATGGATCATATGTTCATGAATTGCCTTTTTGTTGTTTGTCTGGAAGGAGGTAATAGAAGCTATCATGGATTTAACTAAGACATTGGATGAGTGGCTTTTAGAATGGCTAATAGATAATATAGTTGCAAAAGATAAGGCATTTGTCTTTTTATTTATGAAATTTGGTGAACTAGAAATTAGACGACTTTCTAGAATTTTGTCTTTGCTCTAGTTCAAGTATTTCACAAGATTAAATTGGTTATGGATGATCATAAAAACACTCCAAACGATAAAACACTTAGATGTTTATTGATGGCGAGTATTGATCATGAGAATCCTTGGGGTTGTTTTGATGATGCTAGTCAAGGAGACCCACGTAATTTTAGCAAAGGGTTGTTATGCAATGCTCTAACAATAAAATGAATTCTATGTTCTTTGGATTTTCTTGAAATCTACAAGAGTAAGGACTAAAAAAATTCCATGAATTTGGAGATTCAAAACTCATGATAGATTGGACAAATCAACAATGCAAATACACAAATTTGAGCCTAATTCCAGTATGAACCAAATAAATGAAGTAAAAACCACTTTTGAATTCATTACTTTTTTCATATATATTGAGAATACAACACATAGGCGAATACTTCGTCTAAAGAGCACATTACTTTTTCTCATATATATCGAGAATACAACACACAAGATAAAACACTTAGACGTTTATTAATGGCGAGTATTGATCATGAGAAGCCTTGGGGTTGTTTTGATGATGCTAGTCGAGGAGACCCACATATTTTTAGCAAGGGTTGTTAGGCAATGCTCTAACAATCAAATGAATTCTATGTTTTTGGGGTTTTCTTGAAATCTACAAGAGTAAGGGCTAAAAAAATTTCATGAATTTGGAGATTCAAAACTCATGATAGATTGGACAAATCAACAATGCAAATACACAAATTTGAGCCTAATTCCAGTATGAACCAAATAAATGAGGTAAAAAACACTTTTGAATTCATTACATTTTTCATGTATATTGAGAATACAACACATAAGCGAATACTTTGTCTAAAGAGCACATTACTTTTTCTCATATATATTGAGAAATCAACACACAAGCAAATGCTTTGCCTAAAGAGCAAACTCATGATAGATTGGGCAAATCAAGAGTGCAACAATTGAAATTTGGACCTAATCACTATTATGAACCAAATAAAGTGGTAAAAACTACTTTTGAGTTCATTACTTTTTCTCATATATATCAAGAATACAACACAAGCTTAATACTTCGTCTAATGAAACTTTGCTTACATAAAAGGGTACCCTTACTAATATTGTAATAATGTTTTTATTGAAAATAAATCATTTGTGTTAGAGACAAATTCTATATAAAAATCCATAAAGTTAAGTAGTTCTTTTAGGGTTAGCTTTTAAAGAGTACAAATAGAATTAAGTAGTTCTTATAGGGTTAGCCTTTAAAGGGATAAAGAAACTTTGCTTACATAAAAGGGTACCCTTACTAATATTGTAATAATGTTTTTATTGAAAAGAAATCATTTGTGTTGGAGACATATTCTATATAAAAATCCATAAAGTTAAGTAGTTCTTTTAGGGTTAGACTTTAAAGAGGACAAATAGAATTAAGTAGTTCTTATAGGGTTAACCTTTAAAGGGACAAATAGAATTTTGAGATGACTATAATAAGTAGAAACAGTTCATTTTTATGCAAAATTGCATAGGTTGCTTATAAAATATTATTTTGGTCTACTTGAAATAAAAATATATATTTTGATTTTTCTATAAAAATATTAAATATAAAAAAAAAAATTATTTGACAAAAATATGTTATAAACAGACAAAAAAATGATAGGTCATAATTGCACTCCTTTATTGCTTAAAAATACGATCAAATGCTGCGATCAGGAGGATTATCATATCTTAAATAGTACAATGACAATCATGATCGGTCTAACATAGCATGCGAGACCGTATTAGGGATAATGTTAGGGACAAAATTTAATCCATGAGCATTTTTGAGGTTTTTATCCAAAAAGAGATTCGCCATTTTTCATTTTTTTCTAATATGATTTACCCGAATTCCATAAAATTGAATAATTTTATAGTTAAAATTTTATAATTAGTAAAATTTGACAAATTTTCTACACTTAAATTTATGAATGCTTAAAATTTTCCATTAATAATATGAATTTTTATTTGATAGCCAGTATAATATAGTATATCATAGTATAGTAACTTATGTGTTAGCTTTGGTGTGGTATGCAAATGACAAATTTTCCATTAATAATATGACTTTGGTATTTTAATCTTTCACTAAATTTAAAATAACAAATAAGGTACAGCTATTCGTAAACGATTTTTACACAGTATATTTGTAATGCACATTTGGAAAAAAGTTATTTTTCCAAAAACCTAATATTTGTGTAAAAAGTACTTTGGCAAAATATTTGTGCATAAGATTTTTCGGAAAGTTTCACATAGTTTTTTTTGAAAAGGTTCATAACACTAAGCTAATTAAAAACAGTTATTAATTAATGTCACAACTAATAAAATGTGAAAAAGAATACAATGCACTCGATAACAGAGACATCAAATCAGGTCACTTGACCAAGCAACACCAAAGTCATTCTATTAAATTTTTTATTTTATATAGAAGGTCTCTATAAATGTAGGTTTTTGTAGGCATTTTTTTCAAATGTGGCAAAACTTTATCATAATTAGGTTGTCAGGCAGTGAGGGCAGCCATAGCTAATTGTGCCTTTAAAAATGTTTTTTTTTTCAAAAGTGGCAAAAACATATCATAACTAAGCTGTCGATTGAAATTTTCAATTATAAAAATATACTTGTCCGCTCTACTAATTCAATAATTCAATCTTTAAATTAAAAAATATTTACCAAAAAAGCTGAATTGGTTCTCAAATAATCTTTAATGTCTTGTGTCTCAAGAAATAAGCAATTAAGAAATCAATTTCCGACTCACTAACAAACATGTAAACTTATACAGCGTATCTTGTGTCTCAACAAATAAGCAATTAAAAGAACAGATACAAATTCTGAGCGACTTTGGCAGGCTAATTACCCCTATCAAAGCAGCAGCAGCAGCAGCATAGCAGAATGAAGTGTTGTTTAATGCTTCATCCCTCAAACACCATGCTACTCACAAGTCAAATGGGCCATTTTTAATGACCAAACTTCAAACTTCTTCACGGCAGTAGCAATGCTTCTACCGAGTTCAAAGCACTTTAAAGTAAAAAAATTAAAACGGAAAACCATTAAAATGCTGTTCTTTTGTGGAAGAAGCTTTTTCAAGAAAAATATAACGAAACTAACAAGAAACGTAGCCTAGCGTTAAATGTGATAGATTGTTCTTTCGTGGAATATTTTGGCAATGTTATGGCCAGATGTCAGATACATACATAGGTTTTTGGATTGGAATAAAAATAAAAAGTACACAGCTCGCAGTAGGAAGAAAACATAGATTACAAGTTAGTTAATTCAGACTACTTTTGGACATTATTTGTGACTACTAGAGGTGATCCTGATTCCTACCTTTATCTATTTAAAGTTTAGCACTCGTTTGGTAGTTCTCATACAGGCCATAAAGCTTTAAATTTTGATAGCCATATGCATGTTTCTTGTTTTTTTGCCGCAGAAAGAGATGCAACTTTCTTTGATGTGCAAATATTTTGCAAGTTTGACAGTAAATTATTGATTGGAAAAAGCAATAAATTGCAATTAAAGAAAAATGAGAAGAACACAATAAAATAATCTACCATATATTAAAGATAGCAAATTTGATCAGTACCACACTAATAATAAGAACGCTGACTGCAGCCAAGTTTCAATATGATGAATACATGTCGGTACCCATTGAACTCAACTATCCCAATTATTGTAATTGGAACTTCAGAGGAAGAAACATATTTACATAATGCAAAATGTCTAGCATTCTAGATTTATATTAAATTCTTATGCATATAGTTTCAGAAGGCACAGACAGCTTCTTGTAGTGTAATTCATGCCAAGGAAACCCCTGGCCTTGTATGTAGTTGGTAAGTCCCACTTGGGACAATCTGAAGAACACCAGGTTGCTCTGCAAAAAGAAAAAAAGTATTGTTGGTGCAATGTGGAAAGAAAATACTAAATTTCCCAGACTTCCATATATTATCTTACTTTGTGCAGGAAAAGTGATTCAACAATTACTGAGTAGATAAAAAGATATTGCTACTAGAAATTTCAATTTAAGTTGTAAGTGGTACAAGTTTGTTTGTTCCCAAGAGCTTCCCAAGCAATTCATTGGACTAAAAGGTTCATGTATACATGCACAAAAATATTAGAATTGGTCATAGATTGTACACATACATAATGTTTTACAACTTACAATATAGCTTTTCGGAAGAACAGTTCAGCTGTAAAATATGACTCAGTTAGCCCTTCCCAGAGGCTTGAATTAACAATCATCACACCTCTGGGATTAGAAAACCTAGAGGTGGCGCTTACCAGCATTAAATCCTGGTCTACATTTACTAAAGCCCATCACGTCCTCTGAATCACCTTTCAAGTTTCATGGGTCTCAAACAGAGATTGTATAGTTCTAACCACAGGGTCGTGGATATTAAGGAGAGGTGGTAACATTATGTTCATGTGGAGTTCGACCATTTGTTTGGCAATTTTGATTACATATTTTCCTTCGATGAATGTAATGGCCCAACTAATCCAGACAGAACAGCTTTCAAGCAAATTACATCCAGAACTTAGATGAGTTATGGATACGTAAAACGGTAACAGCATTCTCTTCTATTCTGAAACATGCATCATCATTATCATTATATTGCTACTTATAGGAGGTTTAAGGCCTTTATAAACTCAAAATATGAAAATAGCTTCAATTCTCATGGTAAAAAGGTAAAGCATCTCCATTGAAGGAGAGAATCCCAAAAGATTTCTACATCTAGAAGATGTGTTGGCGTCAGGTTGAGACCAGGGTCCTCATGCAAGGGCCAACAAAGTTTCTCTGTAGTCTAGATGCGCTGGCATTTTCAATCCTCCCCGAGGGAAGAAGGTTTCACTCAAAGGACAGTCAAGACTCAAGACCCTCGAAAGAAAAGAGAAGAATCTAATGGGATAGATGCAACTCTTTAGCCGTATCATTAACTCAACAACTAAATACTACTGTGTTTCAAGAGCGAACAACATAGAATGGATGTGTAATAGAAATCATAGTAACTAGAACATAACTAGACCTTTATATATTTTATAAACAAAAAGTCCTAATCATCAAGCTATGCATCAAATTTAAATGGGGAGCCCAAATACTCCTTTATTTATAAACTTTGGAACACAGCTAACAAAGATCTCCATTACAATAGCAGAGCCGTCATAGGCATCCCACAACTTCTATTACACTCAAGACTCATCAATAGAATGAATCTATATCATACTAATGTGAGTGTATATATGTGAGTGTATGGACACAACTCTTTAGCCGTATCATTAACTCAAGAACTAAATATACAGCCTGAGCCCTAACAGTTAAGACTCAAGAGCATGTGTTTCCTCCTAGGAGGTCACAGGTTCAAATCCGTAGGGGTAGGGTATGTATACCTCTGTAGACTTTAGCAGTTAAATCGCTGCGCAGAGGGGGGGTCCCTTGTCCCACCAACAAGGGGATCTCATACACCAAATTGGTGTCTTGCTTGGTGGTGACCTTAAAAATAGATTATTGCTATGTTGCACAAGTTTCCAGAACGCGGGAACGTGGGTACGAGTATCGGATAAGTCTAGAAGTTTCCCCCAAATTCGCAGGAAACGGCAGGTCGGGAATGGCAATAATATAATATAAAAATAAAATAATTAAAAAAACATGAGACCAGATGACTTAGCACAAACAAAATGACTTAGCTTATTCCTTATATTACAGTTGTAACTAGAGCCTCTTAGCAGATGGAAATGGCAATAAAATCAAGATTACCATCCACGTCATTGATTATATAAGGTAGACTCTTTCTAAAGTGGAAACTTTTAGAAGTTATAGTCCCTATATTTGTGGCTATATGTATAGAGTAAGTTTTTAGTTTTGTGTCAACAATGATTAAAATGTATTAGAATATTATATGTTTACAAGACATTCTATGCTAGCATATTTGCAAAGGTGTATAAATAATCAAATTTAAATTATTATAAAATAAATGTAATATATGAATTTAGTTTTAAAGTAATATTTAAAACTATTTCCAATTATTTAAAAGTTTATTTTTTTATTCATAAAGTAAATAGTAAAATATATAATTTTTTTTTTTAATATATAAAAAGTCAAAACAGAGTTACATTTATTATTGATTAGCGGTAACTGCAATTCAGCGTACGGACGAGTGAATACTCTAGAACAGGCGGTAGATAGAGATCAGTGCACCAACTCCACAAGGTAGCACGAAATAGACTTTTACTGCAACTTAGTTTTCTAGAGAAAAAAATTCTGAGTCAACCATGTAAAAGTATGGTTGCGAGGAAATAAAAATGCCGTTAACAACCTACATGGCGATCATGAATGCGTGGAAGCTCCCAGTGAAGGAAACGTGCAAGAAAAAGTCACCAAGTTACCGATTTTAGAGGGTAAAAGTTCCCAACCATCTGGAACGGTTCCCACTGGATTGGGAAAGTTTCCTACAAGTTCCCAAGTTCCCTGAAACGTCAGAACTTCGGGAACGAGTTTCCTAAAAGTCGGGAGCGGTTCCCATGCTACATAGGATTATTGTTATTATTATTATTACTGCTGTGATTCAAGAGCGAACAACATAGAATGGATGCGTAATAGAAATCATAGTAACTAAAACATAACTAGACCTTTATATATATTATAAACAAAAAGTCATACTCAATCAAGATAAGTTATTGCATCAAATTTAAATGGGGAGCCCAAATACTCCTTTATTCATAACCTTTGGACCACAGCTAACAAAGATCTCCATTACAATAGCAAAGCCATCATAGGCATCCCGCAACTTCTATTACACTCAAGACTCAACAATAGATTGAATCAATATCATACCAATGTGAGTGTATCTATCTGTGTGCATGTACCTATGTCTAACCCCTTTCTTTAACCTCCATGAATTTTTATACAAAACAAGTTGCTAATCTTGACCCTATCAAGATGGGTACAATGAGGTAAGGACAATCAGGTCAATCCACAACTCTTGCTCAATGCATTAATTGTGCTCTATCCTCTTGACCATTGCCATCCAACTCATTCTATGTCTTCTTCATGTTGCTACCACATCTCCTTCACTGGTCTCGAGGATCTTCTTCATGTTGTTACCACATCTCCTTCACTGGCCTCGAGGCTCTTCTTAATTGCCTACCTTCCACGCCACTTGCTCAAAAACAAAGGGACCAACAAGCCCCGACCACAATCATTGACACGCCCTTGAGTCAACTCTACTACTCTGTAGACTCTTCAAACGAAGGCACCAACTCAAGGAAAATTTGGATAGATTGGTCGTGGAAGGATTGAAATTGCTCAACCTTTAGCTTCCACTTGCTCAGCAAAACGAAGGCACCAACAATGAATGCTTGAGCTTTCTTGCTATCAAGATCAATGGGCTGGGTGATTGCCAAAGTTTGCCACTCTACATCAATGAACAAATCAATCTATTGAAGGGCCAAGTAAGTCAACTAAGCCAATGGACGAAGTCTGGGAAGGCCTTCTTGTCCAAGATTGTGGCTTCATGCAAAATGTCCAACTGATTGTCCACAACTTGAACTTCTTTGTATTTTGCTTGTTGTGTGAGGGGATCTATGATGGACTGAGTACCCATGTTCATCTGCTTAATCGTCTCTCGCAACTCCTCCACAAGATTCTGCATTCACTCTGGCAGTCCCATTTAGTCTTGTATAACAATAAAGATGTTTATGCTCTTTGTTGTTGTATGTAGGATGGCTCTAGAAGATTGTAGTTCTTCAACCAAAGGGGGCAATCGGTCCATCAATTGCCTTTGTTGTGTAGTCCCTTGAGATTGTGCATCTTATAACTGAGTCTCCAACTTTGTAGTCCTGAGAGGCTAAATCTTTTCCCTGAAGAACAAAGGAGGCTCACAGTGTCTTTCGGATGTGTGGTTGAATTAGTTTCAGGCAACTGAGGCTCCCAAGTCCTTAGTTCAAGCCACAAGCATTCCAACTACATGTGAACAGCCTTGACTGTCTACTCCGCAACATAATGTGCATGTCGTTCTTGATCATATTCCATCGTGACCTCAATTGTTGATTAGCCTCCTGGAGTGTTTCCTGCTCATGCTACACTCAAGATATATGATGTTCCATCTACCCAGTGATTAGCTTCATCATTGTAAGCAAGTTCGTAGTCGATCATTGTTGTAGCTCTACAACTTGAATGCCCTGACCTGAAGAGGGCATCAAATTGAATGGTTGACCACTAGCAATTGATGGCCACAACTGTCAAGATGTCCGAGCTTTAGCTTTCGGCTTGTGGTTTAGCCGCTTGGGGTAGCCAAACGAAAAATGACGTGCTCCTGAGTGGCCTCAAACGGGAAGGGGACCACATACGTGTGCTCATGGCAGGTCTACAACATAGCTTGGCAATGCGTGGGGTTTTGAGCAAGTTGCTCAATCTATGCCATGAGGGAGAGATTGTCTAATGGTGACAAGGGGGGAGGAGGGTTTCTTGGAGTGTTTTCAATAATATCCTCCTTGCCCACTGTTGATTTCTAGTGCAGCTGCGAGACCCATTCTCAGAGAGAATGGTACCCTAGTCATTTGACTAGGGTTCCTGGTCAAGTTACCAGGCAGAGTATGAGTAAGACCCTAGAAGGTACCCTAGGGCCCCCAGCTGTCTCCTGGGGTTCTGGTCATGGACCAGATGGTTGATCAACATGTCCCAGTCTAGGACTGAGGTTCAGCCTTGAGCTGAAAGCCATTCATTAAGAATGGAAGATATTGTTGTCCCCTCTCCTAATCGGTTATTGCTAGGTTGCTTCTCAAGGGACTGGCCACCCCTTGACGATGTCTCTAGTACCTAACCCTTAGGAGCAGCGTTAAGGACAAAAGGATTGCACCATCCGTTTGGATCTTCTCCCTTATACAGTGATGACAAAAATATATAAACTATGTATCTTAAGAGAGAGAAAAGTTTTTGGTCTTGATGGTCCTATTTGATTGCATGCCCACCTTGGTCTTGTGGTTGTTGACTCATGGTCTTTTTCTTACTTGGTCCTAGCACTCTCACTTATGTGCATTCTTGACCATGATGACTCCTACTTTATGGAGTGTATTTAAATATTAATTTATTAAAAGATTATTGGACCATGTATTGTTATGGTTACCTTATGTTTGAGTTAAGACCCTTGACCCATGATTTTTGGTCCTTTTACCTTTGTGTTGGTCCTTTGATTTTTCACTTTATGTTAATTTCATTAATTATTTATTTTAGTCTTATTAATAAAATCTTTATGATTTTATTAATAAAGACTTTGTGATTTTATTTATTATTTTATTATTATATCTTTGTCCATTTAAGTTTTATTTTTACATTGGACTATTGGTACTTTATTCGTTGGCCTCTCTTTTCCCATTATTTTATTATTTTTATTTTTCCTATCCTAACCTAAGGTTGTTAACTCCTAATCTATATAAACCTTATAAATCTTATGATTGTGAGATATCTTACGGGAGATAACACTTCACTTTTCGTTTTGTTTTCTCGGGTGATTTTATCGGGTCTGCTCCTAATCGGATTTATCTCCACGGCTTTCCTTCACGGGTTCTCTGTCACGGATTTATCTCCACGGCTTTCTCTTTATGGTATCTCTGTCACGGGTTTATCTTCTCGGCTGGGTTTATCTTCTCGTCTATAATTCTTTCACGGGTTTATCTTCTCGGCTGGGTTTATCTTCTCGGCTGGGTTTATCTTCTCGGCTGTAATTCTTTCACGGGTTTATCTTCTCGGTTGTAATTCTGTCACGGGTTTACCTTCTAGTTTATCTTCTCGACTGTAATTCTGTCACGGGTTTATCTTCTCGGTTTTCTTCACGGCTGACTTTATCTTCACGTTGCTTTTCTTTTTACGGCTGTCTCCTCACTGAGCTGACTGTATCTTCTCGGTTCTCTTCACGGCTGTATCCATTTCACTACACGGCCTTACCTTCACGGTGATCTCCCTCACGGCTGTATCCATTGCACTACACGGTCTTACCTTCACGGTGATCTCCGTCACGGCTGTATCCATTGCACTACACGGTCTTACCTTCACGGTGATCTCCTTCACGGTTGTATCCCTGTCACTCCTTCACGGCTGTCTCTCCTTCACAAGTGTCTCTCTTCATGGCTGTAGCATTTAACTATCTATAGTATTTGACTGTCTCACGGCTTCTCTGTTTGATTGACTCATAGTTTCTCTGGCTGTAGCATTCAGCAGTCTCACAGTTTCTCTATCCCACAACCAGATCCTTCACTGGTTGATTTCTCTTCACTGTAATTGAACTCTGTGAGTGAGGGTTTGCTTGCATGCTTGACCTTCGTAGTTTGCAGCACCTGTGTGTCTTTCTTACTACTGTCATTTTCTTTTTAATAGAAGAACTTGAGGTCTGTTTTATTCTGCCTGAACCTTCTCTCTTAAGGTACGTATATGGTTTATCTAGTTCGACTTGTCCTTTCAGTGACCAGATCAAAACTATCTGAGTATAAGGCTGATCCAAATCATGGTTATAATTCGTTAATGTTACTTCTCATGTACATGACATTTGAAATTTAGTTTACTATTCATGTTACTTGAAATTTATTTTATATATTGTGCATTTGATGATTCTCGAGGACCAACTCTAATGCAGTGACCAAATGGAGCATTAAGTTGAAAGAGATGAAAATTATGTTACTTCTGTTTTAATTTAGCTTAAATCGAATTAAGTATTGCAATTGTTTACATATTCTTGTATCAAGTTTTATTTATGCGATAAAACGTACATAACCTGGAATTTCAACACCCACTTCTTCCATAACTTCTCCAATCGAATGCCCACATCCCCTTGACATCCTCCAAATGAAGGGGGCTCATCCCTATTCCCACCAGAGCCTACAATTGGGCCTAATTGTGATGCACTATGTTTCTCAGGAGATGGCACCATGATGGTTTCAACAACGCAACCACCTTTAGACTTAGTGGAAGGTTATTAAACCTTATCACCTGAATCTAATGGCCCTCTCCTAGTGGCTTTCTTGCGAACTTGCACTCTAGGGACATGTGAGAGATCCTAGCTCATCGTCCTCTATATTAATCATCGACACCCCATTTTTAGGCTCATCCAACACCTAATACACCTTTAGAGTCTCTTCAATAGAGTTGATTCCAAGGAACGTGTTGAAATCTATGAGCTCCTAAAGGAGTCTATCGACTCCAGGGTTGCAGCCCCTGCAAGAGCAAGTTGAGCCTTAGATGTCGATTAACTTATCAGTAATTTTCATAGGGTATTGGCTCAGGGACTGGACTACCCTTAACCTTTTAAGGGTGTTGCCTTGCAAGAAGCCAACATCAACTATATGTTGCTTCAAGACTACCAATAGGTCCTATGGCGTTGTTGCTTTCAACTTTTGATCTAGACCTAGAGGCAAACTACTCTTATGCAGCTGTTATCACACCATAGTAGGTGGGCAAATATTCTTGTTGAGCAAATATTTGCACTTTTCAGAGCTTTGCTTTTACAGAGATCAGCTATGATGAGCATATTTATTTGAGATCACTTACAGATCAGAGCAGTATATATTAGACATTGAGTGGACCTTGTCCCAAGGCTGAGCCTTGAGAGCTTAGATTTGATGACCAATGTGACCTTTTGTTCCATACAGTTTTAGTTCAGTGCCCAGTTGTATTGTTGCAACAGTGTTTCAGTGGTTCTACATGATGGCTGTTTATGATATGTCGTGATATTATTAGACTTATGATTGTTATCATTGGACTATTATCTTGTTGTTTTAGTCATCTTCATAGCATTGACTTGGTATATAACTCATGATGTGGCAGTACTATTTAAATAATGAAATGAAATATCTTGGATGGTTTTATAAATATAAAATTGGATGTATCCTTGACTTGCCTTCTTGATTGTTTGATATGGAGGACTTCCACATTTCTACCTCTGTGTTGGATTGCATCCACGTTTGTTTTGTGTCTCGGCTCTGAGTTGGTGACAGAACTTGCCTTTGGTGAGTTGGATTTTATGCCTAGATCACTCTAGTCGGTTGCCCCGATGTTTGGCTTAGCGCAGAATTCCCTCTAGTCACATGAGTTGTTGTTGGCTAAAACTGAAAGCACATGTACTACTTATATTGGAAATCTCTTATAAAAGCCTGTTAACTTAAAATTCCAGAATGTGTTTCTCAACACACGATGAATAAAGGCTAAAGCAATGAAATGCTAAAATACCCCATGAAGGGTATAGAAAGGTCCAAAAAAGCAATGGTTAAACAAATGCCATATCTAAATATTGTTGACCTTATAAAAGTAAATATGCCCCGGATGCAAGCAGCGATTAGTTGTGCTTTTTAGCGCATGTAAAATCCCAGAGGGGTCATATAGGCCAAAAAGGCCATGAAAAGTAAATGAATGATCCCAATGAACTTGGATCAACTTGATGTAGACATGATGCCTAAGTTGAATAAGCACTCTCTAAACAACTTATCCATTTGTGAGGCACTGCCCTTCCCTTTGTTATTTTGTCCAGCACAGAGTGTAGCTCCCCCTTTCCCCGTCCAAAGTGTCACTTAGTTAAGTTGGTCAAGTCATCCCCTTTGCCTAGCTTTGTCCTTAGCGTTCATCCTTTGCTAGCAGTTAGGTCATGTCCATTGGGTGAGTATGTCTTTAAAGATTTTGTGCAAGTAAACTATAAATAACATCGAAATATATATGTATTAACTGCCACTGAATGATGTTTATACTTGAAGTTAAGCCGTGAATATGATTAAAGGAACATGTCTTAGTCTTTTGTTATAATCTTCTCTTTGGTTGTGTTTTGACCTAGTCAAACATAGTTTGACCATGGTCATTCTTGGGATCCGTGATGAGATGGATCACTTATGCTTATGGATGATGATCTATGGTCCCACATAAACCTATTGATGATTCCATATGTTGGACATATGCTTCAGATGATGATTGTTGCAGTTGGTCAATTTTATTATTATTTCCAGATCATCATATTTTACACTGTCCGGGTATGGTGGACCATACTGATGACCCCACAGGTTATCATGAGGTGTATGAGTACTCATCTTTAGTGGATTTGGGTCTTTTGGATCCATTGGGACACTTATCTTTCAATTCCGAGCACTTCTGGGTATGATAGATGTAGTTATCCACATGTTGACCAGTTTGGGCATGCTGATACAGCTTGTCTAGCAGGAGCATTGGAGGCAAGTCTTTTCCTAGGGCGCTACAGGGGAAGCGGGTGGTCCAGCCACTTGTTATTACCATTATACCCCCCCCTTCCAGAAATGATGGCACCTTCAGTTTGACAGCGCAGGAACCCTAGAGGTAGTTTTGGGAACGTTTAGGGTTTTCAGGAGGATAAAAAAATGGAATAAAAAGGTCACTGAGGAATTCGATTTCGGCAATTGAGGCAAGGTTTTGGCACTTGGTCTGCTCTGAGGTCATCCATGGTGAGCCCCCCTTCTTCCAGATCGGTTTGTGCCAGACAGTGGGGTCCACAGTGGCCACAAGAGCTCTTTTACTACATGTCTCTCTCAAATTTTGGGGACAGGATCTGATCATTTGTGTTACTTGGACATGTCAGACTTATATTTTATATTATTGTGCCATGGGGACATGCTAGTGAAGGAGATAAATGCCTCCTAGCCCCACCATGTGCTTTTAGTGACTTGTCTAGATCTTGATGATGTGGCACATGTATTTTTAGCCACCCCCATGTATGACGTCACCCTCATTGAGTCACTTTTAGCTATGACATCATCACTTAGTTAAGTGATCCATGTGATATATTGTATTGGCTCATCTTAGCCATTGATTAGATTGTTATATCTTTTGATCTCAACCACTAGTTTTAAAAAGTGGTTTTGTGGTTTAGGGTTTTGGTCTTTATTATCTTATAAAAGGAGGAGACCCCCCTATTGTAAAAGCTATCTAGAGATTTTTGGCTCTTGGCTATTGGAATAAAAATATTTTCTTGGGCATCTTGGATCTTGGAGTTGGAATGCTTGTGGTGATTGTAAATGCTTTTTCCTCTACACTGACAAACATTAGTGGCCATCTTGGATTTTATCTTCACTAACACAATTTGCAGGCAAAGAAGGCGTTTTACAGGAGTGCATATTGGTGGGGAGGCCTACCCTACAAGCTTCAACAAGTTGTTTTGGGTTACAGGGAGTTGTTTTGGGTTACAGGGAGTTGTTTTGTCTTTGCACCAACAATTTCATGTTATTCATCTCTTTTGCTTGCATCTACTTCCATTTTTGTTAATTGATTGATCTGTGTCCTTGATTGACAAGAATAGGGAGGCCGAATTGGTTGAAGGAGGTAAAAGTATGTTGGCAAGAAGGGCTTCATCAAGTTTGGCATTTGATCTTTGTGGGAAGTAATCCTCGTCACAAGCAATCTCCATCTTCATTTTCCAGGTACGCTCAAGGAGGTATGATATTCTTCTGCCTTGACCATCTATTCTCTTAGATCACAAAACCCTAATTGATTAAAACCCTCATTTTTACAATTTTTTAGATCTACTTGGATCTAGCAAGATTTTGGGGATAATTTTAAAGACCCACCTCTATAGCCTCCACGGCAATTCGGATCTATAGTTTGGTGGTGATTGGCGTCCATTTGACCCATTTCCCAAGGCACATTAGCCTCTCTAAGGCAAATTCGCATTCCCTTGAAGAAGCTAGTTTGGCTAGTTCCCAAAAGTGGGTAGGTGAGATTTTTGTTGCATTGAATAGATCTACCCCTAATGCTTCACTTTTGTGATTTTCACCTTGTGGGCTTCATTCCTCATTTTGAGGGTTGTGCCCCACTTGGGTCACTTAGTGATGCATTAGATCTAGTGATATCTAGCCATGGCTTGTACTTGATCTTGAAAACCCACCTTGCTTATCCTTTCACTTGCCCCGATCTATAATTTGGTGGACATCCGACTCCATTTGGCCCTTGATCTAAAGCACTAGTCACCCTTGGGGCAATTCGCACTCCTTGGGTAGGTGGCCATTTCCTAGATCCCACATTTGAGTATTGCTAATTTTTGGTCAATCCATTGATCCATGCCATAGCATACCCCTAGTACCATCCATTTCCAATTTTGACCTTGTGGACCTAAATTGGACCAATTTTCCACTTTTTAAGGAGTGGATCCCACTTGGCTAATTTTCATGGTAATAATTCATCTCTTAGATCTATTGATTAAAACTCATAGGTGGCCCTTGTCTTTCATTGGTTGAACCATTTGTCACTTTATAAGCCTCTTCAACCACACCTTAACCCTTGGGTCCACTTAACCTTTCCTAGATCTAACTCACCATTGATCTCCTTGTTTCACCTTCACATTTCCCTAGGAGTCTTTGGGTTAGCTAGTCTTCATTGATTGGCTAGGGTCTCCCCCTTGATCTTGATTTGTCTTGATCTAAAGCAAAGAGTGCCTCGGTTATCATGACACCCAGCTTGCATTGGGAACCGTGGCATCTCTTGGGTCACCTCTTTAGTTGTCTGTCTCCTCTACCATCCCCGATGGGATACCTTTAGGGACAACTACAAGTTGTGTGATAACAGCAGCCTTCCGCTTCTTCGCAACTTCTGCTTTTGGAACCACCTACTTGGGTCGTCAAGTGAGGTTAGTCATCCCCAACAAAATATAAGTCGTGCATGTTGTAGTTTTGGATTTCTTGACTCCAATCCATAGGCAAACTTCCTTGTCAAAAAGTAGCTCTATTAGGTAACAAAGTAGAGCAGCGATGTAAAATTTGTCGACATCCACCCCTCAATGTGTGATTCTTGTACATCTTGAACTAGATTTTGCCCATGTGTGTGATTAGTGGCGCCCGAGGGATAGGAAGGATTGGGGTAGTGACTGCAATCATTTGATCATACCACTTTCCAAATGCAACATCATTGAAGGCAACATTCTAAGCATCCTCTCAACTCTTCCATGGATCAAATTACAATGCTAACACTTGGTGGTTGGGCGTCCAGTGAAGTTCTCTCCCTTGAGGGGGCTACAGTTCCACATTGTGAAAGCAACCAACAAGTACCTGAAGATGGAGTAGGTGGACAAGGCATGGGCATCAACACAAGCTTGAGAAGTTCATCCATAAGGAATTTGCACTAATTTAGCTTGATACCCTACACATATAACCTAGCTACAAAAGGGTTGTCCAAACGACATTCATCCTTCATATACTTCCTCATGAGTCGGCCTATAATTAGTTGAAAAGCGAAAGGTTTGGTGATAAGGGATATGACGGCACCATGACCTCCCCGTCGTGTACCGTACTAGTCATACAATCTTGATTCATCCTTCTTGCAACCATGCTTCACTATGCCCAAGAAAGCATGGGAGGCATCTTTGCCTTCCATGAATAGTCTAGTCAAAACATGGATATCTTGCACTCGAATGGGGAATGCTTGGTCAAGCCACATGGAATGCCCATGAGCCTGCTAATTAAGAATTGGTGTTGTGCTTGAATTTAGACTATAAGATCCCTCAACACAGCCACTATAGATTTTCTAAGGGGTTTGAAGGTGGGTTTCCAAACCATGGCAATGTCCTCAGACTTGAGAGGAATGAAATCAAGGTACACCTTAGGCTTCATGTTGAGGAACAAGTCCCCATTGGTGAAGTTGTTATCAATGATCTTGTATGTTCCACCTTCCCTTACAAATCTTGTAGAACCTCAACCTTGTGTCACAAAATTATGTTGGAGCTACTACTTTTGGTCACATAATAATTGGGGGCCACAACCTTTCTTCTTGATGCCTTATCCATTTCAACAATTCTCCATCAGTAAAACATACTTGACAAGAGGTTTAACACTCAACACTTGGGAAGTTATGGAGGCTAATGCACTAATCTAAGAAGCCTCCATGATTTTTGATAGCTAACACATACAAAGAAAAGTGAGAAATGAGCTAAGGGGTATTTCAGTGACTCAAGTCGTGTTAATGACAAGACTTGACCTATGTATCTATCCAAACGTGCCAAAGACATCATGCGGTTGACTCATTAGATTTTGCCATCTTCATTTAAGGTTGACTTAAGTAACGAGATAGATATGTCTAATTGTTACATGAAAAAGTTCATCAACTCAACAGTAAACTTACAACAATGTCGTTGTGATCGAAGATAACTTCAACTTGATTAACGCAACTTGCAAACTTGTGATAGTATACCATTATAACCTTCAAGCACAACAACACAATGACCATAACCATCCTCGACCCACATCATGACTGGACCAAGTCGACTCGACTTGCTTATGACAACTTTTGAGATTTTATAGTGTATGGATTCCCTTGGCCACATGTTTTTTGTAGAACTAAACAAAACAATTGACAAGGAAACTTATGACTCAAATGAGCAATAACCATTCAAATTCTTGGCATCCCAAATGTGACACAAACATACTAACTCAATTGAATATAGGCACAAAGAGAACTAAGGCTGAAAACTAAAAGCTAAAACACCTACCCTACCTCACTCTTGATGACAGGAGTGCATATGATCAAGCTTAGTGTGTAGAAACATAGGGTCAAGCACCATTCACCCATGTAGGTTTAAGGACCATTTCCGCAACTATGAATGGTCCTAATGAGTGCATTTGTAACTTCCCAAGGTTCTTTAAGTATGTGTTGTCATATAGGAAAACAAAATCTCCCTTAGTGAAGTTCTTCATCTTGAGGTGACAGTCATGCCAAGCCTTCTATCTAGCTTTCTCTATAGATCGATGGAAATTAGGTAGAAACCTACACTCCTCCAATTGTAGTAGTTCAAATAATTGTTCCACAATTGATCCTTCCTTGGTCATATACATGGCCTGAGCAATATAGAGGCTTGGTATTATAAAATCTACCGGAACAACAACCTCCTTACCATAGACCAAGTAGAACGGTGTATATTTGTGCAGTTGTTTAGTAGTGGTTCGATAGACCCATAATAAAGCAAGAACCTCATCATCCCGATCATCTTGGTTAGTAAGAAAACCTTGGTCAATCCTGTCTCTAAAATCTTATTATAGGCTTCAACCATTTCATTTGCTTGCATAAGATATGGACTTCTCTTGTGATGTTGAATAAAAAATTCTAAAGTTAAGAAAGCAATGGTAGTGCTTAGTAAAAGCATACCTTGGTCACTGGTGACGCTGCAAAGCCACCCAAACTTGGTAATGATATTTTCAAATATAAATTGACCTGCAGTATTCATAAAACAATCTTTCACTAGTTCTACTTCAGCCCAACGTGTGAGGTAGTCAATTGCAGTAAGGCCATACCTTGCTTTTGAACATCGGGTTAGAGGGTTGATAGGTCCAACAAAGTCTACAACCCACTTCTCAAATGGATATAATGCTTGCACTGGTTGTAGTGGTAACTCATCTCGTCTGGAAGGCTTCAACTTGTAGAACCTTCTAGGTTGTGGTTTTCCCATCGACATGTCCTCCTGCAACTCCTTGATGGCATTCCCATAAAATATCATTGTGTTCATGATCCATCACACAACGACGAAGAATGTCGTCAATGGCTAGCTTATATAATTGTCCTGTAATCAATTTATCTTCCACAACGCTAACAACAAGGCAACGCTTATGGCTTGCAAAATAATCTTCTAACTCTGATCTAGTAGCTAAAAATATTGCAATCTCAAATAAGTAATTAGGAATGACTTCAATCTTGAACAATTCCACGTCTGGAAGTTGATCATCTACAGCACCTCCTGACTCTCTTGACTCAAGGTGAGAAAGATTATATGACCCTACATTACGCTTTCCTAGTTTGGCCACAACCTCAAAAGAAAACTCCTAGAATAGTAATAACCATCTGCAAATTTGAACTTCTAGGACAAGCTTATTAACCAAATACTTTAGATAAGAATGATTAATGTAAAACTTTTAAGTGGCCACCTAATTAGTGGCGAAACTTCTATAACAAATATACCATGGCTAATCCTACCCACTTAGTAGAGATGTAGTTGCACTCAGCCTATGACAACTTTAGACTTGCTAAATATATAGGGTGATCAGTATCGTCTTCTTTTGGTTGCATAAGGATACCCCCTAGAGCTATCCCATATGCATCCACATGCACATAGGATTTTATATTCCAATCAAGGAATATAAGAATGCGGACACCTACCATCTTTTCCTTAAGTAACATGAATGTTGACTCGCACTTTGGAGTCCAAATAAACATTTCTACTTTTTTAAGAGCTCTTCTAGAGGTGCAATAATAGAGGCGTAATTGCAAATAAAACTTCGGTAATAACATGTGTGCTTGAAAGTGGATTGCAACTCTCATACATTGGTTGGAGTTGGTAGATTTACAATAATAACGATCTTAGCAAGGTCTACCAAGACTCACCCTTCGCAGACAATATGACCTAGCAAGTTGACAAAAGGAACACCGAAAATGCATTTCTTCAAATCTAATGAGATATAAAGGTGGCAACAGTAGTCGAACATAAGGTGCAACAAATGGGCATGTTCTGGCAAGAGACTATAAACAGCCCAATCATCCACATAGACTTCCAAATACTTTTGAATGAAGTCACAATAAGCAACAATTACAATCCCAAATATGAGTGCATTTTTAAGCCCAAAGGGCATGACATTATAGGAAAAAGAACCCCATTTAGTGGTAAATGTGGTTTTCTTCTCATCCCTTTTACAATTCTCACTTGGTGGTAGTCTAAGAAACCATTACTAAATGAATAAGCTTCCTTACCTGCAACTTGATCCAAGACCTCATCACTAAATAGAAAGGGAAAATGATTGTCAACATAGGTAATTCATACTTCTATAATCAACACAAACTCTAATAACCTTAGTATCCTTCTTACTCTTGATCACAATAACACTGATCCAATCAAATTCATCAACTGGGAATATCAATCTTGTAGCTGGCATTTTTTCAATCTCTTTCTTAACCTTCTCTTTAACTCTTGGATTAAGCCTGTAGGTCGATGCTTCATAGGTTTTGCATCTAGTTGTAGCTCAATCTTCATTTCACCCATGTCCTCTTTGATTCCCTTCAACTCAATGAAACTTTGCAAAAACAAATCTTCATGCTTCTAAGATAGCGCAGTGATCTCAGATATATTGTACATATCCTAATAATCTCCAATAGATGCAAGTTTAGGTCTCTCCTCACTTTCGATGTTCACCTTCCGCAATTTAAGGGGTTGCGTATATGTTACACCTCAATTGTCTTTATCTTATTCTTTCCCTTTTATCATTCTGGATCCTTCAAATTCCTTGAATGAAAGTTGCTTCAAATCATCCAGATCGTCTACATCTTCCCCAATCTAATTGATCTTCCTGTAGTATAAAGGGGAATCCAACTCTCTAACAGGGATTTGAAAATTAACTACTCCATGGTGATGCGGACAGATAATGGGGCTATGGGAATTCCACAACTTGACAATGAATAGTAGCTCCTTAATCAATTTTAAAGCCTTGATCACCTTAGGAGACTCACCAAAAAAAAGGAAAAATCCTCACAAAATTGGGTTGTCTATCTACTAGTTTCTGCATGTAAATACCGGGTCTTTGGAATTGGTCTCAAACTATGAAAGAAGTTGTGGAGCCAAAACCGAGACTTCAAGCCTTCTTCTTCCCATTTCTTAGTACAACTCTCAACATAAATATAATGATCTATCCTTCCATCATATATTTCTACAGTCACGATACACTTATCTTTAGGAAGATAGATCCAAGCAACCAAACTCGGGAGTGGAGACAAATATGTATGTCATTGTTGCATGTACTAAGCTCTAGGTTGGCATACCATCTTTATGTGTGGCCCACCGTCTAGCAAGGATCCCTCATAAGGCTCTATCTAGTACAAGGATTTTCTGATCGTCCACAACTTGGGTGTTCATGTCTGCAATGAATTCTTCTAAATTTACAATTCCATCATATATAGGAGGGTTTGTTATCTTGGTCCCTATTCATCTCACTGATTTGATAGTATGCAACCTCTGGAAGACATCTCAGACCTCCTATTCTACCACTCGTTAAGTGCTTCTTCATAATCACTATCAAAAGATTGGATACTTCTCCAATTAGCTGACCCATCTGATGTAGGATTAATATAATCTTCTCTTCTTCCTGTTGTCAAGTTGTAAATCCTACCCAAGACATCCTTTTCCATCGCATCTGCAGCAGGCTCAATGTATCTAGGCCCTTAATAAGGCTCTAATAGTTGGGTTACCTTCAAACCTTCCCTCAAATGTCATAGTTTCAATCTTTAAATCAATAACATCATACTTCTGAAAAGCCCAATCAATCCCAAAAAAGGCTGGGTAGGGATTTGTTTTGTCCATGATCTTGATCACTTCAAAATCAACGAAGGTTTTGACACCAACAAAGTCAACCTCTACATGTTCCAACCTGCCAATGGGGAATATTAGATATCGGTTGGCCATACACAACTATATAGGAGAATAAACCAAGCGAGGGTTCCCCATTGCAACCCAAGACTTATTTGGAAGGATATTGACATCCGACCCAAGATCCAACATTACACCTTAAATTCCATACCCATCTACCCAAGCATCTAGCCTAAATTCTTCACAACTTCTTTTCCTTCGTCTCACTCTATGGGTCTTCCTCTCAAAAAGATTAAGAAAAATCAACTCTTCCTCTTCTCCAGTCCCAGGAAGCATGTAAAGAGTGTTACACAGCTTTCTAGTCAATTGTTCATCTTCTAAAATATCAACAAACAATGTGACTTACAAATTCTAGCTTTTGATCACATTTTGCAATCCTGCAATGTTAGGTTAGGACCAAAATTGTGTTCTTGAAGATGTCATGCAACTCCAGGTGAAGCGAATACCAGTAGGTGATGGAACATCTCGACCGCTTGCTTAAAGAACCCTTTCTGATATTGGATCAAACTTAGGCAATTGCGGTCCTCTCTAAATTTTCAAAAGGTCCAAATTTTTACAATTGTCCCCAATGGTTCCTCCTCTGGTAGTAGGCCATGTCTCTTCATTACCAGATTTGAGCTCTGAATTGACTAGATTCACGAGCCTTTGTCTCACTCAGTCCTCCCATTTCACGAATAAGTCTGGACAATCTTCAACACGATGGGTATTCACCCTGTAGAAAGGACACCATGGCTATCTAAGTAAAATAGTCTCGAGAGAGGTGGCCCATCTCATCACAAGTTCACTTCCACTAGTTCTACTCCCTTCATCCACCTCCTCTTTCACGATTGCCTCCTCTGAAATGATGTTGTGGATTGTCAAATACCTGAAAAGAAGCTTTGTCTAATCAATCAACTAAAGCTTCCAAACCCTTACACTCATCTATACCGTATGTGGAGGCAACACAGAATTCACAATCTACAATGTTAGGGACTAAAGAATACTTCTTCGAGATCTAACAATACCAAGGAGGGTGCCCATATGTTCTACAAATCTTACAAAATTCCCTAAGTTGGGAATTATGCACATTCAAAAAGGCATGATATTGCACTGGGTTATGAAACGGAGCAAAGATAGCCACCTCCACAACTCTACAAATGGCCTTCCTAGAAAACACTCCACCAAGAGATTGGATGAGGTCCCTCACCTCAACCTAGGACACTCTATGGCATGATGCACCTCAGTCATACAACTTGTGCAACAAACTTGCTCTCTACCAACCTTGGGTGTCACCAATTCTTGTATCTTCTCTGCAAGGGAAATAATCTAGTTATGAACCTAGGAGAGAGCTACACCTATTGATAACACGACAATTTTGGTACTACTAGGGTACTTGGCCATGGCCTCAATCTTCACGATTTCTTTTAACACAGCTCTTGGAGTATCAATCTTTTGGAGAGTGGGATTCTTGTTAATGGAAACAATCCCTGAATAAACCATTTTTTATGATGAGTATAATGGATGGGAAAGGAAAGCCTACCCATCAAGTCCTAAAATCTTTGTGCATACTCCCAAGCAAATTCTCCTTTGAATTGCCAAATATCTTTTAATTCGGAAATACCTTATTGTTCTAATTTAAGTAACTGAAATTCCACAATAAACTATTGCTTTACCTCCTACAAGGTAAGAGGTAAGAGGAGGGCATTCTACAAATTTCATATACCATTGTAAAGCTTTGTCCCTTAGAGTTGTTTGAAATTCTACCAATTTGGAGGCATCCTAAGCCCTTTTGGCCTCCAAATGGCTTCACACAGAAACCAATGTTGCTCTACATCTTCAATTCCCTTTCCCTGGAGTTCTAGGTATCACATGGGAGATCTACCATGTATTCCCACCATCTTACTAGGTTGAAACCCAACCAAGATAAATCCATTAAGACCTTGTTGGATAACCAAATTCGAAACTACTACTGAAGTTAAACTATTATTGTTATGAGTACTACTTGCCAATCCTATCCATTATTGCTTCCTCTTAACAATGCTCCAACTTGAATACCACTACTACTACTATGACTATACCAAAGTAAACTCAATACAAGATTAA
Source organism: Larix kaempferi (assembly GCA_027924585.1). Classification (NCBI taxonomy): domain Eukaryota; kingdom Viridiplantae; phylum Streptophyta; class Pinopsida; order Pinales; family Pinaceae; genus Larix; species Larix kaempferi. Next base: position 3,670,293 of record BSBM01000286.1, read on the forward strand.
AAAGGAAGATTCCATATGGTTCAAGGGCGTCAAAGGAGTGGTTGAAGTTGGGTTGGTTCCAATGCTTTCAAGTATCCTTTCTACAACTTGGGGGGTTCATGTTTTTGAAATATCCTTCATACATCTACGAAGACATCATTAAGATCATCTTGATCTTCGACCTCGACTAGATCAATTGGCTTGGGTCATTCCACAGCCTCTTCTAAAACTAGTTTTGCATCAACGGTCTTCTAAGTCATAGGGTTCATCAAACTTCAACCTTGAGGTTTAAAGTTCGGTGAACCTAACAAAAGAAATTGAAGTTCGATGAGGTTTTCGAAACCTCATCCCGAACCTATTTGACATATCTCAAGGAAAACATGATGTGAATTCAAACCCTAAACAAACATGAAGGGTGAATCTCAATTTATTCATTTTTTCGATTTCTTTTCAATTAAAGAAAAGAAACAAATTATTATCGACAAGATTGGAAGACCTTGTTTATGTTTGTAGTAATATGCAATTAGCTTTAAGTAGTGTAGCCAGAGATTCATCTGATTCCTCTAGCCCATGGTTTGCACCTATTCTGAGTGCAAAAGAAGATGATCTTAGCACTAATGGTGGCAAGGGTGATGAGTCTAGCGATAATAGATTTCCACTTATTGATGAATATGATGATCATAATTCTAGTGCCTTTACTACTCCATGTGATCTTGTTTATTTAGAGCTTTATGATTATTTTTTCAATCGAAAAAAAAAGTTTCTTGTTATTCATGGGGTGAATCAAAGAAGCTTACACATGTTACCTATCCCTTGGACATAAACTGTTTTACATTCACTACAATATTAACTTATAGATCAGAGATCAAATCTGTCCTCTGTCGATACTCCAAAGAAGTATGTTTTTTTGCGAAGTGTTTGCATTTTGTCCATATTACAAAATATATATATTTTCACTAGTAGTGTCGATAATAACCTTTTTCCCAAATTAGTTATCATGACATTAACAAAAACAAAAAAGTGGAGTTAATAGACCCTTTATTGTCCTTCCTCCCTAAGCTTGTTATCTGCAAAATAGGAGAAATGGAGAATTCCTTCTCCACAATGTAATCCCTCCTTAGAGAGTGTATCAACTCGTTGGTTGTTTATTGTTGAGATATGCTAAAAATTATAGGACTCAAGTTGTTGAAGAAGAAAGCAAATCCTCATTTTCCAATGCTCAAGGGAGGCCACCCGAAGGAGTCGCTTGCCTTGAATCCATTCAATGATCGCAGTAGAGTCTCCAAATACTTGTAAACCTGTGATGTTCTTGGAGATGGCAAAGGTAAGGAGACCCCAGAGTGCCAAAATTTATGCTCTGGAATTGCTTCCCAATCCACATCCAAAGGAGACCCCATAATAGTAATCAAAGGAAACTATATGTATACAGCCCACTCCACACATGCCTTTCTGTTCGGCACCATCAAAATATCCCACTGGACTCAAGTCTATATTAAGCGGAAAGTAGGATTTTATTTTGAGTACAAGCTTCCTTTCAATTGCATCAATGAGAAACATCGAAATTTTTGTGCAAGCCCAAACAAAGTTGCACTTGAATCCTTCAAATAGGATCAGGTTTCTTAATCTCTAGATGCTCCAGATAAAAAATAAGGGAAGGTAGATAATTCCCTTCAACAACGATACCATCTGGCAAGAACAAAATCTAAAGTTCCCAGATTCCAACAAAAATCAATGCCCAACGATTTGATACTTCATTCTAGATCTGTAGTGTAAATTGGCAATGAATAAACAGATGTTCCACTGACCCAACATCCCGGAAACAGAGAGGAAAAACGTTTCGGTCCATTCCCCCGCTTCTGATATAATTATCAACAGTTAAGATCTTATTGTTAAGAGCCAACCAGGCGAAACAAAGAATTTTTTTGGGTGCATGCCAATACCATAAACAACGATGCCACCACCTCGGTTGTTCAGGTAGTTGCTTTGACGCAATGGTCGAGTAATCCAAGGTTGTGGTGATCTCACCCCATGACCAATAAAGGCTATCAGGTTGTGTTAATAGTCAAATCCCACAATGGTTCAGAATAGTAATGTAATCATCCCATTCTCAGCCTGCCTCCCCCAACAATCCAATATCTGTTTCCAACCACCAGTAAGATGAGGATGGGCCAAATTGTAAATTCCTAGCATGATTTAAAAAGGAAAGCCCTTTAGAATGAAATGATTCCACCGTAGCCAATGAAAGGTGTAACTTGCACCAGGTCATTGGGTCCACCCCCAATCGGATTTGAAAGCCATCACCCACCCGCCATAACAAATATCCATTTAATAGTGGAAACACCTCCAATAAGCCTCACCAAATGTTCGATGTTCCCAACTTTTTTTTTGAGGCTGTCAGATCCAATCAATAACTGATTGTCCTTTAAGGTATTTGTCATGCATAATCAATCCCCACAGACCAGTATGAGGAAGAGCCCGCCACATGCTCTTAAGATGAAGTGCCTAATAGACCCAAAAAATATTTCTAACACCCCATCCACCTAAATTCCTCAGCCTGGAAATGCATTCCCAAGCCACTAGATGAGGTCCTTTTTTGTCTTGTATTGCAGACCACAAGAAATTGAAAGAAAGTTGTCAGAATTGATGAAGTATGCAAGCCGATACTTTTGCCAAATTAAACCAATAAGCCGAAAGGTTAGTAAGTACTGACCTTAGAAGCACAAGACGACCCCCTAGTGATAATTTCCTATTATACCAAGCGTTGATCTTTTTGTCAAATTTCTTAATGAGCCAATGCCAATCCTTAGCTTGATAATCATTCAACTTAAGAAAATACCCCAGGTACTTCATGCCATCATCAATTCCCTGAAGTTCAAATGGGAATAATGTGCTAATATGTCCCTTGACTTCTTCCTCCAGATTCATATGGTAAAGACAAGACTTTGGAACACTGATCACCATACCGAATGCAAAACAAAATAGATTCGGGAGTTCTTTGAAATGATACCACTCTTCGAGCTTGCCAATACCAAATAATAATACATCATCAACAAATAAAAGGTGTGTGATAGAATGATTTTTGGAGATTTTAATCCCCGAAATCTTCCTCTCACTTTTCGCCCTATTCAAGAGCCTGCCCAATCCTTCAATAAACAACATAAACAAAAGTGGTGAAAGTGGGAAACCCTGATGGAGTCCTCGGGTCCCCTGAAAAAAGGAAGTAGGGCAACCATTGACAAGAACAACATAATTAGCTAAAGTAACACAGCCAAGGATCTATTGAGTAACTTCAAAATTTAACCCTACATTCAGTAAAAGTAGTTTGAGGAAAGACCAATCGACCAAATCATATGCTTTAACCAAGTCGAGTTTCAAGACAATGGAAGATCCCTTGGCGTATTTGGCAGAATGCAGGGTCTCTTGTGCAGTCCCAATTGCATCAAATATCAAGCTTTGATGTAGGAATCCAAACTACTCTTTGGATATCCCCTTGGAAAGACCAGCTTTCAAACGATTCGCAATCACTTTGGAAATAACCTTGTATAATAAATTACACAATGATATGGGCCGAAAGTCTTGAAATGAGGATGGTTCCGATATCTTCGGAATAAGTGCAAGAAAGGTAGCGTTGAGGCCTCCAGATACCGGACATCTTAGACTCCTCCACCAACCTAATGATCTCCATCCCAAGAAATAAAAAGAATTGAATGTAGAACTCCATTGTCCATCCATCCGACCTAGGACTCTTGTCCTTGGCCATTTTTTTAGGACATCTTCAACTTCAGTCAGTGGTACCGGACTTCCAATAAGAGCACAATCCTCCTCCGAGAAAAAAGAGGGCATACAATGTAGGATCTCCATCTGAACACAAAGATTATTAGTAGTGGTTTTAGTAAAGTGTCTTGAAATTCTCAGTCGCCACCTATCCAATGCCTTCTAGTGAAGTAACCCTTCTTCTCCCCCGGTCATCAATTTCCTAGATAGAATTATTTTTCCGCCTTGAATTTTAGCAAACAAGTGGAAAATTTTTGTTACAACCACCTTGAGTGATCCAAAGAGCCTAACTCTTTAAACGCTAAATCTCCTCTTCTCGCCTAAGAATCTCCTCCTTTTCTATTTCCAATGTCTTGATATCCATAACATCGGTGTCTACCTTCAAGCTAAATATTGGATTAGAATGATACTCCAATATGAGATCCTCAATGTGAAGCAGTCGAGCTTTCTGTTGTAATTTCCTGTGTTTGATCCAAGGCAAAACAACCGACTTTAATGATCACAGAAAACCAGGAAGATCCACCATCGTCGTACCATGTGCCTTAGAGTAATTGGATAACCAACGTCCACGGACCAAAGCCACAAATTCCAACTCTCCAGACCAAGCAATGCAATATTTGAAAGGGTGCCTATAAAGCTTAGGACCTTTTCGGATCCTCAAAAAAATAGGGGAGTGATCCGATAGAGAAGCAGGAACAATACAAGAGGAGCACTCCTCCACAGAGTTAAACAAGGATTCACTCACAAGGAAGCGATCCAATCTCTTAGCGATAAAGTCCGAGCCCTTCCGCAAATTCCTCGAGGTCGAGACCAATGGTCTAGTGGCCACATCAATCAGCCCATGGTCAGAAAAAAGGGTGTTGAAACAAAGCTGCAAAGGGTTCAACCTCGCCTTATCCCCCCATCTTACCCCCGCCGATAAAATCAAATTCAAGTCCCCTACAATAATGAGGGAGCTAAGAGCCAATAGTCCACAGGATTCCAATTCAATCCAAAAACATTGCCACTCCAGATAAGGTCCATAACAGTTGAACAAATGGCATGTCAAGTCGAGCTTCCTACTCTTTCCTTGTAGTAATATACCCTCGCAAACATTGTAGGGTCTCACTTCAAGCACTTGAGGGTTCCATGCAGCCAATAGACCCCCTGAAAGACCGTCTAAATCAAGCGCACAACATTCCCAAGAGGGAAATAAAAGCCAAAATAGTTCTCGAGCCTTAAAGCCTAAAACCATGGTTTCTTGGAAAAAAATAATATCTGGTGAGACAGATAAAACAAGTCTCTTGAGGACTTGCAGTTTTGGGGCACCCCCAACCCCTCTCAGATTCAAGGAGAGTAGAATCATTAAGGAAACTTCGATGGGGGCCTGCACCGTTCTAAGTGGCCCAAAGATATCAAACGGGGAAGAACTAGTCACAAAGCCCAATCCCGAGGGGGATCCAACCAAATGCTCAACAAGTAAATCACAACTCATCTCAGAAATTCCTCGCGCCAGCTCCTTCTGACGCCTCCCCCAATTTTTCTTACGAATAGTCACATTAGGGTTTTCGTTAGTATCCCCCCATTTTTCTTACAAACAGTCACATTAGGGTTTTCGTTAGTATCCCCCCATTTTTCTTACGAATAGTCACATTAGGGTTTTCGTTAGTATTCGGGGTCATAGGAGTAGTAAGACCCTTGAAAAGGTGAATGGGTTCCTTCAATAATCCCACAGTAGGAGACTCAGAGGTATTTTCCAGACCAATGTCTAGACAATGGTCAGAAGACTGGCTATAAAGACCCAAGACAGTCTGTTCATCCTCCAATAATTGCGAATCGAGAGTCAGGGTCAAATCTATCAAGGAGTCGTTAGGATTCAGTCTTTGTTTAGTAACAGACAATGGCTCCCTCTCCCCACTAGAAACAAGAGATATCGTTAGAGCAACTAACGGTGTCCCAGATTTCACTCCTTGAATTCTAGAAAGATCTGAGACCGACAATGAATCAAAAAAGGAGGGAAACAAAGATTGAATCATACCTAAAAAGTTCGGAGGAATGTTGTGTTGTAGCCCGCAACGAGCTTCTAGTTCAAGTGACAAATGGTCAATTACCTCTTCACAATTTGCAGTAGCCAGAGTAAATCCCACCGCCTTCTTCCGAACACCGCTAGTAGAACCCTTTTGAGGACACGTGGACTTCAAATGTCCATCCACCCCACACACATGGCATCTAAATGGCACCTGCCAATAGTCCAAGGGTTGTTTAATTCTCTTATCCCCCCAGTTGATAGAAATCACATCAGGCAGCCCTTTATCCGCATCCATTTCCATAAGCACCCAGGCAATCCTCTTATCTTCATGATAGAGCAATTTCTCATCGAAATAGATAAAACAACCAATCCTGTTAGCCAATGAAACAAAAATATCACGGGACCAACGTTCAATTTGAAAACCTTTGGGAGTAGGACTCAGAAGTGAGTCCTCTAGAGAGTCTCAGTGTGAGGATTGAAATCAGTGTGCCAACGTTTAAGGCAAAGGGATCCTCTGCCAATAACCCATGTCTGTTCAAGAATCTGGGTCGCATGGTCGTCATCTAAAAAATGGAAGACAACCCAATTGTTCACAAGGATATGGACTCTTGGACAGTAATGAAGAAAGGGCTTCCAAACCTCAGTAATCCAAGCCAAAATTGAAGAGCGGTTGATAGGAGTGAAACAAACATTACCAACCAAAGCCCGCAAAGAGAGGCTCAAAACCCGCCCAATCTGAACATCCTTTCCCACAGTCATCTCAGGTTCCTCCGCGCAAAGTTTAAACACCTTCCGATCCCTGTGGTTCTTTGCCTTCAAACCTCGGCTACGTGACAGCCCTCCACCCCTTCAAGGAAGCTTGTCAAGTTCAAAATGTTCACAAGACTCTGAGTCCTCTTCTGACAAAGGAGGAGGTTCGTCACTCGACAAAGAGAGGAGAGGGTCATCACGAGAGGTGAAAGCACTGTGTTTGAAGGCCCTAGAAACTCCCATAGCATCATTACCACCTGACCCACCCTAGGGAACCACAATAACCATCTGACACAAGTGTCACTTCCATTAGGACAAGAGTAATAGAGAAAAACCACAGTCCACAAATTGAGGACCCTAGCACTAAAGGTCGCAAAAATGATGGCCTCGCAAATCGAGTCAATAAAATGCCATAAAGGAGGGCGGGTCCCACCCCAACAAGTCACCCCAAAGGCACACAAATGCAATAGAAAGGTGGTCTGAGCACAAAGCCGAGGAAAACAGAGACAGTGTGCCAAAGAAAATGCGAAATACCGGTTCTAAAAAAACCTACCCAAACAGCAAAGGACCTAAAACCACTAATAAGCGCCTCCCCATAAGAGTCCAGGATCAAGGAAGCACCTGAACATACCAGCTAAGTAGTCTGCCATAGCCGCCCTAAAACCTCCCACGAAAACCCTAACCTCCCACAACAGAAGAGCGGGGATTATAATAGAGAACCTAACCTTCTTGTTACAAGTAGGCGACAAGAATAGAAATTTTGACCATGTTTTAAATTTTGTGAAACAATTTCAGGGATTATAACTATTTGACATTATGGATTTCCTTTTAAATTTTGAAATTTGAAGACTATAATCTACTTCATTTTGTAATTTTCAATTGTATAACACAATATGTATTCAAATTTGATCATGTTTTAAATTTTGTGAATTTTTTAAATATTTGACATTATGGACATCCTTTCATATTTTGAAATTAGAAGAATATGTTCTACTTCTTTTTGTAATTTGCAATTGCGTTGTATTTTTAAATTTTAATAAGAGCATTGATGAATGGATTTTATCATGATTAAGTTAGTCATGAGTCATATATGTTTATTGATCATGATTCTTACTCATATATGTTTATTGATGTTGATTTCTAACAATTTTATGGTATATTTTCATTTAAAGTGTGTGTGTGTAGAGAGACAGAAAGAGAGAAATGCAATAGAAAAACCTAAAGGCAAACCTCATTCGAACCTCATCGAAAAATTTGAACCCGAAACAAACTTAATGGTTGTCGAACCCAAACTCAAATCCAAACCTTGTGACTTAGATGGTTTGGACAACAACATCTCTCTTTGCCACCTCATTCTTGTTGATTTTTGTAGCTTAGTGAGGTATCCTCACTAGCCAAGTCGGCCCAACAAGAAACAATAAATAAATTGTAATGTATTATTGAAGAAGACAAGTCGACCGAGACAAAACAAACAAGTCAGCCCGGTGAAAAAAGTCAACAAACATAAAGTATAAATAAGAGTTGACGTCCTCCTCATTTGTTCAATCAAGCAAAGTTTGCTCAAGCAAGGAGAAGTTCGCTCAAGGGTTGTAGAAGACTGCTTTTCTGGGGTTCTTTCATTGATATCATCTTTCTATGTGATATCTCTTGTTCTAGATCACTTCTATATCTTATGTACTTGTATTATGTACTGAATCTCTGAATAAGAAAGGTTGGCTTGGATTTTCCCAAGTTTGGGTTTTCCCGGGGTAAACTATTGTGTCTCTTGTGTTTCTGTGCATGGTTATTCTTTCAGTGATCCTTATGTGTAGTTAAAGTTGAAAGAGATGAAAATTATACTGCTATATTATTATTAAAATCTAAAAATTCTCTCTATCTCTTCAAATTCTGTAAAAACTCCCTCTCCCCAACTACCTCTTGTTGGGCTTCCATGGTTATCCCTCCCTCCTTCAACCAAGAGCTGGCAAACCCTCCACACATACGCAACTTCTACAACTCATTCAACCTTCCTTCATCGCTCCATTCCCCACTTATCCCTTTCTGCAACTGCTCGCTTCTCTTTCTAGTTGCTTGCATCTGATATATCTACCATTGCTATGTAATGGTTGACCTCATCAAAACTCGTTCAACACTTGCACTCTTCTCCATCTCCCCCACATCCATCAGCACCTTCTCCAACCACTCCCCCATGGTGCAAAAGGAGACTAAATGGAAAAAGTCCCTCTTCCACCAACCAGATCTTTATCCAAAGTGGGATTTTTCGAATGAGTCTTTCTCTAGCTCCTTTCTTAAAAATAACCTCCACTTCAGAAAAAGATCAATGGTTTTCCACAACAAATTCCACTATGTATATGTTAACAACACTGTCCACCCAACAACAATCTATAGCCTGTGAGACCTGATGGTCAAACCAATGCAAAGCCCTAAAGTCATCAAAGGTCCACTAAACATTTTCTTTTCAACCATTTATAGAGGCTTACAAGGAACTCACACTAGAAAACCTCATACTGATCCAAGGAAAGTTGATCATATAACACAAACTCTCTGCACATGGCTGAGTTCAGTTTCTGCAAATTTGCTTCTTGTAAAATGAAATTCTCAAATATTTTCTCCCACCAATTTTGGATTCTGTGCATGTAGATTCCTCTGTCCCTCTGACTAGTATTCCCCGTTTAGACAACGTCCCAACAAAGAAAACATTTGTTGGCGATAGGTTGAGACTAGGGTTCTCATGCAAGGGCCAACAAAGGTCCATTGTAGTCTAGATGTGCTGGCATTTTCAATCCTCCCTAAGGGAAAAAGGTCTCACCCAAAGCACAACCAAGACCATGGAAAGAAGAAGGGGGATTTAATGGGATGGACGCAACTCTTTAGCCATATCAGTAAGTCAACAACTAAATACTACTGTGATTCAGGAGAGAACAACATAGAATGTATGCCCAATAGAAATCATAGTAACTAGATTATTATATAAACAGAAAACTATACTCAATCATCCATATAAGTTATGCATCAAATTTAAATTGGGGGGGTGCAAATACTTCTTTATTCATAATCTTTGGAATGCAACCAACAGAGATCTCCATTACAATAGCAAAGCCATCACAAAAAACCCGCGACTTCTATTACACTAAGAACTCAACAACAAAATGAATCTATATCATAGTAGCCCCTTTCTTTAACCTCCATGGGTTTTTTTTACAAAACAAGTTGTTAATCTTGACCTTGTCAAGACAGTTATGAAATGGTAAAGACAACCAGGACAATCCACCACCCTTGGTCGGTGCATTAATTGCGCTATATCCTCTCAACCATTGGTATCTGACTCGTTCTACATCTTCTTCATGTTGCTTCTGCATCTCTTTCACTGGTCTTGAGGCTCTTCTTAACTGTCTGCCTTCCGTGACACTTGCGCAAAAACGAAAGGGCCTACAAGATGAAAGGATAGAAGTTGTAGTGGTTATTAATTTGAATCACATACATTGCATACATAGAAACCCGGACATTACATGTCCATGAACGAGTAGAAGCCTGGACATTACATGTCCATGAACGAGTTGAGCTAAGCACAGAACAGGAACTCTGTACCAATATATGCACACAAAGGAATGTCCCTGTTTTATCATATAAGTTCGACATTTGTTTGGCTTTTCCCAGTAACACTTGGGCTGTATTACAAACTTATTTCTGTTTATCCTAACAACTACCATACACCTAGTTTGTCTATCTATCCAGGGAGCACAAATTTACAGTCAACATAAAACTTAAAAACAAAGGACTATCTCCCTGAGATGTAATCTAAATCATATATTAGAACCTGTAATAAATTCTTTTAATTGCAAGCAAATTGGATGGACTTATGAGTTTAACCCCTGTAGATATCATGCAAAAACACATTTGCATGGGTATAACCCCTCCCAGGCCATATCCGTACCCTCTGTACAATACCCCCTTCGTGATGACCTCGTCCTTTACAAAAGATAATTGACATACCCCCATAACTGTAGCTGAAAATGCCTTTGTCACTCCTTATCATAGACGTAGCAGTACCAACACCCAAACGTAACCATGCGACATAGTTAAAAACTAAAAAGCCAGCATATTCTGGATAAAATCAAAATGATTAGTTAAATCTATTGTTCTATGCTGCTCAAAGTAAACAGTCCCTTCAAAGTTCCATTCTATTCTAGCTAGAAGTTGGACTAAGTACATCACTGAAACAGAGTCTTTCTGCAAGAAACTCGCTCCTCATTGGAGAATAATTCATCTTTACAAATAGAAAACTTTCAAAGAAGAAATAATGCTATAGTCTTTATGTTAATTCAATCAAACAAACACCAGAGATGAAAGCAGCATAGAAGACAAAATCATAGATGACAACAATTATTCATAACAAGAAAGCAAGAAGCATCTATTATAAATATCCAGGAAGGAAATGTATCAGTGGCATACTTGAAAGAGAATCCACTTGCTCTGGAGTGAGCTTTGCCGAAAAGCCATTCACAGTGTGCTTGTAGCTATACAGTATAGCTTTCCTAGCTTCTTCTTCACTGCCATCATGAACAAAAAATGGTTTAGAGCCAAATTATCAGAGGCAGATTAAAACAATGACTGCACAAAATATAAGATTGAAAATCATGGATTTCAACTGCAAATACTTTCTACAATAAAAACAGAACAGAACTGTTTTGCATTTCTAAAGGTACCAGACACTTGTGGATGCAGGGGCCTAAGAGGGTAATTGTTCAAAAATAGTTTGATAACCCAGGATAAAAATATATATGATGACATATTTGAATATTCTAACCAACTAGGAATTACCAAACCTCACCTGTCACAGGATGACAAACTCAATATGTTTATTTGCTATTACACCCTTAAGATTGTGTGGGTAGACCAGTCTCCTTAAGATTGTGTGGGTAGACCAGTCCAGTCAGTCAATCAATGTGCATAGGTATGAAATACTTTATAGAAATTGTCCGACAGAGGATTCCAATCATATAATTAGCTTTCTCATGTGTATATCTGACCAAGAGATCTGATAGCATTATAATTAAGTTCACGACACATGCGAATAGCTGATTTTAGACAAAGTGTAAAATGTATGGAGCTTAGTGCACTTTTTTCCTGTCATAAAGTCATCTCCACTAATGGAGGTGTTTCCAAGCATTAGTAAAATAGCATATAATTAGGGGGGTAAATCTCAATTGGAAGAGAACTCTGTTTGGAACTTGAACTGTATTTGGGATTTCAGAGAGTGTCTCTCTTGTCATTTTCAGCACAACTATGTCAGGATATCCGTAAATTTATTTTAGGGTATAAGTTATAACTACAATATTTACTCTGGATCTCACACATGTTTGATTATCCAATGATTTTAATTTCTATCTTCAGGTCAGAAAGCTGGTTTCACCATGTCAATCCTACAAGCCAAGAAGACAGTCAATCTGCAATGGAGGACATCAGTTCTCGTAGAACTTACATAGATACAAGCTAAGTTCACAAACTGGCCCAAACAGGAGCTGCAGTAAAAAAGCAAGGTCGTCTCCCCATCCAAAGGAGAAAAATACTTTCTATAAGAGCAGAGACAACATGCAGATAGTAGATAGCCAAATGGTGAAGTATAGTCACCATGAAAGAGAAAAAAAGAAAGGACTTGTGTTAATATCATAGATCAAAAAGTGGTCCATTGGGCTGAATATTATATTGGGTATGATAAACCAAAGAAATACAAAAAAACATATCCACTATGCCTAAAATCAAAGGAAAAGACAGATAATAGGGTACAATATAAACATGCAACAAGACACAATTAAAACTGAAGTGACATACAATTGCAGAAAATTGCTTCTCATCACCGTCAGATTCTGTAGAATGATTACAAAGTCCTAAGAGCAGGCAAAACTTATGAGACAGTATCTGGTGAAGATAATTTGAAATTGTTCTTCGTTACATAATTCGTAGGTCGTAAGGTAGTCTGGTAACTTCTGAGATGGCAATAGAAGGTGTCTCTCCTTTATTCAAAACTAAAATATACCCAAGGAAGTAAAAATACTGGTCACAAGACCTTGACAAGGAGTTCTTGTCCTCGTGGATCCAATGACTGTTCAACAAAGCTTAAAAAGGACCCAACAGGTCCAGCCTACAGCCTAATGGTCCTAATCGATGATTAATATCTCGTACATTTTGAGTGAAACAAGGCTTCAATGGTAATTTTGTCCATCTACTGATATGAGTGGCTAGCATAATGAAGTAATATATCCGGCAAGTCACCTACTAAGGAGGTTAGAAAGCACTCCTTAACCGAGCGAGTTAAAACACATCTGGTCCTGACTTATATACAGGAAGGTATGGAGCATTCCCTGCTTGTCAAAAGAAATAATAGACTTGACACTTGATCTCATAATAGACAAGAGATCCAGAATCCAACTATTCTTCTACCTCCATCTCCTCCCAGTACAGCTAAAATATCAACAGGTCATTTATGCATATGGTGTTCTCCCTCAGTGCTGAGTTGGTATAAATAGAATATAAACTGGCCCAAAGAAAGTTTCACCCTATGGGACTGATTGTGTAAGGAAGTGATGAGTAATGATGTGAAGTATGTAGTAAGTGTTTAGTATAAAAGGCTAGTTTTGGATTCAGAATCTGAAAAAGGGTTAGTTCTATGCAATGTAAAATTATTATTAATGCATGTCATCTTCTATCGCCTAATTAATCTCCTTCATGATTAGCTCACAATTAGGGCATCTGGAGAGAATCTATGGTGGAAGTCTGAGCCCTTCTGGGAGATTTCTCCCATCTCTTCCCCTACAGGCTAACTTTTATGCAGTCATTCTCCTATTAGTTAATAAATGCATCCAGTTCATGTTTTTTTGTTTGGACAAGTCCACATGCAAGCATGCACAATCTAGACTTGCATCTTTAGTTTTCTTGCTAAATAGAGATTAGTTCATAAATCATTGTTTCTCTGATGGATATGCTAACTCTTCTTGTAAAGATAGCAGGAATTCCTTGTAATATATTTCCCTACATCATATCTTCAAATAATCCAAGCTTTGAAACTCGTAATTCTTCTTGCAGCACCCTTTGAATGTTTGGTTGAATACTACCACTATAATTTGTTATTTTCTCGACTTCTGTACTTCCTTCCATCTAATTACAGTAGACTTATTCGACTCCATCGGCTCTTACATTCAGTCCAATTAGAATTATAAAAGTAGAGGGGAGGAGAATGCACAACAAACATTTCGTTGTCATCCTTTAACGACTATAATATGATTAGTAATTCTCAAACCTCTTTATGCAAAAAATATGTTGAAAAATCAGGCTTAACTTAGCCCACAATACTCAGTACAACTTTGATATCAGACTTCTAAAGACATGGAAAACAACCACATTTCACTGGCATGGATTTTCATGAACAATAAGCTGATATACAGTACTAACTTACTAAGTATACTTTTAGCAGCGGAAATAAATTAAAAAGAGCAGACTGTAAAACATATTTACCACAGATATTTTGGTCCAAACACCCTGGAAAAACCCCCTAAGGGGAAAACCAGTCACAAAGAGAAATTTTTATTGAGCTTGAGAGAAATTTCAGAGAGTACAACAGTCATGAAATTGCAGCATTAAATTTCAGAACAGAACCTAGGTTTTTGTGTCTTTCCTCAACCTTGAAATGCATGCCAGAAACTCCAGTCTGCTACAAGAAATCTGCTCACTGTACAGACATCACAGGCAGCAACTCTTCTCTCGGTTTGTGTGCATGGTCACCCTCCTCTTCTGTATGGACTGACAGGCTGCTACAGGCCCTCGAAATGTGTGCCATACAGCAAATCTCTTGCTGTATGGCCCCCTCATTCTCTGCTGTACGAGACTCAATTAATCCTGCATCCACCTCCAACTTTGAGCCACTTTTCTACCTCAAAAAGTGTTCCAAAGCACTGCTGTACAGACTGCACAGGATTTACAGACTTCTTTTGGGAATGCATGCTCATCAAGAGTCTCTGTTGGTGTGCCCCTCCTCTCCTAGAAACTTGTGCCCTCTCTAGAAATTCGTGCCCACACTTTGGGATGCTTTTTTCTCTCCTTCTCTTGCTCAATCTCTTCACATTCCCTTGCTCAAGTGCTTCACACACTCCTCACCAAGCTCCTCCTTGGAAATTGAGCCACTCCAAAAACTCTCTTTGGAATGTGTGTGTCTACACTCTCCTACTTCTCTTTTTATTAATTGTGAGAATGACTTTGTCTCTTCACTTTCCCAAGTGACTTTGTCTCTTCGTTTCCAAGTGACTCTTCACTTTCCATGAGTGAGACAAATTACACTTAATGAAACAAAAAATCATTTTCACTCAAAACTTTAATAAAAACTCACATTAACTTTATAACTCTAAAGTTAATTACTAGGAGAGTCACCAAGGTCCTTTCTACATGCCTGGACACCAAGCAATGTAGGAGTCCTTCCTCGCTATAAATATCAACACTCCCTCTTAGCGAGGGAGGTACTTCTAGCACCTTCTCCACCTGAATCTGTCTCCAAGATCCTCACACTGTCCGTTGTAGCAGCTCCCTCTAACTCTAGAACCTATCTCGCTACCTGCTCTAGACTCAGACCTGAAAACCTGTGCCAATCACCCATGCTCTAAGGAGTCTCGCACTCCAAAGCATCTTGCAGTGTTATCTCCTCCGATAGTACTAGAAGAAGCCTCTCGCCCATCTTCCCTAAATCGAAGACTGAATACTCGGTACCACCTCAATCTTCGGAGCATCTCGCTCTCCCTCTGTCTCTGACACTGGTACTGCATCCAAGATCTCCCTAGACCCACCTGCAGGCTTGCCCAGCAACTTGTACAACATGCCTTGTCTAATGCTAGCCTCACCGCTGCATCCAAGGTCGCTTCCTCTGAATATAGAAGCCTCTGTCCATCCCGGAACACCACGCTATATATTCCTCATCCTCCAGAGTTGATACTGAGGGCAAATCTTTCAGCTCTGGTACAAGCATCCCCCCTGACACCTTCAGAGAACCCCCTGACTCGAGTTAGAATCCAACCCATCCAACTCCCTCCATTTCATGCATGAGCATGTCTCTGAAACTCTAAGGAACACTTTTTGTATTCCCATCATATGGCTAGATGCATAACCATACAAACCACAAAATTTCCAGTTTTAAACCCAAACCAAGAAATTTTGTTCACCTGTGCCAAAAATCACACTCAGCAGTACTAACCAGCAATACACTTGCACACACAGCTGCCACAAAACAGTCCACTGAAATACTCAGAGCCCTAGCTCTGATATCATGTTGAAAAATCAGGCTTAACTTAGCCCACAATACTCAGTACAACTTTGATATCAGACTTCTAAAGGCATGGAAAACAACCACATTTCACTAACATGCATTTTCATGAACAATAAGCTGATATACAGTACTAAGTATACTTTTAGTAGGGGAAAAATATTAAAAACAGCAGACTGTAAAACATATTTAACACATATATTTTGGTCCAAACACCCTGGAAAAACCCCCCAAGGGGAAAACCAGTCACAAGAAAAAAAATTATTGAGCTTGAGAGAAATTTCAGAGAGTACAACAGTCATGAAATTGGAGCATTAAATTTCAGAACAGAACCTATGTTTTTGTGCCTTTCCTCAACCTTAAAATGCATGCCAAAAATTCCAGTCTGCTACAGGAAATCTGCTCACTGCACAGACATCACAGGCAGCAACTCTTCTCTTGGTTTGTGTGCAGAGTCACCCTCCTCTTCTGTACAGACTGACAGGCTGCTACAGGCCCTCGAAATGGGTGCCAACAGCAGCAAATCTCTTGTTGTATGGCCCCCTCATTCTCTGCTGTACAAACCTCAATTAATGCTGCATCCACCTCGAACTTTGAGCCACTTTTCTACCTCAAAAAGTGTGCCAAAGCACTGCTGCATGGACTGCACAGAATTTACAGACTTCTTTTGGGAATGCATGCTCATCAACAGTCTCTGTTGGTGCGCCCCTCCTCTTCTAGAAACTCGTGCCCTCTCTAGAAATTCGTGCCCACAGTTCGGGCTGCTTTATTCTCTCCTTCTCTTGCTCAATCTCTTCACATTCTCTTGCTCAAGTGCTTCACACACTCCTCACCAAGCTCCTCCTTGGAAATCAAGCCACTTCAAAAACTCTCTTTGGAATGTGTGTTTAAACTCTCCTACTTCTCTTTTTATTAATTGTGAGAATGAGTTTCTCTCTTCACTTTCCCAAGTGACTTTGTCTCTTCCTTTCCAAGTGACTCTTCACTTTCCATGGGTGAGACAAATTACACTTAATGAAACCAAAAATCGTTTTCTCTCACAACTTTAATAAAAACTCACATTAACTTTATAACTCTAAAGTTAATGACTAGGAGAGTCACCAAGGTCTTTTCTACATGCCTAGACACCAAGTAATGTAGAAGACCTTCCTCGCTATAAATATCAACAAAATATTCCTCCTTTGCAATATTGAAAGAGTATATTAACAACATCAACTCAAAATGAAATTCTTTATGTTCTTGAGAGACCCATAATTCTTTACAAAGTTTGAGTAGCAAGTCTTTGTCATAACAAAATATGCCCACACGAACGTCCAAATGACTATGCTCCAATGGATAACACAATGCAAACATACAATCTCTTGGTGCGTTATTCAAGAATCAAATTCCAACATGAGTTTTATTCATGAACCATTCTTCTAGAGACCATATTTCCATTAATTCATACTCGTACAAGATTTATTGTATGGCACATATTGCCTAAGATAGATATCCTTATCTGGCTCTTTCAGCCTCCTAGGAATTAAGGACACTTGACTACTCTGCACTCATCAATGATTGGTCTATCAAGGTGTCCTTACTCCTTCAAACAATAGGCATTTGTATGGGTTATTCCCTTCCCTGTAGGGACGCTTGACTACTGCACTCAGCAATGATTTGTCTATGAAGGTGTCCTTACCCCTTCAAACAATAGGAATTTGTATGCGGTATTCCCTTCCCTATAAGTTTTCTATAACCCCCCGATCTCCTGCAAATAAAAGGAAATTCATGAGGATATAAAGTCTATCCAAGGCATGATCATTACACTGTAGAGGTCAGTATCTCTTCATCTGCTTTTGAGTTTTGACAATACTGGCTACATGTTCTAAAATATCCACAAACACAGATCAGAATTGTTAACATCAACTTTAAACCGAGGCAAAACATCACAATCCAAAATATCAAGATATTTAAAACTTTTCTACTGTAAAGTTGGGACTAAAGAACACTTCATCTTTTGATGCTCCGTCTACTATGGGACTCGGAAAGGAATTCCACTGTCAAACTTTCTTCACATATGAGTATTAGATGTACTTGCCTTTTTTATAAGAGGAGCTCTCTTATACACAAGCGGCATTTGTTGATAAACAAGTAGAAGACACCCAGGTTTCAGGTTATATATTATTAGATCTCCCACTACCCACTACCATTGAAGTCTTGGACAAGAATGGAGCTCAAACCCTAGGAACTGTCATAGATATCTGAGACAAAGACCTCTAAAAAGGGGTACCAGATGTAGGTCTACGGACATCATTACCACATATGCACTTTGTACTTGAGATCGCATCACTAATTTCTATGCTTTGAGTGAGGGGCTACCAACAGAGATGCATCTTCCTCGCGGTCAGCTACTAAATTGCAATTTGCTAACCAAGATTGCATATGGGGATTTTGCCATATTACATTCTTTTGCGATGTCTTAGACCTTTTATAAGTTTATAGTGATAAATGAGGAAAGATGAGGGTCATGTTTGTTTCCAGTAGCACATCACCCAGCCGCACCTTCTACACCACAGTTGTACTGGAATTTGTATTTAGCTTAGAGATACCTTAGGGACATGATGATGTAGGCTGCACCTAGACATCTTTTCTGGCACATACGTTAAACAAAATTGCATCAGTTTATAACCGGCCCCTAGTTTGCCTTCAATGTCTCGACCTAGTGGGATTCTTGTATCTTCAGAAAAATCAGACCAAGGATTTTACGGGATATGTATGGGTAGGGCCTGCCCTTTCTTCACGATACACAGGACCAGACTAATGTGTTCTGTTAAACACCCCCACCTCCTTTTCGAGCAATTTTGTTGGATCCTTCTACAGGTTAATTTTGCAATCTGCCCCAGGTCACCATGACTACTACAAGGGATAGATCATGATGATCAAAAACTCATGCCCTGCGGGTGCAAACATCTCAAGACATGGTGAGCCTTGAATTTTGTCGGCTCAAATTCAAATCTCCCTTGGAAAACAGGGTTTAGAAAAGAGCTTTTTTAACTCCTAAAAATAACCTCTTATTACTAAATTCTAGATCATTTTATGGCTTAATTGCTTCTGCATTCGTCATATTCTTCAGCTAGGTCACCTCTTAGAATTCACATTAAAAAAAAAACATCTCTTACTAGCATTGGTATGGAATGGTAGGACGGTGCAGACAAAAAACTAAATAAACAAAGGTGCTTTACACCTAAGACTACTGCATGAAACAAGCCCAGATCCATGCTAAACCCAATGCATAATACGGATCAAAGGGCCATCTGCAGAAACCAGGGAAAATAATACACATATTCGGGATAACACAAATCGGCTTTATCAAGAGCCATCATTTCGTGCCAATACTATTTTAATTGGATGCTAAAGAAGTGAATTCTGCATATTCAGCTCCACCGAATACGAAAACAGGGCTACATTTTGAATTCGGGGCCAAATTTTTGTATTACTGGGCCAGAGAAACAGAATCCCCAAATGGGTATTGTGTGTACCTGCCGAGAACAGAAGCGAGCGTCTGTATGTGGGTAGCTTCAGGATCATCCTCACCTAATGCTCTATCCATGTACACAATCTGCACGCTGCCTTTATCGGCCACCTTGGTTTGTTCTTCTTCGTGTCGAACGTTAGCCATGACTGTGGAAATGACAATAACGAATGTTAACAACAGCGGTAGCACGGGCACCCTCTTCGCTTCCATTGTTATTTTGGAACGCAATGTTTAATATAGCAGGCTTTATTCCGTCGAGCGCTTGAAGTTCGATGTAATCCAATGCAAGTTTACACCAATAAGCGGGGACTGTTTGATGCCGTGTTCTCGAATTTTTCGTGGTGACACGCATCCATCATGGAGGTAGTTGGTTTATGAGGCGTTTTTTTTTTAATTATATATCCAACATGGAAATAGTTAAATAGTTGTTGAGGGGATTTTTTTTTAAAGAAAAAAAACAGTATTATTACTATTCTTTCTAATCAAAAAGTGCATGTTAGATCCAAAAAAATCTCTATTACATCCAAAAAAAAGTCCAATAGAGATGTAAGTTCAAATATTCACATTTACAACCAAGTCCAAAAATAACTCATCAAAAGTTACAATTCAACCCCAACATTAACATCATTAACATTAAGTGCTAAAACACACAGTGGGATCATAGTCTACAAAAAAAACTGAAAGATAACCAGCCCAAAAAGCAATAAAGCAATTAATCAAAAAATGAGATATGACCATCATGTTCCAAATGATCATCTATATATTCTTCCCAATATAAGAAGCCTTCGTTTTGTAGCAAAGCATCCTTCGAGAGGAAATCAATAGTAGTATTTAATTCCCTGTAGATATGTTGAATCTCTCAATTATGAAATCTGTCAAAAATTTCCTCAATTCTCTTACACCCCTGTTGAAGAACAATGGATTGTAAATCACCTAATCTTTTTGCCTAATTTATTACTGTCAAAGAGTCCCAAAAAAGAATAATTATATCAATGCCCAAGTAATCTGCAAACCTGATAAGACACCGAAGAGCAAGTAATTATGCTTTTGTGTTTGTGCCAACACCCCAATTTAGTTTTAATTTGAAATAGTGTGCATTATTTAAGAATAGATATGTTACAGCAGCACATCTACCATACATAGTTGCACCATCAAAAAAAACATGAGCCTCATCAATAAAAGGAAGATCTTCAATAATTCTAGTTTTGGAAGCTTTTGCTTGTAAAGGATGTAGCTCCCTGTATAGATTTATAATCTTGATCAAACCAAAAGTAAGTGTTGGAGTTCTCTCTTCAAAGACCGGTGCATTCCTAATATTCCATATCACCCAACATATGATAATTGGAAGTAGACAGTGAACTTTTTCAGTATTATACCAGACATACAAATTTCTATCCAGTGTCTCCTTACCCTAGGACATACTAATGCCAAGTTTTGAGCAAACAGAAGACTAGAGATTTGTAGTGAAGGAGCAAAATATAAAGATATGATCAATGGATTTAGGTTCACATGTGCATAGTGTACATCTATTTGACCCCTCCCATCCATGCTTGAGTAAATTATCCCATGTGAGGGTCGCATTTTCCAGAACAAGCCAGAAAAAAACACTTTATTTTTTGTGGAATTTTCCATTTCCATAACTTCACATAGCACCATTTTGGAACTATACAATTATCACAATTTGCAATGGAGAAATAAGCCTCTTTTACAGTTACCTGGCCATTTTTTATTACCGGTCCATAACATTATTTAGCATTGTACCAATATGATCTTTTATGACCCAAACATTCGGGTTTCTTGATCTGTGAGAGAGATGTATATCCAATTTCATGCAGATATTACCAGGATGTCATTTGAGAGTTTGTTCCTCCATTTTTTATCATTTCCCCATTGTCCTTCAAATTGATAGTAATTCATTGATCTTGCGATATCAATTTATCCTTTTTTATTTCATTTTGGGAAGTTTATGTATTTCTATGACATTTTGCATTGTGGGGACATTTTGTCGAACTTTGGGTTAGTTTAATTTTTATTTTTTTGAATGAATTTAATATATATATATATATATAGGATTATGGGTTCAAATAGAGAGCGAATATACAAATAGGAGGTTTCTTGTCTTACAAATAAAAGAATCTCATATACGTTTTTATATACTTATTTAGCTTTTAACTATAAAATCAAGATCTTAAAATTATATTATATATATTTGTACATAATAAGATAATGTTATCCATCATTTTAGTATCATACATTATAAAATATTTGTATAGTTAAAAAGATAGCTCGATCAAATTATGGAGCTATGGAATTATTTGAAATTCGAATTCCACTCCTCTTTTTAGGGATTTTTTACAACTACAACTTAGGTAAAACCCCTTCATTTCATTCATTTTAGAAAAGCTCAAATTTCACTCCTCTCACTTAAAGATTTTTTAATACTACAACTTAAGTAAAACCTCTTCATCTCATTCATTTCACTCCTCTCGTAGCTTCCTAATTAATAACCTATCCAATGGAATATCCTTAATCCTCATAAATCTAGGACCATCATTCATAGCCCTACCATTCTTAAACTTGTAAAAAGCATTCCTCCTATTGTAATTTACCACAATCTTTATCTTATTGTTTTCATCAGAAACAATCGTTATCTTATTTATGTGGTCTTCTAGTCGTAAATTAATTTATATTTATTGATATTATTTATTATTTGTAATGATTGTTTATATTATTTTTAATTAATTTTTTTTTTTTATGAATATTGCTTTCATACAAAGCTATTAATTTAAAATTGGTAATTTTTTCTAATTTAAAAAGTTTGATTTATGATTTTTAAATTATATTACACAAATAATGAAGTTAGAAATCAATGTTTTCTCATCTTTAGAAATCAATGTTTTTCTCATCTTCTTTT
The DNA here is from genome assembly GCA_027924585.1 of Larix kaempferi. Lineage (NCBI taxonomy): Eukaryota > Viridiplantae > Streptophyta > Pinopsida > Pinales > Pinaceae > Larix > Larix kaempferi. The sequence continues at coordinate 3,692,536 of BSBM01000286.1, forward strand.
GGAGATGTCACAAAGGCATTTGTAGTATTTATGGTTATGGTTAATGATGGCAAAGTTGAAAATCAATGTTTTTCTTATTTTATTTTTTAGGAAATGTGACAAAGGCATTTGTAGGATATATGTTTTCTTTATGGCTTTGGGCCTATCCCTTTTTGATTTACAGCTATATTTGGTATTTTTATTGGTATTGGCTCGGAACCACGCATTTTGTAATGTCAATATACTACATGAACTTGGTTTGACCTTTTGAAGGTCTAATTTTGGTTGTTTTTATCAATCCATTGCTGCAAGATGCAAGCAGTTTTAAGAGGTCTTTGTGGTTGTGTAAAACTCTTCTTTAATATAAAGTAGAAACGCCTTTTTTTCCGAGGAAAAAAAGATATATATTTTCTTTAAAGAATTCTCAAAAAAAGTGGTGGTAGTGAAGTTGTGGATCAAAAGTTTTTCTCACTTTTTCTTTTTCTTTTTAAGATGTGATCAGCATTTGAAAAATTCATGGTAATAGAATGGTGTAAGGGATTGGATGGCTTTAAACATTTATTATTCTTTTTCAAATATTTCCAACATGAAAGTTGTTTATTCTTCTCTTTAAATCTTAAGAACTTTATCTTAAATAATGAGGCTACCACTTGTCAATTTGCAATGTAAAGCAATGTTTTATAGTTTAGAAGTTATGTTTATTCTTTAACACGATTTGATTTATAATATTTTTCTCAAAGCTACATAAATGCGTATCTAATCTAAACAAAAGTGTTCAAACTATTATCACAAGTTTTTCAAACAAAGTTAATAAACTTACTCAATGATATTTAAATTCTCGTAATCCCATAAATTTAGTAATCTAATCAAATTAAAACTTCTAATAAAAAATGTATTATAGATTAAAAACTTAAATGTTATGGACTACATATTTTTATAATTGGAAGAGTTTTTAGATCGGGCTCCAAGAAACAAGGCGGGAGGTTTTGAATAAAAAATCGGGCTCCAAGAAATCGAACCAAGCGCAGAGCACCCAATTCGAACAAGAACTAGCCCGTATATGCTGTAGGAGTAAGAGTGCAGCGTTAAGTACCGAAATGAATGATGGAGGGGGGCCTGAGGCCCTCCCTCCCCTGGCAGATCTCGAGGCATTCAAGAAACTGGTGAACACCTATGGAAAATGACCTACGACTGAACAACAACAGAAGTTTGTAAAAAGACTCGCAAACATCCCCACAGTTGCTCTGCCATCTAAAGATCCATGCAGATCAGCTCTGAATCTTGCAGAGAGAGGCCTCGTTGGGAAATTTACAGGCCTCTGGCCTTCGCCAAAAACAGTAGAAAGCTGGGTCCAATGCAACTGGCGACCTCTGGTGCAGGATGGGATCAGCATCCATCTATTGGGTAAGGGATTCTTTGTATTTGTGTTTACCAATGTAAATGACAGGAACCTGATTTTCAGGAACGGGCCCTATTTCATGGGACCCCAGGGGTTATATCTGAATAAATCGACTCTGGATTTTGATCCGACGCAAGACATGCCCTCAGCTGTCCCAGTCTGGGTCCGATTGCCCCATCTACCACTCCACTGTTGGAACCCCAAATCTCTGGAAGCTATCGATAACAAACTTGGGAAATATATTGATCGAGCGAACAGAAAGGATTAGTACACTTGCGCCAAAATTTGTGTGGAGGTGGACTTGGAGATAGGTCTCCCTAAGGCCATCAAACTCACGGTAGCAGATTGGATGTACATCCAAGAGCTAGACTATGAGCAATTACCCTTTAAGTGTCGATATTGCCATGGGTACGGGCATTTTGCCAGGAATTGTAAAAAAAAGGGAGAGGAGGAGGTAGAGATAGCTAAGGACAATCAATGGATACCAGCTCATAAACCAAAAGCAGCAAAACAAACTAATAGAGCAAAAGGTAAAGGAAAGAGTTCGGGGAATGAAACCCCAGCTTCTGGCCAAACTCAAGGGGAAGGGAGCTCTGGTCCACCAAGAATGGAAACATCTATAAATCCATTTGAAAATCTCAGAATAACAGAAGATTCTACAGCAATAGCAAAAGAAGAGGTAGAATAGCAGCCTAATGCAATGGTGGAAGATAAAATTCAGGTAGAAACCATTTCTTTACAGGAGGATTCACCTACCAGAGCTCCGAGTCCACTTTCCTATGCTGAAATGGCAAGAAAGAAATCCCCGGTAACATTAAGTTCTTCAGAAGATGAGACATTTGAAAGGACAGTAAAAAGAGTTGGGAGGAAATCACATAAAGAGACAAGGGCTGAAGAAGCTGAAAGACAAAAAATGAAAGGTAGCCAGTCAACAATCGAAATGTCCATCAGCATAAATACCATAAATAGGCCTCCCAAGGGAGGAGCAGCTCCCTCATCAGCCAGCAAATAATGCGATTAGTCTCTTGGAATTGCAGAGGCCTGGGGAATCCTGTCAAAGTTGAAGCAGTAAAAAATCTGATAAAATCGGAGTTTCCAGAAATCCTCATGCTCCAAGAGACTAAAATTGAAGGGGACGCTCTCCTTCTGCTCAGTAAATTGAAATGGAAAAAAATGCAGGGAAGGCGGTTAGTGCTAGGGGCTCCTCCTCCGACCTGGCTACCCTGTGGGATGAGGAACAATTCCATCTTGAAAGTTCTGTAGATACTCAGCATTGGATTTATACTGAACTCAAGCATAAGGTAAATAAGATGACATTAGCTCTTGTCAATTTATATGTATCTGTTTATTATGTAGCAAAATGAGAATGTTGGAAAACTTTGTCTGACTTTCTTGAGGCTAGCTCTCCTAAGAATTTAATTCTCACTGGAGATGTTAACCTGGTGTTTGAGTCTAAGGAAAAGCGAGGTGGAGTAGTCAATAGAGATTCGTTGCTGCCTGAAGTGGAAGAAATAATACAGCAGTGGGATTTAATAGATTTTAAACCGAAAAAAAGGATTGTATACATGGACAAATAATCAAGTAGGGAATTTTCATATTTTTGCTCGATTAGACAAATTTTTACTTCAGAGCTCCTTTCTTCTGGAAAACAAGATCATCTCCTCGTCCATTCTACAAAAATTGACATCGGACCATAAGCCTATTTTACTGCAATTCGAGGATATCGAGAGACTTGGGCCCATTCCCTTCAGATTTAACCCCCTTTGGGCAGAAAGAGAAGGTTTTATGGACACGGTCAACAAAGCCTGGAATATCCCAGTAAATGGGTTGCCAAGTTATGTATGGGAACAAAAAGTGAAGGCTACTAAGGTGGCATTAAAGTCTTGGATAAAAAAACCTTCTGTCTCACCCACTACTAGTAGAAAGCAGTCTACCAACCAGCTGATCGATATGCAAGTGGCGCTGGAAACTAAAGATATCACCCTCACTAAAATTCAGAAGGAGCAAGAGGCCCAGCTTAATACTTTTCGATCCTACAGACATGAGGAAGAGCACTGGAGGCTAAAGTTTAGAAGTTTATGGCTAAAATCGGGAGACAGAAATACTCCATTCTTCCATAAACAGTTTAAAGCCCGTCTCTCTCGCAATCACATGGATGAAATCACAGCTCCTGATGGGAAAATTCATAAAGACATGGCTCATTTAAAAGAGGCTGCATCAACTCATTTTCAAAATCTCTTTACGGAAGAAGGAAACATTTTAGAGGAGGAATTTCCCAAGTTTCTCACTCACATCCCGAAATTGATAGGGATTCAGGATAATGAAAGCCTTGTGAAACCCTTTATTAGAAACTGAAATCTGCAATGTTGTCTGGGCAATGGAGCCAGACAAAGCTCTGGGGCCCGATGGCTTCTCCATTCATTTTTACAAAATTTGTTGGGATATCATCAAGATGGACTTAATCCGCATGGTCAGGGGCTTCCTCCAAAAAGAAAAGGTAAGTGGCAGCATCAATGCTACCTTTTTGGCTTTAATCCCTAAGGAGTCAAATCCTGGTACCTTTGACAGGTTTGGGCCAATATCCATGTGCAATGCTTCCTATAAAATTTTGTCAAAGTTCATAGCCAATCGAATCAAACCCCTGCTAGGCATCCTCATCTCTTCCAGCCAAGGTGGTTTTGTGAAAGGCAGGCACATCATGGATAATTTGATCCTTGTGCAGGAAACCATCCATTCAAGTCACCAACGAAAGGAACAAGGAATGGTCATAAAGCTAGACATGGCAAATTCCTTCGACCAGGTAAGACATTCCTTTTTGTACCAAGTCCTTCTTTCTTCTGGATTTAGCAATGAATTTATAAGGCTGATCAAATCATGTATAGGTAGGCCCTGGATAGCACCCTTAGTGAATGGCAGGTCAACCTCTTATTTTCAAGGCACTCAGGGTATAAGGCGGGGATGCCCATTATCCCCATTCTTATATATTTTGATGGCAGACTCCCTTAGTCGTAAGTTGACTGCAGAAAAGGCAGCAGGAACAGCTCTGGGGATCAGTGTGAGCAAAGATCTTGAATCCACTAACCATGCACTCTTTGCAGATGACTCACTCCTGCTGGGAGGTGCCTCAGTAAAAATAGCAAGGGTTTTCAAGGAGGTAATGCAAACTTTCTATAGAATCTCGGGAGCTTTGGTCAATAAAAAAAATGTGTGGTGTATGGATGGAATGTCCCTCATTCTATCATCCAGAGGATTGCCCAATTCTTGGGCTATGCAGGTTATGAAGACTGGGACTCATTTAAGTACCTGGGCCTGCCCCTCACCCTGGGCATCACTAAAGCAACACACTGGATGGAGGTCTCAAGCAGAATCAAAGCAAAATTGGCCGCCTGGGGAGGACAATGGCTCACCACAGCTGGCAAATTAACTTTTATTAAAGCAGTCCTCTCTTTGTTGCATATTTATCAGGCTTCTTTTTTGCTGGCCCCCAAGGCAATCAGTGAGTAGGTAGCAAAATTAATACGTTCCTTCCGATGGCAAGGTGGAAAGGGGAACAATAAGAAATTCAATTTAGTGAGCTGGGAAATTGTGAAAAGGCCTCTTTCTGAAGGAGGGCTTCAGATAAGAGACCCTGGCCTAGGCAATTTGGCTCTAAGTGGCAAGATCGTGTGGAAGTTATTCTCCATTCCCAATCATCCAGCAAGTCAAGTTATTATTAAAAAATATTTGCAGGGCGTTTCAGTGAAAAGCATGGATGAAGGGTGTGCAACCAAAGGTACCACGATGTGGAAACTTTGTGGCAGAAGTTGGAATTCTTCAAAAATCAACTGTACAGGATACCTGGCAATGGGAAAAAGACGTGGCTATGGGATGATCAGATAATGGGTCGTCCTCCTCTCAGGAATAATGCTGAAATCCATGAACTTCGATGCTGGCTTACCCAATGTGGCGTTCTGAAAATTGTAGATATATCCAAATGGGATCAGAATGGAAGCTGGAAATAATGGAATTTGCCTAGACCGCCAGATAACTTGCAATCTCAGACGCATGCTCTGTTGGAAGCATTAGTTGGTCTAGCTCCAGTTCATTGGCATGAGAGGGACAAATGGGGATGGGGACCCACCGAGAATTATACAGTAGCACAAGGATTCGATGTTATCCAGAAGCAACAATCTAAGATGTCGATTAACGCTGTGTGGAAGCAGGTGTGGGATCCATTTGGTATCCCAAAAATAAATTTCTTCTTTGGGGTCCTCATGCATGGCCGAATTCTGACAGGTGAGAATTTAGCCAAACGGGGAATGCTTGGACCACACAGGTGTTCTCTGTGTCATGCAGCTCAAGAAACCATCGAGCATCTTTTCATAGACTTCCCATTCACCCAGGAAGTATGGCAACAGGCACTACAGGGACTAAATGCTCCAACTCCTTCTCAAATCAATCCTGCCTTACTATACACCACATGGACAGAGCGTTATCAACTGGAGTTCAAAAAAAAATCGCTATGGGCAAAAATCTAGATGGCACTCCCAAAATTTCTTTGCTGGGAAGTGTGGCTTGCCAAGAATGAGAGCATCTTTCAGAACTATTTGTGCACCCCCGCTCTTATAGTTGCCAAAACCAAAGCATTGTTGTTGGAATCGGTGGAAAACCATCCTTTAAACAAAGATAACTTGCTTCTTTCCGTAGAGAATAGTTGGATTGGTGTTCCAGTGATTCGGATAAGAAACAAAATGTCTGCCCACCCAATCAGTAATCCCGAATGGCGATTCCGATATAAAGAATCTGATTTTCAGCAATGGTGGAAGAATCAAGGAAAAACCACAATATTTTTTGATGGAGCAGCGAAAGGAAATCCGGGGATTGCTGGAGCAAGCGGGGTTTTCTATGATCCGGAAGGGCACTTGATGGGCAGCTTTAGCTGGGGTTTAGGGCAAAGTACCAATAACCAGGATGAAATATTAGGATTGCTCAAAGCTTGTCAAATAGTTCAGGGGAATGGATATCAAGATATTCAAATCTTTGGAGATTCAAAAATCCTAATAAAAAATTTAAATAACGGCATTCATTTCAATAATGCAGCGCTCAATAAGAACTTACAAAGGGTTCGGAAGCAGTTGCAACACTTCAACTCTGCCTCCTACTTCCACATTCTCAGAGATCTTAATCAAGAAGCTGATACTAGAGCCAATGTGGGCTGTCGTCTAGCCCAAGCTCACTTGATTCTGAATGAGGAACCTCCTCAATGGACTCCCATACCATAAGATGGTAGCTTATTGAGTAATGTTTTAGTAGGATCTAGAGTTCTCTGATTGGGAAACATTGTGGATTGTATAAGTTAGGCTGATTGGCGTTAGCCTAGCCGTGTTCTTCTTTTCATAAAAAAAAAAAAAGATAACCGTTTTTGTTATTAAAAAAAAAAACTTAAATGTTATAATTCAATTAAAAAAATTATGCCCCTCTACTTACTTGTACCAAAAAATAATTAATGTTTTTTTTAATGTTGAATGGATTACCAAAGTTTCATAGAAAATGATCCTTAAAGATGATTTAGCGAGCCAAATACCATTCAACCTTTTGAAATATATTTATTGAATAACTTGCTTGTAATTTTACCATCTTGCATTTCATAGTATAAAAGCATAGTCCATCTTTAAGAAAATTATCACACTTTAAATAGGATGAGAAAAAAGATTCACATTAAATTTAAAAATAATTATTTCAAAGAATAAGAATGGAGCGCTTTGTGAGTGCAGTCACCTATAAAGAATGGAAATTAAATACAACAATTTACCTTAATTATGACCGCAATTATCTATAAAGAATAAGAATTAATTAAAAACATTTCACGTTAAACATCACAAGGATGAAAATAATTAAAATTCCTCCATTTGAGATAAAGTGGCCTACATAAAGCATTATATCTCTTTACATGTTTTGAGTTTATTATACATGCGACAACATTGTATTTTTTTTTCACATAAAAATATATTTTACTATTAATACCGCGAAATAGTAAATAGGATCAATACATCAGGTCATCATACCATAAAGGCATGTGAGTAAAACACATACGGGCACATGGTGAGCCCCAAGATAACATCACAGCATCCAGGATCCATACCAAATCCCAAACATAACCAGAAAAGATGCCACAAAAATGCATTAGTATCCCAACAACTGCATGACCAAAACTAAACAGTCCCAAGTGGCATAGTATCAAATAGCCAAGACATAAATACATGTAAAATAAGTCCAATAAAAAGTCCAAAACAACCAATGGCCTGGACACAAGTGTCAAATATAAAAAAGCATAGAGCCGCATAAACCAACCTGATCAAAAATCCAACAAGTAGTTGGAGATAGTGACTATGAACCTGCACAATATATAGCCGAATATAAACATGAGAGAAAAATATATCAAATCAAGCCTCAAGTCCAGATCAAAAGAGTTAGATCCAAAGCAGATCAATCGAGCCCCGAGAGAAAAGAAGGTCCTCATGCCATTCCTCCCACAAGATAATGCCAGTCGGTGAGTCCAAATCCCTCTTGGATAGGATGTCTGCCTCCATATTTATCTCGCGATAAACATGGGCAAAGTGAATATGCTGAAAGTCACTGATGAATTTCCTGACAGCAGCCAACCATTTTGTGAGGATCAACACATTAAGAGGGGAAGAACCCAAAGCCCATGATATTATGGAAGAAGAATCACCCATAACAACAAGTGAGGAAACTTGTAAGCGCCGAGCAAAGTGTAAAAGTAGCCAGAGAGCACATAATTCACTGCGAGTATTCGTTCCAGAACCCAAATTTAAATGAATCCTATAGGAAACGGAGATGTTTAGATGAAGCACCACACCCGCCCCACAAACACCTCCCCCCCCAGCCGCAGCCCCATCGAAGAACCCACAAGGATACATCAATACCGGAGGAGCAATTCGATAACCAGTACGTTTAACAGTAGAAACAGTCCTGCCTCCCGCAAGGACTGAAACAGAATTCTTCTCCATATATAAAGCAATGATACGACTGCTTAACCACTGCAGATTTATAGCTATACCATCAAAAACGTAGCGGTTACGGGCCTTCCATATCTCCCACAACATATAACATGGGAGTTCCAACTATCGAATTGAGTGAGAGTCGCGGAGCCACTGGCCTAAGCTGTCCATTAATGTGGACGAGTGCCAAACAGTAGTTATACCAATAGAATTGACAATAAGCGTCCAAAGCTCATTTATGATTGGACACGAAGAGAAGAGATGATCAACTGTTTCCAAGTGTGAACAGCATAAAGGACACCAGCCAGGACCATAGAAGCCACGACGACAGAGATTATCCCAGGTAAGAATATAGTTGCCCATTGCCAACCAAACAAAACATCTAATCCTCGGAGGAAGGGCAAGTTTCCAGATCACAGAGTGCCACCATACCACCTTCGGTTTACAGTAAGCAAATAAAGAATCATAAGCAAGTTTTGAAGTGACCAAACCACGAGCAACATCCCATGACCAAACCAACCTGTCCGGGGAATCGCAGAGGTGGATGTTTGCTTGACAGAGGTGCATCGTGTATTTTGACCATTCCTTTCCCATAGCCCCGTGAATGCCAAGTTGATGAGTAGTGATCCAACCCCCATTATTGAAAGAAACAGCATGTGACAGGTTAAAGGCCCCCTAGCTCGGAGATGTGCAAGAAGTTCGGGTGTGAAAGAATATGAGGGGGATGCCCCCAAAACAGGGTCCATTCCAATCCTGATATCCCGACCATTGCCAGGTATCCAAGAGAGCCACTTTGCCACAACAGAAAAAGATCCCATGAGCCCGCGCCAAATATTTGAAGTACCATTAACATAATGCATGCCAATCCGAAACCAGGACGCCACCGTAGCATGTTTAAGGTATTTGGCCCGAATGATACAACCCCACATAGAGTTATTAAATAATACACGCCACAGGCTCTTTGCATGGAGAGCCATCACAAACAACTCCATATTCTTTATATTCCAGCCTCCAAGAATATATGGTTGTGCCATACATTTCCAATTAATTAAATGAAACCTGTTCTTCTCTCCCCCACCAGACCATATAAAGCGGAAGAATTTCCCCCGAAGTATGCGAATAATTGAAGTCGGTATTTTACAGAGGGAGAACCAGTATACACCCATGTTCTGGAGAACAACCTTAGCCAGAGTAATCCGGCCACCCAGTGAAAGATATCTCAAGCTCCAATGACTAATGCGTGCATCGAAATGTTTAACAAGCCATAACCAGTCATTGGTCCTGTATTTTGCAGGTTTGAGGAAATAGCCGAGATATTTTGAGCCTTCTGATAACTCCTTAATTCCAAAGGAAGAATACACCTGACACTATGTTCCACAGTCACCTCCAGTGAGTGTTTCAGGAAAAAAGATTTCACCATACTGATGAGCATACCAGTTACCAACCAGAAGAAGTCAAGAATTCTCTTATACTGTAACCATTCAGCCAGAATTGCCAGCCCAAAAAGCATCACATCGTCCACAAACAGCGTATGGGTAACTGATACACCAGCCGAGACTTTGATACCCACAATAGCGCCCTCGCTTTTAGCTTTGTGAATAGAGAGGCTTATCCCATCAATGATCAGCAGAAACAAAAGGGGGGAGAGAGGGCACCCCTGACGGAGTCCCCTAGACGCCTTGAAGTAATTAGTCGACTGACCATTAATAAGTACTGCATAGTTGACAGACGTAACACAGGCCATAATCCACTTCATAACCTTCCACGGAAGACCAATTTGTATAAGGATCAATTTGAGAAAAGTCCAATTGACTCGGTCGTAGGCTTTTACCAAGTCCAGTTGTAGGATGAGTGCCTCCATCTTCTTCTGATTAATACTGTGGAAAACCTCCCGTGCCACACCAACCGCGTCGTGAATCTGTCGCCCCTCCATGAAACCATATTGTTCCATAGAAATGTATGAGGACAAGATCGGTTTGATACATTGTGCAATTATCTTAGAAATGATATTGTATACTAAATTGCACAAAGCAATCGGACAGAAATCATTAAAACTCTCAGGATGTGTTGATTTAGGTATCAGTGCCAGATAAGTGGTATTTAACGCTTCGGAGACCAGTCCCAAGGACCGAGATTCATCTGCAGCATCCCTGATGTCACTCCCCATGATTTCAAAAAAATGTATGAACAACTCCACCATCCACCCATCCGGCCCAGGAGATTTATCCTTAGCAAAATCCTGAAGAGTGTTCTGAACATCTGTGCAATAAATAGTCTCAAAATTTTTGTCCCCCTCCACATTAGTGAACATCCAAGGATATTCCTTAATAATTTTAAACTGATCAGGCAGGGATGTAGTTTCAGGATCAGTATAATAATCTAGAAAATGATGAGAAGCCTTAGACTTCAACTCTTCATCACCACAGATCCGTCGTCCATCATGATCATTAAGATCCCAAATGTTATTTTGTATTATGCGACCATCAGCATATCGATGGAAGAACTTCGTATTTAAGTCACCAGCTTTAAGCCAAATAGCCCGGCTCTTTAAACGCCAGGACTCTTCCTGATTAAGGAGTATTTTGAGTTTCCTTTCCTCCAGCATAGCAAGGCAAACACGATCAGTAGGAGAGATCCCCACTCTCAGGGATAGACCCCTAAGATCATCAATTTCAAAATCTAGCGAATTGAGTTCATAGGTCTGCTCAGCTTTTTTGGATCGTTCCCATTTAATAGTAAAGTCTTTTAAGGACCCTAATTTGACAGCAAGCTTGTCCATTGTCGACCGCTCCCCCGAAACATCCGTATCTACCCAAAGAGATCAGACACCCACATCAAAATCTGAATCTTTTAACCATACATAATTGAATTTGAAAGGGTATACATGGTGATTAGCATCAATTTCAAATTGCAATATAATGGGGGTATGATCGCTGATATGGGTCTGCAGGCACCAAGTTCTGTATGTATGAAACGTGCTCAACAGTGTCTCAGATATCAGGTAACGGTCAAGACGTTTGGAGATCAAATTCTCATCAAGCCGACCATTTGACCACGTTGGGGCTAATGGCCTCGGTTCCACATCAACCAGAGAGTTTGTGGAAAAAAGGTTCCTGAAGTAAGTCCCCAGAGGGTCCTTTCTGGCCGCACTACACCAGATTTCTTCAGCTCCCCATGTAAAATTCAAATCATTATCAAGTATCAAATTATCCAATGACAATAAATGTCCCGAACATGCCAGATCCCAGAATGCTTCCCTATTGCTGTAGGGCCCATAACAATTTACAATATTTATAACTTGCCCAGATCCCCTAAATTTGCCAGTCAGAAGTATGCCCAGCGAAGTAATAAAAGGATCCAGCTTAAGGACCCCCGGGTTCCATGCAGCCAGGAGACCACCAGAAAGACCAACCGCATCCATAGTAGACATACACCACCCAGGCTTAATTTTATTGAAGAAAATACGAGCTTTCTCCCCACATACCATAGTTTCTTGTAAAAAAACCAAATCGGGATTAACAATTTGTAGGACTCTTTTGAGGGCCAGTTGTTTGGGCATCCCCCCCACACCCCTGATGTTTAAGGAGAGAAAAATCATTATCGACCCCTGGCTAGGGCTTTGATTCCTCTAAGAGCCCTGGTATCCGGAGAGATGGGGGTATTAGGAACGTTTTTGTCAGAACCCCCCAGAGTGTTGACTTTTGTATTTTTCCTGGCACTTCTCGTTTTTAATGGAGAGAAATCAGTTGCCAACCCGCCCAGCCGAGCCCCCTTCACAATACATTGGTCGCCCAACGTATTCAAAATGGCAGCAGATGGATTGTTATTCATCACCTCCTTATCAGGGGCCAATGTCGCAGAGTCCGGGGGATCAGCCACGGTAGTATTACATGGACCAACATCAACGACAACCCGGTTATTTAAATAAACAGGGAGGGGTGTTTTTTGGACCATCTCAGAGTAGGAGGGGATGTGCAATACACGATCCAGAGTCTCCGATTCACAAGGTTGGGTGACGGCCGGGGGACCGATGATAATAGCCCATCCTTAATAGGCACAAGAACAGGCAAAGTCTCCTCACAATCCGAGGAAAGGATAACAGTAGGACTATGAGTAAAAGCCGACGCCACAGGCGAAATGGGAATGACGGACGAGGTCCCCGGGGAGGAATTACAAACAGGAAGTGGAACACCAGAGGTGGGTGATGCATTATCAGACGAGACAATAGGATCCTTTTCAGATTCAGAGGTAATTGACAGCTTTGGATATAAACGACTCAAATAGTTACCATTGTTACCATTGTTGAGCTCCAATGCATTTATAAATTTAATGTCCAAATCATTCAAAGAATGATAAAAAGATGGGTCATTGGATTCCAACTTACCCAATAATCCCACAGTCGGAGGCGAGATCCTGTTGGAATATCTGTCAAGACCACCATTCGTATCCACGTCTTTGTCACTGCCATCATCCGAGGACCAAAAGGGATCTGCCCCCACCGGACGACCAGAAGAAAACTGTTGGTTGCACTGCAGCCAAAGATGACCCACTTGTTTGCAATTGGGGCACCGGAAAGGGATGCCCCAATAATCGATGATCAAATCCAGCCGACGGCCGCGCCAATTGATGTGGAGAACATCAATGAGTCCCAAAGAGATGTCAACTTCCACCAAGAGCCGACCCATACGCCGGTCGAAACCCATAAGGTGCTCCTCCTCCACATGAAGAAACCGGCCCAAGCTATTGCCAATAGCTTCAAATGCCCCCCGATTCCAAAGAGCAAGCGGCAAGCCAGGTATGAGTACCCATAAATGACGCATACGCACAGTGGCCGAATCCGAGTCAAAATCAGTATACCACTTTTGTAACATGAGGCTGCCCGTACCATGTAGCCACAGCTGAGCTAAAATAGTAGAACAGTGAGCTTCCTGCTCAAACTTGAAGCCATACCAGCCTCGAGCCAAAGCAAATACCTGAGGAGTGTAACCCACAATGGGCTTCCATTTCTCAGTAACCCAACCCACAATGTCCTTCCGGTCCATGGAAAAATAGGAGAATTTCCCCACTAGAACTGTCAAATTGAACTCGACGAGATCTTCTAAGCCCAGGTCCCGACCCATTGTTAGCCAGACCTCCCTGGGATGACAGCAAAAATTCTCACTCAAACGGTGAGCAGCACGAGAGACATGTCGCGTTTTCCTCTCCTGCACATGAGATGGACAGGCCCGCATGCTATCAACGGAAGGGTCTAAGCCCGATGTCAGCCCAGGAGCTCCTGTTAAAGGCAAATGGCCTTTCTTTGCCCCATGTCTGGCACATGGAGCTCTTTGCCGGCTACCCAAGGCAAGTTGACGCTTACCATGCAGCATATCTCCAAAATAGGAGGTAGGTTTAAAAAATCCTGCCTCTTCCATTCTGTATTCCGAGGCGGTCATGGAGTTATCTGCTAGAGCTTGTGGATCCGCCACATGTTCACCCATTGCCAGGTGGGAGCCATTCACGCTAGCACAAAAGAAGCTTCCAGATACCAGAAATGTAGAGTAACCGTGCTGCTCCCCTAAAAAAGAGACAAAACCCTAGTTTCACAGTAAACCGGATGTAAACCCCGACAGGATCCAAGGAAGTAATGATGCCACGGATTTTGGAGCATTCGATACCTTGAGCAAAATCATGGCCGAAATCTAAGACCCATAAGAAAGCAAACTGCTAGAACTTCAGATGCCCGAAAAAAACGAAAACCCCAGGTATCAACCCAAATTCGCCGCAAGCCGCACAACAACCGGTTACCGAAAACCCCAGTATATTCCAATAGTATATATGACGCCCGGACGTTTCGAGTGTTCACACCCCAGGCAACATAAAACTGGAACTAGGCGGAAACAGACCCGGCAGCTAAGGAACCGGACCCAGAAAAAACAGAAGTCACCTGACAAGAGTATGTATCCCCAGAAAAATCGAACCCCAGTTAAAAAAGCTGGAACCAAAACTCTACTCAACGGCCGGGAGCATAGACACCCGGGAGCATAGACACCCGGAAAAACTGAACCCCCAGGTTGTAGCACAACCGGAGCAAACACCCAACTATCGTTTAGTGGCTATAAAAGCCCCCATCAGGCAGTACCAGTCGCTGTCCACAGCATGTAGGTAGACCCCAAAGTAAACCTAAGCAACCAAAAGTATGAGAAAAACTGCACCTGTATGGGAAATGTGCGACCTATTCAAGGGAATGTAGACCACGGCGTCCCCCGGAGAAAGCCCATACCCGCACCTTATCATTGTCGGCATCATCTTCACACAGCCTATGCGCCACCATCATAGCACCGCCATTGGATAGCAAGCTCTTGCCTCCATAAAAGTCCTTCATATTATCATATCTAAAACATTTAGAATCCAGCTTAAGGGAGAAGTAGAAGAACTTCTCCAGTCCCCACAACCAAAGGGAAGGCAGGAAAGACACAGACGCGCCACCAATCCTCGACAACATTGTATATTGCATTCAGTTTGTTGATGATAGGATATTAATTTTGCCATTGATGATACATTTCTTCTTGTTTTCCATAGTTTGACATAACATGGAATTTTATTATTATTTTTCAAATATTTAAAAATCTATTTAACTATTATTTCATTGGCAGATTGACTTGGGGTGTTATTCTGGAGTTGACATCGACATTCTTGGGGCTAAAGAAGTTATTTAATCCTTGCATTAATGCTAACAAGTTTCAATAATAATTTCCCTCTGCCTACACTTAGCACCATTATTGAAACTTCTTTGAAAACTTCAACCTCGACCTCATTGATTTTCCATTTGGCACCACCCTCCATCTGCCACCATGCCTTATCATCCTTCATAGAATCTCTCCATATGACATTTCCCTGGCTGCAGCTTTATAACTGCCATGGGAATAATGAAGAATAGTGATTAACTAAATTGGGGAAAATGGGGTTCGAACCCTTTTACTAAGGAAGCAACTAATAGTTGAGTGGCTTGTAGATGAGTGACATGGGTGTTATAATAGTTGTGGGTGGGAGTAAATAGAGCTACTTATATATATATATATTAATAAAAAAACACCTTTGATGCCATTATGCCTACATGTTCTATAATTGTGTGTCGGGGAATTCATTTTCTACTTTCCACACTAACTTACAACAACATCTATTGTCGGAAATCAACATCTCTGCAATTAGAAATCAACATCTACAATATTGGTAAATTTCATTCACAAAGGTTGTGAGTAATAAATACTTCTAAGAAACTTTTCCAATGTTTCTTAAAAACCCTGTGTTGATGCCTCGAAATTCGCAACACTAGCAGTTAGGGATTCTCCCTGGTAAGCAAGCCCAATTAGATCGCTCATTGTTTGGTGTGGGGAATCCGTTCGGTTAACGGCCCGGATACCATGTGTGATTTAAAGTTTGGTTTTACCGGTTGCGTCCCGGCCCACCATTTATGTATTTTTTATTTAAAGATGAGATGCAAGTGCCCTAGTTAAATGCATATAGTCTATCTAATCTATCTGATCTAACTAAACTAATCTAAGCTATCCCTACAGGGAGCAAATCTGAATTGAGAGTAATAAACCGGAAATGCACCTAAAAGCTTCACAGATAGTTGTTTCAACATAATAAGCACATTTACAACAGAAAGAAAGGATACCAAAGATAACTTTGATATAATTAAAGCATTCTATTACCCATTAAGCACATCAACATTTACACAGGAGATAAAATCATTCACAACCAGTAATTAATTCAAGACAGTTTAGAATGATCTCACAGTATGCATATGAATGTATGAAGAATTAGTTCCACATGACATTCCACATATTCCAAGCAAAATCTTTGTGCTAGCTTTCCCCAGGCAACGGATCCTTCTTTATTAAGCAGAAAAATAGTTCTCATACAAAATAGTCGAGCTCTATTGTAGCTGCCAAAAGTCATTTATCTCTATTCTCTTCTCCTATTTATAACTTTACAAAATTGTCTCTAGTGCCTCTTCACATACCCTAACCCTAGGGAATCCCAAAATTTTGTCTTCTAGTGTTTATACAAAGAAATTACAAAATTTAATTTCCAGCTATCTTTTCCAACTCATAAATATATTTAGTCCACATGCCAGTTTCTTTTGAAATGACGTTACTTTGTACGAGGGCCATCATTTTTAAAGAGATCTCATGGTTATATAACTATGCTTCTATACTTTTTACTCATGCTGTCGTTGCTTGGTAGTTGTCCTCTAGAAAGTAGGCATGAATGGAAGCTTGTCTAATGAACTGATGAAGGTCTTCTCCTGTTAGTATGTCTAGCTTCTTTATGTAGTTCAGAACTGAGCTCAGCTTGTTCTGCAATTCTGACAAGCATTGGTCTCTGTCAAGGAAATATTCCATGGTCGGAGGTATAACTAGCTGACACTTCTCATGGATTTTCATTCTCTTTTCTGTCTTCTTTATGATAGCTTTTCTCTTACGGTCGAAGACGATTGTGTCCAATTGGGCCACAGTGTGCTCCTTCAATGGGGTAAATGGTGTGAGCCCGAGCTCAGCCAAAGGGAAGTGGTATCCTGTGAGTATTTCACTAGATACTTGGGGTGGGTCTATGTCCATATTCTGCATGCTTGGGCTTCCCATTTCCACAGCCTTCTTGGACTTCTCTTCTTCCTCTTTTTTCTTTTGTTGTTCAGTTGCTTCCTTTTCTGCTCTTTCTCTTATTTCTTGCAGCTTCTCGGCTTCTTCTTTCCTAATTATTTCAGCTTCTTCTTTCTGAAGCTTGTCGACCTGTTCCTTCTGAACTCTTTCAGCTTCTTCTTTCTGAATCCTCTCGACCTCTTCATTCTGGGTCTTTTCAGTCTCTTCTCTTAGCCTTTGGTCTACCTCTTCTTTCTGCATCTTTTCAGTCTCCTCTTTTAACCTTTGTAATTATGCCTGCTTAGCGCACTTTGGCGACAATACTGGAACTAGCTCCGCTTTTGGGACGAAAGCGTTTATTGAGCTCAGTCATGTTGCTAGCTCTTCTGAATATTTCCTCATATTTGTCAAAGTAGTTAGCATAATCACAATGTACTTTGACCATTGCACAATGTTTAGCCACCTTGCCTTCACTATCATTCCTTGCAAAACTCTTTCACCAAAATGGAATGCTTCCAAATCTTGGACAAAGCTTTCAGTCGTATTAACTTTAGAGAATTTGTACGCTCCGATGCAAAAGGGAAAAGGCGGGAAAGAAGCCTTCTTTTGATCATGTAGGATTTTTCCCATTCCATTGATGAAAACCTACCTCACTGCTTCCTTGTGGACAACACAATCGGTTGCATACTTGGGCAGAAGAGACGGAGCTCGGGGGCCTCCATACATCCTGATGTATGTGCCTTCCTGCGAGAAGTAGTAATCTCCAAACTCTTCTATGACTGCCGTGGCATTTTCAGATAAGCAGTTTGGTTCCTTGTTGAAGATCAACTCGTACAGAGGCATGATAAATTCCTCACATATGAACTTATAATGACTTGTATACTTATGAGCATACAAGATTTGATAAGAAACATAAATTGGAGAGTCAGATGAATTCCAGATGCACCCCAAATTAGGGAAAGGGTGCCTTGATAATATACAATCCACAAGGTATGAAGACATGTGAAATTTTTCCTTCTTTTGGGTCAACCCTCCCTTCGCAGTCGCTATTGTTGATGACAGAGTGCCTAAGATGATGTCTGCCCAGTTAAAGATCGTGCCATAGAAAGCCACTTGGTGAATCAGGGGTATCCAATTTAATTTGTAGACAGTCCCATCTACCCTGCCGAAAATCTTGCTTAGCATCAAGGCTATGATCCTAATGGGGGGTCTCAGACTTTGACATTCGTATTCTCCGCTTTCTTTCCGCCTCAACTGTTTTCCTGTTATCAACAATTTCTTAGCATACTCGAGAGTGTCCATGTTAAGACTATTAAGCCAGTCTTCAGTCAGCAGGACCTGGGCGTGGGGTAATTTGTACGCCGCTGCTATGTGGGACGGATGGAATGATGCAAAAGCTTCTCCTTTGTCGTCGGACAGGATCCTTGATGTAGCATCGGCTTGCGATAGAATCCACCCAATGACTTCCGAGCAAGGAAAAAGATCCGGGTGTGTGGCTGCTTTGGCAATGCTAGACTTTCTGATGTTTTGATATAAGAACATCTCCTCAAGAACTGCACCAAGGACATCTTGGTCTCAAATCATCTGATATAGTTCCCCCCACTTGAATTCAGGGAGAATTCCAGTCACGGCCTTAGTAGCCCCAAACACGACCTCTATCTTGGTTTCCAAAATAATCTCAACATTTGACTCTGGCTCATCTACCTTAGATTTCTTCTTGACTCCTTTCTTAGTCATTGTTTAAATTCTGATAAAATAAAGCCATGTATAAGCAGAAATCCAACAAAATTTCATCAAGCATTTACAGACATGTTACTGGTGATGGACAGAGTTTGAACAAAACACTATTATTATGCTTGTTAAGTTATTGTGTTTTGTCTATCAACGTGTAGGTGAGCACACAGAATCATATGTAAATAGCCAATAAACTCTGCCGCTTATCTAAATAATAAACACAACTGTTATAGCTTAAAATGACACTTCTCTGTCCATGATGACACTTGCATCTCTTGATCTCATGACGACACTTCTAGAGATCAAGTTTAGTCACACAACAGGACACTTGTGGATGGAAGGGTCATATGGGACACTTAACATGGTTGAAATTACCTCACTCCTGGTCCATTTGATGGTCATAACCTTTAGGAACACATCTCCATACCAAACCACCTCCTGAAAACCATCAGAAAACCCTGTTTTTGGCCATATTCCCACATGTGCGCAGGTATCCTATGCAGAGAGTAGCGCACACCTTGAAAAGTGCGCAGGTTTGCAGTAGAAAGAGTAGGGCACTTTCCTGAATCAGTCAAAATCTTGAATTTTGGTCAAATTGGGTTGGTTTGGGAACCTCCTGATCGGTTATAACTGCTTTTCCTCTCCTTCATTGACTATATAACGAAGGTAGAAGGGCCATGAGAAGGGACCAAGCCCATGACAATTTTATGCTGGAGGAATGGAGACTCTCATTCCCCTCTCTTGTTCCTCAGTTTCTGATAAACCCTAGCACAACTGATTAGAGGCTGGGATCCTTGGAGAACAGAAGCAGGAGACCTTGAATCTAGGTTTCGTGAAGTGCCAAGGTTGAAGGAAGGTATAATTTTATGTATTTGCTTCATACATTAATAAAGATCAGATGTTCTTCCCTTTCCAAATATGACCTATTCATGTGTGTCTCAGATTTGATTACAATTTGCTTATAGTTTGATGTCTTCTTCTGTCATGAATATCAGTCTTGTTGGTTGTGGAGCTAGATCTTCTAGTCTCATAGATGATGACTCAGCCGTGTCCGTACCCCAGGTTTGGTTATGATCTCGTCCTGACACTCAGGGGGTTCGGGGGGCTAGCACCCTTGAAAAAGGGGGTTTGGGGGTAGAGCCCTTGAGAAAATGGGGGTTCGGGGGCGTAGCCCCCAAGAATTTTTTTTTGGGGTTGTTTTCGCCAGCTATTTTCGAGCCCATGGTTTTGGGTATCCCGTGGTATTTTCCCATTGTATTTCTCTTATAAAAGAAATTCATTGTAATACGACTAAAAATGATGTATTAGGTTTTATGCATTGTAAAGATCTCTGAGATCTGGGAAGAGAGAGACTACGAGACAGTGAAGAGGAAGTGCAGCGGTTGTGTTGCAGGTTGTATCCCTTCAGTTTGTTGGACGGAATAATAATAAGGACTGGCAACTTCAGTGTGGACGTAGCTCAAGTTGGGTGAACCACGATATATATGTGTCTCTCTTGTAATGTGTATGTGTGATTATATTTGCATTTTTGTTTATTGTTATTGCTCTGCAATCCTGTTTTTCTAACAATTGGTATCAGAGCCAAAAGTCTATTTGGCAGATAAACCCGTAGGAAGCTAGGGTTTCTGGTTCGAGTGGAGCAATGGCAGAAGAAGGAAAGTTTAAGGTTGAGAAGTTTAACGGCCAAAACTGCCAGTTATGGAAGATGCAAATGGAGGACTATCTGTACCAGAAGGATCTATTCCTACCGTTGGGAGGAAGAGCAAAGCAGTCGGCGGCCATGAAGGACGAAGAATGGAAGGTTCTTGACAGAAAGGCTCTAGGAACAATACGGCTGAGCCTGGCTTCGTCGGTGGCTTTCAATATCTCAAAAGAAATGACAACAGAGGGTTTGATGAGCGCACTGGGTAAGCTGTATGAAAAACCCTCGGCCTCCAACAAGGTATTTCTAATGAAGCGTTTATTTAATATGAAGATGTCTGAAGGTGGATCTGTTATTGATCATTTAAATGAGTTTAATACGGTTACAAATCAACTAATTTCTGTAAGTGTGAACTTTGATGATTAGGTTAGGGCTCTTCTAATCTTGTGTTTATTGCCAGAAAGCTGGAATAGCTTGGTCATGGCTATAAGTAACTCTGTCTCTGGTTCAAACACCTTGAAATTTGATCATGTTATTGGTGTTATTCTTAGCGAGAAAATGCGAAGAAAAAACACAGATGAGACATCAAGTAATGCGTTGACCATGGAGAGCAGGGGAAGACAAAAGGAGAGAGGCAAGAGCCAAGGTAATTGTGGAAAGTCTAAAACGGGCAGATCCAAGTCCAGACTGGGAAAAATAGAGTGCTGAAACTGTGAAAAGAAAGGACATCTGAAGAAAGACTGAAGATCTCTAAAGAAGAAAGGAGATGCACAGAAGGAAATTACCCAGGAATCAAATGTAGCAGGTGATGTGTTACAATATGCTTTGATTCTTGCATTAGATAATACTAGTGATTATTGGGTAGTAGATTCAGGAGCTTCATGTCATGCTACACCCCATAGGAAATACTTTCATGAGTATGTTCCTGGCGATTTTGGACATGTTTTATTAGGTGATGATGAGCCATGTAAAATTGTTGGAATGGGTAAGGTATGGATAAAAGTTAAGAATGTAACTAACTGGTTGTTAAAAGATGTTAGGCATATTCCTGCTATGAAAAAAAATCTGATCTCAACAGGGCAATTGGGAGATGGCGGCTGTCTATCTACATTTGGAGAAAAGTGGTGGAAGATCACTAAAGGATCAATGGTGATAGCAAAATGAGACATAATAGGTACGTTGTATTTATGTCTTCATAATACTGACCATTCTATCTCTATAGCTTCCACAGGAATAGATACAACATTGTGGCATCATAGGCTTAGCCACATGAGTGAGAAGGGGATGCAGATTCTCCA
This sequence comes from Larix kaempferi, assembly GCA_027924585.1. Classification (NCBI taxonomy): domain Eukaryota; kingdom Viridiplantae; phylum Streptophyta; class Pinopsida; order Pinales; family Pinaceae; genus Larix; species Larix kaempferi. The sequence goes on from BSBM01000286.1 coordinate 3,714,216, forward strand.
CTCAAGGAAGTTGCTGCCAGATTTGAAGCAAGTAAGTTTGGAATTATGTGAGAACTGTGTTTATGGAAAACAGAAGAGAGTCAGATTTCTCAAGGTTGGGAAACATAAGAAGAATGAAAAGTTAGAGCTAGTGCATACAGATGTATGGGGACCGGCTCAGGTACAATTTCTTGGTGGCTCTCATTATTATGTTACATTTATTGATGATGCAACTAGGAAAACTTGGGTTTACTGCATTAGACAGAAATCTGATGGGTTTGTTAATTTTAAGAAGTGGAAAGCTTTGGTTGAGAATGAGACAGGAAAAAGGTTGAAGTGTCTCAGATCTGATAATGGAGGTGAGTACTGCGGCAAGGAGTTTGATAGTTACTGTTCATACCATGGGATTCATAGAGAGAAGACAGTCCCAGGAACACCACAAGAAAATGGTGTGTCTGAAAGAATGAACAGAACGATCATGGAGCGTGCAAGGTGTATGAGACTGCATGCAGGGTTGCCCTTACAGTTTTGGGCAAATGCTGTAAATACTGCTGTTTATTTAATAAACAGAGGACCTTCAAGTGCTTTGGATGGTGGTACTCTAGAGGAGGCATGGACAGATAAAAAGGTAAACTACTCATTTCTGAGAATGTTTGGTTGTGAAGCATTTGTCCATATTGATAAAGAAAATAGAACAAAGCTTGAAGCTAAATCCAAGAAATGTACCTTTATTGGATATGGGGTTGATGAATTTGGTTATCGTTTATGGGATTGTGAAAATAACAAAATCATCAAGAGTAGAGATGTAATATTCAATGAAAAGGTCATGTATAAAGATCAGTTGCAGGGAAAGAAACAGGAAAAGGAAAACACAGAGTACACAGTACTTGATGAAATTGAAGAAAATGAAGTTCCAAAGTGCCAAAAAATCAAGAACAGCAACAAGTACCTGAAACTCTTGCAACTGTAAGAAGATCTACCAGGTTAAGTAGACTCCCTGAACGATACTCTCCTTCAATGTATTATTTGTTGATGACTGATACTGGTGAACCAGAATGTTATGAAGAAGCAATGCAGGTGGAAACTAGAAAGAAGTGGGAGCAAGGCATGAATGAGGAGATGGACTCATTAGTAGGAAACCAGACTTGGGATCTGGTTCACTTGCATGCTGGTAAAAGAGCATTGCAGAACAAATGGATTTACAGGTTGAAGGAAGAAGAAGGAGGTAAGAAGCGGTACAAGGCCAGACTTGTTGTAAAGGGGTTTGCACAGAAGAAAGGTATTGATTTTGATGAAATATTTTCTCCTGTTGTTAAGATGACTTCAATTAGGACTATCTTAAGTCTAGTGGCGATAGAAGATTTGCATCTTGAACAGTTAGATGTAAAAACAGCCCTTCTCCATGGGGATTTGGAGGAATAGATATATATGCAGCAGCCACAAGGGTATGAGGTCAAATGTAAGGAGAATTTGGTGTGCAGGTTGAAAAGGAGCTTGTATGGTCTGAAGCAAGCTCCAAGGCAGTGGTATTTAAAATTTGACAGGTTTATGACAGAACAAGGTTATAGTAGATGTCATTCTGACCACTGTGTTTATTTCAAGAAGCTAGACAATGAAAGATATATTATCTTGTTATTGTATGTGGATGACATGCTTGTTGCAGGTTCTAACATGCATGATATAAATGTACTCAAAAGGAAGATAGCTAATTCATTTGCGATGAAGGATTTGGGTGATGCAAAGCAAATCCTTGGTATGAGAATAACAAGAGACAAGAAAAATTGCAAATTGACATTGTCTCAGAGCGAGTACATACAAAAGGTGTTGGAGAGGTTCAGAATGCAGAATGCAAAACTATTAAGTACACCTTTGGCCAACCATTTCAGTCTAAGTACGGAAATGTGTCCCAAGACACAGGAAGAGACAAATTACATGTCCAAGATTCCCTATCAATCAACAGTTGGCAGCTTGATGTATGCCATGGTTTGCACAAGACCAGATATTGCACAAGTAGTGGGAATTGTGATCAGATATATGAACAATCCAGGTAAAGAAAATTGGAAGGAAATACAGTGGATTCTCAGGTATTTGAGAGGTACCACCACTCAAGCATTATGTTTTGGAGGTTCAAACACTGTTCTACAGGGATATGTTGATGCAGATATGGCAGGTGATAAGGATAGCAGGAGGAGCACCACAGGGTATGTGTTTACTGTAGGTGGAACAACAGTAAGTTGGATTTCGAAACTGCAGAAGGTTGTTGCACTTTCAACAATAGAAGCAGAGTATGTTGCTGTTACAGAGGCTAGTAAAGAGATGATTTGGTTGCAGAGGTTTATGGAGGAATTGGGTAAGAAGCAGAAGGATAGCAGGTTGTATAGTGACAGCTAGAGTGCCATTCATCTTGCAAAGAACTCAGCATTCCATTCTAGGACTAAACATATACAGCTCAAGTACCATTTCATATGCTCTATTCTGGAAGATGAACTGTTGAAGCTGAAAAAGATACATACTAGCTAGAATCCTGTAGACATGTTCACAAAGGTAGTGACTAGAGAGAAACTGAGTTCCTGCTCGGTTTCAGTTGGCCTTCTAGCATGAAGGTGAAGAGGGGAAAGTTGCCAAGTCCAAGTCCAGCAAGTACAACAGCAGTGGAGTTGTTGTGATCAGTCTCCAAGTGGGAGATTGTTGGTTGTGGAGCCAGATCTTCCAGTCTCATAGATGATGACTCAGCCGTATCCGTACCCTAGGTTTGGTTATGATCCCAGCTCGACACTCAGGGGGTCCGGGGGAGAAAAAAATTTTGGGGCTGTTTTCACCAGCTATTTTTGGGCCCATGGTTTTGGGTATCCCGTGGTATTTTCCATTGTATTTCCCTTATAAAAGAAAGTCATTGTAATACGGCTAAATGATGTATTAGGTTTTATGCATTGTAAATATCTCTGAGATCTGGGAAGAGAGAGATTGTGAGACAGTGAAGAGGAAGTGCAGTGGTTGTGTGGCAGGTTGTATCCCTTCACTTTGCTGGATGGAATAATAATAAGGACTAGCAACTTCAGTGTGGATGTAGCCCAAGTTGGGTGAACCACGATATATCTGTGTCTCTCTTGTAATGTGTATGTGTGATTATATTTGCATTTTTGTTTATTGTTATTGCTCTGTGATCCTGTTTTTCTAACAAGTATTATATATGTAGTCAAATGTATTTGAGAAAGGTATGAAGTTGTTTTGCAGGTGTGGGCATTGCGACACTGAATAGCATTGAAGAGCAAGGAAGAGAAAGGCTTGGATCAACCTTCTGTATAAGGTACACATCCTTCTTACCTTAATCTCTTTGCGTACTAGTTGTACTTGCAGAACATTTGTAGGTATATCTTTCATCCCTGTAAGTTGGTAGTTTCTCCCTTGAACCATAGGTGTATTTTCCTCACAACAACAACCAAGCTTCTAACCACAAATTCTAAATGCAAAAACCAATAATTGAAAGAGTTAGCTCAAAGGAGTGCGTTGATTAGGCTCACTTTGCGTGGAAAAAGGTTACAGACGTAGCCGATTAGTTTGTTGAGGACAGGAAACAGGGTTCGAGCTTGCGGAACGACAATGCCGCTGCTAGGGGTTATCATGGTCTTACAGCTGCAAGGTTTCTCTGCACACAGTTGGTTGTGTGGAAAAGAATCACTAACTGTGCTAAAAGTCACTTCGAAACATGGCTTCAAAATACTAAAACAAGGCCCCACTTGTCTGTCGTGTGCTCAAAGGGAGAAGGAATGACTGGTGCAGTATAAAGTTTAAAAACTATCCTCCTAATGGTCGCTTCTAGGAAAAGGATCCCAAAACGGGTTCAAAACTGGCCAGTGAGGATGATGTGGATGGAAAAAGGCTTCAAGGGGAAAAATGACGCCCAAAGGAGCAAAACCCCACAAAAAAGAAACCAAACAACAAAACAAAACCAACCAAAAGAGCATAAGGTGACCTACATGTCAGTTGGTGGTTGGTTGATTGACTCGACGCCGTTGTGGATGCTCGGCATTCGACGAAAGGCGGAAGCAGCAACTCTAATGATGTTTTGCAAAGTTTAAAACAATAAAATAAAAAATGCCACAATGCCCTATAAATAAGTTTTGAAAACAGGGGGAATTTAATGCAAAGTGTACGGGTTGGTGGGGCTTGAATGCGCATTTAGGGCGGTGGGTCAACCCCGTTTGGCACCAAAAACCATTCCAAAGATCGCTGCCACTCAGGGTTTGCTGTCGACCGTTTCGGCGGTATTTGTTGGGTTTGTGCGGCACGTATCGGCGGTGGAAACCAAACTATGCTGATGTCGGATTTCGGCAGACTTCCTCTGGAGCCACTCTGTAAGACTTATCTTTTGCTTGCGACTGTTTCGGTGGCTACTTCCAAGTTGAGTCGAAACGCGTCGACTCTTTCCGCCAAGTTTCTTTTCGGCACGTCTCAGTCACTACCGGCGACCGTTTCGGTTCATACATTCCAGTTCCCCGAAACAAGTTGCGGCGTGAAAACTTCCTCTGTCGATCTAGAGATTTTTTACACTGGAAATCTAAGGGCAAAATACGCAAAGCGATAGCGCTCGACCATTTCGGCGAAGTTGACAGAGTTTAACCGAACGTTTCGGCGAATATGTGGTCATTTTCATCATACAACTCTTGTTCAACATATACAATGGGTTTATTACAAATATGGAATGATTTTCCTTCTTGTTAGAAAACTCTAGTTGTCACGTCCCCGATCCCCTCAGTGCCCTTTGAGTGATGGGGGAACAAGGATGATAATTTTTTTCCAAAACTTATCCACAACTCTACCAATTCACACAGCCGCAATGGCTTCGGTCCGCAATTCTGCAATCCGCAATCCGCAATTGCGGGATTCGAAAATTCGAAACACCAATTACACAGCGTCGAAGAACACCTTCCCGAATTTCGCAATCCGCAATGCGGGATTAGGAAATCGGAATGCCAATTATGCGACATTGAATAATACCTTCCTGACTTTTGCAATCCGCAATGCGGGATTCAGAAATTGGAATGCCAATTACGCGGCATCGAAGAACACCCTCCTGAATTCCGCAATCTGCAATCCACAATGCGGTATTCGAAAATCGAAATGCCAATTACGCGGCATCGAAGAACACCTTCCTAAATTCCACAATCAACAATCCACAATGCAAGATTCAGAAATTGAAATGCCAATTACGCGGTGTCGAAGAACACCTTCCTGAATTCCGTAATCCGCAGTCCGCAATGTGGGATTCGTAAATTAGAACACCAATTATGCGGCATCGAAGAACACCTTCCCAAATTCCGCAATCCGCACTGCGGGATTCGAAAATCGAAACGCCAATATCCAATCTGTTGGGTATGTTATATCTCTTCACATGGACGCTGCGTGTACAACACGATCCCTACGGCACTAGAAAATTTTTTGGGTTGCTTTTTGCTTTTTCGCGATTTTCGACCCATTGTACTCTATCTAATTCCGGTAAAAGGAATTAGGGTTGTAACCTAATTCGGGTAAACGAATTAGGGTTTTAGATGCTGCGGAATACCATTTATCGTATTGTACATGGTTAAATAAACATATAATGAAAAAGGAGCTAAGCGGCTCTAAGTTTTGCTGGTTTTTTTCCCGGTTAAGGGTTTCCAGGTGAAAATCTCTGTGTAATGTGTGTGCCATTGTGTATTTTCTGTTAATTCTTAAGAATCATATAAGTTTGTACTTCACTGTTAAGGTTTAAAACTTACACAATCGTGATCCAATCCGGGAAATTTACTTATCCAACTTCCGCAATTCGCAATCCGCGTTGCAGAACTCGGAAATTAGAACCACCATTTCACAACTTCGGTAAATTTTCTCTTTCGACTTCCGTAATCCGCGTTGTGGGAGTCTGAAGTCGGAACCACCATGCATAACTCCATAGAATCACCCTCCCGACTTCTGCAATCCTCAATCCGCATTGTGGGTTCAGAAAGTCGGAATCCCAACTGCACAACTTCTTTGTCTCATAAATTCTTCATCCTTAGACCAATTTGGGAAAACTTGGTACCATTGGAAAGCTCTATGCAATGGTGTGAACCCCTGCCACACCTGAGGACTTTGAAATTGCCTCTTTTCCAACCAAAAATTTGCCCTGAAGTCCATCAAAACCTCTTTACCCCATTGTCAAAAGCCCTGGAATTACCCTGCCAAGGCCCCTCCCTTCATCTGATCATAGAGGGGGCATGAACACATCAGGGGAAGTGTCTCATTCATTCCCCAAACTCATTTTATGAAGTAACAAACCCTCTAAGGAGGTATGCAATGCATAACAACAAACATAGTGGAATTAAGTCTTAATTAATGCATCTACAACATGTAGAACTACAACATATTAACATAAGCAAAATGATGAAGCAAGCAACCAATGCACCAGCCTCATATTCAGGCTTATACACATAATTCCTATGGGTTAATAACATATGCTCTTTCCATTCAATTTACTTGAAATAATAGATAAACATACATAGGAAATTAACATTATTTAACACCAAAAAGAACACTTATCTTTAGAAAGAAGTTGTCCAAGCAACTGGCTATGTGAGAGCAATGTTCCACTTAACCATAGGTCTTTGTCAAACCTATACTCTTTCAGCTAAGAGACCACCCCCGAGCTGGGCTGTTTATCCACTAAGGAGGGCTAAACAAACTCACTCACAGCCATGGCTTCACACAAACAATCATGCTAAGCCAACATACAGTTGGGTTTATCAAGCATGCAAGAGACAAGGAGGAGGATGCTAAGCTAGTGAACTCAACCACAGAGCTACAATCCTCTCAATTCACACTCAGACAGTCTTGGCACCCACAATACCTACCACACCCAACATAAGGAAGTATTCTCTTCACTGCTACACAGTCCTTCAGGCCATACCTTCCCTCCAGTGCTCTTCAGGGTGGGCATAGAAAGGTCAAAGCTGTTGGATCCTTGAGACTCTAGCCTTCACTAGTTTTATCAAGCAACCCAACCCTCTGTCCTATTCTTATGTTATTTCCACTTGGGTTTTCTTTCACTTTATATGGCCAAACAACTCCATCCCACAGCTGGTTTCTTGGCCATCAACACAAGGTTGTCTTTACCAGTTTATGAGAATCTCACACCCTGCAATTTTGTCCTAGGGTTCAGATCGACAAATCCCCCGCTGGATTGAATCTCCCACATGAATTTCTGGGCAAGTCCGGCACTCAAAAATCGGGGTTTTCACATAATCGTGATTTCTCTTCCCTTTGCTACTCGGCTCTCTGTTCTGTGTTCAAACTCTCGTTGCTTCTACCCAATGGAATGGGGATCATCGAATATGAATTCCCAGGGGTAGAGTGATGTGCGGGTCAAGGCAAACAGAGCCCCATACCCTGCCATCTGAAAATTCGGGGTTTTCCCACACTCCATCGATTTCATGAACAATTTATTCAACCACCTTCTGCAGCAGAATTAAATGTCAGCAAGGAAGGTCAAAGGGTTCTAAGGGTGACATTTGGCAGTCTATGGTACAATCCCACAATCCCCTCACCTCTCCCTAATGGATACACATATCCCCTTCTCATTAGTTGCCTCCATAGCCAGTTTCTTTGGTATTTTATTGAATGGGGAGAGATAGGGACACAAGCATGAGAGTTACATTCCCAGAATAGTAAACTCGAGTTACACATCAGGTGGTTACACCAAAAGACACACTAATCCGACTCATGAGGGCGTGCTAGGTGAGAGAGGGACTTAAATCCTCAAATAAAAAATTAATCTCAGGGTAAATAAAACTAAGGAGTGACATAACACATTGGGATGCATAACCAAGAGGGTCCATCAAGTACATAAGAAGGGTGTACAACATCAACATAGGATCAATACACATAGGTAAACACTTTTCCACAACCCCTTTATTGTAACATCATGGTTCCTCATACTCTCTTTCGTGGCATCGGTCGTCCGGTTGTTTTTATTTTATTAATTATTTTAGAATTTCAACATAATAATAATAATAATAATAATGTGAAAACCATAGTCAAGACACCTTGTGCCACTATGTACAACATAACAACAACAATATGTCCAGGGGCTAAACCAGATGGTATTAAATCGACCTTTCTCCTAAATTATCTATAAAAAATTTCCTTGCAATATCCTGGTATGTATCCTATGCAATGCCATAGGTTTTACCCAATTCTGATGTGCCAATAGAGAGTTATGGTAAATTTTATAAAAATTGTTGTTTTTGTCTCTTTCGGGAGAGCGAACTTGTACAAATTTCCACATGCCCAATTTTCCTTATTTCATTATGAAATTTGTACCAAAAATAATATGGTCTGCTTTATTTCCAATTCAATAAGTGGAACTCAATCTGGATCTCTGAAGATTCATATTTAACACTTTTAGATAGAACACATGTTTGAGACTAGTTTTTGGACTAGTAAAAAAAACCTAGGTCCCTAATTCTATAACTTCAAAAGTATAATGATCCAGTATCTGAAATTCGTACCACAAATACTTCTCTGTGTCCTCTAAGGCACCACTGATTTTTGCTATCTGAAATTCCCTAGGAAAAAAATTATAGGAAAAATATCTATGATACCAAATGTTATGCACCAAAATCCCAAAAGAGCATAAAATAAGAAATAGAGAGTAATCCAACTTAAGAATGAAAAAATATGAATAAGAAACCTCTTCGAGGGAGAAACCTCCTTATACAATGTATCTAATACACAAGATAAGATGAGATGATCATAAGACTAGGTCTCCTTGGTATATACATAGCAGACAAAGGGTACCTTTACAATTAAGGTCCTAGCTGACCAATAAATACAATACTAATATAATAATGGAAATGAAATGTTACAATGTATAGGGATTAACAACTTGTAATGTCAACACATACTTATATTAATCATCAAGAAGAAATATGCATGTTATAACCATTCTCATGCAACAATTATTATGTCCGTAGGAATTTTAATCATAACAAGGTATCCATGTATATTCATATCATGAAGTAGGTACATAATTTTAGTCCAATACTATATCTATATGAATAATTGTTTTACATTGTTTCCATATGAAATTTTTTAGCTCACTTCTTTGACACACTCTCCTCATCTGACACGCCCTCCTTGATTCCAAAATACTTGCCACAAAAATCTCTCACAACATATTCATTTAAGTTACCTCTTTCTAGATGCACTCACCATTCTAGGCTCAATCATACCCTAGATCTCTACTAAAGAGTACCTCAAGTGATCCATCTTGCTAAGGTTTTCACATGCAAGAAGAACATCAAATCATAGAGTCTTCCATGCATCCCAATGGTAGCCTCTAATCAACGAGTAACGCGTGGAAATTGTAGGGTTCTAGTGTCAGCACAATGGCCTTCTTCTCGGGCTCTCCGGTTGACAATAATCATCAATTTTCCCTACTAGGTATATTTTCCACTCATTTGTGTCATAAACATAAATATACAATATCATGAGTCATAGTTCTATCAATAAACCAATCTTGGAAATAATTATTCCAACAATTGAATTCTAGACAATACAACAAGTTCTACATAATACTTACCTTTCAATTGTGCAAGAAATAGTCCCTATCTTCATTATGGCTTACTTTCACTACCATATCCAAGACATTTTTATGCATCTTTGTTCTCTTGACAAAGCTTTCTTATAGCTTATCAAAACATGACAACTTTGCATGCAATTCTTTCACTGCATCCACAACAAATTGTGAAATGATATTAGAATTATGATTTACCAATAATTTTATAATTTAAGCTATCAACATATTAATTGCAATGAAATATAGCACAAACATGCATTCACACAATACATTCCAACATATGTGTGCATAACCACAACGTTTACACAATTTATTTATGCACATCCATGCAATGCATCCTTGCATTGATTCATGAATACCATATTTTTATGTCATGCATTCCACCATGATGAACTTGAAGGTCTATCTAATGCCTGATACATCATCCAACCACCTCCATAATACTTGCACGACTATCTGGAAACCTTCTTCTTCATCCCAACACAACACTAGGAATATAACCTTTCTCTCCTCAACAATCCCTTAGGCATACTAGAAGGAATTTACTTTCTATGATTAGCAGACCCTTAGGAAACCATTCCCCTTTGATGGCATCTCAGTATTGGAAAGAAGGTTACAATCTAGGACACTGACACAAGCATGGAGACCATTGGACACTTGCGTAGTCCTATGTGCTTTCCATATCCAACAACACAATGGCCTCATCCATGGTTGTTTCACATGGCATTCACTTCCATAATAGGATCATAGGTCTTGAATTTCCTTGGTTATTTACTCATAACCAACATAACATGACATGATATTTTATTTCATGTGTTGTCGTCTAAAAAGGATCATGGCACAAAAGCTAGTTTTCCCGTGGGACCCACATTTGGCAAAAAAATTGCAAATAAACCAAACGACATATTTGAATGCAAGGATTGAATTAATCAGGTTTAAGGGGATCATCAATCATCAAGGAGCTGACATAATCTAGCTCCAACATTAAAAATCATGAAAAAACGTTTTGGCGCATGGGGCCCACATTGGGTGAAATTGAGTTTTCAGTTTAAGTGAGTAATTCAGGTATAGTGAGGGGCTTAGACTAGGTTTTAAGGTCACTAATCATGTTGGAGCTGATATAATCAAATTCTAACTTATATAAGTGTGAAAACACAGTGGGTCCCGCTCTAAGACAAATTAGAAATACATGCATAATAACTCATCTGAAGTAAATGACTAGTTTAGACATGTTTATTAAATTCAGTGAACATCATGGAGTTGACAAAACTCAATATTGTCCCCAAAAGTACAAAAATGCAACATTAAAAAATTCCCGCAAAGATGCGTAGTTTTCCATTCTAATTAAAAAAATACATCAAACATGCATTAAAAAGTGTCATGCAGCAAGTTGTTGGAAATATATTCATGTCTCCGTTGTACTGCCTCTGATGACACATCATTTTGACTTTGTATGCAAAATATACAATGTTATTAATTTCAAAAACCAAAGGAACACACAATTTTAATGGTTTTGGCCATGTTTTTCATGCAAAATTTCGATGGATATTTCTCTCTCTTTGGTCCACCATTCACGAATAAATTTTAGGAGGTTGTAAATAAGGCTAAAGGCTACACACCACACATTTCGTTCAGCCCCATGCGAACCATGCTAGCGGAGATTCTTTTATGAACATATGCCATTTTGTGTGCTCAACAACGGTGTCTCCAGTGCCTTGAATCCAAAAGTGAAATATAATTTTTTAAGTCTAATCCCAATGAACATTCATCTCCATTTTCAGTAGCCAATTTACATCACAATGAGAGCACTTTACATATGAAATTTTTTTCAGAGGGACTTTTTGTTGATTTTTAACAACAAAATTCACCCTACACAGTCAACAATTGATTAAATCCTTTGGGGAATATGTTGGCATCCATAAGGCTAAGACATGGAATTTTTTTATTATCTTTCGAGGTAGATTATAACTCCCACAATCATCAAAATAAATATACAACCATATTCTTCTTACCCTCAACTACATAGTGAAAAAAACAACATAGTTCTAGGCTTAAAAGGCCTGCTTCCAATGCCAGAAGGGATCCACTAATAGGTTTACATTGTTTTGGAGTCATGGTGCTAGGTTCCATCATCCCAAAGTCCTGTGAACTCACCCAATGTTAGATTCCAATCTAATCATCATAGTCGTTCATGACATTATGGAGGGAGAGAGTGCCTGCAAATGGTGGATGGGGGTCCTTCCCTTCTCAATTGACGACTAGCACATGATTTGGAGAGAGAAGGTCACTCAAAGAACTCCATGCATGAATGGTGGATGAGGATCCTCTCCCTTCCTATCTAATAGTCAAGAGTTTCAACATGTGATTAAGAGGATGGGAGCAATGAAATGCAAGCCCGCGAACAATGGATTAAGGCACCTGGTCAAACCAATATCAATGTTAACAATTCATTGCTCTCTCTCCTCCCATTGCAATTTTGGTGGGCACCTCCTCTCTTCACATTTACCAAGTGATTTAAGTTATGAGATGCATATCATATGGTTTTAAACTAGCAATTGCACCTGATGTTGCAAAAAGAACGCCATAAAAAGGAGGCAAGTTGGAATAGTTGTACGAAAGATATAATTTGAGTAGTGGAAATCACAAAGCCTAAGGGAATGTTGGAAAGGTTAAATGTTGAAAGTGTACCAAAAAAATGTAAGCAACTGGTGTATTAGATAATGTAAATGTATTGATAGAAGATAGATGTCATGAAAAGCAACTAATGTTCCATTGTACATGTATAATTAGGAAATCTAAATGCGTCTATCTTAATTGAAAAGAACATCTAATAAAAGACAACAAGAATTATACAAAATGAGAGTGCATTTTTTTTTCTAATGCACGAGTGCTACTAGGAGTGCATTGGCAACAATTATAATTAAGAAAACATAGTAAAACAATGTAGCCTTATCAAATCTCTATTCAAATAATGTAGCATTAACAATTATTCAAGATATGGAAATCACGCAATCCCATATTGCTCGACTAAGTTTTGAGCACCATAATTATCTTTCAAGTCATCACTTTCTTCTATGTACTCATATCTTTAGTTCTCCAATGAAGAGAAAGATGCAAAAGTAAACATAAATGTAGGCACACAATATTAATTTGGAACTTTTCATACGAAGAAGATCAATGTGCAATCTACATTTCTCATTTGTAAACTATAAGTTTTTTGTGATTTAAAGTATAGCTATGTTAAAAAATTATTAATTTGGACATTGCTAAAAATAACATCTCACATGCAGGAAAAATTAGTCTCAATGGACTCGTTTTTTATAAGGAACCTGAATATATAAACATTTTTTTCATGCAATCCTTGAATCTCAGGCTCCTTGAAAAAAACAAACTGCTACGAATAATAGTTGTGTTGGAGAGGCATAGTGTTGAATTGGATCTTTGGAAAGATTGATGGGACTCTGAATGTCACACCAGAGGGTAGTCGGATGTTGTTACTGGAATCCAAGCTCTAAAAGGATTTCTTGAAGCCATAGGACTTCTTGACTTGCATTAATTACGGTTCGATACTTTGATTTTGTTGAAAAAAGAGCAAGAGGTCATTTCTTACAAGCCCAAGTGGTAGGTCCATAATTAATACTGAAAACATAACCATGCATCATATACCAAATAGACTCACAAAATAGAAACATGAAACAAAATTTTTATTAATATTGGAGTCATTGAATACATTGACATCAACCTTCTTTTATTTGACTAATAAAAGATTGCATAATCTAATTGTCTATCAAACTAATACCTATTTAGTCCATTATGCCTTAATTACATTTTTTTATTATACACTGAAGTGTTATACTCCAACATTACTAGGGTATGTGAGCTTGCTACCCTAATCCTCTAAATCATTTCTTTGAAAAAATTTCATTGAGCCTTTGCTTGAATCCATTTTCCCAATGGATAAGACACTAATCCCTTATCCTTTCATCCACTTATTTCTTATTGACTATCATAAACCATTTTATTAAAATTATCTCTTCATTTCACCTTGAACCTAATTGAAAGATTTAGTGATCCTATCCTAGGGGGACTCCCTTCAGTTGGAGAAAAGTTAGCTTGAAGAAAAAAAAGATTTGGTGTGATGACATTGACCTCCCTTTTAATTTCACTAAGTCCATACCCTGAACTTTAAGACTTTGTTTAAAAAAAGTATAAACTGATGTATGTCGCTATTGTGTTGTGTAATTTAAAACAACATAACGAAAAAAAACAAATATGACTATTTATTCCTCTCACACTTAACCATAAAATGAATGATAAGTACTTCACTCGTATAATAATTATGCCGTAGGCGTTTCACCATGGAGAAGCATTACCTCCACATCAGCTAGATTCCTTGCTCATGGAGCGAATGGAATCTTGCCACGTGGATGGTTGTGCTTCTCCACGACCTGCCCTTTGCCGTTGCGCCTCTGTGTCGTTGAAAAATGGCAAGTTTTTCCGGTTTTGGTTGATGCAGGTAGGGCAATGCCGGTTTAAGACTATGTATTGCTCTGATGATGAGCTCCTGTGGTTTAGGCGTTGTGGGTTCTTCTAAAAGATGCAACAAGGATTGAATTCCGCCTTCTTTGGCAATCATCTGATGCATTTCAAGTAATTGTTCAGGCTTGGCCTGCCTTCTCCCCGAGCTCCGACCGCCGACCCCGCGTTCATCCCCCTTCCAGCAGTCCACAGCTTTTCCCCCGCCGACCCCCGCGTTCACTCCTCTCCCCCGAGCTCCGACCGCCGACCCCGCGTTCATCCCCTGAGCTCCGACCGCCGACCCCCGCGTTCATCCCCCGAGCTCCAACCGCCGACCCCCGCATTCATCCCCCGAGCTCCGACCGTCGACCCCACGTTCATCCCCCGAGATCCGACCGCCAACCCCGCGTTCATCCCCCTTCCAGCAGTCTGCAGCTTTTCCCCCGTCGACCCTTGCGTTCACTCCTCTATGAGCTCTGACCGCTGACCGCTGACCTGCGCGTTCACTCCTCTTCGAGCTCCGATCGCCGACCCCCGCGTTCATCCCCTTCTAGCATTCCACCGTCGCCAACCCTCATCGCCAACCGCGCCGCATTCACTCCTCCCCAAGCTCCGACCGCCGATCTCGGATCGCCGACCACTGAGCCCCGACGCCGACCACCCCCATTCACTCCTCCCCGGGGTCTAAACTCAATAACTTCCTACTAATTGAAAATGGAAATTCTATAACACTCTGCAGCTCACCCATTTTTCCAGATTCCACAAAACCTCTTGAATGAATGAATATATCGATCTATTCGCCCTTGAGAAACAAAATGAAATGGTCTACTATATATTTAGTGAATAAGGTATAATATAAATGTGATGCGATCATTCCTGGAGGTATAATGAACAAGTTGATGCATTGTGGAAAGCACAACACATCCAGCTGGTTGTTTGGTATGAGTGTGAAGATGATGCAATATTGAATTTGTTCAAATCCCTAAATCTCACATAAAATGCTAAGATGAATTATTATCAGAATGGATGATAATATATTGGCGTTGTCTAACCCTGGCGATGTTCCACGTTTATGGTGCTTATTTGATGATCCACGTTTGGTGGGTCGTCAATCCACATCGATGACAGGTGCGTTGATTCCCAATACCGTCGAAGCCTGCAAAATCATGTTTATATCGGGTCGACCAAAGTGGAAGGTGACAGATATTAAAAGATGGTGCTTGTACACCTTTGTAATCGCCTTGGAGTCGGTTGCAGATCTACATGAAATGCTGAGTGTGATCATTCACGCTAACATGGTGATCCTGCAAAATAATGGGTCAATAGATGTTCAATTGAAGATTGGTTACATTGAATAATTGAATATTTGTAAAAGATTTAGTTAGATATTGTCCATCAAAATCGTGGATGTTTGGTAAGTCAATTTGGTTGGCTTTTAAAGCCTATATAAACCAATACGTAGGATGAAAAAAATATAGAAGCTTGTGTATAATGAACATTTAAAAGGTTCTGCTCAAAAGCTTAAGAAGAGACTTTGGAGGACCGAGAGTCTCATTTGTTGAAGGAGCCGTGTCTTTTTATTTGTATGGAGAAGGTTCGTCGATACCGCCAGAAGGGGCTGTTATAATTCGATGAGAAAATTCCATCTTTTATTAAAGAAGACAATACAACGATCCGAGTTCTAGTTGGAACGGATCCAGAGACGTAGCCAGTTGGGCGAACTCCGTTAACAAACCTGTTTCTTTGCATGATTTCTTTATGCGTATATGTGAAATTTTTGCTTATTGGAAACTACGTTGTTGATGTTGATTTCTAGATATTAAAAATTAAGAAGTTGTGAAATTAGTTGAGTATGTCGTCAATTTTCAGATCACATGGTAATCCTATTCTTCATTCAATCGGGAAAATTTCGATCGAATATGATGTGATACGAGTGACTTTTGATTTGTCTTTGGATTGCACTAAGGTCTTGCATTAAAATTGGTTGAAGTATGGGTGAATCATTTCAGTTCATGAGTTGTATTGTTTCTTTCTAAAAAAGAATTCCACGTATCCTTTCGAACTCGACCCTTTCACTACCTTAGCGTTGATATCAATGAAAATTGTTGACATGATACCAGGCATGGCATGTGGTCTCGATAATGATACCAGTCATGGCATGTGGTCTCGAAAATTGGATGGTTCTTAAAAATGACATGTCCATTTCGTTTCGTTTGGACCATAATATTTATTTCGACCGTAGGGATTACTGAGGGTTTTGTGACACAGTGAGTTATCAAACTGCAATATTCCTCCCAATCCTGCTCTGGACGTTATTTGCATTCTTGAGCCTCGAATTTTTAGCTGTCTGGCACTAACCATTTAGCCATGGGACAAATCTGAAGATATGAACCAGAGGATTCAAGCTCTGTAGAATCTGATACCCAAATCTCTTAGGGTTTTGCGAAGGCTGGCTTGATGGTTTTTAATAGGAAATCCCATGGCCATAATCAAGAGGTTACCATTGCATTTGCTAATTTGTTTGCTAGGAGTAAGGCTATTGTTGGAGACATAGAAATACAGGTGAATGAAGAGTTCATCGCTGCAGACATGGGGTTATCGACATTCTTCGCATTTATATTTGCATGAAGAAAATGTACATTGTTAAGGGATCAAGTTTAGCATAAAAAATTGAATACTCAATGTAGTTTTATGGATTATAGTTTCTCCATAGGGTTTTGAGGATTTTTAAATAAATCCATAATCTTGGAAAAAAATTACACAACTTACTTGTTTTCTTTATCTTTTTTACAAAAATACATTTTTTTAACAAACTAAGTTAAAACTTTGACACACTCATTTTTTCAAATTAATGTTTATTTAAAATGGATTAAAATTCTTTAAAATAAAATTTTATAATTAATAACATAATTTCAACTAATTTACTCTTTTTCCAAAATATTTCGAATAAATGAAATATTATTTATAAAATTTGAAACCTTGTTAAATACAAATTATTATTATAATTACATATTATTATTTAATTAATTTTTTTCATATCATTTTAATATTTTCTTCCATACCAAATTGTTATTAATAAAAAGCAAGAAGATCCTTCTTGGACTATGATGATCTCAAAACATAAAGGTATTATTTCCCGGGTCCATGTGTTTTGGAATCTTTATTGTCGTCCTTAGGCCTCCACATGACCATGATGGTAGAAAGGGACCTTATCTAACAATGAAGTCTCAACTATAGTGGCTATTTAGAATATTTATTTCTGTCCTTAGGCTTCTACACATGACCATGATGGTAGAAGGGGACCTTGTCTAATCAGGGTACTTTATGTGACTATGAGGTCTTATCTATAGTGATATTCACTCATCCTTTTTAACTGACCATGTTGAAAGGTTGATTTTTTGTGCATGTAGACGTTGTGCAAAAATAATTTCAAAGGGCAGCTCCAACCATGTGTGTCCATGCCGTTGATCAAGGGATGAAGCACTAACCAGAGAATTGTACAAATCAAGGTAAGTTGAAGATCAGATTGTCCAAGGTAATGTGTGACAGGGGCATTGATGTGTGAAAGGGACATCAATGTCATTCACCTCACAAACAAACAAGTAGAGCATTATAAAAATAATCAAAATCCAAAATTGAGATGTCATTTACAAGAAGAATGTCAATGTGCCAATGTCAAGTTAACATTTAATTGTTCTATATATGAAAATATTATTGTTTTGTTTAATAAATTAAAATGTTTATAATATTGTTTTGTTTAATAAATTAAAATGCTTATTGTGAAAATGATAAAGTATAAATTTTGTGCGATAGGTAAATGATAAAGTATAAATTTTGTCCCGCCTGAGAAAAAACGCAAATTAGAGACCTGAAAAGCTAAAAAACATTCTCAATTATCAAGAGCTGTAAATGATTTTTACATAAAGATAAACCCAAATGCAGGCACAAACATCCAACTGGAGGCAGATGTCGAACCCATCGATCCCAACGTATTCCATTGCTTTGAGCTGTTGTGCAGAAGAGGGAACAAGTGTCTTCGCCAAATGTGTAAGTGGAGGCAAATGTTGGTTTAGAATATCGACCCCAGTCGTCACGCAGGTAGTAGGCGTGATGTCGATATTGCTGGTGGTATTCAGGAGACTGAGGAAAGATTGCTGGAGATGAGGGCTCAGGCATGACATGGGCATCCCATCGAAGACCTGAGTTCCTCTGGCGAAGCAAGTGTTGGGATTGTTGAATACACTGACATAATCACATGCTCAAACTGAACCGCGCTGCTGTTGGTTCACCGTCAGTCCTGCCACCTCCTTCACCGCATTGCCACCTTCCTGGTCACCACCTTCACCCCAAGATTCTAATAGTTGCTCTAGGCATTGAGGTTGATCCTTCTCAATTTTGTCTTGCTATATTGTCTTAGACAATCTTCTATGGACTGGAGCAGTAGCTACAACAATTCTGGGCACTCTCTGTACAACTTTACATAGAATTCTATAGCACCTACAATGGAAACAAAGAACATAGAAGGTAGGCATTAAATTATCATTATTACTCGCTCTAGATTCTGATTTTGTCGTGCATTTCATATATGAACACTATGATTTTGCTGTGAATTTCATATATGAACGCTTTGTATTCAAATTAGTGATTTGCTTCTATGAATTGTTATGTGAATTATCTTGCATTTTTTAGACATGGCATTTCAAAGATGTAACCGAATGCCTCCATTCCTCATTATTGTCGTGCACTTCTTCAGCATTCTCGAATTGACTGGCGCAAAATGGAACTTGGTAGCAACTTCTAGCTCATTGGGCGGCAGTCCGCAGCTTTTCCCCCGCCGACCCCCGGGTTCACTCCTCTCCGAGCTCCGACCGCCGAGCTCCACATTCATCCCCTTCCAGTTGTCCACCATCGCCAGCCCTCATCGCCGATCGTGCCGCGTTCACTCCTCCCTGAGCTCCGACCGCCGACCACCAATCTTGGATCGCCGACCACCGAGCTCCGACGCCAACCATCCCCATTCACTCCTCCCCGGGATCTGAACTGAAATGAGCTGAAAATACTTGCTCTGGAAAAACTAGTGAATGCAGAAACACTATAGAATCTCTCCATATGAAGATTGGGGCAATCGCTTCTATTTTGTGGCAGGTACTATTGGGGTATGCTTGCCTAATGTGGGCCGAACTTTTTCTGCTTTGAGTCCTGATAGAAATATATTCTTTCTCATTAAGGCTTTTGCTACCGGTGTGATTCTTGCTACTGGCTTCGTCCATATTCTCCCGAATGCCTTCGAATCTCTTACGAGTGAATGCTTAAGTCCGAAGCCATGGGGTAACTTCCCCTTTGCTGGGTTTATAGCAATGATAGGTGCAGTGTGTACCCTTATGGTGGATGCTCTTGCCACTGGTTACTATCGGCGCTCTCACTTTAAAAATCAAAACAAAGGGATGAATCTTAATGAGGCTACAAAGCTTTCTTCTAATGGCAATGATTCAGAACATGAGAATCATGTTCCTACACACACATGACCATGTAGCATAATTTTATAAAGTTAAATTAAACCTTAATAGCAATTTGTTTTTAAAGTGCCGACCCGCGACCCACGACCACTAAGCTATTTCAAATTTAAAAAAATCAACACCGACAAGCGATCACCGACCGGAAAAAATTACGAAATGATGGCCATCAATTTAACACCCCGCAATTATACCTTCGGCGTTTCTTTTGCCCTACAGAGGCAAATGCTAGTTCCTTACCTCAATAATAAAATTCGATGCCAAGAATACTCTCTTATACCAATAAATAGTTCATTATAAAAATGGGTATAACTTCTATTATTCGTGTTAGTTTCATAAACTTTCCAAGGATATCTCTTATACTCCCAGCCAATTAATAGTTCATTATAAAAATGGGTATACCTTCAACTATTCGTGTTAGTTTCATAAAAATTCCAAGGACTTCGTCCCCTTATATAATAATAAAGTACTCGTATTATACCAAGCAATCTAAATGGGTGAACATGACACTATTATATAAAGTACTACGTGAAAACGACACTAAAAGAATAAAGTACATCGATATTTAAATTGAAAAAGAGTTAAAAATATCATATGACCTTCATGTTAACAAGTTGAAGTGAATATAGTATAGAGAAAATAAGTAACACTTTTTTGCAACTTGCATAAGTTGGTAGAAAATAATACTCCTAGATCTCATGACGTGGGTGGAAAAATGGGAGCATTTTATTACTAAAAGTAGAGACCCATAGTGTCAAGAGGCCTTCGAAACTGGGTTCTAATTGTAATTTTTCAAAGGATTGGGTGTGGTTATTAAGGAAGGTAGAAAAAAGGATAAGTTGATGGTGTTATAAATGGTTGTCCTTGGGAGATTAATTCTAGAAAAAGTAGTCTTTGAAAGTATTCTTGTATATTGGATGTCTCTAGCCGAGATACCTATGTCTAGTCTCAACAGCACAAGAAAGAAAATGATACATTTTCTATGGTCTAGTAATATAGATAAGAGGAAGTTTTATTTTGATCATTGGGAAAAAAACTGTATTCCAAAATATTTGGGAGGATGGGGGATTAAAAACCCTCTTTGGTTTAGCCTAGCACTTAGTCTCAAAATCTTGTGGAGGGCCTTGTTTGACACAAGCCTATGGGGTGATGTTTTAATATCCAAATGTTTGAGAAATTGCTCAATGGTTGATTGGATTTGAAAAGACAAAAAGATTGTTTCATTGGCCTCGAATATATGGAGTGGTTTTTCAAGAACGTTTCCCTGGCTAGGTACTTGGTTCTCCTGGAAAATTGGAAATGGAGATAATGTGATCCTGGGGATTGATCCTTTTATAGGGGGAGATTACTTTTATAAGCTCTCATTCTCTCTGATATCTTATTTAGTTGATCTTGGCTTTTTCAGGCTTGCACATATTAAAAGACCAAATGTAGATTTAAATGCTTCATCTTATTGGTACACTTCATTTGATTTGGGCATGATAGGTGATTTTGCTATTGAATGGAATATCTTTATTTCAGGACTAAATCATCTTGGTGTCAAATTAAAAGATAAGGACGGTTGTGGAACAAAAAACAGGTTTAGTTATCGCAAAATATGCCTATGAGGCCACTATTGCTACAAATATTTCTAATGCATAGAAATGGTGGTACAAGAAGTTGTCGAATTGGAATTCTCCATTAAAAATTAAGTGTTTCACTTGGCTTTGTTTGGAAAACCACATTATGACTTGGGAAAATTTGAACAAAAGAGGCATTGTTGGTCCAAATATTTGTTGCTTATGTAAAATTTGCGGATGAAAACATTGATCATCTATTTGTGAGTTGTGATTTCTGCAAAAATGTTTGGTCAGAAGTCCAGGTTGGTCTACAGATTGATCAAAGATGGTTTCTTCCAACTTTAGATAAAAATTTGAAAGAATGGATCCAAGATTGTCCTCAATATAAAATCTTTCCTTTTTTTGTTATTTGGGGTATATGGAAAGCCAGGAACATGTTGGTGTTTGAAAATATTTTGCAAAGTGGCTCGATGGTGGGTTTTTTTTTTGGGATTTTTTAAGGAATACTACAGGGAACAGGTACCAAAATCCTACAGGGTTCTTCAGGGACCAGAAATAGTGGTAGGGATCCCTTGCAGTTATTTTGACGGGGCATCAACTCATGAAGGTTGTGGTTGTGGCCTGGTTATTAAAAAATCAGAAGATAATTACTTCCTTCTGTGGATGGGAAGTGATACAAGCTCTAACTCTAAAGAAGATCTATTAGCACTATGGGGATTACTAAAGTTCGTAGCTGACAGAGGATTTAGGTCATTACAAATTTTTGGAGATTCGAGGGTTGTTGTGGACTGGGATACTAGTAAAGACTCTTTACAGGTTGCACTATTGGAACATGTTTTAGGACTCGAAAGTTAATTGTCTCCTTATATAGTTTATACTTTAAGCATATTTTCAGGGAACTCAATTCTTTGGATGACAACCTATCAAATTTTTTTGTAGGTTTAATTGAAGGAATCATATATTTTGAAGAATACAAGGATTTTTCCTTGATTGATTCTAGTCATTACTCTATCTATTAGGAGATGTTGGAGAGTCTAGTAAAGATAGCTAAATTTCTCCTAGTTTTGATTATCAAATAGTTTCTTTAAACAGTTGGACAACTTCTGCTCATTAGTCTTTCTATGTATTTGACATCTTAAGTTTTTTGGTTTTGGTATGCATACTTTTGGTGTGCTCTGTTCGAGGTTATAACTTGCAAAAGAGCTATGAAATAGCTATGAACAGTCATAGATGTAATGGGGTTTGCCACTTTGATTCTTCATGGAATATCAAGTTACAAGTTTTTTTTCTTTTGAAAAAAAAAGAGACCCAGTGTGTCACATGGAGTCTTTATTTCATACCATTTTTAAGTCGACAAATTGAGAAAGATAGAATATTGATTTATCTTCCAACAATGGTCTAAGGGAATCTGTTCATCTTACTCTATTTCACTCATTTCCCAGGATTCCACCTTGGTCTCCTCACCAGCAGCTGTTGTTATGTAATGTCCCCAAAATTTCACTATGGACCACTCCATTGGACTAGGGAATTCAATGGTCTAAAGTCACTTGGAAAAATTAAAGAAGAATAGTAAAGTGGTGAATTGGGATCATGAGGCACTATGGAAAACCAAGGTCCAAGGAAAAATTTATGGAGCAAGGAATCATTCTCTCCTAAAAATCAATTTTATTAACATTTTGAGAGAATTTGGACAAGGGGGACGCATTAGTGGTGGAATGAGTCCAAATATGTGGTGTAACTCCCATCCAAGGTGGAAGGAATCCTCTCATGAAGGCATCTCAAGGGTTGTAATTCCTGGGATAAAAATAACAAATATATGACATCTATGAAAAGAATTAGGTCCTATGACATCTTATGACAACTTATGACATGTTGCAGGTCCTAAATTTAAACAAGGAGGGTGCTAGAGGAGAAGGTGAGCCCACATGAGAGTGTAACTCCCCCAAAAGCAAGCTAAGACTCACTAATTCGAATTTATAAGGAAGATGAAGGTAATATTTGGTCAAATAACAATAGAGATGAAGTAAATGAGTTCCAAGGTATCATTCTCTCATGAAAATAAATATTATTGATATTTTATTAATATTTTTGTGAGAGAATTCTAGAATGAGGGGGAAAGGGCCCAATGGAGTTTATAAAAAGGATGGAAGCCTCTTGGGAGAGTTATTTTGGAAATTTGATTTCTTATTGTAAAGATATTGCATCTTTCAATCATGGGAGATGTGCCCATAGCATTTGTGAACTAGTTTCGGTGGTGAAAGATTCCACCCTAGCTAGTAGAGAGGGGGAGATCATCCAGATCTCTTCATTGTGCTACATTGAAACTGGTTATTGAGAGGAGAAATCACTTTCATATTTCTCTACAGATATGTGTTGTAGGTTTTATGTTCATTTATAGTAGTGGGTCGAATTCACATCATTTGCAGATGCGTTCTATTGATTTAGAGCTTGGATCGGTGTTGGTGGGCCGAAATGGTGGTTTTGGTTTTGATAATTTTTAAAAATTTTGCGATGTGATACCTATTTCATTGCATTCATAGCACCGTTTCCAGTGGGAAACACTTTTTTTCACTCAAAAAGGTTTCCGGATGACCAAGATACACTCATTTACCATATCTACTCTATTCAGTATCTCTTATGGTAGAGGGGTGCACCTATACATTTCCATTTTGGTATTTATTGTATTTTGAGCTGCTATAAGAGCCATATATTGTTGTGATCAATATTATTATTTTTTCCATACATTCTTAATAAATATTTGCAGTTCCATTCTCCATATTGTGTTCCATGTTCAAGCTTCTGGTAGATGTATGTGTAAATCTGTTAGTATGGTGATGCAATATCAATGCAATGTGTATTAAACCTTCATTAAAGTACCCTGACGTATGTTAGTGAATGAACTGGGTTGATTTGGGAGTGTTTATACTGATTTGGATATGTTTGGGAAGGATTTGGGTCGTTTTGGAGGTGTTTGGAAAGAGTTGTAAAACTAGACAATTTTGTATTGGGATTCAAGCTAGTCTTCTTATATTTGAATTGATGCTTATGTAGTTGTTCATGTTTGATCAAATATGAAGTATAAGTCATTACCTAATGTCATATTGGGCCAAGAAATATTTCTTTACATCTGGTTATGTGGTTTGTAATTTCCATGCTTCAACCTTCATGAAAAATAGGTTGCACACAAAGTGTTCGAAGAAAGTCATGAACGAGACTTATAAATCAGCCATCCAAACTTCATATCAGATCTAATTTGAGTATATTACAGTGGTATAAAGCATATTTTATGGGATGCACCTCATTATACAAATCCAAAAAATTTATATCTATTCCTCCATTTCTTAACACGAGCATCTCATAAGACCACATAAGCCATTGTTTGGTTAAAGTTGAAAATCAACATAATTAAAGTTGAAATTGTTATCACATACATTGTAGTTGGGATACCATGATGCATACCAGATTTTTCCAGTCCATTGCACCAGTCCCGTGGTTGGGATGAGCCTATTTTTCAGTGGTGATGTATATTTTCCGAGTCAGCGGTAGCAATTTTCCCACTTGTCATGACTGATCCTACATGGCCCCATTGGGATGATTATGGTGTAGTCATGGCTCATACAGTGCAAAGCAGTTAGCCGGTGATGTCCTTTGCCCATGGTCAGTTGCATATTTTCCAGAGACAGGTATATGGTTTAGCAAAGGCATATATTTATTGCATTTGGATGTTCTAGTTTCTCTATAGCTTATTTTAGTTATAGTGACTATGCATGTTCTACTGACAGTGGCATTCTGAGCTTCATGGTTTGAAACCCATGTCATGAGTTGTTAGAATATTCCCAAGTATAAGAGTCATTACATATGCTTGCTAGTACTTCCTACCTTACATATAATTAGCCCTAATTTTGCTTTGATGGCATCACCCTTCACCTTTATCCACCCATTTGTCTCTTCCATTATTTGGTCTAATCACAACTTGTACTTTGACTAGTCAGATCAAGGACCCCCCCACTTAGACCTCTTTGTTGGATAGAATCCATATTTACCTTATGTCTTGGCTCTGGAGTGTGTGGCCTAGGTCACCGGAATGTTATCCTTTAGTCCTCGAAAGAAAGTACTCCTACATAAGCATTGAATTGCATAAATGCTATATCTAAACGGATGCAAAATGTTAGCCACAAACATTGTTGCTAAACACTAAAGAAAATAAAAAGTCTTTCGTAGGTATTTAGTGGCAAAGGGATGAGCACTCATCCCTTGTATGATGTAAGGCCGTTTTCCCCTACATGGAAGCAGGGTGGTAACTCTATCGCACCTATGGACGTTGGCGGGCAATGGTGGTAAGACCGAGTCATTATCTGAGGCTATTCAGGGAACCTCCTCTTGGAGGATGGCTAGTGAAAATTGATCAAATGTTAAATGGTTAAATGTGAAATGTGCAAAAGCTGATAGTAAATTAAATACAAAAGGTTGCTTGTCTAGAGTCTATTGGAAGCATTCCAAGCACTCTACCCATTTGTGAGATACCGCCATTCCCTAGTATCTTTTATCGGGCATATGTCTAAGTGGTTTCCCTTTCTCCCTCTCGTCTAAGATATCACAGTGTTGAAGTATCAAGTCCTTCCCTATTATCCTAGCATTGTTTTTCCACTTCACCCATCCTAGCAGTTTGTCTAAGTATGTGAGTGAGCATATGTAGGGAGCTTCATGAAAGATTTGATAGTTTCTCTCACACGGGTGTATTTTATGTTATTATATGGCCATTGTTATGTATTTCATGTTTTAGTTTGGTTACTAGCATAAACTTGTGAGCATTATTCATTTAACATGCATACAGGATTGTCGAGATTATTGCTCTACCTTCAGTTTGGGTACTTTGACTTTGTCAAACCCAATTTGACTTGGTCAACACGTTTCTCGAGGCAGTGACTGTAGTGTTTGAGATTGCTTACTTATCCTCTAGATGTATCCAGTACACCATTTCCATACTCACTTTTCAGTTTGAGGCCATTCTGCAACAGTTACAGTGATTATTATTATTTTTATGGCCATTTTTATTATACTAGATATGGCGTTGGGATTCAAATGCATATTTTGATGAACATATCGAGTATGTGTAGTCACAATTAGTGTATTTTATGTATATGATTCACTTGGCGCACTTAGATGATGATTTTGGGCAAAGGAAATGGACCTAATGATGATTTCATCCTCCAACATGATATATCGACAGTTTTTATTCATAAAAAATGACCATGGCTTCACTAGGAAAATCGATTTGGCTAATGTGGGTGAGGAAATGGCATGGGGATGGTTGACGATGATGATATATGGCTCTAGATGCATATTACATGGATTTTATTCATCTGGGATGGTCTCCACTTGATGTTATCCCTGTCCTAGAGAGGACGTCTTCTCCCTTGGGGCGCACTTCATGGTTGATCATTTATGCATATCATGTCATTATGTTATATATTTGTAAAAGGTTGGGTCCTAGGGTGATTTATGCCCCTAGTGACCCCCTTTTGATGTTATACCATGTTATATCATGACATTATGTTGTATTGCCTCCCGCTAGGGTGTCATTGGGAAAAAGTGTGGTCCCCTCTTTGACTTGATCATTAATCCATGTAATGTAAAAATAAAAATATCCCCACCATTAATGATCTTCATTGTAACTTTTAATCTCAACCACTCATTCAAAAAGTGGTTAGGGTTTTGGTCTCTCTCGGATCTATTTAAGAGAGATGACCCCCTCATTGAAAAGGGGACTTTTGGCTCTGGATTTGTGGAATAAAGAAAATATTTTGTGATCAAATACTTGTGCTCTTGTAGTTGAATGTGAGATGTGGTGATTGAATACTAGTTTTATCTTGCATTGAAATATATTTGTATTAGCTCTCGTATATTTTGGATCCATATTTTCGATTGCAACAGGGAGGCCGATTTGAAGAGGGCACACTTGTAGAGGGAACTCACCTTGCTTATCTCTCTCGGATCTTGGTTCAAAGAGGGAGTAGATTTGTATTATTACCGTTTAATTTATCATTATTTTTCTCTTGTTGTTTATAATCCATATTTTCTTGCATTATTGATTGATTTTTCCTCGGTTGTGCAGGATAGGAGGGACGCACTTGGCTCCTTGGGCGTTTTACTTGGACGTGGGCACTCAAAATCTTCACTTGATCTTGTTGGGACTAATATTCACCATGCAGAAAGCATATAAAAAACCAATTAAGTGATTTCAAGTGTTTATCTTTCATTTTATTTATCTATACATTAGTCTTAGCTTAGATATACTTTGAAACCCTAACTCCATAATTTATAAAAATTCTTTGGGTCACGCAACTCAATACTTTGGAAAATCCTTTCTGGGTATTTCTACTTGGCATTAACCCAAAAAGGGTTCTCAAGGGAATCACCCTTGGAGGACTCCATCAACCCCATACATAAGGCATTGATATTGAACCCATTTTCCCTCCTTGGTTTTGCTCATCTTTCGATTGTTATATGATCCAGGTATTGCTTGAATGCCTTGATATTGTCATATCTATCCTCAAGAATCCTGATTTATGTGTTAGAAATCCCTAACCTCTCTCAAATATACAACTATGTTCATCTAATCAAGTTTTTCCTTCAATCCCCCAAGGGTAGTAGAATTGATCATTTGGTCTAACACCTAGATCCTAGACTTTCATTAAATCCTTAAGTCACTTAATCAAACACATTGGGTTGATAATAAGTTAATAATAAGCCTCTCAAATCAAATATAACCCCTATAGTGGCTTCATCCCTTAGATTTAGGGTTTCATTAACCCATCACCTTATGTACTCTATACATCTAATTTGATCTAATGATTTGGTTTGGATCTATCCCTTTGGGTTAGATCAGGGTATCCCCCTTTGCTACCTTGGTATTTGGTGGCATTAAGCGAAGAGTGTCTCGATTGGTGTGACAACTGATCCATCCAGGGATTGATACTCTCTTAGGTCACCTCTTTGGTTGTTTGGATCCTTTACCATCTTGAATAGGATCATCCGACAGGGGCAACTACTAGTTATGTGACAAAATATTTGGTACCGTTGCTGGGAAGGTATAGGGTTACCTTCGGTGTCTGCGAGTGTTCATGCGTTATTTCATATCATATCGCATCTGGTATTTGCATTTGTGATTACATTTCCCATTCTTTAATTAATTTAGTAACCAACATAATTCACTCATCTCACCTCTCCTTACGACATAATCATTCAGTGAATTAGTTTTTTGGTTCACCTAGAAACTCCACCGACTCCACTGAGGAATGAATCCAATCTATCAATCCTAAAATCTTAAATCGTTCATCTATTCCTGAAGGAACCCCTGTAACTTATACTCATAATTACAATCGAAGAAACCTTAAAGATAAATCATCTAAGTTCTTTTGGAATATTTCTAATCCTACTGCTTCACTGAGTCACATTTTTGGGCCTCCTTCTCCTTCTTCACATACGTCTCAATCTAGTCCAATGGCTAATGTAAATGTTGGCGGCAACCAAAAAAATCCTCCACAAAATCCTAGGATTTTTGGAAGACAAGCTAGGGATTCTCCCTTTGATTTTTCCCAAATTCAGGGAGCTCCTCATGACATGCATGATAAATACTTTGAAAAAGTCCCTAGATTTAATGGAGATTGTGCTATTACCATTGAATATCACATATATAGGGTATGGGAGCATAAGGAAGCATATGGGGCATCTGACGAAGATGTGTTTATGAGGGGTCTCTTGGCATATTTAGAATGGGAATCCTGAAAGTGGTTTGATAGGTTACCTACTTTGTCAATAGATGGATATGATAATTTTGTAACGAAGATAACCGATGAATGTTCTGCCAAGTTAGATGGGAAATATTTCCTACATCAAATTTTTGAAATCAAGAAAAAGGAGAATGAATTAATCCATGAATTTAACCTTAGATTTTATAGGACCGTGGCTAGTATCCCAGAAGACATAAGGCCTAAATACCAAGCAATCCTTATTCATTATCTTAACTCATTTGAAGGATGGTTTGGATATCATTTGAAGGATAAGAATCCTACTGACCTTAAGACCGCACACTCTAATGCTGAAATTTTTGAATCCAATGTGGACTCTATGGGTAAGCAAATTTTTATTATTATCATTATGCCCCTACCACTTCCAAATCTAAGCCCATAACTAGAAAATACAAAGAGCCTTTAGTTGAACCAAAGGACACTTTGGAGAGTATGCAAGAAATGATGAAACAATTGAATCTCCTTACCAGGGATGTAATGAAGACTAGAGAATCCGAACCATATAGGAACCCTTATGGCCCCAAACCTTATTGGAACAATAATAGAAGGCCTGAGGGAGAAGATAGTAGACATCGTCATGTATCCCTTGATTCATCTGAACGAAATAATGTTAACTGGTGTGATGAACCTGAAGAAGGGCCTGAAAACACCAGTTATCTTGACCCTGATGATCAACCCGAAAACATCAACTTAATTCAAGATTTATCTTTTGATGATGAGTTCGGGAGGATCCTCCTTGAAGAAGAGGAGAACCATTTGAAGAAGAAGTTTCCCCATGTTGTACAACTAAGTTAATGAAGGAACAAACCCAAGTCCAAATTTATAAGAGATGTAACCAAGATTGTCATCCTCCTCCTTTCCTCAATAAACGTATTAGTGCTTAGAATGAAAGGAGAGAAGGTAAAAATAGTCCTCTTTGTGATTACAATTTGAACATTAACATGAAGAAGGATTTGAATAAGATCATGTACAATGTCCCCATCACTGAGTTGATGAAACTCCCATCAGTGAGAAGTTAAGTAGAAGAATTATTCGAAGGCATTCTTCACAAGAATGACTCTGAAGTAACTTACGAGTCCTGTCATATCCAGAGTCTTAGTGGGAACGTGATTAACAAAGTTGAAAAGGATCCTCCTATACACATCCAATCTGCGATCTATGAATGTAAGAATGGTGTTCACCCTCCTTTCTACCTTACATTGCACATTTAGGATATGTTCCTTCATAAATGTATGCTAGATTTTGAAGTCGCCATGAATGTCATGCCTTTACATGTCATGAAGGAAATGGGGTTAGAGGTCACCATACCATATGGAAATGTTTGTGGTATCGATTCAAGGAAGGTACATTCATACTGTTTAATCAAGAACCTAAGGTATGATCTTTTTGCATGTTCAGACATTTCAACCATGATGGATGTGGTTGTAATCGACTTGCCCCTAGCTTACGGTATGTTACTCTCTAGGAAGTGGGTATCTGATGATGGATTTGTCCTATATTTGTGTCCCTAACTCAAATGGTGATTTGGTTAGAATCAATAGAGAACCTTTCATCAATAGGAACTTGGAAACATTTGAAGATGAGATAAAAAAACACATATGGGGATGATCTTTTGAATTCTGCAAAGGCTGGAATGATTAAAAATGAAGATAGGATTTGGGAGTTTCTGATCAGGAATAAATATTTATGGTTATGGGGGATACCGATTCTTCTAAGGAAGAATATGGTATTGCAGAACTTGCAAGGAGAATCAATTATTAAATGCATTTAAATGAAGTTTCAGAGGAAATTCGTAGTATGAGAAATGAAGTAAATGATGTACAAATTTAGGGCCAAGAATTTAGTAATGAAATACCTTAAGAAGAAAGAAATGAAAATCCAACACCTAAATTTGATGATGGGATAGAAGAAATAAGGCAAGGTAGGAATAAACATAGGACTGTAAGGGAATGTCTAGCTTTAGTTGATAATAACTTAGAGAGAGAGAAGGGCTTCCTCACATTCTTACCTGGGAAAGCAATAACAAAGGGACACCTCCTTCATTGAGTGAAGGAAGTGATATTATTTTTTCTCGTTATTCTAATATCCCTGATCATTTATCTCACCAATCCTTAGAAGATAATCCATTAAGGAAAATTGATATTAACACTTCTAGGAGTTGGGCAAGAAGATGCATTAATTAATGACACCCCAGAGGGAGAATTTTCATTAAACAATCTTGCCATGTTTCAAGAAACTTCTTCTCTCATGAATACAATCAACGAGACCAATTCGTTATCAATATATCCTCATTTAAGAAATGTCCCTAATTTCTTGTTGCCATAAGAATTGCATATTCATGAAGAAAATAGACCTCACCATGATCCTTCTCACATTCTTATTCCCTCTCCAACTTTCTTAGAAATTCAAGCCCAATGATTCAGAGACATGGATTCAAATCATCCTACATCATCAGAGTCTCCAACCCAAAGGCTGGAAGGTATGATTGTTCTGACACCTTATGGGGAAGGAACTAGTCATAGCAATGAATGTTCTCAGATGCCATCTCCCCTTAAAGAGGACACTGAGAGAGTTTTCAGAGACTTTTAGATGGTGGGAGAAATTCCTAAATATATCATTTACCTAGAAAACAATGAACATAATGTAAATCATCAAGAGGTAAGAAGAGAAATTAGGGAAGTTTTGATTGGTAGGGTAGTTATTCCAATTGATGGATGTCCCCCACGCTTTGATGCAATACCTTCCTAAAGGGACTTGAGAGGAATTGTCCCATGTACCCAAAATAATGTTGATGTTTCTATTATACCTATTCGCAATATTGAAGTCATCCCTTCGTCTGTTAATCATCATAGATTCTCTAGTGGTGATAAGGTAATCATTATGAATCATTTATTTTATGTCAGATCAAGGGGATCTAATGAATTTTGGGTGGGCCCTCTCGGGATAGAACGTTGTATTGGAGACATGTGTTTTCTCTCTACCGGTAGTGGACGAAATATTATGCTCCCTGTCAATCAAGTCGATTCGAGGGAGTACATCCCTGACTTGACTTAGCCTGAACTTATTATGCCTGATAGAGTAGGGTAGGTAGGAAACCGAATAAGCTAACTTGAGCAGTAGTTAGTCTTTTCCTTCTCCATTGAGTCTGTAGGTTTCTTTGATTGAGTTCCTTCTTATTATTCTGTTCCTGCAAAAACAAATAAAATAAAAAAGGTTTATTTTCAATTAGTAGAATAACATTTTACTTTTCAGTCTTTGTTATTTTATGCATTTGTTATTTATGCTTTTATTTTTATGACATGACTAATATTGAGTCTGTAGAGATTGGTAGAATGTTGGCATGATGTAGGTAATAGGTAAATATTTGATCATGATGCAGATGCTCAAGTGCATATTCGAGGATGTGATTAGAAGAGTGTTGCGAACCATATATTTCTAAGGTTCTCAAGTGCTCTCTTCATTAGAGCACTTGTCCTAGCTGGAGCCAGATGTTATCACATACATTGTAGCTAGGCTACCATGATGCAGACTAGATTTTTCCAGTCCATTGGGCCAATCCTGTGGTTGGGATGAGCCTGTTTTTCAGGGGTGATGTATATTTTCCATGCCAGTTGTAGCAGTTTACCCCCTTGTCAAGATTGATCCTACATGAACCAATTGAGATGATTTCGGTGTAGTCATGGTTCATACAGTGCAGAGAAGTTATTCGTTGATGTCCTTTTCCCATGGTCAGTTGCAGATGTTCCAAAGATAGGTATATGGTTGAGTAGAGGTATCTATTTATTGCATTTGGATGTTCTAGTTGCTTTATAACTTATTTTAGTTACAATGACTATGCATGTTCTACTGACAGTTCCATTTTGAGCTTCATGGTTTGAAACCTATATTGTGAGTTGTTAGAAGCGTCCCAAGTGTAAGATCATTATATATACTTGCCTGAGTACCTCCTACCTTACATAGAATTATCCGTAATTTTGCTTTGATGGCATCACCCTTCACCTTTCTCCACTCATCTGTCTCTTCCATTATCTGGTCTAATCCCAACTTGTGCTTTGACTAGTGAGATCGAGGGCTCCCCCCACTTAGAACTCTTTGTTAGATAGACTCCATGTTTACCTTGTGTCTCGGATCTTGAGTATGTGGCCTAGGTCACAGCGATGTTATCCTTTAGTCCTCGAAAGCAAGTACTCATACATAAGCATCAGATCGCATAAATTTTATGTCTAAATGGATGCAAAAAGTCAGCTACAAATAGTGTTGCTAAACACTAAAGCAAATAAAAATTCTTTCGTAGCTAGCAAGTGGCCAAGGGATGAGCACTCATCCCTTGTATGATGTAAGGTTGTTTTCCCCTACAGGGAAACATGATAGTAACTCCATCACACCTATGGACGGTGGAGAGAAATGGTGGTAAGACTGAGTCATTATCTAAGGCCCGCAAGGCTATTTAGGGAACCTATTCTTCGAGGTTGGCTAGTGAAAGTTGATCAAATGATAAATGTTAAATTTCAAATGGTTAAATATCAAATGTGCAAAAGTTGATAGTAAATTAAATTCAAAAGGTTACTTGTCTAGAGTCTATTGGAAGCATTCCAAGTACTCTACCCATTTGTGTGACACCACCATTCCCCAGTGTCTTTCATCCGACATCAAGGATAATTTTAGTGGCGAAATTTAGCCCATGGGCTATTTTTCCATTTTTTTTTTTCCAAAAAACGATTCACCAATTTGCATTTTTTGAAGCTCCATTTCGCCCAAATTTGATGGGGTAAACTTTTTTCACTCTAAAAATCGCCAAATTATTATATAAACTATATAAAATCCTTAGAAATTGAAATAATTTTAGAAAAATATCGCCAATATTTTTTATAGTTGACATTTTAAGAATTGGTAAGATTCGCTAAGGTTTATACACTTTTAAATAAGTATGGGTCCTTAAAATTATCCATGTTCAGCATATGTCTAAGTGGTTTCTCTTTCTCCCTCTCATCTAAGAGATCACCGTGTTGAATTATCAAGTCCTTCCCTATTATCATAGCCTTGTTTTTCCACTTCACCCATCCTATCAATTTGTCTAAGTCTGTGAGTGAGCATATGTAGGGAGCTTCATGAATGTCAAAACCCGAGAATTTCCGAAAAATTTAAAATTTTTGTGATGGCAATAAATGTTGTTTTAAAAGTAGTCCTTCAACTGTCTGTTTTAACTTTCTTGATAGTGAGTGTGTATGAAGAATCTTTATTGTACTTAAGTGTTATTATGAGTTATCTTATCTGTTTGCTAATTGTTTTATGCTCTCAACCGCAAGGGGGAAGTTGTCATTGCCGACCGGGCTTACTTAGCTCCCGAGCTAATGCATCCAATGTCTTTCATTTACAGGTATGCAGGTAAAGAATGGTAGTCATTTTAATTCTATTTGTTGTACCAAAAAGCTCAGTAAAACTTAAACATACGAGGCAGGTGGTCAAATAAGCATGGTAGAAGTTTTATCCCTGTACACTTCAGACATTCCTACTGCTAGAACGATGATGATTTTGCATGAGCATATGATAAATATTTGTACTTTAACAGTCTGTCTTAAACTCCTCCATGAAGTACTGTTTGTTGATATTATTATTGTGTTGTATTAACACCTTTTATCTATCCTTATATGATAACATGGAAATAAGGAATCAAACTATTTGCCTAACTGTTTGTTACTGTGTGAATATGAATAAACTCACAAGGATCTAAAAATTGGCAATGTGTAGATTTCTTATTACCTACACCGTGTAATAGTATGTCAAATTTATATCTTCTTTGGTACTCCTTTATGGTTTGTTTAATTCAACCACTATCCCTTCTCTAGTATAATAAAATGCAGGCCTTCAGCTATTTAAAGTGACAACGATATAATAAAATTGTAGATTGTAATATTTATCTTCATCTTAAGATTTTGTAAGTCCATGGATTTTCGATGAGCTCCTTGCCACTCCTTATAAGACTAGGCTTAAGGCAAAAATATTGTTACCCTATTCTAAGTCATTTCAAACTTACATTATCTATCCACCCATACTAATATATATGTAAGGTTGATCCTTCCCTTTATGTTTTTGAATAACTCCCTTTTAATGATCTTCATGCCATTATTCCATTAATCATGTTGTAATATCTCATTGACAATCATTGACATACGTATATATGAAATTATTGCATGGCAGGTAGGGTGATAGACTATATGGATTCTATAGCATTGTTATTACTATGCAAATGGTAACGATCCCGAATGTGGTATCACGACTATAAGAAGAACACTACTCATACTATGGTTAAAGTTCCTCCCTGCGATTTTAATTGAAACATATATCATGAATTTGAACACAAGCGACTATATACTTTCCACCCACAACATGCAAAGATTAAAATCTATGTGTATCATTCTCTGCCAAGTATTGAAGGTATTTAAACGCTGTCTCAACCCTAACTTCGGCATTTTCCCACTGCCTTCGGGCTTGTCCTCTGTGGAAAACCCCTGTCCGAACCCTAATTCTTCAGAGATGTTAAGAGCTCGGCTCTTCTGCAGCTTGAACTTATTCGTGCTTACTTGACTCTTTACAAGAGAATAGAATGCATTGTTGTTAATGGCAGATGTAGTTGGGAAAATTCGTGGGGTTTTTAACCTTTTTCTGTCAACGTTTACCCCTGTCGTAGCATTTCCATTTCTCCTAGATGGGTCCGGTTGAAGTTTCAATGTATTAGCTGTTTGTTATTTTGCCAGTTCAAGGCATTTGTTTAACTTAGTTTCAAGGTGTTTACAAAGCTTATTAACTTGTGTACAGTTGCAATCCTTTCGTAATGGTTCATGGCCGACCCTGAGAGTCGTTGTTGTTGTTATTTGGCATCTTAATAGGTCATTAAGACCTTAGGGTTTAATACCACATGTTACCCTGGCTCGGTCTCCACTGTCTACAGTGTCTTTTAAGATGGGCTTGTTAAGTTTCTCGGAGTATGCTAGCCTGTAGTTTCTGAGAACCAGTACCCTAGTGCAGACATTTTGGGATTCCCTTCTTCAGTTCGCGGCTGTCAACCCATCTTCTGTAGGTGGAAAAATTTTGGTAAGTTTCAGGCCTTCTTCTCGTATTCAATACACAGATTTGTTTATATATATATTTCAATGAATATTCAAGAGATAACCGAGACATTCTAATGCTTGCAGGTCTTGGCTCCATTCGAAAGATGCATGACCCCAGTTTCGACTGTTATTTGCTTAACCGATAAACCTGGTCTTTTACCATGGCCTTCCTCCTTGTTGGTTATTGTGTGGTTTTGAACGAAGAACCATCTTTGTGACTAGCGCTGTGCTGTTGGCCCTGAGACTGACTTCGGCCGTTTTGTAATTAAATCTTGTTGCTAAAGGTGTTTAGGGTTTTAGTAATGTAATTAAAGGCTATAAGCCGGATTTGAAGAACTGGGTTACGGCCTCATGGTTGTCTGATACTATACTTGTAATTTGTTTTGGGTTATCACCTGTGTATTCAGAATTTATTTTAATATAACTTGCGTATCGTATAAAGCCTGTTGTATGTCTGCCTCGTTCTTTGATAATCGGTGTTCTAAATGGTGATGATTTAATCATTGTTGTGAAAATAAAATAAATGGGTTTAAGAACTCTGCTGTAAGTTGGATTCTATGATATCAATAGTTTTGCTCCTGCGCTTTCCTTGTATCATTTGTAACTTAAAAAGAGAATGACTTATTACAGTCATTTTGTAGATTAGAGTAGATGTTCGGTGGGTGTGTGTACGAAGATTTATATTGAAAGTTTTTGTAAATATAATGACTGCGGCTGTAGATAAAATTTATGCATGTATTTAATTGTTAGGATACTAGGTTTTAAATCTCCTATAGGTTCAAACTGATATATAAGGCATTTCGGCTTTCTGTTTTCAATTTGTCCAAACACTGTAGTCTGGCTACGGCCGTAATAGATTTGTTGCCCAAACTCTCAAAGTGAATTACTTATAATAAATTTGTTCTTATTACAATAAATAGAATACTAGGGTTTGTTTTCGATATGACAATCATAGTTTGATTCAATAGCTATCTCTGTAGATATGATTTTCTACATTTGAAAGTTTAGCTTATTGTTAAGACAGGTCTCTGTCAATACTGTACATTCATATGAAGAATTTTGAACTCGATGATGAACTAAAAACTGTAGTATTAATAGAAGATTAAGACTGAAAACTAAACATACTACTTGGTTTGAGCTTGGCCTCGAGTTAGTTTTCATTCTGTCTTTGTTTGACTCTGTTTTAAGTGTTAATAACTAATCAGTTTGTTTTAGTCAGAATCTGTAAAAATTATTTTAAACAAGTACAAAACCTTACTGTACAGTTATTTTCTATTCTAGGTTAAATTAAAATAGAAGTTGAGCTAAAATAATTGATTCATCCATTACTGTGATAGCTCATAACCTGAACACTGCTATAGCTAAGGTTTGTACCTATCAGATCATCTACGAAAATTAAATCTTCTGTTGTTATAAAAGTCCTGCAAATATAATTTCTACAGCCAACAATAATTACCATAACAAACTAAGTTAAAATCTACAAAATTTCTAGGACTTACAGTATTACTACTGTATGGCTCGCATTGCAATTACTATTTCTGCAAGATAATAAAATTTGATAGAATACTGAAACATAGTAATTACAACTATCACTAAAAATCAGGGATCTGCAATTTATAATGAGTTAAATACTACTCAGACATAATAAGATAACATAACATCCAATCATTTAAATTTAATAAACACCAGGAATAGGTAACAGAACCTGTTTAAACTGAGGTCGACAACAGCAATGGGAGACTGTTCCTCCCTACCAACTCCTGGAGAGTGCCCAAACAGCACTTCTCAGGACCCCCGAGCTTGCTCTGGTCTAACTGGCTGGAACTAGGTACAGCCAACAATTCCCTCAGCCAAAACAGCTACACTGGAACCAAGTTACTGCAGCATTCCAAATCAAAACACTCCCTTACTGTATTATCCCTCTTCCTCAATGGGACTCCTGAATAGCATCCACCTGAATGTATTCTCCCTCTAGAACCAAGCTGAACCCCCAGCTCAGTTCATTGAGTAATATTTAAAAGATTGCCTAGGTCTTAGTTGGGTTAACTGTCATTAATGAGCCACCTGCTCAGATTCCACTTTCTTGGGGAATCATGACCCCAAAATATAGGGAAGTTGCAACCTGCAACTTAGGAAGTGTTTGAGGATGCTGCCACTTGTCTTTTGCCCTTCCACCTAGTTCCACCCACCAGTTAGACCAGTAACCTCTTTTAACAGCTCTCCCATGCTGTTGTCTCCATAATTAATTTATTAATAATAAAATATTCAGAATTTACATTCCATTTCTGGTGACTCTGCTGAGTCATCAATTCCTACTTAGCATTAAATTTAACATAATGTCTCAGGAATATTAATAAAATAATTACATTATTTTTGCAAAATTGGGGTATGTGACATACACACCCCCTTAAAATGTAACATCGTCCTCGATGTTACTTATTCTTCATCTTCAACCACCTGCTGGAATAGATGTGGGTATGCTTCCCGCATCTTACTTTCCAGTTCCCAGGTAGCTTCTTCAGGACTAAGGTGCTTCCATTGCACCTTCAGCTGTCCAATTGTGCGGTTCCGCAGAGTAATTTCCCTCCTCCCGAGGATACAATCCGGTTCCACCAGAACTTCCCCTTCTGGTTCTACCTGTACAATGTTCCAGTCGATAACATGAGTAGCATCATGAACATACTTTTTCAGAACAGAGATATGAAAAACATTGTGGACTTTTAAATTTGGCGGTAATGCTAGCTGATAAGCAACTTGACCAATTCTAGATAAAATTTCAAATGGACCACAGTAACGTGGCGCTAATTTTGCACAGCTTCCTAGTCTTAGGGAGCTCTTCTTTGGCCTTACCTTGATGAACACATGTTCACCTACCTGGAACTCTTTAAGAGTTCTTTTCAAATCTGCTTGACTTTTTTGCCGATCCTGGGCAATCTTCAAATTTACCTGCACTTGTTTCACAATCTGTTCCATCTCTTTTAATAAATCAGGTCCCAACACTAACCTGTCTACGGGATTACTCCAAGAGATAGGAGTGTTACATTTACGTCCATACAAAATTTCAAAAGGACTAAACTTAGCTGATGATTGATAAATGTTATTGTATGCAAATTCTGCTAAATGTAAATAATCCTCCCACTTACCTGGTTGATCTTTAACATACATCCTTAACAGATCTTCTAATACCTGATTAACTCTTTCAGTTTGTCCGTCCGTCTGAGGATGGAAAGAAGTGCTGAAATTCAGAGTTGTGTTTAATCCTTTAAACAAAGATCTCCAAAAATTCCCTGTGAATTTAGGATCCCTATCTGATATAATAACTTTTGGAATACCGTGTAACCGAAAAATCTGTTTTAGAAAGATATCTGCTATGTTTGCAGCCTTGTATGTGGTTTTAACAGGAATAAAGTGTGCTGATTTACTTAATTTATCTACCACTACCATGATTGAATCATTTAGATGCTGATTTTTGGGTAATCCCGTGATGAAATCTAGGATGATTATTTCCCACTTCCAGCTAGGAATAGGTAAAGGTTGCAGCAATCCAGCTGGATGTTGGTGTTCTGTTTTCACTTGTTGGCAGTCCAAACATCTAGCTATATACTCAGCTGTTTCAGATTTCATATTAGGCCAAAAATATTCTTTTCTCAACCCGGTGACAGTCTTTTGGTAACCTGGATGCCCTGAGTAAGGGGTTTTATGAATTTCATCTAGAATTAACAGTTTAACTTTAGGTGCATTTGGAACATACAGCCTGTCTTTAAACAGTAAACATCCGTCTTCATTTAAACTATATCCTTTTATCACACTTTCTGTAGGTTGTTCTTTGGCTGCAGTTTGTAAATGTTGATAATTTTCATCTGATTTTATCCCTTCAGCCAACTGTTCATTTAAATCAGAGGTGTAAGTGCTGCTAGCTGATACAAAATTTAGTTTTGCATTTCTGCTCAAGGCATCAGCCACCTTATTTTCCTTTCCTTTTATGTGTTGAATTTCAAAATCGTATTCACTTAAGAATGCCAACCACCTGGTTTGTCTTGCATTTAAATTAGGCTGATCTAAAAGGTATTTCAGACCTTTATTATCCGTTAGTAAAGTGAATTTTCTGCCTATTAAGTGGTGTCGCCACATCTTTAAAGCATGGATTACAGCAGCTAATTCTAGGTCATAGGTGGCATAATTCTTTTCATGAATTTTCAGCTTCCTAGATTCGTAAGAAATGACATGTCCCTCTTGAGTCAGCACTCCGCCTAAACCATCATTACAAGCGTCAGTGCAAACCACGAAATCTTTATTTGGATCCGCTATTCTGAGAATAGGCGCAGTTGTCAATAAAGTCTTAAGTTTCTTAAAGCTTTCTTCACACTTCGCGTTCCAATCAAACTTCTTGCCTTTCTTTTGCAGAGAAGTGATTGGGTTGGCTATTTTTGAAAAGCCTTCAATAAATCTCCGATAGTAACCGGTAATTCCCGTGAAAGATCTAACATCTGTTACATCTTTTGGTACTGGCCATTCTTCAATTGCCCGAATCTTTTCAGGATCAACTGAAATCCCTTCCTTAGTGACTACATGTCCTAAGTACTGGATTTCGTCTTTAAAGAAGTCACACTTACTGAATTTCGCAAAGAGCTGTTGCTCTCTTAGTTCTTGTAAGACTATACGTAAGTGTTCTTTATGCTCCCCCTCATTCTTAGAATACACTAAAATGTCATCGATGAATACGACAACAAATTTATCTAAGTACTTATGCATTATGTTATTCATTAAGCACATAAAAACAGCTGGGGCATTAGTAAGCCCAAATGGCATTACGACAAATTCGTAATGTCCGTACCTTGTTCTAAAAGCTGTTTTGAAAATGTCTTCTTCTTTAATTCTCACCTGATGATAACCCGATCTCAGGTCGATCTTAGAGAACACCGTAGCTCCACGTAGCTGATCAAACAGATCATCTATACGAGGTAACGGATACCTGTTTTTAATCGTCATTTTGTTCAGTTGACGATAATCTATGCAAAGTCGCATAGTTCCGTCCTTCTTTTTAGCAAAAATCACTGGTGCCCCCCAAGGGGATACACTGGGTCGAATATAATTTTTGTCTATTAACTCCTTTAACTGAGTTTTCAATTCGTTAAGCTCCAAAATATTCATACGATACGGGGCTTTTGAACTGGGAACAGCACCGGGTACCAGCTCAATTGTAAAGTCTAGCTCCCTCTTAGGAGGTAATTCTGGGATTTCCTCAGGAAAAACATCAATAAATTCAATGACTACAGGGATGTTCTCTACTGTTTTCTTGTTGCTTTCAGACTTATCTGTCTCATCTGTAATAGTTACAGCATAGGTCTTACACCCTTTTCTGACTGCCCTTTTAAGTTGTAAAGCAGAAATCTGCCTAACTACTGTTTTCCTAGGAATACCCCTGACAGTTACAGGCTGTCCATTACTGTTTACACATCTAAAAGTTTTGTCAAAACAGTTTAAAACTACCCTATGTTGTTCCAACCAGTCCATTCCGATAAGTATGTCATAAGAGCCAAGTGGCAAGACGTTTAATTTAACTGTAGTTCTAAAATCATTCATATTTAAGATACATTCTTTTACATAACAGTTTACTTTCCTTTTTGCCCCAGTAGCTAGTTGTACAGACCAAGAATTATCAAATCTTTCAACAGTCAAATTACATTTTTCTACTAACTGGGGTGAAATATAACTAAGACTAGCACCCGGATCTATTAAAATAGTTACAGGGGTTTTGTTAATCATACCTCCTACTTCCACCATGGAAGTTTGATAGTCAGCTTGGCGGTTTTCCAACGCTGCATTGATTCGGGGCATAGTCCCTGCAAAGTCTCCAACTGTCATTTCATCTTGAACAGTATGAATATTGCTGATTTGTTTCTTTCTGTTTGGGCAAACTGAAGCATAATGTGGGCCATTACACTCCCAGCACTTGACAGGTTCCTTTCGCTCAAAATTTTTGGTGTAGTTTCCATGATTATTAGGAGCCTCCTTGCTGCTTTTGAAATTGTTGGAATGACTGGCAGCTCCATTTTTGTTTCCCAGGAAGCTTTTACCATTAAAGTGGTTTCCGTTTTTGCTATTCTTGAAACTTTTATGTGAGGCAAACTCCTTTTTCTTGTACTCGATCTGATTGCTGTTCTTTTTGGCTTTCCAGCTGGCTATCCCCTCTTTCTTTTTATTCTGTTCATAACAGAAATTAGCTTTTCGCATAGCTTCTTCCAGTGTTTTGGGGTTGTCATATTCAATTCTGTCCTTGATATGATATGGCAGACAACTAAGAAACCGCTGTATTTTTGGTTTCTCTTCGACAAAATACGGCACATACCGTAACAGACTTAAGAACTTACTGTTTAAGTCCTTCATCGTCATAGATCCTAGCTTCAGTTCATAAAATTCCTTGGCCCTCTCCTCATAGTATTGTTCAGACAGAAATTTCTTCTTGAAGTATCTTTTAAAAGTACTCCAATTAACTTCTCTCTCTTTAATCCCCTTGACCCTTTTCAGATCTTGCCACCATATGTCCGCCTTTCCAGAAAGGTTGTAGATGGCCATTCGTGCCTTCAGCTGATTTGAGTAGTTATAAATCTGGAAATATTTTCTCATCCCGGATAACCAGGATTCTGCCTCTTCTCCCATTTCAGATTCTCCATTGAAAGTTGGAGGTTTTATCTTTTTAAACTCCCCGAAAATCTCTTCATAAGGCCTGTACCTTTTCCTTCTGCTGTGCAGCTCAGCTTCACTGCTGTCACTACTAGTGCGATAACTGTGTTGTTCCCTTTCTTCTTCAGATGACGAACTGCTGTCAGATTTAGCTGGTTTCGTCATTTTTGAACCTCTTTGATGACTAACTTCTTCTGATCCAGCTCGTTTGCCCCTTCTTTCTGTCTGAAATTTTTCTAATAATAATTGATTTAGCTGCTCTTGTGTTTTCAGAATCCTTTCATTATCTTTCTTGACTGTTTCTATCTCTGTCTTTAATCCTTTTATGGTCTGCAGCAGTTCAGTGGAATGAGCGATTACCTCCTCTTTCTCAGGTTCTCTCGACATTTGTCT
Organism: Larix kaempferi; assembly: GCA_027924585.1. NCBI lineage: Eukaryota > Viridiplantae > Streptophyta > Pinopsida > Pinales > Pinaceae > Larix > Larix kaempferi. The sequence goes on from BSBM01000286.1 coordinate 3,757,377, forward strand.
TGTCGCAGTGTTTGGAGATTCCTCCTCAGCATATTCTCCCAGTTTTTCCATACCTGCCTGTAAAATTCAGAAAAAGGAAATTTTCTGCTCTGTTCATGAAACAGAAATATAAGTTAGTACTTTGTATATATGTAAATTTTCTTTTATGGTCACTATTTTTGCGGAAGCTAGTGGAGTCTCATCCAAGCCTAGTGTCTGAACCTGGCTCTGATACCACATGTCAAAACCCGAGAATTTCCGAAAAATTTAAAATTTTTGTGATGGCAATAAATGTTGTTTTAAAAGTAGTCCTTCAACTGTCTGTTTTAACTTTCTTGATAGTGAGTGTGTATGAAGAATCTTTATTGTACTTAAGTGTTATTATGAGTTATCTTATCTGTTTGCTAATTGTTTTATGCTCTCAACCGCAAGGGGGAAGTTGTCATTGCCGACCGGGCTTACTTAGCTCCCGAGCTAATGCATCCAATGTCTTTCATTTACAGGTATGCAGGTAAAGAATGGTAGTCATTTTAATTCTATTTGTTGTACCAAAAAGCTCAGTAAAACTTAAACATACGAGGCAGGTGGTCAAATAAGCATGGTAGAAGTTTTAGCCCTGTACACTTCAGACATTCCTACTGCTAGAACGATGATGATTTTGCATGAGCATATGATAAATATTTGTACTTTAACAGTCTGTCTTAAACTCCTCCATGAAGTACTGTTTGTTGATATTATTATTGTGTTGTATTAACACCTTTTATCTATCCTTATATGATAACATGGAAATAAGGAATCAAACTATTTGCCTAACTGTTTGTTACTGTGTGAATATGAATAAACTCACAAGGATCTAAAAATTGGCAATGTGTAGATTTCTTATTACCTACACCGTGTAATAGTATGTCAAATTTATATCTTCTTTGGTACTCCTTTATGGTTCGTTTAATTCAACCACTATCCCTTCTCTAGTATAATAAAATCTAGGCCTTCAGCTATTTAAAGTGATAATGATATAATAAAATTGTAGATTGTAATATTTATCTTCATCTTAAGATTTTGTAAGTCCATGGATTTTCGATGAGCTCCTTGCCACTCCTTATAAGACTAGGCTTAAGGCAAAAATATTGTTACCCTATTCTAAGTCATTTCAAACTTACATTATCTATCCACCCATACTAATATATATGTAAGGTTGATCCTTCCCTTTATGTTTTTGAATAACTCCCTTTTAATGATCTTCATGCCATTATTCCATTAATCATGTTGTAATATCTCATTGACAATCATTGACATACGTATATATGAAATTATTGCATGGCAGGTAGGGTGATAGACTATATGGATTCTATAGCATTGTTATTACTATGCAAATGGTAACGATCCCGAATGTGGTATCACGACTATAAGAAGAACACTACTCATACTATGGTTAAAGTTCCTCCCTGCGATTTTAATTGAAACATATATCATGAATTTGAACACAAGCAACTATATACTTTCCACCCACAGCATGCAAAGATTAAAATCTATGTGTATCATTCTCTGCCAAGTATTGAAGGTATTTAAACGCTGTCTCAACCCTAACTTCGGCATTTTCCCACTGCCTTCGGGCTTGTCCTCTGTGGAAAACCCTCCTGTCCGAACCCTAATTCTTCAGAGATGTTAAGAGCTCGGCTCTTCTGCAGCTTGAACTTATTCGTGCTTACTTGACTCTTTACAAGAGAATAGAATGCGTTGTTGTTAATGGCAGATGTAGTTGGGAAAATTCGTGGGGTTTTTAACCTTTTTCTGTCAACGTTTACCCCTGTCGTAGCATTTCCATTTCTCCTAGCTGGGTCCGGTTGAAGTTTCAATGTATTAGCTGTTTGTTATTCTGCCAGTTCAAGGCATTTGTTTAACTTAGTTTCAAGGTGTTTACAAAGCTTATTAACTTGTGTACAGTTGCAATCCTTTCGTAATGGTTCATGGCCGACCCTGAGAGTCGTTGTTGTTGTTATTTGGCATCTTAATAGGTCATTAAGACCTTAGGGTTTAATACCACATGTTACCCTGGCTCGGTCTCCACTGTCTACAGTGTCTTTTAAGATGGGCTTGTTAAGTTTCTCGGAGTATGCTAGCCTGTAGTTTCTGAGAACCAGTACCCTGGTGCAGACATTTTGGGATTCCCTTCTTCAGTTCGCGGCTGTCAACCCATCTTCTGTAGGTGGAAAAATTTTGGTAAGTTTCAGGCCTTCTTCTCGTATTCAATACACAGATTTGTTTATATATATATTTCAATGAATATTCAAGAGATAACTGAGACATTCTAATGCTTGCAGGTCTTGGCTCCATTCGAAAGATGCATGACCCCAGTTTCGACTGTTATTTGCTTAACCGGTAAGCCTGGTCTTTTACCATGGCCTTCCTCCTTGTTGGTTATTGTGTGGTTTTGAACGAAGAACCATCTTTGTGACTAGCGCTGTGCTGTTGGCCCTGAGACTGACTTCGGCCGTTTTGTAATTAAATCTTGTTGCTAAAGGTGTTTAGGGTTTTAGTAATGTAATTAAAGGCTATAAGCCGGATTTGAAGAACTGGGTTACGGCCTCATGGTTGTCTGATACTATACTTGTAAATTGTTTTGGGTTATCACCTGTGTATTCAGAATTTATTTTAATATAACTTGCGTATCGTATAAAGCCTGTTGTATGTCTACGTCGTTCTTTGATAATCGGTGTTCTAAATGGTGATGATTTAATCATTGTTGTGAAAATAAAATAAATGGGTTTAAGAACTCTGCTGTAAGTTGGATTCTATGATATCAATAGTTTTGCTCCCGCGCTTTCCTTGTATCATTTGTAACTTAAAAAGAGAATGACTTATTACAGTCATTCTGTAGATTAGAGTAGATGTTCGGTGGGTGTGTGTACGAAGATTTATATTGAAAGTTTTTGTAAATATAATGACTGCGGCTGTAGATAAAATTTATGCATGTATTTAATTGTTAGGATACTAGGTTTTAAATCTCCTATAGGTTCAAACTGATATATAAGGCATTTCGGCTTTCTGTTTTCAATTTGTCCAAACACTGTAGTCTGGCTACGGCCGTAATAGATTTGTTGCCCAAACTCTCAAAGTGAATTACTTATAATAAATTTGTTCTTATTACAATAAATAGAATACTAGGGTTTGTTTTCGATATGACAATCATAGTTTGATTCAATAGCTATCTCTGTAGATATGATTTTCTACATTTGAAAGTTTAGCTTATTGTTAAGACAGGTCTCTGTCAATACTGTACATTCATATGAAGAATTTTGAACTCGATGATGAACTAAAAACTGTAGTATTAATAGAAGATTAAGACTGAAAACTAAACATACTACTTGGTTTGAGCTTGGCCTCGAGTTAGTTTTCATTCTGTCTTTGTTTGACTCTGTTTTAAGTGTTAATAACTAATCAGTTTGTTTTAGTCAGAATCTGTAAAAATTATTTTAAACAAGTACAAAACCTTACTGTACAGTTATTTTCTATTCTAGGTTAAATTAAAATAGAAGTTGAGCTAAAATAATTGATTCATCCATTACTGTGATAGCTCATAACCTGAACACTGCTATAGCTAAGGTTTGTACCTATCAGATCATCTACGAAAATTAAATCTTCTGTTGTTATAAAAGTCCTGCAAATATAATTTCTACAGCCAACAATAATTACCATAACAAACTAAGTTAAAATCTACAAAATTTCTAGGACTTACAGTATTACTACTGTATGGCTCGCATTGCAATTACTATTTCTGCAAGATAATAAAATTTGATAGAATACCGAAACATAGTAATTACAACTATCACTAAAAATCAGGGATCTGCAATTTATAATGAGTTAAATACTACTCAGACATAATAAGATAACATAACATCCAATCATTTAAATTTAATAAACACCAGGAATAGGTAACAGAACCTGTTTAAACTGAGGTCGACAACAGCAATGGGAGACTGTTCCTCCCTACCAACTCCTGGAGAGTGCCCAAACAGCACTTCTCAGGACCCCCGAGCTTGCTCTGGTCTAACTGGCTGGAACTAGGTATAGCCAACAATTCCCTCAGCCAAAACAGCTACACTGGAACCAAGTTACTGCAGCATTCCAAATCAAAACACTCCCTTACTGTATTATCCCTCTTCCTCAATGGGACTCCTGAATAGCATCCACCTGAATGTATTCTCCCTCTAGAACCAAGCTGAACCCCCAGCTCAGTTCTTTGAGTAATATTTAAAAGATTGCCTAGGTCTTAGTTGGGTTAACTGTCATTAATGAGCCACCTGCTCAGATTCCACTTTCTTGGGGAATCATGACCCCAAAATATAGGGAAGTTGCCACCTGCAACTTAGGAAGTGTTTGAGGATGCTGCCACTTGTCTTTTGCCCTTCCACCTAGTTCCACCCACCAGTTAGACCAGTAACCTCTTTTAACAGCTCTCCCATGCTGTTGTCTCCATAATTAATTTATTAATAATAAAATATTCAGAATTTACATTCCATTTCTGGTGACTCTGCTGAGTCATCAATTCCTACTTAGCATTAAATTTAACATAATGTCTCAGGAATATTAATAAAATAATTACATTATTTTTGCAAAATTGGGGTATGTGAAAATGAAAGACTTGATAGTTTCCCTCACACAAGTATATTTTATGTTATTATATGGCCATTGTTATGTATTTCATGTTTTAGTTTGGTTACTAACATAAACTTGTGAGCATTTTTCATCCAACATGCATATAGGATTGTCGAGATTATTGCTCTACCTTCAGTTTGGGTACTTTGACTTGGTCAACCGGTTTCTTGAGGCAGTGACTATAGTGTTTGAGATTGCTTACTTATCCTCCAGATGTATCCAGTACACCATTTCCATACTCAATTTCAGTTTGAGGCCATTTTGCAGCAGTTACAGTGATTATTATTATTTTTATGGCCATTTTTATTATACTGGATATGGTGTTGGGATTTAAATGCATATTTTGATGGACATATGGAGTATGTGTAGTCACTATTAGTGGATTCAATGTCTTTGATTCACTTGGCGCACTCAGATGGTGATTTTGGGAAAAGTAAATGGACCTAATGATGATTTTATCCTCTAGCATGATATACCAACAATTTTTATTCATAAAAAATGACCATGGCTTCACTAGGAGAATCAATTTGGCTAATGTGGGTGAGGAAATGGCATGGGGATGGTTGATGATGATGATATATGGCCCTAGATGCATGTTACATGGATTTTTTTCATCCGGGATGGTCTCCACTTGATGTTATCCTTGTCTTAGTGAGTACGTATTCTCCCTTGGGGCGTACTTCATGGTTGATCATTTATGTATATCATGTAATTATGTTATATATTTGTAAAAGGTTGGGTCCTGGGGTGATTTATGCCCCTAGTGACCCCCTTGCGATGTTATCCCATGTTATATCATGACATTATGTTGTATTCCCCCTTGGGGCATGATTGGGCAAAAGTGTGCCCCCCTCTTTGACTTGATCATTGATCCATTATGTAATGTAAAAATAAATTTAGATCTCCACCATTGATGATATTCATTGTATATTTTAATATCAACCACTCATTCCAAAAGTGGTTAGGTTTTTGGTATCTCTCGGATCTATTTAAGAGAGAGGGCCCCCTCATTGTAAAGGGACTTTCGACTCTGGATTTGTGGAATAAAGAAAATATTTTGTGATCAAATACTTGTGCTCTTGTGGTTGAATGTGAGATGTTGTGACTAAATACTAGTTTTCTCTTGCATTAAAATATCTTTGTAGTAGCTCTCATATCTTTTGGATCCATATTTTCGATTGCAACGGGAAAGTCGATTTGAAGAGGGGTGCACTTGTAGGGGGGACTCACCTTAATTCTCTCTCTCTGATATTGGTTCAAACAGGGAGTACATTTGTATTATGACCATTTACTATCTCATTGTTTGTCTCTTGTTGTTTAACATCCATCTTTTCTTGCATTATCAATTGATTTTTCCTCGGTTGTGCATGATAAGAGGGACATACTTAGCTCCTTCGGTGTTTTACTTGGATGTGGGTACTCAAAATATTCACTTGATCATGTTGGGACTAGTCTTCACCATGTGTCAAGCATATACAAACACCAAGTAAGTGATTTCAAGTGTTTATCTTTCATTTTATTTATCTATCCATTAGTCTTAGCTTAGATCTACTTTGAAACCCTAACTCCGTAATTTATAAAAATTCTCTGTGTCACACAACTCAATATTTTGGCAAATCCTTTCTAGGTATTTCTACTTGGACTTAACCCAAAGAGGTTTCTCAATGGCGTTACCCTTGGAGGACTCCATCAACCCTATCTGAAAGGCACTGATCTTGAACCCATTTTCCCTCGGTTTTTCTCATCTTTCGGCTGTTGTATGATCTGGGTACTGCTTGAATGCCTTGATATTGTCAAATCTATCCTCAAGAATCCTCATTTAGGTGTTACAAATCCCTAACCTCTGTCAAATCTACTACTTTGTTCATCTAATCAAATTTTTCATTCAATCCCCCAAGGGTAGTAGAATTGATCATTTCGTTTAGCACCTAGATCCTAGATCTTTCATTAAACCATTAAGTTACTTAATCAAACACATTGGGTTGATAATCAGTTAATCATAAGCCTCTCAACTCAAATATAACCCCTGTAGTGTCTTCATCCCTTATATTTAGGGTTTCATTTACCCATCACCTTACGTACTTTATACATCTAGTTTGATCTGGTGATTTGGTTTGGATCTATCCCTTTGGGTTAGATCAGGGTCTCCCCCTTTGCTACCTTGGGATTTGGTGGCATAAAGTGAATGGTGTCTTGATTGGAATGACAACCAATCCATCCGGGGATCGAGACTCTCTCAGGCCACCTCTTTTTTTGCCTGGCTCCTTTACCATCCTGAATAGGATCATCCGATAGAGGCAACTACAAGTTGTGTGATAGCAAGAACCTTGGAGATAATATTCCTAATTTTTGATTGTGGATATTACATTGGTATCAAAGCATGGGCTTGGACAACTGTGGGAACTAAAGGAGAAATTTGAAGAAAATTGCAGAACATAGCCCTCACTTGAAGAAGGGTTGTAGACATGAGGTTGGAATTAGATGCTTGGGATCTTGAGGAGATCTTAACATGGGAAGAACCATTCTATGAAAATGGTTTCATTTCTTCAGTGGAAGACAATGAAGGAGTTGTAAGGATAGATGGAGGATTACATGTTCGACATGAGTTGGATGATTCTTTATGTGATAGCATATACAGTTTTGAAGTTGAAAACTCTTCAATGGATAGACTTGTAGATGGAAAATTGTTACCCACTTCCCTTCATGCCTCGACCATAGAGGAGAAGAAGTTTGAATGGGAGAAGATAAGGGGGTCCATGAGAATCCGGACAAGACATATCGAGAGATAGAGCATAATTTACAATATTATGAAGCTTTACTTATGGAATTCTCTACATAAAAAATTATGGCGAGGAAGTTTGGTATGTTTGCAAATAGAGCACCCAAAAGTTCCTTTGATGAATCTAGTTCAAAAGGTGGTGACTCCACTATCATTGTTCAACCTTCAAATGTACACGAGGATAGTAAAAATCATCCATCATGTGGGAGTCCTAAATAAAATGAAGCCATGTTCAAAAAATATTTTCATCCATACAAAAGTTTGGATCAAAGGGAAGCACATATTGTAACCTTGAATCTTCAGAATGAACTCAAATTGGAGGAGCACAAGTCACTTTCTAATGGCTGCAAAATGAAATAAATATGTGGGGGATATGAACATAAAGAAAAATAAACCAAGCCTACAATCAGTGAGGTTGAAAAAGAACAATCACTATGAAGTTGATGTCAACCGCACGAAGGATGGAAACATAACACCAAGGTATGATCACAATTCTAATTTTTACAGCAGTCATAATTCTTTGCATTGTCATGATATAGCAGCCATTTCACATAGGGATAATGATATTGTAAAACCTGCTAATGTTGATTTGAATGTTAAATATGAATTGTGTGTTGTGTATTCATGCCACAAGCATTCTGATTTTTTATATCAGCCATTAGAATTTTATTTTGGGAAGGATGACAATGGAAACCAATCAGAAAATTTAATGGACAATTTTCCCCATGAACCCTATCAATTGACAGGACAACCAAAGGTAAGCAAAGAAAATATTATGGCATCCTTGAAGAGGGAGAAGCTTGGTGGATCTTATGAATTGAAGGAGGGACCTTTTGTGATGGTTCCACAAAGGGAGCATTCAGATTTGCAGGTACTTGAGGAGAGAGTTGACATGGAGAATGTTGACCAAGTACTTGTTTGGCATCAGGGGGATCATGAGCTGCTTCTATGGGAGAGATAATTATTCATGGAGGAGGTAGATGCGTACACTTTTTATGGACCATCCAACAAAGGTGCATATGCATCCATGGATTGGGTGGATAGTTATATGAAGTATATGGAGTCACAATGGGATACATGTTCAACTTACACCAATAGTGTATGGGATATAGAAACATATAGCAGGGAATGGGATTTCTACATGATTCAATTGGATGGGACGGGTAATAGTGATGTGAGCCATGGGACTAGTGTGTTGATTGCACAAGAGGAGCTTCATATTCTGTTGGGCAGGTTTACAAAGATTGGAATGAGCATTGCGAGTGATGGACTTCCAATTTGGTGGTGGGATATGGGCATCCTTAGGAGGATAGATTGTTGCAGATGTCAGTGATGATAGGAGGGGTGAAACATAGACAATGGGATATTGGTATTACTTGGTTCAGCAACTTAGTAGCTGGAATAAGAGGTAGAGACAACCATCTCTTTCAGGATCCCATCCATGTGGAGAAGTGGATTAGTTTCCTAGGTGGGAGTCCTTATGATGGAGGCATACAACGTTTCCCTACTTGGTGGATTGGGAGACTACATGAGGCCATTGGTAGTGACACTATGTAGTGTAAAGGTGGATGTAGTAGGGACTTTTCATTTCTCAGGTTCATTTGGGACCCTGGGATCATTCTTGGACTCAATTTCTTCAGTTGGGTTGTGGATGGGATAGTAGAGGAGATGGAGATATCTCTTATGGGGATGATGGGATTTCATGAGTAGTCGAGAGTCATGACCAGTAATCAGGACATAGTTCATTTTCAAGAGAGGAGGATGCAGTTAGAGTATGATAGTGGGATGGTTATGATTAGAGTGTCGTAGCGGAAGCATGGTGGTCCCTTTTTTAGATTTGCTGGGGATCTTGGAGTTACAGTGCAAGGTAGATTTCTAGCAGCAAGTCCAGAGGTGAGAGTCATTTTTGGTTTTCATATCATGAGATTCTTAGTGGACCAGTCTACTGGGGAGTGTTACCAGACAATCTACCGAAAGCGGACTTAAGGCGTGATCTCCCTAGTTCAACGTGAATTTAGAACAAGTGAGACAGAATATGAAACTGCTTTCCTAGATATAGTTAAAGATCGAGTGATTAGATGTCTTACCTTTTAGAATCATAGATCCTTTCTCCTTGATGTTGCTCCAATCTTCACGGTCTTCAGATCTCAGCTACAAAACCTGTCAAGTCATATAGAACAATACAAGCAGTAAAACAATATCTAAAAAGTAACAGATCTAAGTAAACAGTTAAGCAAGTAAACTACACAAACATCATTAATACAACAACATTTGGTGGAAAGAGTTTATACTACTGTATTAAAAGAGGGAAGTACAAAAGAGAGATGATTACAACCAAAGCTTAACGTCACAATCCTCCTCCAAAATGGCAACGACCCCTACCTGATTGACTAGTTCCCACCCGTGAGGTAAACCAAGAGCTGTCATTTGTGGCAAAGCGGTTATCAGTTTTACCTGAGCCGTGGAGTGAGGGGTACTGCCCCAATACACAAGCTGTTAGACAACATTGGTGGCCGAGTGAAACACCTGAACTGTTAGGAATCCGTACATACCTGGGGTCCATATCTATTTTCAGCTGAACCGTTGCCGATCACTTCCGCTCCAGATCCAGCCGTTTCAGATCTATTCTGAAAGTCGTTCCAGTTTCAGATCCAGCCGTTTTCGATCCCTTCTGCGCCGTTGCAGATCCATTTGTTGCGGATCCCTTTAGCGCCGCTGTTTCCGATCCATTTTTGGAAAAAAAAAAGAAAAAAAAAGGGAAAAAATGGGAAGTTTTTCCTGAAACTTCACTGACAAAAAAAAAATAAAATTGTTTTTCGGCCATATCTCCCTTGTTTCAACTCTATTTTCCCTAAAACTTCACTAACATCTTTGCAATCCCATTTTGCATATTTCATTCCTGAAGATCCTATCCCAAATTCCACTTCCCAAGACCAGAAATCCCACATTTGTCTATTTTTAGGGTTTGCCATAACTTCTTCAATTTTCACCCGATTGCCCTTCAAATTTTACCATAGAGTTCATTTCCTAATTTTGTTTCTTTGTCTTTCTTTGCCAAATTTTCTCATTCTTTCACCCCGCTTCTGAAATCCCCATTTTTTGCTTCCCTGTCCCTCAGAAAGTGTCAAAAACCTAGTCAAACCCCAATTACCCCTCTGAGTTTTTCCCCAATCCAAATTTCCCTTTACTAAATCAGCTTCTGTTTGTGTTTTTCTACCCATTCCAAAAAAAAAAAAAAAAACTGGTTATGGTTGTCACCCATGCAGGAGCACACACCATGGAGGAAGCACTTGCAGCCATCCAAACCAAACTCCAAGATCTGGATGAACAATTTCTCAGCCTCCATCTTCAGCATTCAGCCATGAACAATAACCGACAGCCAGAATCTTTTGCAGCCACCGGGTTCTCTTCTTCCAGCAATTTTCGTGGGTCGAAGCTTGATTTTCCTTGCTTCAATGGTACTGATCCGACTGGATGGATATACCGAGCAGAACAATATTTCAGTCTGCATAATACTTTTGATGTCGAGAAAGTTCCACTTGCATTCTTTCATTTGGAACAGGAAGCCCTTCAATGGTACCGTTGGTACATCAAAGCTCATCCTGAGCCAAACTGGACAGATTTTTGCCAACTCCTTTTGCCACGATTTGGTCCTAGTGATTTTGATGACTTCACAGGAGCACTCACTAAACTTCACCAAATGGGCACAGTGAGAGAGTACCAGACAAAATTTGAGAAACTAGCCAATCACACAGAAGGATTGTCTGATGAATTCTATAGGAGTTGTTTTATCAGTGGTCTCAAGGATGAAATCCGCTCAGAGGTCAAAATGTTTTGTCCCAACACAATGATGGAAGTCCTAGGGTTGGCTAAGTTGGCAGAGGACAAAATCGCAGCTCAACAACACTCCAAACCCACCTTTGTTCCCTTCAGAAATATGGGTTCCCAACGACCTCCCATCACGCTTGCTCCTCAACCAACTCCTATCAAGCATTTGTCTGAAACAGAGATGCAGGCATGACGAGAAAAAGGGCTTTGTTATAATTGTGATGAGAAATTCACTCGGGGACATAGATGTGTTCAACAAAAGCTCTATCTCTTGGATGTGGATTCTCCACCTGCCTCAGAACTTGGTGAAGCAGCTATAGATACAGTAGATGATCAGGTTGACATTCAACACCCGCCTGTTGACACCCCATCTCAGGACGACCCACCCGAGATCTCTCTCCATGCTGTAACCGACGTCACCACCCCACAAACAATGCGGGTCAGGGGATACTTAAAGAAGCTCCCTCTTACCATACTCATTGATTCTGGTAGCACTCATAACTTCATTGACCCTCGGATTTCCAAACAAGCTGATTGTTTTGTCCATCCTTGCTCCAACTTTGAAGTCATGGTTGCCAATGGGGGCACCTTACCTTGCAAGGGGAAGTGTCACAATGTGCGTATCTCCATGGAATATTATAACCTACGCTCTGACATGTTTGCCTTGTCCTTAGGCAGATGTGATGTGGTTTTGGGCGTTCAATGGTTACGCACACTTGGCCCCACCTTATGGGATTTTGCTGAACTTTGGATGCAGTTTTCAGCCAATGGGACACAACACAAAATTATGGACTTCAAACCAGGGTCTCTCCGCATCATCAGTTCACATCGCCTGGAAAAGATCCTTAAGAAGAATTCACATGGTGTCATTGCTCATCTCCATTTCCTTCAGATGCACCCATCAATGGTCTCCGCTACTTCCTTGGATAGATATGTAGGTGTCTTTGTTGCACCATTGGGCTTGCCACCTTCACGAGACCTTTCCGGTAAGCATTTAGCCGCATCTACATCGCAGCAGGACATGATGTTTATTTTGCATACAGTACAGAAGTGGCAGCCATCCCTATTGGGGAATTATTTCTGCATCAAGATTGATCTCTAGAGTCTGGAAACTTTCCTGGCACAACGGGTCTCCTCCCTAGCACACCTGAAATGGGTTATCCAACTCATGGGTTATGACTATGCGACCACTTACCAGAAGGGTAAGGACAATATGGTGGAAGATGCTCCTCCTCGCACATTTGATGACCCAGTTTCTCTTACAGCTATTTCTTTGCTTGTTCCAAATTGGTTGCAATCTGTTCAACGGGGCTATCTCTTCTATGAACTCCATGCTTCTTCATCAGTAGGGCACTCTAGGTTCCTCAAAACGTATGACCAGGAACAATGTAACTTCTTTTGGCAGGGACTCAAAAGGACAATTCAACGGATGGTGGTTGACTGTGATACTTTCCAGGTCAACAAGGGTGAAACGACCCTCCTTTCGGGACTACTCGAACCCTTGCCCATCCCTCCACAGATTTGGACAACTATTTCTATGGATTTCCTAGAAGCGCTCTAGTGGTATAGTACCACATCTCAAAGGACACCATATGAAGCAATCTCTGGACAGGCACCACCAGTTCTTCTTCCATACACCTTCAATAGCTCCCCAGTTCAGGCAATTGATTCAATTCTTCGAAACCATGATCAACTTCTTCTCATTCTGCAGGACAATTTTCACATGGCAAGAATTCGACTGAAACAACAAGTCGATCAGCACTGTTTTGAGCGCATTTTTCACATCGCTGATATGGTTCTTCTTCGTCTACAGCCTTCCACGCAATCCTCCCTAAAACTCTAAAGCCGCCAGTGGATCGAAATGCAACCTGAGGATTCTACAGGGGACCCACTCCTTCAGATTCTGCATCAATTTCCACATCTAAAGCTTTGAGGACAAAGATTTTTCTAAGGGAGAGGGGATGTTAGGAACCCATGTCTTTACTTTGTTAGTATATTTTTGTTGGACGCATATGCTTTGTAAGTCGTCCCGTAATATTTGTTGATCCATAGTTTGTGTTATTGTTGTTGGCGCATATGCTTTGTAAGTCGCCCATAGTTTGTACTGGCCCATGGTTTTGACTCATAGTATTGGCGCCTAGACTTAGCCCATGGTTTGTATTGACACATAGTATTGACCCATGGTATTGGCACCTAGACTTAGTATATAAGTGTGTGTTGAGGCCTATGAAGGCACCATGAAGTTAGATGTATTGAGCTTTCTCAAAGGAGGTTGCCCCCTCGAAGTGGCCCGTGATCAATATAAAAGTGATTCTGAGTTCTATCATTTCTGATATCTCGTGTATTTGCATTAATTAATTATTGACACATAGAGTTAGTCCATGGTTTGTATTAGCCCATGGTTTGTATTGACACATAGTATTGATCCATGGTATTGGCGCCTAGACTTAGTATATAAGTGTGTGTTGAGGCCTATGAAGGCACCGTGAAGTTAATTGTATTGAGCTTGCTCAAAGGAGGTTTCCCCCTCGAAGTGGCCCGTGATCAATATAAAAGTGATTCCGAGTTCTATTATTTCTGATATCTCGTGTATTTGCATTAATTAATTATTGCAGGTTCATCACAAATATATAAATACCATCATTGGTCCTGGAAGAAAAGCCGTTGGCAGAAAAATCTTTAGTAGCTAGAGACTATGAAGACTTGGGCATTTCCTCAAATCTAAAAAGCGTTCTTCTTGAGATTATTGCTCAAAGACAATGAAAGCCTTTGTGCCAACGAAATGGAAGTTGCTGCAACCACATGTATTATTACAAAGGCCCTCATAGAAGGCACATGTATCTAATCTTCAGGAACCGATTGACTTGGCGATTGACAGGAGTACTTATCGGTTTTCTTTAGCTGTACAAACCATATCTGTTGCTCTCTTCGATGCTTTGATTTAGGTAGTTGGCGGTGTATATTTTACAGCTCGACGCAATAGAGTTCAAACTCTGCAATCTTTGAATATTGGAATCAATATGTGGTATGACTCAGCTTGACTCGTGGCCTCGCTTTGTGGCTTGAGTCTATGTGTCGACTCTAGACTTAGGCATATGCACCGGATTTAGTAATAAGATTGGATTTAGATCTTAGGATGCTTCACTTAAGTGCAAACAACACTTTTAGACAATAAGGCTTTAATAAAATATATATTATATTAAAAGATATGAGAAGCCCTAAAATTGAGTGAAGGTGTATGAAAACTGATAAAAACGTTGTGTTATATTGACATGCAGGTCATAGACAGAGTCACAAAATTCTGGAGCAAACATGATCAATGGGAACTTAATGGGGAATTTGAATGTATGGATTATGGCAAATGACCAAAGAAGATGATAAATTAAGCCCGAAAGAAGGAAATTCCTCAAAATTTACAAAACCATTTGAGGAGATAACATCTGGCTCCAAATGGGATGGAGACCTCCCTACGAGGCTCCAAGAACCTAGTAGTTCCAGTCGCCTTTACCATTGGGCTATGGAGTCACTTGGCCTGTGCAACTAATCCTTTGAAAATCTGTAGCCTGCTCGCTTATTCAAGAAAACTGAAAGCAATCTACCTGCTCGTATGAAGAGCTTATTCTCTCTACCTAATTCTAATAATTTGACTGATGCTTAATCAAGTAAACTCATGCTTCCAATGAAGCCATATCAGAAATTGATTTGCTGAACCTGTTCTTGATCTTGACCCGAAAAATAATGGAATGCATAGCCAACAGAAAAGTGGTTTCAACAGATGATAAAGCCAACTTTCATCTGAAAAAAATACTTTAACACAAATGCTGCTCATAGATTCCAAATAGTTTGCAATAGGGTCATTAAAACCATAAAGGAATACCTCTTTAAACTGTTGTTCCAACTGACTGTATTGCAGCTGCTGATGGGTGTCTTTATTGATCTCAATACTGAATGTAGACTGCTCAACATCTGTGAGAGAGTATATAGGATGGACTGCTGATTTGGATCCTTATGCTCATCATCTTCCTCTTTATGTCTACTGTAATCCCCCTTTGTCTGCAAAACTGAAAGCTGTGGGCTGTCTTTAGTATTTGCTGCAGATCCGAAACTATCTCTTGTTGATATGTCGATCTGCTCAACATCTTCAAAGTTTTCAGAGGGAAAAAAATGATCTTTATGACAACCTAAAATAGTAGATGCATTTGGTACAAGGTCAAAAGCATCACTAAGGTTATCATAGTGTGGATCACTAATCTCTCGATCATAATGAAGAGTATCTTCTGTTGTAGCAAAATCTTCATGAATGTTTGAATCTTTATTCAATAAATTGAATTCATGACAGCATTCGGGATACAGAAGATCAACTGGAAATTTGTCTTTACAAAACACATGAAAGGCAGCATGAAAATCTGCCAAAGAGATGATACTGGCAATAAGAAGGGATCGGTACCAATAATGAGCAATCCCCTCTAATGAATACCAAAACAGTTTAATTCGAACATCTTCATGTACAATTTGCAACCGATGAATGCAATCATGAAAGTCAAGCAAATGTTCAGCTGGCACTTCCCATTCTTCTCCTCGAAATCTGGGAATACTATGATCCCATTCATCTCTACTAGGCACTGGATTAGGGAAACATGTTTGAAAAATTACAGAAAGCATACCTCTTTGCTAAGATTTTGTTCATGTCATACCAATGGAGTCGCCAACAGATTTCTGAGCAATGGAGTTGCCACTGAATCCGTCCTTCATGGAGTCGCCAGACAGATGATTACAACCAAGAAAATGTCCAGGCTTTGTCTATCATCAAAGCTGGATCTATGTCGTGTCCCAAGGAAGTTGAGCTTCAATCTCCTCTCCCCGGCAACGACGCCAAATGTTATCTCTCCAAGAAACTCTTCTAGGTTGTATCTCGAAGATGCTTGGTAACTTAACTTTACTCACAATGGTTCACTCAATGATGGGTAATATTAGATCAAGATGAATATCTTAACTCACTAGATTGTATATTCAAGACTATCTAGACATATCCAAACAATGCAGGGCCTTCAAGAGAGACTATCAGATAAGTGGTGTATCAAATAGGACAGAAATTAATCACATCAACCAAAACATATACATGTAAAAAAATGCATATGAAGGGTTAAGAGACTAATATGATTGCTTATGATTCTTGCTTAAATAATCAAAAGTGAGCTGACAATCACCATAGGACATTTAAACACAGATAAAGAACAATATTCAACTCATAAGCATGAACATAGCAGAAAAGAGGATCTGACAATTTCAATGAAGGAAGCTTCCAGGATGAATATATAATAGAAAATGTCTCTATTACAAGTGTAGTATAGTTATGAACTCAAAATCGAACCCCTCTAGTTCATCAAATGTTCTTGGCTTTATAGCCTTTACAAACAGTTTCCAGATCCTAGAAAACTGGATCAAATTTACTCAAAATAGAAAGTCAAATCAGTTTCATAAAAATAGGGAGAGATCCTATTTGATAGGTCAAGACGTAATCTCAATGATCTTCATGTCCTCTGATCTTTGACAGCTGTAGTAGATCTCCATGAGTTGATAGCTAATTCGAATTTATCACCTTGGTAAAAAAGATAGTTTTTTAGTCAAAATTAGATGACAAATTCAATCTTCTCCTCCTTGCTGGCACCTTTAAACCTGGAACAGAGTCTTAATAAAGATGCTTTTGATTATTATCTGTCATTAGAAACTATCCTCGAGGCATTTGGATGAATAAAAGTATGATCTGTGCAAAAATGGTGCTTTTTTCCCTGTTTAGGGCTTTCAGTGATTAAGAAGAGGTAAAATTCAATCCTGTTAACTACCTAAAAGCCTATTGTAAGAAACCATTCTTCATCATAATGGATCTCATGCAAGTAGAGAAGCGATATGAAGGATCCAGCTTCTTCAAAGTTCTTTAGCAGGTTTATTTCCCAAAGTCTTGTTTAAACCATTGAATGGCTAACATTCATGTGTTGATGGCAGGAAATTGAGATGAAAATCATGCTGCATGGGAGTGGATAAACTCAAAACTTTCAGCATGCTAATTCCTTAAATAATCCAACTAAACCATTTTCTTGCTACAGATACTTCACACAAAAATATATAAATACCATCATTGGTCCTGGAAGAAAAGTCGTTGGCAGAAAAATCTTTAGTAGCTAGAGACTATGAAGACTTGGGCATTTCCTCAAATCTAAAAAGCGTTCTTCTTGAGATTATTGCTCAAAGACAGTGAAAGCCTTTGTGCCAATGAAATGGAAGTTGCTGCAGCCACATGTATTATTACAAAGGCCCTCATAGAAGGCACATGTATCTAATCTTTAGGAATCGATTGACTTGGCGATTGTCAGGAGTACTTATCGGTTTTCTTTAGCTGTACAAACCATATCTGCTGCTCTCTTCGATGCTTTGATTTAGGTAGTTGGCGGTGTATATTTTACAGCTTGATGCAATAGAGTTCAAACTTTGCAATCTTTGAATATTGGAATCAATATGTGGTATGACTCAACTTGACTTGTGGCCTGGCTTTGTGGCTTGAGTCTATGTGTCGACTCTAGACTTAGGCATATGAATCGGATTTAGTAATAGGATTGAATTTAGATCTTAGGATGCTTCACTTAAGTGCACACAACACTTTTAGACAATAAGGCTTTAATAAAATATATATTATATTAAAAGATATGAGAAGCCCTAAAAATGAGTGAAGGTGTATGAAAACTGATAAAAACGTTGTGTTTTATTGACATGCAGGTCATAGACGGAGTCACAAAAGTCTGGTTCAAACATGATCAATGGGAACTTAATGGGGAATTTGAAAGTATGGATTATGGCAAATGACCAAAGAAGATGATAAATTAAGCCCGAAAGGAGGAAATTCCTCAAAATTTACAAAACCATTTGAGGAGATAACATCTGGCTCCAACTGGGATGGAGACCTCCCTACAAGGCTCCAAGAAGCTAGTAGTTCCAGTCGCCTTTACCATTGGGCTATGGAGTCACTTGGCCTGTGCAACTGATCCTCTGAAAATCCATAGTCTGCTAGCTTATTCAAGAAAACTGAAAGCAATCTACCTGCTCGTATGAAGAGCTTATTCTCTCTACCTACTTCTAACCATTTGACTGATGCTTAATCAAGTAAACTCATGCTTCCAATGAAGCCATATCAGAAATTGATTTGATGAACCTGTTCTTGATCTTGACCCGAAAAGTAATGGAATGCATAGCCAACATAAAAGTGGTTTCAACAAATGATAAAGCCAACTTTCATCTGACAAAAATACTTTGACACAAATTCTGCTCATAGATTCCAAATAGTTTGCAATAGGGTCATTAAAACCATAAAGGCATACCTCTTTAAACTGTTGTTCCAACTGATTGTATTGCAGCTGCTGATGGTTGTCTTTACTGATCTCAATACTGAATGTAGACTGCTCAACATCTGTCAGAGAGTCATATAGGATGGACTACTGATTTGGATCCTTATGCTCATCATCTTCCTCTTTATGTCTACTATAATCCCCCTTTGTCTGCAAAACTGAAAGTTGTGGGCTGTCTTTAGTATTTGCTGCAGATCCGAAACTGTCTCCTGCTGATATGTCGATCTGCTCAACATCTTCAAAGTTTTCAGAGGGGAAAAACTGATCTTCATGACATCCTAAAACAATAGATGGATTGGTACAAGGTCAAAAGCATCACTAAGGTTATCATAGTGTGGATCACTAATCTCTTGATCATAATGAAGAGTATCTTCTGTTGTAGCAAAATCTTCATGAATGTTTGAATCTTTATTCAATAAATTGAATTCATGACAACATTCGGGATACAGAAGATCAACTGGAAATTTGTCTTTACAAAACACATGAAAGGCAGCATGAAAATCTGCCAAAGAGCTGATACTGGCAATAAGAAGGGACCGGTACCAATCACGAGTAATCCCCTCTAATGAATACCAAAACAGTTTAATTCGAACATCTTCATGTACAATTTGTAACCGATGAATGCAACCATGAAAGTCAAGCAAATGTTCAGCTGGCACTTCCCATTCTTCTCCTCGAAATCTGGGAATACTACGATCCCATTCATCTCTAATAGGCACTGGATTAGGGAAACCAACAATGTTTGAAAAATCACAGAAAGCATACCTCTTTGCTAAGATTTTGTTCATGTCATACCAATGGAGTCTCCAGCAGATTTCTGAGCAATGGAGTTGCCACTGAATCTATCCTTCATGGAGTTTCCAGATAGATGATTACAACCAAGAAAATGTCCAGGCTTTTTCTATCATCATAGCTGGATCTATGTTGTGTCCCAAGGAAGTTGAGCTTCAATCTCCTCTCCCGGCAACGACGCCAAATGTTATCTCTCCAAGAAACTCTTCTAGGTTGTATCTCGAAGATGCTTGGTAACTTAACTTTACTCACAATGGTTCACTCAATGATGGGTAATATTGGATCAAGATGAATATCTTAACTCACTAGATTGTATATTCAAGACTATCTATACATATCCAAACAATGCAGGGCCTTCAAGAGAGACTATCAAATAAGTGGTGTATCAAGTAGGACATAAATTAATCACATCAACCAAAACATATACATGTAAAACAATGCATATGAAGGGTTAAGAGACTAATATGATTGCTTATGATTCTTGCTTAAATAATCAAAAGTGAGCTGACAATCACCATAGGACATTTAAACACAGATAAAGAACAATATTCAACTCATAAGAATGAACATAGAAGAAAAGAGGATCTGACAATTTCAATGAAGGAAGATTGCAGGCTGAATATATAATAGAAAAGGTCTCTATTACAAGTGTAGTATAGTTATGAACTCAAAATCGAACCCCTCTAGTTCATCAAATGTTCTTGGCTTTATAGCCTTTACAAACAGTTTCCAGATCCTAGAAAACTGGATCAAATTTACTCAAAATAGAAAGTCAAATCAGTTTCATAAAAATAGGGAGAGATCCTTTTTGATAGTTCAACATGTAATCTCAATGATCTTCATGTCCTCATGATATTTGACAGTTGCAGTAGATCTCCATGAGCTGATAGCTACGAATTTATCACCTTGGTCAAAAAGACAATTTTTTAGTCAAAATTAGATGACAAATTCAATCTTCTCCTCCTTGCTGGCACCTTTAAACTTGGAACAAAGTCTTAATAAAGATGCTTTTGATTATTATCTATCATTAGAAACTATCCTTGAGGCATTTGGATGAATAAAAGTCTGATCTGTGCAAAAATGGTGCTTATTGCCCTGTTCAGGGCTTTCGGTGATTAAGAAGAGGTAAAATTCAATCCTGTTAACTACCTAAAAGCCTGTTGTAAGAAACCATTCTTCATCATAATGGATCTCATGCAACCAGAGAAGCGATATGAAGGCTCCAGCTTCTTCAAAGTTCTTTAGCAGGTTTATTTCCCAAAGTCTTGTTTAAACCATTGAATGGCTAAAATTCATGTGCTGATGGCAAGAAATTGAGATGAAAATCATGCTGCATGGAAGTGGATAAACTCAAAACTTTCAGCATGCTAATTCCTTAAATAATCCAACTAAACCATTTTCTTGCTACAGATACTTCACACAACAATATATAAATACCATAATTGGTCCTGGAAGAAAAGCCGTTGGCAGAAAAATCTTTAGTAGCTAGAGACTATGAAGACTTGGGAATTTCCTCAAATCTAAAAAGCGTTCTTCTTGAGATTATTGCTCAAAGACAGTGAAAGCCTTTTTGCCAACGAAATGGAAGTTGCTGCAGCCACATGTATTATTACAAAGGCCCTCATAGAAGGCACATGTATCTAATCTTCAGGAACCGATTGACTTGGCGATTGACATGAGTACTTATCGGTTTTCTTTAGCTGTACAAACCATATCTGCTGCTCTCTTCGATGCTTTGATTTAGGTAGTTGGCGGTGTATATTTTACAGCTCGACGCAATAGAGTTCAAACTCTGAAATCTTTGAATATTGGAATCAATATGTGGTATGACTCAGCTTGACTCGTGGCCTGGCTTTGTGGCTTGAGTCTATGTGTCGACTCTAGACTTAGGCATATGCATCGGATTTAGTGATAGGATTCAATTTAGACCTTAGAGAATCCCTAAAAATTAGTGAAGGTGTATGAAAACTGATAAAAACGTTGTGTTTTATTGACATGTAGGTCATAGACGGAGTCACAAAAGTATGGAGCAAACATGATCAATGGGAACTTAATGGGGAATTTGAAAGTATGGATTATGGAAAATGACCAAAGAAGATGATAAATTAAGCCCGAAAGAAGGAAATTCCTCAAAATTTACAAAACCATTTGAGGAGATAACAGAAGGGGATACCAAGAAAGCCACTAAAGGCATAAAATGGGAAAACATGTAAGTTGAAATCAATTCTATATTTATCCACAAATTTGGTAAAGGGGCTATAATTCCACTATCTTAGCTACATTTGACAAAGGCAAAGGAAAATATTCCTATTGGAGGAGGAGTAAGAGATTCTAACCTAATTATTGCATCAAAGATATTTTTCTCATTTACACAGGATGTTTATCAATGAAGTTCAGAGCACCAACAAAAGGGGAAGAAGAGAGGAAAGAGGCCACTATAGATTGAAGATTTGCTCAAAACGCCACTATTTTGTAGTAGTAAGTAGCATTTTTGTTCTTCTCCTTATCTTGTAGGCACTATACGAAGCTCCATACTATGGGAAGGAAGCAATAGGCCTAGGATTGAGATTAAAGGGACTCTTATAATTCCTCATATTGTAATCAAAAGAATAGTTGTACATTTTATTATGTAAATCAAGACTGTGGCATATTTACCACTAGATGAATAAATGAAATTTTCAAGCAAGTTATCCAAGTTTCCTTCCATTTTTATATTAATGAATCAATGGATCTATGTACCTCATTCTCATGTGGTTTTTTGTCTAATAAATGTGTGTGAAGAGAGTGTATATTTTTCCCTCCTCTTAAGCTCATATTTGTTCATCTTCCCTTAGTTATTTCTCATTGCATAATTAGATTATGATGTCCATGGTGCATAGGACATTTCTATGATCGAAACCTTTTGAATCCCATTGGTATTTGGATTCTTGGTTGCCCACCCAAAAAAAATCCATAACATGATACTTTTACCTTTATCATATTAAGCAACAAAATCTAACTCCATGCACCACCAATTTTTGTTGTAAATCTAGTTAGAGATGCAGAGATAAATAGGTTGTATTTGAATGAAAGATGAGGAAATTTTCCTTATAAATACTGAGGATAACTCCCATCGGGATCAAGATCTGGCTCGATGGCTTAGATTGGCACAAGAAGGTGCATGTTCCAAAGTATACATTGACCTCAATGTGCTTCCTCCCATCCTATTCCTATAAAGTGTGATATATAGAGATAAGTTTTGTGATGGGTACAACCTGGGGGAAAACATACAGACTAATTCTATTGGTGGAAAGAGTTTAGAGGTCATTGCACATTTGTTCAGGGCTCTTCAAGGAATACAATTACAAATATTAAGGTGACCCCACTATCTAATTGAGTCCAACACCTTTGACAAGTTTTATTGCAAAAATTCTCTCATTTTGGAAAGCATTTGGAGACTCCACTAAAGGGAATAAATCCCTATACTCACTACTGTAGATTTATTTGTTGCTTATGGTGAGCAAGTAGCAATTATTGAGGAAACTTCTCTCACCTAGTGACTCCACATTGGTTCAAATCTTGAAATTAAACATGCTATAGACCAATAAACACATACATCTCTATTCCATCTAATTTCTCAATGAAACCATTGCTCAAGGCTGGAAATATAATCTTATTTTGTGCACTTCAATAAATCGCATGCTAAATGTATGCTGTCAGTTTGTTAAAAATATTGGGAATTTCCCTTCTTATAGCCACACATATATTTTGAAATTAGCATATTTTAAACTTATTTTGGATAAGAAGTGTTTCCCATATCTGTGTTGGCCCTAATCCCTTTTACTCAAAGGATTGCAACATTAAAAATAATGAGCCATCACTTTCATTATCTATCATCATAACCAACCAATGACTTGTAAACCCTTGGATAGCAGCAAGCTTCCAACAATTAATTTTTCCAAAAATCCTTACCCCTTTGCCTAATGCATACCTGAAAAACCTTACAAAATTCATTGAAAATGAATCTAAGGCCGATGAAAAACACCTTACCTCTTTATAATATTTCACTGTTAGCCTCCTTGGTGAGTGTGTCACGTGTCTTTTTGTATATTCATTGGATGGGGAGGCTCATTTTTTGTTTAGTCTCTTTTCAACCAACTTCATATGAACTTGTCAACAACTCCATGAGATTCTCCTATGTAGATGGGGAAAGAGAAAGGATCCTCTTCAGCTCTTGATAGAGTTTAATTCCTTGAGGAAGGATAATCTTTATGATGAAACAACATTTAATTATAGGTTCCCCAAGTCTTATCATCAAATATCTGAGAATGTTAGGCCTTTAGAAGTTACTGCAATGTTGACTTATACTTATTCTGAAACTTTTTATGTTTCACTATACCTCGAAGAAATACATTCACTAACTCTATATGAAATTCATGACAATGCACTAAATCTAGAAGGTAGCATATTCACTTCCAAATCATTGTATTCCACTTATACCCATTCTTCCAAAGAAAATGAAGGTGAGAAAGAATCCAAGGCTCCAATGCATAAAAAAGGTTCTAGTGTGCTTTTTTCTTTTTCATCAATATCTATTAAAATAGTTTGAATTGGGATCTTGTCACCAATTACCTTTTTTAGGAAAGAAACATGGGAGACTGGATGTACATGTGAAGATAAAGCAACTCCAATTTGTAAGCCATAATTTCGATCCTCTGCAATACTTTATAGGGACCATAGTACTTGCTAATTTATTGTCCTTCTTTTATTACCTGAGAGACATCTGTTTGTAAGGTTGTAGCCTCAACAAATACTCAATTTCCCACTTCAACATTCCTTCCAACGTGATTTTAATATGCTTGTTATTTCATCATATTTTGTGCTACATCCAAATTGTCTTTCAATAGTTGGAGAACCTCTTTTTGGTTCTCTACGTGATGCTCCAACGTTTGAGCCTTCGATTTCTCTTTCAAGGATGATGTGATGGATGGAGGTTGATAGCCATAAAGTGCCATAAATGGTGACATTTTTAGAGAAGTATGGAAGGACATGTTGTACCACCATTCTACCCAGGGAAACCAATTGACCCATTGTATTTGTTTATTAGATGCAAAACAACAAAGACACCCAACAATTTATACAACTTGACGAGAACCCGACATTGTTCTTGTTGTTTGGGGGGTCAATTTTAGTAGTTGTTTTTACCTCCGTTTCAAAAACTGTGTATACTAGTAGCACCATTTTTCATTTTGAGCCATTTTTTGTGATTTTGAAACTTCTTGGTCATATGAAAACTATAACTTTTATTTACGAGGGCGTTTTTTCAAAGTTTACTAAAAACTATTCATTTAGTAGCTACTTATAATGAAAAAACATATACATTTTTTAATTTTGTTAACATTTAGAAGCTAGATAGAATGAAATATATATATATATATATATATATATATTGGAAGTAAAAAAATGAGAAAATAAAGCCATTACAAACC
Source organism: Larix kaempferi (assembly GCA_027924585.1). Classification (NCBI taxonomy): domain Eukaryota; kingdom Viridiplantae; phylum Streptophyta; class Pinopsida; order Pinales; family Pinaceae; genus Larix; species Larix kaempferi. The sequence goes on from BSBM01000286.1 coordinate 3,782,276, forward strand.
ATTTTTAACATATTTTCAGCTATTTTATGTTTAAAAAGGATTTTATTTAACATTATTTTCTATAAAGTGTTGATTCACATCAACTGAACAAAATGTAAACCATATATTTGTAAATAACATATTAAAAACATAATATTTACTCTCAAAATAAAATCTTAAAGTCAAAACATTACAAAAATATATTCTAAATTTTTTGTCAAGTTTGACATTTTCCTCAAAATCGCGCCTCCCATTGGAGCGGCGCATTGGGCACCCAAAGAGGGCTTAGGGGAGGAGCGGAGATTTTCCCCATAGCTCAAAGGGGCCCGACACAGCAAAGTAAAAAAATCAAAATTTAAAAAAACAAATATGAAAAAAACAAAATGAGAAAACAATTTTTTTTTCTTTTCGAAAAGTAAAAAAAATTATAAATTTTATGAACAACAATTTCAAAACAATTTTTTTTAACAAAATGTAAACAAATTTAAAAAAAATAAAAATTAAAAAGTATATATATAAATAAAATCCAAATAAAAAATACGTAAACAAATTAAAACAATTTTTTTTTTTTAAACATTAAAATTTATAAAAACTAAAAAAATTATAAAATTATAAAAACTTAAAAAATAAACATTTAAAAAAAATTGTTAAAAAAAGATTTAAAAATAAAAAAAACTAACATATCCCCACCCCCTCTCCCTCCTCCCCTCCCCGCTCCTCCCTCTTCGCTACCCCTCCCCTCCGCCCCCATCCCCCTTCCTCCTCCCTCTCCCCTCCCTCCCCTCCCCCTTGCCCCTCCCCCTCCCTAAGCCCTCTCCCCCTCCATCCTCTACCCCTATCCATCCCCCTTGGATTCCCTTTAGGCGCACGAGGGAGTGGCGTCACCACCCCTCGTGCACCCAAAGGGACATCAAGTGGGATGGGTAGGGGGAGAGAGAGGAGGGGGAGATGGTGGAGGGAGGGGGAGGGGAAGTGGGGGATGGGAGAGGGAGGAGGATGGGGAAGGGGGCAGAGGGGAGGGGTAGCGGAGAGGGGGGAGGAGGAGGGGGAGGTGAGAGGGACGGAGTCGGGGGAGGGGAGGAGGGGGAGGGGGTGTAGGGAGAGGTAGGGCTTTTTGTTTTTTAATTTTATTTTTAAAAAATTTAAGTGTTTTCAAATTGTTTTTTGTGAGTTTAAAAAAAAAATTATAATTTTAAAAAAATGGGTTTTTTCTTTAATTTTTTAATATTTTTTTATCATTTATGTTTTATAAAGTTAAAAAACAAATACATTTTTGGAAGATTTTTTTAATTTCATTTTTTATTATTATTATGAATATTGTTAGAATTTTATTTTATTTTATGTAGAAAGAGTGGTGAAATAATTTCTAGAATAATTTGTGTTAAACATAGTGAAAGTTTTGTATAACATTACTAAGATATTTAATAAATACAATTTTAAATTATGACAAAATGATATAATAATGCCATTTTTTGAAAAAGCGTGCTACCGGTAGCATTAGTTTTTAATTCAGGACTTGATTTTAAGATTTTTGTAAACAACAATAAGTATTGTTTTGGTCTGTGTCTATATTTTTAACCACAAAAAGAAAGTGGTGCTACCGGTAGCACCACTTTTGATTCGGGGTTATTCTTTGGTGTTTTTTATGCAAAAATATGAGTATTATGGCTAGATTTCTCGTTTTGAGTATAAAGTTATCGTCAAGTTGTATAATATGTTACCCCTCTAGACATTTATTTACATTCTTAGTTTTCCCATTGGACCGAGGATGGTAAGAGGAGATGTGAGCCAATCGAGTACCCAAACAAGAAAATATTTTCTTCCAAAAAATACCAGTAGAAATTGGATCTCTATCACTCACAATCATCTTGGGGTTTCCATGTAGCTTCTGAATTGTTTCCATGAATGTTGTAGCTACTATACTTGCTTCAAAAGAATGAGAAAGAGAAAAGAAGTGGCATACTTTGTGAGCCTATCCTCCACTACCATGATGACATTATTTCATTCATGTTTTGGTATACCTATGATAAAATCCATTGAAAAATCTTCTGAATGTTGACTCGGTCTAGCTAATGGCTATAGAAGATTTGGTGTCTTGAATGTCACTCCCTTTTTATGTTGACAAACCAATCATTCTACCATAGACGTTTGGACATTCATTTTAATACATTACCAAAATAAATCCTTCTTGACCAAATTTTTAAGAACCATGAATGTCCTCCTATAGGAGAAGTGTGCAATTCCAAAAGGACTTTGTATTTGATATGGGAACTCTTACATAAATATAGGTTATTTGGCACCATAATGAATCATCTTCCACAAAAATTTATATAAGGAACTAGGGTCCTCTTGTAGTTGTTGAATTATCTTGAATTCCTTCTAATCCCACTTCCATTATATCCTTGCTTCTTCCTCTTGGTTACATTGCATAATGGAAATAAAACATAGTAAGCCCTCTATGTCACGTTCTTTCCTTGAAAGTGCATATGCCAACACATTTTTTTTCTTTCTATTTTGTAGATAATTTCAAAGTCATAACCAACATATTTGTAACCCACTTTTGTTTCTCTTCTGAATATAATCATTGTTCTAAGAAGTACTTGAGACAATCATGATCTGTTCTTATTTGGAAATGTCTTCCTATTAGCTAAGGACTCTATTTCTTAATTGCATGCAGTATGGCCAACATTTCCTTTTTATAAATTGGTTTGAGTAATTTTTTCCTTTAAGTTTTCAACTCTCAAAGGAAAGGGAACTTCATCATTTCATTAAAATTGCACCAATTCGATGCCTTGAGGCATCACATTCCATAATAAAGGTTTTTGTGAAGTCAGGTGTGGCAATTACCACTAGTAGAAAAATAGAAATATATGACTAAAAAACGACTAAAAATTGCATATAAATGAATAATTTTGGTCATGTGACAATTAGTAGTTTATTTCCAGTCATTTACAACGTGACTAAATTTATGACTAAAATTTTTAGTCATTTATTGGTTATTCTAATTCATCAACTTGGTAGTATATTTACTAGTTTTCTAAGTCATTGATTGTTGTTATCTGGTCATTTATTTAGTAACTGTCGTCATTCATTGCCATCAACAAGTAGTATATTTAGTCATTTTAATCATTAATTGTCGTCAACTGGTAGTATATTTAGTAGTTGTTTTAGTCATTGATTGTTGTTATCTGGTCAATTATTTAGTAGTTGTAGTCATTGATTGTCGCCGAAAAGCAGTATATTTAGTCATTTTAATCATTAATTGTCGTCAACTGGTAGTATATTTAGTCATTTTTATTCACTAAGTTTTGTAGATAGGGCACAGAGGAATTGAACCACCAACCTCCTGCTTGTAAGGAGGGTTCTCTTCCATTGAGATAAAACCCTTAAATACAATATATTATATAACTATACATTAGTGATCTAAGGCATTAACATGATGAATTTTCCAAATATTACAATGGAAAACAAAAAACTTCTTTGGAATCAATGAATCGGTACACAAAATTCTTCTCTGAGATCAGTGATATCAGTACACAAACTTCTACATACTAACATGGAAATCCTAGGCAAACAATATTTTAGTTTAAATAACGTCAACAAAAAGAGCACTTGTGGGTCAATCCATCTTCATCATATTACAAGGAACATAACCAGGAAGCAAATAGACTCTCCAAACAGGATTGGAATAGACCAACTGGTTCTCTACTAGTGTCATCATCTCTGGGTGGGATTGAGAATGCCTTCCATCCAAGATGATAGCTATGTGATCATACGATTAAACCATTTGAGAATCATTGCAAGTTGTTTGCATGGCTTGTCTCAAATATTTAGTTCTTATGATGTATGCGTGTATTGCTTTGGTGGTATATGGGGATTATCTGAGGCCTTTCATGGCTAGATACAGTATAACTCCTTTATTTTAAATAATGGAAAGAACTACAAATTTATTTTCTCTAGATAAAAAATATAATATCTATTTATCTATCTAAGTATAACTCCTTTATCCAAGACAATTTTTTCATTTCCACTTGTAAATGTTGGTAATAATAGTCCATATTTCAATTATTGCATCCTACAAAGCAACACTTGTGGTAATCCCTACATAAAATTGGAGTTAATGAGAATTTGCAGAAGCAAAAGGAAAAAAATTCGGAAATATGATGGAAAAAATGTAAAGAGAATATTAATGACATCCATCAAAAGACCATAATTTTTCACATAGAGAACTTTTTGTTATTTTTTGATTACCCGGGAACTTTAAGAACATAAAAATTTAAAACCAAATATCCAATTTCTTTTTGCTTTATCAAAGTTCTCTTTTAGGTTAGAAAAATGTTGAAATTAAGGAAATTATTTGCAAGAACTGAGAGGATATATTTCTCAAAGGTTTGGTCCACTTATACTGGGTCTAAATTTAAGCTACATAAGTTGTTGTATCGGATCTGGTATCCATACATACAGTTCAAATCTCTATAATTTAAAAAATTGAATAGTAATTATTCGACTATTTTTTCCAGGTAAATACCTTGGGGAAAACCCCTGGGCATTTCCCCTCATTTTGAACTCAACATGTAACAAACAAGAATATAACTTGAGTGGGGAGGATAACACTCCATCTAAAAACCACTCGGGCTAGACCCAATTGACAATAATTTTTTGACTATATCTTCTAGAAATGTACTTTTAAGTTTTAAGGGGGTGTTATCACCTATCCCATATGAAATATGGCCCTATTCTCCACATCCCTGTAATGTCCCCATTTTGACCCCCTTTGCATTAAATCGTAAATGATGTAAATATTGTTATTTAATCATGGTGAGGAGCTCAAGGCCAAGGCCCCACCATTGATTTAGCGTTTTATGTATCGGCAATTAAAGAAATAGATGCCTATGGTTCTTGTGCTAGATAGGCACAATGTAAATAAGACATCATGTAAATACGAATTTTAATGAAAATACCCACAACTAGCTATGCAATGCAACAAAGAGATGGGGGCATGATTCTACAAGGAATAGGGAGGGAAATTATTCAAACCCTTGAGCCAATGGTGTTAATCCATGTGTCAAATGAGAAAACCCATAAACAACCAACTACCCATTTTGGGTTATGGACCCAATCATTTAATTCTTCCAGAAATTGGTTGAGGTAGTTAATGCCTTGGGAATGAAGAGGTATGGCAGCCAATTTCGTGTATGGGCAAGCCATCAACCTAGGAAATCGTATTTTGTCTCCTTGGGCAAGAAAACACCCACGAAATGGTGTCCAAAGCCATTCTGAACTGATAGTATTTCCTCTCTCACGTAGACTGAACTACTGGGTCTTTCCCCATCACATTTTTCACCATTTTTCCTGCATTTTCCATGCCTGGGAGCTCGTTTTTGCATTGTACAGCAGCTGGGAAAGAAGGGCCACGATTTGGGACTACGATGGAGGTCGTTTTTTCCCCAAAATGCCCATGGACGTTTTTCTGAAAACGATTTTTGCTCTCCAGGGTTGTTCCCCAATTGCCATTTCATTTTTGGGCTTTCCCACGTTTTTCTGAATTGGTATAAACCTCCTCTTTGGGCATCCCACTGAAGAAACGTTTTTCCTCATGCCCAGCAATTGTGGTTTTGCTGTTATGTGCATCCCTGTTTTGGTTTGAACCTGTGAGCAAAAGTTTTGGAGTGGTAGTGGATAGAATTGGCTTGATAAACCTAGTGGGGAGAATAACCTCTCAAGAAGATCAAGAGGGATGGCTACTCTTCTATGCACACCTGGGACACTCTAGAATTGGAAGGTATGGCCTGAGGGACTGTGAATTGGTGAAGGGAATACTTCCTTGAGTGGGGTGTGTAGGCATTGTGGGTGCCAAGCTAAATAGATCTTGTAGAGGTATCCATAGCTCTGTGGTTGAGCTCACTAGCTTAGCAATTCTTCCTTTCCATTTCCTAGCAGCCTGATAAACCCAATTGTAGATTGGCTTGGCTCATCTTGGTGTATGCTTGGCTATGTGTGAGTTTGTTGTTCCCTGGTTCCTTGTAGTAATCATGCCCAGCTCGGGGGTGGCAGTTGTATCAAGAGGTTGATAAGCGCAACTGGCCTATGGTTGGGTGGAACGTTGCAGATGTATAGCTGGTTGCTTGGGACTACTTTGTTAAGATAAGTATTCTCTTTTATAAATTATGCAATGTCTTTATTTAATGGTTGTCACATAAATGTTGGATGTATGTTAGATATTAAACATGATTTTTTTTTTATTTCGCTGTGTTTTTATAACATGCACATGTATATGTCTTTTTATCAATGAAGTTTTACTTAATGGATATGGGGCTAGATGCCCGGATTTAGTGTCACATCCTCTCTATCATGCTGGTATGATGGGAGGGGACATTACAATCCCTGAATATCATTCCCTTATCCCTGAAACTTGATTCAACAAAAAAAGACACTATGATCTCTAAAAACTCACAATTCTGGTCCATTAAAATGAAACTCACAATTTTGGTCCATTAAAATGAAACTCACAATTCTGGTCATGGACAAATCACATATAAAATTCACATCATCAATCAAGCCCACAATTTTCAAAATATAGTATAAATAGACATTATGTCATTTCCATCTTTATTAGGTCTTTTCCATGACACAAATAATTGCTTTCTTAGGCTTTGTGCCTCTCCTGGTCATAACATTGATTGTATTTAGTATTTACATTTAAAAAAAAAATAGTATTAATTATATTTTGATTAAAGTCAAATGATCATAACCAATGGTCAAATTTGCATCAAAGGGAACGAATGTCATATGAATTCTCATCCCTTTCCTTTGTATCAAATTCAAAATTCCACTTTTCAATATAAAATATTATTTTTCCAAAAATTCATGTCTACTTTAACTGGCAAGTACAATTGGATATGGTCTTACAGCCTATTGTGGTCATTTGGAGCACAAAATATGCCATTAGAACATCAAACCATGCTAGTTAATAACACAATGCCAAGCTTGGCACTGAGGTGCTACCTAAGAGTAAACCCTAAAATAGTTCTAGTGAATAAAATAACTAGATTACACCTGGAAATAATAACTGTTACTCATTACCTCGTGGAAACTCACAAGCTTAGTAAGAACTTCTATAGCGAATTCAAATGAACAAAAGACCTACAGTCAAAATTTCCATTGAAAACCATTTTGTAAATATAATTACAGACAAAAGTAACTTAGATATACATTAACTAGTTGTAGCTTCAGAACAAGGTCCGATGGCATAAAATGTAGAGTCCTCAATTCATAAGTATGTGTGATGTGGATTGCTTCCCAGGGAAAGATAAAAGGAATCTAGATGAGGGGCCCAAATGCAATAATACAAAAGAGCACATGCAACTACTTTGACACTAGACCAACCCTACACTACTTACCATACACAATTAGCAATACTATCAATACAAACAAATATTGAAATACAACTGGAACAAAAGCACTCACCTCTTGAGTTGGAAGGCCTTGTCAACTGGAAAAATCTGGTCATGCTCCCCCCAAACAATCAACACATCCTACATGTCGCCACGGAAATCCCTCCTTTAATGCCAAGCATATTCTACCCTGAACAAAGGCATCAAGTTTAATTAGCATAGGATTTGAAAACAACTCTCGATGGTAAGCCTTATAAGTAGAGAAATAAACATGCAATAGTGAATACCTTGTTGATAACAGGAAGAGGGGAATCAGATTCACTACCAATGATAATGCCTTCTAACAACTCTACTTTATCTACTCTATTTCCACATACAGAGTCTACATCATAGTTCATACCAACCCCTTAGAAATTGTTCTTAGATTAGTAGATACAAAACACAAACAATGAAACAATAATATAATCGATGGTCGATGTTTGTAAATGTTGTGTATTTTGTTTCACCCTAAGAAGATACATGTATAGTTTGGGTGGGGGTGAAAATGATCGGTCAAATCTACAACCTTCACTATCAATATATTTCTACATCAAGCAAAATATACAACTTAGGGTGCATATCAAACCTGGGGATACATGTGTTTCTGCTATAACTTCGAGCCATTTCAATATTGTGGTAACTATGTAGATAATTCACTCTATAGATACCCAGACTCAATCCCAAAGTGGGTTTTATAAAAGCTAAAAATACTGAAATAATAAAGGACATTTATACATATAACTTGTATGAAGTCACTTAGGATAAAATTAGGAAGTATGGTCATTGGGAATTTGTATACAATAAGTCTAGTCAAACCCCTCAAAATAGACTTGGAGACTGTGGAAGCAGAAGATATGAAATCCTAGGCAGATTTGCACGTTCAAGCATCTCTATGTTGTCTTCCACCTGTCCACAGATAGTTGAAATTGCAATCAACACCTTATACACGGCCTTAGGATGGATATATGATAAAGTATAATCCAAAAAACCACCATAATTGGTCCCTACCACACTGATTTTTCTCACACCCAATCTCTTTAGTTTCTTGAGAGATTCTGCCTGAAAAATCTCTAATCTCTCAGAGCTCTTGGCCATTGAACCTACAAAGAAAACTAGGTTTGGAACATCGACATTGAATTTATGTGTAAAAGGATTTATTTTTGGGTACCATTGCCACATTTTATTGTTCCCAAATCCATGTATGAGAATGATATTTTACTTGTTGGCATCCCACTTCTTTGGAGACCAACAATGCATGGTTGTTTTATCATCCACATCCAAGAGCTTGGATTCCAAAGCTGCATAAACAAAGACTATTTGTAGCAATGTGTCACACAATGATACAATACTGAAATAGTAGCTTTTCATACCCAAATTCCCCAAAGGAAATGTAGGTGCTTGTGAATATGACCCAGATGATATAGAGAGTTGTATGCTCAATAACCCAATTGAAATTATCAGTCTTAGTTGTGGTCTACTGGAAGTTGAATCCTTGAGATCTCATAATTTTCTTTGCATATGCATGTTATAACGTTCTAAATCGATTTGGGAAAATAACTCGAGGATGTATTAAGATGAGGACAACTATTTTTGCATTAGCTTTAGTTTTTCTAGATATTGAAAGCCTCAGAACGCATGACAAATTCTTTAAGAGTCCAAATTTGTGGAAATGCAACAAGTTCTATGCTCAAGTCTAATTTTGTTTTAAGAAGTTTCCTAATCTATCTTCTTTCATCCTTATGAAGCTTCATGCTTACCTCAATTGATTTCTCTAAATTGTTTCCTCCTCACTGATTCTCGCGGCAATAACTATTTAACTTCCTTTGAAAAATGTTGTGTGCTTAGTGATGATGGTAACTTGTCCTTCCTCTTGGCATTTTGGGTTTTTCATTCTCTTTCACGGGTGTTTATTATACACCCATGTTTCTTCCAGTATTTGCATCCAGTTCAACTTTGAATTTATATTGATTCTTGATTCCCTTCTTACTTGAACATGGGATTTCCCTTCTTTTTTGTTTAGGGAAGGGAATTTATCTTTCCATATTATGATTTAATGTTAGATAATGGGTATAATATTCTTGTTTCTTGATGGAAAGGGAATAATATATTTTCATATTTTATGTTTGACTTCATTTTTGTTGAGCGCTGCGAAACTGTTTGTTATATAGAAGAATTCAAGTTAATCACAAATGATAGATATTTATGAGTGTTAATACTCTACAAATCATTTTATTGAATGCTGAGTAGTTAAGGGATGAGGTATTAAGAATTGAGTATATTTTGATCTCATGGGAAGAATAAAATTGGTTTAGTTGAGGGCCCATATCTCACAGGTAGCAGGGGAACTCTCCATCAAGTTCCCTCTATCAATTTCAAGGAATCTGCCCATATCATTTGCATGAAACTAGGCCCAATGGAAAAACCCTATATCCAAGGTTGTCGTAGCGAAAAGCATGCCCTAAAAATGAGATATATGAGACTTTGAGAAGAAATCAAACCCAAAAAAGGCATGGAGTGACTCACCTGATAAATCCATATTTATTCCCCCCCCCCACCATATCCCATTGGATCACCATCACTCTACACGTATTGTTGTTAGAATCGTATGTGGGAAACAAATCGATCTGAGTGGAGACCTGGGTATTGCATGGACACCAAAGCAATAGACAAAAAATCATTCGTCTAGAATGTTTGTATTGCAGATTTTCATTACATATGTAGAACATTTGTATTATGGATTGCCATTACATACATAGATTGTTATTGTATTTGCACCAGATATATTATTCCAGAGATCGTTATTGCAGTGTTTGTGGGAAAGGAATTTGTATTGTAGAGAAAAGATTGTGACATAAATTGTAAGATGCAAATTGATTAAAATCATATGAAAAACAATAAATAAGCCTGATAGCGAAAATCCCTAACTTAAAACAGTTTCCTAATCTCTTAAAATATAGATCTTATTAAAATTTTAATACCCCAGAGAATTGAGTAAACTGGAGATCCAAGGATCAAATCCCACTCAGGGACCTTCTGATTGGGTTCAAATACATACTTAACAAGGGGAAAGAGATGAGGGAACTCCTCCTTGAGGAAAAACACTTTGATTGACATTTTGGTTCAGTAGCCACAAATCGTGTGCAAAGGAGGAGAAACCACACCCACGGATCTGAGGTCATATACCCACAAACAAGATAACAATCTAAACACAGAGGTCTTGATGCCATGATATGGAAGTGTGGACAATCGATTTGTTTTGTTTCCATGTTTCATTCTGCAGTAATATTTTCAACAAAACCCTAGTTAATTTTTTTACACCAAAATAAAATAACAAAACTTTAGTTAAAAATATTACTTTGTGCTTCCTTGATGGGATTCTACCCCTCCTGACAAGATTTGAGAATGATGATGGTTTTGATGGGGTTTTCTTCTCCAACCAACGACTGCACACTAAGAAAACCCCTCTCCCCACTAAAAACTAAAAATCCTTGGATAATTCATATTTACAACCTCAAGTGATAGACATGCATTTTCCCACCGAAGAGTTTCATGAACAAATAAAAAGAAAATGCAAGGTTGTATTACAATCTCCTATTTAATTTCTCAATTTTTATTTTTATTTTGTATAATTATTTTTTAAGTTTTGTATATTATATTACAATTAGTATTATATATTAAAATTAATATATAATTATATATTACATATAAAATATAAAACTAATATATAATTATGTATTACATATAACTTTTAATGTTATATAACTATCATACATTATAATTTTTATATATAATTTACATGTATTTTAAATACTATCTAATTTAATTATATTATATTAATTACTAATATAACTATGCTTTGTATAGTTTTATTTTGTATAAAGTATTAAATATATGTTAGAAAAATATAAAAATAAATAAGCAAACAACAATAATAATAGTGTACAAGATTACTATGTTGTTTGCAATTAAAAGTACTATGGGGCAATAGCCTTCATAGTCTACCATGGTCGTGTGGAGGAGGAGGGAGATGTTCCAATAAAGATGCGTGTTTATTGTTTTAATGGAAATTCATTGACTAATTTAAGGCATCCTAGTTTTTTTATAGGCCATGGGTATAATAATTAATTAGCATGCAGTGTATATTATAAGTTAATCAACCTAGTCCATTGGATGTAGCTTAGGTGGTTGAGAGGAATGAAGGTTACTTTCCCCACCCAAGTTCAATTGCTTGTAAGTGACATGTTGAGCCCTTAAATGGATCTATAAGATGCTATTGTTGTTGATCCTCCACTGTACGAAAATTCTTGGCCACCCCATCTTTTCTTGCGGATTTCGCGGATGTTTCGCTGGACGTAGCAAGCAGCGATATCTGGTGTATGAAAAAAAAGTTAATCGACCTAATTAAGCAAAGTTAATGCATCACATAAGTCATGTGGCATAATTATGTATATATTATATGGATTCAAAGACCCCCTTGCAATTTCCTAAATTTTAACACTGTAGAGGGATTCAAAGACCCCCTTAAAATTTACAAAATTTCATGGTCAAAATTGTAATTTTCCATTTTTCGTTGGACCACCTCTCTAATGCAATTTGCAATTTCATAATTTTTAACGATGCGGATGTATTCAAAGACCCCCATTAAAGGGGTCTCTAAATCCATCTGCAGTGTTAAAATTTATAAAATTAGAAAATTTCATTGTTAAAATTGTAATTTTCCATTTTCGTTGGACCACCTCTGTAATGCAGTTTCGATGATTAAAAATTTGACAATTTCAATAATCCGTCAAAATTTGTTTGAATTATAATATAAAAAAATGCAGGAAACATAGGGAAGATTTATTTTTTGACTGAATTATTGTTTTTTATTTATTGACTAAATTAGTCATCTTTTAGTCATTTTTAGTTGTGTGACTTATTATTTAATTGTATTTTTTATCCGATGACTAAATTAGTGATTTAATTTAGTCATTTTTAGTTGTGTTGCTCAAATTTAGTAGTATTTAACTTAAAAACGATGTTGTGACTAACATTTTTAGTCGCGTAGTCATTTATTTGCCAAATTCTACTAGTGTACATGAGTTGTACACATAGTCTCTTTGAGTTTTTCTAAAGATTTGGTTTCTTCTTGAATCCAAGAAAATACCTATTTTTTTAATAACCTTGTTAGAGGTGTCGCTATTTAACAATGATTCTTGACGAACTTGCAGTATTATCCTATCAATCATAAGAATGCTCTGAGATTCTTCAAGTATTTAGGAATTGGCTTCAAGTATTTAGGAATTGGCATTCAATGATAGATTTAATTTTGTTGGGGTCCACTTTGACACATTCATGATATACAATATGACCGAAATATTCCACTTCCTAAACCCCAATTGCACATGTCAATGGCTTGGCATATAGTTGGTGCTCCTTCAATAGTTTTAAGACCATATTAACATGTTGTACATCTTCTCCAAAGATTTGGTATATATTAGTATTTCATCAAAAATACTAACACAAATTTTTTGAGGAATGGTTTAAAAATAGAATTCATCAAGATTTAAAATCTGGAAGGTGCATTGGCAAGGCCAAATGACATCATCGAAAATTCATAATGGCCTTCATGTGTTCTAAATGATGTTTTATGAATGTATTTTGGCCTCATTCTAATTTGATGATATCAAAATCTGAGATCCAACTTGGTAAGGAAAATTTCTCCCTATAATGCATATAATAATTCATCAATGGCATGAATATGAAACTTATATTTAATGGTCATCTTGTTTAGCTCTTTATAGTCTGGATGCATACACCATGAACCCTCCTTTTTGTGAACTATCACCACTAGGGTAGAGAAATAACTTTATCTAGGTTGAATGATGCCTACATCTAACATTTATTGAGCCACATTCTCAATTTGACTCTTTTGTGCATATGGGTGCCTATAGGGTTTGATGTTAGGTTGTAAAATTCCCAATTGCAAGTGAGTTGCATGGTCATGATCTCGAACAAGTGGAAGAAATTTACGCTTATCTCCAAATACATTGGAATGATCGTCAATACTGTTTGGAGATCCACTAGAATAGAGAGTATAGATGCTTGAACATCTAGTGAGCATAGTTGTGCATTTACACCCCGGTGTCCCTTTTTTAGCATGTTTTTCATGTTGTTAGAGCTTATCACTTTAGAGGGTTTCCCTGGAATACCTATGAGTTCAATTTCCTTTTCTTTCGAGGGGAATATCTTGAAAATTATTGAAAATTAAGTGCTACTTTTTCAAATGATTATAACCACTAGACCCCTAATACAACATCAACACCACCCATTTGAATTGCAGTCACTAGGTTGTCCAACAAACACTTCCCCATAGTATGCATAATACTATGGCACTTCCCTTAACATTTTATGGTACCTCCATCTTCAATCATCAATTGAAACTATTATGCTAGATAAATACAGAAATTGAGAAGTTTTGCTAATTTTCAATTAATGAAGTTATGGGTACTACTAGAATCAATCAACAATGTTACCTTTTTCTTTGTGATATATCCTTATATCCTAAGTCTTTTACGAGTACTATTTACAACTAATGCATGAAAATATATGGTTGGATTAGTATCTTTTGGTTATACCTCTTGAAATTGTTCTTGTTGTAGATCTTCTTCCTCTTCACAATCTATGTAGAATATATTATTCTTACTATGCTTATACCCCTTACAATACTTGTTGTCACAGTGAAACATAATCCTTTTGATTGTATTTCCTCCATTTTCTAAGGTGAACATGTTATACAACTTGACAAGAACCCGACATTGTTCTCCTTTTTTTGGGGGTCAAATTTAGTAGTTGTTTTGACCTCCGTTTAAAAAATGGTGTATACTGGTAGCACCATTTTTCATTTTGAGCCATTTTTTGTGATTTTGAAAGTTCTTGGTCATAAGAAAATTATAACTTTTATTTACAAGGGCCATTTTCCAAACTTCACAAAAAAATCTACATTGAATAGCTAGCTATAGTCCAAAAATACACACATTTTTGAATTTTAGTACGATTTAGAAGCTAGTTAGAACGAAAAATACATGCATTTTCAAAGTTTTTTCATTAAACTTTTATCTTAAAAAAGTCATTTTTGGGGCAAATTTCTAAAAAAGAAAAAAAAAGGCCTTCTCTAACATTTTAAATGCATTTTCCACTATTTTATATATGAAACTAATTTTTTTTAAATAAATTTGAAAAAAATTAAAAAAAAAAAAGAAAAAATAAACTTAATCACAAATTTAAAAAATATATATATTAAAAAAAAACTAAATTTTTTAACAATTTTTAAAATTTAAAAAACTAATATTTAAAAAAAAACAAAAAAACTAAACAAATAAAATTTAAAAAAAATTTTAAAAAAAAAAAAATGTAGCCCCTCCCCTCTCCCACCCCCTCCACATCCCCTTTCCCTCCATCCTATCTTCCCTCCCCCTCCCCCATCCTCCTCCCCCTCCCACCGCTCGCCCCCCGACCCCGCTCCCCCCTTCCCCCCTCCCACCGCTTGCCCCCCCCTCCCCTCCACCTCTCTCCCCTCCCTCTCCATGGCCTCCGCACGCCACCCATCCCACCCCCCTTAAGGGCAGCGATATTCTGAGAATAGCGCCGCCGCGAAAGGGGCGGTGCTTAGGCAGTGGAGGAGCGAAGGGTAGCGTGATTCTGAGAATCACGTCGCCGCGAAAGGGGCGGCGCTTAGGCGATGGAGGACCGGATCCGCTCCTCCACCGCCCAAGCGCCACCCCTTTCATGGCGACATGATTCTCAGAATCGTGTTGCCCTCAAGGGGGGTGGGATGGGCGGTGTGCGGGGTCCGTGGAGAGGGAGCATAGCAGGTCGGGGGGGGGGGGGGGCGCGAGGTGGAGGGGAGGGGGGGGGCGAGCGGTGGGAGGGGGGAAGGGGGGGGGCGAGTGGTGGGAGGGGAAGCAGGATGGGGGAGGGGGAGGGGGTGCATTTTTTTTTTTAATTTTTAAATGTTTAGTTTTAATTTGAATTTTTGAATTTTTTGTTTTTTAATTTTGATTTTAGTTTTAGAATTTGTTTTTTTTTCAAATTATTTCGTTGATTTTAAATTATTTTTTTGATGTTTTTTAATTCAAATGTTGTTTTTGTTTTTTTGGTTGGAATTTTTGTTTTAAATGTTAGTGTTTTTTTTTTTAATTTGAAATTTGTGTGTGTGTGTTTTTTACAATTTATTTTTAATATTTTTTGGCGATTTATTTTTCAAATGCTTTGTTTTTAATTTTTGCTTTGTAAATGAGGTAAATTTTACATTTTTGAATTTTCACGTTTTTTGAATTTATTTTGTCATGTTACTGTTTTTTTTAATTTTAACCTCAAATATAAATGATAGTGATTCTAGGAGGTCCATTTTTCAATCCAATGATCGATTTAGGGTTTTGATTGCAACGATACCACCCATAGTTTTCATAAAATTGTATTTTCAGCCCCCCTAGAAAATGGGTGATACTGTGTTTTCTCTTTTATGCGCCCAAATATCATAACTTTTGTCTTTTATGGTTTAATATATGGTTTTGTTATGAATAATATCATAATTTTTTTTTTTTTTTTACATGAAAAAAATGGTCAAGCAATTTCTTGAATAATTTGTGTTTAACTAAGTGTTATTTTTATATAGTGTTACAAAGATATTTAATGAATACAATTTTAAATTATGATACAATGATATAATAATGCCATTTTTTGAAAAAGTGTGTTACTGGTAGCATTACTTTTCAATTCGGGCCTTGATTTTAAGGTTTTTGTAAACAACAATAAGGACTGTTTTGGTCCATGTCTATATTTTTAACAAAAAATAAAACTTTTTGATTTTGGGTTGTTTTTTGGTGTTTTTAATGCAAAAATATGGGTTTTTATGGCTAGAGTTCTCGTTTTGAGTATAAAGTTCTCGTCAAGTTGTATAACGTGTTGGTGTCAACTGTTGTGGGAAAAGTAGCCACAGAGGTTAGTAGTATTCCCACTTATTGGGGAAATCCTTAAGGTTGCAGCTAGGACCCTGTTAGGATATTCCTATACTCCATCCTAGTCCTACCAGCATTTTCATTATTTGCATTTTCAGTCTTGCATGTAGCATGCATTCTGCATGCATCCCAGTCATCAGTCCCAGCAACTAGCCTCAGTTAGATAGCCCCCAAGAGCTTCTTACTGATAAGTTTTAGCCCTCCTAGTGCTTAGTGTACCCTTCTTCCTTGATTTTAGAAAGCCATTCGTCCTCTCTCACCTACCACTCAGTTGCACTTCAATTATCTTTAGTTCTTTCCTTGATTTAAGGAAAGACTGACTCTCAACTGACTGTATCACTCCGATGGACCTCCAGTGAGACTAGAATGCCCATTCTGACTCCAGTTAGCTCCTCATGCACCTTCCACTGAACCTCCTTCTTTTAGTTAGTGCCAGTTACACTCAGTTACATGTACCACACTCAGTTAGACTCAGTTTGACTGATGATTGACAGTTACTTGGGCATTGATGACTCCACTGATGATGATGAAGACTTCTAGTTGTGCTCCGATGACACTGCAGCGATCTTTTGATCTCTCCATTAAGGCTAATTCGAATTGCCACCTTGGCATTTGAATCCTCATGCATTGTATTATTTATTTGTCCATTTGTGATTAATGAATTAGTGTGTGTGAAGTTATTTTGCTTCTATCCGAGTTCTACTGTATTATTCTGTTGTTCATTTTACTGCATTGACCACTCTTAATCTTATTCCTAAATTCTTTCATTGTGAGGTATACATCAGCTCTTAGATATACTGTGAGGATTTTCACAAACCCAGTATTATAGATTGAGTGTTAGAATCCATACATCAAATGGAAAAGAAAACTCTAAGAAAGAAATGAAATAAATAAAATAAAATAAAATGGACAAGTGCTAAGCAAAACAAAATAACAAGAGTATGCCAAACCAAATTTTGATTTTCCAATAGTCCAGCTAAATACAATAGTGTCACAGAGGAGGTGAGGGATTCAAAGGGAAGCCAACAATATCCCTTAGGGAGGTCCTTTTTGTTCACACAATTGCAAGATAACTAACATAGAATCATGGAGAAACTCATGTTTCCTAGAGTAAGAGAGAAAGGGAGCTTTTCATGCTAACTTGAGGTAAGAACTGGATTGAAAGGTGAGCTCTCAATGCAATTCTTGCAGCATAACTTTGCTCTTAAATTTTTCCTATAAAATGAATTCCCACGGCTTCCTTTTATAGGCCAAATGGAGGCCAAGAAACATCTAGATCCCAATGTGAACACCCTTGCTAGTGCACTAGTTCTCTAAGTACATTACGGGGGCTATTGAATACTCCCAAGCATGTGAGGAGTCTAGTTCAAATTTTGGATCTAAGGGATCTATTATGAGCCTTGAATGCACCACAAAAATTTAGTGGTCCCACCACTTTTATAGTTGTGTGAATTTCGAAGGAAAATTCATGCTGGGTCGCGTAGGTCCCAGAACAAGGGGTCACGCTATGGCGCAGGTGTCCAGTGCAAATAGTCGTGCTATTGTCCAAAATGATTGATTTTTTCATCTTGGGGATCAATTTATTTTGTGGATCTTATGAGGATGTCTTTGTTGAGCTGCATGTTGCATGTCTATGACATATTTATGCAAGATTATCCAAAATGTCGCATGTGTGCAAAATTTAAGCATAAATAGATGGCCCTTGATGTATGAGGCTTGGAAGGTACTATATGGCCAAAATGCATCATCGTTTCTTTCTCTCCATGTTCTAGTAATTTATCAAGCATTTGTGGATAAAAATACTTGTCCATGGGGGAAGGTTGTTGGTGATGATCGTTGAAGTGGTAATGAATGATGGTGTTTTATACAAACGAGACAAGCATCCCTATGCTCATGAAAAAATTTCAAAATAGATTACAATAAGATCAGGGGATCGAGGGGTCGTCTCTTGATACTGTTGCTACAAGGAGGAAGGTGGCTTCGATATTTGTATGAGTAAATGAGTCCTGGAAAGGAGTGATGTTACTAATGTGGAAGAAGTGGAATTATTGATGATGACGAACATCCCACTGGGGTGAGGGACCTAAATAATGATGAAGTTTACAGATGAGTAACTTCAGTATATTAGATGTGCTACTGACATGAATCATAAATGTGGATGATTCTACCATCAGAATGTATGACTCCCCCTGATACGATAGACCGATTGGCATCAATCATAGAGCATATTACTAAGTCAAGGAGCATTGATGACTCTCCCTACTTCATTCGAGGTGATCCCTTATATTGATGAGAAGGGACCCCAAGGTACAATTGTAACTACTACAGTTCTCAGAATGAGGTGATTTGGTGTCGATGAGAGCATGAATAAACTGATAAGATGAGGGTATTATCTAAAGAAACAAGATCATTTTGTAACCAATTGGGACACTGATAGACTTGAGACAACATGCATTGATAAGCGTGGTGCTCATGACTTCCCTTGGTCAATGTAAACTAGGTGAGTTGTTGACGGTAGCATTCTTCAACTGGTGATACAGGTTGTAACAGAGGGAAACATATTGCATATGAAGGTTGTGATCATGGACACAATATTGATGGAGTAAGGTATCTAGATGATGAAACTGACAATGCTAGTGTTAGGTGGACTTAATTAAATCAATCAAGGGGACTAGGGAGTGCTTCCAAAATAATAATGTAATGGGGGTTCCCGTGGTTTTGAGTGATTGGGGAACTGTTTGTACAAACATAATATAGATGTGGTTCCCATGGTTTTGAGTGGGTTGGGGAACCAAAGAATGATATGGGAAGGTTTCCCATGGTTTTGAGTGATTTAGGGAATCATTTTGATGATGATGTAATGGTTTTGTGCAAAGGAAAAGATGGGTGCATTGCGAATAAATGTCATGCAGAATGTTCCTGTGGGAATGGTTGTATGAGATTAGTTTCTTCAGAGGTTGGGGACCCATTGTGGTCTTGTCAAGGGTTGATGATACGAAGAGGAACACAAATGGTATAATTCTAATGGAGGGGATGAGAGGTTGTTTATGAATCATAATTGTAACATGTGCCGAGAACTTGAGGAATGAGCTGAGTAGAATGCAAAGTGATGATATGTGGTTTCAGCTTGATAGACTTGGTGAGTTATCAAATTCCACAGACTTGGGGGATTTTGACATCATGGGTTCCAAAGTATGAATGGGTTGTAATGGTGCACACACCCATGGTGGAACACGCTCTTCTTGGTAATGATATTGATGGTGTTCCATACCAAGAATTAGGACCTTATGGTTATTAGCGGGATTATTCGACAAATGCAATGTAAATAGAGGGAATACTTTGCATGTATGCAAGGTAAAGATGATCTACATGTGATGAGTTCTATGCACCATTGTTGTATGACGTAGAAACTTTGTTTTGATGAAAATCCTACATACATGAATCCAATACCCAAGCATAATAATGATTGTGACAAGAGTATTGACAATGCATAAAATATTGACAAGAAACATAGCATACCTGTAGGGAGACCAAAAATTAGGTGCTAGATGGAGTTTCATTGTCAAGTCCCCTCCCATCAGACCGAGCCAGGGAGAGAACATGGCCCTAAAACTGGGCATGTAGCCCCATGTGAATTAAGTAAACTCATTGATAATGAAAAGTACATATATATATATGCATATTGTAAGAAACACAGTGGAATTAAAATCATCTACATATCTAACATACATTCAAGATATTCATGGTAAACATCAAATAGATACATTGTAGAGTTAACACAAGAGAGTACTTATCTCAAAACAAAGTAGTCCCGAGAAATTGGCTATGCAATTGCAACGTTCCACCCAACCATAGGCCAATTTTTCTCATCAATCTCTCAGCACAACTGCCACCCCCGAGCTGGGCATGATTTCTACAAGGAAAAGGGAATAGCACACTCACACATAGCCAAAATACACCAAAATCAGCCAAGCCAATCCACAGTTGGGTTTATCAGGCTGCTAAGGAAAAGGGGAGGGAATGAATTGCTAAGCTAGTGAGCTCAAACACAGAGCCATGGATACCTCTACAAGATCTATCTAGCTTTGCACCCAAAATGCCTACACACCCCACTCAAGGAAGTATTCCCTTCACCAATACATAGTCCCTCAAGCCATACCTTCCATTCTAGTGTTGTTCAAGGTGTGCATAGAAGAGTAGCCAACCCTTTTGATCTTTCTGAGAGGTTACTCCCCTCACTAGGTTTATCAAGCCAATTCTGGTCTACTTCCAGTCCTAATTTCTTGCTCATAATTTCAAACCAAAACAGGGATGCACATAACAGCAAAATCACAAGTGCTGGGCATGAAGGGAAACTTTTTTACAGTGGGATGTCCAAAATGGGGTTTCCATTAGCTTCAGAAAAACATGGGCAACCAAAAATGAATTGGTAGATGGGGAATTCAGCCATGGGAGAGAAAATCGATTTCAGAAAACGTTTGTGTGTATTCAAGGGATAGAAACGGCCTCCATAAACCCCCAAATCGTGACTTCCTTCCTCCCAACCACTATGTAATACAAAAATGAGTTCCCAGCCATGGAAAATGCAGGAATAAGATGGAAAACGTGAAGGAGGAAGCTCCAGCTAGCTCAGACTGCGTGAGAGAGCAAAGGCCATGGGTGAAGAATGGCTTTGGGCACAATTTCATGGGTGTTTTCTTGCCCAAGAAGCAAAAATACGATTTCCCAGGTTGATGGCTTGCCTATACACAAAATTGGTTGCCATACCTCTCCATTCTCAAGGCATTAACTACCTCAACCAACTCTTGGAAGAATTAAATGATTGGGTGCATAAGTCAAAATGGGTAGTTGAGGGTTTATGGGTTTTCTCATTGACACATGGATTGACTCTATTGGCTCAAGGGTTTGAATATTTTCCCTCCCTATTCCTTGTGAAATCATACCCCCATCTCTTGTTGCAATGCATAGCTAGTTGTGGGTATTTCATTAAAATTCGTATTTACGTGATGTCTTAATTTCCATTGTGCCTATCTATCACAAGAACCATATGCACCGATTTTTAATTGCCAATACATAAAACGATAAATCGATGGCGGGGCCTTGGCCTTGAGCTCCTCACCATGATTTAATAACGATATTTACATCATTTACAATTTTAATGCAATAGAATCAAAATAGGGATACTACATTTATGGGAAATTGAACATATATTACCATGTTGAATATCTCACGATGTTGATCATGGTGGTGTTGACGGTTCGTCAAACAAAGCTACATTTTGTTTGTACAGGGCATTTGAAAATTGGGCCATTTATCTAAACATAGGAGTGGGGATTGCTTTTTCTAAATCATTTGTACCATTTGTCGTGTTGATGCCCTAGATATGTTTTCATTGTTTCTAGGAGATTCAACCGGTGGATTTCAGTTATACGAGTTCTAGGTAATCCTTTGTCCCTTTCTCGTCATTTCTGTCTATTTAGTTTTTGTTTGGGGTGTTATTTGGCATGTACAATCGCCCATAAGATTTTTCGATCACCGACCACATGGGTGTGGAGGGAATACCCATGTTGCACCACACTAGGTTCCATTGATAATGACGTGCCACGTGGGATGTTTTCTAATTGGCTGCGCATCAAGTTCGTGTGATTGTTTGTTGAATAGTCATGCGGGTGCGCAACTATCCTGATTAGCTCTCGCGCAATGATACCATGTGATTATACGAGGTACGATTGTGATTCACATGGTTGAGTCAATTGGTTTTCTGCGCAATTATCACACACAAGAATGTGTGGGTAGGTTTGTGTGAGTCGCACAACTTTTTGAAGGGAATGTCATGCTTATTTTATCAATTTTTTGGCCTTTTGATGCTAAGGAATGATTATATGTTTGGTCTTTGTGATTGCAGGTTCCCCTAGTTTGCGATGATGGTGTTGATTGAGTGGCGTGAGTGCCACTCACTAAGGTCATTATATGAGATCATGTGGTCCCAAGCTTTCCTGCCCATGCAAAATATTATCACATGGTTCCAAAACTTAATCCCTTTGTGATTTGTCACATATTTTGAACTTTAGAATTTTAAATATATTAGGACTATGAGAACAAGCACTTGCAATGCTTCTCCTTGAACCCACATCAAAAATATCAATTAAAACAATAATATGGTAAGTACTTTGTACCTTTCCGAGGCAACATGACTAAGAGTTGTGAAACCATTTATCATTACATACATATCAAAATTTCAAATTGACAAATGCAAACCCCCAATATTTGCAAATTCAAGGCTACCTTAAGCTTTTCAAAGATGAAAGGAGGGGGCCCAATTCCAATGAGACTTGGGGAATTGTTGGGCTCAACAAACTATAATAGATAAGTAATCTAGTTTATATTATTTTTTTTTGTTGCTAATGCTTGTGGGTATTGTTATTTATAAGAATCATGCGTTTATTGAGAAATATACATGTCTTTAAATTAGCATATACTTATGTGTGGTTACTTATATGAGTATTTGAGGTTTTTATAACCATATTTGTAATATAGAGGGCATATTTATACCTTTCTTTTGTAAATTAATCTTCAACTATGTACAATGATGGATGTAATGAGCTTTGTGAGTATCTTCAAAGAAGCCAAAACATGGATGTAATGTAATTAGTTTATATGGAAAATCATTGTGTATGCAAGCTATTGTGTAATTGTCATGTATAAGTTGGTATCATTCAATGTATGAGCATAAATTATGTTTTATATGTTAAAATGGCTCAAAAATTTCATGGGTAATGGATGAATTTGTCACGGGAAATGCTAATTCCACAACTATATTGATAAATACTTATGAATTCCATGGAAGAATGTTGATTACAACTTAATTAGGTGATTGGTTATGTTACAAAGTGGTATCATAGCTATTGGTTATAGAATTGGGGTTGTATGGGCAAGAAATAGACTATACACAAAGAAATTACATTATGCATATAAAGTTTTTGATAAAATTCCAATGAGAATAATTAGGGAGAACATTGTTTAAAGCCTGCAAATTCTGAATTGACATTGGATTATTGTTGGTACAATTGGATAGGTTATGGAAATGTAATTGAAATAATTTCCAAAATTTCAAAGTTTGGCTCTATGACAATTTGAGGAAATGTAGTTTCCAAGTTATGTGTTTGATGAAATGGCATTGTGGATGAAGAATTGTATAAGGATATAGCTGGGAAATTCATGGCTTGAAACACCAAAATAGTGTTTGTTTCCCAAGAATAGGACCTAGCATGAGATCATTGTTGATAACATTCATATGATTAAATAAAGTTCATTTCTATGAAATATTGGGAAAAGTTTGAAATCAAGAGAAATGCCAATTTCTGTGATGAAAGAATCTTGAACTTGCCAACAATAGAGTTGAAAATTTGTTTGGATATAAATATAACTTGCTAGAGGATGCATCAGTAAGTATATGGAAAAAATCCAAAGTGGTATGGCCATCAATTGTTAATTCCACTAATAGAAAAGATTAGATTGGGAAATATTGATCAATGGTTCAAATTTCATTGTGGGATTCTAACTCATCGGGATTTTAAGATTGTGGAAATGTCATGAATGGATGAGATCTAATCAGTAAAATCTGCTAATGATCTGGATCTCATTAGAAGTAAATAAGGTTTCATAGAATATGAGAAAAGGAAATACCACGATTGTCTGATATCTAATCAGTGAAAATCGTAAATGGGCCAGCTCTCATCACAATGAAATAAAATTTTAGCAAAAATGAGAAAGAAAATTCCATAAATGGTTAGGATTTTATCAGGGAAGTAGATCAACGATGGATATTTGTTCGGCTAAAACAGGGTATTTCATATAGGTTTAACACCTTAATCAATTGCTCACACAAATAGATCCCAAATCAACACACCAATGTTTTTACGTGGTTAAAACCATTAGAGATGGAAATCATCAATGACCCTAGCCAAACAACTACTTGAGGCAATATATTAAGGAAAATGAAAAATAATTTACATATGAGTTTCTCACAAATGATCATAAGCTTATGAACCTCCATGCTCTTTAAATAGATATCTTGGACCAATCGCGTGTCAATCCACAAATCAATGTAGCCATTAAGGTTGAGTAGAATATTAACCATAAGATAACTTTATGTATAGAACATATCGTGACTATTGGATCACAAAAGAACTAATGCATACTAAAGAAACACACTTTACCTAAAGACACATCAGACCAAGTTGATCTTAACTAACTGCTACATGTTTAAATATACTAACATCTCCCTTTAAGAACAACTTGGGATGGTATTGAAGGATTTACAAAGGTGACAAAATAGGACAATTAGGGAGGCATTAGAGCCTACCCCACCTTAATGACAAATTCCCGAACTCCTAAAATAGATCAAAGTTTAGAAAACTTCACTTTTGTAAGAGACTTTGTGAAGATGTCTACAACTTGATCATTTATAGGGAAAAAGATCACTTTGAGATTGTGATCTTAAATAATATTTATTATGAAGTGCATTTGTAGCTCAATGTGTTTATTGCATTGATGTTGAAATATATATTTGGTAAGCTTGATAGTATTCTAATTATCACACCAAAGGGTAGTTAGATTCTACTACTGGAATCCAAACTCTAAAAGGATTTGTCAAATCCACGTGGATTATTGACTTGCATTAAATTTGGCTTGATACTCTACTTCTATTGAATAAAGTTCAAGAGGTTGTTGTTTCTGACAATCCCAAGTGACAGGTCTAGAACCAAGACTAGAAACATAAACTGAAGTAGACTTTTGATCATTAGGGTTGCCAACCCAATCTAAATTAGTGAAACCAACCAATAAATGATTCCTCCTTGGACTATAATGAATCAAAAACTAAATTGTACCTTGAATATACTGAAGTATCATTTTTGTTGCTTTCCAATGACTTTCATGGGGAGTTTGTATATATCGAGTAAGAATACCAACAACAAAGGTAATATCAATATGGGTATGAGTCAAGTACAAAAGGCTACCAACTAAATTATGGTACAAGGTGGCATCTACCTTGAGTGTAGTTCTTGTGGCTACAAGTTTGACTCTAGACGAGAAGGGAGATGGGTTTGGTTTACAATCTTGTTGAAGGAAAAATGACACAAGGGTGAGTGCTCAATATTACCTCTTTGGAGATTAATCCTTTGAGGTTGTCAAAGAGGATCATTATTATAGTAAAAAAGCAAATGTGAATGACCCCAAATTGGTCCTATAAGCCAGTCTTGTTAGTGAAATAAATAAAAATGAAATAAAAACTTAATATAACTTGAAATAAAGAAAAGGGGGGTGAGAAGAAGCAAACCACAACAAAGAGCCAATGCAAGAACCAATTTAGATTGCTCAATGGTCAAGCTTGTTAGATGAAGTGTCACATAGGAGGTGTGGGCTTCAAATGGAAGCCAACAATCTCCCTTAGGGGGGATCCTTTTTGTCCACACTAAATGCTAAATAACTTAAGGGAACGATGGGAGAAACACTTTCCCCTTAGAGGAAGGTGGAAAGAGAGCTTGAAGAATTCCTAGTATGGGAAGAGGTGGAAGAAGTTTCAACACAATTCCAGCAGCATAACCTTGCTCTATTTTCTCCTTTTTAGATGCATACCCATGGCTTCCTTTTATAGGCCAAGAAGTGGCCAAGAAACAACTATATCTAAATGTGGACTCATTAACTCCATGATTTGGCTCCAAAGTACACAAAGGGGGCCCATTCAATTAACCCAAGTACATGAGGATCCAAATTTGAATTCTTAGAGGTGATGGAACCTTGATGAGCCTTCAATGCCCCATGGGTATTTTTTGTCCCGTCATTTTGACAGTCGCACAGATTTCAAAGGAAAATATGTGCTAGTATAGTGCATGCACAGAGCTGATAATACCCGATGTAGCACGATCTATCTCTAGAGTAACGACGCTACCTTTGTTTTTTACTGTTTTTGGCATGTTTGAACTCATACTACTTTATGTAATTGATGAGGATGTCCTCGGTGGGCTGCATGCTATATGTTGATGATGTCTTACTGCAAGATTAGCCAAAATGTCACATGTGTGTAAAATTTAGGCGTTAGCAAATTCCCCCTGATGTATGAGGTCCAGAAGGTACTGTAGAGTCGATAATGCATCATCATTCCTTTTGTGTTTTCACATGTTCTCATAAATTCTTAAGCGAGTATGGATGGAAGGTTGCCTTGGGGAAATATTGTTGGTGACAACCGGTGAAGTTGTAACAAAGAATAGTGTTTTATACAAACAATGTGGGAACACCCATTCTCGTGAAATCTGTTAAGATGACTGCAATAAGAGGAGACCGAGGGGTCAACTCAAAATATTGTTGGTACATGGATGTAGGTGGATTAAATCCATGTAAGGGTGACTCAACCTAGAAATGTTTTTACAGGTGTCGATGAAGCGGAATTATTGATGACCATGATAATCCCAAGGGGGTGGGGCACCGGAATACCAATGAGGTTTCTAGATATAGGACCTCATTGTAATGTTACTACCATGATATGTAAATGTAAACAATGCTACCTCTGAAATCATGACTCTCCCTGATGTGGTAGATGTGTTGACGTCAAGCATATGAGAGACCAGTAAGTTAGGGATCACTGATGAATCTCCCTAGCTAGTTCGAGGTGATCCCTTCTATTGAGTGAAAGGGAGCCCAAGGTACAACTGCAACCACTACAACTCTTAGAATCTGAGGATTTAGTGTCGATGAGACATGAAGTATATGATAAGATGAGGGTCTTATCCTAAGAACCAAGATAATTCTCTAACCAATTGTAAGACTAACAAACTTGACACAAGACTAGATGGTAAGCGTAGGGCTCATAAATTCCTTTGTTCAATGTCAACTTGGGTAGTAATTGACGATAACATTCTTCAACTAAAGGTACAGAGTGTAATGGAGGGAGACAAACTACAAATAAAGGGCTTTGATGGAGACACGACGCTAAGGGTGATGGTGACTTAAAAAATCATAATGATGGGCATAGGGAGACTCGACGACATCTATCAAAGGAGACCATGCATTGCTTCCAAAATAATAGTGATGTTCCCATGGTTGTGAGTGGATTGGGGAACCATGTGTACATAAAGAACAATTGGTGGGGTCCCCTTGGTTTTGAGGGTATCATAGGACCAATTTGATGATGGGTGGGATTCCCACGGTTTTTGGTGAAACAGGGAATCAATTTGATGATGGGTAAAGTTCCCACATTTTTGAGTGGGTTGGGGAACCTTTTCCATTATGGTGAGAGGGTTGTTTTGTAAAAATGTGAAGATGGGTGCCCCATGAATTAATGCCATGTAGATTGTTCCTACAGGAAGAACTGGATAGAATTGGTTGTTGTAGAGGGCGGGGGCCCCATTGGTGTCTTGGAAGAGGTGACGATACGAGGAATATTATTGATGGTAGATTGCTCATGGAGGTATGAGTGGTTAACTGTGAGTCTTGATCGTAACATGTGTCGAGGAATTTGATGGCATCGACTGCTGAAGGTGGGGGATTAAATGCGCAACTATAAAATGATGAACTATGGGTTGATATTTTCAAAGTGAATCAAATTCCTCGAACTAGTGGGGGATCGACATCATGGGTGTCAAATTATGACTAGGATGCAATGGTGAGCACACCCATGTGGGTAAGTATTCTATCCACAACAATGATTTTGATAGCACCTCATTCATGGGAGTTAGGACCCTATGGTTATCATCGGGAATATCCGGAAGATGAAAATGCGAACAGAGGGAAAGTGTTTCCTATATGCTAGTTTAAGAATGATACATGTGATAGAAGTCCGACGTCATTAGTGAGGGATGGAGTCATATTCTTATAATGTAAAAACAAGAGGTTGGAGGCTCTTGGTCATTATCCTTCACACATAGCGCAAATACCTAAGTGTAATAAAGAACATGACAAAGGTATTGATGATGCAAAAAATAATAACCAAAACATAGCACACCTGTAGAGTGCATGCAAAAATGAGTGTTGGATGAAGGTTCTCATATGGAAGTGTAGGTAGAGCCATTGTGAAGGGATTGAAATGTTGATTCTAGTGGTTCGAACAATTCATCAAATGGAGCTACAGTTTGGTTGTATCACAAGTCGAAAGATTGGTCAAAACGCTATAAAAGGGGTGGGGCCCATTTTTCGAGGTCATTTCTACTTTTTCATATTTTAGTGATCCAGAGATGTTGGTGTTTATTTCGGGTGATTTGATCATCTAATTTTTGAGTTGTGAGAACCAGGTAATCCTAAAACTTATCCTAGTCATTTTGGACATCGTAATTTTTAGGGTTTTTGGTTCCTAGGGTCGTACGGCTCTTTTTATGGTCTAAACGGGGACTACACATGAATTTAGGTTTTCTCCCGCTCTCGTAGGGGAAAACCCATTATCGCACACTACCTACTGTGCAGGATTTGATGCCTCAGCCACATGTTAGATCAACGTGATTGTCCGTTGGATAGTCACACTAACAGTGTGACTGAAATGAATAAGGCAAGCATGACTATGGTTGCACGGGGGATCAACATACATTCGCGTTAAGTGCGGCTTAGAATTATGGATTCCGCACTACAAGCGCAAGTTTTTCAAAAAAAAAAAAAAAAAAAAATCATGTTAGATGATGTTTAAGGATCACTTGGAATTTTGGATGCGAAGGATAACCTTGATGTAATCTTGTTGGTGTGTGCAGGTGCTTGTGAGTGACTGAGAGGGAACACATCGTCGAGTGGTGATAGCGCCACTATGACTATCTGGTGACCTAGGTGACCAGGTATTTAATGGCCACATAAACACTTCCAGATGTGGGGCTATTGAATTTCTTCAAGTTCCCCTTGCTCCGGTCCACAGACTTTCTACTACAGAGGATCATTTTTATGTGGGACCCCGACAAGGGGGTCTTTCTAGTGGGAGATCAGGATCTCTGCATTATGAACTAAGATATCTACTTTTCGATTAGTCTGTCTCCTTGGGGGATTGTTGGGTGGACCATCCTTGGATAGGGGCAGATCAAAGTGTCATGGGACTAGTATACCATTATTTTGGAGTAGATGCACTAGTGGAAAGCTCAGGGTAGATCCTAGTTAGCCATATTCAAATTCAGGTTGTCCAAGCAGTGGTGAATTCCATTCTTCAAGTGTTTGGGGTAGGATCCTCACACAGGATTACAGGAGGTTAGCTAGGATTGGTGGGGAGGGTGCTAACAAGGCACTGCGTTGCATGGGGGCCTATTTTGATGAGGGGACTGACGACACATTTGACGGATGCCTGGTGTGGTACAGGCGAGAGGACCTTTTGACATGGGAGTGTGCTGTGCTCGTATTTTTTCAAGTGTTTTATGTGCTTGAGATCACAGGTGGTGGTACTGGAAAGGGGGCCCCAAGAGCCCCTTATGATGTACTAGGGGTGAGTGATTCCCTAGGATGGTGGAGGGGAGATCAGTCATGTATTCACTGTCCATTACTTGGATGTGTGGGAGCAGCACATCGATCCCATGGAGAAGTATCCCTGGAGTGGCATGGACTACCAGGGGGACCTAAAGTGACCAATACCGAGTCACGAGTGGTATCTTATAGGTATGACATGTTGTTACATATTTATGTTTTTATCGAGCCTTTTTGTTGCACATAGATTTGATTTATGCACATATTTATCATTTATATTGGATACTGACTATGGGTTCTTCTCTATGATGTAGATGTTGGTCTGGTAAGACCCCCATGGTTTGTAGGATGATGTCGCATGCGTGACAAGGTGGTGGTACCTGTAGGAGGTGTTGGTGTCATTTTTCGTGCAGCGAGTAGAGATGTAGTTGGGGAACTCCTGTCGGGGGAGTATCCTTGCACTCCTGCCAGGTGAGTATCCTTAGAGGACCATGCAGTGACGATCCTCTCCGACTTGGAGAGACGGTTTGGATCTATGACATAGTACATTGATGATGAGCGACTATCCAAGATCGAGGGTGATGATATGGTTCACACTCTGCATCTACCAACGTAGTTAGGGGTTGGGTGGCATCGAGTGACATGGCGATTGGACATAGTGTTCCACCGAGTTTGTGTGGCGTGGGGAGGACCGGTACTTACCCCTAGGGACTAGCCGAGGGAGGATGAAGGAGGGGAAGAGATAGGTCCAAAGGCAGTGCGGTCATTAGCGATCCAGGGTCCAAACCAACCAGGGCCATCGAGTTAGATACGAGTACTTAGTCACTCTGTATTTTGTATAGGGTGTTGAGCCCCATTTTGTATTTTTTGTATAGATGGAGCCTCTGGGAGGCCGATTTTCGATGTACCCCCATAAGGAAACTGATTATATTTGTATATGAACCCTCAAGGCCACATTTTGTACATGACATACATTATTTTTTGAGTGACACACACACACACCATTGTGGCAACACATGGATGATCTCTTTTATGTATGTGATGCATGGAGGTGATGTATGTGATGATGATTTTTATATGTATATTTAATGTTCACTATGTGTAGTTGTAGGTACTTGCACATGATTTGTATGATGAACAACATGCACATATATACATGCTTTGTTTGTGTATGCAGGGTTAGACAAATGGTTGATGTATCATATGCTTGTCCAACACCTCGTTTGCGACATGGTCAGCAAATGTAATACCCCAAATTTTGGACTTGTAACCCTTTTTATACTTTGTTAAGTATTATTTCATTATACTTATGTGACATTAGAAATTTAGAGAAGTTAATTTCTGATGACTATGTGGACCAGCACATTAAAGAGATGGGAGTCACGGTTCCTATGGGTTTGGAGGAAAAATACAAAATAAAATAATAATGAGAAAATTATTATTAAGACACTTGTAAAAACCCTAAATAAGAGTTTTGAGGAATAATTAAATTAAAGAAATAAAAATTAAGAGAAACAAAAAAAGGAGAACAAGAAAGAAAGAAGGCATCATTACTCATTTCATTATGAACACAAAAAAAACAAGAGAGAAAGGGATACTGAAAAGAAGAAGAGATACAAGAGAACTGATTAACCGAAACTAATCAAGAAAGTGAAAGGGGGCATTTTGGAGCACAAAATGAACCAGAAAAAAGAAAACAATAACAGCTAGGTATGGACTTGGAACACAAGCAGTGTTCAGGTAGGAGCACTACCACAAGTTGCAGGAGCACTGAAAATAACTTGTAGAGGTTGTGTTTGGTTGTTTTCTTAAGTGCGGAGACTTAAAAGTCCCCGGAACATCCTGGAACTCAGGAGTATTGGGTTGGATGTTGGGTTGTCTGCTACAAAAGAAACTTCGTAATAACTTGGGAAAACAAGTTAAGAATAATTAAAAGGCTCTGACCTAGAGGAACTGTGAACTCATCTCAGGGGTTACCAAGAGAGCAAGGAGGACTTGCTGATCTAAGGCTAGGAGGTCTGTGTCTATGTTCCACTGGTCATCATAAAATACAGATAAGTGTTATGTTATTTGTATTTAAATAATTTTTATTACCGAATGTCAACAAAAGGGTTTTGTTATAATTATTGGATTTGTTGACGGAAAGATTTGTATTTCGAAATATGAACAAAAATTATTTTATAGCCGTTAAAACCCTGTATATATATTATGTGTGGATTATTTTATTTCATAAAGATTGTGAGAATAGAGTAGGGTTCTATTTAAGGACAATAAAGATTTTGTGAAATATTTAAAGATAAAGTTGTATGTGTTTTTTATGCATTATGAAAAATAAATACATATAAATTATTTGTATATATTGTTCTGAGATAAGAATGTACAAGGAATCTATTTATTTCTAACTTTTAATGTTATACAAATACAATAAATGGAGTATATATATAAATTAAATCTTTATGCTTGACAGAATTTCTTTATTTCCATTTATTTTCACGCCATTCGTTTCGGCATAGAAGTATGAACTCCATAGTCCAAGTTTCGACTATTTGATAGAAATAAAAATCACTATATAAAGGATAATACAAGTTCTAATGCATTATTTATCTTTAGATGAACTCTGTAAATAAAATACAAGCTAGGGTTTAAGAAATCATTACACAAACGATAAAACGAGTGTTAATGTATTATGTTTTCAATAAAGGAACTCTGTAAACAAACACCAGTTAGGGTTTGACACCCACTGGCTACAAATACAAAGCAAAACGAAATACGTTTCATCAAAAGATCTAAAACCCTGTATGTTAATTTTGGGTAGAAATATTTGAAACGGAGTTCAAAGAAGAAGCGCAATGTAAACGCTGAATCGAAGCCATATGCTGTATGATAATCACATTATACAAATAATTACAAACCCAGGCCGTAGAGACCTTTTAAAATTTGTGACACATTTTTATAGAAAACAAGGCCGGTGGCCATATGGAATGAATCGCAGATAGTAAAGGAAAAACCCTAACTATTGAAAGAACTCTGTTAAAGTCGATCAACCATAACCCGAATCGACAGGGTAGGTTTGCCCGAGTTTCTGGTGTCGTTGCATTACCTGGCATGTTTAGAAGATCCTAAACTTTCGCTTGTTGACAACCCATTCATGACATGTTTTACCTTTTCCTTGTTTTCGCTTCATCTCCACATGAATACGAGATAGAATTTAAACGTTGCAGAGGTGTTAATCAAAATAAATCAAAGTGCTGGAAGTTAAAACACTGTAACATTGTGAATGATTATTTTTACCTCTGCGCGGTTGGAAAAGACCACTGAATTTCTCCAGTACAAATGCTAACACCCAGACAGGAAACAGACTTCATACCTTTGAACTGAACATAAGCGTTCTGCGTAGAGCAGGAATGATCTGTGTAGAAGCTCATAGCTTAACAATGATAAGTCCCGAGAGGACTAAACCTTTCCATACTGTATCCACCGGTTTGGGCAGTGGATCTACCTCTGAACCTGGTTGTTATGTGTTTAATGTAACCTGAGCATGGTAGATGGCACAAAGGCCATCGACACCAAACTCCAGATATCAACGGTGTAGATTAACACATAAGATCCCAGTGGAGAGCCACGGATTGTAATAAACGGTTGTATGCCTGAGAATTAATCATCACTTTGTGGTACTTGGTACAATTCCTATAGTAGATTAACTTTGGAGTTGCGTGCATTTATGGTTAATAAATATGATTACGAATTAATACTTTTACCTATAGTATATTAACGCAGGGAAACTTTAATTCATTGTGTAGAGTCCATCGAAAGTATAAATGCGTGTTTCATTGAAATCCGAGTACTGCCTTGAACCCGTGGCAAACCTGCCAGGGTAGCGTTCCTACAAATTCGTGGTTAACAAATACGTATATGTGGATTGTCAGGGTGGCATCACAAACATACACTAGTTATTTTTTTTTCATAAGAAAATATAGCTTACTATTAATAACTTGAAATAGTAAATGAAACCAGTACATCATGACCACAGCAAACATGTATGAGTGTGAAACATATCACACCAACATCCACAAGCATACACTAGTTATTTTTTTTTCATACAAGCAGTGTAACCGGCGCCCAATGGTGGGTGAGGGCGCCGAATCGAGCCGGGTCTTGGGGTCGAACCTGAAAGCATACACTAGTTATATATGTATGTGTGTGTGAATGTAATGTATTGTAATGCATTCGTAATTCGTAATTATAATACATTGTAATGTATTTCGCATATGTTACATGGTCACAAAAATAATAATGTTCTACGAAGAGTCTTTCGGGACTTGTTTAATACTTTAAAATGGGTTCGTAAACCCTTCTTTAAAAGAAAATATTCCACGTGAATGTAAAATTTTAATTAAGGATTTTTTAAAATTACAATTAGCATTTTTATGCTTAATTGTTTACAAGTTATGTAAATTTATAAATTACATATAATTTGTAAACTATTAGAAAATACAAGTCTATAGATATTAATGTACAATAATTCTATTATGTTAAGAAGCTATATTTGTTTATGGTGAATTTAAAAAAAAATGTGTGTGTAGAAGAGACGTTACAGCAAATGTATTGGTTTTCTTAGGGACATGCATGAATGCGATGGATTCAAGCTATCATATTAGGAGGCGCACTCGTAGGAATTTATGAAAGAGGAGCATGTTGAGGATACATAATAAATTATTGAATTGGGAGACAACTAATTGGGAATCTAGGTGTACATGTATATGGTGCATGCCAAAATGGATGGCATCACTTAAAATCCCAATGATTGTGTTGTATTCTGCTTGGTTGTTTGTCAGTGCCCCCAGGAAAACTCCTCTAGTGTGATAGAAAGTTTGGGAGGGGGTATAAATAGCCCAAGCGGCTGACTCTAGATTCTTTGACCACCGACTTGTGCCATCTACGAAGCCAACACAACTATCTAAGCGAGAGACCATCTGCATTCGACAAACAAAGGATGGTCTTATTCTCAATCGAAGGGATAAAAAAATTGAAGAATAAAGTGATACATTGTTCATTTTAGTGTGTGAATAGGAAATGTAGAGGGTAAAAGACAGTTTCACCCTTTTATTGGCAGGGACCTCTTAAGGTTGGAGCCTCGAGTGATATCTAGGTGGTAGTATGCTCTTAAGGATTTGACAGGTATCCAACACTTGAAAGGATATCCCCTATTGTTTTAGGCACTAAGCGATGGTTCTGGATGATACAGGTCTTTGTTGGAAGATCATGAATCATCACTGGTAAGTAAACCAGCCAAGGATGATGCGTTATCGATGGTATTCGGTGGAGGGGGAATAAATTCCTCAGCAGGTAACCCTTGCGAGACTATGCTAAGGTGGGATATTTGATCTTGTAGCCTCATAAGTTCAAGGTGGGATTCTCGTTCGATGCATAAAATGGGACACTGAAATGAGAAGTGAGAAGCGTTACCACACAAGTGGCATGGACGTGGAATCCTGGCACAAACAAGTGTCTGTGCCGAAGGTGGGTTGGCATGGTCAAGTATGGTTGTGAAAAAATCGGTGGGAATCACATGAGTATGATTCCCACAAGATGTGCATCCATAATGTTTTTCTTCTGATGCAAGGTTTGTAGGTGAGGGGTCTTGCGTTGTTGTAGGCTAAATAGCCAGAATTGCCATGATGGCTAGTTATGAAGTAAACATAACAGGCGTTGTCATCGATGTATAGACAACATTTATGGAAGTTGTTTCCTAGGGTTGAGCTGAGGAAATATAAATCAGAGGTTGGGTGAGGTGAATGGTCGCGAAGGTGTCCCGAAATCAAGGTATATTAGGACAATGGTGTGTATAATGCCCAAACTGAGAACAAATTAAGCATGTGTGATTGGTACGCAGTGACTTGGACTTAGGTATCATACTGGGAGAAGATGAGGTTGCATAGGTGCCCCCTACTAACATATGTGTGACATGCGTCACACTAACAGGGGTATTAAGAAAATTTCTAAGCTCCGGAAAGGTGGGGAATAGGTTATTCGCATGGTCTTATTGCCCGCATAAGGCACATAGTGGAGTGATCCTTGTAGAGGGAGTAGTGGTTGTCATTACTAGGGATTATAACCATTGTTGGGTAATGCCCCCTGCTTTAGGCTTGGTGACCCCTGATGATGTTTCAGGTGTAGGGTTGGTTATGAGGGGGGATTTCAACTTAGGTTGTCCCTTGCCCCAATTGGTGGGTTTGGAAACTAGCGACGGTGGTTTAGTTACAAGTGTCCTAGGACCGGCTTGCGATGTTATTGGCGTAATTGGTTTAGATTGTGCCATAACAAAGATAGGGACAAAGCCATAATGGGATATGGTTTTTGAATCCATATCATGGTAAGGTGGTCTACGGTACCACACAAGTATACCCAAAGTGATCCCAGGTAGAGTCAGTCGAGCCATAGTCAGTGCCCCTTACACTCTTATGGGGGGATACAAGAATGGTATTTGGAATATGGGGGGCACTGATGGACTCAATATGTGTTCAATGCCATGGCTCACTGGAGGGGTCAATGATGATGTTGAGGGAGTGGTGGTTTAATTTTCAGAGGTGAATATGGTGCACATAAGGCTATCGATTTATGTAGGGATTTCAGGCGGCATACTTGAATATACCCCTAGCAAGTTGGAGTCCTTGTACACTCCTGGGAAGATATAAACGTAAGGAGGTTGGTTGGTTCCAACGATAGTGGGTAGCATGTTTTCAAGGTTAGTGTTGGTGTTGGGATCATATAATTGATTTGTTCGAGAGTGGTTATCTTCCCATTTAAGGGAAACATCATAATGCGGAAAACTGAAGAGGCAACCACCTTCATGGAGTACATATAACTACAACCCAACATGATATTGTAGTTGATCAATTATGCATCGACTAATATGATATCGATCATGACCATTTTACCCCACAACTCAATGGGGACATTTTGGTATAATCCCCTAGGTTGTGATGGTCTCTTGTCATATGCACTAAGGGCGATAGAAGAGGGGACTAAATCAGGTCAACCCAATCGTTTCCATACATTAGATTTCATGACGCATGTGGGTGCACCTTCATCAATTAATCATAATGTTTTTCACTATAATGGGGACTTGGAAGGCGACTGACGAGGGTAGCCACGGTTCACCTCTATCAAGATCAAAGGTCATAAAGCGTGAGTTGAAATGGTTGATGGTGCCAAGTGCATTAAGTAATTCCTTTCTTTGGTTTTGGAAATACTATAGCACCTTTAACATGGACATGGAAACTAGTGACTAAACCAAGTCATCAAAAATACTGTAATTGTGGGTGGATTTCATATGAGGGCTATGGAGGGTGCACCAAAGTGGTACCTTTGGAATCCATGGGATATGTTCACCACTTGTGTTTGGTATTTGCAAAGGCTCCCATAAGGGATATGTATATCCTCCACTTGTGGGGTATCAAGCCCACAATAGCCTTGGCTCGATTCTATAGGTTGTTGTTTGTCGTGTTCATGTAGATATTCTGGAAGGAGCCATCGTCGGAGGGGTGGGGATCGTACTGCTTAGTAAAAACACCTTGATTGGAAAAGGGTTGTTGCAGGACAATGGCTTGGGGTTGTGTAGGAGTAGGAACCTAAGGGGGGTTCACATATATCTTCTTCTTGGATTCCACCAACTATTGGCAATCGAGGAGAAGTGGACAGTGGTGAGTGTAGTGACCATACTCTTCGTAAATGGAGTAGGAATAATTGGTCCTCGCGTTGGTGTTCTTCCCTTTCTTGGGGGGGTTATTATCCCCCACATGTTGGTTACCCCGATTCTGGTACTACTTGGGAGGGGGGTCACCCCCTTGCCCTTGTTGCTAGTTCTATTTGTTCTTACCTTTATTCTTCCCCTGATTTTGAGGATTCTTGGGATTTGTTGTGTTCAAATACTCAAATTGTTGAGCTTGTTTTGTGAAAGAAGGTTGAACTAAATTAACCCGCAAAATGTGGAATGGAGGTAGGACAATGAGGACATGGAAATGGGTAGTAAGGGTTATACTTCGGCAATGGTATATATGTGGTATGCGCTCCATCGGATGTAGATGTAGGAGAGGCTTGTGCCATTTGCGATGGAGGTATAGTCAATGCTTGGATTGCATTGGGATAAGTAAGACTATACGGTCCATACTGTAACTGACCAAACAGAGGATTTGGTACAAGAGCATGGGGCGCCGACATGGGAGGGATGGGTGGCTACAGGAGGAGGAGGAACCTTTCCTTGTTGGGAAATGGACCTCATAATCCCATCTGTCGAATGTGACGAACCTGCGGGAGTAGGATCCAAATATCGATTCCAAGGGGCATCGGGTAGGATGGGGTACAAGTATCCATATTATGAATAGATAAGATCAAAACTATGGGCCTTTAGGATGGTCTCTTCCTCAGTTTGGGGCATGGAGGTTTCCACATATTTTGCAATGGCCGGTTGGAGTGACTTGATGAACCAATCCAACACGAACTGAGGTTGTAACTCAATTTTACACAATGTGCGACATCTACACCATTCATGGATATGGTTCGTTATGTGTGGAGAGGTATTCTATCGAAATTCTGTGAGAATTTTGAGACTGGGGTCATGGCGAATAGGAATTTTAAAGTATGTGAGAAATACGGTGTCCAATGTCACAAAGGTGGCATAGGTCATTCCTGGTAAGTTCACATACAATTTTTTTGTTGTTCCGGTAAGGGTTCATTGAAAGAGTTGAAGCTTTATTGAGTCTTCTACTATGCTATTGGAGGAACGCCATAGGTGAAAAGACATGACATGGTTTGTTGGATCATTTCCTTGCTTCCCTTCGAACTTATGGATATCAGAGTGGAGTTTGTTTTTCATAGTTGGCCATGTTTTCTCATGTTCTATGGGGTCATTAATCAATTTGGCCAAATCAGGGAGATTTAGGCTAGCCATGAAAGGTAGGTTAGTAGTAGGTCCTACCATTGTATATTGTGTGTTGTTTCCGCAAGGGGGAGAATGAGGTATATGTGGTTGTGATCTCTATCTCAGATGGGAAGACGAGGATGATGTATTCCCTCCTCTCGAAGAAGGAGGATACATAGGTGGATTTACAACACGTAGGTTATTTTTAATTACGAGTTAGTGAACTTGTATTTAAAAAGAAAATAAATGTAAATTCCCTAAAGACCTAACGTCCTTCCTCTCAAATGTAACTAGGACTTCCAAAAGCACAATTGATGGTGATAATGGGATCCACAGACCAATTGAATAGTGAAGGTAACAAAGAGTCATTT
Source organism: Larix kaempferi (assembly GCA_027924585.1). NCBI lineage: Eukaryota > Viridiplantae > Streptophyta > Pinopsida > Pinales > Pinaceae > Larix > Larix kaempferi. Next base: position 3,821,403 of record BSBM01000286.1, read on the forward strand.
ATACCAACGATGGCGTTATGTCTCAAAAGAGATTGACAACATTTTCAACCGGCAGTATCTAGCTTTGGGAGTCAATTGCACTCACAATTTTTCCTTGGCGATATCCTAAGTTTGGCCACTAAGATACTTGCGTCAAGTGTGGATAAGTGGTTCTTCTTGGGAAATATAGTGTCGCCTCCACAAAAATATGAGTGTCTCTTTGGAGAGGGTAGGAAACTATACCTCGAATTTGACCTACTTGGGCACGACGCACTTCTTATCCGGGTTTTCTTTTAACACTTGCTTATAGTAGGATTTAATAGTACACTATAAGTCGACAATGCTATGTTTCAAAAACTTAATGAAACTAGATTGGTGGGCATTAATGGAAGCCTATCCCAATAAACCCTACCTAACTAAAATGTTGTTTTGTGACCTCCCGTGGAGGATTTTAGTTGGTTTTAAATTACAAGTGTTGATTTTAAGGGTCTGAGTGTAAGGGAGGTATTTCACAATTCCCTTCCTTCCTAATTCACTAAGATCACAAGTAATTGTTGGGTGTGTTATATCTCTTCACATGGTGTGTTATATTTCTAATCCTGGTAAAGGGATTAGCGTTTTAGATGCTGTGAATACTATATATTGTATTGTAAATGGTTAATAAAACATATAATGAAAAGAGTTGTGCGGCTCAAGTTTTGCTAGTTTTTTCCCGGTTAAGGGTTTCCAGGTGAAAATCTCTGTGTTATGCGTGTGCCATTGTGTATTTTTTGTTTATGGTTAAGAATCTGTATGAGTTTTTACTGCACTGTTAAGGTTTAAAACTATCAGTAATTCGAGGTGAATAGCATACTTGGAATAGAAGAGATTTAGGTGCCTTAGTGTGTGATAGTGATGCAAACACATGTGACATAAGAAAAATGATTGTTGCAATTAACTAAAGAGCTTGGAAGTAAATGCAAATGGAGATTCAAATTCAACTCTAAATATGTTAATGGTGCTTGCTAAGAAAATGCTAATGAATTAAAAGTTTGCAATGGAGGTATTTCACACTTCTCTCATTTTTATGATTCACTAAGATCACATGGAATGCAGGGTGAATAGCATACTTTGGGAGATTAGATTCTTTAGGTCCTTGACTATGTGCAAAAGTGGATTTACACTACTTTTCCTAAAAACATGGAAAATAAACAAAAACAAAAGATGTCATGAATACTAGTGACAACATTGAGGCATGTTGAAAGCCCCAAAGTTGGTTACCTAAGTATATTTCACGAGAGAAGGACTATTTACTCCCTAATATTGGTCTAAGTGGACTAATTACTAAAGAAAAACTAACTCTTGCAAGTTAATTTAAATTTGGTTCATTAGTGAGCAGTCATTGGGACTACAAGATTGCATGTAGAACTGATAAAAAGTAAATAAATGATAGTAGCTCGGAAAATAGAAAAACAAATGCATAGTAGCATGGGAAAAGCATTCATTGGAATGTAGTAGCATGATTACAACACGGTAAGGTTGTGCTAATAGAGCGAGGATTACCACGCGGGTGAGGGTTTATTAAAATGCACAGGTAGCACAACTGTCGAAGCGAAATCTGCGTGGATAGCACGCTTGGGGCGTCGTGATCCATGCAACTATGTAAATAGAAATTATGACCCAAAGGAGGCCAAACTTTGGGAAGGAATGGTATGTACCTCTTGACTTGCACAATACAAGCACCCTGAATTAGCTATCTAGTAAACAACAACCTAGTTAAAGAGAAATGGACAAAAATATAGTGGAGCTGCCATAAATATTGTTGAGGGGAAAATGTAACAAGGGTGATAAATCTAACCTATTTGGAGGTTAATCCTCTGAGGTTGTCAACAAAGCCCAAAAAAAAATAAAAAAAATGTGAATGGCCCCAAATTGGTCCTACGAGCCCTTGTCAGTGAAATAAAACAAAATGGAACAAATACTAGAAATAACTTGAAATAAAGCAAAGGTGGGTGATAAGAATAAAACCACAACAAAGATCCAATGTAGGAAACAATTTAGATTTCCTAATGTTCAAGCTTGTTACATGAGGTGTCACCTAGGAGGTGCGAGATTCAAAGGGAAGCCAACATTCTCCCTTATGGAGGTCCTTTTTTTCCACACTAAATGCTAAATGACTTGAGAGAACAATGGGAGAAACAATTGCCCCTTGGAGGAAGGTGGAAAAGGAGCTTAAAGAATGCTTGGAGGTATGGGAAGAGGCAGAAGAAGTTCCAACACATATCCAATATTGCTCTGATTTCTCCTTTTTAGATGCATAACCATGGCTTCCTTTTATGGGCCAAGAAGTAGCCAAGAAACAACTAGATCCAAATTTGGACTCATTAACTCCATGATTTGGCTCCAAAGTACACAAAGGGTGGCCATTCAATGAACCCAAGTACATGAGGATCCAAATTCGAATTCTTGGAGGTGATGGAGCCTTAATGAGGCTTCAATGTTTCGTGGGTAGTTGTGGTCCCGTTGTTTTAACAGTCGTGCGGATTTCGAAGGAAAATATGTGCTAGTATAGAGCATGTACAGAGCTGATAATACACGATGTAACGCGGTTTATCTCGAGATTAACCACACTACCTTTGTTTTTTACTATTTTTGGCAAGTTTGGACTCATATTGCTTTCTGGATCTAATGAAGATGTCTTCAGTGGGATACATGCTATATCTTGATGATGCCTTACTGCAAGATTAGCAAAAATGTCACATGTGTGCGAAATTTAGGAGTTAACAAATCTTCCACATGAAAGTGATGAAGAAGGTCATAAGCATATTTAGAATGAGAAAGAAAAATTCCTTCTTTGTTTTTCAATACTTGGAGGCTAAGAAAATAATGTAAATGTCCTAAATAAATCATTTTAAATTTCCTTTTAAGGCTGGATTTTACATGGGTTAAAATTTTAGGGTCAATACCAATGCAAATAAGGTCATCACCATAAAGAACAAGGATTATGAGATGGCTTCTTGATTTCTTGGTATAGCCATTGGGGTGAGAATGACATCTAGAAAACTAGGTGTCAAGAAGAAATCTATCCATTTTGGCATACCAAGGTCGACAAGATCGATTAAGGCCATATAGAGATTTATTAAGGTGGTAAGAAAGGCTAAAGTCATTATAAACCTATCCAGGGGGTTATTGCATGTAAATTTCTTCTTGCAAATTCCCATGTAAGAAAGTAGATTTGATATCTAGTTGATGGACCTCCCATTTATGTGAAGCAAAAAGGGATAAAACAAGGTATATGGAATTCCTTTTGGTGACAAGGGAAAAAATTTCATTGTAGTCAATCCCTTCAACTTGGGAAATCCTTTTGCAACTAATTGAGTGTTATGTCTTTCGAAACTTCCATGTGATGCATACTTATGTCCATACACCCATTTACATATTACAAGTTTTTTTCCTTTTGGACGAAGCACAAGATCCCAAGTATTGTTCACCATTAAGGAATGATATTCTTCATTCATTGTTGCAACCCAATATGGATGAACAAATGCTTCTACAGTTTTTTTGGATCATTAGTCTCTGAAACTTGAGCCAAAAGAGAAGAGGCTTATTGGAACTATGAAAATTTTTGATGTTAATATATAGGATCATCGGTTAGATCACCGACAACTTCTCGTGTTGTATTGACCCATTTAGTAAGCAGTGGTGTTAGTGTAGGCTTATGTTCAATGGCCTCACTTGGAGTAACATGATTATGTGATTATCGCCATCTTGTTCTTTTATGGTTTTGTTACAAGCCAAATATAGAATGTACATCCTGTTGAACCTATCGATGATACTGATCATGATGATGATGATGACGACAATGGTGATAATTAAGAAGATGATGATGATGATGATCATCATCATCATCTGTATGACGATGATGATGGTCATGATGACAATGACGATGACCATGATGATGATTCTTGTGATGGTGATGATGTTCTTGATGTTGATGACAATGACAATGACTATCATGATGATGACGATGATGTTGTTGTTTATGATGATTGTGATGATGAATAGTGATGATGTCGATGACGATGATGACGGTGATGATGATGATGATGATGATGATGACGATGATGATGGTGTTGTTTATGATGATAATGATGATTCTTATGATGACGATGATGTTCTTGATGATGATGGTGTTTTTGATGATGGTGTTTTTGATGATGATGATGATGATGATGGCGACAACGATTATGATGGGGATGGTGATGCTTATGATGATACTGATGATACTGATCATAATGATGATGAGGACGACGATGATGACGATAATGAAGATGATGATGATGATGATCATCATCATCATCATCATCTGTATGACGATGATGATGGTTTTGATGACAATGACAATGAACTTGATGATGATGTTTTTTTTTCAATGTGGTTCACGGCCTTAAATCTCGCTACATCCATGGATCCAAGCCAAGAGGGCCCACTCGAAGGGGCCTCACCCCTGTCGGCATTACTTCAATGCCTAACCACGAAGGACACAGAGAATTGAAGCCCCAACCTTGACTTTCTGTCATCTTGGTCCTGGAAGATCCAACCAACTAAGCTACCCCTCGAGGCTACCATGATGATGATGCTTATGTTGACAATTATTTTATTGATGTTGTGGATGTTGATGTTGATGACAATGGTTATCATGATGATGACGACGATGTTGTTGTTTGTGATGATGAATAGTCATGACGTTGACAATGACGATGACGACGACGACGATGATGATGATGATCAAGATGGTGGTGATGGTGATGATCACCATCATCATCGGCACCGATTTCATCAACGTCATCATCACTAACATCGTCATTAAATTTTTAGTTTAATTTTTTTTATCAAAAAATATTTTTAAATTAAATCTTATTTTTAATTTTAAATTCATTTTTTTTCAATATGTATATATATAAAAAATTACATAAATATATATTTTTATTTAAAGTTATATATATATATATATATATATTAAATACATTAAAAATAATAACAAAACAAAATACAAATCTCACCTTTCAACCTCCCACGCCAAAGCATTTCATTTGAGCCTCCTACGTGCCCCATCGATTTCACTAAGCCATGAGCAGAGCAACCCGGTCAAAGAGCATCTGAGTCAACTGAGCTAGCAACCCAACGAGTAAGCAATGGGAGAGGTGATTCGGACCTACGGATACTGAGAAGAGCAGAGTTGGATTACGATTGTGTGGGGGAGAGGGAGGTTGAGCAGAGCAACTCTGAGAGGAGCCAATGCCTCTAAAATTTGTGAGTACTAATCCCTAAATCGTTTCCCATTGAAATTGAAATTTGGATTGGGACTGAATGCAAGTATAATGATTAATTTCCATAAATTTTATCATCAAAATTCATTTGGTCCAAACAACAAATAAAATCAAATTTTATGGGGTCAAATTCATAGTTTGAAGGGTTGATTTCATCGTTGTATATGTTCATTTTCCCTTAGACGTCACTATAAGTTCCAAATTTAATCATATTTTGACACCATCTCTTGGAAACGATTCACAAAGATGTTTTCATTTTCATTTTAGAAGTGTCAAATTTGTTGGGAGGGTAACCGATTTTAGAGAGGTCGTTTATCTCTTGGGTATCACTTGCTTTCCCTAGGGTGTACCTCTATATCCATAGCTATTGCAGTTTCACTCATCACTCAACTCAAAGTAATGTGATTTAGGGTTTTGGGGCTTGAGTAGCTTGAAAAGGGGGCTGGATTTTTCCAGGGATTATATCCTTTACCCATTGTGATTATGTCCAAGTTAAGCTCATGATTTGGTGAGTTTCACTTGCAGTCCTCATAACATTAGTGACAGGGATCATGATTCAAAATAATTCATAGAATTAGTATACATAAATACAATATTTGTCTAAAATTTCATAAGCATATACATCATAGTTGATCTTTGACATCAATAGTATCTGCCATGGAGTTGGAAAAATATTTAACATAGCCAATCTAAATGTCTATGAGACTGTTATGGAGTTAGAAAATGAATCTATTTCCCTTGGATACAACATATCCAAGTCCCATGGCCGAGCATTATCCTCCAAATTCATAACAATCATTCTCACGATGAATGCAAAGCATTCAACGAACTCACTGTGGGATTTGAGAGGTGACTTGATTGAATGACCAAAGCCATGAAAATTTTGAAACTGAGCCCTCCATTTTCCTCCATCAGGGAGAGTATTTGGACACCAATGAATTTTTGTAAATTCCATCTAATAAATTTGGTTCTATGTTGCAAATTATTTCACCTATAACATACTTAACTACCCATTTTTGTGGAAGTTGATTAATGTCAATGTGGAAAAACCAACGTCATGTGCGTACAATGCATATCCATACTCATCACATTTAAGTGAGTGTGTAATCATAACCAATATGAACTGCATATTCCTCATAATAATTAAGTTGTATAAATTTTTGAATGATGAATGCCTTCTATTAATATATAACTAAACTTGAATTACCAACCCATGGAAACACTTGACTCTTGCAAGGAGTTAACAATATGAGGTCAATGAGAACTCTATGAGGGGTGTAAACAGATGAAAGATGGATGCAATTGTTGATGTAAAAACACACAGAAATGACTAGGATGGTTATGCATTATGTTCGACTACACTGAACACCTAGAGAAACCGCTCACAAAAATAGATCACATATCAACACACCGGTGTTTTCACGTGGTTTAAACCCTCGAAAGGGAAACACTCCATGGCCCCAACGAAATATCTACTTGAGGCAGTTTATTATGCAAAAGAAATAAATTTACAAATGATATTCTCATAATCGATCGACTAGCAAGTGACCCTCCATGCTCTTTAAATAGATATCATGGACCAATCGAGTGTTAAGCCACGGATCAAAGGTAGTTATGATCTAAGATAAGTTGAACCATCGGATCACTCTATGTCTAGAACATACCGTGACCGTCGGATTATATATTTACAAATTCTTCCTAATGCATACTAAATAAACACACTTTTCCTAATGGATATATTATAACAAGTTGATCTTAACTAACTCCTAAGTGTCTAAATATCCTAAAATCCCCCCTTAAGAACAAATTGGGATAGGATTGAAGGATTTACCAAAGTTACACTATTAGGAGAAGGAAGGAGGCATTAGATCCTATCCCCCCTTAATGACAAGTTCCTGAACTCCTAACATAGATCGAAGTTTAGAAAACTTCGCTTCTGTAAGAGATTTGATGTAGATGTCTACAACTTAATCATTTGTAGGGAAAAAGAGCACTTCAAGAGAGCGATCATGAAAACGCTTTCTTATGGACTGCATATGTATCTCAATGTGTTTGTTGCATTGATGTTGAAATGAATCTTTGGCGATCTTGATGACACTTTGATTTTCGCACGAAAGGGGAGTCGGATGATAATGCTAGAATCCAAACTCTGAAAGGATCTATCGAAGCCATAAATATTCTTGACTGGCATTAATTGTTGCATGATATGCTGCTTTTTCTGAAGAGAGAGCAAGAGCTTGTTGTTTCTTACAAGCCCAAGTGACAGGTCCAGAACCTAGACTGAAAACATAACCTACAATAGACTTCTGATCATCAGGATTTCCGTCCCAATCTGAATCAGTGAAACCAACCAACAAATGAGTCCCCCTGAACTGTAATGAATCCCAAACTGAATTCTACCCCGAATATATCAAAGTATTATTTTTGCTGCTTTCCATTGACTTTCATGGGGCGTTTGCATATAGCGGGCAACATGACCAACGACAAAGGAAACGTCAGGATGGGTATGATTCAAGCATAAGAGACTACCAACAAGTTGACGATACATGGTGGCATCAAATTCGGGTGAAGTGCAAGTGGCAGAAAGTTTGACTCCAGACTGGAAGGGAGAGGGGGTTGGCTTACAATATTCCATGTGAAAGCGGCGAAGAAGGTCACAAGCATACTTAGACTGAGAAAGAAAGATTCCTTCTTTGGTTTGCAAGACTTGGAGGCCAAGAAAATAATGCAAATGTCCTAATTCTGTACTTTCAAATTTTTGCTTAAGACTGGATTTCACATGGGTTAAAAGCATAGGGTTGCTACCAGTAAGAATCATATCATTAACATAAAGAACAAGGATGATGAGATTATTTCCTACTTTCTTGGTATAGACATTAGGGTTAGAATGACATCTAGAAAAACCAGTGTCAAGGAGAAATCTATCCATTTTGGAATACCAGGCTCAAGGGGCTTGCTTAAGTCCATATAAGGATTTTTTAAGGCGACGGACAAGGCTAGATTCATTCTTAACATAGCCAAGAGGTTGTTCCATGTAAATTTCCTCCTGCAAATCACCATGTAAAAATGCAAATTTTACATCCATTTGATGGATGTCCCATTTATGTAAGGATGTCAGGGAAAGAACAAGGTGGATGGAGTTAATTTTGGTGACAAGGGAAAAGGTTTCATTGTAGTCAATTCCTTCAACTTGGAAAAAACCTTTGGCAACTAACCTTTCCTTAATCCTTTCAACGCTTCCATCTGAGGCATACTTAGTTCTGTAGACCCATTTACATCTGACAAGTTTTCTTCCTTTTGGAAGAGGGACAAGATCCCAAGTATCATTTTCCATTAAGGAACGATATTCTTCATCCATATCTGCATCCCAATCTGTATTCCCTGAATCTTCTGCAAAATTATATGGATTATGATTCTCAGAAACTTGATCCAAAAGAGAAGAGGCTCGCTGGAACTGAGAACGTGTTCGTTGTTGACCTCTAGGATCAGCGGCAAGATCACCAACTACTTCACATGTTGAACGGACCCATCGAGGAAGCGATTGTGTTGGTGTAACTGGAGGAAAATGAGCAGGAGGAGGTGGATTTTCATCCTCACGGTCATCATCAGGAAGTGGAATTGGAATATTGTCAAGGAAGTTGGGAGTAGAAGAAGGCACAAGTGTCGAATTAGGCTCGCAGGCCAAAGATGGCACAAACGTCGAGTTAGGATCGCAGGACAAGAGATTTTCATCAAATTTAACATCTCTTCTAATAATTATATCATGAGAATATGTTGAAGAAGTCTATAACCTTTTACATTTTCAGAATATCCAACAAATATGCACTTTTCACTTTTAGGTTGCAATTATTTTTGTTTTTCATCCGGAATATGAGCCCATGCTTCACTACCAAACACACAAAAGTGACTTACATCTAGGTTAATTTTACTCTATGATTCTTCTAGTGTGATATCTTGTAAATCTTTAGTGGGGTGTAATTAACTATGTAATTTACAAAATTTATGGCTTCAACCCAAAATGGAAGACTTAGTCCCTTAGCTTGAAGCATACAATTAGCCATTTCTTTTAAAGTGCAGTCCTTCTATTCAACTAAACCATTTCGCTGTGGTGTATATGGAACAATATGTTGTTGTTGGATTCCCTGTTCAAGGAAGAAAGTAGTGAACTTGTTGTTAACATATTCTCCACCATTATCAGATCTTAACTTTAGAATTTGATGACCAGATTGTCCCGATGATTTTTTCTGAGTACATAACCAGAACAAACACCATCCTTGCAAGATACCACCGGAAGACCTCTCACAATATTTTCTTTACATAGTTGTTGCAATGAGAGATAATTTAAGTGACCAAATCGCTCATGCCATAGTTTGCTCAAGTCATCACTATGAGAAACACAAACTAAGGGAAAAGGTGATGACCCAAAGTTGTTAAACTTGTACAACCTAGCAAAATCATCAACAATTCCAATGGCTAGGACATGCTTAAGATATCTAAAATCCTTGATTACAACTTGGTGAGGTGTAAACGTTACAGTTTTACCTTCACCATAATGAGTGATTTGATAGATTGACAACAAATTGCAGGAAATTATTGGAACACATAGTACATCACTAAACTATCCATTATCTATCGGAACTGCTCCAGATCCTACAACACTAAGATATCTATCATCACCAACAAATTTTTTTTGGATGTTACATTCATGCATAGTAGAAAATATGGCTTTATCCTTAGCCATATGATAAGATGCTCCAAAATCAATGAGCCACTCATTCGAAGTAGAAGAATAAGATGCATTATAGGAAAAACCAGAAGCACAAAGTCTATGTCAGTGAGATGAAGATTTTGAATACGAATCAAGGTTGATGTGGTGCTTCTTCATTTTTGCTTCCAAGGTTGCCATCTTCTTGAAACATTTAGATTCATCTTAATTATCTTTCCCACAAAATTTGCAATGACGCTCAGTCTTCTTACCTTTTGGTTTGTTTCCTTTGTTGTTTTTTGAAGAATAAGTTGGCTGAGAAGGTTTGGGACCCTTGTTTGGCTTATGATTGCGAATATTTTTCTTCTTGGGATGATTGGACTTCTCTTTGTGTTGTGCCGACAAGTATTTTCCAGATGAATATGCATTTCTAATCATTCCAAGATGTATGAGCTTATCCTGCTCTCTAATCAAAGATTCACAAAAAAGATTCAAGAGTAGGCTCTTTATAGCTAGTTGGATCCAAGGATTCTTTCATGGAGTAAAAGGTAAATACAAAAATAGAATATGCACGTCCAAGTTTGGAAAGAAAATGATAAATTCATTGCTTGTCTTCTCTTTTAATTTTGCATTCTGCACATAAGAGTCTAAGAGTTTTGTACTTAGATAGATAATCTTGAATGCACGAAAAATCAATTGGATTTAAGGAAATCAACTCATTTTCTAGCTGGTGACCTTGAATCTCATTGTGTTTACCAAACACAGATCCCATTTTTTCCCAAGCTTGATCTGGTTCATCAATTCCAGATATGTAGAATCGTAAATCAATAGAGATTGACATTCCAATCAATCCATGGGCTTCATCAAATTTATTGGCCCATTTTATTTTCTTATCAGTAGTGGGCTTTGTTATTTCCCCGAGGTAATTCGGTAAAGTATCCTACTTCGTAGAACATCCTCCATACGAGATTTCCATGAGAAATAGTTGGAACTAGTAAGGATAATATCACGTGGGGCGGACATACTGTAAAATGAAGGTAAACAAAATATAAACCAACAGTATGGATGCAAATATCTGGAAAAACCAGGCTATTTAAAAAAAATGGCACTGAAAACTGACTCTGGATGAGGAAGTTATGCTTGATTGAAAAAATGGTTGCAAGTGACCCCAACAGATACGAGGCAGGAAAAGGATTGACCAAATTGGAAAAAAAAAAAGACCCCCCCCCCCTCTTCCAAAGCTTAACATTTAAAACTCACTTTACAATAATGTTGTTTTATGTCAACCACTTTTTAAAAATAAGTGGAGTTTCACTTTTACAATAATGTTACTTTAAATATTGCATGCAAAAAACCAAAAGACTTTAAGTGACTCACTTTTATAATTTAAGGGAGATGCACTTTTACAATAAAGTAATAGAAAAATAGAAATTACATACAATTTTAGAAAAGTAACTAACAAGAAGACTTGAACTCAAGACCTCTTATTAAATAAAACAACTTTTACCCAAGTGAGCTAATATTAAAAGGTAAGTAAAAGATGGAAAGGAGGAAGGCTTTTTTTTTACTCTTTTGTCTCAAACTTCGTGCTTACCAGAAAAAGACCGTTTTCCTATAAATATTCATTTAAACCGAAATAAAAACAAACAAAAAATAATATGCCTCGAATTTGGGGTTATCCCTCGTTAGCTTTCTTGTACTGTATATGTTTTCCCACTGTTTATGATTTGTCGCGGTCGCACGAAGTGCACGTCAAAGAACATACATAGTAAAGAAATCCCTTTTTTCTTATGTTTCTGATTTGCCGAGATCGCACAAGGTGCAAGGCAAAGAGCATATGCATAAAGGGAAGGTAACAGCCCGAAACTAAAAAAATACTAGATCTAAAAAGAAAATGAGAAAACTATTTTAAATAATAAAAAACGCCACTGTAACAATATACCTCTAGATCTGATGAAATGCAACTATCTTGGGAAAACGGAAGCCTTTTTTGATGAAATGAAATTTTTTCCCCACTGGAAACGAAACTCCGAATGCAATGAGACACCTCTCATATCTCAAAAAATTGCACATAAATTTTAGAACCATAAATCCTTTCACAGCTTCGGTAACACCAGTTCCAGATCTAGATCACCAACGGAAGTGGCTCTTCACAAAGGCTCTAATACCATGTTCGACTACACAAGATAATTCCAAAAAACCAAACACCTAGAGAATCCACTCACAAAAATAGAACATGGATCAACACACCGATGTTTTCATGTGGTTTAAACCCTCGAAATGGAAACACTCCATAGCCCTAGCCACATAGCTACTTGAGGCAGTTTATTATGCAAAAGAAAGAAAGTTACAAATGAGATTGTCATAATTGATCGACTAGCAAGTGACCCTCCATGCTCTTTAAATAGATATCATGGACCAATCGGGCCCTTTAAGTCACTGATCAAAGGTAGTTAGGATCTAAGAGAATTTGAACCGTTAGATCACTCTATGTCTAGAACGTATCGTGACCGTCGTATTAGATATTTACAAATGCATACTAAAGAAACACACTTTTCTGAACAGAAATATTATGACAAGTTGATCTTAACTAACTCCTAAGTGTCTAAATATCCTAAGATCAATATGAGGTCAATGAGAACTCTATGAGTATTGTAAACAGATGAAATATGGATGCAATTGCTGATGTAAAAACACACAAAAATGACTAGGACGACAGATCAAAATGGGTGAAAATTATATTATTTTGTGTCCTTTAGGGGGTACTCCAATATGCTAAACCTTAAATGCGGTTCCATTCCAATATTTAAACCAATATGAATCCTTCCTTTGAATGACTCCTCAATGATTTTAAACTAGAAATTAGAAAGAGCAAGGAATATGAAATAATATGACATGTTTCGAGCCTTTTTTCCCAATAGTTGGAAGCCTTACTTGAGAGCTTTAAGATAGCAGAAAAAGGATACATCCCAATGCATGTAAATCAGTAGAAAAATGTACATGGATATCCCCACATGATAATATAATTCAACAACATTATATTCACATGAAAGACTTCAATACAAGCTAAAAACAGAGTGCTTAGGTGCCTCTCCAAAACATCGACAACCATTACAAATGGAGGAGCCTTGATTTTATAGAGTTATATCATCAAAACATCCATAATAAATAATAATATATATTAAAAACATTGGATCTAATCTATGAATGCATAAAAAATCCTATCTATCTAATTCATGTACAAGTCAAGAAAAGAATAAAATATGTATGTGGCATAGCCACATGTACAAATCCCCATGTCACGAGATCTCCAAAGGTGGGACACATCCATAGAATGAGTGAATGATTCAATTCAAAGCTCCAATGTCCTCCTCAAAATGGTGTAAGACCATGTCATATGTACACATTCATCAATGCACTCCGAGGTGAGCATCTCCACTAACAAATTCCTCAAATCATGTGCAATAAAACACTCTCCAAGTAGCATGTGTGGGATCCAAAGTGAATTATCCCATAATAAAACTCAAAATAGAGGTATTCAAGATGCAACACCTCCCCAAATAGGATCATACAACTAGATCATAAAATCAAGGGGAACCACTTCAACAAACCCCCGGAAGAAGGAACGACCTCATAGTCAATCTATAAAATAGTGGAAAAAGTGAGGAATGCATCAACATGTGTTCCATAAATATTAGATATTTACTAGTAGATCTATTCCAACTCATGATCTAACCAATCAAGTGTGGAATCAAGCGAAATAATCTAGGATGTTGATTCAAATATTCCCCAAAGTTCAAAGAAGGTCAAAATAGTTGTTAAATGGATACAATCAACCTTTATGTGTGCACAAGTGAAGCGTTTCATCAAAGGGGTGCCTCTATGTAATGATAAAACAACATATGTGTTAAGAACCCTCAAATGGGCTAGGGAATTCTCAGTAGGAGGCTCAAAGAACATCACATCACCTCAAATACACCAATAACTCGTGTTAAAACCATATAAAAAAGGGGTGAATATGCTTGGAACTCCTCCATAACATAATATCAATGCTACCAAGGTGTAGCCATATGCAAAATAGGCCCATAATTTAGGGCCCTCAATATCTATATAATGTTTTATGCCAACAATATCTAACCATGCCTCAACCTTGATCATGTCATAATTGTCGCAATGATAATAGAAGAACCATGTAAAGTGTTATCTCCTCGAGAAAAAATGGTACACCAAATACACCCAAACACTACAATACACTATAGTTAAAAATACTACTAGGATCAAGGGAAACCACAAGTACATGCAACCCAATACTTTACTCTATACATTGCACACTCGTCGTTGAGGTAGTAGTTCGATGTACCATAAGGACAATGTAGGGAAAATGTGTGCATCCATAAAATTTCCTAGCCTTTGTCAAACCATAGAAATAGTGAAATTTCATGCATTGAACCCATTATGCACCTAAGTTAACATATCACACATTATATGCGTCATTTTATCAATAAGCATATGTTGGAAACCAATGAGTGAAAATCACATAGAATAAGTCACACAAATAAAAGATATAGGATAATTTAATTGCGACCTTTGCTATCTAAATCGTATGATTGGAAGATGGCCTTTGTTGTTTGACGTTAATTATAGGCACAACCAAATAGATATATGTTTGATCTATATTTGGATAGAAATGGTTGTCCTGAATAGATTAAATACGAGAGAGTGTCAAGTAGTACATCGATATCAACTAGAGGTAGCAATCTAAGAAGAAAATTCAAAAACATATGGATGTATTTCTTGTTGAAGGAGGGTCATTGTCTTATGACAATGAGTCTGCTGAATACAAGGAAGTTCCATTAATGTAGAAGCATTTTGAAGAATTGGGAACCAGACCCACTTCTTGAAATAAACACCAATTTCACTATTGACGGAAGAACATATCTCATTGCTCCATCTACTTTACACGGTTTAGGGCTCTTTACAATGGACGATGTGAATGTTCCATATAACAGTGAAGTGGAACTGATAGAATATGTTAGTCGAAAGTATGATTATGCTCATTGGGGTAGGATGACAAGATACCTAAAGAGTATGCGCATATACGGAATTTGTGCAAATTATAATGAAAGGAAATAAAACAATCAACATAAAGGATCTTCCATATATATTGATGGAAGACCCAAATCCTACGGAAATGTTGTTGGGTTTATAAACAGTACTCGTCCTGGAAGCACAAAAAAACTTCCCAATTGTGTTTTTGTTGAGGGTGAGGATAACAAAGTTATGGTCAATGCAATAAAATCAATACATACGGGCAAGGAGTTGTTGCTCAATTATCATTTGAATGGGATATAGGAATCAGATAAGTATGGCTTAACAACCTTGCCCATGATTTACTAAAAAGCATGTACATTGTTTATTTATTATTTTTCAGTATATATACTTTATGTTGTTAACAAATCATGTTTGTATATATATATATATATATATATATATATTCATTTATATTTTTTTTAATTCCATATTGTTCTCTTTTATCCCATCACGGAGATCCTTGTTACATTGATTATTGGACTTATATGATATGATTTTTTGAAGGTTTTCATGTTGACACCTTGTCCCGATGAGGCTAACATGGAAATCTCAAGAGTTGATGACCCTTTAGTAGCTCTCAAAAAAACTGTTAAAAAAATGGGCAATGAACTAGCTGGATTATTGCATGCGGAAGATACTCTTGAAAATGAAAGGAGAACCAAATTCTTGATGGATTGCATCGAGAATTACAATGTAAGTCTTTTAAAGTTTTATTCCATTATTTATTTTAAATAATATGACATTTTTTAAAGGAATCCAAGATTGTGACTTGGTGAAATCTATTTTATTAGGCATTCATGAGACAGGTAGAACCTGGTGTTGGGAGTAGAAGAGGAGCAGCTATGGTTTCACCCCCTGCTCTTGATGCACATGCTACTAGTGCAGCGGCTCCTGGTATTATCGGGTCTTCCCTTGATTTTACACCTAGCATTGATGGGGGACATAACAAAACCCCTACTACGCATAGGATCAACACTGGTTCTAGTATTGTTGTGCCTCAAACATCAAAGGCTAATGTGAGTTCCATGATGCTAGGAGTGGTAGTAAAGAGAACTGTTCACTTACCAATTGAGTTATAGGTGGACCATGATTTGGTTTCGGTAAAGGGATTAAAACTCCATGGTAATTACATCTGTCCATTGCAATACATTGAATTCATACAAATAAGAATATTTGTATATTCATTTAATCTATATAATCATATTTTTTATTGCATTGTAGGAAATAATGTGTTTGTTAGTTTTTCAGCATTTAATTCAATCTGATCTAGGATCTTAACTGAGAGAACAACATGTACAGCATATCAAACACAAGAGACAAGAGACGCAAAACATTTCACCGGGGAAAACTAAGAAGGTGAAAAACCCCGCAACTTCCTTAGAGATAGAATGAGCATCAATACAAAGATCACAAAGATCAAACCCCACAACAAGAGATATTCTCCTAGTAGATGCTCCTCCTCCACTTGTGTGCACTCCTCCTCTCTCTCACTAATTCGAAGTGAGTGAGTGTGTGAATGAATAAATGAGAGAGTCACACTCTCTATTTATACTTTACTTCACTAGACTTTTAACTCTAACTAGGTCGGCCCAAACTTAACCACTTAACATAATGCTAACTGGGCGACCCCACCATACCCCAATTTTGTAAAAATTATGCAATTATTTTATTATATTCCTAAGACATTATGTTAAATTTAATCCTAAGTAGGAATTGATGACTCAGCAGAGTCACCAGAAATGGAATGTAATTTAGAATATTTTATTATTAATAAATAAATTATGGAGACAACAGCATGGCAGAGCTGTTAAAAAGAGGTTACTGGTCAAACTGGTGGATGGAACTAGGTGGAAAGGCAAAAGGACAAGTGGCAGCATCCTCAAACACTTCCTAAGTTGCAGGTGGCAACTTCCCTATATTTGGGGTCATGATTCCCCAAGAAAGTGGAATCAGAGCAGGTGGCTCATTAATGACAGAGAACCCAACAAAGACCTAGGCAATATTTTAAATAGTACTCAATGAACAGAGCAGGGGGCTCGAATTGGTTCTGGAGGGAGAATTCATTCAGGTGAATGTTATTTAGGAATCCCATTGAGGAAGAGGGAAATATATAGTAAGGAAGTTGTTTGAGAGGAATGTTGCAGTAATTTGGTTCCATTGTAGTTGTTTGGGCTGAGAGAATTCACTTGCTGCACCTAGTTCCAGCCAGGGAGATCAGAGCAAGCTCGGGGGTCCTGAGAGGTTGCTGTCTGAGCACTTTCCAGGAGTTGGTAGGGAGGAACTGCCTCCCATTGCTGTTGTTGTCCACAGTTTAAACAGGTTCTGCCATCTATTTCTGTATGTTTATTAAATATGAATGAATGTATGTTGTGTTTATCTTCTATATGTCTGAAGAGTAACTAGTTAGAGTAAATAGTTAGTAAAGTTAGTATCTCAGAATAGCAGTAGATAGATTTGGTAGAGTTATTGTGTTTTCAGCATTCCTTAATATCATTATTACATTACTGATAAGGTATCTTTAATGTATTCCATACAATAGTAATACTTTAGACAATAGTTTACTATTGTAATTATAACCTAGTTTAATTATAGTGGTTGAATAGATAAGTAAGGGTTACGCATAAAATATTTATGCTCTGTATATACAAAATTAATTAAACAATCATAGGAAACAATAGTAAACTTTTAACAGTAAAATTACAGTAATTATATCCTGATAATAAATATTGCAGAAGAATTGTAGCCACGTTTAGGTTATCTTAAACAATGCTTAAACCCTAGTTAAAAGTTATCCAGTCATAACCTATCAGATAAAACAATGTGCAAAAACCCAAACAGAAGTTTATCACAGAGCATATATCAACAGTTTAAATAACCTAGTTATTAATTCAAAACAGTAGGGTTAATAGAACAGTATTCTAGCTCATTTGTCGAGCTTAAATATCATATTAACATCTTCCACTTGACTCTCAATTATCGACAGAGTCATAATCGTAAAACCTAGTTATTAATTTTACAACAAAAGAAACAAGCAGAACAATGTTCAGCTCATTCATTACGGTTACTATCATTTTTTTCAGCTCACAATTTCCAACAGAGTCGTATTTAATTAATAGCTTAAGCAATCGAACTTAAAACTCCAACTGTAATTTAATTCGGGTCAAAACCTACCAGCCCAGCTTGAACAAACAAACCAATGCTAAATAGTTAAGACCATGTTTTCACCTACAGCCGCGTCACAAATCTACAGAATAAGTGTTTTAAAATCTTAAAATTTACTTACTACTGTACATAGCATCGAATTAAAAATGCATGCAATAAACAAGCCAATATACAGGAAACGCTTTATATTAAGTCAAACTTCAAAAACCTGGGTGTTAACCCTGAACCATTTTAAAAGTGCTGTAACGAAATTAAAAATCCACGAGGCCGTAACCTCATCTTCAGAACAGGCTCACAGCCCTTGTTCTCTTTTCTTTTATACAATAATTCTTCTGTAAGAAAACCTTAAATACCTAAAGAAAGACGAATAAATTACAATTGACTGCAGCCATAACATTCCATACACATCACAGGGTTAAACCTGTTAAGGAATTTGTGGTAACAAACAGTTACAAGACCAAACAGAACGGAGATAGCCACAGAGATTGATCTTTCAAAGTCCAAACCCTAACCGCTATAACCAACCAGCAAGGAGGAAAATGCCATGGTGAAAACCAGGCTTACCCGGTAAAGCCATTTGTCGAAGCCTTGTGCCATCCACGCCTTCGAGAGGGGCCAGGACCTGCAACGATAGAGTAGTACCAGTTAAAAACCAATTTTTGGTTAAACCATTTCTATTAACTGGAAAACAAAGGAGCAACCCGTAACTTACCAGGGAATTGAAAGAAGTTCCAAACACAGTAATTATCCTGTCAACCACGAGCAGAGGAGGTGCAAACCCTGCCCTTGTTACTGAAAGAATGAGATGGCAGAAGCAACGGGCGTCTTCCACGATGGAAGCCTTAACAAACACCAAGTCAACAGATACACTCACGCCAGGACAGGGTTGGTTTTGGTAACAAAGGTAAACCCTAGGTGTTCAATAAACTTATAAGTTGCCAACAACAAGGTATACAAGCTCCCAAAAACGATACCATGGACAAGCACGAAGGACTGTAGCAGCATGGAAGCTGCCACCAACAGCGCCTCAATGAAACTCAGACCAGGAGGGTTTGCAGAGCGGCCAAGCCCGAAGGCAAAGTAGAAATGACAAGGTAGGGTTAGTCAACGTTTAAATATCACAAATGCATGGCCCTGGAGCAACCACGTAGCTGATTAATAATTTCCATACAGTGGGTCGACGAGATATAGTCTTGCAATGAGGAGGAAACAATTGATTTCTCTAAATTGTTTCCTCCTCATTGATTCTCGCGGCAATAACTATTTAACTTCCTTTGAAAAATGTTGTGTGCTTAGTGATGATGGTAACTTGTCCTTCCTCTTGGCATTTTGGGTTTTTCATTCTCTTTCACGGGTGTTTATTATACACCCATGTTTCTTCCAGTATTTGCATCCAGTTCAACTTTGAATTTATATTGATTCTTGATTCCCTTCTTACTTGAACATGGGATTTCCCTTCTTTTTTGTTTAGGGAAGGGAATTTATCTTTCCATATTATGATTTAATGTTAGATAATGGGTATAATATTCTTGTTTCTTGATGGAAAGGGAATAATATATTTTCATATTTTATGTTTGACTTCATTTTTGTTGAGCGCTGCGAAACTGTTTGTTATATAGAAGAATTCAAGTTAATCACAAATGATAGATATTTATGAGTGTTAATACTCTACAAATCATTTTATTGAATGCTGAGTAGTTAAGAGATGAGGTATTAAGAATTGAGTATATTTTGATCTCATGGGAAGAATAAAATTGGTTTAGTTGAGGGCCCATATCTCACAGGTAGCAGGGGAACTCTCCATCAAGTTCCCTCTATCAATTTCAAGGAATCTGCCCATATCATTCGCATGAAACTAGGCCCAATGGAAAAACCCTATATCCAAGGTTGTCGTAGCGAAAAGCATGCCCTAAAAATGAGATATATGAGACTTTGAGAAGAAATCAAACCCAAAAAAGGCATGGAGTGACTCACCTGATAAATCCATATTTATTCCCCCCCCACCATATCCCATTGGATCACCATCACTCTACACGTATTGTTGTTAGAATCGTATGTGGGAAACAAATCGATCTGAGTGGAGACCTGGGTATTGCATGGACACCAAAGCAATAGACAAAAAATCATTCGTCTAGAATGTTTGTATTGCAGATTTTCATTACATATGTAGAACATTTGTATTATGGATTGCCATTACATACATAGATTGTTATTGTATTTGCACCAGATATATTATTCCAGAGATCGTTATTGCAGTGTTTGTGGGAAAGGAATTTGTATTGTAGAGAAAAGCTTGTGACATAAATTGTAAGATGCAAATTGATTAAAATCATATGAAAAACAATAAATAAGCCTGATAGCGAAAATCCCTAACTTAAAACAGTTTCCTAATCTCTTAAAATATAGATCTTATTAAAATTTTAATACCCCAGAGAATTGAGTAAACTGGAGATCCAAGGATCAAATCCCACTCAGGGACCTTCTGATTGGGTTCAAATACATACTTAACAAGGGGAAAGAGATGAGGGAACTCCTCCTTGAGGAAAAACACTTTGATTGACATTTTGGTTCAGTAGCCACAAATCGTGTGCAAAGGAGGAGAAACCACACCCACGGATCTGAGGTCATATACCCACAAACAAGATAACAATCTAAACACAGAGGTCTTGATGCCATGATATGGAAGTGTGGACAATCGATTTGTTTTGTTTCCATGTTTCATTCTGCAGTAATATTTTCAACAAAACCCTAGTTAATTTTTTTACACCAAAATAAAATAACAAAACTTTAGTTAAAAATATTACTTTGTGCTTCCTTGATGGGATTCTACCCCTCCTGACAAGATTTGAGAATGATGATGGTTTTGATGGGGTTTTCTTCTCCAACCAACGACTGCACACTAAGAAAACCCCTCTCCCCACTAAAAACTAAAAATCCTTGGATAATTCATATTTACAACCTCAAGTGATAGACATGCATTTTCCCACCGAAGAGTTTCATGAACAAATAAAAAGAAAATGCAAGGTTGTATTACAATCTCCTATTTAATTTCTCAATTTTTATTTTTATTTTGTATAATTATTTTTTAAGTTTTGTATATTATATTACAATTAGTATTATATATTAAAATTAATATATAATTATATATTACATATAAAATATAAAACTAATATATAATTATGTATTACATATAACTTTTAATGTTATATAACTATCATACATTATAATTTTTATATATAATTTACATGTATTTTAAATACTATCTAATTTAATTATATTATATTAATTACTAATATAACTATGCTTTGTATAGTTTTATTTTGTATAAAGTATTAAATATATGTTAGAAAAATATAAAAATAAATAAGCAAACAACAATAATAATAGTGTACAAGATTACTATGTTGTTTGCAATTAAAAGTACTATGGGGCAATAGCCTTCATAGTCTACCATGGTCGTGTGGAGGAGGAGGGAGATGTTCCAATAAAGATGCGTGTTTATTGTTTTAATGGAAATTCATTGACTAATTTAAGGCATCCTAGTTTTTTTATAGGCCATGGGTATAATAATTAATTAGCATGCAGTGTATATTATAAGTTAATCAACCTAGTCCATTGGATGTAGCTTAGGTGGTTGAGAGGAATGAAGGTTACTTTCCCCACCCAAGTTCAATTGCTTGTAAGTGACATGTTGAGCCCTTAAATGGATCTATAAGATGCTATTGTTGTTGATCCTCCATTGTACGAAAATTCTTGGCCACCCCATCTTTTCTTGCGGATTTCGCGGATGTTTCGCTGGACGTAGCAAGCAGCGATATCTGGTGTCGTGAACTACATGAAAAAAAAGTTAATCGACCTAATTAAGCAAAGTTAATGCATCACATAAGTCATGTGGCATAATTATGTATATATTATATGGATTCAAAGACCCCCTTGCAATTTCCTAAATTTTAACACTGTAGAGGGATTCAAAGACCCCCTTAAAATTTACAAAATTTCATGGTCAAAATTGTAATTTTCCATTTTTCGTTGGACCACCTCTCTAATGCAATTTGCAATTTCATAATTTTTAACGATGCGGATGGATTCAAAGACCCCCATTAAAGGGGTCTCTAAATCCATCTGCAGTGTTAAAATTTATAAAATTGCAAAATTTCATTGTTAAAATTGTAATTTTCCATTTTCGTTGGACCACCTCTGTAATGCAGTTTCGATGATTAAAAATTTGACAATTTCAATAATCCATCAAAATTTGTTTGAATTATAATATAAAAAAATGCAGGAAACATAGGGAAGATTTATTTTTTTACTGAATTATTGTTTTTTATTTATTGACTAAATTAGTCATCTTTTAGTCATTTTTAGTTGTGTGACTTATTATTTAATTGTATTTTTTATCCGATGACTAAATTAGTGATTTAATTTAGTCATTTTTAGTTGTGTTGCTCAAATTTAGTAGTATTTAACTTAAAAACGATGTTGTGACTAACATTTTTAGTCGCGTAGTCATTTATTTGCCAAATTCTACTAGTGTACATGAGTTGTACACATAGTCTCTTTGAGTTTTTCTAAAGATTTGGTTTCTTCTTGAATCCAAGAAAATACCTATTTTTTTAATAACCTTGTTAGAGGTGTCGCTATTTAACAATGATTCTTGACGAACTTGCAGTATTATCCTATCAATCATAAGAATGCTCTGAGATTCTTCAAGTATTTAGGAATTGGCTTCAAGTATTTAGGAATTGGCATTCAATGATAGATTTAATTTTGTTGGGGTCCACTTTGACACATTCATGATATACAATATGACCGAAATATTCCACTTCCTAAACCCCAATTGCACATGTCAATGGCTTGGCATATAGTTGGTGCTCCTTCAATAGTTTTAAGACCATATTAACATGTTGTACATCTTCTCCAAAGATTTGGTATATATTAGTATTTCATCAAAAATACTAACACAAATTTTTTGAGGAATGGTTTAAAAATAGAATTCATCAAGATTTAAAATCTGGAAGGTGCATTGGCAAGGCCAAATGACATCATCGAAAATTCATAATGGCCTTCATGTGTTCTAAATGATGTTTTATGAATGTCTTTTGGCCTCATTCTAATTTGATGATATCAAAATCTGAGATCCAACTTGGTAAGGAAAATTTCTCCCTATAATGCATATAATAATTCATCAATGGCATGAATATGAAACTTATATTTAATGGTCATCTTGTTTAGCTCTTTATAGTCTGGATGCATACACCATGAACCCTCCTTTTTGTGAACTATCACCACTAGGGTAGAGAAATAACTTTATCTAGGTTGAATGATGCCTACATCTAACATTTATTGAGCCACATTCTCAATTTGACTCTTTTGTGCATATGGGTGCCTATAGGGTTTGATGTTAGGTTGTAAAATTCCCAATTGCAAGTGAGTTGCATGGTCATGATCTCGAACAAGTGGAAGAAATTTACGCTTATCTCCAAATACATTGGAATGATCGTCAATACTGTTTGGAGATCCACTAGAATAGAGAGTATAGATGCTTGAACATCTAGTGAGCATAGTTGTGCATTTACACCCCGGTGTCCCTTTTTTAGCATGTTTTTCATGTTGTTAGAGCTTATCACTTTAGAGGGTTTCCCTGGAATACCTATGAGTTCAATTTCCTTTTCTTTCGAGGGGAATATCTTGAAAATTATTGAAAATTAAGTACTACTTTTTCAAATGATTATAACCACTAGACCCCTAATACAACATCAACACCACCCATTTGAATTGCAGTCACTAGGTTGTCCAACAAACACTTCCCCATAGTATGCATAATACTATGGCACTTCCCTTAACATTTTATGGTACCTCCATCTTCAATCATCAATTGAAACTATTATGCTAGATAAATACAGAAATTGAGAAGTTTTGCTAATTTTCAATTAATGAAGTTATGGGTACTACTAGAATCAATCAACAATGTTACCTTTTTCTTTGTGATATATCCTTATATCCTAAGTCTTTTACGAGTACTATTTACAACTAATGCATGAAAATATATGGTTGGATTAGTATCTTTTGGTTATACCTCTTGAAATTGTTCTTGTTGTAGATCTTCTTCCTCTTCACAATCTATGTAGAATATATTATTCTTACTATGCTTATACCCCTTACTATACTTGTTGTCACAGTGAAACATAATCTTTTTGATTGTATTTCCTTCATTTTCTAAGGTGAACATGTTATACAACTTGACAAGAACCCGACATTGTTCTCCTTTTTTTGGGGGTCAAATTTAGTAGTTGTTTTGACCTCCGTTTAAAAAATGGTGTATACTGGTAGCACCATTTTTCATTTTGAGCCATTTTTTGTGATTTTGAAAGTTCTTGGTCATAAGAAAATTATAACTTTTATTTACAAGGGCCATTTTCCAAACTTCACAAAAAAATCTACATTGAATAGCTAGCTATAGTCCAAAAATACACACATTTTTGAATTTTAGTACGATTTAGAAGCTAGTTAGAACGAAAAATACATGCATTTTCAAAGTTTTTTCATTAAACTTTTATCTTAAAAAAGTCATTTTTGGGGCAAATTTCTAAAAAAGAAAAAAAAAAAGGCCTTCTCTAACATTTTAAATGCATTTTCCACTATTTTATATATGAAACTAATTTTTTTTAAATAAATTTGAAAAAAAATTTAAAAAAAAAAGAAAAAATAAACTTAATCACAAATTTAAAAATATATATATATTAAAAAAAAAACTAAATTTTTTAACAATTTTTAAAATTTTAAAAACTAATATTTAAAAAAAAACAAAAAAACTAAACAAATAAAATTGAAAAAAAAAAAATAAAAAAAAATGTAGCCCCTCCCCTCTCCCACCCCCTCCACATCCCCTTTCCCTCCATCCTATCTTCCCTCCCCTTCCCCCATCCTCCTCCCCCTCCCACCGCTCGCCCCCCGACCCCGCTCCCCCTTCCCCCCTCCTACCGCTCGCCCCCCCCCTCCCCTCCACCTCTCTCCCCTCCCTCTCCACGGCCTCCGCACGCCACCCATCCCACCCCCCTTAAGGGCAGCGATATTCTGAGAATAGCGCCGCCGCGAAAGGGGCGGTGCTTGGGCAGTGGAGGAGCGAAGGGTAGCGTGATTCTGAGAATCACGTCGCCGTGAAAGGGGCGGCGTTTAGGCGATGGAGGACCGGATCCGCTCCTCCACCGCCCAAGCGCCACCCCTTTCGTGGCGACGCGATTCTCAGAATCGTGTTGCCCTCAAGGGGGGTGGGATGGGCGGTGTGCAGGGTCCGTGGAGAGGGAGCATGGCAGGGCGGGGGGGGGGGGGGGGGGGGGGGCGGTGCGCGAGGTGGAGGGGAGGGGGGGGGCGAGCGATGGGAGGGGGGAAGGGGGGGGGCGAGTGGTGGGAGGGGAAGCAGGATGGGGGAGGGGGAGGGGGTGCATTTTTTTTTTTAATTTGTATTTTTTTTTTAATTTTTAAATGTTTAGTTTTAATTTGAATTTTTGAATTTTTTGTTTTTTAATTTTGATTTTAGTTTTAGAATTTGTTTTTTTTTCAAATTATTTCGTTGATTTTAAATTATTTTTTTTTGATGTTTTTTAATTCAAATGTTGTTTTTGTTTTTTTGGTTGGAATTTTTGTTTTAAATGTTAGTGTTTTTTTTTTTTAATTTGAAATTTGTGTGTGTGTTTTTTACAATTTATTTTTAATATTTTTTGGCGATTTATTTTTCAAATGCTTTGTTTTTAATTTTTGCTTTGTAAATGAGGTAAATTTTACATTTTTGAATTTATTTTGTCATGTTACTGTTTTTTTTAATTTTAACCTCAAATATAAATGATAGTGATTCTAGGAGGTCCATTTTTCAATCCAATGATCGATTTAGGGTTTTGATTGCAACGATACCACCCATAGTTTTCATAAAATTGTATTTTCAGCCCCCCTAGAAAATGGGTGATAGTGTGTTTTCTCTTTTATGCGCCCAAATATCATAACTTTTGTCTTTTATGGTTTAATATATGGTTTTGTTATGAATAATATCATAATTTTTTATTTTTTTTTACATGAAAAAAATGGTCAAGCAATTTCTTGAATAATTTGTGTTTAACTAAGTGTTATTTTTATATAGTGTTACAAAGATATTTAATGAATACAATTTTAAATTATGATACAATGATATAATAATGCCATTTTTTGAAAAAGTGTGTTACCGGTAGCATATTTTTCAATTCGGGCCTTGATTTTAAGGTTTTTGTAAACAACAATAAGGACTGCTTTGGTCCATGTCTATATTTTTAACAAAAAATAAAACTTTTTGATTTTGGGTTGTTTTTTGGTGTTTTTAATGCAAAAATATGGGTTTTTATGGCTAGAGTTCTCGTTTTGAGTATAAAGTTCTCGTCAAGTTGTATAACGTGTTGGTGTCAACTGTTGTGGAAAAAGTAGCCACAGAGGTTAGTAGTATTCCCACTTATTGGGGAAATCCTTAAGGTTGCAGCAAGGACCCTGTTAGGATATTCCTATACTCCATCCTAGTCCTACCAGCATTTTCATTATTTGCATTTTCAGTCTTGCATGCAGCATGCATTCTGCATGCATCCCAGTCATCAGTCCCAGCAACTAGCCTCAGTTAGCTAGCCCCCAAGAGCTTCTTACTGATAAGTTTTAGCCCTCCTAGAGCTTAGTGTACCCTTCTTCCTTGATTTTAGAAAGCCATTCGTCCTCTCTCACCTACCACTCAGTTGCACTTCAATTATCTTTAGTTCTTTCCTTGATTTAAGGAAAGACTGACTCTCAACTGACTGTATCACTCCGATGGACCTCCAGTGAGACTAGACTGCCCATTTTGACTCCAGTTAGCTCCTCATGCAACTTCCACTGAGCCTCCTTCTTTTAGTTAGTGCCAGTTACACTCAGTTACATGTACCACACTCAGTTAGACCCAGTTTGACTGATGATTGACAGTTACTTGTGCATTGATGACTCCACTGATGATGATGAAGACTTCTAGTTGTGCTCCGATGACACTCCAGTGATCTTTTGATCTCTCCATTAAGGCTAATTCGAATTGCCACCTTGGCATTTGAATCCTCATGCATTGTATTATTTATTTGTCCATTTGTGATTAATGAATTAGTGTGTGTGAAGTTATTTTGCTTCTATCCGAGTTCTACTGTATTATTCTGTTGTTCATTTTACTGCATTGACCACTCTTAATCTTATTCCTAAATTCTTTCATTGTGAGGTATACATCAGCTCTTAGATCTACTGTGAGGATTTTCACAGACCCAGTATTATAGATTGAGTGTTAGTAATCCATACATCAAATGGAAAAGAAAACTCTAAGAAAGAAATGAAATAAATAAAATAAAATAAAATGGACAAGTGCTAAGCAAAACAAAATAACAAGAGTATGCCAAACCAAATTTTGATTTTCCAATAGTCCAGCTAAATACAATAGTGTCACAGAGGAGGTGAGGGATTCAAAGGGAAGCCAACAATATCCCTTAGGGCGGTCCTTTTTGTTCACACAATTGCAAGATAACTAACATAGAATCATGGAGAAACTCATGTTTCCTAGAGTAAGAGAGAAAGGGAGATTTTCATGCTAACTTGAGGTAAGAACTGGATTGAAAGGTGAGCTCTCAATGCAATTCTTGCAGCATAACTTTGCTCTTAAATTTTTCCTATAAAATGAATTCCCACGGATTCCTTTTATAGGCCAAATGGAGGCCAAGAAACATCTAGATCCCAATGTGAACACCCTTGCTAGTGCACTAGTTCTCTAAGTACATTACGGGGGCTATTGAATACTCCCAAGCATGTGAGGAGTCTAGTTCAAATTTTGGATCTAAGGGATCTGTTATGAGCCTTGAATGCACCACAAAAATTTAGTGGTCCCACCACTTTTATAGTTGTGTGAATTTCGAAGGAAAATTCATGCTGGGTCGCGTAGGTCCTTGAACAAGGGGTCACGCTATGGCGCAGGTGTCCAGTGCAAATAGTCGTGCTATTGTCCAAAATGATTGATTTTTTCATCTTGGGGATCAATTTATTTTGTGGATCTTATGAGGATGTCTTTGTTGAGCTGCATGTTGCATGTCTATGACATATTTATGCAAGATTATCCAAAATGTCGCATGTGTGCAAAATTTAAGCATAAATAGATGGCCCTTGATGTATGAGGCTTGGAAGGTACTATATGGCCAAAATGCATCATCGTTTCTTTCTCTCCATGTTCTAGTAATTTATCAAGCATTTGTGGATAAAAATACTTGTCCATGGGGGAAGGTTGTTGGTGATGATCGTTGAAGTGGTAATGAATGATGGTGTTTTATACAAACGAGACAAGCATCCCTATGCTCATGAAAAAATTTCAAAATAGATTACAATAAGATCAGGGGATCGAGGGGTCGTCTCTTGATACTGTTGCTACAAGGAGGAAGGTGGCTTCGATATTTGTATGAGTAAATGAGTCCTGGAAAGGAGTGATGTTACTAATGTGGAAGAAGTGGAATTATTGATGATGACGAACATCCCACTGGGGTGGGGGACCTAAATAATGATGAAGTTTACAGATGAGTAACTTCAGTATATTAGATGTGCTACTGACATGAATCATAAATGTGGATGATTCTACCATCAGAATGTATGACTCCCCCTGATACGATAGATCGATTGGCATCAATCATAGAGCATATTACTAAGTCAAGGAGCATTGATGACTCTCCCTACTTCATTCGAGGTGATCCCTTATATTGATGAGAAGGGACCCCAAGGTACAATTGTAACTACTACAGTTCTCAGAATGAGGTGATTTGGTGTCGATGAGAGCATGAATAAACTGATAAGATGAGGGTATTATCTAAAGAAACAAGATCATTTTGTAACCAATTGGGACACTGATAGACTTGAGACAACATGCATTGATAAGCGTGGTGCTCATGACTTCCCTTGGTCAATGTAAACTAGGTGAGTTGTAGACGGTAGCATTCTTCAACTGGTAATACAGGTTGTAACAGAGGGAAACATATTGCATATGAAGGTTGTGATCATGGACACAATATTGATGGAGTAAGGTATCTAGATGATGAAACTGACAATGCTAGTGTTAGGTGGACTTAATTAAATCAATCAAGGGGACTAGGGAGTGCTTCCAAAATAATAATGTAATGGGGGTTCCCGTGGTTTTGAGTGATTGGGGAACTGTTTGTACAAACATAATATAGATGTGGTTCCCATGGTTTTGAGTGGGTTGGGGAACCAAAGAATGATATGGGAAGGTTTCCCATGGTTTTGAGTGATTCAGGGAATCATTTTGATGATGATGTAATGGTTTTGTGCAAAGGAAAAGATGGGTGCATTGCGAATAAATGTCATGCAGAATGTTCCTGTGGGAATGGTTGTACGAGATTAGTTTCTTCAGAGGGTGGGGACCCATTGTGGTCTTGTCAAGGGTTGATGATACGAAGAGGAACACAAATGGTATAATTCTAATGGAGGAGATGAGAGGTTGTCTATGAATCATAATTGTAACATGTGCCGAGAACTTGAGGAATGAGCTGAGTAGAATGCAAAGTGATGATATGTGGTTTCAGCTTGATAGACTTGGTGAGTTATCAAATTCCACAGACTTGGGGGATTTTGACATCATGGGTTCCAAAGTATGAATGGGTTGTAATGGTGCACACACCCATGGTGGAACACGCTCTTCTTGGTAATGATATTGATGGTGTTCCATACCAAGAATTAGGACCTTATGGTTATTAGCGGGATTATTCGACAAATGCAATGTAAATAGAGGGAATACTTTGCATGTATGCAAGGTAAAGATGATATACATGTGATGAGTTCTATGCACCATTGTTGTATGACGTAGAAACTTTGTTTTGATGAAAATCCTACATACATGAATCCAATACCCAAGCATAATAATGATTGTGACAAGAGTATTGACAATGCATAAAATATTGACAAGAAACATAGCATACCTATAGGGAGACCAAAAATTAGTTGCTAGATGGAGTTTCATTGTCAAGTCCCCTCCCATCAGACCGAGCCAGGGAGAGAACATGGCCCTAAAACTGGGCATGTAGCCCCATGTGAATTAAGTAAACTCATTGATAATGAAAAGTACATATATATATATGCATATTGTAAGAAACACAGTGGAATTAAAATCATCTACATATCTAACATACATTCAAGATATTCATGGTAAACATCAAATAGATACATTGTAGAGTTAACACAAGAGAGTACTTATCTCAAAACAAAGTAGTCCCGAGCAACTGGCTATGCAATTGCAACGTTCCACCCAACCATAGGCCAATTTTTCTCATCAATCTCTCAGCACAACTGCCACCCCCGAGCTGGGCATGATTTCTACAAGGAAAAGGGAATAGCACACTCACACATAGCCAAAATACACCAAAATCAGCCAAGCCAATCCACAGTTGGGTTTATCAGGCTGCTAAGGAAAAGGGGAGGGAATGAATTGCTAAGCTAGTGAGCTCAAACACAGAGCCATGGATACCTCTACAAGATCTATCTAGCTTTGCACCCAAAATGCCTACACACCCCACTCAAGGAAGTATTCCCTTCACCAATACATAGTCCCTCAGGCCATACCTTCCATTCTAGTGTTGTTCAAGGTGTGCATAGAAGAGTAGCCAGCCCTTTTGATCTTTCTGAGAGGTTACTCCCCTCACTAGGTTTATCAAGCCAATTCTGGTCTACTTCCAGTCCTAATTTCTTGCTCATAATTTCAAACCAAAACAGGGATGCACATAACAGCAAAATCACAAGTGCTAGGCATGAAGGGAAACTTTTTTACAATGGGATGTCCAAAATGGGGTTTCCATTAGCTTCAGAAAAACATGGGTAGCCAAAAATGAATTGGTAGATGGGGAATTCAGCCATGGGAGAGAAAATCGATTTCAGAAAACGTTTGTGGGTATTCAAGGGATAGAAACGGCCTCCATAAACCCCCAAATCGTGACTTCCTTCCTCCCAACCACTGTGTAATACAAAAATGAGTTCCCAGCCATGGAAAATGCAGGAATAAGATGGAAAACGTGAAGGAGGAAGCTCCAGCTAGCTCAGATTGCGTGAGAGAGCAAAGGCCATGGGTGAAGAATGGCTTTGGGCACAATTTCATGGGTGTTTTCTTGCCCAAGAAGCAAAAATACGATTTCCCAGGTTGATGGCTTGCCTATACACGAAATTGGTTGCCATACCTCTCCATTCTCAAGGCATTAACTACCTCAACCAACTCTTGGAAGAATTAAATGATTGGGTGCATAAATCAAAATGGGTAGTTGAGGGTTTATGGGTTTTCTCATTGACACATGGATTGACTCTATTGGCTCAAGGGTTTGAATATTTTCCCTCCCTATTCCTTGTGAAATCATGCCCCCATCTCTTGTTGCAATGCATAGCTAGTTGTGGGTATTTCATTAAAATTCGTATTTACGTGATGTCTTAATTTCCATTGTGCCTGTCTATCACAAGAACCATATGCACCGATTTTTAATTGCCAATACATAAAACGATAAATCGATGGCGGGGCCTTGGCCTTGAGCTCCTCACCATGATTTAATAACGATATTTACATCATTTACAATTTTAATGCAATAGAATCAAAATAGGGATACTACATTTATGGGAAATTGAACATATATTACCATGTTGAATATCTCACGATGTTGATCATGGTGGTGTTGACGGTTCGTCAAACAAAGCTACATTTTGTTTGTACAGGGCATTTGAAAATTGGGCCATTTATCTAAACATAGGAGTGGGGATTGCTTTTTCTAAATCATTTGTACCATTTGTCGTGTTGATGCCCTAGATATGTTTTCATTGTTTCTAGGAGATTCAACCGGTGGATTTCAGTTATACGAGTTCTAGGTAATCCTTTGTCCCTTTCTCGTCATTTCTGTCTATTTAGTTTTTGTTTGGGGTGTTATTTGGCATGTACAATCGCCCATAAGATTTTTCGATCACCGACCACATGGGTGTGGAGGGAATACCCATGTTGCACCGCACTAGGTTCCATTGATAATGACGTGCCACGTGGGATGTTGTCTAATTGGCTGCGCATCAAGTTCGTGTGATTGTTTGTTGAATAGTCATGCGGGTGCGCAACTATCCTGATTAGCTCTCGCGCAATGATACCATGTGATTATACGAGGTACGATTGTGATTCACATGGTTGAGTCAATTGGTTTTCTGCGCAATTATCACACACAAGAATGTGTGGGTAGGTTTGTGTGAGTCGCACAACTTTTTGAAGGGAATGTCATGCTTATTTTATCAATTTTTTGGCCTTTTGATGCTAAGGAATGATTATATGTTTGGTCTTTGTGATTGCAGGTTCCCCTAGTTTGCGATGATGGTGTTGATTGAGTGGCGTGAGTGCCACTCACTAAGGTCATTATATGAGATCATGTGGTCCCAAGCTTTCATTCCCATGCAAAATATTATCACATGGTTCCAAAACTTAATCCCTTTGTGATTTGTCACATATTTTGAACTTTAGAATTTTAAATATATTAGGACTATGAGAACAAGCACTTGCAATGCTTCTCCTTGAACCCACATCAAAAATATCAATTAAAAGAATAATATGGTAAGTACTTTGTACCTTTCCGAGGCAACATGACTAAGAGTTGTGAAACCATTTATCATTACATACATATCAAAATTTCAAATTGACAAATGCAAACCCCCAATATTTGCAAATTCAAGGCTACCTTAAGCTTTTCAAAGATGAAAGGAGGGGGCCCAATTCCAATGAGACTTGGGGAATTGTTGGGCTCAACAAACTATAATAGATAAGTAATCTAGTTTATATTATTTTTTTTTGTTGCTAATGCTTGTGGGTATTGTTATTTATAAGAATCATGCGTTTATTGAGAAATATACATGTCTTTAAATTAGCATATACTTATGTGTGGTTACTTATATGAGTATTTGAGGTTTTTATAACCATATTTGTAATATAGAGGGCATATTTATACCTTTCTTTTGTAAATTAATCTTCAACTATGTACAATGATGGATGTAATGAGCTTTGTGAGTATCTTCAAAGAAGCCAAAACATGGATGTAATGTAATTAGTTTATATGGAAAATCATTGTGTATGCAAGCTATTGTGTAATTGTCATGTATAAGTTGGTATCATTCAATGTATGAGCATAAATTATGTTTTATATGTTAAAATGGCTCAAAAATTTCATGGGTAATGGATGAATTTGTCACGGGAAATGCTAATTCCACAACTATATTGATAAATACTTATGAATTCCATGGAAGAATGTTGATTACAACTTAATTAGGTGATTGGTTATGTTACAAAGTGGTATCATAGCTATTGGTTATAGAATTGGGGTTGTATGGGCAAGAAATAGACTATACACAAAGAAATTACA
This sequence comes from Larix kaempferi, assembly GCA_027924585.1. Lineage (NCBI taxonomy): Eukaryota > Viridiplantae > Streptophyta > Pinopsida > Pinales > Pinaceae > Larix > Larix kaempferi. The sequence goes on from BSBM01000286.1 coordinate 3,855,086, forward strand.
TTATGCATATAAAGTTTTTGATAAAATTCCAATGAGAATAATTAGGGAGAACATTGTTTAAAGCCTGCAAATTCTGAATTGACATTGGATTATTGTTGGTACAATTGGATAGGTTATGGAAATGTAATTGAAATAATTTCCAAAATTTCAAAGTTTGGCTCTATGACAATTTGAGGAAATGTAGTTTCCAAGTTATGTGTTTGATGAAATGGCATTGTGGATGAAGAATTGTATAAGGATATAGTTGGGAAATTCATGGCTTGAAACACCAAAGTAGTGTTTGTTTCCCAAGAATAGGACCTAGCATGAGATCATTGTTGATAACATTCATATGATTAAATAAAGTTCATTTCTATGAAATATTGGGAAAAGTTTGAAATCAAGAGAAATGCCAATTTCTGTGATGAAAGAATCTTGAACTTGCCAACAATAGAGTTGAAAATTTGTTTGGATATAAATATAACTTGCTAGAGGATGCATCAGTAAGTATATGGAAAAAATCCAAAGTGGTATGGCCATCAATTGTTAATTCCACTAATAGAAAATATTAGATTGGGAAATATTGATCAATGGTTCAAATTTCATTGTGGGATTCTAACTCATCGGGATTTTAAGATTGTGGAAATGTCATGAATGGATGAGATCTAATCAGTAAAATCTGCTAATGATCTGGATCTCATTAGAAGTAAATAAGGTTTCATATAATATGAGAAAAGGAAATACCACGATTGTCTGATATCTAATCAGTGAAAATCGTAAATGGGCCAGCTCTCATCACAATGAAATAAATTTTTAGCAAAAATGAGAAAGAAAATTCCATAAATGGTTAGGATTTTATCAGGGAAGTAGATCAACGATGGATATTTGTTCGACTAAAACAGGGTATTTCATATAGGTTTAACAGCTTAATCAATTGCTCACACAAATAGATCCCAAATCAACACACCAATGTTTTTACGTGGTTAAAACCATTAGAGATGGAAATCATCAATGACCCTAGCCAAACAACTACTTGAGGCAATATATTAAGGAAAATGAAAAATAATTTACATATGAGTTTCTCACAAATGATCATAAGCTTATGAACCTCCATGCTCTTTAAATAGATATCTTGGACCAATCGCGTGTCAATCCACAAATCAATGTAGCCATTAAGGTTGAGTAGAATATTAACCATAAGATAACTTTATGTATAGAACATATCGTGACTATTGGATCACAAAAGAACTAATGCATACTAAAGAAACACACTTTACCTAAAGACACATCAGACCAAGTTGATCTTAACTAACTGCTACATGTCTAAATATACTAACATCTCCCTTTAAGAACAACTTGGGATGGTATTGAAGGATTTACAAAGGTGACAAAATAGGATAATTAGGGAGGCATTAGAGCCTACCCCACCTTAATGACAAATTCCTGAACTCCTAAAATAGATCAAAGTTTAGAAAACTTCACTTTTGTAAGAGACTTTGTGAAGATGTCTACAACTTGATCATTTATAGGGAAAAAGATCACTTTGAGATTGTGATCTTAAATAATATTTATTATGAAGTGCATTTGTAGCTCAATGTGTTTATTGCATTGATGTTGAAATATATATTTGGAAAGCTTGATAGTATTCTAATTATCACACCAAAGGGTAGTTAGATTCTACTACTGGAATCCAAACTCTAAAAGGATTTGTCAAATCCACGTGGATTATTGACTTGCATTAAATTTGGCTTGATACTCTACTTCTATTGAATAAAGTTCAAGAGGTTGTTGTTTCTGACAATCCCAAGTGATAGGTCTAGAACCAAGACTAGAAACATAAACTGAAGTAGACTTTTGATCATTAGGGTTGCCAACCCAATCTAAATTAGTGAAACCAACCAATAAAGGATTCCTCCTTGGACTATAATGAATCAAAAACTAAATTGTACCTTGAATATACTGAAGTATCATTTTTGTTGCTTTCCAATGACTTTCATGGGGAGTTTGTATATATCGAGTAAGAATACCAACAACAAAGGTAATATCAATATGGGTATGAGTCAAGTACAAAAGGCTACCAACTAAATTATGGTACAAGGTGGCATCTACCTTGAGTGTAGTTCTTGTGGCTACAAGTTTGACTCTAGACGAGAAGGGAGATGGGTTTGGTTTACAATCTTGTTGAAGGAAAAATGACACAAGGGTGAGTGCTCAATATTACCTCTTTGGAGATTAAGCCTTTGAGGTTGTCAAAGAGGATCATTATTATAGTAAAAAAGCAAATGTGAATGACCCCAAATTGGTCCTATAAGCCAGGCTTGTTAGTGAAATAAAAAAAAATGAAATAAAAACTTAATATAACTTGAAATAAAGAAAAGGGGGGTGAGAAGAAGCAAACCACAACAAAGAGCCAATGCAAGAACCAATTTAGATTGCTCAATGGTCAAGCTTGTTAGATGAAGTGTCGCATAGGAGGTGTGGGCTTCAAATGGAAGCCAACAATCTCCCTTAGGGGGGATCCTTTTTGTCCACACTAAATGCTAAATAACTTAAGGGAACGATGGGAGAAACACTTTCCCCTTAGAGGAAGGTGGAAAGAGAGCTTGAAGAATTCCTAGTATGGGAAGAGGTGGAAGAAGTTTCAACACAATTCCAGCAGCATAACCTTGCTCTATTTTCTCCTTTTTAGATGCATACCCATGGCTTCCTTTTATAGGCCAAGAAGTGGCCAAGAAACAACTATATCTAAATGTGGACTCATTAACTCCATGATTTGGCTCCAAAGTACACAAAGGGGGCCCATTCAATTAACCCAAGTACATGAGGATCCAAATTTGAATTCTTAGAGGTGATGGAGCCTTGATGAGCCTTCAATGCCCCATGGGTATTTTTTGTCCCGTCATTTTGACAGTCGCACAGATTTCAAAGGAAAATATGTGCTAGTATAGTGCATGCACAGAGCTGATAATACCCGATGTAGCACGATCTATCTCTAGAGTAACGACGCTACCTTTGTTTTTTACTGTTTTTGGCATGTTTGAACTCATACTACTTTATGTAATTGATGAGGATGTCCTCGGTGGGCTGCATGCTATATGTTGATGATGTCTTACTGCAAGATTATCCAAAATGTCACATGTGTGTAAAATTTAGGCGTTAGCAGATTCCCCCTGATGTATGAGGTTCAGAAGGTACTGTAGAGTCGATAATGCATCATCATTCCTTTTGTGTTTTCACATGTTCTCATAAATTCTTAAGCGAGTATGGATGGAAGGTTGCCTTGGGGAAATATTGTTGGTGACAACCGGTGAAGTTGTAACAAAGAATAGTGTTTTATACAAACAATGTGGGAACACCCATGCTCGTGAAATCTGTTAAGATGACTGCAATAAGAGGAGACCGAGGGGTCAACTCAAAATATTGTTGGTACATGGATGTAGGTGGATTAAATCCATGTAAGGGTGACTCAACCTAGAAATGTTTTTACAGGTGTCGATGAAGCGGAATTATTGATGACCATGATAATCCCAAGGGGGTGGGGCACCGGAATACTAATGAGGTTTCTAGATATAGGACCTCATTGTAATGTTACTACCATGATATGTAAATGTAAACAGTGCTATCTCTGAAATGATGACTCTCCCTGATGTGGTGGATGTGTTGACGTCAAGCATATGAGAGACCAGTAAGTTAGGGATCACTGATGAATCTCCCTAGCTAGTTCGAGGTGATCCCTTCTATTGAGTGAAAGGGAGCCCAAGGTACAACTGCAACCACTACAACTCTTAGAATCTGAGGATTTAGTGTCGATGAGAGATGAAGTATATGATAAGATGAGGGTCTTATCCTAAGAACCAAGATAATTCTGTAACCAATTGTAAGACTAACAAACTTGACACAAGACTAGATGGTAAGCGTAGGGCTCATAAATTCCTTTGTTCAATGTCAACGTGGGTAGTAATTGACGATAACATTCTTCAACTAAAGGTACAGAGTGTAACGGAGGGAGACAAACTACAAATAAAGGGCTTTGATGGAGACACGACGCTAAGGGTGATGGTGACTTAAAAAATCATAATGATGGGCATAGGGAGACTCGACGACATCTATCAAAGGAGACCATGCATTGCTTCCAAAATAATAGTGATGTTCCCATGGTTGTGAGTGGATTGGGGAACCATGTGTACATAAAGAATAATTGGTGGGGTCCCCTTGGTTTTGAGGGTATCATAGGACCAATTTGATGATGGGTGGGATTCCCACGGTTTTTGGTGAAACGGGGAATCAATTTGATGATGGGTAAAGTTCCCACATTTTTGAGTGGGTTGGGGAACCTTTTCCATTATGGTGAGAGGGTTGTTTTGTAAAAATGTGAAGATGGGTGCCCCATGAATTAATGCCATGTAGATTGTTCCTAAGGGAAGAACTGGATAGAATTGGTTGTTGTAGAGGGCGGGGGCCCCATTGGTGTCTTGGAAGAGGTGACGATACGAGGAATATTATTGATGGTAGATTGCTCATGGAGGTATGAGTGGTTAACTGTGAGTCTTGATCGTAACATGTGTCGAGGAATTTGATGGCATCGACTGCTGAAGGTGGGGGATTAAATGCGCAACTATAAAATGATGAACTATGGGTTGATATTTTCAAAGTGAATCAAATTCCTCGAACTAGTGGGGGATCGACATCATGGGTGTCAAATTATGACTAGGATGCAATGGTGAGCACACCCATGTGGGTAAGTATTCTATCCACAACAATGATTTTGATAGCACCTCATTCATGGGAGTTAGGACCCTATGGTTATCATCGGGAATATCCGGAAGATGAAAATGCGAACAGAGGGAAAGTGTTTCCTATATGCTAGTTTAAGAATGATACATGTGATAGAAGTCCGACGTCATTAGTGAGGGATGGAGTCATATTCTTATAATGTAAAAACAAGAGGTTGGAGGCTCTTGGTCATTATCCTTCACACATAGCGCAAATACCTAAGTGTAATAAAGAACATGACAAAGGTATTGATGATGCAAAAAATAATAACCAAAACATAGCACACCTGTAGAGTGCATGCAAAAATGAGTGTTGGATGAAGGTTCTCATATGGAAGTGTAGGTAGAGCCATTGTGAAGGGATTGAAATGTTGATTCTAGTGGTTCGAACAATTCATCAAATGGAGCTACAGTTTGGTTGTATCACAAGTCGAAAGATTGGTCAAAACGCTATAAAAGGGGTGGGGCCCATTTTTCGAGGTCATTTCTACTTTTTCATATTTTAGTGATCCAGAGATGTTGGTGTTTATTTCGGGTGATTTGATCATCTAATTTTTGAGTTGTGAGAACCAGGTAATCCTAAAACTTATCCTAGTCATTTTGGACATCATAATTTTTAGGGTTTTTGGTTCCTAGGGTCGTACGGCTCTTTTTATGGTCTAAACGGGGACTACACATGAATTTAGGTTTTCTCCCGCTCTCGTAGGGGAAAACCCATTATCGCACACTACCTACTGTGCAGGATTTGATGCCTCAGCCACATGTTAGATCAACGTGATTGTCCGTTGGATAGTCACACTAACAGTGTGACTGAAATGAATAAGGCAAGCATGACTATGGTTGCACGGGGGATCAACATACATTCGCGTTAAGTGCGGCTTAGAATTATGGATTCCGCACTACAAGCGCAAGTTTTTCAAAAAAAAAAAAAAAAAAAAATCATGTTAGATGATGTTTAAGGATCACTTGGAATTTTGGATGCGAAGGATAACCTTGATGTAATCTTGTTGGTGTGTGCAGGTGCTTGTGAGTGACTGAGAGGGAACACATCGTCGAGTGGTGATAGCGCCACTATGACTATCTGGTGACCTAGGTGACCAGGTATTTAATGGCCACATAAACACTTCCAGATGTGGGGCTATTGAATTTCTTCAAGTTCCCCTTGCTCCGGTCCACAGACTTTCTACTACAGAGGATCATTTTTATGTGGGACCCCGACAAGGGGGTCTTTCTAGTGGGAGATCAGGATCTCTGCATTATGAACTAAGATATCTACTTTTCGATTAGTCTGTCTCCTTGGGGGATTGTTGGGTGGACCATCCTTGGATAGGGGCAGATCAAAGTGTCATGGGACTAGTATACCATTATTTTGGAGTAGATGCACTAGTGGAAAGCTCAGGGTAGATCCTAGTTAGCCATATTCAAATTCAGGTTGTCCAAGCAGTGGTGAATTCCATTCTTCAAGTGTTTGGGGTAGGATCCTCACACAGGATTACAGGAGGTTAGCTAGGATTGGTGGGGAGGGTGCTAACAAGGCACTGCGTTGCATGGGGGCCTATTTTGATGAGGGGACTGACGACACATTTGACGGATGCCTGGTGTGGTACAGGCGAGAGGACCTTTTGACATGGGAGTGTGCTGTGCTCGTATTTTTTCAAGTGTTTTATGTGCTTGAGATCACAGGTGGTGGTACTGGAAAGGGGGCCCCAAGAGCCCCTTATGATGTACTAGGGGTGAGTGATTCCCTAGGATGGTGGAGGGGAGATCAGTCATGTATTCACTGTCCATTACTTGGATGTGTGGGAGCAGCACATCGATCCCATGGAGAAGTATCCCTGGAGTGGCATGGACTACCAGGGGGACCTAAAGTGACCAATACCGAGTCACGAGTGGTATCTTATAGGTATGACATGTTGTTACATATTTATGTTTTTATCGAGCCTTTTTGTTGCACATAGATTTGATTTATGCACATATTTATCATTTATATTGGATACTGACTATGGGTTCTTCTCTATGATGTAGATGTTGGTCTGGTAAGACCCCCATGGTTTGTAGGATGATGTCGCATGCGTGACAAGGTGGTGGTACCTGTAGGAGGTGTTGGTGTCATTTTTCGTGCAGCGAGTAGAGATGTAGTTGGGGAACTCCTGTCGGGGGAGTATCCTTGCACTCCTGCCAGGTGAGTATCCTTAGAGGACCATGCAGTGACGATCCTCTCCGACTTGGAGAGACGGTTTGGATCTATGACATAGTACATTGATGATGAGCGACTATCCAAGATCGAGGGTGATGATATGGTTCACACTCTGCATCTACCAACGTAGTTAGGGGTTGGGTGGCATCGAGTGACATGGCGATTGGACATAGTGTTCCACCGAGTTTGTGTGGCGTGGGGAGGACCGGTACTTACCCCTAGGGACTAGCCGAGGGAGGATGAAGGAGGGGAAGAGATAGGTCCAAAGGCAGTGCGGTCATTAGCGATCCAGGGTCCAAACCAACCAGGGCCATCGAGTTAGATACGAGTACTTAGTCACTCTGTATTTTGTATAGGGTGTTGAGCCCCATTTTGTATTTTTTGTATAGATGGAGCCTCTGGGAGGCCGATTTTCGATGTACCCCCATAAGGAAACTGATTATATTTGTATATGAACCCTCAAGGCCACATTTTGTACATGACATACATTATTTTTTGAGTGACACACACACACACCATTGTGGCAACACATGGATGATCTCTTTTATGTATGTGATGCATGGAGGTGATGTATGTGATGATGATTTTTATATGTATATTTAATGTTCACTATGTGTAGTTGTAGGTACTTGCACATGATTTGTATGATGAACAACATGCACATATATACATGCTTTGTTTGTGTATGCAGGGTTAGACAAATGGTTGATGTATCATATGCTTGTCCAACACCTCGTTTGCGACATGGTCAGCAAATGTAATACCCCAAATTTTGGACTTGTAACCCTTTTTATACTTTGTTAAGTATTATTTCATTATACTTATGTGACATTAGAAATTTAGAGAAGTTAATTTCTGATGACTATGTGGACCAGCACATTAAAGAGATGGGAGTCACGGTTCCTATGGGTTTGGAGGAAAAATACAAAATAAAATAATAATGAGAAAATTATTATTAAGACACTTGTAAAAACCCTAAATAAGAGTTTTGAGGAATAATTAAATTAAAGAAATAAAAATTAAGAGAAACAAAAAAAGGAGAACAAGAAAGAAAGAAGGCATCATTACTCATTTCATTATGAACACAAAAAAAACAAGAGAGAAAGGGATACTGAAAAGAAGAAGAGATACAAGAGAACTGATTAACCGAAACTAATCAAGAAAGTGAAAGGGGGCATTTTGGAGCACAAAATGAACCAGAAAAAAGAAAACAATAACAGCTAGGTATGGACTTGGAACACAAGCAGTGTTCAGGTAGGAGCACTACCACAAGTTGCAGGAGCACTGAAAATAACTTGTAGAGGTTGTGTTTGGTTGTTTTCTTAAGTGCGGAGACTTAAAAGTCCCCGGAACATCCTGGAACTCAGGAGTATTGGGTTGGATGTTGGGTTGTCTGCTACAAAAGAAACTTCGTAATAACTTGGGAAAACAAGTTAAGAATAATTAAAAGGCTCTGACCTAGAGGAACTGTGAACTCATCTCAGGGGTTACCAAGAGAGCAAGGAGGACTTGCTGATCTAAGGCTAGGAGGTCTGTGTCTATGTTCCACTGGTCATCATAAAATACAGATAAGTGTTATGTTATTTGTATTTAAATAATTTTTATTACCGAATGTCAACAAAAGGGTTTTGTTATAATTATTGGATTTGTTGACGGAAAGATTTGTATTTCGAAATATGAACAAAAATTATTTTATAACCGTTAAAACCCTGTATATATATTATGTGTGGATTATTTTATTTCATAAAGATTGTGAGAATAGAGTAGGGTTCTATTTAAGGACAATAAAGATTTTGTGAAATATTTAAAGATAGAGTTGTATGTGTTTTTTATGCATTATGAAAAATAAATACATATAAATTATTTGTATATATTGTTCTGAGATAAGAATGTACAAGGAATCTATTTATTTCTAACTTTTAATGTTATACAAATACAATAAATGGAGTATATATATAAATTAAATCTTTATGCTTGACAGAATTTCTTTATTTCCATTTATTTTCACGCCATTCGTTTCGGCATAGAAGTATGAACTCCATAGTCCAAGTTTCGACTATTTGATAGAAATAAAAATCACTATATAAAGGATAATACAAGTTCTAATGCATTATTTATCTTTAGATGAACTCTGTAAATAAAATACAAGCTAGGGTTTAAGAAATCATTACACAAACGATAAAACGAGTGTTAATGTATTATGTTTTCAATAAAGGAACTCTGTAAACAAACACCAGTTAGGGTTTGACACCCACTGGCTACAAATACAAAGCAAAACGAAATACGTTTCATCAAAAGATCTAAAACCCTGTATGTTAATTTTGGGTAGAAATATTTGAAACGGAGTTCAAAGAAGAAGCGCAATGTAAACGCTGAATCGAAGCCATATGCTGTATGATAATCACATTATACAAATAATTACAAACCCAGGCCGTAGAGACCTTTTAAAATTTGTGACACATTTTTATAGAAAACAAGGCCGGTGGCCATATGGAATGAATCGCAGATAGTAAAGGAAAAACCCTAACTATTGAAAGAACTCTGTTAAAGTCGATCAACCATAACCCGAATCGACAGGGTAGGTTTGCCCGAGTTTCTGGTGTCGTTGCATTACCTGGCATGTTTAGAAGATCCTAAACTTTCGCTTGTTGACAACCCATTCATGACATGTTTTACCTTTTCCTTGTTTTCGCTTCATCTCCACATGAATACGAGATAGAATTTAAACGTTGCAGAGGTGTTAATCAAAATAAATCAAAGTGCTGGAAGTTAAAACACTGTAACATTGTGAATGATTATTTTTACCTCTGCGCGGTTGGAAAAGACCACTGAATTTCTCCAGTACAAATGCTAACACCCAGACAGGAAACAGACTTCATACCTTTGAACTGAACATAAGCGTTCTGCGTAGAGCAGGAATGATCTGTGTAGAAGCTCATAGCTTAACAATGATAAGTCCCGAGAGGACTAAACCTTTCCATACTGTATCCACCGGTTTGGGCAGTGGATCTACCTCTGAACCTGGTTGTTATGTGTTTAATGTAACCTGAGCATGGTAGATGGCACAAAGGCCATCGACACCAAACTCCAGATATCAACGGTGTAGATTAACACATAAGATCCCAGTGGAGAGCCACGGATTGTAATAAACGGTTGTATGCCTGAGAATTAATCATCACTTTGTGGTACTTGGTACAATTCCTATAGTAGATTAACTTTGGAGTTGCGTGCATTTATGGTTAATAAATATGATTACGAATTAATACTTTTACCTATAGTATATTAACGCAGGGAAACTTTAATTCATTGTGTAGAGTCCATCGAAAGTATAAATGCGTGTTTCATTGAAATCCGAGTACTGCCTTGAACCCGTGGCAAACCTGCCAGGGTAGCGTTCCTACAAATTCGTGGTTAACAAATACGTATATGTGGATTGTCAGGGTGGCATCACAAACATACACTAGTTATTTTTTTTTCATAAGAAAATATAGCTTACTATTAATAACTTGAAATAGTAAATGAAACCAGTACATCATGACCACAGCAAACATGTATGAGTGTGAAACATATCACACCAACATCCACAAGCATACACTAGTTAATTTTTTTTCATACAAGCAGTGTAACCGGCGCCCAATGGTGGGTGAGGGCGCCGAATCGAGCCGGGTCTTGGGGTCGAACCTGAAAGCATACACTAGTTATATATGTATGTGTGTGTGAATGTAATGTATTGTAATGCATTCGTAATTCGTAATTATAATACATTGTAATGTATTTCGCATATGTTACATGGTCACAAAAATAATAATGTTCTACGAAGAGTCTTTCGGGACTTGTTTAATACTTTAAAATGGGTTCGTAAACCCTTCTTTAAAAGAAAATATTCCACGTGAATGTAAAATTTTAATTAAGGATTTTTTAAAATTACAATTAGCATTTTTATGCTTAATTGTTTACAAGTTATGTAAATTTATAAATTACATATAATTTGTAAACTATTAGAAAATACAAGTCTATAGATATTAATGTACAATAATTCTATTATGTTAAGAAGCTATATTTGTTTATGGTGAATTTAAAAAAAAATGTGTGTGTAGAAGAGACGTTACAGCAAATGTATTGGTTTTCTTAGGGACATGCATGAATGCGATGGATTCAAGCTATCATATTAGGAGGCGCACTCGTAGGAATTTATGAAAGAGGAGCATGTTGAGGATACATAATAAATTATTGAATTGGGAGACAACTAATTGGGAATCTAGGTGTACATGTATATGGTGCATGCCAAAATGGATGGCATCACTTAAAATCCCAATGATTGTGTTGTATTCTGCTTGGTTGTTTGTCAGTGCCCCCAGGAAAACTCCTCTAGTGTGATAGAAAGTTTGGGAGGGGGTATAAATAGCCCAAGCGGCTGACTCTAGATTCTTTGACCACCGACTTGTGCCATCTACGAAGCCAACACAACTATCTAAGCGAGAGACCATCTGCATTCGACAAACAAAGGATGGTCTTATTCTCAATCGAAGGGATAAAAAAATTGAAGAATAAAGTGATACATTGTTCATTTTAGTGTGTGAATAGGAAATGTAGAGGGTAAAAGACAGTTTCACCCTTTTATTGGCAGGGACCTCTTAAGGTTGGAGCCTCGAGTGATATCTAGGTGGTAGTATGCTCTTAAGGATTTGACAGGTATCCAACACTTGAAAGGATATCCCCTATTGTTTTAGGCACTAAGCGATGGTTCTGGATGATACAGGTCTTTGTTGGAAGATCATGAATCATCACTGGTAAGTAAACCAGCCAAGGATGATGCGTTATCGATGGTATTCGGTGGAGGGGGAATAAATTCCTCAGCAGGTAACCCTTGCGAGACTATGCTAAGGTGGGATATTTGATCTTGTAGCCTCATAAGTTCAAGGTGGGATTCTCGTTCGATGCATAAAATGGGACACTGAAATGAGAAGTGAGAAGCGTTACCACACAAGTGGCATGGACGTGGAATCCTGGCACAAACAAGTGTCTGTGCCGAAGGTGGGTTGGCATGGTCAAGTATGGTTGTGAAAAAATCGGTGGGAATCACATGAGTATGATTCCCACAAGATGTGCATCCATAATGTTTTTCTTCTGATGCAAGGTTTGTAGGTGAGGGGTCTTGCGTTGTTGTAGGCTAAATAGCCAGAATTGCCATGATGGCTAGTTATGAAGTAAACATAACAGGCGTTGTCATCGATGTATAGACAACATTTATGGAAGTTGTTTCCTAGGGTTGAGCTGAGGAAATATAAATCAGAGGTTGGGTGAGGTGAATGGTCGCGAAGGTGTCCCGAAATCAAGGTATATTAGGACAATGGTGTGTATAATGCCCAAACTGAGAACAAATTAAGCATGTGTGATTGGTACGCAGTGACTTGGACTTAGGTATCATACTGGGAGAAGATGAGGTTGCATAGGTGCCCCCTACTAACATATGTGTGACATGCGTCACACTAACAGGGGTATTAAGAAAATTTCTAAGCTCCGGAAAGGTGGGGAATAGGTTATTCGCATGGTCTTATTGCCCGCATAAGGCACATAGTGGAGTGATCCTTGTAGAGGGAGTAGTGGTTGTCATTACTAGGGATTATAACCATTGTTGGGTAATGCCCCCTGCTTTAGGCTTGGTGACCCCTGATGATGTTTCAGGTGTAGGGTTGGTTATGAGGGGGGATTTCAACTTAGGTTGTCCCTTGCCCCAATTGGTGGGTTTGGAAACTAGCGACGGTGGTTTAGTTACAAGTGTCCTAGGATCGGCTTGCGATGTTATTGGCGTAATTGGTTTAGATTGTGCCATAACAAAGATAGGGACAAAGCCATAATGGGATATGGTTTTTGAATCCATATCATGGTAAGGTGGTCTACGGTACCACACAAGTATACCCAAAGTGATCCCAGGTAGAGTCAGTCGAGCCATAGTCAGTGCCCCTTACACTCTTATGGGGGGATACAAGAATGGTATTTGGAATATGGGGGGCACTGATGGACTCAATATGTGTTCAATGCCATGGCTCACTGGAGGGGTCAATGATGATGTTGAGGGAGTGGTGGTTTAATTTTCAGAGGTGAATATGGTGCACATAAGGCTATCGATTTATGTAGGGATTTCAGGCGGCATACTTGAATATACCCCTAGCAAGTTGGAGTCCTTGTACACTCCTGGGAAGATATAAACGTAAGGAGGTTGGTTGGTTCCAACGATAGTGGGTAGCATGTTTTCAAGGTTAGTGTTGGTGTTGGGATCATATAATTGATTTGTTCGAGAGTGGTTATCTTCCCATTTAAGGGAAACATCATAATGCGGAAAACTGAAGAGGCAACCACCTTCATGGAGTACATATAACTACAACCCAACATGATATTGTAGTTGATCAATTATGCATCGACTAATATGATATCGATCATGACCATTTTACCTCACAACTCAATGGGGACATTTTGGTATAATCCCCTAGGTTGTGATGGTCTCTTGTCATATGCACTAAGGGCGATAGAAGAGGGGACTAAATCAGGTCAACCCAATCGTTTCCATACATTAGAGTTCATGACGCATGTGGGTGCACCTTCATCAATTAATCATAATGTTTTTCACTATAATGGGGACTTGGAAGGCGACTGACGAGGGTAGCCACGGTTCACCTCTATCAAGATCAAAGGTCATAAAGCGTGAGTTGAAATGGTTGATGGTGCCAAGTGCATTAAGTAATTCCTTTCTTTGGTTTTGGAAATACTATAGCACCTTTAACATGGACATGGAAACTAGTGACTAAACCAAGTCATCAAAAATACTGTAATTGTGGGTGGATTTCATATGAGGGCTATGGAGGGTGCACCAAAGTGGTACCTTTGGAATCCATGGGATATGTTCACCACTTGTGTTTGGTATTTGCAAAGGCTCCCATAAGGGATATGTATATCCTCCACTTGTGGGGTATCAAGCCCACAATAGCCTTGGCTCGATTCTATAGGTTGTTGTTTGTCGTGTTCATGTAGATATTCTGGAAGGAGCCATCGTCGGAGGGGTGGGGATCGTACTGCTTAGTAAAAACACCTTGATTGGAAAAGGGTTGTTGCAGGACAATGGCTTGGGGTTGTGTAGGAGTAGGAACCTAAGGGGGGTTCACATATATCTTCTTCTTGGATTCCACCAACTATTGGCAATCGAGGAGAAGTGGACAGTGGTGAGTGTAGTGACCATACTCTTCGTAAATGGAGTAGGAATAATTGGTCCTCGCGTTGGTGTTCTTCCCTTTCTTGGGGGGGTTATTATCCCCCACATGTTGGTTACCCCGGTTCTGGTACTACTTGGGAGGGGGGTCACCCCCTTGCCCTTGTTGCTAGTTCTATTTGTTCTTACCTTTATTCTTCCCCTGATTTTGAGGATTCTTGGGATTTGTTGTGTTCAAATACTCAAATTGTTGAGCTTGTTTTGTGAAAGAAGGTTGAACTAAATTAACCCGCAAAATGTGGAATGGAGGTAGGACAATGAGGACATGGAAATGGGTAGTAAGGGTTATACTTCGGCAATGGTATATATGTGGTATGCGCTCCATCGGATGTAGATGTAGGAGAGGCTTGTGCCATTTGCGATGGAGGTATAGTCAATGCTTGGATTGCATTGGGATAAGTAAGACTATACGGTCCATACTGTAACTGACCAAACAGAGGATTTGGTACAAGAGCATGGGGCGCCGACATGGGAGGGATGGGTGGCTACATGAGGAGGAGGAACCTTTCCTTGTTGGGAAATGGACCTCATAATCCCATCTGTCGAATGTGACGAACCTGCGGGAGTAGGATCCAAATATCGATTCCAAGGGGCATCGGGTAGGATGGGGTACAAGTATCCATATTATGAATAGATAAGATCAAAACTATGGGCCTTTAGGATGGTCTCTTCCTCAGTTTGGGGCATGGAGGTTTCCACATATTTTGCAATGGCCGGTTGGAGTGACTTGATGAACCAATCCAACACGAACTGAGGTTGTAACTCAATTTTACACAATGTGCGACATCTACACCATTCATGGATATGGTTCGTTATGTGTGGAGAGGTATTCTATCGAAATTCTATGAGAATTTTGAGACTGGGGTCATGGCGAATAGGAATTTTAAAGTATGTGAGAAATACGGTGTCCAATGTCACAAAGGTGGCATAGGTCATTCCTGGTAAGTTCACATACAATTTTTTTGTTGTTCCGGTAAGGGTTCATTGAAAGAGTTGAAGCTTTATTGAGTCTTCTACTATGCTATTGGAGGAACGCCATAGGTGAAAAGACATGACATGGTTTGTTGGATCATTTCCTTACTTCCCTTCGAACTTATGGATATCAGAGTGGAGTTTGTTTTTCATAGTTGGCCATGTTTTCTCATGTTCTATGGGGTCATTAATCAATTTGGCCAAATCAGGGAGATTTAGGCTAGCCATGAAAGGTAGGTTAGTAGTAGGTCCTACCATTGTATATTGTGTGTTGTTTCCGCAAGGGGGAGAATGAGGTATATGTGGTTGTGATCTCTATCTCAGATGGGAAGACGAGGATGATGTATTCCCTCCTCTCGAAGAAGGAGGATACATAGGTGGATTTACAACACGTAGGTTATTTTTAATTACGAGTTAGTGAACTTGTATTTAAAAAGAAAATAAATGTAAATTCCCTAAAGACCTAACGTCCTTCCTCTCAAATGTAACTAGGACTTCCAAAAGCACAATTGATGGTGATAATGGGATCCACAGACCAATTGAATAGTGAAGGTAACAAAGAGTCATTTATACCAACGATGGCGTTATGTCTCAAAAGAGATTGACAACATTTTCAACCGGCAGTATCTAGCTTTGGGAGTCAATTGCACTCACAATTTTTCCTTGGCGATATCCTAAGTTTGGCCACTAAGATACTTGCGTCAAGTGTGGATAAGTGGTTCTTCTTGGGAAATATAGTGTCGCCTCCACAAAAATATGAGTGTCTCTTTGGAGAGGGTAGGAAACTATACCTCGACTTTGACCTACTTGGGCACGACGCACTTCTTATCCGGGTTTTCTTTTAACACTTGCTTATAGTAGGATTTAATAGTACACTATAAGTCGACAATGCTATGTTTCAAAAACTTAATGAAACTAGATTGGTGGGCATTAATGGAAGCCTATCCCAATAAACCCTACCTAACTAAAATGTTGTTTTGTGACCTCCCGTGGAGGATTTTAGTTGGTTTTAAATTACAAGTGTTGATTTTAAGGGTCTGAGTGTAAGGGAGGTATTTCACAATTCCCTTCCTTCCTAATTCACTAAGATCACAAGTAATTGTTGGGTGTGTTATATCTCTTCACATGGTGTGTTATATTTCTAATCCTGGTAAAGGGATTAGCGTTTTAGATGCTGTGAATACTATATATTGTATTGTAAATGGTTAATAAAACATATAATGAAAAGAGTTGCGCGGCTCAAGTTTTGCTAGTTTTTTCCCGGTTAAGGGTTTCCAGGTGAAAATCTCTGTGTTATGCGTGTGCCATTGTGTATTTTTTGTTTATGGTTAAGAATCTGTATGAGTTTTTACTGCACTGTTAAGGTTTAAAACTATCAGTAATTCGAGGTGAAGAGCATACTTGGAATAGAAGAGATTTAGGTGCCTTAGTGTGTGATAGTGATGCAAACACATGTGACATAAGAAAAATGATTGTTGCAATTAACTAAAGAGCTTGGAAGTAAATGCAAATGGAGATTCAAATTCAACTCTAAATATGTTAATGGTGCTTGCTAAGAAAATGCTAATGAATTAAAAGTTTGCAATGGAGGTATTTCACACTTCTCTCATTTTTATGATTCACTAAGATCACATGGAATGCAGGGTGAATAGCATACTTTGGGAGATTAGATTCTTTAGGTCCTTGACTATGTGCAAAAGTGGATTTACACTACTTTTCCTAAAAACATGGAAAATAAACAAAAACAAAAGATGTCATGAATACTAGTGACAACATTGAGGCATGTTGAAAGCCCCAAAGTTGGTTACCTAAGTATATTTCACGAGAGAAGGACTATTTACTCCCTAATATTGGTCTAAGTGGACTAATTACTAAAGAAAAACTAACTCTTGCAAGTTAATTTAAATTTGGTTCATTAGTGAGCAGTCATTGGGACTACAAGATTGCATGTAGAACTGATAAAAAGTAAATAAATGATAGTAGCTCGGAAAATAGAAAAACAAATGCATAGTAGCATGGGAAAAGCATTCATTGGAATGTAGTAGCATGATTACAACACGGTAAGGTTGTGCTAATAGAGCGAGGATTACCACGCGGGTGAGGGTTTATTAAAATGCACAGGTAGCACAACTGTCGAAGCGAAATCTGCGTGGATAGCACGCTTGGGGCGTCGTGATCCATGCAACTATGTAAATAGAAATTATGACCCAAAGGAGGCCAAACTTTGGGAAGGAATGGTATGTACCTCTTGACTTGCACAATACAAGCACCCTGAATTAGCTATCTAGTAAACAACAACCTAGTTAAAGAGAAATGGACAAAAATATAGTGGAGCTGCCATAAATATTGTTGAGGGGAAAATGTAACAAGGGTGATAAATCTAACCTATTTGGAGGTTAATCCTCTGAGGTTGTCAACAAAGCCCAAAAAAAAATAAAAAAAATGTGAATGGCCCCAAATTGGTCCTACGAGCCCTTGTCAGTGAAATAAAACAAAATGGAACAAATACTAGAAATAACTTGAAATAAAGCAAAGGTGGGTGATAAGAATAAAACCACAACAAAGATCCAATGTAGGAAACAATTTAGATTTCCTAATGTTCAAGCTTGTTACATGAGGTGTCACCTAGGAGGTGCGAGATTCAAAGGGAAGCCAACATTCTCCCTTATGGAGGTCCTTTTTTTCCACACTAAATGCTAAATGACTTGAGAGAACAATGGGAGAAACAATTGCCCCTTGGAGGAAGGTGGAAAAGGAGCTTAAAGAATGCTTGGAGGTATGGGAAGAGGCAGAAGAAGTTCCAACACATATCCAATATTGCTCTGATTTCTCCTTTTTAGATGCATAACCATGGCTTCCTTTTATGGGCCAAGAAGTAGCCAAGAAACAACTAGATCTAAATTTGGACTCATTAACTCCATGATTTGGCTCCAAAGTACACAAAGGGTGGCCATTCAATGAACCCAAGTACATGAGGATCCAAATTCGAATTCTTGGAGGTGATGGAGCCTTAATGAGGCTTCAATGTTTCGTGGGTAGTTGTGGTCCCGTTGTTTTAACAGTCGTGCGGATTTCGAAGGAAAATATGTGCTAGTATAGAGCATGTACAGAGCTGATAATACACGATGTAACGCGGTTTATCTCGAGATTAACCACACTACCTTTGTTTTTTACTATTTTTGGCAAGTTTGGACTCATATTGCTTTCTGGATCTAATGAAGATGTCTTCAGTGGGATACATGCTATATCTTGATGATGCCTTACTGCAAGATTAGCAAAAATGTCACATGTGTGCGAAATTTAGGAGTTAACAAATCTTCCACATGAAAGTGATGAAGAAGGTCATAAGCATATTTAGAATGAGAAAGAAAAATTCCTTCTTTGTTTTTCAATACTTGGAGGCTAAGAAAATAATGTAAATGTCCTAAATAAATCATTTTAAATTTCCTTTTAAGGCTGGATTTTACATGGGTTAAAATTTTAGGGTCAATACCAATGCAAATAAGGTCATCACCATAAAGAACAAGGATTATGAGATGGCTTCTTGATTTCTTGGTATAGCCATTGGGGTGAGAATGACATCTAGAAAACTAGGTGTCAAGAAGAAATCTATCCATTTTGGCATACCAAGGTCGACAAGATCGATTAAGGCCATATAGAGATTTATTAAGGTGGTAAGAAAGGCTAAAGTCATTATAAACCTATCCAGGGGGTTATTGCATGTAAATTTCTTCTTGCAAATTCCCATGTAAGAAAGTAGATTTGATATCTAGTTGATGGACCTCCCATTTATGTGAAGCAAAAAGGGATAAAACAAGGTATATGGAATTCCTTTTGGTGACAAGGGAAAAAATTTCATTGTAGTCAATCCCTTCAACTTGGGAAATCCTTTTGCAACTAATTGAGTGTTATGTCTTTCGAAACTTCCATGTGATGCATACTTATGTCCATACACCCATTTACATATTACAAGTTTTTTTCCTTTTGGACGAAGCACAAGATCCCAAGTATTGTTCACCATTAAGGAATGATATTCTTCATTCATTGTTGCAACCCAATATGGATGAACAAATGCTTCTACAGTTTTTTTGGATCATTAGTCTCTGAAACTTGAGCCAAAAGAGAAGAGGCTTATTGGAACTATGAAAATTTTTGATGTTAATATATAGGATCATCGGTTAGATCACCGACAACTTCTCGTGTTGTATTGACCCATTTAGTAAGCAGTGGTGTTAGTGTAGGCTTATGTTCAATGGCCTCACTTGGAGTAACATGATTATGTGATTATCGCCATCTTGTTCTTTTATGGTTTTGTTACAAGCCAAATATAGAATGTACATCCTGTTGAACCTATCGATGATACTGATCATGATGATGATGATGACGACAATGGTGATAATTAAGAAGATGATGATGATGATGATCATCATCATCATCTGTATGACGATGATGATGGTCATGATGACAATGACGATGACCATGATGATGATTCTTGTGATGGTGATGATGTTCTTGATGTTGATGACAATGACAATGACTATCATGATGATGACGATGATGTTGTTGTTTATGATGATTGTGATGATGAATAGTGATGATGTCGATGACGATGATGACGGTGATGATGATGATGATGATGATGATGACGATGATGATGGTGTTGTTTATGATGATAATGATGATTCTTATGATGACGATGATGTTCTTGATGATGATGGTGTTTTTGATGATGGTGTTTTTGATGATGATGATGATGATGATGGCGACAACGATTATGATGGGGATGGTGATGCTTATGATGATACTGATGATACTGATCATAATGATGATGAGGACGACGATGATGACGATAATGAAGATGATGATGATGATGATCATCATCATCATCATCATCTGTATGACGATGATGATGGTTTTGATGACAATGACAATGAACTTGATGATGATGTTTTTTTTTCAATGTGGTTCACGGCCTTAAATCTCGCTACATCCATGGATCCAAGCCAAGAGGGCCCACTCGAAGGGGCCTCACCCCTGTCGGCATTACTTCAATGCCTAACCACGAAGGACACAGAGAATTGAAGCCCCAACCTTGACTTTCTGTCATCTTGGTCCTGGAAGATCCAACCAACTAAGCTACCCCTCGAGGCTACCATGATGATGATGCTTATGTTGACAATTATTTTATTGATGTTGTGGATGTTGATGTTGATGACAATGGTTATCATGATGATGACGACGATGTTGTTGTTTGTGATGATGAATAGTCATGACGTTGACAATGACGATGACGACGACGACGATGATGATGATGATCAAGATGGTGGTGATGGTGATGATCACCATCATCATCGGCACCGATTTCATCAACGTCATCATCACTAACATCGTCATTAAATTTTTAGTTTAATTTTTTTTATCAAAAAATATTTTTAAATTAAATCTTATTTTTAATTTTAAATTCATTTTTTTTCAATATGTATATATATAAAAAATTACATAAATATATATTTTTATTTAAAGTTATATATATATATATATATATATTAAATACATTAAAAATAATAACAAAACAAAATACAAATCTCACCTTTCAACCTCCCACGCCAAAGCATTTCATTTGAGCCTCCTACGTGCCCCATCGATTTCACTAAGCCATGAGCAGAGCAACCCGGTCAAAGAGCATCTGAGTCAACTGAGCTAGCAACCCAACGAGTAAGCAATGGGAGAGGTGATTCGGACCTACGGATACTGAGAAGAGCAGAGTTGGATTACGATTGTGTGGGGGAGAGGGAGGTTGAGCAGAGCAACTCTGAGAGGAGCCAATGCCTCTAAAATTTGTGAGTACTAATCCCTAAATCGTTTCCCATTGAAATTGAAATTTGGATTGGGACTGAATGCAAGTATAATGATTAATTTCCATAAATTTTATCATCAAAATTCATTTGGTCCAAACAACAAATAAAATCAAATTTTATGGGGTCAAATTCATAGTTTGAAGGGTTGATTTCATCGTTGTATATGTTCATTTTCCCTTAGACGTCACTATAAGTTCCAAATTTAATCATATTTTGACACCATCTCTTGGAAACGATTCACAAAGATGTTTTCATTTTCATTTTAGAAGTGTCAAATTTGTTGGGAGGGTAACCGATTTTAGAGAGGTCGTTTATCTCTTGGGTATCACTTGCTTTCCCTAGGGTGTACCTCTATATCCATAGCTATTGCAGTTTCACTCATCACTCAACTCAAAGTAATGTGATTTAGGGTTTTGGGGCTTGAGTAGCTTGAAAAGGGGGCTGGATTTTTCCAGGGATTATATCCTTTACCCATTGTGATTATGTCCAAGTTAAGCTCATGATTTGGTGAGTTTCACTTGCAGTCCTCATAACATTAGTGACAGGGATCATGATTCAAAATAATTCATAGAATTAGTATACATAAATACAATATTTGTCTAAAATTTCATAAGCATATACATCATAGTTGATCTTTGACATCAATAGTATCTGCCATGGAGTTGGAAAAATATTTAACATAGCCAATCTAAATGTCTATGAGACTGTTATGGAGTTAGAAAATGAATCTATTTCCCTTGGATACAACATATCCAAGTCCCATGGCCGAGCATTATCCTCCAAATTCATAACAATCATTCTCACGATGAATGCAAAGCATTCAACGAACTCACTGTGGGATTTGAGAGGTGACTTGATTGAATGACCAAAGCCATGAAAATTTTGAAACTGAGCCCTCCATTTTCCTCCATCAGGGAGAGTATTTGGACACCAATGAATTTTTGTAAATTCCATCTAATAAATTTGGTTCTATGTTGCAAATTATTTCACCTATAACATACTTAACTACCCATTTTTGTGGAAGTTGATTAATGTCAATGTGGAAAAACCAACGTCATGTGCGTACAATGCATATCCATACTCATCACATTTAAGTGAGTGTGTAATCATAACCAATATGAACTGCATATTCCTCATAATAATTAAGTTGTATAAATTTTTGAATGATGAATGCCTTCTATTAATATATAACTAAACTTGAATTACCAACCCATGGAAACACTTGACTCTTGCAAGGAGTTAACAATATGAGGTCAATGAGAACTCTATGAGGGGTGTAAACAGATGAAAGATGGATGCAATTGTTGATGTAAAAACACACAGAAATGACTAGGATGGTTATGCATTATGTTCGACTACACTGAACACCTAGAGAAACCGCTCACAAAAATAGATCACATATCAACACACCGGTGTTTTCACGTGGTTTAAACCCTCGAAAGGGAAACACTCCATGGCCCCAACGAAATATCTACTTGAGGCAGTTTATTATGCAAAAGAAATAAATTTACAAATGATATTCTCATAATCGATCGACTAGCAAGTGACCCTCCATGCTCTTTAAATAGATATCATGGACCAATCGAGTGTTAAGCCACGGATCAAAGGTAGTTATGATCTAAGATAAGTTGAACCATCGGATCACTCTATGTCTAGAACATACCGTGACCGTCGGATTATATATTTACAAATTCTTCCTAATGCATACTAAATAAACACACTTTTCCTAATGGATATATTATAACAAGTTGATCTTAACTAACTCCTAAGTGTCTAAATATCCTAAAATCCCCCCTTAAGAACAAATTGGGATAGGATTGAAGGATTTACCAAAGTTACACTATTAGGAGAAGGAAGGAGGCATTAGATCCTATCCCCCCTTAATGACAAGTTCCTGAACTCCTAACATAGATCGAAGTTTAGAAAACTTCGCTTCTGTAAGAGATTTGATGTAGATGTCTACAACTTAATCATTTGTAGGGAAAAAGAGCACTTCAAGAGAGCGATCATGAAAACGCTTTCTTATGGACTGCATATGTATCTCAATGTGTTTGTTGCATTGATGTTGAAATGAATCTTTGGCGATCTTGATGACACTTTGATTTTCGCACGAAAGGGGAGTCGGATGATAATGCTAGAATCCAAACTCTGAAAGGATCTATCGAAGCCATAAATATTCTTGACTGGCATTAATTGTTGCATGATATGCTGCTTTTTCTGAAGAGAGAGCAAGAGCTTGTTGTTTCTTACAAGCCCAAGTGACAGGTCCAGAACCTAGACTGAAAACATAACCTACAATAGACTTCTGATCATCAGGATTTCCGTCCCAATCTGAATCAGTGAAACCAACCAACAAATGAGTCCCCCTGAACTGTAATGAATCCCAAACTGAATTCTACCCCGAATATATCAAAGTATTATTTTTGCTGCTTTCCATTGACTTTCATGGGGCGTTTGCATATAGCGGGCAACATGACCAACGACAAAGGAAACGTCAGGATGGGTATGATTCAAGCATAAGAGACTACCAACAAGTTGACGATACATGGTGGCATCAAATTCGGGTGAAGTGCAAGTGGCAGAAAGTTTGACTCCAGACTGGAAGGGAGAGGGGGTTGGCTTACAATATTCCATGTGAAAGCGGCGAAGAAGGTCACAAGCATACTTAGACTGAGAAAGAAAGATTCCTTCTTTGGTTTGCAAGACTTGGAGGCCAAGAAAATAATGCAAATGTCCTAATTCTGTACTTTCAAATTTTTGCTTAAGACTGGATTTCACATGGGTTAAAAGCATAGGGTTGCTACCAGTAAGAATCATATCATTAACATAAAGAACAAGGATGATGAGATTATTTCCTACTTTCTTGGTATAGACATTAGGGTTAGAATGACATCTAGAAAAACCAGTGTCAAGGAGAAATCTATCCATTTTGGAATACCAGGCTCAAGGGGCTTGCTTAAGTCCATATAAGGATTTTTTAAGGCGACGGACAAGGCTAGATTCATTCTTAACATAGCCAAGAGGTTGTTCCATGTAAATTTCCTCCTGCAAATCACCATGTAAAAATGCAAATTTTACATCCATTTGATGGATGTCCCATTTATGTAAGGATGTCAGGGAAAGAACAAGGTGGATGGAGTTAATTTTGGTGACAAGGGAAAAGGTTTCATTGTAGTCAATTCCTTCAACTTGGAAAAAACCTTTGGCAACTAACCTTTCCTTAATCCTTTCAACGCTTCCATCTGAGGCATACTTAGTTCTGTAGACCCATTTACATCTGACAAGTTTTCTTCCTTTTGGAAGAGGGACAAGATCCCAAGTATCATTTTCCATTAAGGAACGATATTCTTCATCCATATCTGCATCCCAATCTGTATTCCCTGAATCTTCTGCAAAATTATATGGATTATGATTCTCAGAAACTTGATCCAAAAGAGAAGAGGCTCGCTGGAACTGAGAACGTGTTCGTTGTTGACCTCTAGGATCAGCGGCAAGATCACCAACTACTTCACATGTTGAACGGACCCATCGAGGAAGCGATTGTGTTGGTGTAACTGGAGGAAAATGAGCAGGAGGAGGTGGATTTTCATCCTCACGGTCATCATCAGGAAGTGGAATTGGAATATTGTCAAGGAAGTTGGGAGTAGAAGAAGGCACAAGTGTCGAATTAGGCTCGCAGGCCAAAGATGGCACAAACGTCGAGTTAGGATCGCAGGACAAGAGATTTTCATCAAATTTAACATCTCTTCTAATAATTATATCATGAGAATATGTTGAAGAAGTCTATAACCTTTTACATTTTCAGAATATCCAACAAATATGCACTTTTCACTTTTAGGTTGCAATTATTTTTGTTTTTCATCCGGAATATGAGCCCATGCTTCACTACCAAACACACAAAAGTGACTTACATCTAGGTTAATTTTACTCTATGATTCTTCTAGTGTGATATCTTGTAAATCTTTAGTGGGGTGTAATTAACTATGTAATT
Organism: Larix kaempferi; assembly: GCA_027924585.1. Lineage (NCBI taxonomy): Eukaryota > Viridiplantae > Streptophyta > Pinopsida > Pinales > Pinaceae > Larix > Larix kaempferi. The sequence continues at coordinate 3,880,119 of BSBM01000286.1, forward strand.
TACAAAATTTATGGCTTCAACCCAAAATGGAAGACTTAGTCCCTTAGCTTGAAGCATACAATTAGCCATTTCTTTTAAAGTGCAGTCCTTCTATTCAACTAAACCATTTCGCTGTGGTGTATATGGAACAATATGTTGTTGTTGGATTCCCTGTTCAAGGAAGAAAGTAGTGAACTTGTTGTTAACATATTCTCCACCATTATCAGATCTTAACTTTAGAATTTGATGACCAGATTGTCCCGATGATTTTTTCTGAGTACATAACCAGAACAAACACCATCCTTGCAAGATACCACCGGAAGACCTCTCACAATATTTTCTTTACATAGTTGTTGCAATGAGAGATAATTTAAGTGACCAAATCGCTCATGCCATAGTTTGCTCAAGTCATCACTATGAGAAACACAAACTAAGGGAAAAGGTGATGACCCAAAGTTGTTAAACTTGTACAACCTAGCAAAATCATCAACAATTCCAATGGCTAGGACATGCTTAAGATATCTAAAATCCTTGATTACAACTTGGTGAGGTGTAAACGTTACAGTTTTACCTTCACCATAATGAGTGATTTGATAGATTGACAACAAATTGCAGGAAATTATTGGAACACATAGTACATCACTAAACTATCCATTATCTATCGGAACTGCTCCAGATCCTACAACACTAAGATATCTATCATCACCAACAAATTTTTTTTGGATGTTACATTCATGCATAGTAGAAAATATGGCTTTATCCTTAGCCATATGATAAGATGCTCCAAAATCAATGAGCCACTCATTCGAAGTAGAAGAATAAGATGCATTATAGGAAAAACCAGAAGCACAAAGTCTATGTCAGTGAGATGAAGATTTTGAATACGAATCAAGGTTGATGTGGTGCTTCTTCATTTTTGCTTCCAAGGTTGCCATCTTCTTGAAACATTTAGATTCATCTTAATTATCTTTCCCACAAAATTTGCAATGACGCTCAGTCTTCTTACCTTTTGGTTTGTTTCCTTTGTTGTTTTTTGAAGAATAAGTTGGCTGAGAAGGTTTGGGACCCTTGTTTGGCTTATGATTGCGAATATTTTTCTTCTTGGGATGATTGGACTTCTCTTTGTGTTGTGCCGACAAGTATTTTCCAGATGAATATGCATTTCTAATCATTCCAAGATGTATGAGCTTATCCTGCTCTCTAATCAAAGATTCACAAAAAAGATTCAAGAGTAGGCTCTTTATAGCTAGTTGGATCCAAGGATTCTTTCATGGAGTAAAAGGTAAATACAAAAATAGAATATGCACGTCCAAGTTTGGAAAGAAAATGATAAATTCATTGCTTGTCTTCTCTTTTAATTTTGCATTCTGCACATAAGAGTCTAAGAGTTTTGTACTTAGATAGATAATCTTGAATGCACGAAAAATCAATTGGATTTAAGGAAATCAACTCATTTTCTAGCTGGTGACCTTGAATCTCATTGTGTTTACCAAACACAGATCCCATTTTTTCCCAAGCTTGATCTGGTTCATCAATTCCAGATATGTAGAATCGTAAATCAATAGAGATTGACATTCCAATCAATCCATGGGCTTCATCAAATTTATTGGCCCATTTTATTTTCTTATCAGTAGTGGGCTTTGTTATTTCCCCGAGGTAATTCGGTAAAGTATCCTACTTCGTAGAACATCCTCCATACGAGATTTCCATGAGAAATAGTTGGAACTAGTAAGGATAATATCACGTGGGGCGGACATACTGTAAAATGAAGGTAAACAAAATATAAACCAACAGTATGGATGCAAATATCTGGAAAAACCAGGCTATTTAAAAAAAATGGCACTGAAAACTGACTCTGGATGAGGAAGTTATGCTTGATTGAAAAAATGGTTGCAAGTGACCCCAACAGATACGAGGCAGGAAAAGGATTGACCAAATTGGAAAAAAAAAAAGACCCCCCCCCCCTCTTCCAAAGCTTAACATTTAAAACTCACTTTACAATAATGTTGTTTTATGTCAACCACTTTTTAAAAATAAGTGGAGTTTCACTTTTACAATAATGTTACTTTAAATATTGCATGCAAAAAACCAAAAGACTTTAAGTGACTCACTTTTATAATTTAAGGGAGATGCACTTTTACAATAAAGTAATAGAAAAATAGAAATTACATACAATTTTAGAAAAGTAACTAACAAGAAGACTTGAACTCAAGACCTCTTATTAAATAAAACAACTTTTACCCAAGTGAGCTAATATTAAAAGGTAAGTAAAAGATGGAAAGGAGGAAGGCTTTTTTTTTACTCTTTTGTCTCAAACTTCGTGCTTACCAGAAAAAGACCGTTTTCCTATAAATATTCATTTAAACCGAAATAAAAACAAACAAAAAATAATATGCCTCGAATTTGGGGTTATCCCTCGTTAGCTTTCTTGTACTGTATATGTTTTCCCACTGTTTATGATTTGTCGCGGTCGCACGAAGTGCACGTCAAAGAACATACATAGTAAAGAAATCCCTTTTTTCTTATGTTTCTGATTTGCCGAGATCGCACAAGGTGCAAGGCAAAGAGCATATGCATAAAGGGAAGGTAACAGCCCGAAACTAAAAAAATACTAGATCTAAAAAGAAAATGAGAAAACTATTTTAAATAATAAAAAACGCCACTGTAACAATATACCTCTAGATCTGATGAAATGCAACTATCTTGGGAAAACGGAAGCCTTTTTTGATGAAATGAAATTTTTTCCCCACTGGAAACGAAACTCCGAATGCAATGAGACACCTCTCATATCTCAAAAAATTGCACATAAATTTTAGAACCATAAATCCTTTCACAGCTTCGGTAACACCAGTTCCAGATCTAGATCACCAACGGAAGTGGCTCTTCACAAAGGCTCTAATACCATGTTCGACTACACAAGATAATTCCAAAAAACCAAACACCTAGAGAATCCACTCACAAAAATAGAACATGGATCAACACACCGATGTTTTCATGTGGTTTAAACCCTCGAAATGGAAACACTCCATAGCCCTAGCCACATAGCTACTTGAGGCAGTTTATTATGCAAAAGAAAGAAAGTTACAAATGAGATTGTCATAATTGATCGACTAGCAAGTGACCCTCCATGCTCTTTAAATAGATATCATGGACCAATCGGGCCCTTTAAGTCACTGATCAAAGGTAGTTAGGATCTAAGAGAATTTGAACCGTTAGATCACTCTATGTCTAGAACGTATCGTGACCGTCGTATTAGATATTTACAAATGCATACTAAAGAAACACACTTTTCTGAACAGAAATATTATGACAAGTTGATCTTAACTAACTCCTAAGTGTCTAAATATCCTAAGATCAATATGAGGTCAATGAGAACTCTATGAGTATTGTAAACAGATGAAATATGGATGCAATTGCTGATGTAAAAACACACAAAAATGACTAGGACGACAGATCAAAATGGGTGAAAATTATATTATTTTGTGTCCTTTAGGGGGTACTCCAATATGCTAAACCTTAAATGCGGTTCCATTCCAATATTTAAACCAATATGAATCCTTCCTTTGAATGACTCCTCAATGATTTTAAACTAGAAATTAGAAAGAGCAAGGAATATGAAATAATATGACATGTTTCGAGCCTTTTTTCCCAATAGTTGGAAGCCTTACTTGAGAGCTTTAAGATAGCAGAAAAAGGATACATCCCAATGCATGTAAATCAGTAGAAAAATGTACATGGATATCCCCACATGATAATATAATTCAACAACATTATATTCACATGAAAGACTTCAATACAAGCTAAAAACAGAGTGCTTAGGTGCCTCTCCAAAACATCGACAACCATTACAAATGGAGGAGCCTTGATTTTATAGAGTTATATCATCAAAACATCCATAATAAATAATAATATATATTAAAAACATTGGATCTAATCTATGAATGCATAAAAAATCCTATCTATCTAATTCATGTACAAGTCAAGAAAAGAATAAAATATGTATGTGGCATAGCCACATGTACAAATCCCCATGTCACGAGATCTCCAAAGGTGGGACACATCCATAGAATGAGTGAATGATTCAATTCAAAGCTCCAATGTCCTCCTCAAAATGGTGTAAGACCATGTCATATGTACACATTCATCAATGCACTCCGAGGTGAGCATCTCCACTAACAAATTCCTCAAATCATGTGCAATAAAACACTCTCCAAGTAGCATGTGTGGGATCCAAAGTGAATTATCCCATAATAAAACTCAAAATAGAGGTATTCAAGATGCAACACCTCCCCAAATAGGATCATACAACTAGATCATAAAATCAAGGGGAACCACTTCAACAAACCCCCGGAAGAAGGAACGACCTCATAGTCAATCTATAAAATAGTGGAAAAAGTGAGGAATGCATCAACATGTGTTCCATAAATATTAGATATTTACTAGTAGATCTATTCCAACTCATGATCTAACCAATCAAGTGTGGAATCAAGCGAAATAATCTAGGATGTTGATTCAAATATTCCCCAAAGTTCAAAGAAGGTCAAAATAGTTGTTAAATGGATACAATCAACCTTTATGTGTGCACAAGTGAAGCGTTTCATCAAAGGGGTGCCTCTATGTAATGATAAAACAACATATGTGTTAAGAACCCTCAAATGGGCTAGGGAATTCTCAGTAGGAGGCTCAAAGAACATCACATCACCTCAAATACACCAATAACTCGTGTTAAAACCATATAAAAAAGGGGTGAATATGCTTGGAACTCCTCCATAACATAATATCAATGCTACCAAGGTGTAGCCATATGCAAAATAGGCCCATAATTTAGGGCCCTCAATATCTATATAATGTTTTATGCCAACAATATCTAACCATGCCTCAACCTTGATCATGTCATAATTGTCGCAATGATAATAGAAGAACCATGTAAAGTGTTATCTCCTCGAGAAAAAATGGTACACCAAATACACCCAAACACTACAATACACTATAGTTAAAAATACTACTAGGATCAAGGGAAACCACAAGTACATGCAACCCAATACTTTACTCTATACATTGCACACTCGTCGTTGAGGTAGTAGTTCGATGTACCATAAGGACAATGTAGGGAAAATGTGTGCATCCATAAAATTTCCTAGCCTTTGTCAAACCATAGAAATAGTGAAATTTCATGCATTGAACCCATTATGCACCTAAGTTAACATATCACACATTATATGCGTCATTTTATCAATAAGCATATGTTGGAAACCAATGAGTGAAAATCACATAGAATAAGTCACACAAATAAAAGATATAGGATAATTTAATTGCGACCTTTGCTATCTAAATCGTATGATTGGAAGATGGCCTTTGTTGTTTGACGTTAATTATAGGCACAACCAAATAGATATATGTTTGATCTATATTTGGATAGAAATGGTTGTCCTGAATAGATTAAATACGAGAGAGTGTCAAGTAGTACATCGATATCAACTAGAGGTAGCAATCTAAGAAGAAAATTCAAAAACATATGGATGTATTTCTTGTTGAAGGAGGGTCATTGTCTTATGACAATGAGTCTGCTGAATACAAGGAAGTTCCATTAATGTAGAAGCATTTTGAAGAATTGGGAACCAGACCCACTTCTTGAAATAAACACCAATTTCACTATTGACGGAAGAACATATCTCATTGCTCCATCTACTTTACACGGTTTAGGGCTCTTTACAATGGACGATGTGAATGTTCCATATAACAGTGAAGTGGAACTGATAGAATATGTTAGTCGAAAGTATGATTATGCTCATTGGGGTAGGATGACAAGATACCTAAAGAGTATGCGCATATACGGAATTTGTGCAAATTATAATGAAAGGAAATAAAACAATCAACATAAAGGATCTTCCATATATATTGATGGAAGACCCAAATCCTACGGAAATGTTGTTGGGTTTATAAACAGTACTCGTCCTGGAAGCACAAAAAAACTTCCCAATTGTGTTTTTGTTGAGGGTGAGGATAACAAAGTTATGGTCAATGCAATAAAATCAATACATACGGGCAAGGAGTTGTTGCTCAATTATCATTTGAATGGGATATAGGAATCAGATAAGTATGGCTTAACAACCTTGCCCATGATTTACTAAAAAGCATGTACATTGTTTATTTATTATTTTTCAGTATATATACTTTATGTTGTTAACAAATCATGTTTGTATATATATATATATATATATATATATATTCATTTATATTTTTTTTAATTCCATATTGTTCTCTTTTATCCCATCACGGAGATCCTTGTTACATTGATTATTGGACTTATATGATATGATTTTTTGAAGGTTTTCATGTTGACACCTTGTCCCGATGAGGCTAACATGGAAATCTCAAGAGTTGATGACCCTTTAGTAGCTCTCAAAAAAACTGTTAAAAAAATGGGCAATGAACTAGCTGGATTATTGCATGCGGAAGATACTCTTGAAAATGAAAGGAGAACCAAATTCTTGATGGATTGCATCGAGAATTACAATGTAAGTCTTTTAAAGTTTTATTCCATTATTTATTTTAAATAATATGACATTTTTTAAAGGAATCCAAGATTGTGACTTGGTGAAATCTATTTTATTAGGCATTCATGAGACAGGTAGAACCTGGTGTTGGGAGTAGAAGAGGAGCAGCTATGGTTTCACCCCCTGCTCTTGATGCACATGCTACTAGTGCAGCGGCTCCTGGTATTATCGGGTCTTCCCTTGATTTTACACCTAGCATTGATGGGGGACATAACAAAACCCCTACTACGCATAGGATCAACACTGGTTCTAGTATTGTTGTGCCTCAAACATCAAAGGCTAATGTGAGTTCCATGATGCTAGGAGTGGTAGTAAAGAGAACTGTTCACTTACCAATTGAGTTATAGGTGGACCATGATTTGGTTTCGGTAAAGGGATTAAAACTCCATGGTAATTACATCTGTCCATTGCAATACATTGAATTCATACAAATAAGAATATTTGTATATTCATTTAATCTATATAATCATATTTTTTATTGCATTGTAGGAAATAATGTGTTTGTTAGTTTTTCAGCATTTAATTCAATCTGATCTAGGATCTTAACTGAGAGAACAACATGTACAGCATATCAAACACAAGAGACAAGAGACGCAAAACATTTCACCGGGGAAAACTAAGAAGGTGAAAAACCCCGCAACTTCCTTAGAGATAGAATGAGCATCAATACAAAGATCACAAAGATCAAACCCCACAACAAGAGATATTCTCCTAGTAGATGCTCCTCCTCCACTTGTGTGCACTCCTCCTCTCTCTCACTAATTCGAAGTGAGTGAGTGTGTGAATGAATAAATGAGAGAGTCACACTCTCTATTTATACTTTACTTCACTAGACTTTTAACTCTAACTAGGTCGGCCCAAACTTAACCACTTAACATAATGCTAACTGGGCGACCCCACCATACCCCAATTTTGTAAAAATTATGCAATTATTTTATTATATTCCTAAGACATTATGTTAAATTTAATCCTAAGTAGGAATTGATGACTCAGCAGAGTCACCAGAAATGGAATGTAATTTAGAATATTTTATTATTAATAAATAAATTATGGAGACAACAGCATGGCAGAGCTGTTAAAAAGAGGTTACTGGTCAAACTGGTGGATGGAACTAGGTGGAAAGGCAAAAGGACAAGTGGCAGCATCCTCAAACACTTCCTAAGTTGCAGGTGGCAACTTCCCTATATTTGGGGTCATGATTCCCCAAGAAAGTGGAATCAGAGCAGGTGGCTCATTAATGACAGAGAACCCAACAAAGACCTAGGCAATATTTTAAATAGTACTCAATGAACAGAGCAGGGGGCTCGAATTGGTTCTGGAGGGAGAATTCATTCAGGTGAATGTTATTTAGGAATCCCATTGAGGAAGAGGGAAATATATAGTAAGGAAGTTGTTTGAGAGGAATGTTGCAGTAATTTGGTTCCATTGTAGTTGTTTGGGCTGAGAGAATTCACTTGCTGCACCTAGTTCCAGCCAGGGAGATCAGAGCAAGCTCGGGGGTCCTGAGAGGTTGCTGTCTGAGCACTTTCCAGGAGTTGGTAGGGAGGAACTGCCTCCCATTGCTGTTGTTGTCCACAGTTTAAACAGGTTCTGCCATCTATTTCTGTATGTTTATTAAATATGAATGAATGTATGTTGTGTTTATCTTCTATATGTCTGAAGAGTAACTAGTTAGAGTAAATAGTTAGTAAAGTTAGTATCTCAGAATAGCAGTAGATAGATTTGGTAGAGTTATTGTGTTTTCAGCATTCCTTAATATCATTATTACATTACTGATAAGGTATCTTTAATGTATTCCATACAATAGTAATACTTTAGACAATAGTTTACTATTGTAATTATAACCTAGTTTAATTATAGTGGTTGAATAGATAAGTAAGGGTTACGCATAAAATATTTATGCTCTGTATATACAAAATTAATTAAACAATCATAGGAAACAATAGTAAACTTTTAACAGTAAAATTACAGTAATTATATCCTGATAATAAATATTGCAGAAGAATTGTAGCCACGTTTAGGTTATCTTAAACAATGCTTAAACCCTAGTTAAAAGTTATCCAGTCATAACCTATCAGATAAAACAATGTGCAAAAACCCAAACAGAAGTTTATCACAGAGCATATATCAACAGTTTAAATAACCTAGTTATTAATTCAAAACAGTAGGGTTAATAGAACAGTATTCTAGCTCATTTGTCGAGCTTAAATATCATATTAACATCTTCCACTTGACTCTCAATTATCGACAGAGTCATAATCGTAAAACCTAGTTATTAATTTTACAACAAAAGAAACAAGCAGAACAATGTTCAGCTCATTCATTACGGTTACTATCATTTTTTTCAGCTCACAATTTCCAACAGAGTCGTATTTAATTAATAGCTTAAGCAATCGAACTTAAAACTCCAACTGTAATTTAATTCGGGTCAAAACCTACCAGCCCAGCTTGAACAAACAAACCAATGCTAAATAGTTAAGACCATGTTTTCACCTACAGCCGCGTCACAAATCTACAGAATAAGTGTTTTAAAATCTTAAAATTTACTTACTACTGTACATAGCATCGAATTAAAAATGCATGCAATAAACAAGCCAATATACAGGAAACGCTTTATATTAAGTCAAACTTCAAAAACCTGGGTGTTAACCCTGAACCATTTTAAAAGTGCTGTAACGAAATTAAAAATCCACGAGGCCGTAACCTCATCTTCAGAACAGGCTCACAGCCCTTGTTCTCTTTTCTTTTATACAATAATTCTTCTGTAAGAAAACCTTAAATACCTAAAGAAAGACGAATAAATTACAATTGACTGCAGCCATAACATTCCATACACATCACAGGGTTAAACCTGTTAAGGAATTTGTGGTAACAAACAGTTACAAGACCAAACAGAACGGAGATAGCCACAGAGATTGATCTTTCAAAGTCCAAACCCTAACCGCTATAACCAACCAGCAAGGAGGAAAATGCCATGGTGAAAACCAGGCTTACCCGGTAAAGCCATTTGTCGAAGCCTTGTGCCATCCACGCCTTCGAGAGGGGCCAGGACCTGCAACGATAGAGTAGTACCAGTTAAAAACCAATTTTTGGTTAAACCATTTCTATTAACTGGAAAACAAAGGAGCAACCCGTAACTTACCAGGGAATTGAAAGAAGTTCCAAACACAGTAATTATCCTGTCAACCACGAGCAGAGGAGGTGCAAACCCTGCCCTTGTTACTGAAAGAATGAGATGGCAGAAGCAACGGGCGTCTTCCACGATGGAAGCCTTAACAAACACCAAGTCAACAGATACACTCACGCCAGGACAGGGTTGGTTTTGGTAACAAAGGTAAACCCTAGGTGTTCAATAAACTTATAAGTTGCCAACAACAAGGTATACAAGCTCCCAAAAACGATACCATGGACAAGCACGAAGGACTGTAGCAGCATGGAAGCTGCCACCAACAGCGCCTCAATGAAACTCAGACCAGGAGGGTTTGCAGAGCGGCCAAGCCCGAAGGCAAAGTAGAAATGACAAGGTAGGGTTAGTCAACGTTTAAATATCACAAATGCATGGCCCTGGAGCAACCACGTAGCTGATTAATAATTTCCATACAGTGGGTCGACGAGATATAGTCTTGCAATGAGGAGGAAACAATTGATTTCTCTAAATTGTTTCCTCCTCATTGATTCTCGCGGCAATAACTATTTAACTTCCTTTGAAAAATGTTGTGTGCTTAGTGATGATGGTAACTTGTCCTTCCTCTTGGCATTTTGGGTTTTTCATTCTCTTTCACGGGTGTTTATTATACACCCATGTTTCTTCCAGTATTTGCATCCAGTTCAACTTTGAATTTATATTGATTCTTGATTCCCTTCTTACTTGAACATGGGATTTCCCTTCTTTTTTGTTTAGGGAAGGGAATTTATCTTTCCATATTATGATTTAATGTTAGATAATGGGTATAATATTCTTGTTTCTTGATGGAAAGGGAATAATATATTTTCATATTTTATGTTTGACTTCATTTTTGTTGAGCGCTGCGAAACTGTTTGTTATATAGAAGAATTCAAGTTAATCACAAATGATAGATATTTATGAGTGTTAATACTCTACAAATCATTTTATTGAATGCTGAGTAGTTAAGAGATGAGGTATTAAGAATTGAGTATATTTTGATCTCATGGGAAGAATAAAATTGGTTTAGTTGAGGGCCCATATCTCACAGGTAGCAGGGGAACTCTCCATCAAGTTCCCTCTATCAATTTCAAGGAATCTGCCCATATCATTCGCATGAAACTAGGCCCAATGGAAAAACCCTATATCCAAGGTTGTCGTAGCGAAAAGCATGCCCTAAAAATGAGATATATGAGACTTTGAGAAGAAATCAAACCCAAAAAAGGCATGGAGTGACTCACCTGATAAATCCATATTTATTCCCCCCCCACCATATCCCATTGGATCACCATCACTCTACACGTATTGTTGTTAGAATCGTATGTGGGAAACAAATCGATCTGAGTGGAGACCTGGGTATTGCATGGACACCAAAGCAATAGACAAAAAATCATTCGTCTAGAATGTTTGTATTGCAGATTTTCATTACATATGTAGAACATTTGTATTATGGATTGCCATTACATACATAGATTGTTATTGTATTTGCACCAGATATATTATTCCAGAGATCGTTATTGCAGTGTTTGTGGGAAAGGAATTTGTATTGTAGAGAAAAGCTTGTGACATAAATTGTAAGATGCAAATTGATTAAAATCATATGAAAAACAATAAATAAGCCTGATAGCGAAAATCCCTAACTTAAAACAGTTTCCTAATCTCTTAAAATATAGATCTTATTAAAATTTTAATACCCCAGAGAATTGAGTAAACTGGAGATCCAAGGATCAAATCCCACTCAGGGACCTTCTGATTGGGTTCAAATACATACTTAACAAGGGGAAAGAGATGAGGGAACTCCTCCTTGAGGAAAAACACTTTGATTGACATTTTGGTTCAGTAGCCACAAATCGTGTGCAAAGGAGGAGAAACCACACCCACGGATCTGAGGTCATATACCCACAAACAAGATAACAATCTAAACACAGAGGTCTTGATGCCATGATATGGAAGTGTGGACAATCGATTTGTTTTGTTTCCATGTTTCATTCTGCAGTAATATTTTCAACAAAACCCTAGTTAATTTTTTTACACCAAAATAAAATAACAAAACTTTAGTTAAAAATATTACTTTGTGCTTCCTTGATGGGATTCTACCCCTCCTGACAAGATTTGAGAATGATGATGGTTTTGATGGGGTTTTCTTCTCCAACCAACGACTGCACACTAAGAAAACCCCTCTCCCCACTAAAAACTAAAAATCCTTGGATAATTCATATTTACAACCTCAAGTGATAGACATGCATTTTCCCACCGAAGAGTTTCATGAACAAATAAAAAGAAAATGCAAGGTTGTATTACAATCTCCTATTTAATTTCTCAATTTTTATTTTTATTTTGTATAATTATTTTTTAAGTTTTGTATATTATATTACAATTAGTATTATATATTAAAATTAATATATAATTATATATTACATATAAAATATAAAACTAATATATAATTATGTATTACATATAACTTTTAATGTTATATAACTATCATACATTATAATTTTTATATATAATTTACATGTATTTTAAATACTATCTAATTTAATTATATTATATTAATTACTAATATAACTATGCTTTGTATAGTTTTATTTTGTATAAAGTATTAAATATATGTTAGAAAAATATAAAAATAAATAAGCAAACAACAATAATAATAGTGTACAAGATTACTATGTTGTTTGCAATTAAAAGTACTATGGGGCAATAGCCTTCATAGTCTACCATGGTCGTGTGGAGGAGGAGGGAGATGTTCCAATAAAGATGCGTGTTTATTGTTTTAATGGAAATTCATTGACTAATTTAAGGCATCCTAGTTTTTTTATAGGCCATGGGTATAATAATTAATTAGCATGCAGTGTATATTATAAGTTAATCAACCTAGTCCATTGGATGTAGCTTAGGTGGTTGAGAGGAATGAAGGTTACTTTCCCCACCCAAGTTCAATTGCTTGTAAGTGACATGTTGAGCCCTTAAATGGATCTATAAGATGCTATTGTTGTTGATCCTCCATTGTACGAAAATTCTTGGCCACCCCATCTTTTCTTGCGGATTTCGCGGATGTTTCGCTGGACGTAGCAAGCAGCGATATCTGGTGTCGTGAACTACATGAAAAAAAAGTTAATCGACCTAATTAAGCAAAGTTAATGCATCACATAAGTCATGTGGCATAATTATGTATATATTATATGGATTCAAAGACCCCCTTGCAATTTCCTAAATTTTAACACTGTAGAGGGATTCAAAGACCCCCTTAAAATTTACAAAATTTCATGGTCAAAATTGTAATTTTCCATTTTTCGTTGGACCACCTCTCTAATGCAATTTGCAATTTCATAATTTTTAACGATGCGGATGGATTCAAAGACCCCCATTAAAGGGGTCTCTAAATCCATCTGCAGTGTTAAAATTTATAAAATTGCAAAATTTCATTGTTAAAATTGTAATTTTCCATTTTCGTTGGACCACCTCTGTAATGCAGTTTCGATGATTAAAAATTTGACAATTTCAATAATCCATCAAAATTTGTTTGAATTATAATATAAAAAAATGCAGGAAACATAGGGAAGATTTATTTTTTTACTGAATTATTGTTTTTTATTTATTGACTAAATTAGTCATCTTTTAGTCATTTTTAGTTGTGTGACTTATTATTTAATTGTATTTTTTATCCGATGACTAAATTAGTGATTTAATTTAGTCATTTTTAGTTGTGTTGCTCAAATTTAGTAGTATTTAACTTAAAAACGATGTTGTGACTAACATTTTTAGTCGCGTAGTCATTTATTTGCCAAATTCTACTAGTGTACATGAGTTGTACACATAGTCTCTTTGAGTTTTTCTAAAGATTTGGTTTCTTCTTGAATCCAAGAAAATACCTATTTTTTTAATAACCTTGTTAGAGGTGTCGCTATTTAACAATGATTCTTGACGAACTTGCAGTATTATCCTATCAATCATAAGAATGCTCTGAGATTCTTCAAGTATTTAGGAATTGGCTTCAAGTATTTAGGAATTGGCATTCAATGATAGATTTAATTTTGTTGGGGTCCACTTTGACACATTCATGATATACAATATGACCGAAATATTCCACTTCCTAAACCCCAATTGCACATGTCAATGGCTTGGCATATAGTTGGTGCTCCTTCAATAGTTTTAAGACCATATTAACATGTTGTACATCTTCTCCAAAGATTTGGTATATATTAGTATTTCATCAAAAATACTAACACAAATTTTTTGAGGAATGGTTTAAAAATAGAATTCATCAAGATTTAAAATCTGGAAGGTGCATTGGCAAGGCCAAATGACATCATCGAAAATTCATAATGGCCTTCATGTGTTCTAAATGATGTTTTATGAATGTCTTTTGGCCTCATTCTAATTTGATGATATCAAAATCTGAGATCCAACTTGGTAAGGAAAATTTCTCCCTATAATGCATATAATAATTCATCAATGGCATGAATATGAAACTTATATTTAATGGTCATCTTGTTTAGCTCTTTATAGTCTGGATGCATACACCATGAACCCTCCTTTTTGTGAACTATCACCACTAGGGTAGAGAAATAACTTTATCTAGGTTGAATGATGCCTACATCTAACATTTATTGAGCCACATTCTCAATTTGACTCTTTTGTGCATATGGGTGCCTATAGGGTTTGATGTTAGGTTGTAAAATTCCCAATTGCAAGTGAGTTGCATGGTCATGATCTCGAACAAGTGGAAGAAATTTACGCTTATCTCCAAATACATTGGAATGATCGTCAATACTGTTTGGAGATCCACTAGAATAGAGAGTATAGATGCTTGAACATCTAGTGAGCATAGTTGTGCATTTACACCCCGGTGTCCCTTTTTTAGCATGTTTTTCATGTTGTTAGAGCTTATCACTTTAGAGGGTTTCCCTGGAATACCTATGAGTTCAATTTCCTTTTCTTTCGAGGGGAATATCTTGAAAATTATTGAAAATTAAGTACTACTTTTTCAAATGATTATAACCACTAGACCCCTAATACAACATCAACACCACCCATTTGAATTGCAGTCACTAGGTTGTCCAACAAACACTTCCCCATAGTATGCATAATACTATGGCACTTCCCTTAACATTTTATGGTACCTCCATCTTCAATCATCAATTGAAACTATTATGCTAGATAAATACAGAAATTGAGAAGTTTTGCTAATTTTCAATTAATGAAGTTATGGGTACTACTAGAATCAATCAACAATGTTACCTTTTTCTTTGTGATATATCCTTATATCCTAAGTCTTTTACGAGTACTATTTACAACTAATGCATGAAAATATATGGTTGGATTAGTATCTTTTGGTTATACCTCTTGAAATTGTTCTTGTTGTAGATCTTCTTCCTCTTCACAATCTATGTAGAATATATTATTCTTACTATGCTTATACCCCTTACTATACTTGTTGTCACAGTGAAACATAATCTTTTTGATTGTATTTCCTTCATTTTCTAAGGTGAACATGTTATACAACTTGACAAGAACCCGACATTGTTCTCCTTTTTTTGGGGGTCAAATTTAGTAGTTGTTTTGACCTCCGTTTAAAAAATGGTGTATACTGGTAGCACCATTTTTCATTTTGAGCCATTTTTTGTGATTTTGAAAGTTCTTGGTCATAAGAAAATTATAACTTTTATTTACAAGGGCCATTTTCCAAACTTCACAAAAAAATCTACATTGAATAGCTAGCTATAGTCCAAAAATACACACATTTTTGAATTTTAGTACGATTTAGAAGCTAGTTAGAACGAAAAATACATGCATTTTCAAAGTTTTTTCATTAAACTTTTATCTTAAAAAAGTCATTTTTGGGGCAAATTTCTAAAAAAGAAAAAAAAAAAGGCCTTCTCTAACATTTTAAATGCATTTTCCACTATTTTATATATGAAACTAATTTTTTTTAAATAAATTTGAAAAAAAATTTAAAAAAAAAAGAAAAAATAAACTTAATCACAAATTTAAAAATATATATATATTAAAAAAAAAACTAAATTTTTTAACAATTTTTAAAATTTTAAAAACTAATATTTAAAAAAAAACAAAAAAACTAAACAAATAAAATTGAAAAAAAAAAAATAAAAAAAAATGTAGCCCCTCCCCTCTCCCACCCCCTCCACATCCCCTTTCCCTCCATCCTATCTTCCCTCCCCTTCCCCCATCCTCCTCCCCCTCCCACCGCTCGCCCCCCGACCCCGCTCCCCCTTCCCCCCTCCTACCGCTCGCCCCCCCCCTCCCCTCCACCTCTCTCCCCTCCCTCTCCACGGCCTCCGCACGCCACCCATCCCACCCCCCTTAAGGGCAGCGATATTCTGAGAATAGCGCCGCCGCGAAAGGGGCGGTGCTTGGGCAGTGGAGGAGCGAAGGGTAGCGTGATTCTGAGAATCACGTCGCCGTGAAAGGGGCGGCGTTTAGGCGATGGAGGACCGGATCCGCTCCTCCACCGCCCAAGCGCCACCCCTTTCGTGGCGACGCGATTCTCAGAATCGTGTTGCCCTCAAGGGGGGTGGGATGGGCGGTGTGCAGGGTCCGTGGAGAGGGAGCATGGCAGGGCGGGGGGGGGGGGGGGGGGGGGGGCGGTGCGCCAGGTGGAGGGGAGGGGGGGGGCGAGCGATGGGAGGGGGGAAGGGGGGGGCGAGTGGTGGGAGGGGAAGCAGGATGGGGGAGGGGGAGGGGGTGCATTTTTTTTTTTAATTTGTATTTTTTTTTTAATTTTTAAATGTTTAGTTTTAATTTGAATTTTTGAATTTTTTGTTTTTTAATTTTGATTTTAGTTTTAGAATTTGTTTTTTTTTCAAATTATTTCGTTGATTTTAAATTATTTTTTTTTGATGTTTTTTAATTCAAATGTTGTTTTTGTTTTTTTGGTTGGAATTTTTGTTTTAAATGTTAGTGTTTTTTTTTTTTAATTTGAAATTTGTGTGTGTGTTTTTTACAATTTATTTTTAATATTTTTTGGCGATTTATTTTTCAAATGCTTTGTTTTTAATTTTTGCTTTGTAAATGAGGTAAATTTTACATTTTTGAATTTATTTTGTCATGTTACTGTTTTTTTTAATTTTAACCTCAAATATAAATGATAGTGATTCTAGGAGGTCCATTTTTCAATCCAATGATCGATTTAGGGTTTTGATTGCAACGATACCACCCATAGTTTTCATAAAATTGTATTTTCAGCCCCCCTAGAAAATGGGTGATAGTGTGTTTTCTCTTTTATGCGCCCAAATATCATAACTTTTGTCTTTTATGGTTTAATATATGGTTTTGTTATGAATAATATCATAATTTTTTATTTTTTTTTACATGAAAAAAATGGTCAAGCAATTTCTTGAATAATTTGTGTTTAACTAAGTGTTATTTTTATATAGTGTTACAAAGATATTTAATGAATACAATTTTAAATTATGATACAATGATATAATAATGCCATTTTTTGAAAAAGTGTGTTACCGGTAGCATATTTTTCAATTCGGGCCTTGATTTTAAGGTTTTTGTAAACAACAATAAGGACTGCTTTGGTCCATGTCTATATTTTTAACAAAAAATAAAACTTTTTGATTTTGGGTTGTTTTTTGGTGTTTTTAATGCAAAAATATGGGTTTTTATGGCTAGAGTTCTCGTTTTGAGTATAAAGTTCTCGTCAAGTTGTATAACGTGTTGGTGTCAACTGTTGTGGAAAAAGTAGCCACAGAGGTTAGTAGTATTCCCACTTATTGGGGAAATCCTTAAGGTTGCAGCAAGGACCCTGTTAGGATATTCCTATACTCCATCCTAGTCCTACCAGCATTTTCATTATTTGCATTTTCAGTCTTGCATGCAGCATGCATTCTGCATGCATCCCAGTCATCAGTCCCAGCAACTAGCCTCAGTTAGCTAGCCCCCAAGAGCTTCTTACTGATAAGTTTTAGCCCTCCTAGAGCTTAGTGTACCCTTCTTCCTTGATTTTAGAAAGCCATTCGTCCTCTCTCACCTACCACTCAGTTGCACTTCAATTATCTTTAGTTCTTTCCTTGATTTAAGGAAAGACTGACTCTCAACTGACTGTATCACTCCGATGGACCTCCAGTGAGACTAGACTGCCCATTTTGACTCCAGTTAGCTCCTCATGCAACTTCCACTGAGCCTCCTTCTTTTAGTTAGTGCCAGTTACACTCAGTTACATGTACCACACTCAGTTAGACCCAGTTTGACTGATGATTGACAGTTACTTGTGCATTGATGACTCCACTGATGATGATGAAGACTTCTAGTTGTGCTCCGATGACACTCCAGTGATCTTTTGATCTCTCCATTAAGGCTAATTCGAATTGCCACCTTGGCATTTGAATCCTCATGCATTGTATTATTTATTTGTCCATTTGTGATTAATGAATTAGTGTGTGTGAAGTTATTTTGCTTCTATCCGAGTTCTACTGTATTATTCTGTTGTTCATTTTACTGCATTGACCACTCTTAATCTTATTCCTAAATTCTTTCATTGTGAGGTATACATCAGCTCTTAGATCTACTGTGAGGATTTTCACAGACCCAGTATTATAGATTGAGTGTTAGTAATCCATACATCAAATGGAAAAGAAAACTCTAAGAAAGAAATGAAATAAATAAAATAAAATAAAATGGACAAGTGCTAAGCAAAACAAAATAACAAGAGTATGCCAAACCAAATTTTGATTTTCCAATAGTCCAGCTAAATACAATAGTGTCACAGAGGAGGTGAGGGATTCAAAGGGAAGCCAACAATATCCCTTAGGGCGGTCCTTTTTGTTCACACAATTGCAAGATAACTAACATAGAATCATGGAGAAACTCATGTTTCCTAGAGTAAGAGAGAAAGGGAGATTTTCATGCTAACTTGAGGTAAGAACTGGATTGAAAGGTGAGCTCTCAATGCAATTCTTGCAGCATAACTTTGCTCTTAAATTTTTCCTATAAAATGAATTCCCACGGCTTCCTTTTATAGGCCAAATGGAGGCCAAGAAACATCTAGATCCCAATGTGAACACCCTTGCTAGTGCACTAGTTCTCTAAGTACATTACGGGGGCTATTGAATACTCCCAAGCATGTGAGGAGTCTAGTTCAAATTTTGGATCTAAGGGATCTGTTATGAGCCTTGAATGCACCACAAAAATTTAGTGGTCCCACCACTTTTATAGTTGTGTGAATTTCGAAGGAAAATTCATGCTGGGTCGCGTAGGTCCTTGAACAAGGGGTCACGCTATGGCGCAGGTGTCCAGTGCAAATAGTCGTGCTATTGTCCAAAATGATTGATTTTTTCATCTTGGGGATCAATTTATTTTGTGGATCTTATGAGGATGTCTTTGTTGAGCTGCATGTTGCATGTCTATGACATATTTATGCAAGATTATCCAAAATGTCGCATGTGTGCAAAATTTAAGCATAAATAGATGGCCCTTGATGTATGAGGCTTGGAAGGTACTATATGGCCAAAATGCATCATCGTTTCTTTCTCTCCATGTTCTAGTAATTTATCAAGCATTTGTGGATAAAAATACTTGTCCATGGGGGAAGGTTGTTGGTGATGATCGTTGAAGTGGTAATGAATGATGGTGTTTTATACAAACGAGACAAGCATCCCTATGCTCATGAAAAAATTTCAAAATAGATTACAATAAGATCAGGGGATCGAGGGGTCGTCTCTTGATACTGTTGCTACAAGGAGGAAGGTGGCTTCGATATTTGTATGAGTAAATGAGTCCTGGAAAGGAGTGATGTTACTAATGTGGAAGAAGTGGAATTATTGATGATGACGAACATCCCACTGGGGTGGGGGACCTAAATAATGATGAAGTTTACAGATGAGTAACTTCAGTATATTAGATGTGCTACTGACATGAATCATAAATGTGGATGATTCTACCATCAGAATGTATGACTCCCCCTGATACGATAGATCGATTGGCATCAATCATAGAGCATATTACTAAGTCAAGGAGCATTGATGACTCTCCCTACTTCATTCGAGGTGATCCCTTATATTGATGAGAAGGGACCCCAAGGTACAATTGTAACTACTACAGTTCTCAGAATGAGGTGATTTGGTGTCGATGAGAGCATGAATAAACTGATAAGATGAGGGTATTATCTAAAGAAACAAGATCATTTTGTAACCAATTGGGACACTGATAGACTTGAGACAACATGCATTGATAAGCGTGGTGCTCATGACTTCCCTTGGTCAATGTAAACTAGGTGAGTTGTAGACGGTAGCATTCTTCAACTGGTAATACAGGTTGTAACAGAGGGAAACATATTGCATATGAAGGTTGTGATCATGGACACAATATTGATGGAGTAAGGTATCTAGATGATGAAACTGACAATGCTAGTGTTAGGTGGACTTAATTAAATCAATCAAGGGGACTAGGGAGTGCTTCCAAAATAATAATGTAATGGGGGTTCCCGTGGTTTTGAGTGATTGGGGAACTGTTTGTACAAACATAATATAGATGTGGTTCCCATGGTTTTGAGTGGGTTGGGGAACCAAAGAATGATATGGGAAGGTTTCCCATGGTTTTGAGTGATTCAGGGAATCATTTTGATGATGATGTAATGGTTTTGTGCAAAGGAAAAGATGGGTGCATTGCGAATAAATGTCATGCAGAATGTTCCTGTGGGAATGGTTGTATGAGATTAGTTTCTTCAGAGGGTGGGGACCCATTGTGGTCTTGTCAAGGGTTGATGATACGAAGAGGAACACAAATGGTATAATTCTAATGGAGGAGATGAGAGGTTGTCTATGAATCATAATTGTAACATGTGCCGAGAACTTGAGGAATGAGCTGAGTAGAATGCAAAGTGATGATATGTGGTTTCAGCTTGATAGACTTGGTGAGTTATCAAATTCCACAGACTTGGGGGATTTTGACATCATGGGTTCCAAAGTATGAATGGGTTGTAATGGTGCACACACCCATGGTGGAACACGCTCTTCTTGGTAATGATATTGATGGTGTTCCATACCAAGAATTAGGACCTTATGGTTATTAGCGGGATTATTCGACAAATGCAATGTAAATAGAGGGAATACTTTGCATGTATGCAAGGTAAAGATGATATACATGTGATGAGTTCTATGCACCATTGTTGTATGACGTAGAAACTTTGTTTTGATGAAAATCCTACATACATGAATCCAATACCCAAGCATAATAATGATTGTGACAAGAGTATTGACAATGCATAAAATATTGACAAGAAACATAGCATACCTATAGGGAGACCAAAAATTAGTTGCTAGATGGAGTTTCATTGTCAAGTCCCCTCCCATCAGACCGAGCCAGGGAGAGAACATGGCCCTAAAACTGGGCATGTAGCCCCATGTGAATTAAGTAAACTCATTGATAATGAAAAGTACATATATATATATGCATATTGTAAGAAACACAGTGGAATTAAAATCATCTACATATCTAACATACATTCAAGATATTCATGGTAAACATCAAATAGATACATTGTAGAGTTAACACAAGAGAGTACTTATCTCAAAACAAAGTAGTCCCGAGCAACTGGCTATGCAATTGCAACGTTCCACCCAACCATAGGCCAATTTTTCTCATCAATCTCTCAGCACAACTGCCACCCCCGAGCTGGGCATGATTTCTACAAGGAAAAGGGAATAGCACACTCACACATAGCCAAAATACACCAAAATCAGCCAAGCCAATCCACAGTTGGGTTTATCAGGCTGCTAAGGAAAAGGGGAGGGAATGAATTGCTAAGCTAGTGAGCTCAAACACAGAGCCATGGATACCTCTACAAGATCTATCTAGCTTTGCACCCAAAATGCCTACACACCCCACTCAAGGAAGTATTCCCTTCACCAATACATAGTCCCTCAGGCCATACCTTCCATTCTAGTGTTGTTCAAGGTGTGCATAGAAGAGTAGCCAGCCCTTTTGATCTTTCTGAGAGGTTACTCCCCTCACTAGGTTTATCAAGCCAATTCTGGTCTACTTCCAGTCCTAATTTCTTGCTCATAATTTCAAACCAAAACAGGGATGCACATAACAGCAAAATCACAAGTGCTAGGCATGAAGGGAAACTTTTTTACAATGGGATGTCCAAAATGGGGTTTCCATTAGCTTCAGAAAAACATGGGTAGCCAAAAATGAATTGGTAGATGGGGAATTCAGCCATGGGAGAGAAAATCGATTTCAGAAAACGTTTGTGGGTATTCAAGGGATAGAAACGGCCTCCATAAACCCCCAAATCGTGACTTCCTTCCTCCCAACCACTGTGTAATACAAAAATGAGTTCCCAGCCATGGAAAATGCAGGAATAAGATGGAAAACGTGAAGGAGGAAGCTCCAGCTAGCTCAGATTGCGTGAGAGAGCAAAGGCCATGGGTGAAGAATGGCTTTGGGCACAATTTCATGGGTGTTTTCTTGCCCAAGAAGCAAAAATACGATTTCCCAGGTTGATGGCTTGCCTATACACGAAATTGGTTGCCATACCTCTCCATTCTCAAGGCATTAACTACCTCAACCAACTCTTGGAAGAATTAAATGATTGGGTGCATAAATCAAAATGGGTAGTTGAGGGTTTATGGGTTTTCTCATTGACACATGGATTGACTCTATTGGCTCAAGGGTTTGAATATTTTCCCTCCCTATTCCTTGTGAAATCATGCCCCCATCTCTTGTTGCAATGCATAGCTAGTTGTGGGTATTTCATTAAAATTCGTATTTACGTGATGTCTTAATTTCCATTGTGCCTGTCTATCACAAGAACCATATGCACCGATTTTTAATTGCCAATACATAAAACGATAAATCGATGGCGGGGCCTTGGCCTTGAGCTCCTCACCATGATTTAATAACGATATTTACATCATTTACAATTTTAATGCAATAGAATCAAAATAGGGATACTACATTTATGGGAAATTGAACATATATTACCATGTTGAATATCTCACGATGTTGATCATGGTGGTGTTGACGGTTCGTCAAACAAAGCTACATTTTGTTTGTACAGGGCATTTGAAAATTGGGCCATTTATCTAAACATAGGAGTGGGGATTGCTTTTTCTAAATCATTTGTACCATTTGTCGTGTTGATGCCCTAGATATGTTTTCATTGTTTCTAGGAGATTCAACCGGTGGATTTCAGTTATACGAGTTCTAGGTAATCCTTTGTCCCTTTCTCGTCATTTCTGTCTATTTAGTTTTTGTTTGGGGTGTTATTTGGCATGTACAATCGCCCATAAGATTTTTCGATCACCGACCACATGGGTGTGGAGGGAATACCCATGTTGCACCGCACTAGGTTCCATTGATAATGACGTGCCACGTGGGATGTTGTCTAATTGGCTGCGCATCAAGTTCGTGTGATTGTTTGTTGAATAGTCATGCGGGTGCGCAACTATCCTGATTAGCTCTCGCGCAATGATACCATGTGATTATACGAGGTACGATTGTGATTCACATGGTTGAGTCAATTGGTTTTCTGCGCAATTATCACACACAAGAATGTGTGGGTAGGTTTGTGTGAGTCGCACAACTTTTTGAAGGGAATGTCATGCTTATTTTATCAATTTTTTGGCCTTTTGATGCTAAGGAATGATTATATGTTTGGTCTTTGTGATTGCAGGTTCCCCTAGTTTGCGATGATGGTGTTGATTGAGTGGCGTGAGTGCCACTCACTAAGGTCATTATATGAGATCATGTGGTCCCAAGCTTTCATTCCCATGCAAAATATTATCACATGGTTCCAAAACTTAATCCCTTTGTGATTTGTCACATATTTTGAACTTTAGAATTTTAAATATATTAGGACTATGAGAACAAGCACTTGCAATGCTTCTCCTTGAACCCACATCAAAAATATCAATTAAAAGAATAATATGGTAAGTACTTTGTACCTTTCCGAGGCAACATGACTAAGAGTTGTGAAACCATTTATCATTACATACATATCAAAATTTCAAATTGACAAATGCAAACCCCCAATATTTGCAAATTCAAGGCTACCTTAAGCTTTTCAAAGATGAAAGGAGGGGGCCCAATTCCAATGAGACTTGGGGAATTGTTGGGCTCAACAAACTATAATAGATAAGTAATCTAGTTTATATTATTTTTTTTTGTTGCTAATGCTTGTGGGTATTGTTATTTATAAGAATCATGCGTTTATTGAGAAATATACATGTCTTTAAATTAGCATATACTTATGTGTGGTTACTTATATGAGTATTTGAGGTTTTTATAACCATATTTGTAATATAGAGGGCATATTTATACCTTTCTTTTGTAAATTAATCTTCAACTATGTACAATGATGGATGTAATGAGCTTTGTGAGTATCTTCAAAGAAGCCAAAACATGGATGTAATGTAATTAGTTTATATGGAAAATCATTGTGTATGCAAGCTATTGTGTAATTGTCATGTATAAGTTGGTATCATTCAATGTATGAGCATAAATTATGTTTTATATGTTAAAATGGCTCAAAAATTTCATGGGTAATGGATGAATTTGTCACGGGAAATGCTAATTCCACAACTATATTGATAAATACTTATGAATTCCATGGAAGAATGTTGATTACAACTTAATTAGGTGATTGGTTATGTTACAAAGTGGTATCATAGCTATTGGTTATAGAATTGGGGTTGTATGGGCAAGAAATAGACTATACACAAAGAAATTACATTATGCATATAAAGTTTTTGATAAAATTCCAATGAGAATAATTAGGGAGAACATTGTTTAAAGCCTGCAAATTCTGAATTGACATTGGATTATTGTTGGTACAATTGGATAGGTTATGGAAATGTAATTGAAATAATTTCCAAAATTTCAAAGTTTGGCTCTATGACAATTTGAGGAAATGTAGTTTCCAAGTTATGTGTTTGATGAAATGGCATTGTGGATGAAGAATTGTATAAGGATATAGTTGGGAAATTCATGGCTTGAAACACCAAAGTAGTGTTTGTTTCCCAAGAATAGGACCTAGCATGAGATCATTGTTGATAACATTCATATGATTAAATAAAGTTCATTTCTATGAAATATTGGGAAAAGTTTGAAATCAAGAGAAATGCCAATTTCTGTGATGAAAGAATCTTGAACTTGCCAACAATAGAGTTGAAAATTTGTTTGGATATAAATATAACTTGCTAGAGGATGCATCAGTAAGTATATGGAAAAAATCCAAAGTGGTATGGCCATCAATTGTTAATTCCACTAATAGAAAATATTAGATTGGGAAATATTGATCAATGGTTCAAATTTCATTGTGGGATTCTAACTCATCGGGATTTTAAGATTGTGGAAATGTCATGAATGGATGAGATCTAATCAGTAAAATCTGCTAATGATCTGGATCTCATTAGAAGTAAATAAGGTTTCATATAATATGAGAAAAGGAAATACCACGATTGTCTGATATCTAATCAGTGAAAATCGTAAATGGGCCAGCTCTCATCACAATGAAATAAATTTTTAGCAAAAATGAGAAAGAAAATTCCATAAATGGTTAGGATTTTATCAGGGAAGTAGATCAACGATGGATATTTGTTCGACTAAAACAGGGTATTTCATATAGGTTTAACAGCTTAATCAATTGCTCACACAAATAGATCCCAAATCAACACACCAATGTTTTTACGTGGTTAAAACCATTAGAGATGGAAATCATCAATGACCCTAGCCAAACAACTACTTGAGGCAATATATTAAGGAAAATGAAAAATAATTTACATATGAGTTTCTCACAAATGATCATAAGCTTATGAACCTCCATGCTCTTTAAATAGATATCTTGGACCAATCGCGTGTCAATCCACAAATCAATGTAGCCATTAAGGTTGAGTAGAATATTAACCATAAGATAACTTTATGTATAGAACATATCGTGACTATTGGATCACAAAAGAACTAATGCATACTAAAGAAACACACTTTACCTAAAGACACATCAGACCAAGTTGATCTTAACTAACTGCTACATGTCTAAATATACTAACATCTCCCTTTAAGAACAACTTGGGATGGTATTGAAGGATTTACAAAGGTGACAAAATAGGATAATTAGGGAGGCATTAGAGCCTACCCCACCTTAATGACAAATTCCTGAACTCCTAAAATAGATCAAAGTTTAGAAAACTTCACTTTTGTAAGAGACTTTGTGAAGATGTCTACAACTTGATCATTTATAGGGAAAAAGATCACTTTGAGATTGTGATCTTAAATAATATTTATTATGAAGTGCATTTGTAGCTCAATGTGTTTATTGCATTGATGTTGAAATATATATTTGGAAAGCTTGATAGTATTCTAATTATCACACCAAAGGGTAGTTAGATTCTACTACTGGAATCCAAACTCTAAAAGGATTTGTCAAATCCACGTGGATTATTGACTTGCATTAAATTTGGCTTGATACTCTACTTCTATTGAATAAAGTTCAAGAGGTTGTTGTTTCTGACAATCCCAAGTGATAGGTCTAGAACCAAGACTAGAAACATAAACTGAAGTAGACTTTTGATCATTAGGGTTGCCAACCCAATCTAAATTAGTGAAACCAACCAATAAAGGATTCCTCCTTGGACTATAATGAATCAAAAACTAAATTGTACCTTGAATATACTGAAGTATCATTTTTGTTGCTTTCCAATGACTTTCATGGGGAGTTTGTATATATCGAGTAAGAATACCAACAACAAAGGTAATATCAATATGGGTATGAGTCAAGTACAAAAGGCTACCAACTAAATTATGGTACAAGGTGGCATCTACCTTGAGTGTAGTTCTTGTGGCTACAAGTTTGACTCTAGACGAGAAGGGAGATGGGTTTGGTTTACAATCTTGTTGAAGGAAAAATGACACAAGGGTGAGTGCTCAATATTACCTCTTTGGAGATTAAGCCTTTGAGGTTGTCAAAGAGGATCATTATTATAGTAAAAAAGCAAATGTGAATGACCCCAAATTGGTCCTATAAGCCAGGCTTGTTAGTGAAATAAAAAAAAATGAAATAAAAACTTAATATAACTTGAAATAAAGAAAAGGGGGGTGAGAAGAAGCAAACCACAACAAAGAGCCAATGCAAGAACCAATTTAGATTGCTCAATGGTCAAGCTTGTTAGATGAAGTGTCGCATAGGAGGTGTGGGCTTCAAATGGAAGCCAACAATCTCCCTTAGGGGGGATCCTTTTTGTCCACACTAAATGCTAAATAACTTAAGGGAACGATGGGAGAAACACTTTCCCCTTAGAGGAAGGTGGAAAGAGAGCTTGAAGAATTCCTAGTATGGGAAGAGGTGGAAGAAGTTTCAACACAATTCCAGCAGCATAACCTTGCTCTATTTTCTCCTTTTTAGATGCATACCCATGGCTTCCTTTTATAGGCCAAGAAGTGGCCAAGAAACAACTATATCTAAATGTGGACTCATTAACTCCATGATTTGGCTCCAAAGTACACAAAGGGGGCCCATTCAATTAACCCAAGTACATGAGGATCCAAATTTGAATTCTTAGAGGTGATGGAGCCTTGATGAGCCTTCAATGCCCCATGGGTATTTTTTGTCCCGTCATTTTGACAGTCGCACAGATTTCAAAGGAAAATATGTGCTAGTATAGTGCATGCACAGAGCTGATAATACCCGATGTAGCACGATCTATCTCTAGAGTAACGACGCTACCTTTGTTTTTTACTGTTTTTGGCATGTTTGAACTCATACTACTTTATGTAATTGATGAGGATGTCCTCGGTGGGCTGCATGCTATATGTTGATGATGTCTTACTGCAAGATTATCCAAAATGTCACATGTGTGTAAAATTTAGGCGTTAGCAGATTCCCCCTGATGTATGAGGTTCAGAAGGTACTGTAGAGTCGATAATGCATCATCATTCCTTTTGTGTTTTCACATGTTCTCATAAATTCTTAAGCGAGTATGGATGGAAGGTTGCCTTGGGGAAATATTGTTGGTGACAACCGGTGAAGTTGTAACAAAGAATAGTGTTTTATACAAACAATGTGGGAACACCCATGCTCGTGAAATCTGTTAAGATGACTGCAATAAGAGGAGACCGAGGGGTCAACTCAAAATATTGTTGGTACATGGATGTAGGTGGATTAAATCCATGTAAGGGTGACTCAACCTAGAAATGTTTTTACAGGTGTCGATGAAGCGGAATTATTGATGACCATGATAATCCCAAGGGGGTGGGGCACCGGAATACTAATGAGGTTTCTAGATATAGGACCTCATTGTAATGTTACTACCATGATATGTAAATGTAAACAGTGCTATCTCTGAAATGATGACTCTCCCTGATGTGGTGGATGTGTTGACGTCAAGCATATGAGAGACCAGTAAGTTAGGGATCACTGATGAATCTCCCTAGCTAGTTCGAGGTGATCCCTTCTATTGAGTGAAAGGGAGCCCAAGGTACAACTGCAACCACTACAACTCTTAGAATCTGAGGATTTAGTGTCGATGAGAGATGAAGTATATGATAAGATGAGGGTCTTATCCTAAGAACCAAGATAATTCTGTAACCAATTGTAAGACTAACAAACTTGACACAAGACTAGATGGTAAGCGTAGGGCTCATAAATTCCTTTGTTCAATGTCAACGTGGGTAGTAATTGACGATAACATTCTTCAACTAAAGGTACAGAGTGTAACGGAGGGAGACAAACTACAAATAAAGGGCTTTGATGGAGACACGACGCTAAGGGTGATGGTGACTTAAAAAATCATA
The DNA here is from genome assembly GCA_027924585.1 of Larix kaempferi. Taxonomy (NCBI): domain Eukaryota; kingdom Viridiplantae; phylum Streptophyta; class Pinopsida; order Pinales; family Pinaceae; genus Larix; species Larix kaempferi. The sequence continues at coordinate 3,908,577 of BSBM01000286.1, forward strand.
ATGATGGGCATAGGGAGACTCGACGACATCTATCAAAGGAGACCATGCATTGCTTCCAAAATAATAGTGATGTTCCCATGGTTGTGAGTGGATTGGGGAACCATGTGTACATAAAGAATAATTGGTGGGGTCCCCTTGGTTTTGAGGGTATCATAGGACCAATTTGATGATGGGTGGGATTCCCACGGTTTTTGGTGAAACGGGGAATCAATTTGATGATGGGTAAAGTTCCCACATTTTTGAGTGGGTTGGGGAACCTTTTCCATTATGGTGAGAGGGTTGTTTTGTAAAAATGTGAAGATGGGTGCCCCATGAATTAATGCCATGTAGATTGTTCCTAAGGGAAGAACTGGATAGAATTGGTTGTTGTAGAGGGCGGGGGCCCCATTGGTGTCTTGGAAGAGGTGACGATACGAGGAATATTATTGATGGTAGATTGCTCATGGAGGTATGAGTGGTTAACTGTGAGTCTTGATCGTAACATGTGTCGAGGAATTTGATGGCATCGACTGCTGAAGGTGGGGGATTAAATGCGCAACTATAAAATGATGAACTATGGGTTGATATTTTCAAAGTGAATCAAATTCCTCGAACTAGTGGGGGATCGACATCATGGGTGTCAAATTATGACTAGGATGCAATGGTGAGCACACCCATGTGGGTAAGTATTCTATCCACAACAATGATTTTGATAGCACCTCATTCATGGGAGTTAGGACCCTATGGTTATCATCGGGAATATCCGGAAGATGAAAATGCGAACAGAGGGAAAGTGTTTCCTATATGCTAGTTTAAGAATGATACATGTGATAGAAGTCCGACGTCATTAGTGAGGGATGGAGTCATATTCTTATAATGTAAAAACAAGAGGTTGGAGGCTCTTGGTCATTATCCTTCACACATAGCGCAAATACCTAAGTGTAATAAAGAACATGACAAAGGTATTGATGATGCAAAAAATAATAACCAAAACATAGCACACCTGTAGAGTGCATGCAAAAATGAGTGTTGGATGAAGGTTCTCATATGGAAGTGTAGGTAGAGCCATTGTGAAGGGATTGAAATGTTGATTCTAGTGGTTCGAACAATTCATCAAATGGAGCTACAGTTTGGTTGTATCACAAGTCGAAAGATTGGTCAAAACGCTATAAAAGGGGTGGGGCCCATTTTTCGAGGTCATTTCTACTTTTTCATATTTTAGTGATCCAGAGATGTTGGTGTTTATTTCGGGTGATTTGATCATCTAATTTTTGAGTTGTGAGAACCAGGTAATCCTAAAACTTATCCTAGTCATTTTGGACATCGTAATTTTTAGGGTTTTTGGTTCCTAGGGTCGTACGGCTCTTTTTATGGTCTAAACGGGGACTACACATGAATTTAGGTTTTCTCCCGCTCTCGTAGGGGAAAACCCATTATCGCACACTACCTACTGTGCAGGATTTGATGCCTCAGCCACATGTTAGATCAACGTGATTGTCCGTTGGATAGTCACACTAACAGTGTGACTGAAATGAATAAGGCAAGCATGACTATGGTTGCACGGGGGATCAACATACATTTGCGTTAAGTGCGGCTTAGAATTATGGATTCCGCACTACAAGCGCAAGTTTTTCAAAAAAAAAAAAAAAAAAAAATCATGTTAGATGATGTTTAAGGATCACTTGGAATTTTGGATGCGAAGGATAACCTTGATGTAATCTTGTTGGTGTGTGCAGGTGCTTGTGAGTGACTGAGAGGGAACACATCGTCGAGTGGTGATAGCGCCACTATGACTATCTGGTGACCTAGGTGACCAGGTATTTAATGGCCACATAAACACTTCCAGATGTGGGGCTATTGAATTTCTTCAAGTTCCCCTTGCTCCGGTCCACAGACTTTCTACTACAGAGGATCATTTTTATGTGGGACCCCGACAAGGGGGTCTTTCTAGTGGGAGATCAGGATCTCTGCATTATGAACTAAGATATCTACTTTTCGATTAGTCTGTCTCCTTGGGGGATTGTTGGGTGGACCATCCTTGGATAGGGGCAGATCAAAGTGTCATGGGACTAGTATACCATTATTTTGGAGTAGATGCACTAGTGGAAAGCTCAGGGTAGATCCTAGTTAGCCATATTCAAATTCAGGTTGTCCAAGCAGTGGTGAATTCCATTCTTCAAGTGTTTGGGGTAGGATCCTCACACAGGATTACAGGAGGTTAGCTAGGATTGGTGGGGAGGGTGCTAACAAGGCACTGCGTTGCATGGGGGCCTATTTTGATGAGGGGACTGACGACACATTTGACGGATGCCTGGTGTGGTACAGGCGAGAGGACCTTTTGACATGGGAGTGTGCTGTGCTCGTATTTTTTCAAGTGTTTTATGTGCTTGAGATCACAGGTGGTGGTACTGGAAAGGGGGCCCCAAGAGCCCCTTATGATGTACTAGGGGTGAGTGATTCCCTAGGATGGTGGAGGGGAGATCAGTCATGTATTCACTGTCCATTACTTGGATGTGTGGGAGCAGCACATCGATCCCATGGAGAAGTATCCCTGGAGTGGCATGGACTACCAGGGGGACCTAAAGTGACCAATACCGAGTCACGAGTGGTATCTTATAGGTATGACATGTTGTTACATATTTATGTTTTTATCGAGCCTTTTTGTTGCACATAGATTTGATTTATGCACATATTTATCATTTATATTGGATACTGACTATGGGTTCTTCTCTATGATGTAGATGTTGGTCTGGTAAGACCCCCATGGTTTGTAGGATGATGTCGCATGCGTGACAAGGTGGTGGTACCTGTAGGAGGTGTTGGTGTCATTTTTCGTGCAGCGAGTAGAGATGTAGTTGGGGAACTCCTGTCGGGGGAGTATCCTTGCACTCCTGCCAGGTGAGTATCCTTAGAGGACCATGCAGTGACGATCCTCTCCGACTTGGAGAGACGGTTTGGATCTATGACATAGTACATTGATGATGAGCGACTATCCAAGATCGAGGGTGATGATATGGTTCACACTCTGCATCTACCAACGTAGTTAGGGGTTGGGTGGCATCGAGTGACATGGCGATTGGACATAGTGTTCCACCGAGTTTGTGTGGCGTGGGGAGGACCGGTACTTACCCCTAGGGACTAGCCGAGGGAGGATGAAGGAGGGGAAGAGATAGGTCCAAAGGCAGTGCGGTCATTAGCGATCCAGGGTCCAAACCAACCAGGGCCATCGAGTTAGATACGAGTACTTAGTCACTCTGTATTTTGTATAGGGTGTTGAGCCCCATTTTGTATTTTTTGTATAGATGGAGCCTCTGGGAGGCCGATTTTCGATGTACCCCCATAAGGAAACTGATTATATTTGTATATGAACCCTCAAGGCCACATTTTGTACATGACATACATTATTTTTTGAGTGACACACACACACACCATTGTGGCAACACATGGATGATCTCTTTTATGTATGTGATGCATGGAGGTGATGTATGTGATGATGATTTTTATATGTATATTTAATGTTCACTATGTGTAGTTGTAGGTACTTGCACATGATTTGTATGATGAACAACATGCACATATATACATGCTTTGTTTGTGTATGCAGGGTTAGACAAATGGTTGATGTATCATATGCTTGTCCAACACCTCGTTTGCGACATGGTCAGCAAATGTAATACCCCAAATTTTGGACTTGTAACCCTTTTTATACTTTGTTAAGTATTATTTCATTATACTTATGTGACATTAGAAATTTAGAGAAGTTAATTTCTGATGACTATGTGGACCAGCACATTAAAGAGATGGGAGTCACGGTTCCTATGGGTTTGGAGGAAAAATACAAAATAAAATAATAATGAGAAAATTATTATTAAGACACTTGTAAAAACCCTAAATAAGAGTTTTGAGGAATAATTAAATTAAAGAAATAAAAATTAAGAGAAACAAAAAAAGGAGAACAAGAAAGAAAGAAGGCATCATTACTCATTTCATTATGAACACAAAAAAAACAAGAGAGAAAGGGATACTGAAAAGAAGAAGAGATACAAGAGAACTGATTAACCGAAACTAATCAAGAAAGTGAAAGGGGGCATTTTGGAGCACAAAATGAACCAGAAAAAAGAAAACAATAACAGCTAGGTATGGACTTGGAACACAAGCAGTGTTCAGGTAGGAGCACTACCACAAGTTGCAGGAGCACTGAAAATAACTTGTAGAGGTTGTGTTTGGTTGTTTTCTTAAGTGCGGAGACTTAAAAGTCCCCGGAACATCCTGGAACTCAGGAGTATTGGGTTGGATGTTGGGTTGTCTGCTACAAAAGAAACTTCGTAATAACTTGGGAAAACAAGTTAAGAATAATTAAAAGGCTCTGACCTAGAGGAACTGTGAACTCATCTCAGGGGTTACCAAGAGAGCAAGGAGGACTTGCTGATCTAAGGCTAGGAGGTCTGTGTCTATGTTCCACTGGTCATCATAAAATACAGATAAGTGTTATGTTATTTGTATTTAAATAATTTTTATTACCGAATGTCAACAAAAGGGTTTTGTTATAATTATTGGATTTGTTGACGGAAAGATTTGTATTTCGAAATATGAACAAAAATTATTTTATAACCGTTAAAACCCTGTATATATATTATGTGTGGATTATTTTATTTCATAAAGATTGTGAGAATAGAGTAGGGTTCTATTTAAGGACAATAAAGATTTTGTGAAATATTTAAAGATAGAGTTGTATGTGTTTTTTATGCATTATGAAAAATAAATACATATAAATTATTTGTATATATTGTTCTGAGATAAGAATGTACAAGGAATCTATTTATTTCTAACTTTTAATGTTATACAAATACAATAAATGGAGTATATATATAAATTAAATCTTTATGCTTGACAGAATTTCTTTATTTCCATTTATTTTCACGCCATTCGTTTCGGCATAGAAGTATGAACTCCATAGTCCAAGTTTCGACTATTTGATAGAAATAAAAATCACTATATAAAGGATAATACAAGTTCTAATGCATTATTTATCTTTAGATGAACTCTGTAAATAAAATACAAGCTAGGGTTTAAGAAATCATTACACAAACGATAAAACGAGTGTTAATGTATTATGTTTTCAATAAAGGAACTCTGTAAACAAACACCAGTTAGGGTTTGACACCCACTGGCTACAAATACAAAGCAAAACGAAATACGTTTCATCAAAAGATCTAAAACCCTGTATGTTAATTTTGGGTAGAAATATTTGAAACGGAGTTCAAAGAAGAAGCGCAATGTAAACGCTGAATCGAAGCCATATGCTGTATGATAATCACATTATACAAATAATTACAAACCCAGGCCGTAGAGACCTTTTAAAATTTGTGACACATTTTTATAGAAAACAAGGCCGGTGGCCATATGGAATGAATCGCAGATAGTAAAGGAAAAACCCTAACTATTGAAAGAACTCTGTTAAAGTCGATCAACCATAACCCGAATCGACAGGGTAGGTTTGCCCGAGTTTCTGGTGTCGTTGCATTACCTGGCATGTTTAGAAGATCCTAAACTTTCGCTTGTTGACAACCCATTCATGACATGTTTTACCTTTTCCTTGTTTTCGCTTCATCTCCACATGAATACGAGATAGAATTTAAACGTTGCAGAGGTGTTAATCAAAATAAATCAAAGTGCTGGAAGTTAAAACACTGTAACATTGTGAATGATTATTTTTACCTCTGCGCGGTTGGAAAAGACCACTGAATTTCTCCAGTACAAATGCTAACACCCAGACAGGAAACAGACTTCATACCTTTGAACTGAACATAAGCGTTCTGCGTAGAGCAGGAATGATCTGTGTAGAAGCTCATAGCTTAACAATGATAAGTCCCGAGAGGACTAAACCTTTCCATACTGTATCCACCGGTTTGGGCAGTGGATCTACCTCTGAACCTGGTTGTTATGTGTTTAATGTAACCTGAGCATGGTAGATGGCACAAAGGCCATCGACACCAAACTCCAGATATCAACGGTGTAGATTAACACATAAGATCCCAGTGGAGAGCCACGGATTGTAATAAACGGTTGTATGCCTGAGAATTAATCATCACTTTGTGGTACTTGGTACAATTCCTATAGTAGATTAACTTTGGAGTTGCGTGCATTTATGGTTAATAAATATGATTACGAATTAATACTTTTACCTATAGTATATTAACGCAGGGAAACTTTAATTCATTGTGTAGAGTCCATCGAAAGTATAAATGCGTGTTTCATTGAAATCCGAGTACTGCCTTGAACCCGTGGCAAACCTGCCAGGGTAGCGTTCCTACAAATTCGTGGTTAACAAATACGTATATGTGGATTGTCAGGGTGGCATCACAAACATACACTAGTTATTTTTTTTTCATAAGAAAATATAGCTTACTATTAATAACTTGAAATAGTAAATGAAACCAGTACATCATGACCACAGCAAACATGTATGAGTGTGAAACATATCACACCAACATCCACAAGCATACACTAGTTATTTTTTTTTCATACAAGCAGTGTAACCGGCGCCCAATGGTGGGTGAGGGCGCCGAATCGAGCCGGGTCTTGGGGTCGAACCTGAAAGCATACACTAGTTATATATGTATGTGTGTGTGAATGTAATGTATTGTAATGCATTCGTAATTCGTAATTATAATACATTGTAATGTATTTCGCATATGTTACATGGTCACAAAAATAATAATGTTCTACGAAGAGTCTTTCGGGACTTGTTTAATACTTTAAAATGGGTTCGTAAACCCTTCTTTAAAAGAAAATATTCCACGTGAATGTAAAATTTTAATTAAGGATTTTTTAAAATTACAATTAGCATTTTTATGCTTAATTGTTTACAAGTTATGTAAATTTATAAATTACATATAATTTGTAAACTATTAGAAAATACAAGTCTATAGATATTAATGTACAATAATTCTATTATGTTAAGAAGCTATATTTGTTTATGGTGAATTTAAAAAAAAATGTGTGTGTAGAAGAGACGTTACAGCAAATGTATTGGTTTTCTTAGGGACATGCATGAATGCGATGGATTCAAGCTATCATATTAGGAGGCGCACTCGTAGGAATTTATGAAAGAGGAGCATGTTGAGGATACATAATAAATTATTGAATTGGGAGACAACTAATTGGGAATCTAGGTGTACATGTATATGGTGCATGCCAAAATGGATGGCATCACTTAAAATCCCAATGATTGTGTTGTATTCTGCTTGGTTGTTTGTCAGTGCCCCCAGGAAAACTCCTCTAGTGTGATAGAAAGTTTGGGAGGGGGTATAAATAGCCCAAGCGGCTGACTCTAGATTCTTTGACCACCGACTTGTGCCATCTACGAAGCCAACACAACTATCTAAGCGAGAGACCATCTGCATTCGACAAACAAAGGATGGTCTTATTCTCAATCGAAGGGATAAAAAAATTGAAGAATAAAGTGATACATTGTTCATTTTAGTGTGTGAATAGGAAATGTAGAGGGTAAAAGACAGTTTCACCCTTTTATTGGCAGGGACCTCTTAAGGTTGGAGCCTCGAGTGATATCTAGGTGGTAGTATGCTCTTAAGGATTTGACAGGTATCCAACACTTGAAAGGATATCCCCTATTGTTTTAGGCACTAAGCGATGGTTCTGGATGATACAGGTCTTTGTTGGAAGATCATGAATCATCACTGGTAAGTAAACCAGCCAAGGATGATGCGTTATCGATGGTATTCGGTGGAGGGGGAATAAATTCCTCAGCAGGTAACCCTTGCGAGACTATGCTAAGGTGGGATATTTGATCTTGTAGCCTCATAAGTTCAAGGTGGGATTCTCGTTCGATGCATAAAATGGGACACTGAAATGAGAAGTGAGAAGCGTTACCACACAAGTGGCATGGACGTGGAATCCTGGCACAAACAAGTGTCTGTGCCGAAGGTGGGTTGGCATGGTCAAGTATGGTTGTGAAAAAATCGGTGGGAATCACATGAGTATGATTCCCACAAGATGTGCATCCATAATGTTTTTCTTCTGATGCAAGGTTTGTAGGTGAGGGGTCTTGCGTTGTTGTAGGCTAAATAGCCAGAATTGCCATGATGGCTAGTTATGAAGTAAACATAACAGGCGTTGTCATCGATGTATAGACAACATTTATGGAAGTTGTTTCCTAGGGTTGAGCTGAGGAAATATAAATCAGAGGTTGGGTGAGGTGAATGGTCGCGAAGGTGTCCCGAAATCAAGGTATATTAGGACAATGGTGTGTATAATGCCCAAACTGAGAACAAATTAAGCATGTGTGATTGGTACGCAGTGACTTGGACTTAGGTATCATACTGGGAGAAGATGAGGTTGCATAGGTGCCCCCTACTAACATATGTGTGACATGCGTCACACTAACAGGGGTATTAAGAAAATTTCTAAGCTCCGGAAAGGTGGGGAATAGGTTATTCGCATGGTCTTATTGCCCGCATAAGGCACATAGTGGAGTGATCCTTGTAGAGGGAGTAGTGGTTGTCATTACTAGGGATTATAACCATTGTTGGGTAATGCCCCCTGCTTTAGGCTTGGTGACCCCTGATGATGTTTCAGGTGTAGGGTTGGTTATGAGGGGGGATTTCAACTTAGGTTGTCCCTTGCCCCAATTGGTGGGTTTGGAAACTAGCGACGGTGGTTTAGTTACAAGTGTCCTAGGATCGGCTTGCGATGTTATTGGCGTAATTGGTTTAGATTGTGCCATAACAAAGATAGGGACAAAGCCATAATGGGATATGGTTTTTGAATCCATATCATGGTAAGGTGGTCTACGGTACCACACAAGTATACCCAAAGTGATCCCAGGTAGAGTCAGTCGAGCCATAGTCAGTGCCCCTTACACTCTTATGGGGGGATACAAGAATGGTATTTGGAATATGGGGGGCACTGATGGACTCAATATGTGTTCAATGCCATGGCTCACTGGAGGGGTCAATGATGATGTTGAGGGAGTGGTGGTTTAATTTTCAGAGGTGAATATGGTGCACATAAGGCTATCGATTTATGTAGGGATTTCAGGCGGCATACTTGAATATACCCCTAGCAAGTTGGAGTCCTTGTACACTCCTGGGAAGATATAAACGTAAGGAGGTTGGTTGGTTCCAACGATAGTGGGTAGCATGTTTTCAAGGTTAGTGTTGGTGTTGGGATCATATAATTGATTTGTTCGAGAGTGGTTATCTTCCCATTTAAGGGAAACATCATAATGCGGAAAACTGAAGAGGCAACCACCTTCATGGAGTACATATAACTACAACCCAACATGATATTGTAGTTGATCAATTATGCATCGACTAATATGATATCGATCATGACCATTTTACCTCACAACTCAATGGGGACATTTTGGTATAATCCCCTAGGTTGTGATGGTCTCTTGTCATATGCACTAAGGGCGATAGAAGAGGGGACTAAATCAGGTCAACCCAATCGTTTCCATACATTAGAGTTCATGACGCATGTGGGTGCACCTTCATCAATTAATCATAATGTTTTTCACTATAATGGGGACTTGGAAGGCGACTGACGAGGGTAGCCACGGTTCACCTCTATCAAGATCAAAGGTCATAAAGCGTGAGTTGAAATGGTTGATGGTGCCAAGTGCATTAAGTAATTCCTTTCTTTGGTTTTGGAAATACTATAGCACCTTTAACATGGACATGGAAACTAGTGACTAAACCAAGTCATCAAAAATACTGTAATTGTGGGTGGATTTCATATGAGGGCTATGGAGGGTGCACCAAAGTGGTACCTTTGGAATCCATGGGATATGTTCACCACTTGTGTTTGGTATTTGCAAAGGCTCCCATAAGGGATATGTATATCCTCCACTTGTGGGGTATCAAGCCCACAATAGCCTTGGCTCGATTCTATAGGTTGTTGTTTGTCGTGTTCATGTAGATATTCTGGAAGGAGCCATCGTCGGAGGGGTGGGGATCGTACTGCTTAGTAAAAACACCTTGATTGGAAAAGGGTTGTTGCAGGACAATGGCTTGGGGTTGTGTAGGAGTAGGAACCTAAGGGGGGTTCACATATATCTTCTTCTTGGATTCCACCAACTATTGGCAATCGAGGAGAAGTGGACAGTGGTGAGTGTAGTGACCATACTCTTCGTAAATGGAGTAGGAATAATTGGTCCTCGCGTTGGTGTTCTTCCCTTTCTTGGGGGGGTTATTATCCCCCACATGTTGGTTACCCCGGTTCTGGTACTACTTGGGAGGGGGGTCACCCCCTTGCCCTTGTTGCTAGTTCTATTTGTTCTTACCTTTATTCTTCCCCTGATTTTGAGGATTCTTGGGATTTGTTGTGTTCAAATACTCAAATTGTTGAGCTTGTTTTGTGAAAGAAGGTTGAACTAAATTAACCCGCAAAATGTGGAATGGAGGTAGGACAATGAGGACATGGAAATGGGTAGTAAGGGTTATACTTCGGCAATGGTATATATGTGGTATGCGCTCCATCGGATGTAGATGTAGGAGAGGCTTGTGCCATTTGCGATGGAGGTATAGTCAATGCTTGGATTGCATTGGGATAAGTAAGACTATACGGTCCATACTGTAACTGACCAAACAGAGGATTTGGTACAAGAGCATGGGGCGCCGACATGGGAGGGATGGGTGGCTACATGAGGAGGAGGAACCTTTCCTTGTTGGGAAATGGACCTCATAATCCCATCTGTCGAATGTGACGAACCTGCGGGAGTAGGATCCAAATATCGATTCCAAGGGGCATCGGGTAGGATGGGGTACAAGTATCCATATTATGAATAGATAAGATCAAAACTATGGGCCTTTAGGATGGTCTCTTCCTCAGTTTGGGGCATGGAGGTTTCCACATATTTTGCAATGGCCGGTTGGAGTGACTTGATGAACCAATCCAACACGAACTGAGGTTGTAACTCAATTTTACACAATGTGCGACATCTACACCATTCATGGATATGGTTCGTTATGTGTGGAGAGGTATTCTATCGAAATTCTATGAGAATTTTGAGACTGGGGTCATGGCGAATAGGAATTTTAAAGTATGTGAGAAATACGGTGTCCAATGTCACAAAGGTGGCATAGGTCATTCCTGGTAAGTTCACATACAATTTTTTTGTTGTTCCGGTAAGGGTTCATTGAAAGAGTTGAAGCTTTATTGAGTCTTCTACTATGCTATTGGAGGAACGCCATAGGTGAAAAGACATGACATGGTTTGTTGGATCATTTCCTTGCTTCCCTTCGAACTTATGGATATCAGAGTGGAGTTTGTTTTTCATAGTTGGCCATGTTTTCTCATGTTCTATGGGGTCATTAATCAATTTGGCCAAATCAGGGAGATTTAGGCTAGCCATGAAAGGTAGGTTAGTAGTAGGTCCTACCATTGTATATTGTGTGTTGTTTCCGCAAGGGGGAGAATGAGGTATATGTGGTTGTGATCTCTATCTCAGATGGGAAGACGAGGATGATGTATTCCCTCCTCTCGAAGAAGGAGGATACATAGGTGGATTTACAACACGTAGGTTATTTTTAATTACGAGTTAGTGAACTTGTATTTAAAAAGAAAATAAATGTAAATTCCCTAAAGACCTAACGTCCTTCCTCTCAAATGTAACTAGGACTTCCAAAAGCACAATTGATGGTGATAATGGGATCCACAGACCAATTGAATAGTGAAGGTAACAAAGAGTCATTTATACCAACGATGGCGTTATGTCTCAAAAGAGATTGACAACATTTTCAACCGGCAGTATCTAGCTTTGGGAGTCAATTGCACTCACAATTTTTCCTTGGCGATATCCTAAGTTTGGCCACTAAGATACTTGCGTCAAGTGTGGATAAGTGGTTCTTCTTGGGAAATATAGTGTCGCCTCCACAAAAATATGAGTGTCTCTTTGGAGAGGGTAGGAAACTATACCTCGACTTTGACCTACTTGGGCACGACGCACTTCTTATCCGGGTTTTCTTTTAACACTTGCTTATAGTAGGATTTAATAGTACACTATAAGTCGACAATGCTATGTTTCAAAAACTTAATGAAACTAGATTGGTGGGCATTAATGGAAGCCTATCCCAATAAACCCTACCTAACTAAAATGTTGTTTTGTGACCTCCCGTGGAGGATTTTAGTTGGTTTTAAATTACAAGTGTTGATTTTAAGGGTCTGAGTGTAAGGGAGGTATTTCACAATTCCCTTCCTTCCTAATTCACTAAGATCACAAGTAATTGTTGGGTGTGTTATATCTCTTCACATGGTGTGTTATATTTCTAATCCTGGTAAAGGGATTAGCGTTTTAGATGCTGTGAATACTATATATTGTATTGTAAATGGTTAATAAAACATATAATGAAAAGAGTTGCGCGGCTCAAGTTTTGCTAGTTTTTTCCCGGTTAAGGGTTTCCAGGTGAAAATCTCTGTGTTATGCGTGTGCCATTGTGTATTTTTTGTTTATGGTTAAGAATCTGTATGAGTTTTTACTGCACTGTTAAGGTTTAAAACTATCAGTAATTCGAGGTGAAGAGCATACTTGGAATAGAAGAGATTTAGGTGCCTTAGTGTGTGATAGTGATGCAAACACATGTGACATAAGAAAAATGATTGTTGCAATTAACTAAAGAGCTTGGAAGTAAATGCAAATGGAGATTCAAATTCAACTCTAAATATGTTAATGGTGCTTGCTAAGAAAATGCTAATGAATTAAAAGTTTGCAATGGAGGTATTTCACACTTCTCTCATTTTTATGATTCACTAAGATCACATGGAATGCAGGGTGAATAGCATACTTTGGGAGATTAGATTCTTTAGGTCCTTGACTATGTGCAAAAGTGGATTTACACTACTTTTCCTAAAAACATGGAAAATAAACAAAAACAAAAGATGTCATGAATACTAGTGACAACATTGAGGCATGTTGAAAGCCCCAAAGTTGGTTACCTAAGTATATTTCACGAGAGAAGGACTATTTACTCCCTAATATTGGTCTAAGTGGACTAATTACTAAAGAAAAACTAACTCTTGCAAGTTAATTTAAATTTGGTTCATTAGTGAGCAGTCATTGGGACTACAAGATTGCATGTAGAACTGATAAAAAGTAAATAAATGATAGTAGCTCGGAAAATAGAAAAACAAATGCATAGTAGCATGGGAAAAGCATTCATTGGAATGTAGTAGCATGATTACAACACGGTAAGGTTGTGCTAATAGAGCGAGGATTACCACGCGGGTGAGGGTTTATTAAAATGCACAGGTAGCACAACTGTCGAAGCGAAATCTGCGTGGATAGCACGCTTGGGGCGTCGTGATCCATGCAACTATGTAAATAGAAATTATGACCCAAAGGAGGCCAAACTTTGGGAAGGAATGGTATGTACCTCTTGACTTGCACAATACAAGCACCCTGAATTAGCTATCTAGTAAACAACAACCTAGTTAAAGAGAAATGGACAAAAATATAGTGGAGCTGCCATAAATATTGTTGAGGGGAAAATGTAACAAGGGTGATAAATCTAACCTATTTGGAGGTTAATCCTCTGAGGTTGTCAACAAAGCCCAAAAAAAAATAAAAAAAATGTGAATGGCCCCAAATTGGTCCTACGAGCCCTTGTCAGTGAAATAAAACAAAATGGAACAAATACTAGAAATAACTTGAAATAAAGCAAAGGTGGGTGATAAGAATAAAACCACAACAAAGATCCAATGTAGGAAACAATTTAGATTTCCTAATGTTCAAGCTTGTTACATGAGGTGTCACCTAGGAGGTGCGAGATTCAAAGGGAAGCCAACATTCTCCCTTATGGAGGTCCTTTTTTTCCACACTAAATGCTAAATGACTTGAGAGAACAATGGGAGAAACAATTGCCCCTTGGAGGAAGGTGGAAAAGGAGCTTAAAGAATGCTTGGAGGTATGGGAAGAGGCAGAAGAAGTTCCAACACATATCCAATATTGCTCTGATTTCTCCTTTTTAGATGCATAACCATGGCTTCCTTTTATGGGCCAAGAAGTAGCCAAGAAACAACTAGATCCAAATTTGGACTCATTAACTCCATGATTTGGCTCCAAAGTACACAAAGGGTGGCCATTCAATGAACCCAAGTACATGAGGATCCAAATTCGAATTCTTGGAGGTGATGGAGCCTTAATGAGGCTTCAATGTTTCGTGGGTAGTTGTGGTCCCGTTGTTTTAACAGTCGTGCGGATTTCGAAGGAAAATATGTGCTAGTATAGAGCATGTACAGAGCTGATAATACACGATGTAACGCGGTTTATCTCGAGATTAACCACACTACCTTTGTTTTTTACTATTTTTGGCAAGTTTGGACTCATATTGCTTTCTGGATCTAATGAAGATGTCTTCAGTGGGATACATGCTATATCTTGATGATGCCTTACTGCAAGATTAGCAAAAATGTCACATGTGTGCGAAATTTAGGAGTTAACAAATCTTCCACATGAAAGTGATGAAGAAGGTCATAAGCATATTTAGAATGAGAAAGAAAAATTCCTTCTTTGTTTTTCAATACTTGGAGGCTAAGAAAATAATGTAAATGTCCTAAATAAATCATTTTAAATTTCCTTTTAAGGCTGGATTTTACATGGGTTAAAATTTTAGGGTCAATACCAATGCAAATAAGGTCATCACCATAAAGAACAAGGATTATGAGATGGCTTCTTGATTTCTTGGTATAGCCATTGGGGTGAGAATGACATCTAGAAAACTAGGTGTCAAGAAGAAATCTATCCATTTTGGCATACCAAGGTCGACAAGATCGATTAAGGCCATATAGAGATTTATTAAGGTGGTAAGAAAGGCTAAAGTCATTATAAACCTATCCAGGGGGTTATTGCATGTAAATTTCTTCTTGCAAATTCCCATGTAAGAAAGTAGATTTGATATCTAGTTGATGGACCTCCCATTTATGTGAAGCAAAAAGGGATAAAACAAGGTATATGGAATTCCTTTTGGTGACAAGGGAAAAAATTTCATTGTAGTCAATCCCTTCAACTTGGGAAATCCTTTTGCAACTAATTGAGTGTTATGTCTTTCGAAACTTCCATGTGATGCATACTTATGTCCATACACCCATTTACATATTACAAGTTTTTTTCCTTTTGGACGAAGCACAAGATCCCAAGTATTGTTCACCATTAAGGAATGATATTCTTCATTCATTGTTGCAACCCAATATGGATGAACAAATGCTTCTACAGTTTTTTTGGATCATTAGTCTCTGAAACTTGAGCCAAAAGAGAAGAGGCTTATTGGAACTATGAAAATTTTTGATGTTAATATATAGGATCATCGGTTAGATCACCGACAACTTCTCGTGTTGTATTGACCCATTTAGTAAGCAGTGGTGTTAGTGTAGGCTTATGTTCAATGGCCTCACTTGGAGTAACATGATTATGTGATTATCGCCATCTTGTTCTTTTATGGTTTTGTTACAAGCCAAATATAGAATGTACATCCTGTTGAACCTATCGATGATACTGATCATGATGATGATGATGACGACAATGGTGATAATTAAGAAGATGATGATGATGATCATCATCATCATCATCTGTATGACGATGATGATGGTCATGATGACAATGACGATGACCATGATGATGATTCTTGTGATGGTGATGATGTTCTTGATGTTGATGACAATGACAATGACTATCATGATGATGACGATGATGTTGTTGTTTATGATGATTGTGATGATGAATAGTGATGATGTCGATGACGATGATGACGGTGATGATGATGATGATGATGATGATGACGATGATGATGGTGTTGTTTATGATGATAATGATGATTCTTATGATGACGATGATGTTCTTGATGATGATGGTGTTTTTGATGATGGTGTTTTTGATGATGATGATGATGATGATGATGGCGACAACGATTATGATGGGGATGGTGATGCTTATGATGATACTGATGATACTGATCATAATGATGATGAGGACGACGATGATGACGATAATGAAGATGATGATGATGATGATGATCATCATCATCATCATCTGTATGACGATGATGATGGTTTTGATGACAATGACAATGAACTTGATGATGATGTTTTTTTTTCAATGTGGTTCACGGCCTTAAATCTCGCTACATCCATGGATCCAAGCCAAGAGGGCCCACTCGAAGGGGCCTCACCCCTGTCGGCATTACTTCAATGCCTAACCACGAAGGACACAGAGAATTGAAGCCCCAACCTTGACTTTCTGTCATCTTGGTCCTGGAAGATCCAACCAACTAAGCTACCCCTCGAGGCTACCATGATGATGATGCTTATGTTGACAATTATTTTATTGATGTTGTGGATGTTGATGTTGATGACAATGGTTATCATGATGATGACGACGATGTTGTTGTTTGTGATGATGAATAGTCATGACGTTGACAATGACGATGACGACGACGACGATGATGATGATGATCAAGATGGTGGTGATGGTGATGATCACCATCATCATCGGCACCGATTTCATCAACGTCATCATCACTAACATCGTCATTAAATTTTTAGTTTAATTTTTTTTATCAAAAAATATTTTTAAATTAAATCTTATTTTTAATTTTAAATTCATTTTTTTTCAATATGTATATATATAAAAAATTACATAAATATATATTTTTATTTAAAGTTATATATATATATATATATATATTAAATACATTAAAAATAATAACAAAACAAAATACAAATCTCACCTTTCAACCTCCCACGCCAAAGCATTTCATTTGAGCCTCCTACGTGCCCCATCGATTTCACTAAGCCATGAGCAGAGCAACCCGGTCAAAGAGCATCTGAGTCAACTGAGCTAGCAACCCAACGAGTAAGCAATGGGAGAGGTGATTCGGACCTACGGATACTGAGAAGAGCAGAGTTGGATTACGATTGTGTGGGGGAGAGGGAGGTTGAGCAGAGCAACTCTGAGAGGAGCCAATGCCTCTAAAATTTGTGAGTACTAATCCCTAAATCGTTTCCCATTGAAATTGAAATTTGGATTGGGACTGAATGCAAGTATAATGATTAATTTCCATAAATTTTATCATCAAAATTCGTTTGGTCCAAACAACAAATAAAATCAAATTTTATGGGGTCAAATTCATAGTTTGAAGGGTTGATTTCATCGTTGTATATGTTCATTTTCCCTTAGACGTCACTATAAGTTCCAAATTTAATCATATTTTGACACCATCTCTTGGAAACGATTCACAAAGATGTTTTCATTTTCATTTTAGAAGTGTCAAATTTGTTGGGAGGGTAACCGATTTTAGAGAGGTCGTTTATCTCTTGGGTATCACTTGCTTTCCCTAGGGTGTACCTCTATATCCATAGCTATTGCAGTTTCACTCATCACTCAACTCAAAGTAATGTGATTTAGGGTTTTGGGGCTTGAGTAGCTTGAAAAGGGGGCTGGATTTTTCCAGGGATTATATCCTTTACCCATTGTGATTATGTCCAAGTTAAGCTCATGATTTGGTGAGTTTCACTTGCAGTCCTCATAACATTAGTGACAGGGATCATGATTCAAAATAATTCATAGAATTAGTATACATAAATACAATATTTGTCTAAAATTTCATAAGCATATACATCATAGTTGATCTTTGACATCAATAGTATCTGCCATGGAGTTGGAAAAATATTTAACATAGCCAATCTAAATGTCTATGAGACTGTTATGGAGTTAGAAAATGAATCTATTTCCCTTGGATACAACATATCCAAGTCCAATGGCCGAGCATTATCCTCCAAATTCATAACAATCATTCTCACGATGAATGCAAAGCATTCAACGAACTCACTGTGGGATTTGAGAGGTGACTTGATTGAATGACCAAAGCCATGAAAATTTTGAAACTGAGCCCTCCATTTTCCTCCATCAGGGAGAGTATTTGGACACCAATGAATTTTTGTAAATTCCATCTAATAAATTTGGTTCTATGTTGCAAATTATTTCACCTATAACATACTTAACTACCCATTTTTGTGGAAGTTGATTAATGTCAATGTGGAAAAACCAACGTCATGTGCGTACAATGCATATCCATACTCATCACATTTAAGTGAGTGTGTAATCATAACCAATATGAACTGCATATTCCTCATAATAATTAAGTTGTATAAATTTTTGAATGATGAATGCCTTCTATTAATATATAACTAAACTTGAATTACCAACCCATGGAAACACTTGACTCTTGCAAGGAGTTAACAATATGAGGTCAATGAGAACTCTATGAGGGGTGTAAACAGATGAAAGATGGATGCAATTGTTGATGTAAAAACACACAGAAATGACTAGGATGGTTATGCATTATGTTCGACTACACTGAACACCTAGAGAAACCGCTCACAAAAATAGATCACATATCAACACACCGGTGTTTTCACGTGGTTTAAACCCTCGAAAGGGAAACACTCCATGGCCCCAACGAAATATCTACTTGAGGCAGTTTATTATGCAAAAGAAATAAATTTACAAATGATATTCTCATAATCGATCGACTAGCAAGTGACCCTCCATGCTCTTTAAATAGATATCATGGACCAATCGAGTGTTAAGCCACGGATCAAAGGTAGTTATGATCTAAGATAAGTTGAACCATCGGATCACTCTATGTCTAGAACATACCGTGACCGTCGGATTATATATTTACAAATTCTTCCTAATGCATACTAAATAAACACACTTTTCCTAATGGATATATTATAACAAGTTGATCTTAACTAACTCCTAAGTGTCTAAATATCCTAAAATCCCCCCTTAAGAACAAATTGGGATAGGATTGAAGGATTTACCAAAGTTACACTATTAGGAGAAGGAATGAGGCATTAGATCCTATCCCCCCTTAATGACAAGTTCCTGAACTCCTAACATAGATCGAAGTTTAGAAAACTTCGCTTCTGTAAGAGATTTGATGTAGATGTCTACAACTTAATCATTTGTAGGGAAAAAGAGCACTTCAAGAGAGCGATCATGAAAACGCTTTCTTATGGACTGCATATGTATCTCAATGTGTTTGTTGCATTGATGTTGAAATGAATCTTTGGCGATCTTGATGACACTTTGATTTTCGCACGAAAGGGGAGTCGGATGATAATGCTAGAATCCAAACTCTGAAAGGATCTATCGAAGCCATAAATATTCTTGACTGGCATTAATTGTTGCATGATATGCTGCTTTTTCTGAAGAGAGAGCAAGAGCTTGTTGTTTCTTACAAGCCCAAGTGACAGGTCCAGAACCTAGACTGAAAACATAACCTACAATAGACTTCTGATCATCAGGATTTCCGTCCCAATCTGAATCAGTGAAACCAACCAACAAATGAGTCCCCCTGAACTGTAATGAATCCCAAACTGAATTCTACCCCGAATATATCAAAGTATTATTTTTGCTGCTTTCCATTGACTTTCATGGGGCGTTTGCATATAGCGGGCAACATGACCAACGACAAAGGAAACGTCAGGATGGGTATGATTCAAGCATAAGAGACTACCAACAAGTTGACGATACATGGTGGCATCAAATTCGGGTGAAGTGCAAGTGGCAGAAAGTTTGACTCCAGACTGGAAGGGAGAGGGGGTTGGCTTACAATATTCCATGTGAAAGCGGCGAAGAAGGTCACAAGCATACTTAGACTGAGAAAGAAAGATTCCTTCTTTGGTTTGCAAGACTTGGAGGCCAAGAAAATAATGCAAATGTCCTAATTCTGTACTTTCAAATTTTTGCTTAAGACTGGATTTCACATGGGTTAAAAGCATAGGGTTGCTACCAGTAAGAATCATATCATTAACATAAAGAACAAGGATGATGAGATTATTTCCTACTTTCTTGGTATAGACATTAGGGTTAGAATGACATCTAGAAAAACCAGTGTCAAGGAGAAATCTATCCATTTTGGAATACCAGGCTCAAGGGGCTTGCTTAAGTCCATATAAGGATTTTTTAAGGCGACGGACAAGGCTAGATTCATTCTTAACATAGCCAAGAGGTTGTTCCATGTAAATTTCCTCCTGCAAATCACCATGTAAAAATGCAAATTTTACATCCATTTGATGGATGTCCCATTTATGTAAGGATGTCAGGGAAAGAACAAGGTGGATGGAGTTAATTTTGGTGACAAGGGAAAAGGTTTCATTGTAGTCAATTCCTTCAACTTGGAAAAAACCTTTGGCAACTAACCTTTCCTTAATCCTTTCAACGCTTCCATCTGAGGCATACTTAGTTCTGTAGACCCATTTACATCTGACAAGTTTTCTTCCTTTTGGAAGAGGGACAAGATCCCAAGTATCATTTTCCATTAAGGAACGATATTCTTCATCCATATCTGCATCCCAATCTGTATTCCCTGAATCTTCTGCAAAATTATATGGATTATGATTCTCAGAAACTTGATCCAAAAGAGAAGAGGCTCGCTGGAACTGAGAACGTGTTCGTTGTTGACCTCTAGGATCAGCGGCAAGATCACCAACTACTTCACATGTTGAACGGACCCATCGAGGAAGCGATTGTGTTGGTGTAACTGGAGGAAAATGAGCAGGAGGAGGTGGATTTTCATCCTCACGGTCATCATCAGGAAGTGGAATTGGAATATTGTCAAGGAAGTTGGGAGTAGAAGAAGGCACAAGTGTCGAATTAGGCTCGCAGGCCAAAGATGGCACAAACGTCGAGTTAGGATCGCAGGACAAGAGATTTTCATCAAATTTAACATCTCTTCTAATAATTATATCATGAGAATATGTTGAAGAAGTCTATAACCTTTTACATTTTCAGAATATCCAACAAATATGCACTTTTCACTTTTAGGTTGCAATTATTTTTGTTTTTCATCCGGAATATGAGCCCATGCTTCACTACCAAACACACAAAAGTGACTTACATCTAGGTTAATTTTACTCTATGATTCTTCTAGTGTGATATCTTGTAAATCTTTAGTGGGGTGTAATTAACTATGTAATTTACAAAATTTATGGCTTCAACCCAAAATGGAAGACTTAGTCCCTTAGCTTGAAGCATACAATTAGCCATTTCTTTTAAAGTGCAGTCCTTCTATTCAACTAAACCATTTCGCTGTGGTGTATATGGAACAATATGTTGTTGTTGGATTCCCTGTTCAAGGAAGAAAGTAGTGAACTTGTTGTTAACATATTCTCCACCATTATCAGATCTTAACTTTAGAATTTGATGACCAGATTGTCCCGATGATTTTTTCTGAGTACATAACCAGAACAAACACCATCCTTGCAAGATACCACCGGAAGACCTCTCACAATATTTTCTTTACATAGTTGTTGCAATGAGAGATAATTTAAGTGACCAAATCGCTCATGCCATAGTTTGCTCAAGTCATCACTATGAGAAACACAAACTAAGGGAAAAGGTGATGACCCAAAGTTGTTAAACTTGTACAACCTAGCAAAATCATCAACAATTCCAATGGCTAGGACATGCTTAAGATATCTAAAATCCTTGATTACAACTTGGTGAGGTGTAAACGTTACAGTTTTACCTTCACCATAATGAGTGATTTGATAGATTGACAACAAATTGCAGGAAATTATTGGAACACATAGTACATCACTAAACTATCCATTATCTATCGGAACTGCTCCAGATCCTACAACACTAAGATATCTATCATCACCAACAAATTTTTTTTGGATGTTACATTCATGCATAGTAGAAAATATGGCTTTATCCTTAGCCATATGATAAGATGCTCCAAAATCAATGAGCCACTCATTCGAAGTAGAAGAATAAGATGCATTATAGGAAAAACCAGAAGCACAAAGTATATGTCAGTGAGATGAAGATTTTGAATACGAATCAAGGTTGATGTGGTGCTTCTTCATTTTTGCTTCCAAGGTTGCCATCTTCTTGAAACATTTAGATTCATCTTAATTATCTTTCCCACAAAATTTGCAATGACGCTCAGTCTTCTTACCTTTTGGTTTGTTTCCTTTGTTGTTTTTTGAAGAATAAGTTGGCTGAGAAGGTTTGGGACCCTTGTTTGGCTTATGATTGCGAATATTTTTCTTCTTGGGATGATTGGACTTCTCTTTGTGTTGTGCCGACAAGTATTTTCCAGATGAATATGCATTTCTAATCATTCCAAGATGTATGAGCTTATCCTGCTCTCTAATCAAAGATTCACAAAAAAGATTCAAGAGTAGGCTCTTTATAGCTAGTTGGATCCAAGGATTCTTTCATGGAGTAAAAGGTAAATACAAAAATAGAATATGCACGTCCAAGTTTGGAAAGAAAATGATAAATTCATTGCTTGTCTTCTCTTTTAATTTTGCATTCTGCACATAAGAGTCTAAGAGTTTTGTACTTAGATAGATAATCTTGAATGCACGAAAAATCAATTGGATTTAAGGAAATCAACTCATTTTCTAGCTGGTGACCTTGAATCTCATTGTGTTTACCAAACACAGATCCCATTTTTTCCCAAGCTTGATCTGGTTCATCAATTCCAGATATGTAGAATCGTAAATCAATAGAGATTGACATTCCAATCAATCCATGGGCTTCATCAAATTTATTGGCCCATTTTATTTTCTTATCAGTAGTGGGCTTTGTTATTTCCCCGAGGTAATTCGGTAAAGTATCCTACTTCGTAGAACATCCTCCATACGAGATTTCCATGAGAAATAGTTGGAACTAGTAAGGATAATATCACGTGGGGCGGACATACTGTAAAATGAAGGTAAACAAAATATAAACCAACAGTATGGATGCAAATATCTGGAAAAACCAGGCTATTTAAAAAAAATGGCACTGAAAACTGACTCTGGATGAGGAAGTTATGCTTGATTGAAAAAATGGTTGCAAGTGACCCCAACAGATACGAGGCAGGAAAAGGATTGACCAAATTGGAAAAAAAAAAAGACCCCCCCCCCTCTTCCAAAGCTTAACATTTAAAACTCACTTTACAATAATGTTGTTTTATGTCAACCACTTTTTAAAAATAAGTGGAGTTTCACTTTTACAATAATGTTACTTTAAATATTGCATGCAAAAAACCAAAAGACTTTAAGTGACTCACTTTTATAATTTAAGGGAGATGCACTTTTACAATAAAGTAATAGAAAAATAGAAATTACATACAATTTTAGAAAAGTAACTAACAAGAAGACTTGAACTCAAGACCTCTTATTAAATAAAACAACTTTTACCCAAGTGAGCTAATATTAAAAGGTAAGTAAAAGATGGAAAGGAGGAAGGCTTTTTTTTTACTCTTTTGTCTCAAACTTCGTGCTTACCAGAAAAAGACCGTTTTCCTATAAATATTCATTTAAACCGAAATAAAAACAAACAAAAAATAATATGCCTCGAATTTGGGGTTATCCCTCGTTAGCTTTCTTGGACTGTATATGTTTTCCCACTGTTTATGATTTGTCGCGGTCGCACGAAGTGCACGTCAAAGAACATACATAGTAAAGAAATCTCTTTTTTCTTATGTTTCTGATTTGCCGAGATCGCACAATGTGCAAGGCAAAGAGCATATGCATAAAGGGAAGGTAACAGCCCGAAACTAAAAAAATACTAGATCTAAAAAGAAAATGAGAAAACTATTTTAAATAATAAAAAACGCCACTGTAACAATATACCTCTAGATCTGATGAAATGCAACTATCTTGGGAAAACGGAAGCCTTTTTTGATGAAATGAAATTTTTTCCCCACTGGAAACGAAACTCCGAATGCAATGAGACACCTCTCATATCTCAAAAAATGCACATAAATTTTAGAACCATAAATCCTTTCACAGCTTCGGTAACACCAGTTCCAGATCTAGATCACCAACGGAAGTGGCTCTTCACAAAGGCTCTAATACCATGTTCGACTACACAAGATAATTCCAAAAAACCAAACACCTAGAGAATCCACTCACAAAAATAGAACATGGATCAACACACCGATGTTTTCATGTGGTTTAAACCCTCGAAATGGAAACACTCCATAGCCCTAGCCACATAGCTACTTGAGGCAGTTTATTATGCAAAAGAAAGAAAGTTACAAATGAGATTGTCATAATTGATCGACTAGCAAGTGACCCTCCATGCTCTTTAAATAGATATCATGGACCAATCGGGCCCTTTAAGTCACTGATCAAAGGTAGTTAGGATCTAAGAGAATTTGAACCGTTAGATCACTCTATGTCTAGAACGTATCGTGACCGTCGTATTAGATATTTACAAATGCATACTAAAGAAACACACTTTTCTGAACGGAAATATTATGACAAGTTGATCTTAACTAACTCCTAAGTGTCTAAATATCCTAAGATCAATATGAGGTCAATGAGAACTCTATGAGTATTGTAAACAGATGAAATATGGATGCAATTGCTGATGTAAAAACACACAAAAATGACTAGGACGACAGATCAAAATGGGTGAAAATTATATTATTTTGTGTCCTTTAGGGGGTACTCCAATATGCTAAACCTTAAATGCGGTTCCATTCCAATATTTAAACCAATATGAATCCTTCCTTTGAATGACTCCTCAATGATTTTAAACTAGAAATTAGAAAGAGCAAGGAATATGAAATAATATGACATGTTTCGAGCCTTTTTTCCCAATAGTTGGAAGCCTTACTTGAGAGCTTTAAGATAGCAGAAAAAGGATACATCCCAATGCATGTAAATCAGTAGAAAAATGTACATGGATATCCCCACATGATAATATAATTCAACAACATTATATTCACATGAAAGACTTCAATACAAGCTAAAAACAGAGTGCTTAGGTGCCTCTCCAAAACATCGACAACCATTACAAATGGAGGAGCCTTGATTTTATAGAGTTATATCATCAAAACATCCATAATAAATAATAATATATATTAAAAACATTGGATCTAATCTATGAATGCATAAAAAATCCTATCTATCTAATTCATGTACAAGTCAAGAAAAGAATAAAATATGTATGTGGCATAGCCACATGTACAAATCCCCATGTCACGAGATCTCCAAAGGTGGGACACATCCATAGAATGAGTGAATGATTCAATTCAAAGCTCCAATGTCCTCCTCAAAATGGTGTAAGACCATGTCATATGTACACATTCATCAATGCACTCCGAGGTGAGCATCTCCACTAACAAATTCCTCAAATCATGTGCAATAAAACACTCTCCAAGTAGCATGTGTGGGATCCAAAGTGAATTATCCCATAATAAAACTCAAAATAGAGGTATTCAAGATGCAACACCTCCCCAAATAGGATCATACAACTAGATCATAAAATCAAGGGGAACCACTTCAACAAACCCCCGGAAGAAGGAACGACCTCATAGTCAATCTATAAAATAGTGGAAAAAGTGAGGAATGCATCAACATGTGTTCCATAAATATTAGATATTTACTAGTAGATCTATTCCAACTCATGATCTAACCAATCAAGTGTGGAATCAAGCGAAATAATCTAGGATGTTGATTCAAATATTCCCCAAAGTTCAAAGAAGGTCAAAATAGTTGTTAAATGGATACAATCAACCTTTATGTGTGCACAAGTGAAGCGTTTCATCAAAGGGGTGCCTCTATGTAATGATAAAACAACATATGTGTTAAGAACCCTCAAATGGGCTAGGGAATTCTCAGTAGGAGGCTCAAAGAACATCACATCACCTCAAATACACCAATAACTCGTGTTAAAACCATATAAAAAAGGGGTGAATATGCTTGGAACTCCTCCATAACATAATATCAATGCTACCAAGGTGTAGCCATATGCAAAATAGGCCCATAATTTAGGGCCCTCAATATCTATATAATGTTTTATGCCAACAATATCTAACCATGCCTCAACCTTGATCATGTCATAATTGTCGCAATGATAATAGAAGAACCATGTAAAGTGTTATCTCCTCGAGAAAAAATGGTACACCAAATACACCCAAACACTACAATACACTATAGTTAAAAATACTACTAGGATCAAGGGAAACCACAAGTACATGCAACCCAATACTTTACTCTATACATTGCACACTCGTCGTTGAGGTAGTAGTTCGATGTACCATAAGGACAATGTAGGGAAAATGTGTGCATCCATAAAATTTCCTAGCCTTTGTCAAACCATAGAAATAGTGAAATTTCATGCATTGAACCCATTATGCACCTAAGTTAACATATCACACATTATATGCGTCATTTTATCAATAAGCATATGTTGGAAACCAATGAGTGAAAATCACATAGAATAAGTCACACAAATAAAAGATATAGGATAATTTAATTGCGACCTTTGCTATCTAAATCGTATGATTGGAAGATGGCCTTTGTTGTTTGACGTTAATTATAGGCACAACCAAATAGATATATGTTTGATCTATATTTGGATAGAAATGGTTGTCCTGAACAGATTAAATACGAGAGAGTGTCAAGTAGTACATC
This sequence comes from Larix kaempferi, assembly GCA_027924585.1. Lineage (NCBI taxonomy): Eukaryota > Viridiplantae > Streptophyta > Pinopsida > Pinales > Pinaceae > Larix > Larix kaempferi. The sequence goes on from BSBM01000286.1 coordinate 3,935,004, forward strand.
GATATCAACTAGAGGTAGCAATCTAAGAAGAAAATTCAAAAACATATGGATGTATTTCTTGTTGAAGGAGGGTCATTGTCTTATGACAATGAGTCTGCTGAATACAAGGAAGTTCCATTAATGTAGAAGCATTTTGAAGAATTGGGAACCAGACCCACTTCTTGAAATAAACACCAATTTCACTATTGACGGAAGAACATATCTCATTGCTCCATCTACTTTACACGGTTTAGGGCTCTTTACAATGGACGATGTGAATGTTCCATATAACAGTGAAGTGGAACTGATAGAATATGTTAGTCGAAAGTATGATTATGCTCATTGGGGTAGGATGACAAGATACCTAAAGAGTATGCGCATATACGGAATTTGTGCAAATTATAATGAAAGGAAATAAAACAATCAACATAAAGGATCTTCCATATATATTGATGGAAGACCCAAATCCTACGGAAATGTTGTTGGGTTTATAAACAGTACTCGTCCTGGAAGCACAAAAAAACTTCCCAATTGTGTTTTTGTTGAGGGTGAGGATAACAAAGTTATGGTCAATGCAATAAAATCAATACATACGGGCAAGGAGTTGTTGCTCAATTATCATTTGAATGGGATATAGGAATCAGATAAGTATGGCTTAACAACCTTGCCCATGATTTACTAAAAAGCATGTACATTGTTTATTTATTATTTTTCAGTATATATACTTTATGTTGTTAACAAATCATGTTTGTATATATATATATATATATATATATATATATATATATATATATTCATTTATATTTTTTTTAATTCCATATTGTTCTCTTTTATCCCATCACGGAGATCCTTGTTACATTGATTATTGGACTTATATGATATGATTTTTTGAAGGTTTTCATGTTGACACCTTGTCCCGATGAGGCTAACATGGAAATCTCAAGAGTTGATGACCCTTTAGTAGCTCTCAAAAAAACTGTTAAAAAAATGGGCAATGAACTAGCTGGATTATTGCATGCGGAAGATACTCTTGAAAATGAAAGGAGAACCAAATTCTTGATGGATTGCATCGAGAATTACAATGTAAGTCTTTTAAAGTTTTATTCCATTATTTATTTTAAATAATATGACATTTTTTAAAGGAATCCAAGATTGTGACTTGGTGAAATCTATTTTATTAGGCATTCATGAGACAGGTAGAACCTAGTGTTGGGAGTAGAAGAGGAGCAGCTATGGTTTCACCCCCTGCTCTTGATGCACATGCTACTAGTGCAGCGGCTCCTGGTATTATCGGGTCTTCCCTTGATTTTACACCTAGCATTGATGGGGGACATAACAAAACCCCTACTACGCATAGGATCAACACTGGTTCTAGTATTGTTGTGCCTCAAACATCAAAGGCTAATGTGAGTTCCATGATGCTAGGAGTGGTAGTAAAGAGAACTGTTCACTTACCAATTGAGTTATAGGTGGACCATGATTTGGTTTCGGTAAAGGGATTAAAACTCCATGGTAATTACATCTGTCCATTGCAATACATTGAATTCATACAAATAAGAATATTTGTATATTCATTTAATCTATATAATCATATTTTTTATTGCATTGTAGGAAATAATGTGTTTGTTAGTTTTTCAGCATTTAATTCAATCTGATCTAGGATCTTAACTGAGAGAACAACATGTACAGCATATCAAACACAAGAGACAAGAGACGCAAAACATTTCACCGGGGAAAACTAAGAAGGTGAAAAACCCCGCAACTTCCTTAGAGATAGAATGAGCATCAATACAAAGATCACAAAGATCAAACCCCACAACAAGAGATATTCTCCTAGTAGATGCTCCTCCTCCACTTGTGTGCACTCCTCCTCTCTCTCACTAATTCGAAGTGAGTGAGTGTGTGAATGAATAAATGAGAGAGTCACACTCTCTATTTATACTTTACTTCACTAGACTTTTAACTCTAACTAGGTCGGCCCAAACTTAACCACTTAACATAATGCTAACTGGGCGACCCCACCATACCCCAATTTTGTAAAAATTATGCAATTATTTTATTATATTCCTAAGACATTATGTTAAATTTAATCCTAAGTAGGAATTGATGACTCAGCAGAGTCACCAGAAATGGAATGTAATTTAGAATATTTTATTATTAATAAATAAATTATGGAGACAACAGCATGGCAGAGCTGTTAAAAAGAGGTTACTGGTCAAACTGGTGGATGGAACTAGGTGGAAAGGCAAAAGGACAAGTGGCAGCATCCTCAAACACTTCCTAAGTTGCAGGTGGCAACTTCCCTATATTTGGGGTCATGATTCCCCAAGAAAGTGGAATCAGAGCAGGTGGCTCATTAATGACAGAGAACCCAACAAAGACCTAGGCAATATTTTAAATAGTACTCAATGAACAGAGCAGGGGGCTCGAATTGGTTCTGGAGGGAGAATTCATTCAGGTGAATGTTATTTAGGAATCCCATTGAGGAAGAGGGAAATATATAGTAAGGAAGTTGTTTGAGAGGAATGTTGCAGTAACTTGGTTCCATTGTAGTTGTTTGGGCTGAGAGAATTCACTTGCTGCACCTAGTTCCAGCCAGGGAGATCAGAGCAAGCTCGGGGGTCCTGAGAGGTTGCTGTCTGAGCACTTTCCAGGAGTTGGTAGGGAGGAACTGCCTCCCATTGCTGTTGTTGTCCACAGTTTAAACAGGTTCTGCCATCTATTTCTGTATGTTTATTAAATATGAATGAATGTATGTTGTGTTTATCTTCTATATGTCTGAAGAGTAACTAGTTAGAGTAAATAGTTAGTAAAGTTAGTATCTCAGAATAGCAGTAGATAGATTTGGTAGAGTTATTGTGTTTTCAGCATTCCTTAATATCATTATTACATTACTGATAAGGTATCTTTAATGTATTCCATACAATAGTAATACTTTAGACAATAGTTTACTATTGTAATTATAACCTAGTTTAATTATAGTGGTTGAATAGATAAGTAAGGGTTACGCATAAAATATTTATGCTCTGTATATACAAAATTAATTAAACAATCATAGGAAACAATAGTAAACTTTTAACAGTAAAATTACAGTAATTATATCCTGATAATAAATATTGCAGAAGAATTGTAGCCACGTTTAGGTTATCTTAAACAATGCTTAAACCCTAGTTAAAAGTTATCCAGTCATAACCTATCAGATAAAACAATGTGCAAAAACCCAAACAGAAGTTTATCACAGAGCATATATCAACAGTTTAAATAACCTAGTTATTAATTCAAAACAGTAGGGTTAATAGAACAGTATTCTAGCTCATTTGTCGAGCTTAAATATCATATTAACATCTTCCACTTGACTCTCAATTATCGACAGAGTCATAATCGTAAAACCTAGTTATTAATTTTACAACAAAAGAAACAAGCAGAACAATGTTCAGCTCATTCATTACGGTTACTATCATTTTTTTCAGCTCACAATTTCCAACAGAGTCGTATTTAATTAATAGCTTAAGCAATCGAACTTAAAACTCCAACTGTAATTTAATTCGGGTCAAAACCTACCAGCCCAGCTTGAACAAACAAACCAATGCTAAATAGTTAAGACCATGTTTTCACCTACAGCCGCGTCACAAATCTACAGAATAAGTGTTTTAAAAACTTAAAATTTACTTACTACTGTACATAGCATCGAATTAAAAATGCATGCAATAAACAAGCCAATATACAGGAAACGCTTTATATTAAGTCAAACTTCAAAAACCTGGGTGTTAACCCTGAACCATTTTAAAAGTGCTGTAACGAAATTAAAAATCCACGAGGCCGTAACCTCATCTTCAGAACAGGCTCACAGCCCTTGTTCTCTTTTCTTTTATACAATAATTCTTCTGTAAGAAAACCTTAAATACCTAAAGAAAGACGAATAAATTACAATTGACTGCAGCCATAACATTCCATACACATCACAGGGTTAAACCTGTTAAGGAATTTGTGGTAACAAACAGTTACAAGACCAAACAGAACGGAGATAGCCACAGAGATTGATCTTTCAAAGTCCAAACCCTAACCGCTATAACCAACCAGCAAGGAGGAAAATGCCATGGTGAAAACCAGGCTTACCCGGTAAAGCCATTTGTCGAAGCCTTGTGCCATCCACGCCTTCGAGAGGGGCCAGGACCTGCAACGATAGAGTAGTACCAGTTAAAAACCAATTTTTGGTTAAACCATTTCTATTAACTGGAAAACAAAGGAGCAACCCGTAACTTACCAGGGAATTGAAAGAAGTTCCAAACACAGTAATTATCCTGTCAACCACGAGCAGAGGAGGTGCAAACCCTGCCCTTGTTACTGAAAGAATGAGATGGCAGAAGCAACGGGCGTCTTCCACGATGGAAGCCTTAACAAACACCAAGTCAACAGATACACTCACGCCAGGACAGGGTTGGTTTTGGTAACAAAGGTAAACCCTAGGTGTTCAATAAACTTATAAGTTGCCAACAACAAGGTATACAAGCTCCCAAAAACGATACCATGGACAAGCACGAAGGACTGTAGCAGCATGGAAGCTGCCACCAACAGCGCCTCAGTGAAACTCAGACCAGGAGGGTTTGCAGAGCGGCCAAGCCCGAAGGCAAAGTAGAAATGACAAGGTAGGGTTAGTCAACGTTTAAATATCACAAATGCATGGCCCTGGAGCAACCACGTAGCTGATTAATAATTTCCATACAGTGGGTCGACGAGATATAGTCTTGCAATGAGATTCTCTATCATTTGTTTTCAAAACAAAATCATAGTTTGGAATATCCATTATGCACACGATACCATAGTATCACCTATCAAGTTTACAAAATTGAAGAATAAGAACAATAACTTTGAACCTTGCAAAATATTTATTGAAACCTTGCCTTACGTTCCATTACATTATGCATCATATTAACATTCAAAACCAAGTCTTGAAGTGTTTAAATTATGGAGGATTTGATTTCTAACTATGAAAATCCTAAGGTGTAGGAATCAAGTAAGTTAGATGTTGTTCATAAAATTTATCACGATGTTGCCATTCACCCTATATTCTTATGTGACAAGACTTAGATTATTCTTTAAGCCTGTAAGATTAAGAAATGATATTAGGGTTTAGCTGTTACAATTCCACTATTAATTGCCGTTTGTTATAGCTTACACGGAGGATATAAGACTCGTCATTTCTTCATTATGGGACTTTAACTGGTGGAATTCAAACTGTACAACTCATAAAAATGGGACTAAGGATACCCTAGTCCTTACTATTTCGAGTTACAATATAATAAGAATCTCTTAATAGTCTCAGGCTCCTAGTGTTATAGACAAGAAAAATAGACCTTTGCTATCCTTAATACCCAACGAGTTTAATCAATTATGATAATGGAGGACTACTTCTATAAATGCTTATAGATTTTATTCAAGTATCATTTATGGAAAACAAAAGTAGATTCCAACCAATGCAAACCCTGAGATGTTAAGAGGAGACATGTAACTGATAGAATATCTTGCAATGCTAGAAATAAGCAAATTACATATTGACCACTCCAGATCCTTTACAATTGCAGTTGCAAATCAAATATATTCTAACTTTAAAACTCGTAATGATGCGATAACAATGAGCGAATAAAAATTGGTCTGAGTATGGTTTCCCAGTTGTATTTTTACAGTGATAATTATGAAGTATAATTGCATTACAGAATTTCATCAAAGAACAAACACTCCATAGAGTTAGTTAATTCATTTGTTCTCAAGAAACATAGCTATCATATTCTCTAGTAAATTCTAATTCTATAACAGTAAGATCTTGAGGAGGTCATAGGATGAATGCTACCTTTAAACACTTGATAACCTGGCTAGCATGCTTAGACTTTTTACTGAAGGATTTGGTACAGCTAACTGATTTATAATACTTTAAAGATTTAAATGTAACGACCCACACATTACCTGTATATCTGTAAGAGAAAGATAATTTGAGGCATTAGCTCGGAAGCTAAGTAAGCCCAGTCTGCTATGGCAACTCCCCCTTGTGGTTGAAGAACAGAAAACAATCAGCAACGGTAAAGAAACTCATATCAAAATCTAAGTATAACAACAGATCATTTAGACACATTTATGATCACTTTAACTAATCAAACAGATCAATGAATGCATTTATTAATATTACTTGCTATTTTAAAAATTTTAAAATTTTCGGAAATTTTGGGTTTTGACAGACCCCACTAGGGTGGTCTAATAACCCTTTGACCCACACAACTCATACAGGGCCGACCCCATCAAGGTGGTCTAATAACCCATCAAATATAAGTTGCGACACTTACAATAATACTTGCAAATACAACTGACGACACTTCCAATCGGAGGAATGATACATCTTCGTTGGGGATACAATAAAGTACAAATGTAATACATACAATATACAAGTGAATATCTTCCGAAGTTACAAATACATCAACACTCCCTCTTAACTAGGAAGGTATTCTCTTGACACAAGTCATCAATACATATAGACACAAGTCTTCAATACGAGAGCTGGATCATCATCACTAGATCACTGGAGCATCATCGTCACTACTGTTGTACTCTTCGTCTCGATCACTGGTGCTATCTCTCAATTCTTCTCGTCATAGGAAGTTCTACAGAGCCATCCCTTTTTCATGTTGGTTGTAGGCCTAGCCTCCTGTAGGTCTTCATCATCTCTACGAGCTGGCCATCCTGTGGAATCCTCAGGACTGATTATGTGTGTCAACAAAACCTCGAAAGAGCATCCCAGTACTTTTACGAGCACACAGCTCAACCTATCGGATCTCTCGGGATCTTTTACATGTGACCTTCACAAAACCTTAAAAGAGTGTCTTTCCCAGCAAGATCTCTAAAGAGAATCCGAGGACTTTTACGTGACTAGCACAACCTGTCCGGATCTCCAGGACTGATTACATGTGATCTCCACAAAACCTTAAAAGAGTGTCTTGCCCAGCAATATCTCTCAAGAGCATCCGAGGCCTTTTATGTGACTAGCACAACCTGTCCGGATCTCCAGGACGTATTACATGTGGTCCCCACAAAACCTTAAAAGAGTGTCTTTCCCAGCAAGATCTCTAAAGAGCATCCGAGGCCTTTTACGTGACTAGCACAACCTGTCCGGATCTCCAAGACGTATTACATGTGGTCTGGAAAAACCTTAAAAGAGTGTATTTCCACGCAAGATCTCTAAAGAGCATCCAAGGCCTTTTACGTGACTAGCACAACCTGTCCGGATCTCCAGGACGTATTACATGCTACCCTTGCACAACCTATCCACGGCCACAGATTACCATCCTGATACTCAAGAGCAACTTGATCATCCTCGCACAAAGCATCATCTTGATGCTCATGATAATACTGATCATCATCATACAATACATCATCCTGATGCACATCATCATCGCATGATCATCGTCATAGCATCGTCCTGATGCATATCATCTGGAGCATCTTCCTGATGCTCATCACACATGATCATCCTGATCATCATACATAGCAGTAACTGGAGCATCGTCCTGATGCTCATCACACATGATTGTCCTCTTCAGATCATCTCATCGTCCATGGAGCATAGCCCAGATGCACATCATAGAGCACTTACACCACCGACATGGGAGAACACATCTACCGCCATTCGGGGAAGGCTCCAGCCCTTTCTTTTTCACCATGGGAGAACACATATACAACCATGTGAGAATGGCTCCAGCCCTTGCATCTGCACCATGGGAGAACACATCTACCACCATGTGAGAATGTCTCAGCAATTACATCACGACCATGGGAGAACACATCTACAACCATGTCAGAAAATCCCATGTGCATCTACGTCTTCCGGACTCATCACTTCCCCTTGGAAGGAACCTCGATCTGAAGTACACCAAGCCTCTTTCTGAAGTACTCGAACTTCACTTTGGATAGTGGTTTGGTCAAAACATCTGCAATCTACTCATTTGTCGCAACATACTGGAGCTTCACTACTCCTCTCTACACCATATCCCTGATATAGTGATATTTTATCTTGATGTGATTCGACCTATCAGGGAACACCGGGTTCTCTGACAACTTCACACAACTCTGGTTGTCACAATAGATACAGGTAGCATCCAACTGGATATCAAATAAATCAGACAGTAGCTTCCTTAGCCATACTGCCTCACAACTAGCCGAACAAGCTGCAACATACTTTGCTTCAGCTGTACTCAGTTCTATGCAGGATTGCTTCATGCTAAAATATCACACCTGATCCCATACTAAAGCAGCACCCCGAAGTGCTCTTCCTATCTGCAGCACTAACTGCCTTATCTAAATCAACATAACCCTCCAAGTTAACCTTTTGATTTGCATCATACTTGAGCCCATAATCAATAGTACCCTTCAAGTACCTCAGAATATGCTTTACAGCAATCAGGTGAACATGTCTAGGATCCGTCAGGAACTGGCTCAAGGTGTTCACTACAAAGCAAATATCTAGTCTTGTGTTCTTCAGGTACATCAAGGACCCAATACTCTAATGATGCATTGTGGCATCAACCGACTCTAATGAAGCATCACTCAATAGCTTCAGGTTCGATGCCATAGGTGTGGCCATGGCCTTGCAGTCCATCATCCCGAACTGTTTCAGGGTCTCTATTACATACTTTCCTTGTCCAAGGAAGATTCCATCTGCACTCTGCCACACCTCCATACCTAGAAAGTAATGCATCATACCCAAGTCCTTCATCTCGAACTCGGCAGCAAGCTTCGTCTTCGTGTCGACAATCAATCCATCCTTTCTTTCTGGGAGAAGCCACGAGCCACAAACCTTTCCTTGTATTTCTCTATGCTGCCATCTGCAACATGCTTGATCTTGTAGATCCACTTGGAAGTCACAACAGACTTCCCTTCTGGTCTTGGGACCACATCCCAAACATCATTCTTCATGGTCGACTGTATTCCTCGATTATGGCATCCTTCCATTATTGCATCCCTGATCCTAGGAACTTCAGATTCTTCAATATCTTCATTGGGTAGTTTTCTTGAACTTCGTTGCTGGAATAAATGTCGTTGCCCTTCTTTTGTAGGTGATTATACACGATCTTTCCTACAAGTCAAATTCAATTGCATGATTAGAAACTTCTCATAGTTTTTAGAACAAAATATTACACATAAGAATATATGTCATACAGTCATGCAATTATTTTAGCCAATGCTTCAATACAACATTTATCCATGTCCTGTAACTTTCTAGATGCCTTCCATCTCTACCAGAACATTTTTAAGAGTGTGCACTACTCCAACATGTCAGCAAAGAGGTTTTATTCTAGATAAGTAGAAATGGAGTGTTGTACAGTACCATAGGCCACTTACCCATTACTATATTAGTAGTATCTTGTTCATTAATGCAACTTTTCTAAAATGCATAGTGTACATCCTAAATCTAGGAACATAAGTATGTACATGACTGAACAAAATCATATATACAAGAAATGACAATTTAAATACTTATCTTTGTTTGCTTGTTGGGTGGACTCCCTCTCAATCTTTGCTTCCTTGCAGGAACTACTGGAGTGATCTCCCTCTCGGTCTTTGCTTCCTTCCAGGAACTACCGGAGTGAGCTCCCTCTTGATCTTTGCTTCCTGGATTATCTATCTTTGAACTTATATCCATCCTGGACCACTATGCATGCTTAAGTGTGCACTAGTGTCATCCTCAAGATCTCATACATAATCATACATGCATTAGTATAATATCAATACTATCAAAACATTATGATTCTAAATAATATTAAACATGTATGGTTATGGTCATTTCATACACAGGTAATTTATCACAAGCGTTAGTATTCAAGGTTTCAGGGAGGACTTCTTTTACTCATGCATATTCTTATGTGACCATAGGACTCTTCATTAAGAAGCATAATATGCATAAACCCATGATTACTCAAACTTATAACTTCATGAAAAAGTATACTTATATAAGATCCTAACACAAGGTAGGATTCTAACTCGATATAGGAAAACATACCTGGATTATCATGTTTGCTAGTTATGTCTAACATACCCAAACAAGGTCTTCTTTGTTCTTGTCCATGATTTGTGCTAGTAACCTACATATCTCATAAGTTAAGCATTGTAGAACCAAATTATACATACCTTGTAAGTAGAGCTTTTGTGTGATCAATGGCTATGGATGAGTCTTTGTCTTCATGTCACCATGGTCAAATGTTCTTGATCTAGAAATTGATTTGTCTTTCTTGATTGACCCTTCATGTTAGTGGACAACATCATCCTCATACAACACCACAGTGTATTAGTACAATCATAAGTGTCATACACCTAATCAATGAATGTCTTCTATCATTCACCTACATTCATACTTTTACTAGGGTGATAAGACAAGTCTAAAAATAATCAAGATTGTACTAACCTCAATAATATGAAGACAAACATATCATAAACTTAATCATGAACAGATTTCAAAACATACCTGTATCTCCTCAAGTCATACCTGTCGGGATTGCTTGTAGTCTTCTTATGTAAGACCTTAGCCTCAACTCCCTCTGGAACTGGAATCTCTTCACTTATGTAGGTGTCCAATCATTCTCTTATAGGATTAACCCAATCCACTTTGATTTGATGAAGCTGGATCTGGAGTTGGCTAGGGTTTGACAGAGAAACCCTAAAAATACAAACTTTGAATTTCAAACTTCTGATTGGATGAAAAGATGCGCCTTGCTGAGCTGATCAAGCTGGTATACTTCAATTTTGAAATCTGCAAAATTTGACCCCTCAAAATTGCTTTTGAAACTTTCGGATCTTCTGGTCAAAATCCCGAACTAGGGTTTGATAATGCCTGGGGTTCTGCCTAGCCAAAAAGTTCGATCTTGTGCTCTAAACTTCGATTTTTCTGAGGAGCATCCAGTCGTGGTCACAGATTCCAAAAATTTCAACTTTTGCAGAAACCCTAATTTTCCACCTTTCTGATCAAAATCCCGAAATAGGGTTTGATGATGCCCGGGGTTCTGCCCAACCAAAAAATTCGATCTTGGTCTCTAAAATTCGATTTTCTTGAGGAGCATCTAGCCATGGTCTCAGATTCCAAAAATTCCAACTTTCTCTGAAACCCTAATTTCCCGCAGCAGTGACAAACCAAAAATGAAAGTGCTTAGAATCCAATTATGTTTGGACAGAAATATATGCTATATTGTTTCTGATGTATCTCTGAAATTTCGCATCCTCGGGGTCTGAAACTTCGGCCTATGGTATACTGACCTGACATCTTTCCAACCCCATAGATCTGAGATCAAATGGATTATCTGAGAGAGAGAGAGAGAGAGATGCCATGTGTCGCAACGTGACATGTTTATAGGATGAAACAGTATAGCGAACTTGTACGGCGTGCCATGTGTCACTATTTCAACTTCGGCCTCTGAAACTTGGACCTGTGAAACTACAGTCCGTGCCCTAACTGTCACTTTTACAGAATTCCATTTGGAGCTTCCTATCCCGAGATATGACCTTTTTTCCTAGGTCACCTATTTAGGACTGCATTCTAGAAGAGGCAGAAACCCTAACTTGTACGGATCATATCTCACAAAGTAGAATGAATTTGAGGCTTTCCTTCGGACACAAGGTACATGGACATTTCATATTCGACCTGTAAAGGTTTCAGATCCTGAACCTTCTCCAAAACTGAGTTATGGAGAAAGTTCCACGATGACTGGTTTTTACTATACCAAGCCCTAGCTTCCAATTTGTCGCAAGTGCAACAAGTGTCATAAATTCCATACCATGCCTTCCTTCAGGCTAGCTCTGATACCATGTTAGTTTTTCAGCATTTAATTCAATTTGATCTAGGATCTTAACTGAGAGAACAACATGTACAACATATCAAACACAAGAGACAAGAGACACAAATCATTTCACCGGGGAAAACCAAGAAGGTGAAAAACCCCGCAACTTACTCAGAGATAGAATGAGCATCAATACAAAGATCACACAGATCAAACCCCACAACAAGAGATATTCTCCTAGCAGCTTCTTCTCCTCCACTTGGAAATAATATTTTGAGACAAATATTACAAGATTTAGATCCTCACACTACTCCTAGGATGTTCTTCATCTCCTTACATTTCAAATTAACTATTGTTTTGTCAATCTCGACATTGGGAGGTCAAGTTATGGTCTATGGAAGGAGACTCAAGCACCATTTATTTTCCCCCTTGCGAAATTTTATCCATTGATTAATATTCACCTTATGTATTCCACATGAACCAAAGGAGGGTCATGCAAATTTTTTATAATAAAAACAAGTTTTCCATTATATTTTACTGTGAATATACAGAGAGCCATGGACCCCCATGTAGCTTGTGGTATCCTCCTCAATAAGCTTGTAAAATCCTAAAAATAAATCAACATGCCATCATTTGGATCCATGCCCTTGTCTTTCTAAAAAGAATGTAGAAGCACACGAATCTCCCCTTTTGACAGTTCTTCCATCAAATTGACATTATCTCATTCAATAACAATACTGGGGAATAAAGTTACCATTCTTACCACTAGGAAGGTTGTTGAATCTTGAGGTGCTTCTTCTTGTGCATTCTGATCGAGTTTTAAAAATTTGGCTTCAAGCTCTAATTGAATCTTTGGTTTTGGCTAGGGATTTCATGGTATCTCTAGGGTAGTGAATACTCGATGTTAGTTCGACGGATCGTCCACTTTTTTTTCTCAATGCGATTATAGACGTCTCTTTTTGTACATTCCAACTACGTTAGAATGGTGTCAATTGAGTGTCTCTACCATAACTCCAATATCGATTAAGCAGAGAATACTTGACGTTAGATTGACGAATGCTCCACTTCTTAGTTTATCAGTGGATTTTTTTGGTCGCTTTTTGGATGTTGGGCCGATGTTACTCCACTTTGCAGTCATCACTTTTTGGACATCTTACTGATGTTTTATCTACTTAACACATGTCACTATGTCGACGTTACAATGACGTCTAGGTCGACGATTCATCAGAAGCAGATGATCTAGGGGAGAAGGAAGAAACATCGATTAAGAGATCGAAAAGAGGTCACTTAAGTGATTTCATTACACCGACGTTTAGCAGACGTTTAACATGATCCTTTACCGACGTTATTAACCGTCACCTACACATTGAAAAAAGGAACCCCATTCTATAGTGATTGCATCATCCTTGAAAGAGAAATCTAATTCTCAAACAATGGAGGATCACACAGAGCACTATATCCAACTATTGAAAGACAATTTGGATATAGCACAAAATAGGATGAAACAAGCAGATTAACACTGCAGTGAAAGGAAATTTAAAGTGGGGATTGGGTATTTTTTAGGCTACAACCATACAAACAAATGTATTTCAAGCAACAAAATGAGAATAATTTTGCACCCAAGTACTTTGGTCCCTATAAGTTGTTGCATAGGATTGGAAGTATGGTTTACAAATTCGAGTTGCCTTCATCTTCACGTGTACTGTCTTCCATGTTTCCTGCCTTAAAAAGGTAATTGGTAACAAGATCACCATTAATTAAGACTGTTTTACCATATATTAATGAAGAAGGGAAAATCATACTAGAACATGAAACATGGATCAAGCAATTGAAAAATCAAGGAATTATTGAGTACCTCATCAAGAGGAAAAACTTGCCAATAGAAAAAGCAACATGGAAAGATGAGTTCATGCAAAAACATCCATAGTTAATCAAGTGTTAAGGACAACACTTGTTTGAAGGAGAGGGGCATGTTAATCCCTATATATTGTAACCTTTCATTTCCATTATTATATTAGCATTGTATTTATTGGTCTACTATGACCTTAATTGTAATGGTACCCTTTATCTCCTCTAAATATACCAAGGATACCTAGTCTTCATATCATCTCATCTTGTCTTGTGTATCAGATACATTGTATAAGGAATTCCCCTCCTCAATTAGGCTTCGTATCCATATCTTTTATTCATTTTTAAGGTGTTGGATTACTCATTCAATGTAGATACATTTTATATTGGATAGCCACTTGAAATATTGCAAGGAAAATAATGGTGTGTTAGATGCAAATAAAGAAGCAACTTGGGAGCTAGTGGATTCCATGCAAAGGCATATTGTACATGTTTAAAGCTAATGTGAAGTTTTATCATTGTGTATATATATTTTTGATGATGCTACGATGATGGTGCAAAATTAAGGGGGAGGAGAATGTAATACCCTATTTTTACCCAAGAATGTAAATGTGTATGTAATGATGAAATGGATAGAATCCAAACACATATGGTCCAGGATGACCAAAGAAATTGTAATGAGGTACATTTATCTATAATATAAAAACCTTGATGGTTACAAATGAAGTGGGACAAAAAAGAGATGGGGAACTATGATTCCACAAGTTGGGGAAGTGAAAGAGGGCTAAGGGGAGAGGGCCTTATTGAGTTATTAATCTAATCCCTTGGGCCTTGATTGTAAACCTTAGCCTGTGGTATATCCAAACCCATTATTATGAAACTTGAGTAATTAACCTTTGTTAATAATTATCCTAAGCTTTAGGATTAAAAGGAAAAATATGGTCTCATCCTGAGGCCCACGTGGATAATTAGAAACATGCAATTTTAAAGTGGGAAATTGAGGCATTCAATTTTTCTTGGGGTCATTCCTTCTGGATGGAATGAATAGTGAGAAAGGAAATAAAAGGACAATGATGTCCATGAACTAAGGATTGTACCTTCATGCAATCTTATGCCATTTCCAATTTGATTGCTACTAATTATTATGGGGCTATTGTGAGAGGAAATCTAGCCTACAACTGAGAATCCTTGGATTCCCAACAGTGAGATTCCCGACCAGCTAGCATGTGTTTAAGCACTGGAAGGGAATTGGGATAGCCAAAGGAACTACTTATAGAGAAATGGATATACTTATAGAGAAAGGGACACCCTTCCTAGTGTTGTGTATGCTAAGCAAGAAGAGCATTGGTTCATTGGCATATTTCTAGAGGGGATTTCTGGTACCAGAGAGTTTTATGGGTTATGGTTGAGTAGGAATTAGAGATAGATCTTAGGAACTTCACCGGTGTGTAGTGATAGCCTCATCTCAGGGGTGGCCTCTGTAATAGAGAGAATAAGTGTGACAAAGAGCCTAAGTCTAAGAGAAATATCCTTGATTTTTAGTCACTTAGAGGATTATCTCTCAGAAAGATAAGTGAATGTCTTATGGAATTCCATGCTTATATGTACTATTCTTCATTTTATTATTTGCCAATTTGTTCAATTTTGTGTGCATGAAATAATGGCATATTCATGGTCAAAATTATTTTAGAGTTGCACGCATGTGTTAAGGATAAATTTTAGTGTCAAAGGTTGTTGTATCTTGTCTTTGATTGTTAAATGCTACAACTAGCTATAAATTTCAATTTAAGCATCATATGTGAGAAAATTTGTTGAAATTGAGGTACTATGTGGCCTCAATAATTCAAAGAGGCAACTGGGTACATGATATCAAAGACCATCAGAAGGGTTTCTAAATTTGAGATTAGGAATTTTCTGTAGGATATGAATACACACATATAAAATTCATTGGCCATGCAGCTCTATACCCTTCATTCTAAGAAGAAACAAGAGGACATGGATAAAACCTTAACAATATTTTATAAAAAACATGCTCAAAATGAATTTCCATATAATGTTATGATGGTCTACAACATCTGTGGAATGGTACTAATAATTGTCCTTGTCTAGTCTAAAGGTGGTGTATCAAGGTGTAGAGGGATCCAATTTCTAGAGGTGTAATTTTTTTGGATGTGTAAAAAATTTAAGTTAAAAAAATCTACACCTCAAGAAATTGAATCCCTCTCAAAGCTTGATAGATCCAAGTGTAAGATGGATCTATGTTGGTTACAACGTTAACTCATTTTCATTAAATACATGGCTACATTGAATTGATTCCTTATGAACTCAAGTTACCTTTGTTGAACAAAAGCCTCAATCTGATTCTAATTTGGATTTGTTCATTATACAAGGGAAGTGCAATATGCTAAGATGGGGGTAATGTTGACTTCAATTCAACAATATCCCCCCGTGAGACTGTGAAAATGGCTAGGTGACATCAATAGAATAAATGAATTAACAATATTCATGAGTGCCTAAAGTTAATCAAAGATACCAAGAGACTATTGTACCTAGGTTGTAGTAATTTCACTAAGTTGTATACGACTATGAAATTATAAAATATTAAAGTGAAAATTGGATGTTTTACTCAAGTTTTACCCTATTGCTAAAGTTGTAGAGGGATATGCTTCCCAAAATAAGGGTCTTATTGATTTTTCCAATGGCATGAAAGCATTCATGAATCATTAGAACTAGACTATAAAATGATACACGCATGTCAAAATTAATTCATTTAATACCAAAGAAATTGTGAGAATAAATATGAATGTCCAAAGTATGGTAAATCTCGATATAAGGTCGAGGCTTATTTTAGGATGGTGTGCAAAGGTGTCAAATTCACTATGTCGAGGTAATCCTCATTAGTACTATAAAAATATACTAGTAGAGAAGCATTGTCATTATTCTCAAGTATTGTGTGATATAAGATTATATCAATAAAGTATTTTGAGTTACAACTCTCCTAACATCATGAGTATACAATTCATAATGACTTAGCAACACAACATCTAGTTGATAGCCCATAATGGAGCTTGGTGTTTCCAAATATCCTCACAATGTACAACTTACAATGGAAATTGACAAGTTTGTGCCACTATGCTAATTGCTTACAACCTTGGTTGTGGATAAAAAGGACTTTTTCAATGATGGTGTTGATACCTAGTCATAAAAGACCAAGCAATGACATTAATGTTTACCTACAAACTTTAGTTGATAAACCAAAGGTATTGTGGGAACAAGGGGTAAGAACATACAAGGTTGGAGGTAAACGTACTACCTTGTAGGTAAACATACTACCTTTAATATAAAGGAAATTATGATGGAGTAATCCATAACTTTTGTACTTATGGAAATATTTATAGTTGCATGAGAAAATGCTAATATACATGTCCCATATGTGGGGAGTAGGAAATACCTTTACATGATACATAGGATATAGTCCTTAATTAGGGCTCACTTGAGGAAAGGTGATCTTCCATTTGAGTGGATTCTTGGAGTTGATTTGATGTGGGATCAAGGCCAATATGGTTATTTTTGTGGGTGAAATCCCTCTCTTCCTAAGATGTGGCTTTGGCTCAGTGAAGTTTGGGGTTGCCTTTTTTCAGGTAAGGTTAAAATTTCCCTTTGAAGAGAGATTTTTCTCTTTTATTTTTTAGTGTATGGATGATTGAGATGTATTATAGAAGGGTCCCTTGTGCTCTGATGAAGTTGGTCTAGTCCTTGCCATGATTTGAGCATTTTGATTTAAAAGTAGATTTTAGGGATTTGCAATTGTTATTGGTGCACCTAGCTTGTTTACCTCATCATCTTGTGTGTGTGCCTACATTTTTAAAGCTATAGGAGCTACTATTAGGGAGTTCCAATGTGCTACTTCAAAAACCTTAGATAGGGAAGGGTTTGGATTATACTCAATTTTATGTATTATCTAGGGGGAGACAAGAATCATTGTTAGGGTTTGTAAACAACAAAATAACTATCTCAAATTCAAGGGGTCATGAAATCTCTTGTTAGACAAATATGTAATCACTAGAAAATAAGGATATGCCTTGATTCAA
The DNA here is from genome assembly GCA_027924585.1 of Larix kaempferi. NCBI lineage: Eukaryota > Viridiplantae > Streptophyta > Pinopsida > Pinales > Pinaceae > Larix > Larix kaempferi. Next base: position 3,952,732 of record BSBM01000286.1, read on the forward strand.
ATCATAAGTTGATGTGCTAGATCAAGTGGTTGAGTGCTTTGAGCTTCATGCATGATGTCTCAAGGTTTGTGGCTCTCTTGATCTCTATAAGTTGATGTGCTAGATCAAGTGGTTGAGTGCTTTGAGCTTCATGCATGATGTCTCAAGGTGTGTGGCTCTCTTGATCTCTATTAGGTCAAGCATCCTAATCAACACCAACAAGTTTATACTGCATACTTTGCTAATGCATGCAAGCAAAGGCCTCTTTTAGGTGATTGCAACAATGGATGTAAGACTCCTACTTACAAAACCCAAAACTAGCAACCAACACTATGAGCTTGCATGTGGTTTCTTATGTGTTCATCTATATGGCATTCACTGCATTATGAATTACCGTGTTAAATGTCATGTATTCATCAATTTCTCACATTTGGTATCAAAGCCAATTTTGAGTTTGAACCAAAAGAACCATGTGAAGAGAGTAAATGGCACAAGCTTCAAATGTAAAAGAGACAACATTATAAAGAAATATGAGGTCTATAGGATCATAGAGACTTCTAGTGAAGAAGACCTCAAGAAAGACCATTGTGAGTTACACCTCAACAAAAAGAAAATGTTACATGCATAGAGATCTTGTACATCACATTTAAAGACATTGACAATTGAGTTCTAAGTAGTGGCCATGTGAAGGTCATGTAGAGCTAACAAAATGCCTTATGCAAAACATGCTCGTGAACTTGTGAATTCACTCTTCAAATATGATTGTGAAGCAATACAACAATTAAAGGAATATCCCACATCTAAAGAGTACACGGAGAATATTAAAATTACAACTATTTTTGTATTAACAAGTATACACTTGGTTGTTAAATGCTAGTAATTTTGCAAGCTTGTTTGTAAATCTATTTATTATTCACATTATTTATACATCAAAATATGGATGGGTTTAATAGTTAAGACTTGTGTGTTTTTCTCTATTAAAGATTATAGGTTCAAATCTGAGAAGGATTGATTGTGTACCTTTTTAAATTAAGAAGCCAAATCAAATTGAAGTTCTCAACACATTAATTTGAATAGTACATTAATACTCTAATTAATTTGAACTTTTGGTTTGTCACTATGAGGGGGTCCCAACAATATTGAGTGAGTTCAAGACCCTGGACAAATTTGACATGTGCCACTTAGAGGGTGCATTTTTGCTAGACAAGCAAGAGCACATTAACATGGTCAACTACTCTTTAGAGGATGTGGGATGTATCCCACCTTATGCTATTTTTAAAGATTGTTGCATAACCAATTTTGTCTCATAGGGTTGGTTACATGAGAACATATTTTATTATTTGTTTTTGTAACATAAAATATTGATTATGTTATTCTTTGGAGAACAAATGGATCTAGAAAAGAAATGTTTTTTTAATGTAAATATAGTTGAGAAAGACTAAAGTGTAGCTCCTCCCTTTTGTAGTTCATGGTTGGATTTGGGGGGCTCTTCACTATTAAGCTATTATTGAAGACCTTGAAAGCAATGCAAGCTAAGGATTACTTTGTATAAGATATAATGTGTCTAAATTTATTTTCTTAATACTAATGCCTAGCTTCCTTTGCATCAATAGATAGCATGATTCCTCATCAAGATGATGATTGTACCATTGTTATGAAGATATAGATAGTGATTTATTCCCTTTTATATGTTTTTTTGTATTTGCTATTAAAAATGTTTAAATGTATATTTCACATCTTCATCTAGAATTAGCTATGTTTTTTTATTTTTCTTTAATAAAAACACCCTCACATACATTTCCAATTTCTCCATAATTAGAGCTATATAGTCACATAAGAAAACACCCTTTCATACCCTTTCATAGTTTTCATCAACTCCATATACTAAAGGTTTTGGCAATAATCTTAATCCTTCCATCTTTCATTAAAAAACTATATTATAATCACATGTTTTGCTTTAGAATCTCATAGTTACAACCACATGTTTGCTTTAAAATCTCCAGTTACAACCACATGTTTGCTCTAGAATCTCCTAGTTACAACCACATGTTTTGCATTAGAATCTCCTAGTTATATATGGGCTAGTGTTAAGAAAATACCTTTTCATAATTTTCCTTGACTCATAATCTCAAGCCTTCTATCTTTAAAACTTTCAGATCTCTTCGTTATATATAGGCTAGTGTTATTCTTTGGATTTTAAAAAAAAAATTGACAATAATCTTAATCCTTCCATCTTTCATTAAAAAAACTATATCACAACCACATGTTTTGCTTTCAGATCTCTTCGTTATATATTGGCTAGTGTTATTCTTTGAATTTTAAAAACACATGTTAATTTTTACTGTAACATTCAATCACCCTACTTTTACATATCAAAATTTCATAAAATTCAAACATCACAAATCAAAAACATTCACAAATAAATTATTCAAAAAATTCAAACATAAATTTAATAAAAGCATACAAACAGAATATTGAAAGGTTCTCGATATCGTACTATCTGTATAAGTTGATTAAAAATGTGTGATCTTGAATTTGTTCTATTATCTCCTAATTTCATAAATTGGGTCACTGTACAAAACTGGATTAACTGTAGTTGTTCATGTTACCATTAAATAAGTTATCGAAAATGAATATTTTGCACAGAATACCACATTTCGTTTTTCAAAAAGGGAATACCACATTTCATTTTTCAATAAGGGTATTAATCAGTAAAAGTAAGAACAAGATGCTGAAGTAACCCAGAGTTTATAAGCCTGCTTTCAATAAATACCTTCAGGATGTTCACTTCGCACCATGGCGTGGGTTATATTTCAACCGACTCTATTGAAGAAACTCAGTTCCCCTCTACTTTTAAACCGTGCCCTGCCCGTAAAATCTGTCAACCTTGCAGCATAATATTCTGCTTTTACTGCCCTAATAGATTTTCCTATGTATAGGAATGCTTGCGAATGCCTATAACCTAACCAAAGTAGAATTATTAATCTTGCTTTAATTATTCTGATACTTCCGAACATTATCTGACATGAGCATGTGTCAGAAAATCTAACCGTGGTCTGGCAACAGGCGCATTGGCAAATATTACATAAATCCTTTAACCGGGTTCCTTCAATGAAAAACATGTCCTCATAATTGAAGGTTTGAAGTTTATAGACCTGGACCAGAGTACCTAAGAAATGTACCTAGGGGCAGGGCACCATAAAGCTGCAATACAATGCTGTTAAATCTGGGGGCAATAGGACACGCCGAATGTGATGTTTCTTAAGAGTTATAAACAGATAAAAATAGCTACACTTTGTCAAATAATCAAATGAAAAATTCCTGTCCAGAAACACAGCATACAATTCAAGGTAATCGCTTCAATCAAGTTTAAAGAAAGCACTTATCTTTAGATAACATTTCTTACAAGCAAACAAGTCATTGACTTAGAAGATATTCCAAATTAGGGCTCAAGTTCCATTACTGATAAATAGTTTTTTAAAGCTAACCCATTGCATACTTCTGAGTCCAACTCCTTGCAGTGGACTCATATTTGGCCCTGTCTGTCTTGTACATATGAGCAATCTCTGGTACAAGAGGATCATCCGGGTTTGGATCCGTCAACAAGGAGCAAATTGAAAGCAATACCTGAAACAAAGCAAACCCAAATGTTAGATCTCCAATCAAATGGAATTGAAGCAAATCTCAAATGATAAAACGAAACCACAAAAGCTGGAGAAAGAAAAGCCTAAAGATATACATCACAAGCATAAAATGCCACAACCTTGGAGATTGTCAATGCAGGACTCCACTGTTCCTTCAAGATGTCAAGGCAGATACTCCCATTGTTATTTATGTTAGGGTGGAACACTTTTGTCCTAAATGCAACCTGCATAATATATAGACACATTAAGCATAGAGACTTGCAAACACTAACAATAAGTAGAGCAAGTGAGGTTGTTTAAGACGATGACTGCAGAAGATGCACCAGGACACAAAAAGTCTCAATTTTTTGCATAAAAGCAGACTTACAGCAAAACATGACCTCACAAGATACTAATTCTTCTGCCTCACTTTTTGCATAAAAGCATACTTACAGCATAATACGACATTACAAGATACTGATTATTTGTAACTATAGTTCTAGTTCCTTTTACATTCATAGGATCCCATTTCTGTGAATGAAATGGTTGTTCATTCAAGACTTAGTAAACATGCATTCAACACAAAAGTCTATCAAATTGAAACAACTGATCATCAGACACTCTGCAAGCTTATGTTTCAGATGTTATCCAAGCAATATCCCGCTACAGGAAACAAAAAATACCTAGAACAAATGAAATTTTACACCAGTCTGATTCTTCCTTGTTTGTAATCATTTCTTAAAATTGATTTCTGGATTTAAACTTTGCATGGTTCTCTGAACATACTATAGTATCTCATTTTTTAAGTATGTGTGATCGATCAACCAACACTATCTAATAGACTTCAGCCATCAACACTATACCTTTGGAGGCTTGAATGGATAATCAGGAGGAAAGTGAATAGTCACGAGAAATACACCCCCTGCATAGGGACTGTCAGAAGGTCCCATGATAGTTGCCTGCCAATGAAACATATCGTCTGCTACTGGACCTGAGGCCAATTGCAAAAAAAAAAAATCAATTCCCTAGAAATAGTACCAAATACAAATATTAGTGATAGGCAAATGTAAGGCAAGCACGTTCAAATGATATACTAGATTAATCGGTTATACAATTCAATCATCTATTTCATAAATACAAAGACTAAGCAACAATCTTGTACAGCATACAAAGGTCGTGGAAAACATAAGAAAGAATATCGCAGCCAACAAAATCACGCAATATCCAAAATGATTGGACTTACGTAGGCAAATAAATATGTCCTGGCGGTGGAGATAATAACCCGAAAAATCAAATAAAAATTCACTACTGTAAGAGCAACTTAATAACCTTATAATTTATAAACAATACTAATAATTATATTGTCTTTAATAATAGAAAAAAACAATGTTGAAAAAGAAAAGCAAATACACTTATTGTGCAAGCCATTCACGAACTAATATGGTACACTTATCGTGCAAGCCATTCACGAACTAATATGGTAAGTAACACATTCTCATCTTCGCAATGGAATGCTTAAAGATTCAGACGTAACAGAGTAGCCAAAACGTACCCCATTTTTGGAAGATACCTCATTTATTAAAGGTAATCAAGATTACTCAACATCTGTTAAAAAGCTGGCCATGAATAAAAAACTCGACCTCTGACCTCATGCTCAAATCAGCTATAGGAGTATTTAACATAGTACTTACTAACTTGCATACTTCTCCTAAAGAAAGAAACGGTTGAGTTTCATTAGAGGCCCTGAGAGAGGTGAATAAGGAAATAAACAGTAAAATAGAAGGGAAAAGTAATTATCAATGCTGCATCATTTTAATGAAAAGGATTGAAAGATTCCTTTGAGAACCTTTTAACTTAGTACTTACTAACTTGCATACTTCTCCGAAAGAAAGAAACGGTTGAGTTTCATTAGAGGCCCTGAGAGAGGTGAATAAGGAAATAAACAGTAAAATAGAAGGGAAAAGTAATTATCAATGCTGCATCATTTTAATGAAAAGGATTGAAAGATTCCTTTGAGAACCTAATAACAGGGAATGCCCCTTTAAGATTTGAGAATCTCGTGAATGCTACAAATTGAAGGCTAAGAAGACCAATTATTTACTTTCAGACAAATAAGGAGGTGAGGTGACATCTCCAACCCAACTTCGAATCCCAATCTGATCTTATGGCCAAGGACTACTCTATCGACAACCGAAAGGCTACCTTTACATATAATTGTCAAATCAGGAATAGGTTGGCTCGGAGGAACATAGCCAATTGAAGTCAGAAGAATCTTACTTCTCAGCAATTAGTTAAAGCGCATCAACTCCCTATCACGGCACGACATCACAGTCCACAACTACAACCCACTCCTATTACTTAGAGGTGTTACGTTACTTTCGCTATTGAACGATTCGTAGGCATAATCGGACATAATCGATTACAACACCAAACCCGTTGTGACCCTGTAACAACACCATTTGTTGCCCATCCTTCCTTAGATACGGGGTGTAGATCCAATATTCTTTGTTCCCGAATTTAATTAGAAAAGCAGAATTAAACTCACTGGCGGCAATTCTTTGTTACAGTCATTAAAATGCAGTTAGGAAGTTAAAAGTATCAATGTAAATTAGAGCCATTACAACAATATATTAAAATGCATTTAAGAAGCTAAAAGCATCACATCTAATCTTGAAGTACATTGATAGTTGAAGGAAGTTTCTTCCAGTTTTCAAAATACTTATCTTGAAAGAAAGAAGAAATTCACCAAGGGTCTTCTTTTAGATGAACCACCCTAAAACTAAGGATCAGGATCATAGTGCAACAAGGGAAAAGTTCAAAATAACTTAAGGATTATCATATGCATAAAGTAAATCTCACAAAGTAACAATACGGATCACAGATATCATTGATTACAGATCATGCATATCTAGAAAATGATTGAGCTAAACCAAAGAACAATTTTGGATCCAACCAAATCAAAGTTGAGCAATTACTAAAATCTATCCTTCCTACCAACGCATCGAAGCACCCCTCATTTGACCACTGCCAAATTGGAGCTAGTTTCCTCTTGCGTACGTTACAAACGAACAAACTAGACTATCCCAGATCAAGACTTTTGACTAACACCTGTTATTGTAGCGAAGCCATTGCTCAGATTTATAAGCTCAATTATGTGCCTAAATTCAATTAGTAGACATTGTATGAACCTCCACAGCTTGATGAAGACATTCCAATCAGTCACGAAATGGACATTATACCATATTTTCAGCTTCCTTTGGATGAAGAAATTTTGCTCAATGTGCTCACTAAAGAAGCAAACGAACTACCTACATGGTTGGCCGAAAGGGAACTTTACGGACAACTACTTTTCAGAAGTAATTCCGCCATATACTTAAAAGAAAATTGGGAACTTTACTAAGTGGCTGTCTCAAACCACATTTCAGAAGCAATTCCGCCATTTAAATTAAGAACTGGGGTCAACTTCTATAGCTAAGCAAATTCTATGCTGAAATGGAGTCATAAATTAGTCAAACGCTAAGGGAATTAAATAAAATTTTCAGAAACAAAAGCCAAGGTGATATAGCTCAAATAGGGGCATAGAAATACGACTCGTTTTCATAGATCAAGTTTCAAAAGGGTAAGTATTAAATATATTAGAAACACCACAAGGATAAAAGTTGGTCACGCAAGCAGATACCACGGATGAGGTCCAAAGGTATTTCTAGAACTGCGTTGCAGAATGGAAGGCATAGACAAGAGAGCATTTTTGCCTTGGGGAATACCTCACGAAACATAGCAAAGGAAAAAAAAGGAGACCTTTAACAAAGCCTGTTCAATTTTGTAATTTTTAGTCTAAAAATCTATTGAAAAGGGGCAATTTAATTGTAATCTCAAAAAACAAGATTCTTCACAACAAAATAGAGGATCATAATAAATTTACGATGTGTTAAGATCGTCTAACTAACTTTTGCTACAATACGTCTTGAGAGACATACTAAAGTTCAAACTGGTAAAAACAGGGCTTTGTAGGAAAGAAGCTAAATTTCCAAAAGAGCACTCCTCCCAGGCATATGCGGGAAACTAATGTACATCTAAAACTCAAGACGCAGATTTGGTTTGAAATATTAAGATGGAAGCACTCTTCAGACAAAGATAAAAGTAGTAAAACCACTTATCGGCATAGAGCCATCCTAACGCCGATCTATTAGGCTAACCATGGAAACCACTTGAAAGTCTACAGAGAAAATTATGTTAAGCGGTTCTGTTTTTAGATTCGATCTAGGCCAAGCTTCCAGGGGCACCACAAATAAATACATAAATAAATTAACCCAAGCACACAATATATTACGATTGACAACGAACAGAGGTAAATATTGACATAAATAGCAGATCTGGAAGCTCAACTTCTGAAAATGGTTAAGATCGAGCTGACATGGCAGTTTACGGACCTAAGATTCCTCAGCTCTCTCACTTTTTCACGGCATATGAAATTTTCAAGTGATTCAGCCTTCCCATGGCGAGATCTTAACCCTAAGAGGTTAAGATTTGCGAGAAAAGGGGGGGGCAAATGGCGGACATACCTGCACTGCATGAAGTAGGAGGATCCTTCTGGAGATCCTTCAACTCTTTGAGGATCCGCTTGGACGCCATTCCGGCAACAATAATACGATGACGCGGTTAACAAGATCCCCTGAAAATAAACATCGGAAAATTAATGTGAGCCGAAAGCCATAATAAAGAGACAGATCCAGCATCCAGTCCACAGACAAATCGAGTCGTACAGAGCAAATTACCAGGCGAAGGAACAGAGCAGAGAAGCAAATAAGCACCTTCCTTCCTTACAGCTACCTTCGTTTCTTACACGCAGTAGACCAGAAAACACTCTTATTTCTCGATCCTTCTTTTGTTTTTAATGTTTTTTCACGACGCAACAAAATGTTTGTTGTATTTTAATACCACGCCTCCTTGTCCTCCGAAGCCCGCCACTGCCGTCGGTGGTGGGACCGCCCCAGCTGGAGCGGGCTGGCCAGTGGCCGGTCACCCCGTACAAACCGGTTACGCTTCGTAATTTTACGTCCGCCCACCGGTTTACCCGGCAGTAAATATATGGATAAAGAATAAGAGTTTATTACACTACCCAGGCCTATAGGCCTAGGTAATGGGTTTCAGTTTGTATTTCAAAATTTCAGAAAACAAAATCCAAGAAATTAAAAAGTACATTACCCATCCCGATGAAAAAAGTGTTACGTGGTATTCACGTGAGTAGAAAGAAAGGTTAGTGCATGAATTGACAAATGCCACCATCGCTTAAACATTAGCGTCATGATAACAATTGATAGGTAACCATGCTGTTCCATTTTTATCTCCCTCACGGCTCTTGGGTCAACATTGTCTCCTGCACTCAATCAAAATGATATATTTACACGCTTTTATATTATATTTATAATAATACAGTGTAGGAGAGGCCTTAGGTGGTCTAGGATTTCATTATTACCCGAAAATTTTTAAAGGGCATAGATGCATGTTTATTTAGGATTTTTTAAGGGTATGGTTATCTTCCCTCAAAACCCCCTAAGCATGGAGGATTTATGTCCTTAAAACTTTGACCTATGGAATTAAATTATGTAAAGTATTATGTAAACTTTTATCCTACACCATAAAGCAACTACTCTCTTTCTTTTCATTTTTCAAAGACTGAGGTAATAAGCGGTAATAAGAGTGAGGATTTATGTCTTAATGGGTGGGTGGATCTCTTTCAGTTGGTTTTTTTTTCACAAGAAAATAACTATAGTTTATATTAGAAGTATAAAAGTACATATATCCATGTAGAATACCCAAAAAAAAAAAACACCCAACCAGGTTTCCAAAGGAACCGAGACAGCAACAAGTCTCATATACCACCAACCAAGAGCCATAAGAAAAGGAGATAACACGGGGATATACCAATTCCCCAAAAGATCCAAGAGACGAGCAGGAGTTGGTTACTTTAACGAATGTACTTATGAGGTATTATGTCCTTGTAGCTCAAACATTGTAATTAACATTAATGAATTTACATTGATACCATGTGCAAATGGGAGGAAGTGCTCATGGGTTTCTCACCATGATGAATTTACATTGGTACCATGTGCAAATGCGAGGAAGTGCTCATGGGTTTTTTACCATATTTTTGGGTTAGGTCAAACAATTACAAACATTTGTGTAGTTCTAAAATGGCCTAAAACTTATAAAGATGCATTTTTACTGTTAAAGTTCCTATCAATTAAATGAAACTATGACATTTATCAAAATTATTACCTGATTCAAGGAATAGTTTCCCATGAAAATATTATTTCCACTTATTAACTTCTTTTCTTGAAATATGAAAGTTCCAATTTTGGAATTTTGTGTCGTTGGTAGTGGATTCGTCACTAGTTATCTAGTGGTTATTATCCACCAAATTATAGTGTCACTAGCAACCATTTAGTCGTTGTTAGCATGTTAGTTAATTCTTTGCCCAAGTATGACATGATGGTGATGCATGTTTGATTTATGTCATGTTTTGTTTCCTATAATAGATTCAACAATTGATCAAATGGAATATGTGTATTGTTGTTGTTTTTCTTCTCACTATATAGATCAAATCCATTTTTTGCAATGTTGCTTGTAGAAATTACAATTGTCATTAGATTAAGTTATTACAATATGAGAGGCATTTAAATCATCGAAGGCTTGCACTTTGCCTCATCTACACCTACTCCTTAATTGTGAACCTAATTCTATGTGTTAAAAAGGGCCTACTCACCTAATTGCTTACCTCTAGACCACATACACATGTGTTCTACATATTAAATATTTTCCTTAATTTTTGTGATAGCTTGTTGAGGAGAATATGAAGAAATTTTGGGATGAAGAATAGCACTATCGGAAAATAATTTATGCATGAAAGGGAAACTATTGTGGATAACATCAAATACAAAGTAAAATATTGTCATTATTGAGGCCCAACAAAGGTGTAGAAATGTCATTATAATTATTGATATGAATAGGAAGCCATTGTATACTAAATTTTATTAGTGGAATGACTCGTTTAATTGATGGAATTTTTAAAAAATACAAGAAATGATTATTTAAAATGTGAGTGATTGTGTTGGCCCCTATTACCACCCAAACCCTTAATTATTGTGATAAAGTCCTAAAGCTCAAGTAAGACCCCAGGGAGCTTGGAAAGGTTGTTTAATGTCACTGCAACAACACCCTCCCACTCTTTAGCCCAAATCTCCTCTAGTAGAAGGGGGGTATCCCTAAGATTAGAGTGCTAAAGTTTATGTGAATGGAATCTCAAGGTGAAAATTGAAAGTCAACTTTAGCAAAATAGAATTTGTAAATATATATATAGATAAGGTGACAAGGGGACCAAGACTAGTGTCAAATCCATTGGGCATGTGGAGTCCAACATAAACTATGAAGGGTAGCACCTATGTATTTTTCTCAAATGAAAAAAAGAATAAACATAAATGGAACTAGCAACCCACAAATAACCCTATCTTTTTGTCCACATAATGCATAAATTAACTTGGAGGAATTCTTAATGAGGAGAACCCCTAAAACGTGTATAGAAATGTGTTTATGAATCATCAACATGAATATGGCAGCAAATTTGAATTACGGTAATTGTTACAACATTTTATTACCAACCATAGATATAAAAACACATAAAAGGGGAATAAGCCTCAATTAAAGTCTTCTTAATAAAGGAATGATCTTCTTAAGGAAAGTTGATACCCATATTTTAGTCATTCAATACACATTTTTTGGAAGTGATCTCCAACATTAGTCTTCAACCATCTTGGTCCAAACACATATGCAACAATAATAGAATCATCTAACTTTCCATTTCCTTCAAGATATTCAACAAACATCAAGGGGGGGTGAACCCAAATCCAACCATCCCTACAAATGGAGAGAGCTAATTTTTAAATAGAGTTGAGTTTCATCTCCTTACAATAAAAAATGCTTTGTTTTCCAAGATCCATTTATTTCTGCAAGGAAAACAATACAAAAAGGCCCTCATAACTAACTCCATGAAACAAGTCAAATAATAATAAAATAATGAGAATGGTTATGCGATTTGTCAACAAGCTCCAATGTCTTGGATCCTCTCCAAGAGAGGTCGCTCAACCAATAATGTCTAATAAATGTGCAACAACTGCAACAAAATAACATGTGTGGCCCCTCAATAAGGTAGACAAGTAAACCTCCTAAAAAATGCATGTGTAGCCTTAAAGATCCATGGTATGAAATATCCTCGATCCTCTCAATGTGGATGTCCCATTAAATAGGGTTTTCACCATGTTAAACGTCTCCAAGGTGGCACGTGTGGCTCTTCCATAAGTGAGACACATGATCATCAAGTATGGACATGTGTGTAATAACTCCTCCGAGAGTGGGCACATTCACCATCTAGGGCTTGATGAAGTAAAACATCATCAAGTGGTACGTTCTATCACTAGCATAGAAAAGTGTGCAACAGAGCTTCCATATCTTAACACACTCCATGGACCAAGTAAAATCTCGAACATGGCACTTGTGGACTCATCATGCAAAATGCTCCATCAAATAGCATAGAAAGGTGTGCCATGAAACCCTCAACCAACTGATAAGACTTGGTCTCCCAGGTGTAACAACCTCATTAAATGTGCTTGACTAAAAGATGAAGTGATGGCATATTAATGCCAAAGAGTGGTCCCTGGAGCTAGGATGCCTCTCAACCACCTCCATAATATAGTATCCAATGTGTAACAACTTTCCAAAAATGTGCAAGGAAGGAGTCAACAAATAATCTAATAATATCCTCCACATGTCAAATCATAATGAAACTTAACTAACTCCATAGAGGAGGGGATGACCCCATCGTCTAGTAATGAAATAATGACAAAAATGTGAAGCACCTCAACATATGTGCCAATAAGGTCGATCGCTCCACCTAAAACCACAATCCACATCACAATAAAAGACTCCAAATACGAACATAACCCATATGAGTTAGGTTGCTCATCTACCAGGCCCAAGTATCATCATACCACCTCTACACCAAGTCCAAGCCATGTTAATAGATAGTCATTGAGAAGGCTAAGTCAACATATAACACGTGGATCATTCTATAATCCACTAGAAGTATGCCATGCACCATATAACCCCAAAACAAGTGTTGATCAACATACAAATGTGATAGGAATAGTACCATGATACCAAAATGCAAGGTGCAGACACTAGTTGATCCATCAAGAGAAAAATATGTAATATGAATGGTAGCACTAGATGAACCATCAAAATGGACATCCCATGGAGAAAAATGAGTATTGTCCACCAAAACACCAACTCAATCAAATGATAGTACCATCTTCAAACATAGAAGATGGTGTAAGAAAAAAATATGAAGGCATTTACTGCCAATCCATCAAAATCTCCATAGGTACCATGCTGCGAACCCCATCTATTGTGATGAAAATCACAATTTTAACCCTCATACAATATGAGAGGTAACAACTGTCTCCAACTTGAGGACATGTGCTCTAGAATAGAGTGCATGAGAAATCTAGAATATATGTTGTACCTATTGAGAAGATTACCAAGAAAGTAAGAGAAAAACATGTGGTGGGATGGATTCACATCCAAAAACCCCCACATACACCATATATGTCCATATGGTCCATTACATCAACAATAGCTCAAAACTAATTTTACAAAGAAAGGCATAAGCCAAAAATGCCAATGATAACATGCAATTAAACATGGTGTTCATGAATGTTCAACTTATTCATATTGCCCTACTCTAACGTATGAAGAATCAAAATAATGAGTGAAATCACATAACATTTAGTATCATAGCCATTTTCACTATAATTTTTTTCAAGGATGTCTCAAGCATCAAAATGTCGAGGAGCCACAGAGAACATAGTGAAGTATATGTGGTAAAAATATCAAGTTCTATTTCATTATAACTTCACATTTATAGTCTATGGAAGTTGGGTTTTTTTTACTAGTCCAAAAACTAGTCTCAAATGGGTGTTACGTGAAAAATTGTTATATATGAAGCCTAGAAGATTCAAATTGAGTGCCACCTATTTCATAATAAAGAAGATAGACCACGGTGTTTGTGGTGAAAATTTCAAGATAAGAGAAGGAAAATTAAACACATGTCAATGCGTATAAGTTTGCTCTCTTAAAAGGGACAAAAATAACAAGTTTTCTGAAAGTTACCATAACCCTCTTTTGGCACATCAAAATTGGGTCAAACAGATGGCATTGCAGAGAAGAAATGCCAGGCTACTATCGAAAACACTTTCAAACTCTAAGGGTTTGAAGTTTTAGATATAGTTTAGGAGCAAGGTTGACCAACAAGACAACCTATAAACCAAGGTTTTTAAAGGTATGTTAACTTGAAACTGGCATAAATTTTGATTGGAATATCTATTGGATGATTCAAAAGGCGTGATAAAAAGGAAATGGAGAATAAATGTGGTAAATATCAGTGGGACCTAATGGAAATAGGTGGAATGAAAATTACTTCACCGTGAAACCTCCCAAAAGAAAAAGTGTTAAGAATCCTCTAAGATTCTTTTCCTCTAAACCTTCCAAAGATTCTTCAAGGTTGAAGAATCTTAGAGGATTGTCATGATTGACAAGATACTACCACGAGTTCATCAAGAATTATGGTCAAGTAAAAACACCTCTAACAAGTATATTGAAAAAGGAGGCATTCTCTTGGACTCAAGAAGCAACCAAATCTTTGGAAAACTTAAATGGATATGTGTACAACTCCTTGTGTATTAGCCACACCTAACTTCACAAAAACATCTATTGTGAAATGTGATGTCTCAAGGCATGGCACTGGTGTAGTTTTAGTAATGCAAGACAATGGATATTAGATCTTCTGTAAGAAAATTTGGATGTGTATATTCCACCATTGCTTAGTAGAGGCAAAATATTTTAAGTACCAAAATATTTATATTTGCTACCACAACTATCACTATTTTGGTTAATGACTAATAGAAGGGAACGACTTATGCATAAGACGAGTATCTTGGGTGGCTTCATTAGATATATGGCTAGATCTCTAGTTTATGGTGTTATGGCTAGATCTCTAGTTTATGGTGTTATGGCTATCAAGTATAATATGTAGGGTTATGTAATAATAAAGTCATTAATTGAGCACCATATTTTTCAATTCCAAGTTTTAATTGTGTAGAAGCATAGTTTGAATATTTAAGTAGCATGGCGGTTTGATTCTCATTCGAGTATCATCATATGTTTAGCTAAACGGTTTGTAGAGATGGCCAGTTCTATCACAACTTGGAAACTTATAGAAGTCTAATGGTTCCATAGGTCCATGACAATATACACAGGTATAGGTTGATATAGCACTATATACCAAACATTTGCAACTTGCATAAATACAATCAATATAGAAAAATAACATGACATGTGCACAAAATCCACCTATTATTGTGTAAGATTTGATAAGAATAGGGCATGGTGATTATGAGCTCAAGAACATAATTCATGCATATATTTCCTCGTCCATATGTTTTTTCTTTGAGTAAAAATGAATGGTAAAACATATTTGTTACTACCTTTCCCCACATTTGATTGCAATTTACTATAATACTAAAAGGATAATCATGATGCATAGGATATGCTTAGGATGAAATGGAAGAACACGAAGGTAAAAATCCTTGGATGTAAGAACAAAGGGGCCTTAAGTGCTATGAATGGCATTGCAGTTCAGAGGTGAGGATAGTGGCATGTTAGGGTATCCACCATGGTTCTATTCTCCAAGGTACGAATAAGTGGCTGGAACTTGGTACCAAATGCAAGTCTTGGTGAGTTTGATGGAAGAGTGCCACTTGTCACGATAGTTTGCTTCTTGAGGGTCGTAGCACTTTCAAAAAAACAAATGACCTGAATTGCGGTAAAAAACAAGGGCAAGTCAAAACCATGAATTCGATGAAGAGATTTTGAACCATCTAAAGTAGACAAAGTAACATTATTTGCACAAGAAGGAAAATTGAAACACTGACCTCCCTAGATTGCCTACACATTTGAGTGCTTTAGTAACAAACACCAACAAATTTTCTTTCTCCTTTATAGCCTAGTTTTGAACATATTTCACCATAGCTAATTGATATGTAAAATATTTTAGGCCATTACATATATGGAACACATTTATCTTTTATCTAAGAAGAATGCAAATTAAATCCCTTGTTTTGTAAAAATGCAAATAATAAGGGGAAATTTTAGCTAAAATCATTCACATCACTCTTTCAACAATCTCAATGAGTAAAATAAATACCCAATTAAAGAGAGCTAAGTATCTTATCTTTGGACCAACAAATTGAAGTAGGTTTCCAATTGATATATGAAAGTAGGACCAGGTCATATTCTTTGAAGCATAATGATATTAAGTAGACGTTGGATAGATGTTGGACCCCTTAAACTAAAGCAAATGCCAACACGAAAAATGCTCACCATACTTGAATCAACCCTAAAACAAATTGAGCTTATAAAGGATTAGTCAAAGTAAAATTCAAGAGTCAAAATCAAACAAAAGCAACCCTAAGAAAGGGTTTACATATATACAAATGTTTTGCTAATAATTCCATGTTCCTATTGAAATGTTACCATCGAGGTAATAAGGAGCTAAGCAAAGTCATTGAAATTCTGCATGTTACAGATAAATAAGAAGATTAAATGAAATTAGGGTTGCCATAATTTAATTCCTTATCAAAGATTGAACAAATCAAAGAAAAAAATTCAATAAAAAATGAATGTTTTGGAATTTAGTACAACAGATGTGACATGTATTAATGTGGATTGAGCATAGTGCAACGCTTGAACTAGATGATCCAATGACAAGTTTGGGTGAATGAATATATATTACTAATTCTCAAGTATTCTCTTTGTATCGTGATAATGGTGTTCTAGGTGGTGCAAAAGTAAATAAAAACCAAATGGTGGTTTTTAGTCTAGGGTTGTGTTGATCCAATCTTTTGAAGTGCAAGGTCTAGAGACAAACTAAAGAGAAAATAGTTTGAAAATTACAAGCAAATAGATGATTTTCAAGATCGACCAAGTTTCAAAAAGTTCTTGGGGTGGCCTATTGCAAATTCATCCAACACTGTGACCATTTCTGCTTCTATCACTCTAAGTGTACACAATTGTTTTGTCACGGATTGCATTTATGAATGTGACTTCTCTTATTGATTTTTATGCCTAATAGACTTGAAGTGATAATTATGTGACTTGCAGTGCTAATTATGTGCAAGGTGACTACTGGGTAAATCTATGAGCATAATGATGGGAATGACACTACTAAGGTGTAGCGGAGTAATGAACTGGTAGGCCATCAAAGGGCATTGAAGGCCTTTATTGATCAAACTTGAAGCACATATAACAACTTTGAAGGAAGCAAGTGTTTGTATCCACATATAAAAGGTCAAGGTCGTTTAATAAACCTGAATGAACATCAATGCTCTAATTGTCAAATTTAAACATAATATAAGAGGAAGGGAACACCTTATGACCTACAAATATATCTTCATATATACGCCCATATGAGGCAATCCAAGGTATATTGCAATTAATATAGCCTCCCAATAATAGTGCCTCAAAACTTTTAAAGACTTTTCATAACTATTGCAAGTCTAAAGATAGACAATGTTAGTTGTTTATTCATCAATAACATTGCAATAGGTGCAAATTATACCATGATAATTTAAATATCATCATATAATCTTCCTCTTAAAAGTGGTTGCTTAAAAAGCATTTTCATAAGTGTCATTAATGTTTTCTTGGATTGCATCGATAGTGCAAAGTGATGTGTAATGCTTTTGAAAATGGGGAAATTATTTTTTAAGCCAATTCAAGACAAATATAATGAACAAAAGAAGGAGCTCTAATATTATTAGAAGAATTATTGTATTTTTGTAATAATGTTTTTTAAGAAACTATTGTATTGTAATTATGTTTATATTTTAATATTATTATTATTATTAGATAAGTTATTATATTTTTGTAATCATAGTTTTTAAGGAAATTATTATATTTTTATAATTATGTTTATGCTTTATTATTAGATAAATTAATATATTTTTGTAATCATGGTTTTTGGAAACTATTATATTTTTGTAATCATGCTAATTGAGAAGATTGTAAAATTTATAAAACTTAAAAATATAATTAATTAATTAATTAATTAATTATAAAAATTATAAAATTTACAAACTTAAAATTACAATTATTTAATTAATTTTGAATTTGTTTTTTATTTTTCAATAAATCTAATAAATACAATTATTTAATTAAATTTGATTTTTCAATAAACCTTTATTGTTACCATGTATTGAATAATTTGTTATCAAAAAAGTTTGGCATTTAACAAAACTTAAAATTACCATGGTTATTTTAATGGTTTAAAGTTATTTTTATATATGATAATTAATTAATTATAAAGTTATATTTAAATTATAAATATTTTATTTTATAAACATTATATATATATATATATTAATTATATTTATTATTAATTACATTTGATCTTTTGATATAGCTAATTAAAATATATTTTTTATAAATATTGATTTTTAATTAATATTAAAACATTTTTCAAAAATTATAATTTAAATACAAAATATATAAATTTAAAATTCAACCTAGACAATTTTTTATGTTTAAATTAATCTCAACATGTATGTTGTCCACTTTATTTTAGTAACATGTAGCATATAAAATAAGTACATTATGACTCAAAACGCAATACTATCTACCCACATGCCAATTTTCAATGTAGCATGTGTTGCATTAAAATTAAAACAAAAGACAATTTACTTATATATTATTTATGAAAAAAAAAAATTTGGAACTTAAATTTTGAATTGAATTGACATGTAAGGAAGATTGGAACCATGTACATTGATGATGATGATGATGATTAATGTCCACTAAGACCAACTTTGGTCTATCAGACCGTAAGAAGGTTATTACTTGGTTTGCTTTAAACTTTTGTTTCTATGTTCAAAAAGCTTTCCAAGATCACTATAGTTTTGGCAAGTCAGGAGGTTATAAAGGTTTGTATTTTAGCAAATACTATGAAACTCATATCCAATGTGGGTGTAAGCAAGACACTCCAAGAGAAAGTGATTTTCATCCTCAACACTCATAGAATCACAAAGATGGCAAACCCTTTCCTCCCACAGAGTTTTGGGAATAGACCAACGCCATGTTTCACTATGGAGCTCATGAGAGTTCGTTCTAATCTTGGCTATATTCATTTTCTTCTTTGAACTAGTTACTATCGAGAGATAATTTTGATCTTCCAAATTAGGGTTAATGACCTCCTTATAGTATCTTAGTTTTCTCTTAATCGCTAAATTTTCCTCGCACACCACAATTTCTCTTTAAACTTAGAAGAAATGATATTTTTTACATTATCGATACTCTACAAAGTGTCATTTACATCAATGCCCCAATGGTCTAACCAAGCCATCGTATCTTTACACCAACTCTGCTTGAGGCGTAATGGGTTTTGACTTGAATTTAAAGCAATTTTAGGAAGTCTTTCGTTTTCCATGTTATTTATCTTGTGCTTGTACATCAGGTACCTAGTCATAACCATGCTCTCGATGGGGAAAAGACCCACTTCTAAGAGGAGAATAGGATAAGGTGTATTCCTTTTAAATTTGAGGTTATAAGTTATAAACCGCTTCCGGATTTTGTCAATCTTTCTCCAAGATTCTCTAGAAATGTTGCACTGCCATACTTCACAACCGTATAAGATAACATGGATGACAAGAGTTTCAAAGAGGAACTTCTTTTTATCCCACATGACCAAGTTGGCTAATTGACAATTATTTTCAAGACCAAAATAAGCTTTCCATCCTCCATTAATCCTTTTCTCAATGTTGTGGTTCCAATTGAGGTTGCGATGAATATCAATTCCAAGGTACTTGTAAGAAGTCACTTCCTCCAATTTATTGTTATCATAAATAAAATTTGCGTAGGTGTTTTTCTTAGATTTTATAATCATAACTTTTGTTTTGTCGGTGTTAAAAGTCATACCCGTGTTAGAGCATAAATCTTTGAGAATCCTTAATTGTTTATTGAGATCAAAGGGGCACCTTGCCATAAGAACAATATCATCAGCATAAAGCAGGAGGATGATAACTATCCCAGCTAAGATTGTGTCGGCACAACCTGCTTCTTCTAAACACCTTTTTATTTTATCGATGTAAATGCCAAAAAGGGTAGGGGAGAGGGGGCAACCTTGCTTAACTCCAATATTACAGTTTATATTCGCTGACCAGCCCTCGTTATTCTTAAACTTGGCAATGACCTTTTTGTATAACCTTATTGCGGAAGCTCTCAATTCAAAAGGAACATTAAGCTCCTCTACCTTATTCCACTGGTTATTTCTAGGCACTGTATCCAAAGATTTCCTAAAGTCCACAAAGCAACAAAAAATATCCAACTTATTATTACGACAATCCTCTGCAATGATCCTAAGTGTAACGAGGTGGTCCGTGGTTGAATGATTCCTTCTAAAACCTGCTTGGCCTTTAGCCCTCTTACCTTCCATCTCTATCCATTCGTTGATCTTCATTTCTAAGATAATACCGTATAACTTGGCTAGGAGAGGGTTAACCATAATGGTCTGATAATTAGAGGGGTTATTTTTATCGCCACTTTTGAAAATAGGAATAACGAGGCTCTGAGTGCAAGGTGTAGGGAACCCTTGATTGACTGCTAAATTAAAGAGTTTGTGGATGTGCAGGATGAGGACAGGCCCCCCAATTTTTACGATTTCTTCTTGGTAGCCTTCAATGTCTTTGGATTTTCCATTTGCTAAGCGCTTAACCCCGAAATATATGTCTTCTAATGATAAAACTTCTTTCGTTGTAAGGAGGGTTTGAATGTTATCTTTGATATCCAAGGATTCATAAAGCTTTTTAAGATAGGAATTCCAATCTTTTAAAGCAATCTTATTATCTTCTTTTGTTTTGCGAGTTATAATTTGCCTCCAGAATTTCTTAGGAGCCACCTTGGAGAGGTGTAAGAGATTTTTTTACCATTTACTAAGATAATGCCTTTTTTCCTTCTTCTTTTAAGTAGGGTTTTGTAGTGATTTATCTTGTCCATTTTTATCGATTCTGCAGTAGCTTGATTAATTTCTTTTCTCACATTTTACACCCTTGATCATACCAATAGTTGGTTATACTATCTCTCTTTTTAACCGAGACTTCAATAGAGAACTTGCTAATGGACGACAAGGGGGCAGTGGTAAAATTATGGTAGATATTTTCTATATTCTCCATACTAGATAAAGGAAACAAATCATTTTTTAAATCATGGAGAAAAAGGTCGGTTTTATTTTTATCGAAGAACATGTGCTTTTGGCAATGATAGTTTTCCTCTTTGGGATCGCTATGCATGGCAATATTGAGAGCTATAATTAAAGGCCTATGATCAGAGTCAGGCTCATGGTCGTTTAAGATGTCTAAATCCACTAACTTGTTGTATAAATGGATGTCATAAATAACATAATCTACCACTCTACTGCCAAGCTTGTGAATACAAGTCATCCGGCTAGAATTTGGCCATTTTGTTAGTTCATTGCAAATGATAAGATCCTGGTTACTACAAAAATTGACTAACTCAAAACTGAATAAATTTGCACCTAGATCTTCAGAACTTAGTTTAGAAGGTTCCAACCAGTCTCCACCATTTCAAGGTATTATGATTTTTATTTGTAGTAATTTTTTTCTAATGAATAATGTCAGTAAATTTGTTTAAATTATTATGATTAATATCTAGGAAACACACTCTTAATAAACATGTAGTTGCATAGAGTACGAATGACCCAATTGCATGGACTAGAATCATTGAATGTCACGTCCCTTCCCGCGGACCCAATTCGAGGAAGGGAACATGATGCAACTCTCTGGGGATTTTACAAAAACTCAGCCCATTCATTAGATTCATAAAAACAAATGTGTGTAGATGAAAATCAAGCAAATATGCACAACGGAATAAAACATCATCCAGACACATATGTGCATTCAACAAATCAATAATGATCATCAAATTTAAAACACCGCAGAAGTAAATACATATAGAGAATATACTCATCTTCATTGAGCAATTGTCCCATGCAACTAGCTATATCGCTACAATGTTCCACCCAACCATAGGTCTCTGCCTAGCCTGTATTATTTCAACACTTAGAGACCACCCCCGAGCTGGGCATGATTTCTACAAGGAAAATGGACATTCAAGCTTATACACAGCCAAATAATCATTTCATCTAATCCAAGCCAGTCCACAACTGGGTTTATCAGGCTAAATCTGAACCCCCTTCATTTATGGATGCTTGCACTCAAGATCAAGCCAAAGCAATGGATACCCATCTCAACCCCAACATTCTCTTGCACACAATAATTCAAACTGGGCATGGATACACATTTTCAGCAATGGGATTTACAAACAAGATGGCCATGGACTTTCCCAAACCGCGGGAAACCAAAAACGGACTGTGGAAAGGGAAATTCGACCACAGGGAAGAAAACGATTTCTCCCACATATATATAAGCATTCAGCAGCCAAAATAGTCTCAATGGAACCCCCAAATCGACTCCTCTTCTTCCCCACTGGTATATAACACAAAAACGCCCTTCTCCCAGCTGAGTAACAAAGAAAAACCAGAAAAAACATGGCTGGAAAACGCCCAGGAAGCTCCAAACTCACGAGGGAGAGAAACTGGTTGATGGATAATGGCTTGGGGAGCAATTCATAGCTCTTTTCTTGCCATGGAAGCCAAACATGATTTTCCATGCAGGGTGGCTTGCCCATACTCGAATTTTGACAACCATACTTCCCATTTCTCAAGGCATTAACTACCTCCACCAACTCTTGAGAGAATGAATGATTGGGTACAAAAGTCAACATGGGTAGTTGAGGGTTTGATGGGTTATCTCATTGACACTTGGCTTGACTTGACTGGATCAAGGGTTTGAATGTTTTCCCTCTCAATTCTTTGTAAAATCATGCCCTCGTCTCTTGTCGCATTGCATAACTAGTTGTGGGTATTTTATTAAAATTCATATTTACATGATATTTGCAATTCCATTGTGCTTGGCTAGCACGTAAACCATATGCATCAATAAATAGATGGCGGGGCCTTGGCCTTGAGCTCCTCACCATGATTATATAACAATATTACATCATTTACAATTTTAATGCAATAGGGTCAAGATGGGGACGTGGTATTCCCCTCCCCTTGGAAAAACACCGTCCTCGGTGTTCCAACACTTCGGAATATATACCCACTTTACACATGCCTCAAATTCACAACTGGTGGCAGTCTGTCCTGCGTTTCATCTCTTTACTTTGAGCTTTCAGGACCAAATCCTTTGGCTTCCACAACTGCTCCTGCTGGCTTTGATCTTCCATCTATGCAGGTGGGCATTGCTCTACAGCGATCCCTTTCTTTTATTTACCTTCCAGCTGATCTACAAGTCTGGAATTTCATGGCTGTCATCTTTCTTGATGTCCTGGAAACTATCTGAGGAAGATTTTCAGTCAAAACCCATAACCTTTGGTTTGCTGCTATGGCCAATGTACACAACTGGCTCTCACTTTGCTCATTAGCAACACTTGGCTTGTAACAACTACAAACAATGGCTTTCAATTTCTTACCTATGAGTTTCATCATGGCAACTCCTGTTAGGACAAGCATAGCACCATATTAAAATTAGTCAATTATTTTGCCAATTGACAGGAAGCATCCATGCTTTACTCATGAGACTTCCACACATTTCATGCTTTCCCAACATACACATGAATTCATTCATGTTCATCCTTTCACAGGAAAACTAACTATTTCAGCATTCACAATTCATTTCAAGCAATTAATCACAATCTATTTTCAACCATGACATGCACTCAACAATCCTCTATTTCTAAAATACATCAATCAAAAAGGAAAGAGAAGAGTAAGAGTTCCCCCCTCTTAGTCTTGTTCCAATCCGGAGCCACACCACCACTGTGTTTCATGCTCCTTAGCCTCTTTCACGTCAATGTGAATGCTTGACTTACCCTTTCTTGGATATGACACTTAGTGTCTAAGGTCTATCTAATGCTTCTCAACTAGGAAACCCTTCCCTATTGTCATCTACAGAACCTTTGGCTGCTAGGATGCACACATGTCCACTAGCACTATCTTTCATTACTGCTCATACTGAGCTCTTTGGGACGGTCACATGTCCACATGCATCCCTAGGATGCCTTCATAGTCCCTGCTTTCAACAATACCTACACTCAAACATTGAATCAATTCACATGTTCAGTTTATTCTCATAGGGTTTGTTTCTAAACAAGAGTTTAAAAAAATCATAAACAATTTATATACACATGTATATTCATAAGCAAGAAGTTACAAGATAACCAAATACTTATTTGTATTGGATGTCTCTACTTTATTCCACAGGTTCCTTCTTTGCTTTACAAGCCTTGGATTTCCCGTGGATACAATAATGATTGTTGGGCCAGCACGTAGGCTACTCCCCAACCATTCGAATAGGCAATGCTAGGCCAGTACACCAACTGGGATTTATCAATTAATTAAGGAATGTTTGGCCAGCACGCCAGCTTCTCCACAACATCAAGTGGTTAATGCTCCCACCAACTATTCTCTAAATTTATCGAGCATCAATTTCTCTCTGGATTTACCAAGAATTTTAGCGCCTAACCAGTTACTCTCTGGATTACCAAGAATTTTAGCGCCCAACTAGTTACTCCCTGGATTACCAAGAATTTTAGCGCCCAACCAGTTATGCTCTGGATTTACCAAGCATTTATAGTTCTTTCAGGGTCCTTTTCTTTCCTGCAATGACCAAGGTTTCCAACAAAGAAACAATAGTGTATCAACTTAGGTGTTATAAGACTTATACTTGAAATATTCATTATTCCAAACAAGAAATAAATGAAAATGAATACTTATCTGTATTGTGCATTTCCTTTCTGGTCCACAGGGTCCTGCTTCGCTTTGCAAGCCTTGGGATCGATTATGGACTTGGATGTTTGGCCAGCACACATGTTGCTCCACAACATCAAGTAGTTAATGCCCAACCAGTACACCTTCACGCCGACTGGATTTACCAAGCATTTGGTGGTGCCCAACCAATCCCATACATGGTTGGCCCTCTCCATTGCCGAGCCAACACATCCATCTAGGTCATCAGCCAATGGAAGGAAACTGCGCCACCGACCATTATAGGTCAAGGCTCTACCACTCTGCCTTAGGCTTGCATCAACATTTCACACGTGTCACAACCCTTCATGCGCATAACAATTCTTCATCCACATAAGGATGGCACTCCTTCTCCTGGGCGAACCAACGGTTCCCTTTAGGAACTCTATAGGTGACTTTATTGACTGTAGGCTATCATGGCCCCATGATACCCACTCACACTACACAAAGGTTACCACTGCTCATACAGTCCTCTTGAGTACCCTTTCTTCACTTTGCCTCTTAACGTGCAACACCAAATTGCATCTGTGTAAGCTAATAGCACAAGAAGGATAAGTAGACTCATCAGTATTGCTGCTCTAAAATTGTAACCATATTTCATAACATTCACTATCAAGTATTGAAACACCAGGAATGCATCCATTCCCTTAGGGTGTAGTCAATATTGAAAACCCTATCATAACCTATCACCATAAAGGTGTGCACTCCCTTTCGGATGTGAGACGTGTAGGCCCTAATCATACTCAAGTAGTTTGGAATAATAATGAAATAATAAAGCATGCTCTGTATAATAAATCTAATAACCAGACATGTATATTCTGAGTTAGGGTTACATAATACTTATCCCTTTTTAGATGTATCTTTCCTTCATTTGCGAATAATGGGGGCTCCCTTCTCTGAGTCAACAATAATTCGGTTTGCCACCCCAATATTTTCACGTTCCATAACCCACACATGCCTTCTTCGCATAATTTCACCATCTCATTCACATGGCTTTCCAACATGCAGTGCAGCTGAAATATTAAAAAAACTTACTATGGCGTTTCACCCGAAACCCATTTCCAAAGGATGGGGCCCTTCCCATCTAGTTTGGCTTCTGTAGGCCATCACACATGGTCTTCCTGCAATGTGTCATCCTAGCACACTTATCAAATAGCCAAACAGTCAACAACATTTAACAATAAACTTCAAATATGATTGTTCCATAACCAATCAATGTCATTAATAATTAAATTCAATATGAATTTGCAGTTCTGTCTACTACAGAAATTTATTTGCTTAACAATGAGGCTATCCTCATATTGTTTGGCTCTCGTAAGTGGTATCAATCTGTCCATTATGGTTTCACCCTTGCTACCATACATGAACATCCACCTACAACATGTCCTCCTGACACAATTTTATATAAGCCAAACAGTCATTAGCAATTATTAGCAAAATTTCAAATCTGTTTTCCTACAAAAATTAGATTTGCAAGCATGAGATTATTCTCATAAATTTAAATCAGACAATTTTCAGATCTATTTCATGCATGAGTTAAATTTCACCACCATTAGAACCTTCTCATAACCTTTGGCTTCTGCACATGGTAGATCCCAGTCTTTACTATGGACTTATCCTCATTGCCATACGCAAGACTTTTCTACCTGAAATATGAAACTTCAATCAGCCAAACACGTTGTGAGTATCTATGCATATACTCTCTTCATTGCTACAACAGTCTTTGAAGTGATCTCAGAATTATAACGCTCAATAATTCAAACACTTTCAGCTGTTAACATTTGAAATGCAATGAAATATATACTTTTCTATATATGCATCATTATCATGATAGAATTGCAAGACACAAATACACTATCCATGCAATTTAAATAAAACTCCAATATTCATTACTTCACAACCATATTCTTTTTATACAATTCTGTCCTTCCAACAGAGCACTCTGGTAGCCCATCAACATGTATACCTTCTCCATGCAATCATTCTCCTGCATTCACAGCAACTCATGAAATGGTCTCAGGATTAACAAGTTCACCATTTCATCGATTATCTAATTGCATTGAAAGATATTATATCACAACCATGCATTCACACAATGAATCTCAACATGTGCACCCACACATATGCATGCACATTCACAATATTTACAGAATATTTCAATGCAACCTTGCATTACTTCACAAATACTATGCATTCAAACATACTATATCCTAACCATGATTACCACACACAACATTCACTACCAAGGTAGGTCCATAAGTCCTCACTTGCTTTGGTTGTTAAACTCACAACCAATATACACAAATGGCATGATATAATTTCATATGAATGCATTGAGGTTTCTAAAAAACTATAGGGTGTAAGGCTCCTTTCCTTCACTTACCCACACCTCACCATACTTGGTAGGTTGAGATTCACATTCAGGCACTCAATACCACATGCAAATCAATCAATGTAGTTAAACATAGTTGAAGGGATCTTACCAAATCCTCTTTTAACATTCTTGCAATTAAGCAGAAATAACCATTACCTGCATGGCTTTCATTAACATCGCTTGATGTTACCTGATCAGTTGGCCTCTTACCAAGGCTACATAGTCCTTTTTCCAACCTCATGATCATAGATGTGTTGCCCCAACCTTTCTTCATAAGGTTGTTGGTCATATGCAACAACATCATCCACATCTTAACCATGCTTTGGTTGTCTCTGGTCCTACATTTAATGCGAACACAACTAATTATTAGCAACCACAATAATTATCTTAAGTGTCTCATTGTAAAACCTCACTATTTTACCAATATGCAATATTAATAAACATTGCACAGTGCATGTGAAAATGTTTGTGCATGTATATGATGGTAGTTGAGGGTTTGATGGGTTATCTCATTGACACTTGGCTTGACTTGATTGGCTCAAGGGTTTGAATGTTTTCCCTCCCAATTCCTTGTAAAATCATGCCCTCATCTCTTGTTGCATTGCATAGCTAGTTGTGTGTATTTTATTAAAATGCATATTTACATGATATTTGCAATTCCATTGTGCCTGGCTAGCACGTAAACCATATGCATCAATAAACGATGGCGGGGCCTTGGCCTTGAGCTCCTCACCACAATTATATAACAATATTACATCATTTACAATTTTAATGCAATAGGGTCAAGATGGGGACGTGACATTGAACCAATAAAAAAATTTAACATATTTGAAATTTCATTTGGTCTAAGATGAAATAAATATCTACTTTGTCTCTAACCACATATAATATTAAATAAATATTTAATTTTATCTTTTGCTTTATATAATATTAATATATTTTTGTTTTTATTTTTTATTAAATTAAAATCAATAATTTTAAATAAATATAGTGAAACATGTTTTCGAAATTGATAATTACAAAAGCTAAGAGAGATGATTGACCCTTATCATTCCTATTATGAACAATATTACTAATGAATGAGTAGTTTTGTGGCATGATTACGATTTCTGATAATACATGTTAAATTGTATTTGTAAAGTCATTTATTCAGTATGTAGTGATATTGGCATGATTACATTACACGAGTAATGAAAACAAGAACAAACACAGCTCTGCAACCCAGAACTCCCGTAGAACAAACACAGCTCTGCAACCCAGAACTCCCGTAGAACAAACACAACTCTACAACTCCTTGTTCGATCATGGAGGTTCTAGGGTTCTTGTATCTATACCTGTCGTATCTATGGCTATTGTGGTCTTTTGGATTCTCTGCGCATAGTCTTTCTTTGCTTGGAGTTTAATCCCTTCATACTCGTGGAGCCCAGATCCCGTTCTGGGGGTCTCTAGTACCAACCACGATTTAAAAAAGTGGGAAAATCAGTCAGACAATATTCAAATGGTTTTCTATTCTGTGTGAGTCTTCTATGCTCGGTTTTCTTGGTTCTTTGGAGTTTTCAGGGAACTGTCTCTTATTATTTCAAGGTTTTTTGGGTGGGCTAGGGTCCCACTCTCTGTCTTCACTGTCACATTTTGTCTTGTGCTAGTTGCTGGCGGTATTTGTTGTTCTTTACCTGATAACTTCTGGGGCCACTATTGAGGACCCATGTGACTCTTGTTTGGAGCCTTTTGTAGATCCCTTACTCCGCGGTTTTACTTCTTCTGATGAATACTACTCTAGTGAAGATTCTGGCAGAACGTGCTATGAACCGGTGACCATTCCAAAAGGTGGTGGTGGCTCGTCTAGGAGCAAGGGAGGAAGGGAAAAGATCCATCGATCATTGAAAGCTCTTAAAAAACGAAGTGAAGATGTGAATGTGACCTTGGGAAAGGATATTCAGATGGGTAGGGTCATCAGTCTTTCGGCGAGGGAATTAATTCGCAAGATATGTTTCATCAATATCAGTAAGGAAGATTTGTTGGCATGGGTAAATATCCATTGGAAACCCATTCTCACTTATTGCCCTCGAGTTCATATGCTGGTCAATAAGTGAGTGGTGTTCCATTTCCTCGAAGAATCACATGCGGACTTGATTTTGGGGCAGACTTGGATGCTTGGTAGGGGGTCACTGTGTTTGAAGAGATGGCACTCAGACTTCAACCCATCGATAGAGATACTCCTGCACAACCATTTTTGGGTCCTTCTTAAAGGATTTCCTCTGGAGTCATGGTCGCGTGAGGTCTTTATTGACCTAGCAAATCACATAGGGAAATTTATTTTCTTTGATCATAAGTCTTTATTTCATGTGGATAAGAGAATGGCATGGGTTTTAACGGAGATCGATGTGGATTTAGGTTTACCGGATGCTATCAATATCCGTTGGGGGGATAGATTATACTCCAGCAGTTAGACTACTGGAACACTCCCTTCCGATGCTTCGCCTCTGGAGTAGCAGGTCACCTTCGGAAGGACTGTAGTTTGACTGCAAATCTAGTTTCTGAGGTGGATACTGTTCGAGGTCCATCATTATTGCAGGAACCTACTTCACTTGCCCGGTCTCATGGTATATATATGCCTTCGTCTGAATCTCGTTTACCCTCCTCACGCTTGGGGAAACTTAATACTCATTTCCCTTCCTTTATCTAGTATCTGTCGGACAAGGACTATTCTATTTTAGCTGATTTAGATCGGGAATTTCCTAGCATTGCTGGGAAATCTACCTTAACTTCTATTTGTCCATCTGATGGGATACATTTGTGCAGTGAGATTGAGGAGGTAGAGATGGTGGTGTCTGCAGATTTGGGGTTAGATAACAACTCCCTCCCTATTTCCCCACTTGTCCATATCTCCGATACTCAGTTGTTGCGGGATGAATTAGAGATTCTTCATCCTTTTGAGGGTTCTATCTCGTCCATTTCACATTCTCTGGCACAGATTTCTGGCCACTCCTCTCCGGTTCCTTCCTCGAATGGGCTCTTTAGAGACCCTCTACAACTCTTTAGTGGTGCCTCAGAGTCTACGTTTCCTATGGCTGCTTCAAACCCGAATGTCACCATTTGGAAGAAAGAGGGGGGAAGGCGGAGAAAATATTTGGCTCGAACTTCAAATGGGATTGAAGATCCTGTTTTAGTGGTTGGTTCTGACCCCACATCCTTTACCAGCATTGCTACTTCTTCTTCCGATCTGATTTCTTCTTTTTTTAGGCCTCTTAGAGCAAGGGTGTCGGATTCGGTTGTTGTTCCATGAAGATTTTGTCCTTGAACATCAGAGGGGTTGGGAGTGCCCAAAAAAGGTTAGCTCTCCGTCATTTACTGGTTTCAGTTCGTCCAGATGTGGTACTACTACAAGAGACATTGGTGGCTGGGGTTAAGGCTTGAGATTTTCTTGGAAACTTACTCCCATATTGGGTTTGTTGTTCTGTTGATGCAGAAGGGCATTCGGGTGGCTTAATTTCTACATGGAATTATTCACTATTTGATTTTCGACCCTACTTCACTGGGGGTGGCATTCTTCTGGTTGGTCGAAGCCGTGAACTTAATATGACTCTTCATCTATTTAATTGCTATGGGATTGTTGGTGATAAGCTGGGTTATTGGTCTGATCTTAGGAGTAGTGGGATTTTAGACCTTCGATCTCTTATTGTGGTTGGAGACTTGAATTTCACACTAGCTGCTCGGGAGTCGTGGGGCTCAAGGGCTTGAGATGCCAGTAGTAATGATTGATTTAGAATCATGGTGGATTCACACCATCTGATTGATGTAGTTCCTTCTCCATTTTTACCTACTTGGCGGAATGGCGGAAAGGGAATGGATGTTGTTGCAAAATGACTTGATCGCTTCCTGTTGCAAGAAAATATTTACTCCGGGCTTGATTACTGTAGTTCTTGGGTGGAGAATGTCCACATTTCTGATCATATGCCGATTATTCTGAATCTGGGAGTAAATGGTGATCGTTTCAGTTATCCTTTTAAATATTGTCTGATTTGGTCGAATGATAGCTCTTTTGTTCATTGGGTTACTCAGCATTGGGAACAATTTACTGTGTCCTTTAAGGATTCATTTATGCACAGGCTGCCTTCCTTTATCCGGTCACTCAAAGCGTTGGTATCTCCTTGGATCCTCAACAAAAATTTAGCACTCAATTCTAAACTTTGCTGGATCGATTATGAACTTAACATTCTCTACTCGCCGCCTATGGGAATTTCTAAGTCAGATGAGATTCTCTCATTAGAAACTGAAAAATTTGTCATTCTTACTCATGAGGAGGAACTGTGGAGGCTCAAAAGTCAGGCACTTTGGTTATCTTATGGGGACAACAATTCCAAAATTTTCAATTCCTATGCAGCTCAGAGACAACTTAAAAAAGTTATTTGGGATATTCAGAATGATCAAGGTATCAAGTTATCCACTCAGCGGGAGATCAAACTGGAGGCCACTTCTTATTTTTCCAAATTATTTACCAAGCCACAGGTAAACAATCTCGCGGCTTAGTTTAAGATACTTTCTGTTATGCCAAGGTTATTTACTGAGGAGGAGACTGCTATTATTGGGAGCTCGGTTACTATAATTGAAATTGAAGACATTTTGAAAGACATGGCTAAGGAAAAAGTCTTAGACCAGATGGATGGTCTTGTGAATTTTTCATTCAATTTTTTGAGTTTCTTGGTCCTGAATTGGTGAAGTTGGTGGAAGAAGCTCGGTGCAGTGGTAAAGTTTTAGGAGGGGTAAACACTACCTTTCTAGCATTAATCCCTAAAAATTCAAATGCCGAGTCCTTTCAAGATTATAGACCAATTTCACTTTGTAATTTAATTTACAAAGTTATTTCTAAAACTATCGCAAATCAGATTAAGAAGGGGCTTTCAAGAGGGATCTCAAAGGAACAATTCGACTTTCTGCATGAGAGTTTGATCTTTGATTCAGTAGGGGTTTCCCAGGAGACATTACATTCAGCGAATTCTACTGGTCAGAAGGCGAGTGTTCTGAAATTGGATTTGGTTAAAGCATATGACATGGTTGACTGGTCATTCCTCAGGCTTCTTTTACTAAATTCTGGTATGGATTTCTTGGCTACTCATTGGATAATGGGGTGCGTATCTTCTGCTAAATTTGTTATATTAATAAATGGTTGCCTGAATTCCTTCTTCAAGGCTTCTAGGGGACTCCGTCAGGGATGTCCGCTTTCTCCACTGTTATTTCTTTTAGTCATTGAAGGGTTGAGCCAACTAGTCATCCAAGCAAGTCTAAAGGCTATGTTAAAGGGATTAAAGTCTCAGCACATCACTTTATTACCCATCTTTTCTTTGTCGATGATGTACTGCTGTTCGGAATTGGGCATATTGACGAGTGGTTGTACTATAAATCTATTCTTGATCTCTTTTGCTTGGCTACAGGTATGTGCATCAGCTTCCCCAAATCAGGTTTTTACTCTATTAATTACTTGGTGGCATTTCATGAACAGATCAAGAATCTTATTCCACCGGAGACTCCGGATCTTAAGTTAGGCTTCTTTTACCCGTGGTATTTTCTAAAACCTAGTGATTATCATATCGTGGACTAGCACTAGTTGATCCAAAAGTTTGAGTGCAAATTGGCCTCTTGGACCTTTCGAAAATTATCACTGGGTGGCAGGATGATTTTAGTGAACTCGGTCCTACTGAGCCTACCCGTTTATTGTCTCACACTGGCCAATGTTCCTTCTACCATTCTACATTCGTTGAGGAAGATTCTTTTCATTTTTTGTGGAATTATTGTCCGGATAAACATAGTTTCCACCTAGTGGCTTGGGAACGAGTTTCTTCACTGGTGGAGAAGGGTGGCTGAGGAATTCAAAATTTATTCTGGGTCATTGATGCTCTTCATCTAAAATTTTTGTGGCAGGGGTTATTTGATTCAGGTTTGTGGGGAAATGTGATAAGAGACAAATATATTCATTGTTCTTCGGTCAGCAATTGGATCAGAGGTTACTCCAGAAATCGTAGACGGTTATCTTCGGTGTGGTATGGTTTGGTTAAGACCATTCCCATATGTAAACATTGGCTGGCTTGGCGAGTTGGAAATGGGTTCCAGATCCGGGTGGGGATCGAACCCATTGTGGGCACCACTCGTAGGTTACAATTCTGGTTCGTACTTTACATATTCTTTAGCAGAAAGGTATCTTCTTTCTTAATCAGGCTCATTCTAGCAAACTTGTGGTGGAGGTGGGAAATTATTGGATCAATGCAGATTCACTTGGACTTTCTGTTTTGGATTCCAGGGCCTGGGATTATTACATCTCAGAACTTACTCATGCAGGAATTTCTTTGTGTCCTGAGAATGACGAATTGGAGTGGTGTTTTCAAAATTCGACCGGTGCGATTAAAACCTTCCAAGCTTATTCGACTATTGCAGACTCATCCTGTTACCCTTCTCAACAGTGGTGGCACTCATCTGTTTGGCAATGGGAGGTGCCATTAAAAATTCGGTGCTTCTTATGGATGGAACTTCATAACCGCGTCCTAACCGAGAGAGAATTATTAACACAGAGGAGGCGTGGGACCAATGGCTTGTCCATTTTGCATTGCTGCATCTAAGACAGTGGATCACCTGTTTGATCAATGCCCGGTGACACTTCAGTTGTGGGAGGAAGTTACTTTTCGATCTCAGGTTGTGGGTCAGTGGTCTGAATTCTCATTGTATGGAAATTTTCATTATTGGCACCGGCATCAGCGCAAAAATATTTTATTTCCGTCACTTTTTATTTGGGGTTATGGAGGTATCGTTGCTCTATCCTTCTTGGGGACACCCATTTTTCCATGGTGGGAGCTTTCAGATATATTTCTAGTTTCACTATTGGGGCTAAACTGGGATTATCAAAGACTAAGGTGGTGACTCCACGGATCCCTTCTTTCCATTCTCATTTACCTGTGGTCTTTTTTGACTGAGCAGAACAAGGTGGAAATTGTGGTGTTGGGGTATACATACTGACAAATTATGGGCTGCAATTTGAGTTGAGTTTGGGTTGCGGTATTGGCACAAATACTCGGGCAGAACTTCTCGCTTGTTGGGGAGCATTGGTTATTGCCAATAGAAAAGAGATTCCTTCTTTTCAACTAGCTAGGGACTCCTTAGCCATTATTTTTTTTTTTTTGACAAGAACGGTTAGGTTGTATTAATCTGCGTTCTGGCAAGCCAGAACCAAAAAGTTACAAATCGGAAGAAGGTTGGTGACCTCGAACAGTGCTGCCAACCTTCTTGTGAAAATCTTGGGAGACAAATCCCATCTGTTTCTTGAGCTAATTCGAGATACTGACAAAGGGAGCTTACAAGGATAAATTCTCACAAACTGTGAGCAAAGTAGAAGACAAAAGCAAAGCATTTAGACTCAGGGGGATGAAATTTGCCCCTTAAAGTAGGGATCCAGCTTTTTCTGAGATCCAAAAGAGATGTTGGAAGCCGTCTCCTTTTCTCTGCGTGCCTTGTTGGTCCTTCGCCCTCTGGTAAGGGGTGGAGACGGGGCTGAATTTTCTTCAGGTTCAATAATTCCCACAGAGCCGCTGGAGGGGACTGAAACAGCCGGACCTGCAGGGGCAGGTGGTTCAGGGTCTGAAGCCCTGGCTTCCTTCGCATCCACTGAGCCAGGTAGGGCAGGATCCGGAAGTCTTTCTTCTACCGGAGGGTCTTCCATAACTGTTGTTGCATCAGGGTCTAGGGCTTCTTCTTCTTGCAGTGCTTCAAAGCTGTTTTTATTTTCAAGAGTTGCCTCCACTGAAGGAGTGACCTTCGGAACCTGGGCTAGTGATTCCTTTCGCCTTGGCTGCCTTCGCCGGTTAGTTACTGGCTGAAAATCATCTCCTTTAGCTGGTTCTGCTACTTCTGAGGCTTTGGGGCAGCATTTTGCGAAGTGACCATAAGTATGGCACCGAAGGCACTTAAAAGGGATCTGCTCGTAGTCCAGCTCTTGGATATGGCTCCATTCCCCCAGGGAGAGCTGAATGGCTTCCGGGAGTCCTTTCTCGAGGTTAACCTCAACACAAACACGAGCACAGGTAAATTGATCCCCTTTCGGCTCCACGCTGTCCAGGAAACGCCCAAGCTTATTTCCAATGTCCTCCAGAGAACTTTTCCCCCATAGATGCAGGGGGAGATGAGGCAGCCTAACCCAAACAGGGGCTGCAGTGATCTCAGCTCCGGGATTAAAATCAAGAGTCCAGGGGGCTAAGAACAGCCCCCTCGGCCCCATGAAATAGGGACCAGATCTGAAAACTAGATCTCGATCCACTTTGCTAGAGAAGCTGAAAACAAAAAAGCCCCTGCCTACTGCACATAGAGAGACGTTTCCATGTATCAGCGATTTCCAGCGTTCTTCCATCCAAGCCTCCACCGATTTGGGGCTAGGCCATAACCCCGTGAACTTTCCGATGAGGGCTTTTTCTGCTAGAAGGAGGGCAAGATTGCATGGCTCTTCTGGAGATAGTTCCAGAGAGGGGATCTCCTCCATCTTCTTAACAAACTTAGACAAGAGAGAAGGCTTGGCTTTAGGTCCTGCCGAACGGACTAATGCTGTGAAAGCTTCCAAAGTTTCTTTGTCCATCTCTGCAGACCTGTCTGGAGCCATCCTGGAGGCGGCGACCACCAGCAATGAGGCGGCGAGCAACAAAAACGCAGGCAAACTTCTGGCCCTACAAGCATAGGGGACCCTGCAAACGAGCGATAACGCGTCCCTGAACAGCTGCGACCCTGCAAACGTAAACGTAAACCAGAAGGCGGCTAGGGTTTAAGCCCTAGCCTCAGAGATTCGCCGGGAACGCGAGCTCTCATTCCGGTTGGGAGTATGATTGAAATATTAGCCATTATTAATTGGCTCAAAGGAAAACATAGACTTCAGATTCCTCTTCTAATTCATTGGCAAAGACATATTAGGAATCTGATCGAGCAATTTGAGATTGTTCATTTTTCTCATATCTCTCAGAATTACAATGAGAAAGCGGACTCCCTATCCAAAGCTGGCCTAAGTTTGGAAGATGGATGGGCTCATCTTCGTGGTTACTAGGATAGTATACTCATCGTAGACTCTCGATTGAGACTTTATTGATCCATTTACAGGTGGTTGGGGTAACTTTTGTATTTCTTTTCCTTTTTATTTGGGGGTTTAGTTCAGAATTATCCATCAGTTTTTGAACTATTAGAACTATTTTTTATTGTCTGCCTATTGTATCAGAACTTGTCAGGGACAAAGCTTCTCTATTGTTTGTAAAATATGTGACTATTTGCTTATTCAGAATGATTGTAACTTCTTTGATTCATCCTTTGAATAGCAAGAAGTTTTTTTACTTCTGTAAAAAAAATACATTACACGAGTAATAAAAAAAACTTTTGAGAAAAATGAAGAGTGGGTGTATAGCTAAATCTTATTATTATTAATATTGTATTTTTGGCACATTCTTGTAGTCAACATTTTTTTTTTTTAGAGGCGCAGGTCCAGTAAGGTCTTCCTGGCCACTCATCAAATATAGGAATATTAAATACGAAGGATAGTGGGAAAAATTAATTGTCTTTTGTGCAAACGTGAGCATTTTCTCATACTATGGTCAGTTTGCAAAGAGTAGCCCACCTTTGGAGTGCTATGAACTCTCTTTGTTTGCACACTTTCTATAGCTACATGCACCCCTCCTTCAATACCTCCACCTTTTGGCGTCCAATACCAAGAATCCTATTAATCCCATTAGTTCATTCGTCTCTTCATTAGAGAAAAAGGCCATAAGGATCGATTCTCTTTTTCACCATTAAAAGTGTTACAAATTCATAGTCTTCTCCACTCATCCCTTGAATAAGTGACCTTGGACTCCCCCAATGCAGAGTTCTCCATACTTTTCTATCAATTGATAAACATCCACGTCCTATGTTGGGACATAAACCTCATAAGACCAATGGTAAATTATCTCAAATGTCACAACATCCTCAATAGGACCTAAATAAGTTGCCTCCAATTTCTTAATTGTCTAGATAACGATGGTTGGTCCTTTGAATGCACAAAAGGCCTTGATATTTGGAGGTTTGATTTTCTTGACATCTATGATGGCCTCTCAAGCTCATAGAAAGGGGGCTCAATTTTCCATCGAAGGTCAATATTTTTTGCACTTGTCGAACCTATGAGAAGATGGCATGGTTCTTTTCTTCGAAGGCTCGATCTACTGCAATGGAATCTGCTAAGGCATAGACAAATCTATCTAGACTTCCCTCACAAGCACTATTAAATCATGAGGTTTCAATAATTATTACAGTTAGGGATGATGCATGTCATATTCATGGTTATCGAATGTATCTAATGGTTGTGTGTGAGATTAAAGGTAGTGGGAAAACATAATCTTTGAAGTGGGAACACAACGATGAGTTTCTTTGAGAGAATATGGTGAAGTATTCCTCATCCAAGTTCATGGCCATTGCCAACAAATTGAAGCTCATCAATGGATGTTTACGGACAATCTGTAAGGGAGGACTCAAATGGATCTCCCTAGTATGAATGGTTTAGATCTAGAACAAAACAGTACAAATACAAATGCCTTTCGTAGATCAATTGAAATACACTATAAGTGAAAGAGATGGCTTACCTTAAGTGTGCAGTTCCTTTCTCCTTGTTGATCCAAGTCCTGATCTTCAGATCTTTAGTTGCAAAACCGGACAAAACACGTGGAAACATACAAGTAATAAAATCACATGAATGTGAATTGATCTAGATCAACAGTCAAAGAAGTTAATCCTAAACATTATTAACATAACTAGTTTATGGAAAAAATTTGCATTAAATGTAATGATAAGAAGTACAATGAGAGAGATGTTACGACCGATGCTTAGACGTCATAAAATCCTTCCAACAATCCTAGCCTCCAGGATCAAATGCTTATCCTCCTAATGGATGAAGAGGATCACCTAGAGAAATTCCACCAGCATATAGGTACTCTATCCTTCCTCTCTTGACAATGGAGAGGGGGTTCATATATATAGGGATAAAGGGGTAATATAGGCTGAGGATTTAGGGGAGAGGCTTGAAGGATAATCTCACTAGGTAAGGGGGTCGAGTGCCACCTTCCCAGATATGTAGGGATAAGTCTCCATGCCATCCAAGCTTCAAGAAGTCACTCGAAGCTTCCCTTTATCCTTTTTAACCAACAGCGACGCACCTTGCACAAGAGAAACTCATGCCAATGGGAGGTCGATGCACCTTGTGCAAGGCCACCGTGCGCCACCGACGCACTCTGCTAAGGTTCAGAGCGCGTCACATAGATTTTGATGCACCTTGCCAAAGATCAGGGCACGTCGGGGTGACAACATAAGGTTAAAGGATAAACAACAACTTCCATTTTGATATTTTAACCCCAGTATTTTAGGGATCGAGGCATATAAAGGACACATAACTCATGATGACAAGATTTTGGTGTAACAGAATGCCCCCCAAAGCATGAAGCTGGAAAAATAAGGTAGGTGAAATGGTTTGTAATAGGGAAAAAATCGAAGTAAGGATTGTCGGTTGGAGTGATGAACAAATATATCCTGCAGTACAACTGACTCTGAGATACATGTCTCAAAATGACTCATAACATGGTTACCAACCAGTACATTGCATATCCATGATAGTAAATACTGACTGAACACAATCATGGCTACTAGACATAATCGTAAATCGATGATGAGATGAAAACACAACCATGACCAATACAAAGTGGATACATGCAATATAAATCAAACAATCTCCATCGCAACCTAGGTGAGATACATGACTTAACCTAGGGTCTTCAAGTCGAACCCGCAATGATACGAATCTAACCATGTTATTACAATGTTCTGAAGTCGAACATGGTAGAAACCACTTGAGTACCGGTCATTGATGTATACCGTTAACAAGCACAAGGGAAATCATCATTGATGTCAATGATTCCCAAGCTATCATAGTACATACCATTGAATGTGAATCAATGAGTTGAGGTCAAAAATTCAATGGAATCTTTCAATCAGAAGTCATTGATGTGAACTTACTGTTGAAAGCGAGGTAACCTGCCATTGGGGAATGCAGGCCCAAGGTACTTGATTGGTTTCTAGATTTAATCCTCGGATGATGTGTTGAAGTCGACAAGGATAAATCTGTCGAAGGAAGGCCATGATGTTTCCCCCATCATCAACACGAAACATTATCAAAGATGTTTTGGAGTAGGTCAGACTATAGAGCGACACTTGAGACTGACTCGATAGTAACCAACATGATAGAAGGTATGATTACTGCAAAGTTTTGACTCGATGAACATACCTCTCTTGAACATGGGAATGGCATGACTTGGCAGCATCGACATGACGAGAATGGCACCGAACCCTAATGTAACTGATGATGGAAACATTCTTTTGATGACTCAAAGGAGCGGAACGACTCATGGAATTGGTGGGACTCGAAGACAAGCAAATTACCCAAGTGTTTGAATGCATATGCAAATGAGTGCCATGTTCAAGAGTGACTAAGTATTTCCATAATTACAACGAAACATAAACTCTTTCCTTATCCCCATCATGATTTATGAGTACCTCTTTTGTTTTTTAACTAGCTTGAGGAGGGTAACAGATGCTCGGTATAACTCATCCTTCAGACGAGTCCGATCTCATATGTTTTATGAATCTGAGATAGGAGGGGTTCATCTCAATAAGGGCCCTTCAATGACATATTTTAATGAGTCGAAAGAAAGAAAACTCGGCGTCATTTCATATTTAGAGAATCTGAAAAGAACTAAAGAAGACTACAAATGGTTCTTTTTTGTAAATGTTAGTCTCCTCATTCGAAAAATGATAAAACAATATGAGAGAGAACTCTTCCAGTCATGATTAACCAGAGTGCTCATTTTTTGTAAATAAACCTCCCGGTCCAAAAAAGGGGTAAACTATCACCAGAAAGGCGATCTTTCAAATACTTTTACAAGTGTGAAAGAATCAAGTTCGCTTGGCGATCTTTTCATATTTAGGGAGTCTGAAAAGAGCTTAAAGAGGAACTCCGAGGGGTTCCTTTTTCATGGGAGTTTTACGAGCCTGAAAAAGTGATAAAATGTAACTCGGTAACTTATTCGATGCCATTAATAGTTGATTTTAACGAGCGCCATGATAGCATGAAAAACACTTGAAGACTCGTTCACACTTGATAGAAAGTATGAAATGTTTACGATGGTCGCCAGTAAAGTCAGAACACCACTTTACTTCATCTGAGAACTCCAAAAACTAAGTTAGAATTCATAATAAGGTGTTAAAACGTAAAAAAGTTACCAACTATAGTAAAAAACCCATAGAACAAATATTAAAAAAGGAATATTCCATTTCTTTTATATAAAAAGTCAAATAGTAAAGAAATATTTACCAATTTGGAATAGTGAAAATGCCTCTTTGGAGCTCGTTTTTCAAATGTTGATTGCAGAAGCTATGGTCAGCTGTTTCATGCCTCGTTAGTCACGGGTAGGCCTTAACCCTGCTCTTTACCTTTTCAGTGGATTATTTTTTTGGTTTAGTTTTCATTTTTTGATATTTTTGGACTTGAAAAGAAGGGGATTGCGCACGCCCTGAGCAATGCGCTTTCCCCTTGTGGGAAGTGCGTCGAGGGTGGTCTGACACGCTTCATCCACTGGGAAAGTGCGTCGTCGGTGCACTGTCCACAAAAGCGGGGTGCATCAACGCATATCCATAATGAAAAACAAAAAAATGGGTCCAAAAGGACCCAAACCAAAGTCATGAAAAGGTTCTATTGTTTGTTTAATTGATGTTTGGGCAGGTTTCAACCAACATCATGGTCTAATGGAAAGAACGGGAGCACGAAATCGAAGATGCCCAAGCGAAAAATAATCCACATTTGATGAATGCTTTGCAAATATGTGGACTCTTGAAATTCTTTCATGTACAGGGCATGAGGGCCCAAGTACAATTACTGGATTACCTGATCAAGCTATGGGATCCAGATCAACAACATTTTCAAGTAGGTGCCCACATCCTCACCTTGGATGTGGAAGAAATTTATTTCCTAACGGGGTTATCCATGTGGGGAGCCCCAGTTTCACTATCTGTTCCACGGGGTACACCAAGGACACAAATGCTTGCTGAAAAAATTCCCATCAACAAATATTCGAGATCGACCCTTGAGGACTATGCTCTTTACCATGAATTGGGTGGCGGGAAGCAGGGCTGCTCATCAGGCCACCAAGGCCCACATGCTCTATGCCATCGAGTGTATGGCACTGACCGTTTTCAACTGGTGTGAGGGACTCCTCACAAACCGAAAGGTTCAACTTACCAAGTGCCGTAGGGGTGAGATGAAGTAGTTCAGGTATAGATCCATCATGGTCTCGTTCTTCCTGGAGCGAGTTCCACTGCTGAGACCATAGGTAGAGTTAGATGATATCGATCCGCGAGATCCTCACATGGTCATATGGTTAGAAGTCATGGCCCGCCATGGAGGCGGAGGTCCTATCATCAGTTATGGGACCACCTTCTTTAGGTGGCTCTGCGGGAAGCTCCTCATGATTGAGTATTATGCATATGAAGGTACTGACTTTAGGGGACACCCAGACTTAGCTCTTCCTAAGGGGGAGCAGTGGGGAGACCTTGGTAAGAACGGAAATCTTGTTTTTTTTTAATGTATTTTATGGTTTTTTAATGTTTTTGGGTAGTACTAATAGTTCACACATGTTTGATGCAGATGTTGGCCTGTCTCGACTAGTAGGTTCTTCTCTTATTGAGAGGAGAAGAGTGGTACAAGAGATGGCAGCTGATCAGTAGGATGAAACAGAGGATTTAGGCGAGCTAGAGGAGAACCTCCAGAGATTGACGTTGGATATTCCCAACATATCCATCGATGACTTACCTCACCATTACCAACGTCATACAACTGGAGTTTCAGGACGCTTTGGTCTGCTGCTCCGTTGAGTATCTTGTGCTATCAGATGTTATCACGAGCATTCACAGGGATAGCTCTTATGTATGCTATATGTATTGAAGGCCATAGGCCTCATATGTTTTATATGGACTCTACTTGAAAGATTATGAGCTTTAGGTTTTTTGTATCAGTACCATTTTGTATTTTACTGGACATGATGATATATATACAAAACACTATTTTGTAGTTTTATATACCGTGTTTTATATGGTAATTTGGGATCTTATGGATGCTGGTTTATACACTATGGTTAGATTACATGTTATGTCATTTTATGCATGTTTTTATGAAAATGTTTATGAATGTGCAATGTACCAATCTAAAATGAAATTAGCTAGGGAATCAACAACTACGTTCATGTTTCTTGGGATATGTAGGTATTGAATGGATTCAAAGGACCTTTCCAAGAAACGTACTTGTCGGAATAGACGGATTAATGTGGGGTCGTGGATAGCATAGGCACGGTTTAAATGAGAGACCACTAACTGTAAATCGAGATAGATAACAAGATTGTCTACACCCAAGGAAAAAGCGTTGGTCAATAATCCAATCACCGCATGATACTCAACGACATTGTTGGTTGAAAAAACTAGGCAGGTTCCTCCTGAACTAATCAGCTCACTAGCGGGGGAATAGATTACCCATGCCACTGAAGCGAGGTTGCGAGTGTGCCGGCTAGCGACGTTTGCGAATCCAAAGCATGTTGCCATCTGCACATCCAGGCAGAACATGGTATAAGCGCAATGATGAGATCCTAACACACTAAATACAAGTGTCACACCAAACAAAAGCACACATCATGTACAATATATACAAAGTACTAATGCATAAAGATTTAAGCATAATATCGCTTTAGGTAGAGCCCATTGCGAGGATCCCCCCAAAGATATCCCGTCATAATCTTCTAGTTCATAGGCTCCCTTTTCTAAAACACGTTTGATCACATATGGACCATGCCACATGGACTCAAGTTTTCCTGCCCCTAGCTTATCATGTTTTTGGTCATAAGTAAGGAACAAATCATACTCGTTAAAGATACGAGGTTTCACTGATTTCTCGTACCAGGCCTTGATGCGTTTCTTATGTGCTTCATTAGCTAGAGCTACATCATGATGGGTTTCATCGAGTTTTTCCAAGTATATAAATCGTTCCTCCTTGGCAGTGGTGTTCAATAGAAGTTTGATAGCAAGTTTTAGTGACAGAGTCTCGCACTCGATAGGTAGTACTGCCTCTAGTCCATAGACAAATTGTAAAGGTGTGAAACCAGTGGCAATTTTAACGGAAGTCCTATACGCACATAGGGATGAAAAAAGCATAATATGCCAGTTGGAATTATGTGTTCCTACCATACGTTGAATCATGTTTTTCAATACCTTGTTAATGGCCTCTGCTTGTCCATTTGATTGAGGGTAGTAGGGATTTGAGTTTTCATGCCGAAAACCCAATTTGGCACTTAGTTCATCCATCATCTTGTTATGGAAATGTGATCCATGATCAATGACGATGGCTTGAGGAATTTTGAATCTCGCAATGATATGGTTGAACATAAAGAGTATGACAATTTTGTCGTCTTCTTTGTATGTAGGCATAGCCTCGACCCACTTGGTAAAGTAGTCAACGACAACGATGACATAACCATGCCCCCCGGCCGAGGTAGGCTTACAATGCATAAAGTCTATGCCCCATTTGGAAAAGGGATCGATGTCAATAACTAAATGTAATGGGGCTGGGTGTGAGTGATTTTTGTAATGAAAAAGCTATCAAGGAGGACACTTCTTAACTGCTTCGATGCAATCCTTGAAGATGGAAGGCCAATAGTACCAGCGCGTAAAATTTTCTAGGTTGTAGCCATCCTTGAAATATGACCTCCACATGCCCTTGAGTGACAATCATTCAAAACATGCTCATCCTCCTCATGAGTTAAGCAACATCGGAGAATGGAGTCGATACCACGACGATATAATGTATCACCAATGATGAGGTAATATTTGGCCTGGTGACGGACCTGACGACGTTCATCACGAGATAATTGAGGACCGAATCATTGGGTTTGGAGATACAATGTGATGTCTCCATACCATGGGTCAGAAGTACTGATGAGAAAAAAGGACTCATAGGGGAGAGAGTCCATGGGCTTAGTTTCCTTATCAATATGGGGAAGATCGCAAATAAGTTCCGCAAAAACCAAAGATTTCTTTGATTTGGCCTTCTCAAACTGGAGATCGAATTATTGTAGAATCACAAGCCAGCGTGAATATTTCCCCCCTACTACCTGGAGTGTGAGAACATGCTACATGGGGTTAGATTGAGCAATAATAGTGGTAGTGCAGAGGAGGATGTAGTGGCGGAACTTCTGAACGGAAATGACTGCCACGAGAGCTAGCTTCTCTACATGCTAATATCGAGTTTCAGAGTCAATGAAACCCTTCCTAAGGCAATATATCACATGCTCCTGGGCATCTCTATCTTCCTGTACTAAAACCATAGCAATAGTGGATTTAGTAGAAGCAACAAGATAAATGATGTATTCATTGGTGTAATTCGGCGGTTGTAACACG
This sequence comes from Larix kaempferi, assembly GCA_027924585.1. Lineage (NCBI taxonomy): Eukaryota > Viridiplantae > Streptophyta > Pinopsida > Pinales > Pinaceae > Larix > Larix kaempferi. The sequence continues at coordinate 3,997,283 of BSBM01000286.1, forward strand.
GGTGCATGAGTGATGGCATGTTTAAGGTTGTCAAAGTATTTTTTAGCATAGTCGTCCCAAATGAACGAGACGTCCTTCTTCAACAACCGCATGTATCCATGTGTTTTTTCTGCGAAATTGCACACAAAACGCCGCAGGTAGTTTGCCTTGCCCTACAAAATTTGAAGTTCCGTAATATATGTGGGTGGTGGTAGGGAAACAATGGCCTCCACCTTGAGGGGATCGATGCGGCTCCCATCTTTGGAAATGATGAATCCTAAGAGACGTCTAGACTCGACACAAAAAATGCACTTATGAGGATTTAGCTGGATATTATACCGTTGACACTTGAGGAAGACAACCGTCAGATGGTCGATGTAGAAGTCACCATGATTCGAATGAGCAGGAAGATCGTCTAGGTAAGGTTCCACAAAATCCTTCACATCGTGGAAAGCATATGACATAGCCCGCTAGAATGTAGCACCAACATTTTTAAGATTGAAGGGGAGTTTGCAGTATGCAAACGTACCCCATGGGAAGATGAAAGCAATCTTATGTTGATCGGCAGGATGGATCTCAATCTGATTATAGCTAGAAAATCCATCCATGAATGAGAAGATGACACTTCCAATACAGTTGTCGATGATTTGGTCGATAAACGGGGTAGGGTAATTGTCCTTGGGACAAGCCTTATTTAAATCCCTGTAATCAACACAAACTCTGATGGTTCCCTGTTTTTTTCGTAACCAGGACGACATTAGAGACCCAATATGTTAAGGGAACGAGATAAATGAACCCAATCTTCAACAACTTTTCTATCTTTTCCTTAATGGCCAGAGTTTTTCCCGGATAGGTTTCTAACATCCCCAAAATTCACAAAAATTTAAAATATTCCGAGTAGCATTAAATGCTTACATTCGTTATGCGGAAGTATAATTAATGATAATTTGCTTATTTAAACGATAGCCCGATTTTGTATTATGACGACACCTTCTTCAATTAGTCGTCAATGTTATAAACATGTTACGTCAATTACATGCTATGTTTGTCATAATGTCTTTACTACTTGCAAATGATTATATGTATGTAATTATGTTGCCACTTACTGCCGGGTGTTTTAATACTATGTTTGTTTTCTGAATAATTATGGTTACTTCTTTAAATGTATAAGCATTGTCAATAAACTTATCTTTTGCTATGATACTATTTTATTCATAAGTACTAACTGTTTGATTTTCTATTTGATGAAGGGATCCTATGGGCACCCCGAGGCTTACTTAGCTATTTATAGCTAACGCTCTTAAAATTCTGTCGCAGATCACAGGTAAGAGCGAGATTACTAACTGAAGCATTATCGACGTATGTAAAAAAAGTGGCTTTGTTATAATTCCTTTAGCCTCCTATGTTAATTACAAAAGTGTAGAGAACTTAACTTGTTTCAGGATAAGATTTACCTTAGCTTCACTCATCAGTTTTAAATATTTATTCAATAATGTCACCTACATTTTTATATTGTTCGAAAAGCATAATATACATAATTCAACAACATCTTATATATTTACTTATATTATTCAAGCTTTTGTACACGATCAAACCCTACATTAAAGGTTTTACACTTTGTGCTATAACCTATGTGTTAGAACTTTATGCATTTATACTATTGCTAGATGTTTTAAACTATATGCACATATACTTTACAATATATGCATAGTACGGTTCTCGAATTTGCTCTACATGGGACTATACACTATATGCTATGACTATGCATAGACATACTTTACGTTATAAGTAAATGCAGTCCACAACTTAACCTTGGTGGATCTCTGCGTTGGCAGGCATACGAGCATTCGGTAGCTAACACACTTAAATGTTATTAAATGTAATTTTGGGTGGAATGCTAGTTGGAAATCCTCGTGGCAAGGCATTTACTTATATTATTCAAGCTTTTGTACACGATCAAACCCTACATTAAAGGTTTTACACTTTGTGCTATAACCTATGTGTTAGAACTTTATGCATTTATACTATTGCTAGATGTTATAGACTATATGCACATATACTTTACAATATATGCATAGTACGGTTCTCGAATTTGCTCTACATGGGACTATACACTATATGCTATGACTATGCATAGACATACTTTACGTTATAAGTAAATGCAGTCCACAACTTAACCTTGGTGGATCTCTGCGTTGGCAGGCATACGAGCATCCGGTAGCTAACACACTTAAATGTTATTAAATGTAATCTTGGTTGTTGTGTTAAACCCTAGCTGAGTTTTGAACTACCTCGACAAGACATTAACCTGGACATTCATTTTGCATTGAAGGTGGGAGGAGAGGCCGAAAAGCTCTCGAGTTTTCAGGGTTTGTAAACAATGCTTGCAGTTCCTCCTGGGGTTCGATACCCTGACCTCGTAGCCTGTATGTTATCAACAACAGGGTATATGAATCCGAGTTCTTTATAGAGTTTTTAGCCCTTTTAGGGTTCGATGTCAAATCTATGCATCACGAGTGTTGATGCTGATAGCTTGACCACCGCATACGTTGATGAAGAAAAATATCAGGTGTGCTAATGGGTTACATGTAAAGTCATAATCGACCCATCATGTTTTCGCCGAGTGTTTTAACGTTAACATTGTTTAAATTTAATTGTATAAGTTCTTCAAGATTTAACTAGTCGTTATGTTGATGTCCTTGACAGGTCTCTTCCTTGACATTTGTTTTAAGGTTGGATAGAAAGGAAAATAAAACCATCTTTGGCCCTGGTAAGCCTCGGTGACTCCCTAAGGGCATTTATTTGCACTCGGAAGAGTATGGTGAAGCTTGGCACTAGTGGCGGTCTTAGTTTGGTTAGCCGAAACTTCGGTTTAACTTATAATTTGGTTTTACAATTGGTTGTAATTTTTATAATCCGTATGGAAAATGGTACAAGGAGGGTTGAACCCTTGACCTTGACTTGTGTTGGTTTCTCAATGCTTCCTTTCGTTACTATATATGTATAAATTTTTATGGTTAATATAAATATGGTTTTACAAGTTCAAAGTATAGTTTGAAATACAAATTTCAGAGAGTTTACTCTCGGCATTTTCATTATTTTTGGCAATGAAATAAGTTTTAATACAAGCTATCTGGTTTTAGGGCAAGGCCCGACTCTGTTGGCAATGGTTGTGATGTTTAAATATAAGGATTGCTTCAAACATTGGTCGAAAGGCAGGGTTGGAAACCATACCATAACTGTTTATAATGTTAAAGAATTTGCTTATGGAAAGATAAGGGTTTCGAACCTCGAACCTATTATGTATTTAAGATTATTTGATAGCTTATAAAATTATTATGTGGCTTTAGGGTGAGTCGAGACTCGAACCCTACACATCTGTACTTTAGAAAACTTGCAAAGGTCGTGTTTATAATTATGAAAGCATGGACTGTTTGGGTGAACCCTTACGGGTATCGAACCCTAGTCTTGTATGAGATTCTCGTTTGGAAAAGAATGCAATGTTATTACAGTATTATCAGTTATGAATTATGAACAAGGTTTTCAACTCTGGAATGGTTGATAGACTCGTTAGAGTTATTATTTGCTTAGTTGATCATAGTATATTTTAATGGTTAAATTAAATGGTAATTCTTTTGAAAGTGCATTATGATGTAGTATGTGTGAAGATCCCTGTGTAAATGTTGAAATGATTAAATACAATGAATTATTTTATAATACATAATATATGATAAAGAATAGATACATGTTTATATATGCGTTCTCATATGATACTTATAACTTCGAATTGTTTATGCAAATATCCTGTATAATGAACTTTCTCTACTATTAGGGTTTTGCAATCTCAAATGTTTATAAAAAGGGTTAGATTAATTTTGAAAGTAAACTAGGTTTAAGATTGTTACTTCTGTATTAAACAGTTGAAATGCTAAGTAATGTTGTTTAGTATATAGGGTAAATCCTGTACTTTTTCCTACCTTATTTATTTATAATATGAGTTCTGTTATAAAAGAAAAAACCTTACTGTACATGAATTAGAATAGTTTATTGATATAGATCTTTATGATAAATTTTCAGTCTGCGATAAATAATCATTCTAATCTACTCCTAAGTTAACTTCTTTGTACTAGAGTACGATACATAATGTATGTGGAAAAATATAGAGAAGTATTTCTACTCTATCATTTATCATTTTACCAAATCATAATTATTCATTCAGTTTTTATACCTAACAGATAAATGGATTTTCAGCATAGATAATATGATAGAAAATCAAAAGCATTTACTAATAGTTTAATAGAAAGCTGATAACATAATGTAATAATTTCCTGAGTAAATAATTTGCAGAAAATAAATAAGATAACACAATTAGAACCTAGTAACTGTAGAAGGGACAAACAACCAAAGGAGCCCGTTCCACCCAACCTTTTCCTGAAGACAACCAAGTTACTTGCCTTAGGACCCTCGAGCCTGTTCACTGAACCACCAGGACAAAGATGCTCTATGGAGGATGGAATAAATTCCTTTGCAAATCAACAGTAGTACTTCTGCCTTTAGCAATATTGAACTCAACAATGTGGCTGCACTAGTTCAGAATGCAGTCTTAACTCACTCAATCACTTCTAACCTTCCCCTCGTCGAATCTCTTGTGCTCTCTTGTCTTTCTCTTTTAGAAATTTTCACAAGGTAAGAACTGAAGAGCCTCCTGCTAAATTTAATGGGTAGATAAAGCATGCCTAGGTCTTTGGTCAGTTTTCTTTAGTTAATGAGCCACCTGCTTAGTTCCACTTTCTTGGGGGACATGACCATAAAAATAGGGAAGTTTCCCCCTGCAACAGCTAGAATTGAGTTGAGGATGCTTCCAAGTGTTAGTTTGCTCTTCACCCCAGTCCATTCCTCCTAGTGGGTCAGTGAACACTCATTCAACAATCTCCTTTGGATATTTGTCTCCTCTTTTATTTATAAATAATAAAATATTCAAAGTATTTAATTATAGTCATCTTTGACCCCACTTGGTCAATAAACATAAAACTTTATAATAACATAAAACATAATGTTTTTCTGACAACATAAAATGTTCAGAATTTGGGTATGTGACAAACACCCCCTCTTAAATTCAACATCGTCCTCGATGTTGCTTTATTCATCATCCTCTAATTCTTCTTGGAACAAATTTGGATATGCCACCCGCATATTAATTTCTAACTCCCAGGTTGCTTCATCTGGACTAAGGTGCTTCCATTGCACCTTTACCTGTCCAATGGTACGATTACGAAGCAAAATTTCCCTCTTGTCAAGGATACAATCCGATTCCACCAGAAAATCTCCTTCTAGTTCCACCTGTACATCATTCCAATTAATCACATTAGTAGCATCATGCACATACTTTTTTAAAAGAGAGATATGAAATACATTATGCACTTTAAGATTTGGTGGTAAAGCTAACTGTTATGCCACTGGTCCTACCTTGGACAATATTTCAAAAGGTCCACAATACCTTGGTGCTAGTTTTGCACAACTTCCTAACTTAAGGAGATTTACTTTGGTTTTACCTTGAGAAAAACATGTTCACCAACCTGAAACTCTTTCTGAGTTCTTTTGAGATTTGCATGGCTTTTCTATCTATCTTGTGCAATTTTCAAATTTCCTTGAACCTATTTCACAGTTAGTTCCATCTCTTTTAATAACTCAGGTCCTAACATTAATCTGTCAGCTGGATTACTCCAAGAAATAGGAGTGTTACACTTTCTGCCATACAAAATTTCAAATGGACTGAGTTTTGCTGAAGCTTGGTAATGATTATTATAAGCAAACTCATCAAGATGCAAATATTCCTCCCATTTACTTGGCTGATCTCTAACATACATTATTAACATATCTTCAAGAATTTGATTGACTCTTTATGTCTGCCCATCCGTCTGCGGATGAAATGATGTACTGAAATTTAAAGTATTATCTAAACCTTTAAATAAAGACTTGCAAAAATTTCCTGTAAACTTAGAGTCCCTATCAGAAATTATAACTTTTGGAATCCCATGCAAACGGAAAATTGGTTTCATAAAAATTTCAGCAATGTTAGCAGCCTTATAGGTTGTTTTAACATGTATGAAATGGGTTGCTTTACTAAGCTTATCCATAACTATCATTATGGAATCATTTTGTTTCTGATTTTTAGGTAAAATAGTTATAAAATCAATACTAATTATTTCCCACTTCCAATCTGGAACAGGTAGTGGCTGCAACAATCCTGCTGGGTGTTGATGTTCAACCTTTATTTGCTGACATTCCATACACCTGGCAATATATTCAACTACCTCATTTTTCATACTTGGCCAAAAGTAATCCTTCCTCAACATTGTTATCATCTTTTGGTAACCAGGATGCCCTGAGTATGGACTTTTATGCAATTCATTTAAAATCAACAATTTAATTTTAGCAACATTAGGCACATAAAGTTTGTTTTTATACAACATTAATCCTCTTTCATCAATTCTGAAATCTGTTATTAAATTTTTCAGCATTATCTTCAACAACCTTTTCATGTAATTTTTGATATTTTTCATCCATTCTGATTCCTTCCTTAATTTGATTTTCTAGACTAGATTTATAAGTACCGATTGCTGAAACAAAATTTAACCTAGCATTTCTGCTTAAGGCATCAACAAATTTATTTTCTTTACTTTTAATGTGCTGAATCTTGAAATCATATTCGCTAAGGAAAGCTAGCCACCTAGCTTGCCTTGCGTTCAGATTTGGTCAATCCAACAAATATTTTAAACCTTTATTACCTGTCATTAGTGTAAATTTTCTTTCGATTAAGTGATGACGCCACATCTTTAATGCATGTATCATTGCGGCCAACTCTAAATCATAAGTTGCATAGTTCTTCTCATGAATTTGTAACTTTCTAGACTCATAGGCAATGACATGACCTTCTTATGTTAAGACTCCGCCAAGTCCATCATTGCATGCATCAGTGCATACAATGAAATCCTTGTTTGGGTCTGCAATTTTTAGAATAGGTGCGGTTGTTAATAGTTCTTTTAATTTCTTAAAATTTTCTTCACATTTTTTATCCTAGATAAATTTCTTACCTTTCTTTTGTAAATAGGTTATAGGATTCGCTATTCAAGAGAATCCTTCTATAAATTTACGATAATAACTTGTAATTTCCATAAAAAATTGTACACCAGTTACGTCTTTAGGGGTAGGCCATTCATTAATTGCTTTTATCTTGTCCGGGTCTACTGCGATTCCATCCTTGGATATCACATGCCCTAGGTACTGTATTTTATCTTTATAGAAATCACATTTGTTGAATTTAGCATAAAGTTGGTGTTCTCTTAACACTTGTAAAATTATTTTTAAGTGTTTGTCATGTTCTTCTTTAGTCTAAGAATACATTAGAATGTCGTCAATGAAAACAATTACAAACTTATCTAAGTACCGATGTAAAACATTATTCATAAGACACATGAAAACTGCTGGGGCATTGGTTAGCTCAAACGACATAACCACGAACTCGTAGTGCTCATAATGGGTTCTAAAAGCAGTCTTAAAGATGTCCTCATCTTTAATTCTGACTTGATGGCACCCCGACCTCAAGTCTAAGAAAATATCTTCGCGTCGCGTAGTTGATCAAACAGATTATCAATGCGATGCAAAGGATATCTGTTCTATATTGTCATTTTATTTAACTGACGATAATCTATGTATAAACGCATAGTTCCGTCCTTCTTTTTAACAAAAATGACAGGTGCTCCCCATGGAGACACATTGCGCCTTATATAAATTTTATCAATTAGTTCCTTAAGCTGTGACTTAAGTTCATTAAGTTCCAGAATGTTCATTTTATAAGGAGCCTTTGAGTTTTGTACCGCTCCTGGTACTAACTCAATGGTGAAATCTAATTCCCTTTTTGGAGGTAGTCCTGGAATTTCTTCCGGGAATACATCGGAAAATTTCTTTAGAATGGGTATGTCTTCCAATTTTAACTTATCTTCCTTAGCTGATTATTCGTCATTAATTACATTTACAGCAAACAACTTATACCCTTTACGAACAACCTTTTTAACTTGCAAAGCAAAAATTTGTCTAACAGAAGTCTTTCTAGGAATTCCTTTTACTGTTACAGTTTCACATTTTTCATTCAAACAAGTAAAAGTCTTTTCAAAACAATTTAACATTACCCTATGCTTTTCTAACCAATCCATTCCAATCAGAACATCGTAAGAACCTGAAGGTAACACATTCAGCTTAACATGAGTCCTAAACTGATTCATCAATAATTCACACTCTTTTACATACTCAGTCACTTTTCTTTTAGTTCCAGTAGCTAATTGAACCAACCATGACTTTTCAAACTTGTCTATTTTCATATTGCAAAATTTAACTAAATCAGGTGACACATAGCTAAGACTTGCTCTTGGATCAATTAAAATAGAAATAAGTTTATCTTTCAGCATACCTTCTACTTCAACCATGGAAGTTTGATGATCAGCCTATCTGTTTTCCAAGGCTGCATTGATTCTGGACATTTCCCTCGCTAAGTCACCAACAATAGCCTCCTCCTGTACTGTGTGTATGTTGTTGACGGTCCTTTTTCTGAGTGGGCAGTTTGATGCATAGTGAGGTCCTTTACAGTCCCAACATTTAACAGGTTCTTTCTGTTCATTGTTTTTAACGAAAATTTTAGGTGAATCATTTTTTCTTGCAGCTGTAAATTTTGACTGTATATTACCTGTTGAATTATTTTCTTGAAATTTTCTATTAGAATAATTATGCGAATTATTATTTCCAAAGTTGCGATTAAAAGAAAACTGCTTCTTCGTTTGTTCAAAATTATTAGGCCTTTTTACCTTCCAGTTTGGTATGCCTTCTCTTTTCTTGTTCTGTTCATAATAGATATTTGCTTTTCTCATGGCCTTTTCAAGAGTTCGAGGACCATCTTATTCAATCCTGTCCTTTATGTGAGAGGGAAAAAAACTCAGAAATATCTGTACCTTAGGCTTTTCTTCAGTGATGTAAGGCACACACCTTAATAAATTTAAAAATTTGTTTCTTAATTCCCTCATATCCATGGAACCTAACTTTAACTCATAAAACTCTTTAGCTCGTTCCTCATAATACTGTTCTGACATAAAATTTCTTTTAAAATATTTCTTAAAATTACTCCAGTTTACACTTTTCTCTTTTAAACCTTTTACTCATTTCAGATCTTGACATCAGATGTTTGCTTTTCCAGTCAGATTATAAATTGCCATTTTAGTTTTTAAATGACTTGAGTAGTTGTAAATTTGAAAGTACGTATTCATACCGGACAGCCATGCTTCGACTGTCTCACTCTTTTTTGTTTCTCCATTAAAAGTTGGTGGTTTGATCTTTTTAAATTTGCCAAAAATTTCTTCGTATGGCTTGTACTTCTTCTTTTTAGTGTAGCAGTCACTTTCACTACTATCACTGGAATGCTCGTGCTTTTTCCTGCGTGCGTTTTCATAAAATTCAGAAGATGAGTTGTTGTCATAATTAGTTAATTTTAACTTTTTATCCTTATGTTGGTAGGACATGGTTCCATATTAAGAATTATTTTATGTTCTTTTATCCTTATCATTGTTATGAAATTTATCCAACAAGATTTGATTCAGCTCCTCTTGAGCTTTCAGGATTCGTTCATTTTCTTCCTTGACAGTTTTTATCTCTATTTTTAAATCTTTTACTGTCCTTAGAAATTTAGATGAATTATCGTTCAATTCAACAAATAAATTTTCTGCATTAATGTGTCCTTGTTCATTATTATGGGACCTATCCTCAACTGACTCTTCTGGTCCTTCCATACTTGAAAACTAAATTTATAAAATGTTGAACATAAGACAAAGTAAAATAAAAATCAGTAGTTGAAATTCTGCGTTTAAAATTTTAAATTGCGTGAGTTGAGCCACTTCAGGACTAGTATTTGAACTTGCGCTATGATACCACATGTAACTGTCAAGCACTCTATATGCAGATAAATTGTTACCAATACACACAGAGCATATGAAATTTATTGTCAACCCGAGAAAGTCTTTTTATTTCAAAGGATAAGTGCACAATATATGCTCAAACACCAAACCATTAGAAGTGAATACTTTTATCTTCTATCATCCATGTTCATCCCCAAAAATCTATGCAATCCCAATTGCCTTCTAACTGCTATACTTCAATTCCTCTCTATCATGCATCAATAAGAAATGGTATCAGATCTAATCAACAATTGCAGAAAAGAAATCTCATTCGTATTCTAGAACAATCACTTGTCTGATCTAATCAATCTGGAAATCATAAGACATAAACTGAACATTAATCTAGAAATCCAATTGCCAAAGATTGAGTTAACTGTTCTAAGAAATTGAATTGCAGAATGAAAATCAAGCAACACACAACATGAAAGATAAATTGTAAGAACTCATGGGATCACAACTTAGCTGTAAGATGAACACGGCTGTGTATAACAGCAATCGAAATGCATAAAGCAAACCTCACTCAGTCGACTGTTATTCTACACCATTCACCAATCTCACAGAAATATAATCTTTTATTGAGAAATCCACACAATAAATATTGCTGCTGCGTACAAAAGGAAAGAACAAAGCATCACACAATAATAAATTCAAAATCCTATTTTAACTCAGCAATCTCTGTGGAAGACGGGCCCAGCCTTCACACAGAGACGCTGGCTGAGCAACACAACTCTTTAGCTCAGAAGTAACCCCTTATATTAACAGAAGAATGGATACACAGTTTTGCTCAGCTGCTAATACAATAATTTAATTGTCTGTTGTTCAACCCCTGGGTCGAGGCAACTCCCCATATTTATACATACAAATCGTAACATCTAATCCTATAATCGGGCAGCCATGAAGATCTCTGATCTTCAGCCGCCCTAAATAACTAGCTGTTACAATGCGTGGCAGGACAGAAACATCCAAATATGGGAAAGTTATTAATTGACCCAAGAGTGGCGGTCCTTTCAGTTCATAACTAGACTCGAGCATCAACATACTTAAGATAACGAATTCTGTTACAGTTACCCTGTCACAGCTGTGCTTTGATTTGATGATTCGAGCCCCAAGGATCCCTCTACAAGCAATGAACATTCCTTCCTTCATGACTTGTTCAGCCCCGATCTTCCTGCAGTCTATTTGTCTCAACTACCTTCATAAATCGCAGCATGTTAGCACAATTTGAGAGATGCACAGCTTTAATTATCACAATCATAAGCATTAATAAAATAAAACAATGATCAGCCATACCTTGGTAATTTGGGGAATAAGGTAAGGACAATAGGTCTGATTGCCATGATAAGTGGTGTAGGACAGGGGCAGGAAAGATGATTAACGATGACTAAAAAGGGCCAATTCTGGGCTCAACATCTCCCCCCAACTACCCTGTTGCATGTCCTCATGCAACAACCTGCATTATTTACAATCTGAATCCTGTACTGGGCTCTATCCATGGAGAGAAAAAGAATTGTAGGAAACCCAGGTATCTTATCTATCTTTTGAACAGCCTCTGTGAGTAACCCAACATCTTCCTTCATCACTGTTCCCCATCCACTGCCAATTGCTGGTATCTGGAAATGCAGCTGATGTAGTGGGAATCTTCCTGCAGTCTCATTATGCTGTGCCTGAGAGCTTAGAGGGCCATCCTTAATTTGAATCTACATCAATAACATTCCTAGGAGGGAGAAGCACTGGTTCTTGTGGGGTAGTGTCTTCTAGCATATCTAAATTTAATAAAAGAGTTGCTGGTTCTTGTGTGACAGCAACATCCTTTAGGCTTTCTTCAGCAGCTACCATCATTGCTTTTAGAGACACTGGTTCTTGTGTAGCAGTGTCTTCCTTGTCCCTCTGCTGCTGAGATTGGATCTCCTTCTCATTGTGCAGCTCATCCTCCAGAATTTCGGTGTCACCTGAGCATGGTGTCTGTACCTGTTCATCTTCTCCCAACTGTATATCGGGAATGAAATCCACTCCAGGTTTATCTTTTAGATGAAATTCAGGAGCTCCTGTTGCAGCTTCCAAGGATGTTAGTTCTTGTGTAGCAACATCCTGGCTTGCCTCTTCAACCTCCTGTTGTTGCAAATCTTCTCCTAGGAGCTCTGTGTCATGGGAGTCCTCTGGGGTTACAACCCAGAGATCATCATTAAATTCCAGAGTGTCCTCTGTTCCGGGTTCTTCTCCCACCTGTTTGGCTGATTGGACAAGTAAATTCAGGTTTGCTGGTTCTTGTGTTACAGCATCCTGTTCCAGTTTATCACTGTCCTGCCTTTGAGCCTCTTCTTCCAAAATTTCTGTGTCCTGGGAGCATTCTGGGGTCACAGTATGGAATTCTTCATTGGCCTCCAGAGTGACCTCCATTCCAAGTTCTTCTCCCACCTGTTCTATGATCTCTGTGTCGTGGGAACACTATGGGGTTTCACTATATTCCTTTATAAGCTCTAGAGCATCCCCCATCCCATGTTCTTTTTCTACCTGTTCCATAATTTCTGCATCATGGGAAGTAACAGCTTCAGCAAGGATGTTTAAAAGTGCCGGTTCTTGTGTGACATCACCTTCTTTTTCCACTGCTTCCGCTACTGTGGCCATAGGCTGTTGTGCTGAATAAGTGTTAAGTAAAATTTTATGGCCTGCTTCCTTAAAGATTTCTCCACAGGTGGGGCAAAGTATTCGTTCATCCTCCTCCCTAGCTCCAGCAGAATCTGATTCCTCCACTTGGTCTGCAGCCTCTATCAATGTGTACATTTTTCTTTCACCCTGCTTTCTGCAGGTTTCCTTCCAAGTTTCCAGCTCCCTTCTAAGTACTTGGAGGTCCTCTTTCAGCATTGCATTCTCATACAGAAGACCTTCAATTCTAGGTTCTTCCTCCACTGGCCTTTGTGGAGCATCCCTCGGTCTTGGTACAAGGATTGGGGGCTCAACCTGTGTCTCTGAGGTTGCCCATCTTTTCCTAGCTGCCTCTGCTACTGTGGCAGATCAAGTTCGTTTCTTTCTGATTGGTTCTATTAGGTCAAATTCATTGGTGGCTCTCTTTCTCTTCTTCTGTGGCGTTTTCTTTTGTGATTTTTCTTTTTATGGTGTTTCCTCCTGTGGAGCTGGGATATAGGGAGCCAAAACTGAGGTTAAAGGAATATTTCCTTGCCCCTCATGTTGTTCCTCTTCAATCACAGCTCCTCCTCCTACCCACTCAGGTGAAGACTCAATTGTTACCAGCTCAATGTCTTCTTCCATTGCCCTAGCTCCGTCATCTTCAGGTTCCATTGTCGCAGCATTTGATGCTGCTCCAATTTCACCTTCTGCTGTCGGAGCTGTCCTGTTATCTAGGTTTTCCACAAAGGTTTCATCTACACTATCACCTAATGGCTCTGTTTGTGCTTCCCCATGCTCTCCTTCAAATGCAGTGTCATCCCCCACTGGTTCTGCTTGTGCTGGAGATTCATCTCTCCCACATGGCTCTGATTGTGCCCCTGGTTGTTCTTCCTCTAATATAGGTTCATTCTCCCCAGATGGCCCAGCTTGTGCCCGCGGTTGTTGTTCTTCAACTGTGGTTTCACCCACCCCGGATGGTCTTGCCTGTGCCCCCGATTGCCGTTCTTCTCCCATTTCATCCCTCCCCCCAACTTCACTGGAGGAACTCCGGTCCTCCTGTTGTGGTGGAACCTGTAATTGCTGTAATGGGATGACCCTCAAGGGAACAGGTTGCTGTGGTCGGGTTATAAATTGTTCCCAAGTTATATTATGTTGGGCAAGGGTTCTTACAATAATTAATTTGATAAGGCCATGGTGGGTGAGAGAGGAAAGTGGGTGCTTCGCAGACTGAACAAATGTTTCCATATGACGCAAGTCGTGCAATAAATAAAATGGAATGTTCAACAAAATGCCATGGCAGAGATGAGAAAGCAAAGGAAGTTCAGAGTTATACACAGTTTGATATCTACCTTCACAAGTAATGTATTTCTTGAGGAAGACAGCAACCTGGTCCCATGGCCGCAGCAGTGAGTTCAGTGCAATCCCTCTCCTGGATGCTTCAACTTGCTCCCCTGGAAGTAAAAATTCTTCTCGTGCAACCGTTGCAGGGACTCGACGGTTAAACCAAGGTTTTCCCACCATCGGGATGGCTGTGACCTCGGATATAATGATCTCGGAGACGTCTATACACAGCCCCCACACCGTGGAGTGAGTTTTGGTAAGATTCAAGGCAAATTGCAGGGCTGCGTCTCGATCGAATCCGTTCAATCACTCAAAGAATTCGAGCCAGCCAACAGCTTGAAAAATGGCAAGAACTTGAGGATTTCGTCTGAGTTCCCGAGTATTGAAAGGTTCATGGCGAACTGGAATCCCCATGGTCCTGGCTGCAAGCTGAAAGTGCTATTCCACAGATTACAGGATCCCAGAATGGAAGTTGCAGCACAGAGGATGCACGAACCGTTGAGCGGAGACGTTGAGCGAATGAGCAAATTTGGAAAGTTGAGCACAGAAAAGCGTTTGAAATTTCCATGCCGAATTGGGGAAGGTGGCAGTTATTAATGTTACGTCGTACGAGGGAGAGGTTTAATCAGGTATAAATGGTGGTACGAGTGAAGGTACGACTAATATAGTTTAAATGATATCAATGCTTAATCGCGTGATAAATGAAAGCCATACCTCATAAAACTGTGAGTCGGAAAGCTGCGGAAACTGGTGGAGCATGCAGTTGGTGATGTCACGGCACCGAGCTTGTGCACAGTCAGACGTGTGATCATGATGACTCGGATAAGATAATAATTTCTTCCGCTGGTGAAATGCAAACCATCGCGTTCTCGGGGTTGGAATGATGAGTTCACCGGCACGACTGAGGTGAATCAGCACCATGATTAGCAGATTTGGAGCAATTCTTCTCTTAACACGGGAGTTACCACTGCAAGTTGCCAAAAAATGATAGCGCGGCCGACGAAAAAGATATTGTAGTCGCCAAAAAAAAGAATATGTTGCAGCCGGCGGGAAAGAAATTGCAGCCACCGGAAAAGATTTCACGGCAGCCAGAAAAAGAATTTATGGTATCGGGGAAAATTACGGCTGTCACAGCAAAGTTTTACGGCGGCGGGAAAAATTACAGCTGGCGGGAAAAGTTTTACGACTGTGGGAAATATGTTGCAGCCGCTGTGACATGATGTTGCAGCTACGGGCAAATGGTTGCGGCTGCCGGAAAATAATTCACGTTCGTCGGAAAAAGTTCACGGCTGCCGGGTAAAAGATTTTACCGGTCGACAGAAACTGATAACGCAACTGCTGGGAAATGAGGTGGCGGCTGCAGAAAAAGATGTTGTAGCTGCCGATGTTGCAGCCACTAATGTTGCTGCTGCCAGAAAGGATTAACGGCAGCGGGAAAAAGGTATTACGGCTGCTGGGAAATGAGGTGGCAGTGGCGGGGAAATGAGGTGGCAGCTGCGAAAAAAGATGTTGCAGCTGCCGATGTTGCAACCGTCGATGTTGCAGCTGCCGGAAAAGATTGACGACAGGCAGAAAAAAAAGGATGTTACGGCTGCTGGGAAATGAAGTGGTAGTGGCTGGTAAATGAGGTGGCAGCCGTTGGGAAATGAGGTGGCAGCTGCGGAAAAAGATGTTGCAGCTGCCGATGTTGCAGCCGCTGAAATTTTTATTTTTTATTTTTATCAAGGACGGCACAGGAAGATTTTCACTTGATGGGCCCAAACTGGTCGTTCTCCTGGCGCTTCCCTGCAATTTTTTTTTGTTTTGAAAAATGACAGCAAACGAAAAGATCAAATGCAAAGAGGAAAATAAAACAACAATTATACGCTACAGCAGGAAATTATTTATGTACAGCAAATACAATTTTCAGTTTTAAGGATTGGCAAAGGCAGAGAAAAGTTCCTGCTCTGGTGCCAACTGATAATCTGGATCGACAGCAATTTGTGAAATGAATGCATCTTTCGAAATGGGCTTACGATACAGTCGCAGTCTGTGGCCGTTAGCAAGTAATGGTATACAGTTTTCATCAATGGTCACCAGGTGAACAGTGCCGTTGTCAAATACCCTGTCGACCAAATATGGTCCCAGCCATCTTGTACGCAATTTTCCTTTAAATCCTTCTTGAATCTGGAGTTGTATAATAGTGCCCAGTCTCCTTCACGGAAGATGTTCTTTTTGATGAATCGGTCATGCCAGTTGGATCTCTGTTGCTGGAGCAGCACAGTCTGGTCTACTGCAGCTAACCGTTTCTCATCTAGTTCATTTAATTGATTCAATCTTCTCTTCTGAGCTTCTGTTACATCTAGACTCATTTCGGTGGCTGTTTTCAGGGTCTTGATCTCAAATTCAACTGGAAAGATGGCACTCTTTCCATACACCAGATCATAAGGAGAAAACCCTGTGGTGTTGCGCCAAGTTGTGCGATATGCCCACAATGCTTCTGGAAGCCTGTCAGCCCAATCCTTTCGATGGCTTTTAACTGTTTTAGTAAGGATTGCTTCAATAACTTTATTAGTACTTTCCACTTGACCATTGGCCTGGGGGTGGTAAGGTGAAGCTATCCTATGCTGCACATGATACTTCCGGAGCAAGGACTCAAATTGGTGTGAGATGAATTGCGGTCCCCCATCAGTGACTACTTCCTTTGGCACCCCAAAGCGGGTAAAGATTTCACTGTACAGAAAATCAATCACCGCCTGGTCATTAGCCTTTGTCAAAGCTACAGCTTCCACCCACTTGGTCATGTAATCTGTACACACCAGGATGTAAACCTTCTGTTTGGAAGGAAGGCTGATAGGGCCAACAAAATCCAATGCCCATCTGTCAAAAGGTTCTAGTACCACTTGGGGCTGTAAAGGCATCTGATCTGTTTTATTAGGTTGGCCCATCCTTTGGCAGCTGTCACAGGACTGAACATATCTTTTAGCATCCCTGAACAGTATTGGCCAATAGTAGCCCATCCGCAGCGCTTTATGCCCTGTTCTTTTGTCTGCAAAGTGTCCTCCACAAGCTTCATCATGACAGGCCTTCAGTATATGAAAGATCTCATCTTCCCTTACACATCTTCTAATCTCAAGATCAGGTCCTGTGTAAAAGAGATGGCCCTTGAGCCAATAATACTTGGCACTTTGCTGGATAATTTTTCTTTTCTCTCGTTTAGACATATGTGGTGGAAGCTTTCCTGCAACCAAATAATTAGCAACGTCTGCATACCAGGGTCAATGAGCTGAGAGTGCGAATAAATGTTCATCTGGGAAAGAATCCTCAACAGGCGAACTGTCATCACTGTTAGTAAATCGTGATAAAAAATCAGCAACAACATTTTCTTTTCCAGGTTTATCTATAAGAGTAATATCAAATTCCTGTAACAATAAAAGCCACCTGGTTACTCTGGCATTAGTGACAGGTTTGTTCATCAAATACTTAATGGCAGAGTGGTCAGTGTGCACAAATGTAGGACACCCAGTAATGTAATGCCGAAACTTATTAATAGAATAAACAATAGCAAGGAATTCTTTTTCAGTAACAGTATAATTAAGTTCAGCAGGGGCTAAGTTTTTACTAACATAATAGATGGCATAAGGTACTTGACCATCCTGCTGTCCTAATACTGCTCCAATGGCGGTATCAGAAGCATCTGAAGAAATGTGGAAAGGTATGGTCCAATTAGGTCCCCTTAGAATAGGGGATGTGGACAGCTTCTCTTTAAGCTTATCAAATGCTGTCTGGCATGCTTCACTCCACACAAACTGTGCGTCCTTCATTAACAATGAAAACAAAGGGGAAGCAAGTTTGGAGAAGTTTTCTATAAATGCCCTGTAATATCCAGCATGTCCCAGAAAACTTTGCACTTCTTTCTGCGTTGAAGGAGTAGGTATATTTTTTATCACCTTAATTTTTGAAGGATCCACCTGAATGCCATCAGTAGAGATGAAATGTCCTAATACCACTCCCTCACTCATCATCATATGGCATTTTTCAGTGCTTAATGAAAGGCGAGACTGTTCACAGCGAATTAAAACCTTTTTTAAATTTTCCAGTGCTTCCTCAAAATCCTTGCCACAGGGAGTAAAATCATCCATAAAGACTTCCATGCTATCATTAACTAATTCAGAAAATATGCCAATTACAGCTCTTTGGAACGTTGCTGGTGCATTACATAAACCAAAGGGAAGCACCCTGTAGGCGAACGTTCCCCAGGGGCAAGTGAAGGTGGTCTTATCCTGGTCCTCTGGAGCAATCTGAATTTGGTTGTACCCGCTAAACCCATCTAAGAAGGAGAAGAACTTTTTCCCTGATAGGGTATCAAGTACTTGGTCAATAAAGGGCAGAGGGAAATGATCCTTTTGTGTAGCTTTGTTCAGCTCCCTATAATCAACACAGACTCTCCATTTACCATTTTTCTTGGGAACAATTACAAGCGGAGAAACCCACTCACTATCCGAAATAGGGTAGATAAATCCTACTTCCAAAAGTTTCTGGATTTCCTCCTTCACTATATCCCTCAGATTGGGGTTCATGCGTCGTTGGGGTTGACACACAGGCCGGGAGTCGTTTTTAATGTAAATATGATGAGTGCACAGATTAGAAGGGATACCCTTCATGTCTGTATACTCCCAGGTGAATGCCCCCTTACGTTCCTTCAAGAGACTGATTAGGCGCATCTGTTCTTCTGAGGAGAGATCAGGGTTAATATTCAAAGTTCTTCCAGGCTCTACCTCAATAGAAATGCTTTTTGAATTTTTCAAAACTGGGATTATATTCATATCACCAACCAATGTTTCCTCCGTAAGATTTTCTTGTTCTTCCTTACCAAGGGTAATGTTCAGGATTTGATAGACTTCTTTATCCACTGAAGCAAGTTCGCTAATGAAATTACTGATGGCATCATCTTCTGTTTCGTTTTTAAAAGTTAAGGCCTTCCCTATTGTTAGTAATGGTTGAACATCCTCCTCCTCTTCCTGTTCTATCCAAAGGGAGGTTTCAACTTCTAGACTCGGCCGTGATGGAGGATACAGGGTGAGGTTTTTGGTTTCCATACCATCAGATATAGTCATGGACCCAGATCGACAGCTGATGCAAGCATCAGCTGTGGCCAACCAAGGTCTCCCCAGGATCAATGGATGTCCCCCCAGCTGTGATTTTGGTTGCAATATCAAAAAGTCAGCAGGGTATTCCCATGAATCTACTGAGATGACGAGGTCGTCTAGAATCCCTTCGGGTCTAATGGTGGATCTGTCTACCAATTCTAAAATGGTAGGGGTCAGCTTAAAATTAGTGAGCCCAAGCTTCCTCACAGTCTCAATTGTTATGACATTGATCGCTGCTCCTAAGTCGACTAGCACGTTGGGTATCTGTGTTTGTCCTATATGTACGGTGACAGTAGGATTTCCAGGGTCGTCATACTTGGTCACAGGGGTTTTTCCTGTTATTAAAGCAGATAAATTCCCTATGACATGAACAGTGGGTGGAGCTCTAGGTTTCCTCCCCGGTTTCTTAGTGCACAAATCCCGAACTGTTTTAGCATAAATAGGTACATCTTGAAGGGCTTGCAGAAGGGGAATTTTAACATAAAGATTCTTCAACTCTCCTAGGAGGTTGAACTGAGGTTGCCCCCCCATTTTTGGTAGCATTAGTCTCTCAGGGTATGGTGGTTGCCTTACCAGCTGGGTAGGCTGTGTATTATCTGATTTCTCATTTAATGTTTCAGCCGTCCCATCTAAGGGATGCTCAACACCTTCAATGATAGGAGCCGGATCGGATGAATGCTGTGAACTCTCTCCTTTTTCATGCACAGAAGGTGGAATATCTTCTGTAATTACAGGTTCTATTATCTTCCCAGATCGTAAACGAATATCATTACAAGGTACAGGGGAGAGAGAGTAAGCCGGCATATTGACAGTTTCCAATTGATGGACTGTTTTATTGTTCGGGTTAGGATTAGGTTGGGCAGGCAGCTGAGGCCGTAATGGTATATTAGGAAGAGGATTATTCTGCAGCTGCAGCTGCGACTGCTGAGGTGGGTATTGAGGATATTGAGGAAATTGAGGAAATTGAGGATATGGTGGAGAATAGGGTGACTGTTGAGGTGGAGGTGGTTGAGGAAACTGGTTCCCAAGAGGGAAGTTCCTCCATCCAGGAGACCATGACGTAGGTTGATGTGGCGGCTGTGTCCAAGGACTCCATGAATTATAATTTTGCATTGCAGGTTGAGAAGGATTCCACTGAGCATAATTTGAAGGGAATTGTGTATTCATATTTTGCATATTATTACTCCAATTGTTCATATTATTCAAAAATGGAAACGAGTCCGGAGGCATACCTTGATTTTGAGGCTACCAAGGTTTCTTCTGCGCAATGAAATAAGCTGATTCTACTTCTGGAGTTGATGCCTGCAGGACAACCTTCACTTGAGGAAGTGTAGGACATTCCTTCATGTCATGGTTCAGCTCACACAGTTGACATACTTGTATTTTGTCAAGAGGGCATTCCTTCAATGGATGATTCTTTCTACATCGGGGACAGAACACACCTAGTGTGAGATCCTCCACTGTCTGTTTCTGTTTGGCCTTCAGGACATCAATCTCCGAAGAGATGGAGCTCATCATTTCTGTTTTAAAATTTTCAAGGAGATTGCCTATCTTTGCACATGTAGCTCCTCCATTAGATGACTTCTGAGTTCTGTCGAAGACATCACGTTCCAGCTTATCTCGTTTATCTCGCTTATTATTCCTGGAAGATCCCCTGGAGTACCTCTTACATAATTCCACAATCGTCTCAAAGGGTTCTTTGGAGATATCTCCCTTTCCTAACAGATTTAGCATGTCTAAACAATCATCCCTGATCCCTCTAAGCAAGATTATCTTGAGTACGTCCAGCCCCATGTTCGTCTGCCAAGCACTTTGCACATTGTACAGCAGCCTTTCTACAAAATCCTCCAGACTTTCATCCTCCTTCTGCACCATCTTGAATAATTATTCTCTTTTGTCCCTGGTGTTGCAATATTCTTGATATTTTTCCAGGAACACTTACTTCATCTTATTCCAATTAGCAACAGTTCCTCCCCCAAGGCTCATGAACCATCGTAATGCATTGTCCTTTAGGGTGGCAGGAAAAAGTTTCAGCTTCTGAGCATCTGTGACGTAATCATAGCTGCGACAGAGGATATCGAATTCAAAAAGGAATTCGTCTGGATCTTCTGCCGCCCTGCCATGGAAGCGAGGCAACACCGATGGTGAGATGTTCTTCATAGGAGCTGTCCCTTCTAGTTGCTGTATTGGAAATTGTATTGTAGCCATGGTTCCTTCTGGCAGGGAGTCATTCTCATGATGGTATTCTACCACTGCTTCTTCCTCTTCGTTCTCATGTCTGTTATTCATCTTTTCTTCTATGTCCTCTTCTTCATTCGTTCCTACGTTCTTTACCTCAGTTGTAACAGCTGCGTATTCTTCAGTTGTAGCAGCTATGTAATCTTTAGTTGTAGCAGCTGCGTATTCTTCAGTTGGAACAGCTGAATCAGCTGTACCTTCTTTAGCAGGGGTATATGCGGGAATCACAGCTGCTCCTGTGTTTTCCACCGTGGATCCTGATGCTGACGCTCCAGGATCAGCCGGGCTTCTTCTGATAGGAGTCTCCCGTTGACGAGTCCTGGTAGCTGAATCAGTTCTGTCAACAAGATCATCGATGAATGTTCTTCTACCCAACGGTGGGCCTCGACCACGACCCGAACCACCTGTGCTGTTAGTATTTTGTGGGGTTTTGGGGGTTGGGAGGTGATCGCGTTTTACCCTCCTCGTATTCATGCAAAGCAGATCATTTCAACAAAGAAGAGACTAACTAAAGCAATTATCAGATGCAACTAATGACTAGTGTTTAATTTTTATCCTTCCCCGGCAATGGCGCCAAAATGTCAAGCACTCTATATGCAGATAAATTGTTACCAATACACACAGAGCATATGAAATTTATTGTCAACCCGAGAAAGTCTTTTTATTTCAAAGGATAAGTGCACAATATATGATCAAACACCAAACCATTAGAAGTGAATACTTTTATCTTCTATCATCCATGTTCATCCCCAAAAATCTATGCAATCCCAATTGCCTTCTAACTGCTATACTTCAATTCCTCTCTATCATGCATCAATAAGAAATGGTATCAGATCTAATCAACAATTGCAGAAAAGAAATCTCATTCGTATTCTAGAACAATCACTTGTCTGATCTAATCAATCTGGAAATCATAAGACATAAATTGAACATTAATCTAGAAATCCAATTGCCAAAGATTGAGTTAACTGTTCTAAGAAATTGAATTGCAGAATGAAAATCAAGCAACACACAATAGGAAAGATAAATTGTAAGAGCTCATGGGATCACAACTTAGCTGTAAGATGAACACGGCTGTGTATAACAGCAATCGAAATGCATAAAGCAAACCTCACTCAGTCGACTGTTATTCTACACCATTCACCAATCTCACAGAAATATAATCTTTTACTGAGAAATCCACACAATAAATATTGCTGCTGCGTACAAAAGGAAAGAACAAAGCATCACACAATAATAAATTCAAAATCCTATTTTAACTCAGCAATCTCTGTGGAAGACGGGCCCAGCCTTCACACAGAGATGTTGGCTGAACAACACAACTCTTTAGCTCAGAAGTAACCCCTTATATTAACAGAAGAATGGATACACAGTTTTGCTCAGCTGCTAATACAATAATTTAATTGTCTGTTGTTCAACCCCTGGGTCGAGGCAACTCCCCATATTTATACATACAAATCGTAACATCTAATCCTATAATCGGGAAGCCATGAAGATCTCTGATCTTCAGGTGCCCTAAATAACTAGCTGTTACAATGCGTGGCAGGACAGAAACATCCAAATATGGGAAAGTTATTAATTGACCCAAGAGTGGCGGTCCTTTCAGTTCATAACTAGACTCGAGCAGCAACATACTTAAGATAACGAATTCTGTTACAGCTGCCCTGTCACAACTGTGCTTTGATTTGATGATTCGAGCCCCAAGGATCCCTCTACAAGCAACGAACATTCCTTCCTTCATGACTTGTTCAGCCCCGATCTTCCTGCAGTCTATTTGTCTCAACTACCTTCATAAATCGCAGCATGTTAGCACAATTTGAGAGATGCACAGCTTTAATTATCACAATCATAAGCATTAATAAAATAAAACAATGATCAGCCATACCTTGGTAATTTGGGGAATAAGGTAAGGACAATAGGTCTGATTGCCATGATAAGTGGTGTAGGATAGGGGCAGGAAAGATGATTAATGATGACTAAAAAGGGCCAATTCTGGGCTCAACAGTAACATCCCCAAAATTCACAAAAAATTAAAATTTTCTGAGTAGCATTAAATGCTTACATTCGTAATGCCGAAGTATAATTAATGATAATTTGTTTATTTAAACGATAGCCTGATTTTGTATTATGACGACACCTTCTTCAATTAGTCATCAATGTTATAAACATGTTACGTCAATTACATGCTATGTTTGTCATAATGTCTTTACTACTTGCAAATCATTATATGTATGTAATTATGTTGCCACTTACTGCCGGGTGTTTTAATACTATGTTTGTTTTCTGAATAATTATGGTTACTTCTTTAAATGTATAAGCATTGTCAATTAACTTGTCTCTTGCTAGGGTACTGTTTTATTCATAAGTACTAATTGTTTGATTTTCTATTTGATGAAGGGGTCCTATGGGCACCCCGAGGCTTACTTATCTATTTATAGCTAACGCTCTTAAAATTCTGTCGCAGATCATAGGTAAGAGTGAGATTACTAACCGAAGCATTATCGATGCATGTAAAAAAAGTGGCTTTGTTATAATTCCTTTAGCCTCCTATGTTAATTACAAAAGTGTAGAGAACTTAACTTGTTTCAAGGGTAAGATTTACCTTAGCTTCGCTCATCAGTTTCAAAGATTTATTCAATAATGTCACCTACATTTTTATATAGTTCGAAAAGCATAATATACGTAATTCAATAACGTCTTATATATTTACTTATATTATTCAAGCTTTTGTACATGATCAAAACCTACATTAAAGGTTTTACACTTTGTGCTATAACCTATGTGTTAGAACTTATGCATTTATACTATTGCTAAATGTTATAAACTATATGCACATATACTTTACACTATATGCATAGTATGGTTCTCGAATTTTCTCTACGTGGGACTATACACTATATGCTATGACTATGCATAGACATACTTTACGTTATAAGTAAAATGCAATCCACAACTTAACCTTGGTGGATCTCTGCGTTGGCAGGCATACGAGCATCCGGTAGCTAACACACTTAAATGTTATTAAATGTAATATTTGGTGGAATGCCCATTGGAAATCCTCGTGGCAAGGATTCACGTGAAGGTTCTTGGTTGTTGTGTTAAACCCTAGATGAGTTTTGAACTACCTCGACAAGACATTAACCTGGACATTCATTTTGCATTGAAGGTGGGAGGAGAGGCCGACAGGCTCTTGAGTTTTTCAGGGTTTGTAAACAATTCTTGTAGTTCCTCCTGGGGTTCGATACCATGACCTCGTAGCTTGTATGTTGTCAACAGTAGGGTATATGAATCCAAGTTCTTTACAGAGTTTTTATCCCTTTCAGGGTTCGATGTTGAATCTATGCATCACCAGTGTTGATGCTGATAGCTTGACCACCGCATACGTTGATGAAGAAAAAGATCAGGCATGCTAATGGGTTATAGGTAAAGTCATAATCAACCCATCGTGTTTTCGCCGAGTGTTTTAATGTTAACATTGTTTAAATTCAATTGTATAAGTTCTTCAAGATTTAACCAGTCGTTATGTTGATGTCCCTGACAGGTCTCTTCCTCAGCATTTGTCTTAAGGTTGGCTAGAAAGGAAAATAAAAGCTTCTTTGGCCCTGGTAAGCCTCGGTGACTCCTTAAGGGCATTTATTTGCACTCGAAAGAGTATGGTGAAGCTTGGCACTGGTGCTGGTCTTAGTTTGGTTAGCCAAAACTTCGGTTTAACTTATAATTTGGTTTTACAGTTGGTTGTAATTTTTATAAGCCTTATGGAAAATGGTACAACGAGGGTTGAACCCTTGACATTGACTTGCGTTGGTTTCTCAACACTTCCTTTCGTTACTGTATATGTATAAATTTTTATGGTTAATATAAATATGGTTTTACAAGTTCAAAGTGTAGTTCGAAATACAAATTTCAGAGAGTTTACTCTCGACATTTTCGTTATTTTTGGCAATGAAATAAGTTTTAATACAAGCTATCTGGTTTTAGGGAAAGGCCCAACTCTATTGGCAATGGTTGTGATGTTTAAATATAAGGACTGATTCAAACATTGGTCTAAAGTGTTGGCTTGGTTTTGCAACCAAGCTTAGTGCTATGGGCACCTATCAACAAGTGATAGCAGTTTCAAATATTAAACCAAAAACAATTGTAAATCTAAATCTAAAACTAAACTAGCATGTGCATATCATTGAAAATAAGAACAAGAAATAAAATAAACAAAATAATTTTGTATTATGAAATAGGGGCAAGCAAGTGCTTGCAATGGTGATACCTCCAAATGGTGAAGATTGTTGAGCAACTTCGAAGGTGAGTAGCTCCAAGCTCCAAAGGTCTCTTCTCCAAGATGGATACAATGGTCAAGAGCTCAAGGGAGATTTTGACAGCATGAGGATAGGAAGATGGATGGATGGAAAGTGAGGAGCCCCTACCACCTTTTTATAGTTTTTGGTGGTGGGGAATACCATTATGGTTTTGAGGAAACCAATGGTATTGATCAACATGGTTTAGGTACCTTTTCCCTCCTTTTTTCTTTTTTGAATATTTTGAATATTTTTATTCCCTTTTTAATATTTTTGGGAATTCTGGACCCTTTTTGAGGGTTTTTTATGTTTTTTGAGGAAAAATATCCATTTTGAGTGGAAAAAGGGGTGTATTAAGGTCTTTTGGTGACCTTTTGGTGGCTTTAGAGGCTCAAATGGTGGAAAAGTGGACAAATGGGTCATGTGAATAAGGAAATGAGCTAGTGAGCACTTTTTGGGTGTTAACAGATTGCCCCCTAATGTGTGAGGGCAGGAGCTCATCGTATGGGCGATAGACATCATAGTTCTTTTGTATTTTTTCTGGGGTTTGGGCAGGAAAAGAGACCAATTGGAGACTGGATCCACGGCCCTTGGAAGCTGCAAAATAAACAATATTACATGGCCTCAATATGAATGAGGAATAATCTCTGATAATGGACGAGGCGGGCATACCCATGCTCGTATCAAGACATATACATAACAATTAGTCCCAAGAAGGGGGACCTGAAAAATACATAAAAAATCTGCTGGTACATCATAATGGTCCAGAGGGGACATCATTTTGGGATGTACTCATGATCATAACATGACCGATCTCAATAACTGATACACTGGAATAAAGCAACAACTGCTCTGAATAAGGTCTCATAAGGGTTGATGAACTGTTGAAACTGAAGGTGTCCAACATCTGTAGGGACTCAATGACTGTGAGCCATCTCTGGGAAGTATATGTAACTGTATACTCAAGGGAGTATAAAACTGGGGTACATCTGAATACTGTCGCCATGCGCAACCCAGATATCTATAGAAAAAATGTAGCTGGTTGTTTCCATAAGTAGACTCTCAAATGTGGAAGAGTCAGGTGGTATCCGGGGTCTTGAACAAATAACTGAACGGACCAATACCCTGTGCGAGTCTCAACGATGCGATCAAGGTGTTGAAGTTGAGCATGTGAGAAACAACCATTTGGAGAGGCACTGAGGACTCTTCTCGAAATGGTTCGTAGGCACTCATCATAAATGGTGATGAGTCCAAGACACAGGGACCTCTAGGTCTATCCTCTGGAATAAATTTGGTTGTCGTCGACAGAGGGAGACCAGCAACTAACAAGGAAATGATGTTTCCTTGATAGGAGCATGAGGTGTAGAACTGAAGTGTGGTAGTACTAATGGTAGGACTGTCATACTTGTGGGGATGGGGAGTAACTGGGGTCATATAGTGGATAGACTCAAACTTCCTTTGTTTAGAGCATGATGACATGGTTGACCTAGCAGCGTAGGGAACTGACTTGTAGGTGTGGGGATCATAGATTTTAAGGACTGAAGGGTATGTATTAACTGAGGGGACGAACTGATGGGTGCTGTCGAGGGATTCTCAGGGTGACATGCTGCATAATACTCTGAACAAAGGCGACCAAAATGGGGAAGTTGCCATATGAGTAGATGTGATCTGTTGTGGCGCCAAGAAGCACCATTGGGTCCTTCTTCGTAGTTTTAATGAGCTCGAAGAAGGGATAAAGTGTGCTCTGAAATGGTACTGTCCTGTGGATTTTGTGAGCCCAGGACTGTTCGTGCTCATTGGTGCTTTCATTTTTAAGGAGTCTGAAAATGATAAGAAGACTTTGCGGTGGTTGTGAGTACTGTCCTGTTGGTTTTACGAGCCCAGGATGGTGATTGCTCGTGGTCGCTTTCATGTTTAGAGAGTATGAAAGCGGTAAGTGGACTCCATTGGTGTTCTTTTTCATAAGTTAGTCTCCAAGGCCCGAAAAAGCATAAAATGATGCAAATGGAGAACTCTTCTAGCCGATGTGACTAGAGTATTCCTTTTTCGTAATTAGTCTACAAGGTCTGGAAAAGGGGTAAACTTATACCAGGTAAACGCCCTTTCAGATACGTTTAGCGAGCATGAAAGGAAGCAAGGTTGCTCGGCAATCTTTTCATTGTTTTAGGAGTCAGAAAAGAGCTTAACAGAAACTCCCTAAGTGCCTTTTTCGTAAAAGAGATTGCTCGGCCCGAAAAAGGAGTAAAATTATACCGAACAAAAAAGGGATTGATGAGAGCGAGAAAAGGTCTCAAGCATCATCATGAGTGCGGAAAACTGAATCCGGTGACATAAAGATTGTCAAAAAAGGGGCAACGACCAATGTGGCACGCAAACTGAGGTGATGGGTGGCATTTTGAAACAATACCCAAAAAAATATGGGGTGAGAGTGAGAAATGATCTCAAGCATCATCACGAGCGCGAAAAATTGAATCTGACAATATAACACTTGTCAAAAAATGGATGACGGCCGATGTGGCACGTAAATCGAGGTGATGCGGGGGCATGGGAAAAATGCCCAAAAAATCTGGGCGTGAGAGCGAGAAATGATCTCAAGCGTCATCACGAGCACGGAAAACTGAATCCGGCGATATAAGACTTGTCAAAAAGGGGCAACAGCCAATGTGGCACGCAAACCGAGGTGATGAGTGGGCATAGGAAACAATGCCCGAAAAATCTGGGCGTGAGAGCGAGACATGATCTCAAGCGTCGTCACGAGCGTGGAAATATGAATCCGGTGGTGCAAATGGTGCGAAAAACGGAGGTCATAAGGACTCCGGAATGGTCAAAGCAAATAACTAGGTTAAAAAATGGCTGCAAATAAAGGTGAGCCCACCAAGCCAAGTATGCAGTGGTGGGGAGAAATGATGACCCACGGGGAGAGAATACTAGGTGTATCAAATCAAATCGAATATACAAGTGATATGTGACCTCAAAAAATGGTTGAGATCACGCATGTGAAGAAGTCAGCAGGGTTAATGACCTGCCCCCATGCTATGTGCATGGGGTTTGTGATTGTGGATCACATATGTGTTGGTTTGAACGATGGGCTCATTGAGGTGTTGAGATAGAGATGATGGGGAAGGTTCAAAATGATTGATCATGCCCCCTATCCCGGGGTCGAGGTAATCTATTATGCCCCCTAACTGAGAGGTGTCAATGTGGTGCAAATGTTGTCTCAGAGAGAGATCAATAGGGCATTGAGCAACTGTTGGAGGGGTGTTATACCATGAGGCTGTGGGCTGTGGTGGCATACTGAAGTGATGATATGATGATGGGGGATTCCCCTTGTGGGGTGGATGCCCCCAGTATCTCCGACAAGAATCACGATGATGATGAGTAGGAAAGGTTTTGGGCCTACCCCCATGTTGTGGACATGTGGTTTACTTGTCGATTTGAAAGGGTTGAACATGTGTGTCAAAGGGATCAATGGAAGGGGCCGACCGGACAGAGGGGTATCCAGTGGAAATTGTGTAAATGGTGTTAATTTCTTCCGAGGAGGAAGATGGTGGGGGATGAATTTCCTCAATCAGAAGAGGGGATATCTCGAGGTCGACGTTATTCATCTCGTACAAGGCTGCTCTATAATCTGGGAGATCAGGGCAGTGGTGTGAATAATGTCCATAAATACCGCATATTGCACAAGGGTGGTTGGTACGCAGTGATTTATCATGAGGCTTAGGGGTTGGATCTAGTTCGACAACCGAGATGTTGGGGTCGTCGTCCAACATATTCATGTGTTCTTGAAGTGCTAGTAACTGTGGACATTGATGGGTGGCATGGCCTATGTCGTCGCACAAAGAGCACTTGGGGGGTATGCGGTTTGTTGGGGGATTCTTTGCCAACTTAGGGGTCGCTGGGGGGGTCTGAGTTGTGGGTCCAGTGGTGTAGGTTTGTGGGTCTCTGCCCCCAGTGTTTCGAAGTGGTGGGGGAGTATAATTGGATGTTAATGCAGTGGCCGCTGTTGGAGGTGGTCGATTCTGGATGTTTGCTACACCAGGGGGTGGACGGTTAGAAGTATTGATGGGTTGCACCAGTTGTAAAATGACATTCGGTGTCGGAGGAGAGGTTGGGGCAGGTAGGTACCACATAGGTAGTCCTAATGTTAATCCTGGGAGATTAAGTGTAGCCATGACTGGTGTGCTGATGGCGCCTGAAGGGGGAAATAAAAATGAGATAGTATGAATTGGTGTGGCTCCTACGTGAGTTGGCACTGAGGGTGGTTGCGGGAGTAAAGGGGGTTGTTGGTTTGGTACCTGTGTGTTATGCGAGAGGGTGCACAAATTAGATATCTCAGTTATCTTCAAAGGGGGTTGGATGGATTGGAATGTGGAAGTCATAGGTGATTCCGAGTATAATTTGGGTCTGGATGTGGAGACGAACGATGTAGGTGCATTCTGAACTGGTTGTTCAATCATAGGGAGAACATTTGTAGGTGCAATGTTGGGTATTCATGTCGGATAATGACATCATAAGGAGATGATGAGTATTTGAATCCATTGGTTGGTTTGTGTGTGCAACATATGTGATTTGCTGTTGTGGTGTTGTGGTTCCTTGAGGAGGATCCAATAGACGAGTGTTCACCACTCCTTGTGTGGGCAAAGGATTCTGCAACACCATGGGTTGTGGTTGAGGAGGTGGCGCTGGTTGTGCCGCGTGCCCTTGGCGTTGGGCGTCATAAGACCACAGTTGGCGTGCTCGCCCCAAATGGGGGCAAGTGTGTGTATAATGGCCGTATACCCCGCATATGGAACATGGGTGGTTTGTTCATAAATTGTGGTTCTTACCCTGTTTCGGTGGTCGATTAGGGTTTTGGTTGGCGGGGGGTAGTGTTGTTGTTGTTTGGAGGATAAGTCTGAGCGATTGGAGGTTGTGGTGCAGCAAGGACTACCTGTGGTGGGAAATAAGCCGTGGGGGCTTGTGAGTGAACAGGAGCATGTGTGGCCTGCTGATGGTAATACGTTGGTTGTGGCAGGAACTGAATTGGGTTCTGGGTGGCTGGTTGGTTATAGTATGTGGGTGGTACATATGTCGATGGTGTTTCCCATAGCAATGTTGTGGACAAGAGGGTCCATGAGTGTGATGAGTCTGATTCGTTGGAGCATACGAAGTTGTTGCTCCAGAATTAGATGTAGCCCTAGAGAGGTCTGGGGTATTTATGGTGCTCACCATGCTAAAAGGTTTAATTTACGGTGTGACTTGGCCGATGATACCATCAGCGGCATGTGATGCCCCCGGCGCGTCACCGCATGAAGAATCGCCTCGTGGGGCGTCTGGTATGATGGTGTAGAGATAGCCTGATTGGGCATAAATTAGGTCGAATTCCTAAGATTTTAGGATAGCTTCTTCCTCTGACCGGGGTCGTTCGGAAGCGACGTCTTTTGCTATGAGGGGTAGGAGTGATTTAAGGAACCAGTCCAAAAATATACGGTCATCCAGTTTAATCTTACAGAGGCAACGACGCTTGCGCCACTCATGGATGTGGTCCGTGATGTGGGTAGCTGTGTTTTGTCTGCAAGACAACAGTATTTCAACTCCTGCATCGTAACGTACAGGTAGCTGAAAAAATTAAAGGAAAGTGGAGGCGAGAGACATAAAAGTATGGTGGGTGCCATGTGGTTGTTCGATGTACCACTTGGCTGCAGAGCCAGTGAACGTTCGTTGCAACAGTCTTAGACGAATGGAGTCATCCACTATGGAGTTAGATGAACACCATAGGTGAAAAGACATTATGTGGTTTTGGGGGTCCTCCCCAGGTCTTCCTTCAAACTTAGGTATGTTCGAGGGGAGCTTTGTAGGCATGGGTGGCCATGTAGGGTTGTGCCTGATAGGATCGTTGGTTATCCTGGCTAAGACTGGTAAGTTCAGACTCGCCATGTAAGGTAAACTAGCAGATGGATGTGGCATAGTGATTGGGACATGACTATTCATGGTGGCATGATGTAGTGGTCCAGTAGCCCCTAAGGGTATGCTAGGTATTGAAGGTATGTGTCCTCCAACTGCTGTGGTTTGGTATGGGCCAGCGTTTCCAAGTGCAACATGGGTTACACTAGGGTTAGGAATAGTACCAGGAATTCTTGGGATCTGGGTTGTGGTAATGACAGGTGGTGTGATTCCTATATTTGGCATACCCATAATAGGAGGTAGTCCCGTGTTGGGCATTCCTAAAGGTGGAGTGTCCCCCACATTAGGCATGCCCAGAGGGGTTGTTGTTACCATGGATGGCACCGCAATAGAAGGGTTTGTGGATGTATCTCCTATAGTACTGGTAAAAAGTGGGTCGAATTGTGTTCCAGCCATGAGGTTGGTTGGTAATAACTCAGTAGGGTTTTTGGATTCAGCCTCAGAATCAGATGTGAAGTGAGGCATGTCAGAATCGGATGACTATATGTTTGGCCGATGACGTGTCGAGTCAAGGGATAAGGCTCGACGTCGGTGACGTGGAGAGCCAAGTAGACTGAACTCTGGGGGTTCACCCTGAAGACGACGAGATCATCTAAAATTCTCAATGGTGAGAAATATGTTTTTTGTGTAAAAATTTTCAATGTAAGATGGTAATGTATAAAAAACTCGAAACCCTAATGCAACCAAGGGTGCAAAAAGGGGAGTGAAAATAAAGGCTCTCAGGCCAAAAAAAATCAACCTCAAAAAGACACTTATTATAGCAGCTGTGCTATAATAAGTGGAGGGATGCAACAAAAATGGTCAGAATACCAACAGTCAAACAGCTTCTAGAAAAAAGAGGTGCTACTAGACCAAAAGTGGAATATATCATGCAAACACCTAACTAGAAGTATTGTGAGTCAACAAACGATATTCTCTGCAAGGTGATGAAATCCAAGTCAGATAATATTGAGTGTTGAATCAACGGTTAGATATCCCCCTACCAGGAGGGACACCGGGTAGTCAATCCTAAAGAATGACAACTAGGATACTCCGTTCATGACACGTTCAGAAAAGGTGAATCTGCCGTTTGGTCCTTTTACCGCAATACCCCCATACAGGGATATCCTGAGAACTGTGAATGGTAGCCTTCGGTTACTGAATGGATTTCGGTATTCCACTTAGGCTTCCGGAACCATCCTCGTGACTTCAACCCTCCTAGGGTAGAGGCCCTCTGATAAACTGGTTGTGACCGTGCCAAAAATTACTAGGAGCTTTTGGTTCCCTAATGGACAACAGCTATGTCTCAAATGTAATAACTAAGGGGTGTTATTAGAACACCTATCCCTTCAATTCTACCTAGCTACAAAGTTCTTTTAAGTGCTCTCCAAGTGGGGTTAAAAGTTGGTTGAAGTTAGGGTAAATTTTAAGGCTCAGTTTAAATTATGTGTTTGAGTGGGTGCACGTGTGGTATTTTAAACTGAAATTGAAAATGTAAATGCTTTGCAAAAAACTATTCAAAAAACAAAGGATCTTTGAAATAGGAAAGCAAATAATATGAATTCTTCAAGAAATAAATGGATTTCTTTTAGAAATTGCTATGGGCAAAATATCAAGGAAGTAAACAGTAAAATTTTTATCTAGATAAAATGCAAATAAATCCTTCTTTCAATTTCTGAAAATTTTATAAAAAGACTTTTTTTTTTTTTTTTTTTAATTTTAATTTTTTTTTATTTTAAAGGTGCATTCTAAATAGTAAAAAGATTTATATGGCTGTAATAATGGAGGAATTTTAATACTGTACAATAGCTAAGTGGGCAGAAAATACAGCAAAAAATTAATTTTTTAAACGGATTGGCCGAATTGAAAAAACTTGCATCGCGGGTTTTGGCAGAATAGCCGCGATGGACCGCGCGGGTTTCTGTCACACAGTCATGATGGGCAGCGCGGGTCACATCCGCGAAGCTGCGATGTGTAGCGCGGGATTTCGTCACACAGTCGCGATGTGCAGCGTGGAAAATGGCCGCGAAGCCGTGATGTGCAACGCGCAAATTGGTCGCGATGCCGCGGTGAGCCGCGCAGTCGCGATGAGCCGTGCGACTGTTGGGCAAAAAGCCGCGAGGCGAAAGCTGTACACGGACGCCGAAAAAAAAACCCAAAAATGACAATTTCGGGCTATTAATGGCAATAAAAAGGGGCGAAATCTAGAGCAACAATAGATCTGCTGTCTAGGATGGCAGATCTATGAATTAAACTGACTAAAAAGAACAAAAACTAAGATCTAAAGCAAAATTTGAGATCTAAGGATTCGAAGCCAGCGGAGTCACCAAAAATTGTTGGCTTGGTTTTGCAACCAAGCTTAGTGCAATGGGCACCTGCTAACTAGTAGCAGCAGTTTCAATAGAAATAAATAACAAACTAATCTAAACTATATTAATCATGGACCTATATGAAATAGATAAGCAAACAATGGAAATATTATGAAAAGCAAAACAATTGACAATATATAAAAAATGATTTTGTATTAAGAATAGGGGCAAGCAAGTGCTTGCAATGGTAATACCTCCAAGTGGTGAAGATTGTTGTGCAACTTCCAAGGTGAGTAGCTCCAAGCTCCAAAGGTCTCTTCTCCAAGATAGCTACAATGGTCAAAAGCTCATGAGAGATTTTGACAGCATGAGGATAGGAAGATGGATGGATGGAAAGTGAGGAGCCCCTACCACCTTTTTATAGTTTTTGGTGGTGGGGAATACCATTATGGTTTTGAGGAAGCCAATGGTATTGACCAACATGGTTTAGGTACCTTTTCCCTCCTTTTTCCTTTTTTGAATATTTTTAATATTTTTGGGAATTTTGGACCCTTTTTGAGGGTTTTTTATGCTTTTTGAGGAAAAATATCCATTTTGAGTGGAAAAAGGGGTGTATTAAGGTCTTTTGGTGACCTTTTGGTGGCTTTAGAGGCTCAAATGGTGGAAAAGTGGACAAATGGGTCATGTGAATAAGGAAATGAGCTAGTGAGCACTTTTTTGGTGTTAATAGAAAGGAAGGGTAGGAAACCCTACTATAATTGTTTATAATGTTAAAGAATTTGCTTATGGAAAGATAAGGGTTTCGAACCCCGAACCTGTTATGTATTTAAGATTTATTTGATAGCTTATAAAATTATTATCTGGCTTTAGGGTGAGTGGAGACTCGAACCCTGCACACCTGTACTTTAGAAAACTTGCAAAGGTCGTGTTTATAATTATGAAAGCATGGACTGTTTGGGTGAACCCTTACGGGTATCGAACCCTAGTCTTGTACGAGATTCTCGTTTGGAAAAGAATGCAATGTTATTACAGTATTATCAGTTATGAATTATGAACTGGGTTTTCAACCCTGGAATGGTCAATAGAATCATTAGAGTTATTATTTGCTTAGTTAATCGTAGTATATTTTAATGGTTAAATTAAATGGTAATTCTTTTGAAAGTGCATTATGATGCAGTATGTGTGAATATCCCTGTGTAAATGTTGAAATGATTAAATATAGTGAATTATTTTATAATACATAATATGTGATAAAGAATAGATACCTGTTTATATATGCGTTCTCATATGATACTTATAACTTCGAATTGTTTATGCAAATATCCTGTATAATGAACTTTCTCTATTATTAGGGTTTTTCAATCTCAAATGTTTATAAAAAGGGTTAGATTAATTCTGAAAGTAAAATAGGTTTAAGATTGTTACTTCTGTATTAAACAGTTGAAATGCTAAGTAATGTTGTTTAGTATACAGGGTAAATCCTGTAATTTTGCCTACCTTATTTATTTATAATATGAGTTTTGTTAGAAAAGAAAATACCTTACTGTACATGAATTATAATAGTTTATCGATACAGAACTTTATGATACATTTTCAATCTATGATAAAGAATCATTCTAATATACTCCTAAGTTAACTTCTCTGTACTAGAGTACGATACATAATGTATGTGGAAAAATACAAAGAAGTATTTCTACTCTATCATTTATCATTTTACCAAATCAGAACTATTCATTCAGTTTTTATACCTAACAGATAAGTGGATTTCCAGCATAGATAATATGATAGAAAATTAAAAGCATTTCCTAACAGTTTATTAGAAGCTGATAACATAATGTAATCATTTCCTGAGTAAATAATTTGCAGAAAATAAATAAGATAACACAATTAGAACCTGGTAAATGTAGAAGAGACAAACAGGCAAAGGAGTCCGTTCCACCCAACCTTTTCCTGAAGACAGCCAAGTTACTTGCCTTAGGACCCTCGAGCCTGTTCACTGAACCACCAGGACGAAGATGCTGTGTGGAGAATGGAATAAATTCCTTTGCAACTCAACAGTAGTAATTGACAGTAATACTTCTTCGTTTAGCAATATTGAACTCAACAATGTGGCTGCACTAGTTCAGAATGCAATCTTAACTCACTCAATCACTTCTAACCTTACCCTCATCAAATCTCTTGTGGTCTCTTGTCTTTCTCTTTCAGAAATTTTCACAAGGTAAGAATTGAACAACCTCTTGCTAAATTCGATGGGTAGATAAAGCATGCCTAGGTCTTTGGTCAGTTTTCTTTAGTTAATGAGCCACCTGCTCAGTTCCACTTTCTTGGGGAACATGACCATAAAAATAGGGAAGTTGCCCCGTGCAACAGCTAGAATTGAGTTGAGGATGCTGCCAAGTGTCAGTTTGCTCTCCACCCCAGTCCATTCCTCCTAGTGGGTCAGTGAACATTCATTCAACAGTCTCCTTTAGATATTTGTCTCCTCTTTTATTGATAAATAATAAAATATTCAGAGTATTTAATTACAGTCATCCTTGACACCACTTGGTTAATAAACATAAAACTTTATAATAACATAAAACATAATGTTTTTATGACAATATAAAATGTTCAGAATTTGGGTATGTGACAAGGTTTTGCGTCGGGATATGTTTGAATCTTGTGCATAACAATAGCAGGATCAATCCCGAGCATTTCCTCATAGCTCCATGCGAAGATGTCACAGAATTGTTTAAACAAGGCCATGAAAGTGGTGAATTCTTCCGGAGAACAAGTTTGGCCTATGCGAATGTGTTCCACGACTCCAGGTTTTACCGAGATGTCGATCGGAAAGGTAGGTGTGATGTTTTCCAAGTTTCCCTCGGTTACTGTATCATATATGAGGGTAAGGAAAGACATCCAGTGAAACAATTATTTCAATAATGTTCTCTACCGAATATAACAACGGAAGGAAGGATGATCAATGGTGAAGGTCTTCCCATGGGGGTTAATCCACACTCATGATATCCATGATTGACTCGTCTGAATGAAAAGTATGGAGTAGAGAATTAAGTAGGGAGGAGGTCCGCTGTAATGGAAAAGAACCTGAGGTAGATGCCATTGAAGAGTGGACATCTAGTAGATCGGGTGCTGATTGGATGGCCTTATAAGTAGCTTCTGTAGGGATAAGAGGCATCACATCTCCAATCAAATCTAAATGAGCAGGATCGGGCACAACCCACTGGTCGGTCAAGTTAGAAGATAATGGGATCATAGACGAAATCATGTTCACCATGGCAACATGGGCAGGGGGATTTGAAGTTGGAAAGACTCCCATGACGGATGAATCTGTAAGGAGTCCTACCCCCACTCTCTCATATATTTGCGTAGAGTGGCCTAAAAGAGGGACGTTATCCACAGGATGAGTAGTGGTGCAGGTGTACAGAAATATAATTGGTCGATAGTGACCATTCTCCCTTGGTGGAGAAATTGCACGATGTGGAGGACAGATGACGCAATCGCGGTCATGGAACAGAAGCAGTTTCAACCAAGTAATAAGTTATAATCCAACGGGGCAGCGACGACTTCCACGTTGATGGAAATGGTCTTACCCCCCAAATCGACATCCAAATATTGTAATAGCCAGTGAGGTTGAAATCCACGTCCATCAAATGCTTTCAATGTGGTGGGGGAGCGGTTCAACTCGGGAGAGACAATGGCTCGCCAGCAAGATAGCGACATAAGCGAGGTAGATGCTCCTTTGTATAAGAAAGTATGATGGATGCTTTTCCCATCAATGTTAGTAACAATTTGAAACGCGAGTTGGTGGGAAAGCCTCAACTTGAAATACTCTAACTTGAACATGATGGTGTTATAGGAATCAAGATCTATAGCTCCTATTGCGGATAACAAGGTCTTATGCTGATTGGGACATTTTTCTAATACTTCTAGCGTCGACATAGCACAAGGAGCTTGTGCTAGGTCCTCAACTATATTGTAGTTTTGAGCGGCTCGAGCGTTTGGATTGAAAATGGCTTTTCTAATCGTGCTATTGGGTCGACGCAATATTGAATCTGGTAAAGGTTTCTCGATGACGAGGGGACCTTGAGGTGAAGGAATGCTAGATGTAGATGAGGATGATTTTTCAGTATTACCTCCGTTAGATTCCTTGTCAGAAGTAGAGTCATATGTTCGCGACCTTGTGCACAAGTTAATTTTTTCACTCCGCATCATGAGAACATGAGCGATTGTGGGTGCTTCTCCTTGAGAATGTTGTGTTCAACCATTTGTTGTTTTTGTGTGGGGAAGGGATTGGTTAAAAATGTGGGTGTGGGGTTTCCTTTGAGAAACTTTTGCACTTCTTCCCGACGTGGGAATTCTTTGGTGAAGTGATCATCACCACACAATAAACAAAGATATTTAACCTTCCGCTTTTGTTTGGTGTCTTCAAGATTATTTTTTGGCTCCTGTTGGTGAGAAGAATTTTTAGATTTACCTTTGTTCTTCTTTTTTCCACTGGATTTTTGAGGTTAAACAGATTGAACTGAATTCACTTCTTTAGTGGAAGCAGGGCTGGGTGATCGTTTGGTGCTGTTGCCAGCCTGTGGAGAGGGTGGAGTCGAGCTATGATGGTTATGTGAACCATTGGATTGTGTAGCAAGCTGGGTAGGGATGGAGCCAATAATGCCATCGGCATGAGATCCCATAGGTGGTTTAGTTGGATCATGTGTAGGGCGGGAAGCGCTAGGAATAATATCATATAAGGTGCTAGATTGGGCATAGATAAGGTCTAAATATTGAGTACGAGATATGGCTTGTTCTTCGGTAACGACCCTACCCATAGCCACGTCTTTAGCTATGATGGGAAGTAGTGAATTTGTGAACCAATCGACAAGAACTAGTTGATCCAGAATGAGAGATTTAACGAGACGTCTTCTCCTCCTCCACTCATGAATATGATCAGAAATGTGAGTGGATGTAGTTTGATGGAGAGAAGTCAAAATATCCGTGCCGGTTTCGTAGCGGATCGGTAGCTGAAAGTGAGTCAAAACGACATAGCTAAAGATAAAAAATCAACAAAGGAATGTGGTGGAAACTCAATGTACCACTTTGCGGCAGTATCAGTAAGGGTTCGTTGAAATAACCTCAGACGGATGGAATCATCCATTACGAAATTGGAAGAACACCACAAATGATAAATCATAACATGGTTCTTTGGTCCTCACCAGGCTTGCCGTCAAACTTTGGAATATTTGATGGTAACTTCATAGGAATCATTGGCCAATTTATGTCATGTTGAATGGGATCGTTAATCAACCGAGACAAGAATGACAGATCAAGTGTATCCAGAAATGGTAATTGTTGGTTTGACTACGGATACTGTTAGTATTGATAAGGCATTTGAGTACCAGTAGGACCATGAATGGATTGATTATAAGGTCCTCCTGAAAAAGGGTTGGCCATATGGAGGTGGGCCTCCCAGAGTAGGAGGTGGACCAAAAGGAGGTCCTCCTCTAGAGTGAGGGGGTCCATCGCCACCGTATGGGGGTTCTCCGGTTGGAGGTGGTGGAGGTAGGACAGGTGGCGGGGGAGGAGGTGGTATAGGCGGTGGGGGTGGTCCACCAGCTAGAGGTCCAATTGGTGGAACATTATGATGCCCCCATGGGGTGTTCATGTTTTTGGTGTATGGTAATCCAACGAAAATATTTCCCGGATATGTATGGCCCCATGGGGGTTGAGTCCAATTAGATGGACCCCCCATTTGATGTGTCAACATAGGTTTCCCCATGGTTTGGAGAGAACTACCAACCATACTAGAGTTCACATGTGACGAATGTCCTCCGCTCATGTTATGTCCCCTAACCGGATGATATCCTCCAGTTAGGTTTTTTCCACTGACTAGGGGTTGCCCCCAGTTGAAAAAATATTCACTCGTTGGAATATGGCCAGCATGGGTGTGTTGTCCACTAATAGTAGGTTGACTTGAACCAATTGGTTGACTATTAACTAAGGGATGACCTCCACTCAATTATTGACAAACAGGTAGATGATAACCTTCCCTCAAATTTTGAGGCAGGGGTGGTGGAGGCAGCGTTCAAGTGACATAGTTAATAGTAGTTGAAGGTTTCCCTCCAGTGGTTGGGGTCGACTAAGGTGTAGATCCGTTCAAATGGTCTGGAGGTTACTCGATGAGAAAGACGGTTGGAATGGATCATAAGTGGACATGATTGGTGTTGATATTCTTGGTGAAGAAAAGGAAAAAGAATGTATAGGTGAATGTTGTTCAAAAATTTATACTTTCGGATTGGAACCAGGGGGAAACTTTGATGTCTAAGTTGATTACAGAATGTTCATAAACATTCCATAGTCTCTTAAATTGGTGCGAGAAATACGTTGTCGTGAATCCATGGAGGGAATCGATGAGGTGGAGTTTCCACCATCGAAAGTGAACCAAAATAAGAAACATGTCCTAAAGAAGTGTCCCAAAATGATGCAGTTGGACCAAATGCTGTTGATATTGGGTCTTCCTGGGGCCGACTGAAAATCCAGTCCGTAGCTCCAGAATTCCCTTCCATCGAATGATGAAAAGTTGTGTCATATGAAGTAGGTTGTTCCACAATCAAAGGTCCCATAGGATCAATGATAGGTGGGTTTGCAGGAGGTGAATAGTTCACTCTCAGTTCTAAGGTAGAAGTGTCTTCTTCATAGGACACAAATGATGTAGGTTGATCCATAGTTGTTCCTGAGTTCTCCTCCCGAGTAAAGGGATATTTATATGGCAAATTTAAACTACTGTGGGATCTTATTAAAGGTTGATCAACCATAATGGATGAAACAAGATTTTTCCTAAGAGTTTTATACAAAAAAGAAAAAATACACTCCAAGATCTACTCAAGCTAAATTTGCAAGAAAACTTATGTGGTAGGTGGGATTCAATGGTATGGAACCTCACAAGATTATCAAGGCGTTGCAACTCGCTATATACCACAGGGTCCAATAGTTATAGTCGGCCCAATTTTTCAGAGCACTAACTAGGGAGGATTAGGACCGTATCCCTGACCATATAACCCGACTACCTGGGAGTACGTGCGTAGTAACTCCCCGAGTGTTGTTCTTGGTGTATTTCCATGCCAAGACAGCTAAAAGTTAACTCAGAAGGTTTCAGGAGTCTTAATAGGGTCTCCCGATATACACAAGGTACTAGGGAGCTCAAACCTATTGTGGTGTTGTCTAATGCACAACCACACGACAGGAGCCTTCCGATATACTATTGAGTACGTGAAGTACCTTTCTATTTACCCAAAGGTACGTGAAAGGCCGTTCGATATACCGATTGGTACGTGGAAGAACTACAAGCCCTCGGGATGCAGTGCAGGCAAATAACAACAACTGCCACGCTTAAAAACGCCTGAACACGTCTCTAACTTAATACACAAGTTTCTATACAATTTTAACTTAAGATACTGTTAAATTTTATCTTAACGGTTAAGTGGATGCATGAGGTGTAGACTTGGAATTTAAAAAGATGCAAATCTCAACTACATGAAAATGCAAATCTTTTCTTTTACTTTTCGATGAAAACTAGCTATAGTAAGGATAAATATTTCGTGTTTTCGATAATGAAATGAACAAGTACCTCTATACTTTCAAAATCAACCAAAAATATTCAAAAGCACTCTCTTCGATAATCCTACAAAAATAAATATAACACACCAAATCCAAATGTTTTTTTTTTCCTCTTTTCAATTTAAGCGAATCTACGAAAAATGAAAAGACGAATTTTTGTTTTTCGAATGCAATAACACCTAATTCTGAAATAGAAATAAAAAAGTGGGAAGAAAATGAAAAGATGCAAGAATTTTCACTATCTTTGAAATGCTTTGATATGCTTTGAGAAAGTTAATATATGCTTAGAATTTTCAAGGAAATGGTCAATGGCTTTTCAAGACCAAGAAAATGAAAGTGAATAACAATTTTTTAAACTTTTCAAAGACTTCTCAAACACTCATTCCAAAGAATAAAAATTCTTTACAACAATTCCAAAAATGAAATCTGAAATGAAGATAATAAAAAGCTTCGATTTCCTAGTTAATATACCCCATAAATCTGAGAATTATGCCACTTTTCAAACTATACTCAGAAGATCAATGGATGTATGCTACTGCAAACTTTGATTGATTGGAAAATCTTGAAAAAATGCAATCACCCAAATCTCAAAAACACACAAAAACACACAAAATTGAGCAAAATCACAACAATCAAATATTGGAGGGCTTAGAAGTCAGATCGAGCCAGATGGTCTGATAAGGAGTCACAAGACTGAGTGTGCTCATGGGGGATTGAAATTTCCCACTACAAGTGGTACACCCACTTGATTGGCTAGGACTCTAATCAATTCTCAAACTTCAGAAAATAAGCCAAGGATGGAGTATGTTGTTCCTAAAAGGTCCTGTGGCAATGAAAGACAATCACACAGAACTCAAAAAACCAAGCCAAAAATCAACTTTGGAATTTTTACATTGTGTACCAAATAATGAAGGGCGACGCGCCCTGCAAAGGTGTACCGGAGCGTTGGGGGAACCAACGACGCGCTCTTTTCACTGACAAACCATGTCAGCGATGTAGGATGCAAACTGGAAAACCACGTCAATGACGCATGCTGCTAAAAGGATAAACGCATCAAAATTACAGCGACACAAGCTATGAACTACCCAGGTGCATCGGGCGAAATCAAAGCAACAAAAAATAAAAAACTCTCAAAGAATAAAAATATAGAAGGCTCAATAAAGACCCTAAACAGAGTCTGGATGGCCCATAGACTCTCTGATGGTCAGATCCAAGAAGAAGAGGCAACTTAGAGGATAGAGGATAATTTGGAAAGGAATGAAAGAAACCAAACATGCAATGAAATAAAAAATCATGGACTACTCTCCCTAGTATGGTCGCCAATTTTGTTTACGGACAATCTGTAAGGGCAGACTCAAATGGATCTCCCTAGTCTGAATGGTTCAAATCTAGAACAAAACAATACATAATACAAATTCCTTTCCTAGATAAATTGAAATACAAGATAAGTGAAAGAGATGGCCTACCTTAAGTGTGCAATTCTTTTCTCCTTATTTATCCAAGTCGTGATCTTCAAATATTTAGCTGCAAAACTAGACAAAACATGTGGAAACAAACAAGTAATAAAAGCACATGAATGTGAATTGATCTAGATCAACAGTCAAATAAGTTAATCCTAAACATTATTAACATAACCAGTTTATGGAA
Source organism: Larix kaempferi (assembly GCA_027924585.1). Lineage (NCBI taxonomy): Eukaryota > Viridiplantae > Streptophyta > Pinopsida > Pinales > Pinaceae > Larix > Larix kaempferi. Next base: position 4,040,365 of record BSBM01000286.1, read on the forward strand.
AGAATTTGCATTAAATGTAATAATAAAAATCACAATGAGAGATATGTTACGACCGATGCTTTGACGTCATAACCTCCTTCCAACAATCCTAGCCTCCAAGATCAAATGCTTAGCCTCCTAATGGATGAAGAGGATCACCTATAGAAATTCCACTAGCATATAGGGACTCTATCCTTCCTCTCTTGACAATGGAGAGGGGGTTCATATATATAGGGATAAAGGGATAAGAGTGGTAGAGTATTTTGGGGAGAGGCTTGAGGCATCATCCCACTAGGTAAGGGGGTCGAGTGCCACCTTCCCAGATATGTAGGGATAAGTCTCCACGCCATCCAAGCTTCGAGAAGCCACTCGAAGCTTCCCTTTATCCTTTTTAACCAACAATGATGCACCTTGCACAAGAGAAATTAAAGCCAATGGGAGGTTGACGCACCTTTTGTAAGGGCACCATGCGCCACCGACGCACTCTACTAAGGTTCAGAGCGCGTCACCTCGAGTTTGACGCACCTTGCCAGAGATCAGGGTGCGTCGGGGTGACAACATAAGGTTAAAGGATTAAAAAAACTTCCCTTTTGATGTTTTAACCCCAGTACTTTAGGGATCAGGGCATATAAAGGACACATAACTCATGATGACGAGATTTTGGTGTAACAATGGCCTTAACGATATTAGCCTTGTGATGCCCATGGAGATGGCGCCGTTTAGTTGGAAGTACACCACATTGAGGTTGTAGTATGATAACCATGAATTAAAGACATGTGGTAGATAAGTATGACAGGTGGAAAGGACTCTATTTCAAATATGGATGCTCCAGATCAAATGGATGGTTGTCTAATGGATCAGACAACCATGAGCAATAAAAAACGCCAAAAAATATAGGATGAGGAGTGGGAAACTTATGGCATAATAACTATTAATTTTATTAATAAAATTATGATAAATATCATTATATTTAATTTTATTAATAAAATTGTCATAAATATCATTATTAATAATATAATACATTACTAATAATATTCACATGTACTCCCATTTCCAATACACCCTCTTTTTAAATAAGAAATAACATGTAAAATGTGTTTGATTTACCCAATGGACACCATGGATGTATTCCAAATGCATGTGTAAATCAAATAGCTACTTCGAAATTAAATTTTACGTCTCAGCTAAGGCTTGTGTGCAGTGTCATTAATAACCATATCTAAGTTAATCAACAAGTCAAAGCCTAATAAATAAATAATCCTCCTTTCTCTTTGGGGAACACACACAAATAATGTAAAATGAAAGAAATGAAACATCAAATGTATTCTCAAACAAATGGAACTCATATTGGGCATTTGATTGCCTGGAATATGATATTTTGCTATAGTATTTGAATCCTTAAAAAATACTCTACTGCTTATACTTTCCAAACAAGTGACCTTACTTGTGTGAGAGGGAGAGAGGGTAGGCATTAGTTGGTGTTATATATAAATATAACATGAGATAAGATGCTTAGAAATTCCATAGATCATATATAAACTCATATTCAATGGAACCATGACTTTTGAGGGTGGTCATAAGTGATGCATGGAAGACTAGAAGAACGAGTCCAAGGTATTTGGGTGGATCTCAACCCGTGCTACAATAATTTCTGCCATGGTGACTACCTTGTAAACGCATTATGAGAAGAAACCCTTGTAAACAAGGAAGGCCAAAATGAGGTTCCAAACTTAGAGGGTTCTACTTCCAAGAACAAAAAATTCACCCATGGCTCTGAACGTTGTGTCTTTCCTTGCTGCTATTGGTAGAAAAATTTCTATAATTCTAAGGCATTGGAATTTAGGAGGCGACCATAATGCTTATTAAAAGGAGTAGACTACTAGGAAATCGAATCCCATTCTGCACAAGTGGAAACTGACTTCTTTGATCAGTATCTTGTTGTAGGGAAACATCTTACTCATGTTATGTTTGTTTCCAATATAAAGCTTTCTCACAATTTTGAGTTGCAGAGAGAGTAACTCTCCAATAATCAACCTCACTTTGAGTAGTGGTCACACAAATTTCATGTTAATTAGGTTTTAAGCTCATTATCCTCTAGACAACGCATCGAGGCTACAATATGGCAACCATGAATTGAAGGCATGTGGAAAGATAAGTATGACAGGTGGAAAGGACATTGTTCCAAATATGGACACTCCAAATCAAATGGATGGTTGATGAACGGATCGGATGACCCCGAGTAACCAAAAAACGAAGAAAAAATAGGATGAGGAGGGGGAAAATGCCTCATGATATACAAATGGAGGACTATTTTAGACAACCTTACAAAATCTAGAGAAAAATCGAGTAAGTTATTGTGAAGCCATTATGCCCTATAGAAGGGAAGACGAAGTCTTGTCCGCACTTAAGACATGTTCAAACAAACTTGTTGGTTGCTTAGATTCTTCTATGTGAACATAGATAATAAAGCATATTTTATTACACTTCATCATAATTGATTAAAGTGGATATCAATGCAAATAAAGCTGATACAATGGCTATAATGTCCATTGGAAATAATACCAAGAGATCATTTGTTTTACTCCCATATTGAAGGTTAAAATATCATGTTCTATGGTTTGTCCATCCTTAATGGAATACTAGCTTTAAAATATCTAGTTGTAGAATCAATATTCAAAACAACATAGTTGGCCTAGATAATTAAAGATAACTAGCTATCAGGGCCCATTATAAAAAACTCATAGATTAAGAATTTCTATCAAAAACATTGTTGTAGTACCCATTGGTCTCGAAATTCTTGAGAGAAGTGTCAATAGTGATACTAGCTTCATGCTCAATATTAAGCTTGCGAGCACCCATGCATACGTGAATGACCTCTTGTTCATCCCAATAGCTTCCTTGTCAAAATGTTTGATCATGCTTTTCAATAGTACTCTTGAGCTTGTAAATATGATTGCAAGTAGCATGGATGATGAAACAACAAAATGCTTCTTAGCTCAATGTGGTGAAAGTATCGAATCTGATAGTATGCACCAAAAATAAATGGGGAGGGCCAATAAGAAAATAATAGCCATGATGAACAAGTAATTTGATTTTTTAAAGATTCTAGGAAATTATGGAAGAATTAAAGCTTGCTAGATGCTAGAGGAAGCAAAATTAGGTGGCAAGTGGCAATTTCCATGAATAATAATTGATGAAGTGAACTTGGGTGGTAAGTGTCAATTTCTAGAAATAAAGATGTACTAATGTTGGAAGTTATATGGAAAGTGTTAAAGTTGATATCTAATGCAATTGAAGGAGAAGTCACATCATATGAACAAATGGATGATTGATCTAAAAAACATGCTCAAGGTTTTCCATAAAAATAAAACCTATTAACGTAATGATCCAAGATAAGTTGATTTGTAAGATTATTTAGAACATGAATGATCATTGAGGTGACAAGGGGTGCATGTTGAGCTATTTTTCAAGCACAAACATTGATGGCTTTTAGGGTTCTTAAATCCCATGGATTTTCCTTATAGATGACCTATCTAATTCTTCGTTTGCAAGGATTCATTGCAAGCAAATATTGAGGAACAAAGTTTCACTTTACATTAGAATTTATTTCATATACCTAATTAGAGGATGTCTTATTATTTTTGTTGAAGATGACTTTTTCTAGAAGTACAATTTTTAATTCCAGGTTTTGGAGAGCCAGCATGACTGAGTTTTGCTTGTCATCTGTCACTTCCAATTCATCCTCAATAACATTCTTATTTTATCTCCTCAAACACTCTATCTCTACAAACCTTGAGGCAATTTCTTCATACACAATCTTATTTTCCTTCTTTAACTTCCATAACATCATTTACCTTTCATCACATTGTTTGCTCAAATCACTACACTCCAACTCCATTGTTCTCAAATCAATAAACTCCAACTCCATTGTTCTCTAACTTGTGCATTGCAATTTCAATTTATTTGGATAAAAGTAAATTGAGAGGAACTTCTTTTATTACATGAAATTTTTGTCAACTTAATTGATACCAAATGATGTTGTTGCCTTAAAATAATTACTAATTTAATTCTTCATAAAACATTAAAAATTATTATAATAATAACTCTAATTCCAAAACACAAAAAAAGATGGAAAGAAAAATAAATAATTTAAAATATAGATTAATTAAATGAAAAGGATAAGAAAAAAATTAACGATATCGTCCAAACAAAACTCATACCTTAATGTCTTTAACTTGCACTCCATCTTTAACTTCACAACCTTGACCATCAAAGTCACTCTTTTAAATAATAAAGAAGTTAGTGAGATTTTTTTTTTTTATCTTCTCAATAATATATTTTAGGAGAAAGTGTTCCGATTTTTTTAAGATGCAAAGCTAAGTCAACACTTTATTGGTAGATTATATAAATATTTTAATAATTATCTCACTAATGACAAACATGAAATAGAAAAAGTAACAATTTTTTTCATAGCTACTTGAAATATATAATTAATAATACAATATAAAATTTAACTTTATTATAAATATTAATAAAATTTCTAAATTAAAACATTATTTTATTCCTCTATTAAAAATTACCTTATTTATTTATTTAATTCTTATTATATTAAAAAATAATAAAAAATTAAAAAAATAACCATCATAATTCATAATTTTCTTAAAAAGAGCCTAAGTACATTGGAGACTTTTACTATCCATGAATAAGAATAAGATATTTTTCAAATAAAAAAATTTCAAAAGAGCCTAGGTACATTGGAGACTTTTACTATCCATGAATAAGAATAAGATATTTTTCAAATAAAAAAATTTCAAAAGAGCCTAGGTACATTGGAGACTTTTACTATCCATGAATAAGAATACGATATTTTTGAAATAAAAAAAAATAAAAAAGTTATATGCCTTTTATTTATTTAACATATAAAACAATAATGCAATGATGCTATTGTGTTTGTTTTTTCCTTTATCAATTTTCATTTTCATTGATTTAGTTTTCATTTTTGCTTTGCTTTATTAGTGACATGGACTATAATTTTTATTATTGACAAGGACTATAATTTTTATTTGCAAATCAAATTGTATTTATTTAGTATTATTTTAATTTTATTTTTTTAAAATATTTTTCCAATGTGTATAAAATATAATTATTAAAATGTTTTTTTAAAATAAAATAAAATTTTATAATTTAAAATTTTTACTCAAATAGATTATCGTGAAACATGAATGTGTGAATGTGTAAGTGTGAATTAATTTTGAAATAAATGAAAATAAAATAAAGACATTTAATGTGGAATACTAAGAGTGTTATGTGACAATTTTAACATGTTATTAACTAACTTTTGTATATTAAAAATAATTTTTTTTCTTATTTTTTATATGATGTTTTAATTTTGATGTTATTATTTTTATATATTTTTATTTTAATTTTTGTAAGAGAACAAAGACTTAATCTATAAAACAAGTTCTATAAACTTGTTATAGTTTTATAATTTTTTCATAATTTTTTAATTTTTATATTCAATTTATAACTTTTTTTTCAATGTGATTCACTAAATATTCAACTAATTAAAGTACTTCTTAGAATTAATTTGTATCTTATTTTTTATTTTATTTTTATTTTATTTTATAATTACTATTTTTTTTTCATGGGATAGAGTGTAAGGGAATTTAACCTCACCCTGCACTTTCTGAAAAGCCCAGGCCTCATCACTCACCAAGTGAACTATATTGCTGGCCAATTACTACCTCTATCTTTATCAATACTAATTTTAATAATATAATATCTTTAAGTGAAAATCTATTCACATAAATATATCATTTTAATGAAAAATAATGGTCAAAAGAAAATAGACTTTAAAATAAAGTCACTTGCGTGATATGAGAGGTTGAAGAAAATCTATTCACATAGAAATATCATTGTAGTGCAAAATAATGGTCAAAAGAAAATAGACTTTAAGAAAAGTCACTTCAATTTTTCCTTTTTATATTAATGTGAAGTGTAGTTGGTTCATACCTCTTTATTATTCCTTTTCAAGGTATAGTATATTAACCATTAGTTAGTTACCAAGTTTTGTAAAAGTTTGGATATTAAACGTAATATTTCGGAAAATAAAAATAATTATAATAATTTTTAAAATTGAATAATTCTATTTTGTTTTGTAAAGTTTTGCAAACTTTTAGTATTAAATATAATATTTTGGAAAATGAAAATAATTATAATAATTTTTAAAATTCAATAATTTTATTTTGTGATTGATGTAATATAATTTTGATTTAACATAAATATTCAAAAAAATAATTTTAATTTTCAAAATATAAAAATAAATAAAATTAATTTATAAAACAAATAAAATTTGATAACAACACCTGCCTGTCTTTCATTCGTGCTTCAAGTGTTTCTATCTTTTTGTAAAAAATGTAACAAGTTGTGTTTTCTGAGAATTTCGAGTTTGTTGGTCTTTCTTATACTATTTTTACCAGGTATCTTATATAAATGTAAACTACTCCAGCATCGGATTATCTTTATCTTTAGTTTTTGCTTGCTCTTACCACTCAACGAATCGACCTAATACCTATTATAAAACTCTAAATTAAAATTATTAAATCTAATATTCATTCTCAATGGATAATGCATGACATTGAACTTCTAATCTAGCTGGATTTGTTATCCCAAAACTAACCATATAAATTCCCTACTAAGTCAATGGACGGTTAGAGAGTCATCATCAATGAATGGTTAGAGGTTATCTACTTTAATAGTAACCGTGATCTATTGTTGAAATCATTTGGGTTGTTTAATAGTAACCTCTATTTATTATTGAAATCATTTGGGTTGTTTTGCAGGGAACAGTTTTTATACGTTTCAAAATATATTTTATTATTTAATCTAATTTTTCTTGTCATTAATACACTTTAAAACATAGAAAAAAGAGATTAAAGTGTACTAAATACAATATATTATAATATATTAGTATATTTATATTTTATTTAGTAATATATTGTATAAGATTAGATTAAAGTGTATTAGTATATTTATTTACATGATTTTAATTTTAAATTATTTGATGAGAAGTGATTATAAACTTTTATTCTCTTTAATTAAATTTTATGGAGATTTAAATTATAATAAAATTATGTGTAGTTTAAAAATTCTACGATTTGAGTTCGAATAGATGATTTTTTTGAGCATGATTTCCAAATCGTTCAATCTCCATTAAATTAGAAAAATATTTTTTAAATAATCACATATTTATTTACAAATTATTCAATAAAAAGTAACTACAAATTATTTACAAAATTTTATTTTCTCAAATTATTTCTTGCATAAATTTAAATTATAGTAAAATTAGGAAGATTCTTTTTTTTAATAATCACAATATTTATATGTAATTATCAATTTTTAATGAATTTTAAATTAATCTATAATTATCATATTTAAATATATTTTGAATTTAATTTTTTATAATCAAATAATTATAATTATTTGATCACATCATATAAAAATAATCTCAAATTCATATGAACATTAAATAATGTTTTCTGTCATATATATATATATATAATATAATATAATATACTATGTTGAAATCATATCTACTTATTCAAAAAAATCATTTTTTTAAATGAAAAAACATTTATTTATAATTAACAATGAACAACAAATGTATATTAACATTAAATTAATATTTTTAAAATAATATATATCTTTTAAAAAAGAAAATCATTTTTTAATAAATGTAGAAACTTATATATAATTATCAATTATCAATGAACATGTTCACTTTTCCTTGTAATAATTATTTATAATTAACAATAAATATTAACAATTAACATATTAATATTATAGCTTGAGTGGGTCTAATGGTTAAGAACATGCTCGCTCTGGAAATGTATTTAATGATATTGAGGAACATCATCAACATTCCACTGAAGGTGTTGAAGGCGATGTTAAACAAGAGGTCATGGAAGGCCTCCTCTTTCTTCAGTCCGAATTGGTTCTCTGCTATCTCCAGCACCGGAGCTGCATACATCCACACGAAAGTAAAGCTTGTCATAATAACCAAGGATGAGCCCGTAGGGAAGAGGTATGGAATGGATGGTGAGCTCGTCCAGGATATTTGGAATGATGCCCGATATCGCTATCAGAGCGAGTTAAGGAATTGACCATCTCTTAACATACAAAGGGTCGTTGGTTCTGAGGCCCTGAGTCACAAGGTTCGCGTTGGTTATGGAGCGACACATGAAATTGAATATCAATTTCTCTATATGATTACCGAAAGAGGCCTTCCTAGTGCTTGCCACTTCTTTCTCAACGACAACATTGAGCTCATTGCTTAAGGTCTCATCAATGCCATGGAGCGCTATCCTTTACTGCTCCATACCCTTACCATTTACTGCTCCACTCCCTTACTATTTTGTGCTCCAACCCATTACCACGTATTATTGCTTCGGAGCATTGGACTCATCAATGCCGCGGAGTGCTATCATTTATTGCTTCAAACCCTTATTGTTTACTGCTATACTCCCTTACCATTTTATGTCTTGACCCGTTGCCACGTGTCTTTCTCTTATTTCACTGGCAGGGAAGTAACTGCATTGCATCTTTCCCACTTATTGATTAAACAAAAGTAATTTTTTTTATTAAAACGAGTATGTATTAGATTGATGTGGAATTAATGTTCATAATTTCTTATCGATTAATTAAAAATGTTTATATATATTTTTTAAAATAAAATTCATTTTTCTCCTTCATTCAATTTTAGTTTGATCGATTATGCATATTATTTATATATATATATTTTTGCAAGGATAAAGATTTGTATTGATAAAAAAGCCACTTATAGTATAAATAAAAATGGCATGCCCAGAGGGAAACAAGACCACTTATAGAACCTGCGTTTATCAAATTTTGTATCAGATGTTTGAGACAACCTATGAAAACTACCCAACAAGTTGACAGGTTCTTGATAATTACTAAGATAACAATAAAAGACAGAAAAACCATGATACCATAAGAAAACCCTAATCTCGATTTCATTAGAAACATAAACAACATGTACTTGCTTCGAAGGGGCTGCTTCATACTCCTTTCCTATAATTTCCTTGATGAGGAAATCCACCTTTCTTTTCAACTCATCCATTTGCAACAGAAGTTCATTACGCTCGTCTTTTATGTCAAGCATAATTTTCCCCATGAGGGATTTTATAGTCCAAGGCAAGGCCAAGGTCTTGAAACATTTGGTGTCTCTTGAACAAGTATTTCCCGAGTCATTAATCGAGGGATGCAACTTTGCTTCAATTTCCTCAATTTTGGTGAAATATTGTTCCTCCTTCACCCTCATCTCTACTTGAGTAATATGAGCAAAATTTTTCAAAGGGATCTCCTCATAAAATAGCTTGTCAACCTCTTCGACCTCTGTTTGAGCATGAGTTGAGCACCTACTATTAATTCCCCTGTAGGTTCTCCTACCCCTGCCTCATTTCACCATAGATTGTAATACCATTTCCCATGACAAGGAGGCCGAGTCACCTAATAGATGCTTCCCACTGTGCATGGAGAACCTCACCCTAGGAACCCTGAAAGAGCCTAGGTCATGTTGCTTACCGTCGTAGTGAAGGGGAGGACCCTCAAAGTCCCATAGGCTAGGGAGAGGACAAGATGAAATGAAATTGTTCCCCCCACACCTCCCAAAATGTAAATTGCTAATCTGACTCAGTGCGAATTGCATAGAACAACTCCGACCAGAGCAATAAGAGGAGTTCCAAGGCTGATAAAGCTGACCACCATGCAAGTTCAATAGTTTATCAACCAAGGGGAGTGATATTAGACTTCCAATTCAGACCTTCCAGAGCTCCAATCCCCACTTCATGATGGCCTTACCCACCACTATAATTTCCTAGTACCCATGCCCAAGTAACCTATCCTGCATCATCCTTTCCCAATGTGTCGAGTTCCATCATTTAGGGGTAGGTTACCTTTCCATCCTCTCATGTCAAGAGTTAAGTGCATGTGGGGAAGTGGACAAGTGGAGGGCACTCTTCCGCATGGGTGTCATGTAGTGGGTGTCCTCTTATCGCCTCTCGCTTCCCTAACACCTCATACAGGGGCATTTTATTTTTATTATGATAACTAAACACAACAAAAATTTACATTACTATATTAAAACATTTACAAAAAAGATACAATATGGGTGATCCTTCATGTTTAGCATCGGGATTCCAAACGTGATTTTTATATGTGATTTATAGTCTATGTCAAAACTACTTCACTACCTAAATGGTTAATTGTTGATTTATCTATCAACATAAATCGATCTTAACTCTTGACCTATTAACCACCAAGAGAGATCCAAATCTCTTGACGCATCCAAAGTTAAGATGGATCTACACTAGTATGATACATATATATCATGCAACTCATTGTTAAGATTGTCGGCTGATAAAAAAACAATGAGAAATGGCACTAGGCATAATTGCCTCATATTCGTCCTCCTCTATTAGTTGACATGGTTTCATTTTTATAGTGTTCTTTTTATTTATATAAATATTTGTGAATGTTCATCATTTTGCTCACATTAAGTTTATTATTACTATATTTTTAATTTTGTATAACATATTATATTGGGCACATATATGTTGATGTTAGTGTTACAAAAATGAGACAGATGTTACAATCTCTTCAATATTGAGTTAGAGAATGCACCTTACTTCTTTTGATGCAATAATAGGTTTATAAAATTTAGTACAAAAATCATTTGATTAAAAACGCTATGATTTGAGGATCACCCCAAGCTTCTATTTTTCGCTTTCTTTCTCCTAACTTGAGACCACTGAACCACTTGATTGGGAGTTTTTAGAGTTTCTATAATTGGTAATTTCTTTGTCGTGTTCAAGGGAGCCGCTAATTCATGCATTACAAGGAAAACACCCTCTAGCGGAGGTTTTTGTGGAAACTTCTCTAAAAAGAGCCCAAATATTCGTTTATAGCAGAGATCACTAGCGGAGGAGAGCAGACAGAGGTTTTACCAAAAGTTTTTATATGGTGCTTTTATACATACCGAACACATTAATGCACCTGTAGTCTAGACACATCAGTGTTAACCAAAACAAAACACACCGATATCGAAAATCCTCGTTAAATGAAGAGAAAAGAAATTCTTGTCTATTTCTACAGCCGACAATAACCGATGTGTTTAAACTAAATAGCTGACAATAAATATTTTTTATAGAGCACACCAGATTAGGGTAAAATTAAAAAATTGCGGGACAATTTTTTATATTCATTATTAGTGCGGTCATGCCATAAAAACACACTGGTGCGTTCAGTTATTGGGTGCACCGAAATAGGGTAAAATAATTAAAAAAATTACTGGAAAGAAAAACCATTTTTACTATCCTCTAGTGTTGTATCCCACCTAATCACTAGCGCTATAGTTGACTCCTTGAAGCACCTTGCCATTGGTGCTCCTCGTGGTTGGATTTCTCTTCTGTTGCTTGCTACGTGGCTTTTAAATTTTTCCAGATGGTGGGAAAATTTGATTTTTCATCTATGTGCCAACGATGCCTCCTTGACGCATAGGTGCCCAGGTAATGTCTTTGTTACCTTCTAATTTAAAATTTTAGTGGATTAAAATTTCAAATTTACCTTAAATTTGCACATTTTCATAAAAAATTTAGATATTCTGCGCAATGTGTTCGAGATATTTGGTTTGCATCGTGCTAGTCAATGCTCTCTATAAATTTATAATGTGCACCGCTAGCAATGCATTATTAACATATAGCGCAACGCATTGATGGTGCACTATACTTTTAATAACGCACTGCTATAACTAAAAAAACATTTTCACATCATTGGTGTCTAATGATTTTCACAAACAATATAGCAACGTTAGCGGTGCGGTCAAATATAATAATGCACCGATGTTGTCTAACACTTAGAGCACCATCTAACAGGTACTTTCTATATTTCTAGATGCACCGCTGAACTAAAAATAAATAAATTAATTATTCACTACATACACCGGTGCAGTGTAATAATATGTCTGCACCACTGGGTCGGTGCACTAATGTTTAACATATGCACCAACATGACCTTTGAAAAAATATTTTTTCACCTCATCCTATGGTATTTTCACATAGAGCTACGTCGATTACAGTGCGCTCTAAATAATTGTGCGCACTGTGCATAGTGCATACACCTATGCGTAAAGCATCGGTGCTCCCAAACGAGGGACACATAGATTAAAATATTTCATAAAAATTGTTGTGCATTTTAGTATCACACATGCATCGTCTTTGGTGCTTTTTTGTCTCACATAACATCAATGTGTTAAATTTAGAAAGCACACCGCTTATTTTTATTGTAAAATGAATTTTCAACATAGTCTGTGTTAGGGTCACCGTAGAAAACTATGCATGGTGCTCATGTAGTTTGTAACACACCATTAATAATGCGCTCTAAATATAAAAGGCACCACTTGCAATGCTTTATTGTTATATGGGAGCACCAACTATTAAATTCATTTATTCTGAGAAAATAATTATTTTTGATATTAATAAATAAAATGATCATTTAATGAAAATTTTAATGTTTAATATATACATGTGTATGCATGTGTGTGAGATTGATGGAAATTATATGTGAATTAGAGCCGTCAGTGACAAGAGCTACAACAGGAGCAGTAGGCGTGAGTGGACCTAAACAACGTTGTATGGTAGTGGGAGGCCATAGATAGGGAGATATATTTGTACCCTCGCCCCATTAAAACATAGACCCGATACCTATTGAGGGTTTTCAACCTCCTCAAATTATATCAAGAATCTATATCCCTAAAGGGGAACTAAACATTGTTGATGTAGTTGATCCGTTGTTGGGATTAGCGTAGACAATCATTTTGGTTTGTTCCTGATATGTGGTTGCAACCCACAGAGAAGGAAATCTACTTCATCACCGGGCTATCTAGGAGAGGAGAGAATTTTACCTAGTTCCATGATGTCCCACTTGGTGTTTCAGTAAATAGTAAGCTCGTGTACTCTCAGAGATATAGTTTGTTTGTACTCTTAGAGATATAGTTTGTTTGTACTCCAACTTGTAGTTTTGTTTTGCTCTAGTTCGATTTTTTACACAGTTTAAGGTGAGGGTCAAATTCACTTTTCTTCAGAGCTATTTTGTTTATATTTTCAGAGGTTTCCTAATTCATATGGACATCGGTGGCAACCCACCTAGTCCACTAGCTCAAAACACGGTTTTCCATCTTGGCATTTTTTTTTACTGTTTTTGGATCTTGATCTTTCAGGGTTTTTTTGAGGTCCTAAACGACGTTTTTTTGGCACGATAGCTTCCACTAGATAGCCTTTGGCTATGTAATGAAATTATTGGAATGCCTACTTCTTGGTCATACCTTTTTGAAGGGATACCAATCACCCCAAATGGAGATAGTATGAAAAAGTTACGACCCCGGGAAGTTGACGTATCAACTAAACACAACAAGGCCCACAAACCTTTTGGAGTGTCATCTTCCGGGGTTATGCTTTTTTATGTTTAGGGTTTTTTCATTGATGCTAGATGTTAAAAGGTCCTTTTGGCCCCAGGGTAACTCAAATTCTTACAAATGAGCGTAGTCGCCACATTTCTTCTCAGAGATCAACTACCACCATTCTAGCTATTTTGTATTTTGCATTTTACAATTTGTTCCCTTTCTTTAATTTATAAATTTTGAGTTTATTGTATCATTGTGTTCTTTGCAATATATATATGTGTATTGTGTTATATATGTATTTTTTCATTTCGTTCTCACATAAATCCGGATCATTGGTATCAGAGCCGTCTTCTCTTTTGTTATTTATCCATGCATGTCCCTGACGAGGTCAGGATATAAACAATTGGGTCTCTAACTAGTTGAGCTTGAGAAATACCACCCTTGGTGTCCCAAATTGCTTCCCATGGTGAAAGAAAAGAGAGATGACAGAGCAGGAGATCCTTCCAAGATTTTGTTCGAGGAAGCCCTCATGCGATAGAGGATCGAGATTATGGATAATTTCACGCAAATCCTTCGACAGATGCCAACACTTATGGAGGGACCTTTAACAAGAAACCACTTCAGGGGAGAAACACCCTTCAAGGTACAAGTTAACTTTGCGATTCCCATATTTGAAGGTCAGATAGATGCATATGTTGATGTATTTGTAACTTTGGAATGTATTTCACATATATGTATATTGTCTTCCTATAGAGATGTTATTATTCCTCTATACAGAAGTGTTGTCATTTATATTGTAAGTGTCGTAACTTATACTTGATGGGTTATTAGACCACCTTGTTGGGGTCGGCCCTGTATAAGTCATGTGGGTTAAAGGGTTATTAGACCACCCTATTGGGGGTCGGCCCTGTCAGCATTATGTTATGTGGTTAAGTTAAGGCCGACCTAGTAAAGGTTATTAGGCAAGTCAAGTCAAGTATAAATAGAGTGCGGGAGGCACTCTATTTGATCATTCACTTCTCACTCACACACTCATTGGAGAGTGGCGCACTAGTGGAGGAGGAGAAGATGCTGCTAGGAGGACTATCTCTTGTACTTGGGTTGTATCATTGCTCTATCTATCTCTGAGGAAGTTGCGGGGTTTTTCACCTTCTTGGTTTTCCCCGATGAAACTCTGTGTCTCTTGTGTGCTTGCATTATTGTGTCACAATAATGACACTTGTTGCACTTGCGAAGCTAGGGCTTGATATAGCAAAAACCAGTCATTGTAGAACTTTTGCTATAAATCCATTTTGGCGAGGTTTCAGGATCTGAAAATCTTACAGGTCGAAGATAAGATCCCCATGTACCTTGTTTCCGAAGGAGAGCCTTTAATTCGTTGTACTTTCAGATTTATGATCTGTACAATATAGGGTTTCTTCCTATTCCAGATCTCAGTCATAAACAGGTGACCTACGAAAAAATGTCACAACTTGGGATAGGAAGCTCCAAATGAAATTTTGTAAAAAGTGGTAGGTAGAGAACGGACTGCAATTTCAGAGGTATGATTTTCAAAGGCTGAAATTGAACCAGTGAGACGTGGCACTCCGTACAAGTTCGATCTCCTGTTTTATCCCATAAACAGGTCACATTGCAATACTTGGAAGAAATCTCTCTCACAGAACCTATTTGAGGTCAGACCTGTGGGGTTCGAAAGATAACAGGTCAGGATACCAGAGAAATAATTTTCAGACCTTGTAGATCTGAAATTTCGGAGTTACACCAGAAACAATCAGGTGCATATTTTTGCCAAAACAGAATTGGATTTTGAGCACCTTCATTCATGGCTCTGGGAATTTAGGGTTTCAGAGAATGTTGGAATTTTTTGTGTTGGAGACCACGGCTGGATGCTCCTCATCAAAATCGAAATTTAGAGCCCAAGATCGAATTTTTTGGTTGGGCAGAAGGCCGGGCTTGATCAAACCCTAGTTCGGGACTTTGATCGGAAAGGTGAAAAATTATGGCTTCTGCAAAAATGGGAATTTTTGAAATCTGTGACCATAGCTGGAAGCTCCTTGGAAAAATCAAAGTTTAGAGCTTTGGATCAAAATATTTGGTTGGGTGAAGCTCCAGGAAACTCAAACCCTAATTCAGGGTCCTCCCTAGTGAATCTAGAAGATTGAAAAGTAAATTTGAGGGGTGAAACTTTGCAGTTTTCAAATTCTGAGTATACCAGGTTGATCAGCTCATCAAGGCGCATCTTTCTATCCTTTCAGAAGTTTGAAATTCAAAGTTTGAATTTTTAGGGTTTCCCTGACAAACCCTAATCCAGCTCCAGATCCAGTTTCTGCAAATCAAGTGGATTGAGTTAATCCTAGAAGAGAATGGATTGGTCACCTGCATAAGTAAAGAAGTTCTTGTTTCAGAGGGAGATGAGGCTAAGGCCTTACATAAGAAGATTACAAGCAATCTTGACAGGTATGACTTACAGGTATGTTTTGAAATATGTTCATGATTAAGTTTATGATATGTTTGTCTTCATGTTATTAAGTTTAGTAACAATATTGACTAATTTTAGACCTATCTTATCACCCTAGTAAAAGTATGAATGCATGATAGAAGATATTCATTAATTAGGGTTTTGACACTTATGATTGTACTAATGCATTGTGGTATTGTATGAGGTTGATGTTGTCCACTAACATGAAAGGTACATCAAGAAAGACAAATCATGTTCTAGTTCAAGAACATATGACCATGGTAACGTGAAGACAAAGATTCATCCATTGTCATGGATCACATAGAAGATCTACTTACGAGGTATGTATAACTTGGTTCTATAATGATTAACCTATGAGATATGCAGGTTACTAGCACAAGTCATTGAAGAGAACAAGAAGACATTATGCAGGTATGTTAGACATAACTAGCTAGCATGCTAATCCATGTATGTTTTTCCTATATTAGGTTAGAATCCTACCTTGTGTTAGGATCTCTTATATAAGTATACATGGCATGATTGATAATGATTATTCATTGAAGTTAGTAATCATGGGTTTAGGCATATTATGCTTCTTACTTTGATTGTTGATATGACTAACCAAAAGAGTCCTATGGTCAAATATGAATATGCATGAGTAAGAGAAGTATTCCCTGAAACTTTGAATGCTAATGCTTATTATCTGTGTTTGAAATGATCATGACTATACATGTTTAAGATTATTGTGTTTTGATAGTATTGAGATTATACTAATGAATGTATGATTATGTATGAGATCTTGAGGATGGCACAATCATGACACTAGTGCACATTTAAGCATGCATAGTGGTCCAGGATGGATAGGACAGATAATCCAGATCAAGAGGGAGCACACTCCAGTAGTTCCTGCAAGGAAGCAAAGATTGAGAGGAAGTCCACTCAACAAACAAACAAAGATAAGTATTTGAATTGTCTTTTCTTGTATATTTGATTGTTTAAATAATACTATTCAATGATGTATATACTGATGTTCCTAGACTTAGGTTGTGTATCATGCATATTAGAATAATTGCATCAATGAACAGTATACTGCTAATATGCATGTAATAAGTAAGTGGCCTGTGGAATTGTACAACATTCCATTGCTACTTATCTAGAATGAAACCTCTTTGCTGACATGTTGGAAGTTGTGCACACTCTTAACAATGTTCTGGTATGACATATTTCTTTATGTGTAAGAATTTATTCTGAAAACTATGAGATGTTTCTTATCATGCAATTTAACTTGTTTTGTAGGAAAGATCGTATACCATCACCTACAAAAGGACTACAACATTTTTTCCAAACAATGAAGTTCAAACTATCTATTGAAGATATTGAATAATTTGAAGTTCCCAGGATACGGGATATAGTAAAAGGATTCCATGGTCGAGAAGTACCAATCGATCATGTTTGGGATGTGGTCCCAAGACCTAAAGGGAAGTTTGTTGTGACTTCCAAGTGGATCTATAAGATCAAGCATGCTGCAGATGGTAGCATGAAGAAATACAAGCGAGGTTTGTAGCTCATGGCTTCTCCTAGAAAGAGGGATTGACTATGAAGAGACTTTTGCACCTATAGCCAGGTACACTTCCATTAGATCAGTACTTGCTCTGGTTGCAGTGATGAAGTAGAAGATACACCGGATGGATGTTAAGACAACTTTCTTGAATGGTGTAGTCAAAGAGGAAGTGTATGTGGAGCAGCCACTCGGTTTTCAGACATATGACAGGGAGTCATATGTGTGCAAGTTGAAGAAATTCTTGCATGGCTTGAAGCAAGGTCCTAGGACTTGGTATGGTAGGATACACAACTTTCTATCCAGTTTGGGATTTACCAAGAGTAAAGAAGATTCCAACCTTTACTACAAGGTTGAGGAAGGCAATCATGTGATACTACTATTGTATGTGGATGACCTGTTTGTAACAGGTGAGGATGAGTTGATTGCCGATACCAAGAGGAAGCTTGTTGCCGAGTTCGAGATGAAGGACTTGGGGATGATGCACTATTTTCTAGGCATGGAGGTGTGGCAGAGTGCAGATGGGATCTTCCTTGGACAAGGGAAATATGTAGTAGAGATCCTGAAGAGGTTCGGGATGATGGACTGCAAGGCCATGGGCAAACCTATGGCATCGAACCTGAAGCTTCTGTGTGATGCTTCATCTGATTCGGTTGATGTCACTGTGTATCATCAGATAATTGGGTCCTTGATGTACTTGACGAACACTAGACCAAATATTTGCTTTGTGGTGAACACATTGATCTAGTTCCTGATGGATCCCAGAGGTGTTCACCTGGTTGCTGTAAAGCATATTCTGACGTACTTGAAGGGTACAATTGATTATGGGCTCAAGTATGATGCGAATCAAAAGTTTAACCTGCAAGGTTATGTTGATTCAGACTAGGTAGGCAGTGCTGCAGATAGGAAGAGCACATCTGGGTGCTGCTTCAGTATGGGATCGGGTGTGATCTCTTGGTTTAGTAGGAATCAGTTCTGC
Source organism: Larix kaempferi (assembly GCA_027924585.1). NCBI lineage: Eukaryota > Viridiplantae > Streptophyta > Pinopsida > Pinales > Pinaceae > Larix > Larix kaempferi. Next base: position 4,058,816 of record BSBM01000286.1, read on the forward strand.
GTAGCACTGAGTACAGCCGAGGTAGAGTATGTTGCACCTTGCTCGGCTAGTTGTGAGGTAGTATGGATGAGGAAGCTATTGTAAGAGTTATTTGATCTCATGTTGGATGCTACTGGTATCTTTTGTGACAACCAGAGTTGTGTGAAGGTTTCTGAGACCTAGTGTTCCATGATAGGTCGAAGCACATTGAGATCAAATATCACTATATCAGGGATATGGTGCAGAGAGGAGCAGTGAAGCTCCTGTATGTTGCGACGGATGAGCAGGTTGCAGATGTGCTGACGAAACCACTAGCCAAAGTGAAGTTTGAGTACTTTAGAGAGAGGCTTGGTGTTCTTCAGATTGACGACACTTCAAGGAAGAAGTGATGGACACATTTGCAGGAGCCATTCCAAACATGGTGAGAGGAGGATCCTTCCCATGGCTGTGGATATAAGCGTTGTGTGATGAGTATCAGGACGATGCTCCAGTTACTGCTCTGTATGCATCATGTTGGATGCTTATTATGATCAGTTGGATCATGTATATCTATATGCATCATGTTGGATGCTTGTTATGATCAGGTAGATCATGTATTTATGTATGTATCAGGTGGATACATTGTATGATCAGGTGGATCATGTATTTGTGTATGTATCAGGTGGATACATTGTATGATCAGGTGGATCATGTATTTGTATATGTATCAGGTGGATACTTGTATGATCAGGTAGATCATGTATGATGATATGTATCAGGTGGGTACATTGTATGATCAGGTGGATCATGTATTTGTATATGTATCATGTGGATACTTGTATGATCAGGTAGATCATGTATGATGATATGTATCAGGTGGATACATTGTATGATCAGGTGGATACATTGTATGATCAGGTGGATCATGTATTTGTATATGTATCAGGTGGATACTTGTATGATCAGGTAGATCATGTATGATGATATGTATCAGGTGGATACATTGTATGATCAGGTGGATCATGTATGATGATATGTATCAGGTGGATACATTGTATGATGATATGTATAAGGTGGATACATTGTATGATCAGGTGGATCATGTATGATGATATGTATTAGGTAGATACATTGTATGCATCAGGTGGATGCATGGTATGATCAGGTTGATCATGGATGATGAGTATCAGGATGATGCTCTGGATGACATGCATTAGGATGATGCTATGATGATGATCAGGATGATCATAGATGACGAGCTTCAGGATGTTGCTCCAGATGACATGCATCAGGATGATGCTATGATGATGATCAAGATTATCATAGATGATGAGCTTCAGGACGTTGTTCCAGATGACATGCATCAGGACGATGCAGTGATGATGATCAGGTTGATCATATATACATCAGGATGATGTATGTTGAGTATCAGGTTGATACTATGTGGCCATGGACAGGTTGTGCAGGTAGCATAGAAAAGGTCCTTTAAAATCTGGATAGGTAGAGCGGTGTGCTCGTAACAACCTGGGATGCTCTATTGAGATCCGGATAGGTAGAGTGGTGTGCTCGTAATATCCTGGGATGCTCTGAGTAGGTTTTGCTACAGTTTTGCATATAAAAGATCCTTTAAAATCCGGACAGGTAGAGCGGTGTGCTCGTAACATCCTGGGATGCTCTATCGAGATCCAGACAGGTAGAGTGGTATGCTCATAACATCCTAGGATGCTCTAAGTAGGTTTTGCAAAAGTTCACATAGAAAAGATCCTTTAAAATCCAGACAGGTAGAGCGATGTGCTCGTAACAGCCTGGGATGCTCTATCAAGATTCGGACAGGTAGAGTGGTGTGCTCGTAACATCCTGGGATGCTCTGAGTAGGTTTTGTGAAGGTCAACATGTAAAAGAACCTATAGTCCGCACTAGGTTTTGTTGACGCATGTAATCAGTCCTAGGTTCCATAGTATGGCCACTGATGATGAAGACCTATAGGTGGTGGGCCTACATCCAGTATGAAAAAGGACTGGCTCTATAGAATTTCCTATGATGAGTAGATTGGAGATTGATTGAGATAGTAGCAACAGTGACGATGACGATGATTCGATGACGATGATCCAGAGAAGAAGACTTGTGCTAGCAGATATGTGTCGAGAAATACCTTCCTAGTTAAGAGGGAGTGTTGATGTATTTGTAACTTCAGAATGTATTTCACATATATGTATATTGTATTCCTATAGAGATGTTATAATTCCTTTATACAGAAGTGTCGTCATTTATATTGTAAGTGTCGTAACTTATACTTGATGGGTTATTAGACCACCTTGTTGGGGTCGGCCCTGTATAAGTCATGTGGGTTAAAGGGTTATTAGACCACCCTATTGGGGGTCGGCCCTGTCAGCATTATGTTATGTGGTTAAGTTAAGGCCGACCTAGTAAAGGTTATTAGGAAAGTCAAGTCAAGTATAAATAGAGTGCGGGAGGCACTCTATTTGATCATTCACTTCTCACTCACACACTCAGAGTGGAGCACTAGTGGAGGAGGAGAAGCTGCTGCTAGGAGGACTATCTCTTGTACTTGGGTTGTATCATTGCTATATCTATCTCTGAGAAAGTTGTGGGGTTTTTCACCTTCTTGGTTTTCCCCAGTGAAACTCTGTGTCTCTTGTGTGCTTGCATTATTGTGGCCATGATTGATATGCTGTAGATATGCTATACATGTTATTCTCTCAGTTAAGATCCTGGATCAGATTGAAATTCTGAAAAACTAACAGCAGATGCTTTGAAAGAATGGTTAAATATGCTAGAAGGGTATTTCTTTGTCCACAATTTTTCTTATAGGGAAAAGATCACCTTTGCGCTTCTTAAGGCTGTCCCCCACATAAAAAATTTGTGGGAAAATTACTGTGAGTAAAACTCCATAGAGGAGTCTGGAATGTTTTGGGCTGATTCCACTTGGTCCTCTTTTATAGATGCCATTAAGGAACGATATTACCCTATTGGAAACTATGATGACTATTACATGAGATGGACCACACTACGTCAAGAGAGGGACCGAACAGTCCCAAAATTCACAAATACCTTCCATACCTTGCACACCAATATGGGTATCAAAGACTCCAAGCAATATGTAGTTCTGGAAAACTGTGGGGACTACATAGGTACATCCAAACTGAAATGGATTTTCTTGACATATTGTCACTCCGAGCCACTTGTCGTTATGTTGTAAAAATCGAGCAGAAATTTAAGCAAATGAATATGAGGGAGTTTGGGTATACAAATTCATCACAACAGAAGTAAGACAAAGGAAACCCCAAATCGCAGAACAAAGGACATGGAAAGGATAACCAATATCGGTAAAACCATTCCAATCCACAAGCAAAGAACGGTAATGGGAATACGAAGAAGGACACTGGAAAGTGGTGAAAGTTACACAAAATCCCATAGTACAACACTGATGAATGTCACTCAAAACAATGATTGGTGTCCAAGCTCAAAGACTCAGAGTCAGATCCCAGTTTTGATTTTGATTTAGAACCCAACATCACAATCACAGACAGGGGAAAGTACTAGATCATTGATGTAGAACCCAACATCACGGTTTCTACCACAAAGGTCCAGCCAAGCGAGCCTAAAGAGAAAGAGGAAGGTGAGAGATTCTTCCACTAATAGATATGGTTGAAGGGTTATCCACTAAATTTCATTGTTGACAGTGGGAGTCAAAAGAACCTGATATTAGTGGAGGTCATGAAAAGGTTGAAGTTGCCGACAACACCACACCCACAACCCTACAACATCGGTTGGCTAAGATAGGGTCATGACATCCGTGTCAATCAACATTGTTGCCCGCCCTACGACATTAAGCCCTTCGAAGACAAGGTATTGTGTGATATTTCCCCTCTCGAAGTTTGTGATGTTCTTTAGAACAACCATTTATGTGGAAACGTCATGCTATATATGAGTCTCAATTGCGTAGTGCCATTGTTTATTTGGGAAAATAACTTTATAGGATATCATAGGTCATAATTTCCAACTACTGCAGTCTCCTTGATCTCATCCAAGCAGTATAAGAAGGTGACCTCCCAGACTAGAAATTCATCCTCTTCATGATTCACTCCAAAAGGGAATGGAAGGTTAGTGCAACATCCATGACCTCGACCCAAGATATTTTTGTACAACAGAAGCAAGTGGACAAAGTAGTGGAGGAATATAGAGATCTATTCACCTCACGATCTTGGTGTGCCTCTACACTACTAGGTCAAGCAGTCAATTGATTTGGCACCCGATGGTCCTCTACCTAATGGCCCAGTCTACCAGGGTCCAGTTCTCCATTATGAAAAATGAAGAAATCAAGCTCCAGATTCATGAGTTACTCCAAAAGGGGCACATTCGATCGAGCTCCTGACCTTGCAAGAGCCTAATTATGTTGGTATAGAATAAGTATGGTACATGGTGACTCTGCATTGATCACAAAGCTCAAGAATTGGTATCCATTTCCATGGATTGATGATATTCTCAAACAAATCAAGGGGGACAAATACTTTAGTAAGATTGATATGAATTCTAGATCCCACCAGGGCCCAATTGAGAAAATCAATGTCTGGAAGACTGCCTTCGAGTCCAGAGAAGGTATTTTTGAGTGGTTGGTCATGCCTTTCGGCTTGAATAATGCTCCAACAACTTTCATGAGGATGATGGCCGACATCTTGTGGCCATTGGTCAATTACTTTATGGTTGTATATCTAGATGACATACTTATCTTCAACAAGAATTGGGATGAGCATTTGCAACACATTCAACAAGTCTTCAACACCCTGCTATAGCACAAATTATATGCTAATATATAGAAATGCTCTTTTGGCATGTAGAGAATCCAATATATGGGGTACACAATGGATGTGCGTGGTAGGCATGTGGATCTTGCAAAGATCCAAGTAATTCGTGATTGGATGACCCCAACAACCATAACCGAGCTCCATAGTTTCTTGGGCCTCCCCAATTTCTATCGCAGGTTCGTATTGGGGTTCTCAAATATCGCTTGGACCCTCAACCAATTTACCAAGGGAGGGTACACAACTAAGGTTTTTTGGCCTAAGCCACAACAAAAATCATTTGAGGATATGAAACACCACTTATTTTCAACATCGATACTCACTTTACTATATCTGCTACAACCATTTTAGATTGAGATAGATGCTTTAGACTATGTTGTTGGTGCAATCATCACTTAGCATGGAAATCTAGAGGCATACTATAGTGAGACACTCTTAGATGCAGTTCACAAATACGTCACTTATGGAAAATAAATGTATTCCATCTTCCAATCTTGCTTCCAGTGGAATCATTACATTCTAGGCATAGAGACGATCATCCACACTTATCAAATGCCCCTACATTTCATGCAAACACAAGGAAAGTTACAAAATGATCACCACCAAAAGTGGTCCACGTACTTACAAAAATTCCACTTGAACATCAAATATAAGAAGGGCAACAAAAATCAAGTAGCCGATTAAATGATTCAACCTCCATTTGCAACCTTGACAATGTTGCTCAACTCTTATGCCCATGAGACCTTAGGATGGTCCTGACTAAATTAATATAATCCCAATTTTTCTACCACCTATCAAACAATATGTGCAGGTGCACCAATTCATGAATTTCATCTCCACGATGGACTCTTATTCCATATGGGCCATCTCGGTGTTCCTTTAAGTGAGTGTACAAAGTTGATTTGGGAATCTCATTACAATTGGGTGGTAGGGAAATTTGACATAGAAAAAATAATATCAGTACTACAATTTTTTTTATTGGCCAAAGATCTGACAATATGTTAGCAAGTATATCAAGTCAGTCATGACCTACGCCATCGCCAAAAACTGCCATTAAGAAGCAAGGGTTGTACACCCCTCTGCATACTCCTGATAAGAGCAGGCAATCCATCTCCATGTATTACATCTTAGGACTACCTTCAACCAAGCATGGTAATGACTGTGTATTCATGGTCATTGATCACTTCTCTAAGATGGATATTCTAATAGCCTACAAGAAGAGTATCACATCCAAGGCCAATGCTAAGCTATTCTTTGAACGTATTTAGGTTCATTTTGGGCTACCATAAACTATCATTTCATATTAGGATAGCAAGTTCTTAAGCACTTTCTGGTCCAACCTATGGTCAGTGATGGACACCAAGCTCACCAAATCAACTACCTTCCACCCCCAAACTCATGGACATATAGAGGTGGTCAATAGGATGATTGTGCATATTATGAGAATGTACAATTCTAAACATCCCCACACCTAGGATGAGAGTCTTCCATATGTTCAACACATCTACAACAAAACCCTTCATAGCTCTATCGGACACAACCATTTCCTGGTGTGCTTGGGGTTCCAACCATTAGCCCCAATTGATGTAGGTCTTCCCACTTCACCCACACAAGAGGAATGTTCTCATGCTCAAACTAAGGATGAAAAGGCCCCATATTTATTGAATGGATTCAACCCATCCACCAACAATTCAATGACATTTTATAGAAATCCAATTTCAAGTACAAGCATTGGCATGACCAACATCGGGTTCCGCACAAGTTTCTGGTGGGTGATAAGGTTTGGTTGCATTTATAGAAAGAACGGCTCATGGGACACCATCGCAAGATTTTTCCACTTCGATATGGGCCCTACGCCATCACCAAGGAGGTAGGTGAGATTTCGAATTAAGCATTCTTCCATTCCTTGACCTCCATCAAATATTTAATATGGAGATCCTTCATCCATATTATCCACCGCTATTGGACACCTTAGAGGTGGTAGAGCAGTTGCCACCTACAAAAATCAACCCTTACTACTTGAAGCAATCTACCATTGATCAGATCATGGATACACAGGTGAAGGGAACTCACCAACAATGTATTCAACTTTATCGGGTCGTTAAAGTAGGGCAGTTTCTTCATCAAAGCAAGTGGCTCACCAGGAGTTAAATTCAACAAAACTTTCTCCATACGATGAGGGAACTGGATGAAATGGAGTCCATTTATTTCTAAGGGGGGAGGATTTATCCATAAGGACATCGGTGGCCACCTACCTAGTCCACTAGCTCAAAACACAATTTTCCATTTTGGTAGTTTTTTATGGTTTTTAAAGTCCTAATCTTCTAGGGTCGTTTTGAGACCCTAAATGATTTTTTGGGCACGACAACACCCAATAGATAGCCTTCGACTATGTATTAGCCTGTACGGAATGTGTGATTCTAATTCAAACCTTTTTGATGGGATACCAAGTTCCCCAAACAAAGATAGTATGCAAAAGTTATGTCCATGGGAAGTTGACGTATCAACTAACCACAACAGGGCCCATAAACCTTTTGGCATTTCATTTGATGGGGTTAGGGTTTTTGATGTTTAGGGTTTTCCCATTGATTTTTTGATTTTAAAAGGCCCTTTTGGCCTCATTGTAACTCAACTTATTATATATGAGCATAGACACCACATCTATTCTTAGAGATCAACTACCACCATTCTAGCTATTTTATATTTTTCATTTTACAGTTTGTTCTCTTTCATTAATTTATAGAGTTTGACTTTACCGTATCACTGTGTTCTTTTCAATATATATATATATCTATATCTATATATCTATATATATAGATATAGATATATCATATCATATATATACCTATGTACTTTGTTCTATATGCATTCTTTCATTTTGTTCTCACATAAATCCAGATAATTTTTGGTCACGAGGCCATCATTTGACTGCCACCCTCCTTGGAAGATGACCGGGGTGCATATGCATATGTGGGGACAAATACTTCCCAAGAGGGGCCAACCGCAGTTCCCAACTAGTATCACCTCAGAGACATTCAAGTTACTATCCATAGAGGATGATCATACTTTATACCTTGTGTTGTAGATCCTTATGCAGGGTTTGGTTGGCGAGGATGTCCAAAATTTATTTTTCACCTAGGATGACCCACGAGATGACGGAGGTAATTTCAGTGTTATGTTTAAATTAATCTAGTTGCATTTTATTGTCTTACTTAATGCAAATCAAAATTATTCTAACATTTTCTTTGAATTGTTTAATGAAATTGCCTAATTATGTTGTGTACTATATATTTTGCAAATATTGGCACTTATTATGGGAAGGGGACTCCCTCAGTAGCAGATGATGAGATGGATGAGCTTAAGGCAGTGCCTCTATTTCCAAGACCCAACATTTGACGCAACCTAGATGCTAGATTCCAACAAAAAGTGGTAGACCAACTATCCCATTGTTGGTTCGACATGGAGTCCACCTTGTATGGGTTCAGGAGATCCTGCAAGACCTCGAGCTAGTAGATATATGGAGGATTATTCCTCGTGATATGAGGAGTTTGATGTGTCATATCATATTTGCAACCAACCTTATGTCTAGGAGGGATGGACATGGTAGTTAGTATTCCTCTACTTCATCTATTGAGGGTGGTGATCCTCCTCCTCCACCTCCTCCTCCATATGCTCCTTCTCATCACTGAGATGACCGACCATCATCTCCTCCTCCACCACCTCCTCCTCCTCACCATGGAGACCGACCACCATTTCTTCCTCCACACTCAACCAAACCACCACCATTTCTGGCTCATCCACATGTCGATTTACCACCCTCTCCTCCTCAACGATCCGACCATACACCATCTCATAATCCACTTGTCTCACTTATAGAAAGGATGGTCATAGTAGGTGAGATTGATGTTCAGGGAGATATATATGATGCTCTCTAGTCTACTTTTTTTCTTGGCAAAGGTACCGATGCCTCTGGCTCTGCTGGTGGAGGTAACGATGCCTCTGGATCTATTGGTATAGGTATTGATGCCTTTGGTTGCAGAGGTGGACCATTTATATCATAGCATTTATTTGACTTGAGATGTATATTTGGCATGTATCATGAGTTTTATATTATTGTTCACACACACACACACACATACACACTCCATTTTTCATGTTGATGGTGATGTGTATGTTAGGTCATTTTAGATATGTTTTCTAGGTGTGCTTGATAGATGTGTATGTTAGATGATGTTTGTTAGATGTGTGTGATGGTTATGTTAGATAATGCTTATGTTTTATTATATGTCATTATTAGATTTGTGTGTCAGATGATGTTTTAATCTGTTAGATGTATATGTTAGATGATGTTGGGTAATGTTTACATGTGTATGTTAGGTGATGCTTGATGTGTATGTTAGATTATGTTAGCTAATATTTTATGTGTATGTAAGATGGTGCTTAAGTTTGATAGGTGGTGATAGATGCGTATGTTAGATTATGTTTTTCATATGTGTGTAATGGTTATGTTAGATGATGTTTATGTTTGTTAGGTGGTGATGATGATGGTACGTTAGATGATGTTAAATGATTTTAGATGTAATTTCTGATGGAAATATCACCAATATTGAGAGGGGGGCTGAATCAGTATTGAGTAATTCTTACCATCTCAAAACTTCAAGAACAACATATAAACATTAACCATTAACAATGTCATTCATCATTACATAAATCATACACAGTGCACAAGATATTTTACATGGAAACAACCACATAATTATTTTCTTATATTAAAACAAGATCAAATTCATAGGAAACACTAACTCAAAGGAGGATACAACCCCCTAGCTTTACCATCTCCAACAGGAAGGAAGCACCCAATTCCTAGATTCCGTAGCATCCACCAGAAGGAGGCTGAAAATGCCCGAGATCACAGTCTCCAACCTTCCCTAGAACCACCCTGCCACCTTGATATGAGTAAGAGTATCAGTATGTCACTGTCATTGTCATTGTCTTTGTCACAGCCACTGTCACTGTTAGTACTGTCACTATCACTGTTACTATCTTCAACAAATCTTAGAAAAAATCACCAATAGAACTAATCTCTCCTTGTGCTCCTTCAAATAATTAACATCATCATCATCTTCAAACCCTATTTAATTCTAATATAGGAACCCTAAATCATTCCAAGAGATGAAACCCTAGCTTATGCACTAAGATATTCACAAGAGGGAAACCCTAGACCATGCCTTTTCCAATATAAGGAAGCAAGAGAGAAACCCTAGTCATGCACCATGTACTTCACCAAAATAAACCCTTATAAGTGTGGTATGACATTTCCCTTACAACAAGCTTTCCAATGATCTAAGAATTTTGTGATTCTGATACCGTATGAGAAAGTTATGTAAGTTTCCATCAATCTTCTTCACTTGATCCTTCTCTTGAAGTTTGCTGATCTCTTCTTGTCCTCCTTGAACTTGCATTTAATATGTCTTGAAATTGGATGATTCAAATTAAATGTTTCAACATTTATTTATACATTTCCAATTCACTTTTAAGGTTACTTTAGGTTATATCGGCCCTACCAAATTCTATCCTCATGTTAGGTTGGCCCTAACCAAATTCTGTCCTAGTACAAAGAAAAATTCATTTCTCCTCAACCATGGGGAGTTAGGAATCGTGCCACCTATTATTGGAAAAGTCTCAAAATAGAATTTATGATTATGGAACTTTTTCTTTCATTTGGGTTACCTTTATGGAGCAAAATTTCCCTTTTTTTAACATCATTCTCATGAGACTCCCCCTAGCTTTGTCTTCAGGGCCTCTTGCTTTACTTCTTCAATGATTTGACTTGTCTTCTTGAACACTTCATGTATTCATCAAGGGGATTCTTTACACTTCACATAATCATGGTTATGTGGACACATCATCATCAATTTAGGGGCTTCTTGTGTGCAACTCAAAGTGGGCATGTGGAAACAACCACATGTTATCTCATCCCGTGAGGGCCATGCTTAACAACTACGCTATAAGGGGACCACTTTTATGTCCTTCAATGTCCTTTTACTAAGGTTGAAATCATTGAAAACCAAATTTCTAACAATCTCCCCCTTTGGAATTGATGGAAAATTAGTGAAACAACAATGCTTCCCCTGCGAATATACTGTCTTCCTTGAGCTGATTCCCCCTATCTTCATGATTCTTAAATCAGGCTTGTTTTACTGCTTTTCTCTCCCCCTTTGACATCACTAAAAAATGGTGTATCTTCATCTTGAGCCTGATCCTGCTGCAACTCCCCTTGTCAATATTCATTCTCTTTGGGGCTGCTCCCCCTGAAATCATGCTTCTATTTGGGGCTTCTCCCCCTATGAATATTATGATTTTATTCTCCAAACTTTTGTAACCTTTTGTCTAGTATATCTTTCCATTTTTTTTTTGCAATTTATTTCCATGTGTCCATAGTCATGACATTTGTGGCATTCAACATTGTGTTTCACCATGCTTCTACAATCTCTTTCCATGTGTCCATAATTGTGGCACTTGTAACATTCAACATTTTAGTTCAAGTGGACACCTCGATTTGCTTGATCATTTCCTCCATAAGCTTTGTAATCTATAGCCTTATGCCCAAAATTTTTGCAAGAGAAACAATTACCAAGAAATATGCTTAGATACTTACGTGTAGAAGATCTTCTTGATGGTGCAACATCTCTATATCCATCTTTCTTTGAATCTTGCTAGTGAATTCTTCCTTTGTAGTATTTTCCTTGATGAGATATTTTGAGAATGTATACATAACTCTTAGCCTTCTCTTCACTTTTATTTCTTGGTAGCTTGGAACACTCCTCTTCAACTTCGTTTATTGGTGGTTTAGAGCTTTCAATTTCTTCAACATTCTTTTGTTCATCATAACCCAAACCAATATTGTCGAGTGGAGATATTTGCTCGCTAAGAATGTCATATAATATCAATGTGCTCTTCTAAAACTTCAAGTTTGTGGTAGTTGTCTTCTCCAATTCCTTCCATAGAGTAACAATCTCAAACTTGCTTGCTTGGAAAATTTCTTCCTTCTCCTTTAGTTGATTTATTAGGACTTCTTTAGTTCTCTTTACTTCTTCCACTTGAATTCTTAGGGCAACAAAAATATTTTCATTCTCTTTATTTAGTGAAAGGATCTCAGCTCTTGCCTTAGACAAAATTATTTCTTCTCTTGAAGCTAACTTGTTAGGTCTTCATTTTTCTTGGCATCTTCTATTTGACTTCTTAGAACAACAATGGCCATTTCAACTTCTTGATATATATGAATCATTTATTCTTGTTGCATTACCATCCCTTCACAAAGAGTTCTTGACTCTTCTTCATGATCCATAGCTTTCTTCAATTTATTTTTAGGGAAATAATTTCAGCTTCTTGCTTTTTACAGATTTGATCGTTCTCATTTTTTTATTTTTATTTTTATTTATTTATTTATTTTATTTTATTTATTTATTTATTTAATTTTTTAATTTTTAATTTTTAATTTTTTTAATTTTTATTTATTTTATTTTTAATTTTTTAATTTTTTAATTTTTAATTTTTTAATTTTTATTTATTTATTATTATTATTATTATTATTATTATTATTATTATTATTTTCTTTCTGAATCTGTCCTTTCTTTCTGATGATATTCTTTTTCTTTATCAATAAGCTTTGTAATCATGGTCACGAGGAAAGTTTTTTCTTCTTCTAAATAACTATATTTACCTTCTTCATATGGATACCCATCAGTAGCTGTCCTATTCTTTCAGATTTAAAATATTTAAAGAGTAACTTACTTGGTACCTTCTTCGGAATCTTTTCTTCTTCATCATCTGATTCCTCTTTTGGTGGCTCTTCGTTTTCAATGAATTCCTCAATTGTGTGAAGATTTAGTAGCTTGTCCAAAATTTCTTTAGCTGATGTACATGATCCTACAACAACTTTCATAGGATCAGATAATCCATTTTAGATGGCATTTATTTCCATAGAATTACCCTTCCTTGACTTCTTTTTAGCTACATTTGTTTGTGGAACAATCACAACTTAGTTCCAAAAATTAGACCCAAATTCCATCAAATATGTCTTCATATTTATGCTCCATGATTCATAATCTGATCCATCAAACAATGGTGCTTCAATCTTACAAGAACCTTCCTACTTGTCCATGTGCTCATGTGCTTCAAGGATCTTCCTTCTAGTTGCTAAACTGTCTTGAAGGTAACTCATTCTGATACCAATTGATAAAAATATCACCAATCCTGAAAGGAGGGGAGAGAATAAGTATTGAGCACTTTTTACCATTTCAATACTTCAAGTACAACATGTAAACATTAACCATTAACAATTGTCATTCATCATCACATAAATCATACACAGTGCATACAAGATTTTACATGGAAACAAATAGGGAATGATTTTCTTATATTAAAAAAATATTACATTCATAGAAAGCACCAACTTCCGATTTATGAGCACCAAATCAAAGGAGGCTACAACCCCCTAGCTTTACCATCTCCAGTTGGAAGGAAACACCCACTTCCTAGATTCTCTAGCATCCTCTAGAAGGAGGCTAAAATCCCTTGAGATCATAGGCTTCAAACTTCCCTAACACAACCTTGCCACCCTAATATGAGTAAGAGGATTAATTGGTCACTATCATTAGCTTTTTCACTGTCACTGTCTTTGTCATTGTCACTATCACTGCCACTGTGTTTGTCACTGTCACTGTCACCGTTTTCAACAAACCCTAGAAACAGTCACCCATAGAATGCATCTCTCCTTTTGTTCCTTCAAATCCTTATCATCATCATCATCTTCAAACCCTAGGTTATTCTAAGAGAGGAACCCTAGATCATGCCAAGATATGAGACCCTAGTTCATGCACCAAGATCTTCATAAGAGGGAAACCCTAGTCCATGCCTTTGCCAAGATAAGGAAACAAGAGAGAAACACTAATCATGAACCATTTCATTCACCAAAATAAACCCTTCTAAGTGTGGGATCATATAGCCCTTACAACAATCTTTCCAACGAGCTAAGAAGTTTGTGATTCCGATACCATATGAGAAAGTTATGCGAGTTTCCGTCAATCTTCTTCACTTGATCCTTCTCTTGAATTTCGCTCAACTCTTCTTGTCATCCTTGAATTTGTGCTTAAGATGTTTTGAACTTGGATGATTCAAATTAAATGTTTCAAAGTTTATGTATACATGTCCAAGTCACTTTTAAAATTACATTAGGTTAGGTTGGACCTAACCAAATTCTATCCTCATGTTAGGTTGGCCTAACATGAGGATAAAAATTCATTTCTCCTAAATCCCCATGGTTGAGGAGAAAAATTCATTTCTCCTCAACCATGGAGAGTTAGGAATCATGCCACCTATCATAGAAAAAGGTATTTAGCATCATTCTCATGAGGCTCCCCCTAGCTTTGTCTTCATGGCCTCTTGCTTTACTTATTTAATGGGATTTGATTTGTCTTCTTGACCACTTCATGTCTTCATCAAGGGGATTCTTTACACTTCACATCATCATGGTTATGTGGACACATCATCATCACTTTAGGGGCTTCTTCACTTGCTCCATTTGTGTGCAAATCAAAGTGGGCATGTGGAAAAAACCACATGTTATCTCATCCCACGAGGGCCATGCTTAACAGCTACGCCATAAGGGGACCACTTTGATGTCCTTACTTTAATATCCTTTACTAAGGTTGAGATCAATGGCAACCAAATTTCCAACAATTACTAAATGTTTATCTTATATTATGTTAGGTGATATTAAATGTGAATGTCTGTGTTTCCTAGATGTGTATAAAAAAATCCCTCCAATTTTATATTATGTATAAATATCATGGATATTAAATTGTGAAAAATATTTATTTTGAAAAATTGTGAGATGTGTCTATTAAAAAATCTCAAATATAACTTCTTCCTTACAGTGCAATTACTGTCATATTGTTACAATTAATGTAAACAATTTTGTGAACTTATATTATAAAATAAAATAGAGAAAGATTTGACATCTAATATCTTAATTATATTTAAATTAATTAATTTTAAAAGTTATTTTAATAATATAATGCATTTCATTCCTCCATAACAAATATTTGTTTATAAGAATTTATCACTAACTTCTAATTTACATTGGCATTTAAATTTTACATATAATTAAAATAAAACCATAGTTAATCATGAAAATGGATTGCTATTACATCCTTGAAACATATCTCAATTAAATCATTATTAATAATAACGTGGCTTCTATAACAATAAAACAACACAACAAAATGATATTTCAATGCAAATTGAAAATAAATGATGAAAGGTCGATTAAAACAATGATCAACATGATACATATTGACTTATATTTTTTCGATACAATCCTTATAAACCATTTTTTCCCAGAAGAACAATCCCTATAAACCATATAATCCTCACCTATATAATCTATAACCCATAACAATTAATAACCCTTAATCCCTCACGATTATATCTCATATTACAACCCATAATCCCTATAATACCTATAAAATCTCATCCTTATAACCCTAACCCCTAACTATTATTAATTATAATCAGAACCTCTTAAAACCCTTAACCCATACAATCTTTAATGTTAATACCCTCTAATTCCTATAAAACACAATTCCAAATTAAAAACTATCATTTTTAGTGCACATAATCTCAAAATGAATTATGCTTTTAAATATTAAAAATCATTTATAACTTGTGTGCTATTGATATTGAAAACTTATGTATAATTGTAATTCAATAATGGTAAAGTTGTAATTTTGAGTGCATATAATCTCAAAATAAATTATGTTTTTTTTACAAATATTAAAAACCATTTATTATTTGTATATATAATATAAATTTTCTTGGTATACTTTTATACTTGTTAATCTGAATTGATTAGAAAATTTATATTAATTAAAATTCATTAATGATAAAATTATTAACATTTAATCTTAAATGATTTTTTTCTTTCTTTTCTATTTAATATTAAAAGTCGTTTAATTTGAAAACTTATATTAATCATATATCATTAATGATAAATAAGTCATTCTTAAGTGTAATTAATTTGTAAATGAACTATACATTTCTAATTAATATTAACATTATTTTATTACTTACTAGTTAATATTAAAATTCATTTATTACTTATCTATTTTGTTAATGTATATTTTAAGATTATTTACATATTTGTTTAAATAGAATTTGTTATGCTCATTGGACATGCATAGATAGTTCAACTTTTAAAACTAGTGAATCTACATAATTAGTATAAAATGACCATTTCCATAGAGTTAGAAATTAAGGAGCTTGTAACTTACCACGTCTTACAATATTGAATTAATTTTCCATTTCCATCCTTATAATTCACTAGTAGAAAAAGTGAGATAAATGACTAAAAACACTACTAAAAATTGCATATAAATGACTAAATTTAGTCACGTGACTAATAGTCATTTATTGCCAGTCACTTATAACGTGACTAAATACATGACTAAATTTTTTTGGTCATTTATTGGGTGTTCTAATTGATCGATTTGGTCGTATATTTAGTCATTGTTTAAGTCATTGATTGTTGTTATTTGGTCATTTATTTAATCATTGATTGCTGTTAACTGGTCATGTATTTAGTCATTGAATTAGTCATAATAGTCATTTATTGCCATCAACAAGTAGTTTATTTAGTCATTTTAATATTAACTTGACATCAATTGGTCGTATATTTAGTCATCAATTGTTGTTAATTGGTCATTTAGCAAGTCATTGATTGTTGTTAATTAGTCACATATATAGTCATTGATTGTTGTTAATTGGTCGTTTATTTAGTCATAATAGTTAGTGATTGCTGTAGTTGGTCATTTATTTAGTCATAATAGTGATGTATTGCCATCAATAATAATATATTTAGTCATTGATTGCTTTAATTAGTCATTTATTTAACTATAATAGTCATTGATTGCTGTCAATTGGTCATATATTTAGTCATTTGTATTATTGATTGCCATCAACTAATCATATATTTAGTCATTTTGGTTCAATGCTTTCAGTCAATTAATGGTTTATTTAGGAGTAGTTTATTTATTCTATGTTTTGGACTTTCCGGTGGGTTTTTGTTGGAATCCAATAATTTGTTTTTGGTAAAATCTAAATTTGGAAGTGTTCAAATTGTGTTTTTGAATCCATAAATAGATTCAACACCCTCAAATACCTCCATGACACTCAGATTATGCAATTTCCATATATAATATATGTGATTTTAAGATCTTTTATATATTTCCAACCGAACTTTGAAAAAAACAAGACGAAAAATATACTTGAAAAAGGTTGAAAACGTAGAATATTTAGACTACACCGTTTATTGATATATTGTTTATTAGTTGCAATCATTATATTTATTACTATAACTTCATTAGTAAATGATCATTTATATGATCTGAATAATTTATTAAATCGTGTAATGCATAAATAAACATAATATTAACCTTGAATGGAAAAATGCAATTAAATAAAAACATCACATATAGGAACAAGCTACAACATAAGATAAAAGATTCATTCAAAATCATGAGAAAATAAATTACTATGGAATTATAACAGGAAATAAAATGAAATCATATAACACAATTTAGATAAAGTATTGCAAGATCATGATCACATATATTTACATAATAAAAAATGTCAAAGTAATACAACATTGTTACTGAGAGTTTCCAACTATAGTGCAAATACACCATAATAAGAGATCCATGAACATACATTCAAATTAACTATTGCATAAATCAATCATGAACTAGTGGACCAAGCTATCTAACAACTATGCCATCTTTTGTAAATATTTTAGTGGCCATCGTATGAAGCTTCCTTCCTTCTCTTTCAGACGGACACATCAATCTATTTTATCTTCATAAGGAAGGGGTATATTACTTTTGACCTTTAAAATATTCACATTTGCATCTCTTGATCCTCTCAAATTGACTCCATGTATAATAGATAATAAGTGAATCCATCCAATTCCCACATCAACACTGTCATACTGATCCAAAACTTTTACTTTATTGCCTCCTTGGAGTTTATTAGCAAATTTATGAAAAAAACCAGTATATTGAAATTTGAAAAAAATTGTTACAACAGCAATCAAATTCTAATATTTATCATAAAATCATTATATTGAGATATGAAAAATGGTACAACAATTGTATTTTAGTATTTAGCATATTATTGCACTCTCCTCAAGTACTTTGGCAGCACTATGAATGTCCATGTCTTGCACATCCTCATCATCATCGCTATCAAAATGGCCTTTTCCTTTTTGTGTTCCTTTCATATAATTGCTTTGCATCTGGTTTCATCATGCACAAAAATATACAACATTAATTAACAGTATGATAAATGCTATATTAAGCATTCAATAGTCAAGTAAAGAATGCAAGCAATACATTTTTATCCAAAAGAACAACAATTATATTATGATATTTAGCATTCACCATTCTAATATTTGAAATATCGCCACATATATCCAAGGCTGATTGCACAACATCAAGTGATGCGACCACCACATATTCCATAACAGCAATTCGATGATCACTACTAATATCTTTGTCATCCAATGTACCTTCGTGGGAAACATCAATTTTGACAGTTGCGACACGTTTAAGTGGTGACGATTTATTTTTGTTCTGCATCTAGTTTCATCATGCAAAAAAATGTTAATACCAATATTGTTGAACAACAACAATTAACAAAACAATTGTATTAAGAGCATATATAAATATGCAAAAACCACTTATTGAAGCATTAAGAGGTCTATCCACGAGGCCTTTTCCTTTTTCTGTTGCTCCAATATAGTTGCTATGCATCTGATTTAATATTCATCTTCGATTTAGAGTCCAGGAACAATGGAATAAATCAATTCAAATTTTGTTATATATATACACTACTATTGCAAGTACAAAAGTAACAACCATTAATTCTAATCCCATTCACTTACACAATCTAATTACTGTTCACTACACGCTCATCCAATTGTATTAAGAGCATATAGAAAGATGAAAAAACAAGTTACTGAAGCATTACGAGCTTTGTTCACGAGGCCTTTTCCTTTTTTTGCTGCTCTAATATAGTTTCTCTGCATGTGATTTAATCATCATGCAAAAAAATATTCATCTTCGATTCGGAGTCCAGGAACAATGGAATAAATCAATTCAAATTTTGTTATATATATAATACTATTGCAAGTACAAAAGTAACGGCCATTAATTCCAATCCTGTTCACTGACACAACCTAATGACTGTTCATTGTTAAATCTACAACATCACGAGTCATTATCCAAGCCAATCTTGTACAACTAGAATTGGGCTTCATGTGTTGAGGTTGGGAGCATGAGATGGACTTAGGAACTTGGAGTAGATTCTTGATTTAGACTCAAGAATGACTAATCCTTTAGCTGTAAAATGTTATTCCTCATGTGTTGAGGTGAATTATTTGATGTATCAAAGTGATGATGTTGTAATGTATTGGTGGAAAAGGATGAGGACATGTGTGTCAAGTCAGATTCTCCTATGGACCTCCAGTTATAGTAAGTACCCATGGGGTGGACCTCCAATTATAGAGGTAGATGCTTTGCATGTTGAAGCATTAATGTTGTGTGATGTATTATTAACCATGGTCACTGATTGCTATTAAGTCTCCTTTAGAGACTGGCCACCTCTAGAGTGAATTAACTTAGCATATGCTCATTTGGTCCGAGAGTAATATAATATGATCACAACATCTAAAAAATATTATGAGTAATAATCTGATATGATAGATAATTAAAGTTAACACACATTGACCATGCAGTAAAGATAATAGATAAAGATAAATCCATAGAGAAAAAGAGAATTTAAATTGCTCATGAGATGACTAAGTGAGCTTGAATGGTTAAGCTTCAATTAAAGCCACAATGTATGCCTTAGTAAATTAAAGAACTCACAGTGGTCACTACAAGTAAATCAATTAGCATGATTTCAGTTAATAATAGTTAACAAAGTGATAACAAAAAAGATCTAGTTAACTAAGTTTTATTGCATGACGAAACTTATTTAAACTAAAAGACGACACTTTTGTTAAACTAAAAGATGACACTTGAGTTGTGACACTTGCATGCCGACTCTTAAGTTAGCCACCTAACTAAGTGGGAAAGCTTTCAATTAAGGAGCGATTTCATCCTAAGAATTAGTTCAGTGAGTTAATGCACTGCATGAGAAGTGGGTGCTCTTCTTCATGCAATATTGATACATCCATATGGAGGGTGTGTTCATCATGAAGTCAAAAGATAAAAATAGAAGCTGTTGCATGTGAAGAATGTATAAATATGTTATACAGTATTGGTGAATTCAATGTGAAGCGAATTCTCTTCTCCCTTCAAGGAAAGGTACTTCTCTTTGTGTAGGATAATTCTCCAAGAAGGCAATTCAAAGTTTTTGCATGTGATGCACCATTATCCATGCAAGAATTTGATACAATTTGCATGATAGTGATTCTTTCTTGTTATTAATGTGCTGGGAACATGACAAGTTGATGTCTATTCTCTATTGCTCAGTATTCTCTCTTATCTAGCACCTGGGGTGCCGAAGCAATTTGCTATTTTGAAAATACATTCTCTGCTATCTATCATAATTATACTCTGAATATTTGCTTGGGTTTGTCATCCTCATTGTTTTGAGGGTTTTCCCCAGGGTACATCTTGTGTTATGGTTGAATGTTTCATGTGATTGAATGGTTCATTGATTCAAGTATTCAATATTTCTACACTTAAAGTTTTAAAGTTCAAAGCACATCATATTTTCTAAAACATTTAACATGGTATCAGATATCAAGGCATGAAGGAGATAATATTTTTCAAGCAAACTTGAGCCTACGTAGATCTTGAAGAGTTGAGCACAATACTTGAGAGCCATGACATCGCTGTTCAACTAGAATACCGTCTTGAGGGAACTTTGAATTTCAACACTTGGAAGGTGAGGGTGTTGAACATCTTGGAGGAACATGACTTGGATGGCTACATATCCTCTGTGGTGGAGGATACTACATATAATGCAGGTTGCATAAAATTCAAGAATAAGCAAGCTAAATACAAATAGATCATCTATGATTTAGTGAAGGACAATTTGATGTCTGTGATCACTTTGTTGAAGATCGCAAATGAGTGTTTTGATACATTGAAAAGCCTATATGAGAAGACGACCCTGAGTAAAAAGAGGGCATTGAAGAATAAGCTTCAAAACCTAAATATGGAGAAGGATGAGACAATGGCCTCCTTATTCACCAAGATCTCTCAGTTAAGAGATCATCTTGCTAGTATTAGAGTAGTGGTGGATGAGGATGATCTTCTCCAACCACTATTGATGGTCTCCCATCCTCATGGGATACATTATTGGCTGCGGTAAATGGCCGAGAGGTAAAAAATAACTTCTAAAGGTTGTGGCATGATTGCCTCCGAGAGGAGGGGTGAATCCAGAGCAAGTCAGTGTGCATCAAAGAAGAAAACCTTGCCCTTACGACAAGGATGAAGAAAGGCAATAAGAACTTATCTCATAACGTGGTTCCACTCACTGTCGACACCCAAACCGCCGCGATCTCCCTAAGCACCGGCCCAGACAGGTTTTACCCCATCCGGCAACACCTGCAGAGCAGATGAGGTCTCACCCGAGATGTTCAAGGGAGAGTTGACAGAACCATGTTTCCGTCGAATGAAGGAGGATGTTTGCGGCTCAATTAATTAACTTATTGCAACATTTCAGAAATATATTCATGCATTTAATTCAAACATCATTTACATTCATAGCATCATTCAGTAGAATAATTCATCATCGCAGCAGATATAACAGTAAAGCATTAATTGCAGCAAGGAAACATCGCATTATTCATAGATTCATATCGCAACATGCTTCCATAGATGAACAAAAGAAACGCAGGAATTCCGCAAAACAGATCTGTCACATCATATTAACTCCGTGAAAACCTAGATACAAAATGTTCAGACTTCCGTTCATACTCCGCAAAAATACAGATCTCACAGATATCTCCAAATCTCAGATACACGATCCAGGATTATCTAACACATACAAATCTATGTCTATATATAGGATTTCGCCTTTACATTGCTTGTCCACTTACTAACAACTTCCCAACCCAAACTAACCCAAAATCTAACTATTGTGGTCCAAATGACCCAAAAACCCGCATACTGCGGTACAAAACTGACCAAAACTTGCATAAAATATCATCATCTGCGCTCCATTTTCTGCCTTTCACGGTATCGCAGCACTCGCGGTGCTGCGATAATGACCCATCTAACAACCTGCCAATAGGCCCCAACACAATCTTATGGCTCTCCCTCGAGCCACGTTAGAAGGACATGGTGTACTCGGTGGTATTGACCCTGAAATCCTCGTACTACTAAGGTGGCTCAAGGGAGAGCCACAAGATTGTGTTGGGGGCCTATTGGCAGGCGGTTAGATGGGTCATTATTGCAGCACCGGCCCAGACAAGTTTTACCCCGTCCAGTAACACCTGCGCAGCAGATGAGGTCTCACCCAAGATGTTCAAGGGAGAGTTGACGAAACCATGTTTCCATCGAATGAAGGAGGATGTTTGCGGCTCAATTACTTAACTTATTGCAATCCCACCAGGCATGATTTGTACCACTGACATCGTACCGGCGTTGATGCAGCTGTTGTATGATGATCATGACTTGCTGGCGTTGGAAGATGTTATGATGGAACCCTTTTAGCCATGAGCACCAGGGGAGACTGGTCCGACACCTCACATTCCAAATGAATGGGCACACAGTTTGGCGAAGTCTAGGCTGTTGGGGTTGATATACATGCCACATTTCAGGCATTTGATGGAAGCCAATGCCTACGTCAAACAATTGCTGGCTTGTTTTCATGGCGGCGTGTTATGGTTGGAAAGGCAGGTCACCGTGATGGTGGACCTGATCTCTGAGATCATAGGCTTGCCAAAGGATGGGGTCGACCCATCGCAATACTTCCACGGGAAGAACAATGACAAAAAGTTCGCGGCAAGGTTGCGGAAGTGGTACAAAATGCAGAAAGACAGACGAGATTACCGCTTGGAGACTATCAACGAGCCTGCAGTCAAGATTGGGGCACGAATCTTGGCTACGAAAATCCTGCAGAATGCTCAACCCAATAAAGGAAACTCAGGGGTTGCCACCTGCGTGGAGCTATGTGCGGCAGGCGTGTAGATGAAATGGTCCCTGTTTTTACTTAACCAGTTGATGGATTAGGACGTGCTGGTGGCCCAAGCAGGACAATGCTCATTCACTTATAGTTGGCTGTTGATATTAGTCGTGTTGGTCGCCTGGATGGAACCTGACAATTATCAAGGAATAGAGGTGGACATGGTGGAAGAATGCAAGGGAGCATGCTACCAAAATTTATGGTGGGTGCAGGAACTGGAGCAACTCAAGGATTGTGCCACACAGTTTGGGATGTATTGGGAAGCGCTCCAGGCGGCCACTGAGCAGATTTTGCGATTGACTCAGGCCACTGTTGAGAAGTATAAGGGGATTGCTCGGTTCGCGATCGGCCCACACAGTATCTACGTGCAAGCACGCCGCAACATAGATAGGACGTGGTTGCAGACCCCCTATAAGTTAACCAATGAAGACTTGGATCCAATCATCGACGACTAGCCAGTGAATGGCGCATTCCAGTTATTTAGGAAGAGGATTCTACGGGGATACCATCTATTGTACCAGCCATGGATGAACCATGTCATATGTTGGATGAGGAATCATCCCAGACCCCTACGGATGATGAATGTCAGGTTGAAGAAGGAAGAACGAAAGGACACCAATACCATGGGGCAATTAGTGGGATCCCCCTGTCGTCATAGGCACAGTTGGTCCGACTAATACTAGCAATCACTAATGCATCCACTGCAGCGGCTAGAACAATGATGGTAAAGGCGGATGAAGGTTTCCATGCGCTCACTGATCGTCTGGATTACTTGTGCGATATGGTTTTGAAGAAGGCACCGGAAGAAGCATCGGTGCAGCTTGTTAGCGCAATCGGCATTGAGCTGCGGGTTAGGAATGTTGATATTCCCCCAACTGCGATTATGACTGATGATGAGGCTTTGAAAGACTTGCTGCAACCATTAGAGAAAGTGACCATCAATGTCAATGTGCTTCTCGCGAAGGCGTTGAAAACTATGTAGGCAGTTTCCATCCGGGAGATGGCAGACAAGACTCACGAGATCAGCGGTAAGTTCCTACGCTTGCAGGAGAGCAAGGCAACTGCAAAGGAAGCGGTCGAAGAGTTAACAGGGAGGGCTGATTTAGCGCGACAGACTATGGACGAGTTGGAAGAGGACATCAGGAAAGAATGAGCTGAGAAGGCTCGAGTGATTGAAGAGTTGAAGCAGGCACATGATCGCCTCATTGTGGAGAAGGCCACCTTGTGGGATCAAAACGTGCAGGTAGAGATGGCCATTGCTAAGGCTTGTCACCATGTGCCGGAGCCCATCGCAGAGTTGGATGTGATTCAATGCGTGCAAGGACTTGGGGCTTTCATTACCCAGCTGTGACATGATAATCAGGAGTTAACAACACTGGTAGACCTTGGCACACCACAAGCGCAGGTGGACGACTGCAAACGTGCTATTGAAGAGGTAGCAACACAGCTGGGGGAGCTGGAAATAGTAGCAACAAAACTCACAGTCGACACTGTATAGTTTTGGGGATGAATTGTTTACGATGAGCAGATTGAACAATTGACCAAGCTTCGGTAGGAGTCGGAGGGCCAGTTGGCGACACTAAAGATGACGATGTGTATGATTCCACCAATGGAGTAGGTTTAAAAGTCCACAGACTTAAAAGGGTTATAGCAGCGCATCACCAAGGTCGACGAGCATCAGAAGAAGCGCGCTGCACAGCTAGAGGAGTTCCAGGAGATTGGAGGCCAGTTTATGACTAAAGCCGGTGAAGTACTCCAGGCTGTACAGGAAGGTCGCCAACAGGTTGTGGCGAAGCTGAGTGAGCATCGATCTTCCCAGGATGTGATCGGCAGTCAGGATGTCGCTATGGCAGTAAAGGAGCAGATGACAGTAGTCAATCAACAATACGAGGATTTCAGGGTCAAGACCACCGAGTACACCATGTCCTGCTAATGTGGCTCGAGGGAGAGCCACAAGATTGTGTTGGGGGGCTGTTGGAAGGTGGTTATGTGCGTCATTATTGCAGCACTGGCCCAGACAGGTTTTACCCCATCCAGTAACACCTGCGCAGCAGATGTGGTCTCACCCGAGATGTTTAAAGGAGAGTTTATGGAACCATGTTTTCGCCGAATGAAGGAGGATGTTTGCGACTCAATTACTTAACTTATTGCAATCCCACCAGGCATGATTTGTACCACCAACATCGTACCGACGTTGATGCAGCTGCCGTACGATGATCACGACTTGCTGGCGTTGGAAGATGTTATGACAGAACCCTTTCATCCACGAGCACCAGGGGAGACCGGTCCGGCGCCTCGCATTCCATGACTGGGCGCGCAGTTTGGCGAAGTCTAGGCTGTTGGGGTTGATCAACATGCCACATTTCGGGCATTTGATGGAAGCCAATGCCTGCGTCAAACAATTGCTGGCTTGTTTTCATGGCAGCGTGTTATGGTTGGAAAGGTAGGTCACCATGACGGTGGACCTGATCTCTAAGATCACAGGCTTGCCAAAGGATGGGGTTGACCCGTCGCAATACTTCCAGGGGAAGAACAATGAATAAAAACTCACGGCAAGGTTGTGGAAGCGGTACAAAATGCAGAAAGACGGACGGGCTTACCGCTTGGACATTATCAACGAGCCTACAGTCAAGATTGGGGTGCAAATCTTGGCTACCAAAATCCTGTGGAATGCTCGACCCAATAAAGGAAACTCAGGGGTTGTCGCCTGTGTGGAGCTATGTGCGGCAGGCGTGTAGATGAACTGGTCCCTGTTTTTACTTAACCAGTTGACGGATCAGGACACGCTGGTGGGCCAAGCAGGACAACGCTCATTCACTTATAGATGGCTGTTGATATTAGTCGCGTTGGTCGCCTAGATGGAACCTAACGATTATCAAGGAATAGAGGTGGACGTGGTGGAAGAATGCAAGGGAGCGTGCTACCAAAATCTGTGGTGGGTGCAGGAACCGGAGCGGCTCAAGGATTGTTCCACGCAGTTTTGGATGTATTGGGAAGCGTTGTAGGTGGCCACTGAGCAGATTTTGCGATTGACTCAGGCCACTATTGAGAAGTATAAGGGGATTGCTCGGTTCGCGATTGGCCCACATAGTATCTACGTGCAAGCACGCCGCAACATAGATAGGACGTGGTTGCAGACCCCCTATAAGTTAACTGATGAATACTTGGATCCGATCATCGATGACTAGCCAGTCGAATGGCGCGTTCCAGTTATTCAAGAAGAGGAGTCTACGGGGATACCATCTGATGTACCAGCCATGGATGAACCGCGTCATATGTCGGATGAGGAATCATCCCAGACCCCTACGGATGATGAGCGTCAGGTTGAAGAAGGAAGAACGAAGGACACCAAGACCATGTGACAATTAGTGGGATCCCCCTGTTGTCAGAGGCGCAATTGGGCCGACTAATACTAGCAATCACTAAAGCATCCACTGCAGCGGCTAGAACAATGACGGTAAAGGCGGATGAAGGTTTCCATGTGCTCACTGCTCGTCTGGATTACTTGTGCGATATGGTTTTGAAGAAGGCACCGGAAGAAGCATCAGTGCAGCCAGTTGGCGCAATCGGCACTTAGCCGTGGGTCAGGAATGTTGATATTCCCCCGACTGCGATTATGAATGACGATGAGGCTTTGAAAGACTTGCTGCAGCCATTAGAGAAAGTGACCATCAATGTCAATGCGCTGCCCGTGAAGGCGTTGACAACTATGTAGGCGGTTTCCAGCCGGGAGATGGTAGACAAGACGCACATGATCAACGGTAAGTTCCTACGCTTGTAGGAGAGCGAGGCAACTACAAAGGAAGCAGTCGAAGAGTTAACAGGGAGGGATGCTTTAGCGTGACAGACTGTGGACGAGTTGGAAGAGGACATCAAGAAATAACGAGCTGAGAAGGCTCGAGTGATTGAAGAGTTGAAGCAGGAACATGATCGCCTCATTGTGGAGAAGGCCACCTTGTTGGATCAAAACGTGCGGGTAGAGACGACCGTTTCTAAGGCTTGTCACCATGTGCCGGAGCCCATCGCAAAGTTGGATGTGATTCAATGTGTGCAAGGACTTGGGGCTATCATTTCCCAGCTGCGACATGACAATCAACAGTTAACAACACTGGTAGAACCTGACACACCACAAGTGTAGGTGGACGACCACAAACATGCTATTGAAGAGGTAGCAGCACAGCAGGGGGAGCTGGAAATAGCAGCAACAAACTTCACAGCCGACACTGTATAGTTTTGGGGATGAATTGTTCAGGACGAGTAGATTGAACAATTGACCAAGCTTCGGCAGGAGTCGGAGGGCCAGTTGGTGACACTAAAGACGACGATGTGTATGATGCCACCAATGGAGCAGGTTTCCAAGTCCACGGACTTAAAAGGTTTACAACAGCGCATCACCAAGGCCGACAAGTGTCAGGAGAAGCACGCTGCACAGGTAGAGGAGTTCTAGGAGATTGACGACCAGTTTTTTACTAAAGACAGTGAAGTACTCTAGGATGTACAGGAAGGTTTCCAACAGGTTGCGGCGAAGCTGAGTGAGCATCCATCTTCCCAGGATGTGATCGGTAGTCAGGCTGTGGCTATGGAAGTAAAGGAACAGATGACGGAAGTAGACCAACAGGACGAGGATTTCAGGGTCAAGACCACCAAGTACACCATGTCTTGCTAATGTGGCTCGAGGGAGAGCGATAAGATTGTGTTGGGGGCCTGGCCAACATCCCATGGGGCTTGTGGCCTGGGTAAGGCTGACCAGTAGTAGAGCTGCGGCCATGGCGGCCCGGCCAGCAGTCCACGGTGCTTGCGGCTAGGGAAAGGCCGGCTAGCAATAGAGATGTGGCAATGGCGGCTTGGCTAGTAGCTCGTAGGGCGCGGCCTGGGCACGACCCGACAAAAAGTTGAGCTGCGGCCTTGGGCATGGGCATGCCCGGCCAACTGTGGCCTTGGTAATTTATGCAAAAAGAAAAAAAATTATTTACGTGTATTTATATATATATATATATAAAATATAATACAACTATAACATTTTATGGATCAGGGCCATGGCGGCCGGCCAGCAGCAGAGGCTGCAGCCATGCGCGACCTGTCCAGTAGCAGAGGCTGCGACCATGCGCGGCCCCAAAGGCTTGCGGGCCTGTCTTCCCAGAGGTACGAGGCTGTGGGCCTGTTTGTGCAGAAGAGGAGAAGGGTGTAGGAGGCCACGAGCTTGTCTATGCAGACCTGTGCCAAGAGGAGAGCCGAGGTTGTACATGAGATAGCATGGGGTCAGTGCGTGAAGGGATATCCCCATGAAAATGCTAGGGTGTGGCAACATGGCTAAGGCTGAGCCCTCACCATCCAACAGGTAGGGGACCGCAGAACCAGCTGCGCCCTGGATTCATCTACCTTTGCCACTCGTCGACAAAAAAAATAGATACTAGTAAAAAGAAAATTATTTATATAAAAAAAACAAAACTCAACACCAAATGATGGCAAGCATAAGGGCTTGCACGAAGAGAGCCCACGAGCAGTGAGGGTGCAGAGAGGGACCAATGGTCTCCATGTGAGAGGGAGGGTCGTGTCCCCTGCGAGTTTCAGGATACAAATGATGGATTAGCGATACTTATTCGGTTGCGGAGCAGAGCTCATGAAGCCCATCGCTCCCCATGACCGTCGAGACCACCGAGTTACAGAGCGGAAATACTCGAGAGCCAAGAGAGAAATGGGAAGCAAAATTGGGGCTCGATCCTTTTAGGGTTTGAATCCTTGCATGGCGGTGGGCTGCTTGGAGGAGCACGCATTTTAGGCTTCCGCATAGCTTCTAGGGTTTGACTAGGTAAGCCTATAGTTAGGGTTTAAATTTTTTATTTTATTATTCTTTATTTGATCTTTTATTCATTTTAATTATTTCATTATTTGTGATAATCCTAATTATTTATATATATCGTATACAATTTTCTTATTTTCTTTTATTATACAAGTAAAAAATAAATAATATATATATATTTTTTTCCTAGAAAAAAAAGCAGTAATTCTATTTCATCCTTCGAGAACAAAATTACATATGATCATCAACACCCTAAAGAGTATTTTTGCTGTGTAGTATCTCAGAGTATCAGCTCTTATTAGCGGTTACAACTGTTCAAACAATATTACAAAATATAAGCATACTGAATGCATCATCTTAAAGTTCCTATACAACAAGAGAATAAGTTTCATCTTTCCACAAGCTTGTAAAATAAAAAACAGTCCTAAAAAAGAGAGTAACAGAAAAGTGCCATAGAGATCCTGTAGTGGCATTCACTCTATGAAGGGTCTATGATAAAACTCTCGAACCAAGCCATCGGTAAATTCTGATATCTTCCATTGACCAGCCCCCAAAAGGAGCCCCGCCTTCGATGCCTAGTTCGCCGCTGTGTTATTTTCCCTGTAGACATGATGGCAATGAAATAAGTCAAAAAAACTGCTGCTGTCTCGAATAGCTCTCAAAACATTGGAGAGCCGAATGTTATTGTTGGGAATGTTATATCTCTTTGGGTTGCTTTTTGGTTTTTCGCGATTTCGACCCATTGTACTCTATCTAATCCCGGTAAAAGGGATTAGGGTTGTAACCTAATTTCGGGTAAACAAATTAGGGTTTTAGATGCTGCGGAATACCATATATTGTAAACATATAATGAAAAGGAGCGGTGCGGCTCTAAGTTTTGCTGGTTTTTTCCCGGTTAAGGGTTTCCAGGTGAAAATCTCTGTGTAATGTGTGTGCCATTGTGTATTTTCTGTTAATGCTTAAGAATCAATATAAGTTTGTACTTCACTGTTAAGGTTTAAAACTTACATTTGGTATCAGAGCATTTTTTGGGTTCAGAGGGACGCCTTTGTTTCCAAGGGTTTGGCTCGATCTTGGATTTGTGATAAACCTGGTTTCAGTGGGAGCTTTGCAGCGGTGATTTATTTTTCTTTAAAGAATGGCAAGCAGTTCTAGATTCGAGATTGAGAAATTTAATGGTCAGAGCTTTGAGCTATGGAAGCTCAAAATGGAAGATCTTTTGGTAGATAGAGAACAATGGATCGCAGTAGATCCAGGTACCATGCCCACTGGTGCGGTAAAAGAAGAATGGGAAAAGATGGAAAGGAAAGCAAGGAGCACCATTCGTCTTTGCCTCGCAGATTCGGTATTGGTGAACGTATCTGGAGAAGACAGTGCAAAGAAGCTATGGGATAAACTGGGAAATCTGTATCAGTCAAAGTACCTGGTAAATAAGTTATTTCTGCGAAAGAAATTGTATCTTCTGAGGATGACCGATGGAGACTCTGTGTCAGAGCATCTAAACGCCTTCAATACTCTGGTATGTCAATTGACATCTATTGGTATTATAATTACTGATGATGAAAAATGTATTACTCTGTTGTGCTCTTTACCAGATTCATGGGATAATCTGGTTATAGCTATTGGGAGTAATGCAACCACGCTAAATTTCGATGATGTGGTTGCATCTTTGCTATCAGAGGAAATGAGGCGGAGATCCATGGATAGTTCAACCAAGGATGCCTTATTTGTAAGAGGTCGCCCTGGAGACAGATCTAAAAATAAGTCTTCAGGTGGTAGATCTAAATCTAGAGGGAGATCTAAATCTCCAGGACCTTCTGTAAGAAAATGCTGGAAGTGCAGTAAAGCTGGGCATTACAAGAAGGATTGTAAATCCAAAAATAATGATAAAAGCATAGGACCTAATGATGCTCCATCCGCAAATGGGAAAGAATCTATAGAGGAAGGAGGAGATGTGTATCTGGCATCTTCAAGTACACATGCAGAGCATGATTCGTGGTTGATTGACTCAGGTGCGTCTTATCATATGACTCCTCACAGGGAGTGGTTTTCTGAATATGAAAAGTATGATGGAGGAGATGTATTTCTGGGAGACAACTCGGTGGCGAAAATCATAGGTCGAGGAAAGATCAAGCTACTGCTCAAAGATGGAAGGGTTAAAACTCTTCCCGGGGTTCTGCACATTCCAAAGCTGGCTAGAAACCTTATATCTGTAAGTAAAATGGATGATGCAGGTGTGAAAACTTTATTTGAAAAGAACACATGCAAGATGGTTCGAGAATCACTGGTGCTGATGAGGGGAGTTCGGATTGGAACTCTATACAAGCTGTTGGGAAGCACCTTCAAAAATGGATGTAACAGTACTATTGTTCCTGAGGGTAAAAATTAAGGAGACAGAGTCCTTACTGTCTCTAGTGAGAAGACATCGCTATGGCATCGAAGGCTGGGACATATTGGAGAGAAGGGTCTTCGACTATTACAAGGTAAAAGTATGGCTGAAGGCATGTCTGATTTCACATTAGATTTCGATTTCTGTGAACATTGCTTGTATGGTAAACAGAATCGGGTAAGATTCTCAACTGGTGTTGTAAGAGCTAAAGGAATCTTAGAGTTAATACACAGTGATGTTTTTGGACCTGTGCCTGTTCCATCACTTGGTAAATCTGTGTATTATGTTTCATTTATAGATGATTTCTCAAGGAAAACTTGGATTTATTTCCTGCGTAAGAAATCTGAGGTTTTTAAAAGATTCAAAGAATTTAAGGCTCTTGTAGAGAATCAAACTGAAAAGAAAATAAAAGTACTCAGAACAGATAACAGTGGAGAATTCCGTGAAAGTGAATTTGAGGAGTTCTGTAAAACGTGTGGAATAGCAAGGCAAAAGACTACTCCATACACACCTCAATAGAATGGGGTTGCAGAAAGGATGAACAGGACATTGATGGAAAAGGCAAGGAGTATGCTCAGTGGTGTAGGGCTAACACAACAATTCTGGGCAGAAGCTGTTGACACTGCGTGTTACCTAGTGAATAGGACACCCACATCAGCGTTGGTTGACAAGACACCTCATGAGGTTTGGACTGGTAAGAAACCATCTCTCTCTCATCTCAGAGTGTTTGGGTGTGATGATTTTGTACATGTTCCAAAGGAGAAAAGGAGCAAGTTGGATAATAAAGCGGAAAAATGTATCTTCATTGGTTACAAGGATGGAGTGAAAGGTTACAAGCTGTGGAACCCAGTAAAAAGGCAAACAGTTTACAGTCGAGATGTGATCTTCAGAGAAGTTGAAATCACTTCCAAGATTGAGGATGTACCAAAGGAAAAGGATTTAGAGAAGCTACACTTTGATATCAAGGATGAAAGAGGTGACTCTTTTGAGGAACCATATTCGTCTGAATCAGATGAGGAGGCAGAATCGTCTGAATTAGATGAAGAGGCGGATCCACAGACTCTGGTATTGAGGAGATCTGACCAAGTAAGAAGGCAAGTTGAAAGGTACAGTCCCCCTGATTTTCGTTCTAATTTTGTGTTATCTATTACTGATGATGATCCTAGAACTGCTAAAGAGGCAATGGATTCAGAAGATAGTAAACTATGGAAGAAGGCCATGATAGAAGAAATGGATGCCTTGGACAAAAATGAGGCATGGGATCTGGTTGAGTTGCCAGAAGGAAGAAATCCTATTGGAAGCAAATGGGTATTCAAGAAGAAGTTAAATGCAGCAGGTAAAGTGGAGAAGTACAAGGCTCGACTAGTAGCGAAAGGTTATTCCCGAATTGAGGGCATCGATTTTGGTGAGATTTTTTCACCTGTTGCAAAATTGACTTCTATTAGATTTCTTCTATCTATTTCTGCTGCTTTTGACCTTGAAGTAGAACAGATGGATGTAAAGACGGCTTTCCTACATGGAAATCTTAATGAAGAGATCTATATGAAGCAACCAGAACGGTTTGTGGTGAAAGGAAGAAAGGAGCTTGTCTGTAAGCTGAAAAAATGTCTCTATGGATTGAAACAATCTCCAAGAATGTGGCATCAAAAATTTGATACCTATATACTAAGACTTGGTTTCTCAAGAAGCAAAGCTGATCACTGTGTTTATTTTAAGCTAACTGGTGATCATTTTATTTATGTAATATTGTATGTTGATGATATGTTGCTAATTGGAAACAACAAGGAAATCATCAAGGATGTAAAAAATCAGCTGTCATCTGAATTTGACATGAAAGATCTTGGTGCTGCAAATTTTATTTTGGGCATGGAAATAAAAAGAGATCGTGAAAATAGGAAACTCTGGTTAAATCAGAGGAAATATGTTGAAACGATATTGAAGAGATTTAATATGCAGGAAAGCAAACCAGTGAAGGTGCCCATTCCTGTAGGTGTAAGGTTATCTGCAGAACAGTGTCCCACGACACAAGAAAAGGTAGAGGACATGTCTCATGTTCCCTATGCTAGTGCAGTTGGCAGTCTGATGTATGCCATGGTCTGTACTAGACCAGATATAGCCCATGCAGTGGGAGTTTTGAGTAGATACATGTCAAAACTAGGAAAGGAACATTGGACTGCAGTAAAGAGGGTCTTCAGGTATTTGCATGGCACTATAGATTTTGCAATCTGCTACCAAGGAAGACCCGGTATAAACAGAGAGATAGATATACAAGGATTTGCTGATGCTGACTGGGCTGGAGATCTTGATCACAGAAGATATACAAGTGGCTACGTTTTTAATCTATTTGGAGGAGCAATCAGTTGGATGAGTAGAAGACAAGCTGTAGTTGCACTCTCAACTACAGAAGCTGAATACATGGCAGCTACCCATGCAAGTAAGCAAGCTGTATGGTTGCAAAGATTGTGTTCAGGTATTGGTTTTGTTCAGAATGCAGTAAAGATTGGCTGTGATAGCTCAAGTGCAATATTTCTGGCAAAGAACCCTGCTTATCACTCGAGGACAAAGCACATTGATGTGCAGTACCATTTCGTCAGAGACATGGTTGAACAAAACAAAGTGTTGCTGGAGAAGGTTGACACTTTGGTAAATGTTGCAGACTCTTTGACAAAGTATGTGAGTACTCAGAAGTTCTCTTGGTGTAAAGAGAACATGGGCATTGTTGCCCTGAATTGTTAAAGTCATAAATTTCTCCTGTATGTGAAGAGAACAACAAGTGGGAGAATGTTGGGAATGTTATATCTCTTCACATGGTGGTTGCGTGTACAACACGATCCCTTGCCCAGTACTCTATCTAATCCCGGTAAAAGGGATTAGGGTTGTAACCTAATTTCAGGTAAACGAATTAGGGTTTTAGATGCTACGGAATACCATATATTGTAAGCATATAATGAAAAGGAGCGGTGCGGCTCTAAGTTTTGCTGGTTTTTTCCCGGTTAAGGGTTTCCAGGTGAAAATCTCTGTGTAATGTGTGTGCCATTGTGTATTTTTTGTTAATGCTTAAGAATCAATATAAGTTTGTACTTCACTGTTAAGGTTTAAAACTTACAGTTATAACATTGATGAGTGCCAGCGATCCAATTGACCATGTTTAGAGAATCCCCATACACATTTAGCTCTCGGCATCCCTTCTCTAAGGCAAACAGAACAAGTAATTTGAGGCTAACAACTTTTGCAAAATTATTACTTCCTTCCCCCAACCCCATAGACATCTCATAGAAGTGTGTAGGCGATAGAAATAAAAGAGCCCCACCCCCACAGTGATTATTCTGACATGCTCCGTCGAAGAAACCCCACGGCTGGGATCGATCAAGGTTCACAGGAAGGATATCACGGACAATAGTTGGACGAATAACCCTTTTGTGGGCAAGAAAAATGCCACAATAGTTTAATGTAGTCTGGGTATGTAAGAAGGGTTTATTGCTGAAGATACAATGATTACGAGAAAGCCAAACACCCCACATCACGAACAATGGTAGCTGTCTGTAATATTTATAAAGAGGATTATGATACCAATTGTTCCAAGAAAGTTCAATGGAATCCCCCGCCCAGAGAAAAAGAACTTTTAATACCTGAGAGACAGCCTCCCAAACCTCTCTGATGAATGGACAGTGAATAAAAAGATGAATAATAGTTTCCCCCGAAACTTTACAAAGACAACATCATCCCGGCCCAACTTTGTTTCGTTTCTGTAGGAAATCCTAGGTCGGAACCCGATTCCGAAGAGCACACCACATAAAAATTTGAGACTTGTGTGGACATTTTTGTTTCCATAGGAGTTTCCACCTCCAGACATTTTCATCAGGCATAATATCAGCGCTAAGTTTCAGGTATCCCCCCTTAGGAGTATAATTTCCTGATGGGTATGCATCCCAACAGTAAGCATCATCAAGATCAGAAAGGGAAATGTGATCAAGGTTGAGGGCCCAAAAATAACGAACCAGTTCAAATTCATCCCCTGCATCTAATCCAAACGTATGAACAACATGCAAAGCATGACAACCGAAAGCTAGATCAACAGGGTTGGCCACCTGAGAGAGAAAACTGTAGCCACGTACATGTAATTCCTCCACAATCGCCCCTGGTAACAAGTGTTGTTGCGTACATCCCACCCAAGGGTCCTTCCCAATCCTGACCTTCTGTCCATTCCCAACATCCCAAACCAAATCCCGTTTAATAATGTAAAAAGACTTTACCACTACCTTCCAAATTATAGAACCCCCAAGATGAGTTTTAGCAGGCTTTCGAATCCAAGATTCAATGGAATCTGGTGCTATATACTTATGCCGCATAACCTGTGCCCACAATCCTCCAGAAATAATTAATCTCCATCCTTCCTTTGCTGCCAGAGCCCTGGAGAAAAGGAAAATTATCTTCAATCCCCACCCCTCGAAGGATTTCGGGAGAGCAAGGGAATCCCAATGAGCCCAAGGAGCCGAATGTGACTCCTCCTTCCCATTCCATAGAAACCGAAAGCATAATATTCTAGCTCTGTCTAGTATGCCCCTCGGAATCCAGGTTAGAGACATCCAGAAAACAGTAATAGATTCTAACACAGCTTTGACCAAGACCAGCCTCCTTGCCCTAGAGAGCCATTTGTGACTCCAACAAAAAAGTCTCTTCTCTATCTTCTCAATGAGCCAAAACTAGTCCCGCTTTTGGTAATAATTTGGTTTCAAGTTAAAACCCAGATATTTGAGTCCCTCCGAGAGTGGGACATGTGAGAAAGGGAACAGTTTGGTAAAGGTCTCCACTTCTGCAATATTGAGGAGATTGGTAGTCAAGTTTGATTTTGATTCATTTATCTCCATCCTAGTGGCCTGAGAGAAAAGTTCCAAAATCTCCTTAAGTTTATGCCCATCCCTGACCGTGCAAGAACAAAAAATGAGAATGTCTTCCACAAAGAGCAGATGAGTAATGGAAAAATCCGGGGTAACCAGAATTCCCAATAGATTACCATTAATTTTAGCCTCCTTTATAGCCCTGCTCAAACCTTCCGCAACCAAAAGAAAAAGAAGAGGTGAGAGGGGACACCCTTTCCTAAGTCCACGGCCAGAGTGAAAAAAAGTAGTAGCAGCCCCGTTGATGAGAACCGAGAAAGAGACAGTAGTAATACAACTCATTACCCACTGAATAAAAGAAATATCAAAGCCCAGATGAGTTAGTAACAATCTTAAGTACAACCAGCTAACTTTGTCATAGGCCTTTGACAAATCAATCTTTAGAATTGCTCCTTTCAGCTTCCAAGTTTTTACACTGTGAAGACCCTCTTGAGCCACCCCTAGAGCTTCATGAATTTTCTTTCCTTCCAAAAAACCAAATTGTTCTTCAGAGATATGAGAGGAAAGAATAGACTTAAGTCGTCTAGCAATTACCTTGGTGATAATCTTGTAAACACAGTTGCATAATGATATTGGTCGAAAATAATTCAGTATAGAAGGGGAGTCCGACTTTGGGATTAAAGCAATGAAAGTTGAGTTTATGCTTGCCGGGATCCTTCCTTCCGGCCTGGTATCTTCAACCAATTTCAATAGATCATTCCCAATAATGTCAAACAGTCCCAGGAAAAATTCGATGGTCCATCCATCAGGCCCAAGGATTTTTTCCTTTTGAAAACTAGCAAGAACCTCCTTTAATTCTACTTCCGTGATCACTTCCATTAGGTTCCTATTTTCCTCCTCCTCCACAAAGCTAGGAAAGAGTTGTGCCACTCTATTGACTTCCTCAATGTCAACTCTGTCCCCAACCTTAAAAAGATCCTTGAAATGATTAACCCCAACCTCCGCCATCCCATCAAAAGTGTTATGTTCAGTACCCAAATGATCCTGTAAAGTCCAAATAGTGTTAGCCGAACGTCTTCCCTTTGCATAAGCATGAAAGAAATTTGACTTTTCATCCCCACTTTCCAACCAAATGGCCCTGCTCTTGAGGTGCCAAGCTTCCTCCTGTTCCAAAAGAAGAGTATTTTTCCCGGCTTCAAGGCATACCAGAGAGTCCTTAGATTCTTGAGTCAGAAAACCCCCCCCATCACTCATAGCAATAGTAGCAATGGCTGCCTCAATCTATTTTAGTTCCTTATTCTCCCGACGTCGCTTCTCACCAGCCTAGGTTTTAATCGGACCCTTCAACAGCTTAATGTTTTCAGCAAAATGAAAAGCAGCAGACGAATGACCCTCCGGATGAAAAGAAATCCAGTTTGAATGAACTAAATCAATGAAGGAAGTGTCATCCAGCCAATTCTTGTTGAATTTAAGGGGGCTAGGCAGCTTAATCGGGCCATTTTTAATTTCCAGATAAATGGGCAAGTGATCCGAAGACTCTCCACTCCCGACCCATTGTCTAATATGAAAGAAATGCTCCACCAAATGTTCAACAAGTAAAAACCGATCCAACCTCTTAACCACCCGACTATCTCCAACCCTATTGTATAGATATATATGTGTGTGTGTGTGTGTGTGTATACAAAATTTTTAAATAAATTTTTATTCATTTATATATATATATACATTATGTTAATTATTGAATTCATATATATTAAAATTTATTATGCTCAATAATTTTTAAATATATGATGATGAAATTTAATTGTTTATGTTAATTTAAATAATCAAATTTATGATGAGTAATTATTTTTATATTATCAAGTTTAATTATTTAAATGGGTTAAATAACTTGATTAATTATTTAACTAATTAAGCAATTTAAATGTTAGGTCGATTAATATACATAACCATTATATAACATTAATGGTAAGTTAGAATTAACACTAATTAGCTTATCTTCTTCTTCTTGAAAATGCTCCTTGTCGAAACTTCGATGAATAGTCGAAGGGGCAAGACGGACACAGAATCTCAAAAACAAGACACCACAGAGACCAGCATGATGAGCTGATCGCTAGGACACTAATTCTACTCCATGATAGATATGTTTAATAAACACGACTCAAACAAAAAAAAAACTTACTTAGATTATGCTATCATTAAATTATTATTTATTAGTGAGATTAGTATACGGGTATTAATGCACATTAATAATTAAGGTTTAATTTCGTATTATAATGTAGTATAGTGTTAATGGAGTTACTTAGGGTTAAGGTAAATAAGGCGGTAATTTCATTAATAAGAAATGAGGTACTAAACATTAATTAAAATTTCATGAAGGGTTAAATTGCGACTTAATGGGGATTGCGTGGAATCCGATACATGACTTACGTAGAACTACTGTAGTAGATTTAGTACCGGGTGGCCTAAAGATGTCCTGGTCGAAATGCCCATAACTATAGCTCTTAGAGTAAAAACGCTTGTAAAAACAATCGTCCGACGCACGCTTTGAGACTAACAGTTGAGTTTAAATAGTAACATAGTCCTGATGTCGTCATATTGTAATTATCATATTGTGTCATGTTACAGGGATAAAAATGGTAAGAATGTGAGCAGGTCGGGGGTGAGGTTAGGCGATGGAATACTTGAGCTGAATGTGCTGGCACCATCGCCAGAGATCATCCTTATATTGCACTTTTTGGTAGCAATAAATGAAAAACTTCGGGGACTGCATAGAGGAAGTGTTACCTCATAGGTAGAAGTGGAGGACCCTCCACTAAGGGAGGAAGTTCCTGTGGTAGAAGTGAATGCGGTACCGAGACCTCAGCATCAGGATATCACAAGGGAGATTCAGAATATAAGGCTTCCAGAGTTTTCAGGGGGTCGAGCAGGGATACGAGCAGAGTCTTAGTTGGAAGATATTACCAGGTGCTTAACCTTACAGGAGTACACATCCACGTCCAAGTCTAAGATCACAATATTTCAACTAAAGGGGTCGCATTGAACTGGTGGGGGAACCAAGAAAGACAAATACACCTTACACCAGACACAGTTCCATCGAAACTATTTGTGAAAAAGTTCAAAGGGAAGTACCTACCCACATCCTACCAGGAAGAACAAGCAGGGGCTCTTCATGGCTTAGTACAAAGGCATCTATCCATGGAGGATTATTAAGAGAGGTTTATGGAATTAGTCAAGTATGTCCCCTAATTGGAAAACAACGAACGCTAGGTTGAGCGCTTCATGTATGGGATCAATACCAAGATTAGGGCCCAAGTAGGGATGTGGAAACCATCTTCGGTTTCTGAAGCGGTTGATTGCGCTCTTTACATAGAGGATATGCTGGGTGCAAATACCATCATGTCATTCAACTCTCAGCAATCAGGGTTTGTGGGGAATGAATCTATTTTTTAAATGTTGCAATAAGTTAAGTAATTGAGCCGCAAACATCCTCCTTCATTCGACGGAAACATGGTTCCGTCAACTCTCCCTTGAACATCTCAGGAGAGACCTCATCTGCTCCGCAGGTGTTGCTGGATGGGGTAAAACCTGTCTGTGCCAGTGCTGATGGAGATCATGGTGGTTTGGGTGTCGATAGTGAGGGGAACCCCTATCAACTGGGTTTGAGTCAACATCTATTTGGACTGCAGTTTAACTGTGGTTTATTGATTGTTGATTGCAAACATATGAGTTCCAATGTTGCATACTAGCATATAAATTTTCCTTATATTGAATGGCTTTGTTATTTCATCTGGTGCATTCCTTTAGCTTGCCAGATTAAAGTACATTTCATAAATGGGGAAATAAAAGGCTCATATGACATTGTTTATTGTATTTTTCAATGGCTATCCTTATACTAATTAGGGATATTGACATATTGGCTATATGATAATTCAACTAATGATTTTTTTCACATGTTAGATTGAATAACCTTTATTTTTAAATCAGTGAAAACATGCCCTAGTGTTGTAAACACAGCTATGGAGAGGCTTGCTCAAGGGACGAACGTGCTTACTGAAGGTGGCTATGAAAATATTTTCTGACAAAAATTTGAAACCTCCCCATAAGAACAACTACATAATACATACACTTGCTACTTGTCAACTATTTCTGGGCCAGTCATAGGGACACTTTATTTCTCCATTGAAAATATTACTTTTTTCAATGATAACCCTCTTTCTTACAAGGTCGATCCTGATAAAATTGAATGGAATTTTTACAAGGTATGACACCTTACTGTTAGTGTTACCAAGTAACATAATTTTGATCCAGTTGTGACTGGATTTATATTTACACTACAACTTAAGGCCTTTTCCTCAAGAATGAAACCGAGCCTTCAAATAGTGTTTGGTTTCTTTGCAAATACTTCCTTCCATATAGGTGTTTTTGGGTCATTGGGAAATAACTAAACCATATCCTAACCAAGCATTTTGTGTACTGCATTATATTTCCCTCCTAGGGTGGGCTTGGAATAGGGTCAGTATTTGAAGGCTAGATTGGATTGAGGAGGATACTTCATTATTAGTAATCTGATACTTCGGAAAATAAATGGTATCAAATATAGTACAGTTGGGCACTGCTTTAAGCTGCTAGAACTAGAACTAGAACTAAAAATACTAGAGCTATTGGATTTGCAACAACTAGAACTACTAGTGTTGAAAATGGGATTCCCTGAGGCAAAGAATAAAACTACCCATATCCAAAATACAAGAGAAAAGGGGATTATAATGGAATACCCTTCATCAATACAACAAACTTACCTCATCTGAATCGGTGTCCTTATGCTAGTTCCATGTAGAAACTATTGGCATAACAGAGGAAACCAACTTCGAAAGTTTATCATTGATCCTGTATATGCATTGCATTACATGTTGGTATCCATCATTAATGTTGACATTTGCATTTACAGTGGCTGTTACAACTATGCCTCTTTCAACTCCAACATATGGCTGCGAAATATCTAGTGATGATCTAGATTTTTGCTAGACCTTAATGTCATATTTACTAGAACCTAATGCTTCCATATAATTCACAATATCTTCTGCACTTGGTTCTTTGTTACTATATTCCACCTAAAACAAAATGTGAATTTTTAACATACACCCAGTTCAATAAAAAATTCCAAGTAAATAACATGACATAAATTCAACCAAAATGTAGTACACTTACTGCAAGTTTGTCTTTTTTGGCCTGCAACCTACCTCGAACAAATGAATATGTATCCCTCATAGTATCTCTTGCTTTGTTGCCTCTGTTCCTCTTTGAAAAATATTTTGATGAACACATAGTTTCCTTCAATGCCTCCCATTGTTTGGGAGTTAGAGAGGAATATGTCCTATCTTTTCCCTCCATGATTGTTTTTCTACAATTGTATCTAAAATTGTTCGTCATAAATCTCATCCTTTGCTTGTAATATTTTCTAGAGATTTGTCCACCAACACTCTCAAAATAATTTTCCATTTTTTGTATAACATTTTCCACGACTCTTGGATATTTCTCTACAAAATTTGACTTGAAAATATCTAAATGTGCCCTACATCATGTACCCAACTTGGTGGACCACTGTCCTGCATTTTTCCCAATGGGATCACCATCTTTCGACACCTTAACTAAGAATGGTTTCTTTCCTTCTAATTTTATTTCTTTTTCATTCCTCTCTGTAGATCTGTACCAATCTTGGTTCAATATTTGTCTTTTAACTAAAGCATACACATCTTTTGAACCACTAACAATATTTTTAGTTGATCCAGTTTCATCAAAAGTCGTAGATGTAGGAGGTGTATTTTGAGGCACTCTAGATGTAAGTAGTGTCTCTTCATGACTTGCATTAATTATACCTACATGCTCCTTGGCCACATTAGGTGTGGTAGTAGATATCTCAGTTCTGGCCTCCATAGGTGTGCCTTAAAAAATAACCTTTAATTTTGAATAAATCAAATGCAGACCCGATCTACATTCTTTTTTCTCATTTTGATTAATAATGTCTTTTAGAGTTTGTTTTAATAGAGGATTATGTTCATCAGGCTGCACATCACCACAACTCTTCTTTTCATCAACTACATTTGTTGAATCACAAGTGTGTTGGATTCTACGAGGTTGCGACACTCTATCTTTACTTTCCCTTGATTTTTTCTCTGGTTTTTCTTTGCAAAATTTTTGTTTCCTATAAAACAAAAATTATCATATCAGTATTTATATACATAAAGTTCTTGATTATAAAACATTAATCACTATTAAACAAATAATATACTACTTGCCTATTGTTCAAACCAAGAGACGATAAATATGCATCATTCTTGGTCACATGTTATCTACAAAGGCACTCATATTCTGTCAAGCTTTCAGCTTTATTAGTGTCATCTAATTTGCGCCTCGCGCACTTTTTATTCACCTCTTGAAGTCC
This sequence comes from Larix kaempferi, assembly GCA_027924585.1. Lineage (NCBI taxonomy): Eukaryota > Viridiplantae > Streptophyta > Pinopsida > Pinales > Pinaceae > Larix > Larix kaempferi. The sequence goes on from BSBM01000286.1 coordinate 4,101,324, forward strand.
AACAATTCACAACCAACCACTTGAATCAATAGAGCAACAATGGAGGAACGATCACCTTTCTATATCATACATTTGTACAATTAATACGAAACATTTTAAAATATAAAATAAAAATGAACAAAACACAATAAATATCCTTTATCATCTTCTACTCATATTGTGTGTGGTATCATGAATCCATTCATTCATTACATATCAAATCTTCTAGTTAATAATAGTGCACTGATTCTGTAAGGTACTAGTAGCACAAATGCACCAATATTATAAGAAAGCATAGTTGGAATCAAACTATCTCTTTCAATAAACTACCTATTGGATTCTTACAACAAAAAGGTCTCTCTCATTCATGTACATGAATAAAGCTATCCTAATTTTTTCTATTTTTCAAATTTCAAATTTTATAAATTTTTTTTGTTAGTCTCTTTCTAAACTATAAAGTTGGTCATGTGTCTCTTGTACATAACAAGACCACACTAGTAGTTTCTATAAATCTTTTTTACTAGAGATAAGAATTGGCTTTGATGTTTTTGTTTTCAATATTAAAACAATCTCAAGGAAACAAGGATCCATTACTCCAATCCAAGTGGACAACATCCATGCTAAAGCAACAATAAAACACAATTGTTATTAAATATGTAAATGCAGGTGCTTCAAAGTCTCTTCTTTAGACACTCAATCATCATCTTCGACCACTTCTTTGAATGTTTCTTTTAGATTATCTTATTGCCCATCATCCATTATATCGACAACTTCGATGAATTTTCTTTTTGAATGAGACTCTATTTGAATGACATATAACCATCCTGGGAGTCTTAAATCATCAATTAGAAATGATTGGTTATTTTGAATAGGGGAAACATACAACTCATCACTATGTGATAAAAATTGTCGTGTATTTGCATGTACAAATCCATACTCGTAATGTTGTATTTCCGATGGTTTGATCCACTTGCATTTTAATAATATAGGACTAAGTTCACCATAATCAACATGAATAATTTCTTGGATGAATCCAACATAAAATTTCTTCTTAGTTTCGTGATGAAATTCAACACTTACAACACAATCACAATTTCCCTTCCCTTATCATTTGCTTCCACTCTCACATGGCTACCATAGGCCCACATTCCACTAAAACACGAAGCCCATAAATGTGGAAGCTGTGAAATCTTAGTTTCCTCCTTCGTTAGATCCCAACCTTGTTGTTCTGCATCAATAATCCATTCTTCAAATATTGGAAAAGAATCACGTCCTCCAATCAAATCATGATGTATACGCTTTTGAGGTGGACGTTGAATTGATTTTTCACTCTCTTCTTTGTATTTTCTAAATAGAATATGAACGCATAAGATAGTAATATTATTAATATAAATGTGTAAATGCAATTGAATAAATAAATATTTGTGGAAAAAATATTTTCACCCATGCCACTTATCAAATGAAGAAGTGTTTTGAAGAACATAGGCATAGGCATGTATCTCACTTCTTTATTCATGTGATAACTTGAAGCAACATCCTTTTCCTTCTAATACTTCACATCCAACTCTCTCCTATTTGTCATCATCCCATACAAATTGATTGACATTTTTTAAATCCTTCATATATTCTGTGCAAAATCCCATGGCCTCTTGCATTAAATATCCCTCAGATATCTTGCCTTCTGATTTTTCCCTAGCATGAATAAATGTTTTCAAAACCTTCATATATCGTTGTATATGATACAGACATCTTATTCTTGCTGGGCCACAATTCTCTATTTCATATTGTAGATGTATCAAAATTTGCATAGAAATGTTAAATATTGTTGGTGGAAATTCTCGTTCCAATAGACAAAGGACTTCAACAACATTCTCCCTTAAACTATCAATGTTCAAAGGATATAATACATGTAAACTCATTCTCTTTAATATTAGGCCCAACCTTATAATTGCCAATCTTACCCCCTTTGTCAAATTTGATATATTGACCACAATAGGTAAAATATTCTCAATTATGACATAATTGTCATGGTACTTGAGGCCTCTTATTATATTAATGTCAATTTGGCTTCTAATACTACTACTTACATATCCAATGGGAAAGTGAGTTTGAAACATCAACTTCAATAATTGTGCACGCTGTCCCTTTGTCTAGACATAAGGAGCACTAGGTTTTCGATATTTTTCATCATCATATTTTTCAACCCAAATATTTCAACAAATATTTAGTTGTTGAAATTCTTCATGTGATGCAACAGTATTAGAAGCACCAAAAAGAGTTTCTATAATTGCATAGGCTATATTTTTCTTAGTATGCATAAAGTCAACATTATGCCTAATGGCTATATCCTTAAAGTATGGAAACTTATAGAGTATGCACAATCATTTTACACTACTTTCATTATATGGATAATTTCTACTACCACAAACCCCACCACTTTCAATAAACAACATTATTTTTTGTCCATTCTCAATAATATATTCACTCGTTATTGGCAATGGTGCTTAACGATTCTCTTCCTGAACATCGAAAAATGTTTTTTATCGACAATATGGATGATCCATTTTAAGGTAAGCATGATGTCCACAATAAATACACTTATGCAAAATTTTTAAGTGCCGCACAAAATCCTTAAAATTGCAAGCGGGACATCCATGGTATCCATGAACAATGAGACTAGTCAATGTGCCATATGTAGGAAGATCATGGATCGTAAACAATAAGGAAGCTCTTAAAGTGAATTTGATTGACTGACCATCCCTTAAAAATTAAATTGCTTCAATTCCTTTCAACAATTCCATTAGTTCATCATATAATGGCTCTAAATAAACATCGATTGTATTGGAAGTCACACTTTTCTTTCCTGGTATAATCAATGGTAGCATTAAGAAAAATGGTTTAGTTGTTAACCATGGAGGCAAGTTATAATTTATTAAAAACACTGGCCAATTTGACCATTTAGTACTTTGATCTGAGAATGGGTTCACCCCATCTAGAGCCAAACCCAACCTTATATTGCGAGTATCTTGGGAAAAATCAGGCCATCTGTTATCAAATTCCATCCACGTCTTAGAATCAGGTACATGTCGTTGTTTTCCATCAGTGCTCTTATTTTGGGCACGCCATTGCATAATTTCAACAATGTATTTGCACCTATACATTCATATTAGTTGTGGGATTAGCGGAAAGTGGAGAGGAACCTTTCTAGGAATCAAAATTGATTTCAACCCTAGTCTATACCTCTATTATTCACATTTCATACATCTATCCTAACTTGCAAGATTTTTGTGAAACAATACACAAATATTGTAATGTCCCCCGTGGATATCAAATGGAATTAGGGAAATATCATTAGCTCTAGTAGGCTAATTACAAAGTTTAATCACATCGGAGAAATAGAATAAATACTTAATTTCATTTTTCACAAATTAATTACGACAAAATATCGATAATCGCAAATTAATTAAAATAAAATTTACGTATGAGAAAGAAACTGAAACAAGGCTGAGAAAGCATATCCAACACTATATAACATCATTATACATCCATCCCAAGCCAAAAAACAGGTTACTTGCACCCAAAAACGCCATTTCCAACAATATGTCATTAACTAGTTAATTAAAGTAATTAATGTACTAATTACGACACTTAACTTACAAATGACAACACTCAACATAAAATAAAATTTTCAACTAATTAATGCAATTTATCAATCCCAATGGCTAATTAACACCCAAGTCCATGTAAATATGTCCAAATAGCCATTTTTAAATAATTAAACATAATATACATGAAAATGAGATACCAAGACTAGTCAACTAGTTTCACTACGCAAACAACTAGTCTTGTGCATTTTCGACGCGCAACCATACCAAATATCCAAAAGTGAACTTACATAAATTATGTGCATAAATAAGTGTTAATGTACAACAAAATAAAAGTACATTTTCATCTCTGATCCGAGTACATAAACGAAGAATCTTTCAAGTTTAATCAGTACAACTAGTTAATAAACATTGCTAGGAATTCAATCAAACCAATCGTACCGAGTTCCGATGCACATAGAGGTGAACATACATATATGTAAAATAAATTTACAAAGCACAAATAAAGTAACAAAAATAGATCATATGGTTTTACATTCATCTTTTACCAAAAATAGAGATTCAAATCCAAAAACTAGTTACCAATTTCACCATTTCGAATCTAGTTTCCAATTCTAGTTTTCAAAATCAATTCAACAAGAAGGAACTGATGATAGGAGGCTAGGATCAGAATATTATATGTAATATAAAATCATATGGATGTATCTTCATACTCATATAGATCCCACATTTCAAATCCCAAATCTAGCTATGGCAACCTCTCGAAAAGAATAACAGTTCGAGAAATAGCTAGGATCACAGTAACAAATTTGATAGAATATCTTGAAATATATTTCACAAATTTAGTAAAACATATAATATGTATATATAATATCTGAATCAAATAACTCATATATACATTTTAACAAACACTTCTCTTGCAAGTATCGAATCTAGCTAAAACTATTTTTTCCGGAAAACTAGTAATTGAAAAACAACTGGATTACATAGACCTTTCTAAAAATATTCCACATTCGAATAAAAAATTCTAAAAATATTATCAGAGACATAAAAATAATATATATATCACAGGAGTCTCATAGACATTTTAACAAACATTTCTCTTGCAAAGTCCCAAAACTACCTTTCACAATTTTTCCAAAAGAACTAGTAATGGAAAAACAACCAGAATCATAGAAAATGACCTTTTCACGTTTGATCACACATTCAATCAAATATTTAAGATGCATAGATATATATCATATGAGAAACAAATAACCCATATAAATAAAATACAACCACTTATCTTTCCAATTCCCACAACTGAAATCGACCGTGCCACGATCCACCTAGACGTAGACACTGTACAAGCCAAATATTTATTTTCACAGGTCACCAATAAGATGTAACCATGATGCCACAATAAAGAGTGCACTCAACCATAAAACCAAACTATCATCGGTCCAACCAAAATTCCAATGGCAAGTGGATTCCACATCACTTCCAATCCAGGACAATGGCTACAGGAAAGATAGTCACAAGTCTACCATTGGTCCAACTGTACTCCAATGGAAAATAGATCCCCCTATTTCCAATCCAGGACATACAGTTCCAGGACATATAGACTCAATAAAACACTATTCTACCATCGTTCCAACCACATCAAATGGCAAGTAGATTCCACATCACTTCCAATCCACGACAAACAACTTCTAGGACGTATAGACTAGCAACAACCGAGTCTCTCTTCTTGGGAACAGGATCAACAAGGGCACACTACCCATCCAAAAAAGAACACTGGATCACAGGATCTCACACATACCAAGGGAAGCAAATCAAATTCCCAAGTAACAAAGAGAAATGCACATGAGTGAGTGAACCAAGAACAAAGAGAATGAATCCAAGAACCAAGAAGCAAAAATCAAGATAAAATGAAGCACACACTTACCAATTCGAATTCCTCATGGAGAACTTCAATTTGGGGGAGAGAGAGAGTCAAAAGAGGAGTTCCTTTCCCAGATTAGAAAACCACTAAGGAGGAGTTACAACTTTCATGAGGAGCAACACCAAGTGGCACTCAAGGGGGTGCACTAGGGGAGAGAGTGACTCCAATTTTAATAAAAACCATCCAAGAATAATAAAATCAAGGAGAAACACAACATAAGAGGGTGCATAAGTCAAGATGGTCCACCAACATAGACACAAACACTTAGGAACACACTTTCCCACTTCCCCTTCCTCGTAACATCATGGTTCCTCATACTATTTTATGTGGCACCGATCAATATCAATTGTTTTATTTTATTAATTAATAATAATCACATATTAATAATAATGTGCAAACCATAGTCCCGACACCTTGTTCCATAATGTCACAACATCAAAATAATAATATAATGTCTAGGTGCTAAACTAGAGGGTATTACATCCCCCTCCCCTTAGACAATGCATCGTCCTCTATGCATATTACATACATGCCTTTACAAAAGGATAACATACATTCCCATACATTCCTCAGAAAGATAACATCTTTCAAATTATCACAGACATGCCCATACATGCCTCATAAAGATAACATCTTTCTAACTCTCACAGACATGCCCATACATGCCTCAGAAAGATAACATCTTTCTAGCCATAATACTTCCCACTACCACCTACTTTCCTGTCCATCTTCACTGCCCATGGGAGAACCAGGACTAGTAGAGTGGACTCAAGGAAGCAAGGGTCAATCTTCAATCCCCATCACAGTGTCTTCAATCCTCTTTAGAAGGCCTTCAAACCTTAAACAAAGATACATCCACTTGAAAATCATATTTCAATCACTCATATGATTAACATCGGGTATATGAAAATATGTGATACATGATATAAAGATATTCTTCTACAAGGATAATTTTTACGTTCCAACAAACACACGATCAACATCAAACATGTATATATATTGTTCACGTAGTTACATAAAATACATTTTCAAGATACATGATTCATGAAATAAATCACACAAAATACATTAGTATATACAAGTTACATGAGATATAGATACTTCTTCAACAAAATACTTGAAATGCATCTACCTGAATCTTATTCTAATCAATTCAATCATATGAAATGCATCAGGTTTATCAATCAATTTCATGAAGGGAATCAAGTATACTATTAAATATCATGAAGTGCATCAAGTGTGTACTCTTTCTTCATGAAATGCATTCCAGTCAATCAATCAGATGAAAGGCATATACTTTACCTACATATACATGAAATACATCATGCATGTGCTCTATCAAAAAAATACATGAAATGCATCTATGATATATGAAATACATTCCAATTAGTCAGTCATATGAGATGCATTACCAAGATGATTTTACATGATTCATCACCCAAATAATTTCCCTACAAGGATGCATGAGATTTACCATGATACTTTACAAAGATGCCTTTCAACAAATTTATTTGATATACCACAAGGATACCCTAACAAGATACTTTCAACAAAGATCACAAAGATATTTTTCTAACCAAGATCGTAAAGATCACCTGAGCATTTTATGCACTTGATGTAACAGATAAGTGAACTTATATGCAACGATTCCAATCTAACTAAGAAACCAAAAAAGTGCCATAACAACTAGTAGTTAAACATACTACCTTTCATCTCCACACAAAACATAATTCTTCTTTAGAGAACAGTAAAAAGAAAAGAAAATGCCAATATACATCAACTAATAGTAATTAGTATCAACCAGTAACATCAACCAATATGAAGCATACATCAGTCATATAGACGTTGGTCCATAATACATCAATTCATAATACCTCAACCATATATCAATCATATGTCGATCATATATCAATCATACACCAAAATCAACCAATGAAAACAATACATGCATTAACTGAACATACAAACATCAATCATAGTACATCAACCAAAACACATCAACCAGAACACATAAACCATAACACATTATTGGAATACATCAACCAAAACACATCAACCATAACACATCAATCATAATACATCAACCAAAAGAAAAATACATCAACTACACTACAAGATTTGAACCCAAAATTCGACGACCTCCGACGAAAAGGACTATGTCGTCGGATTTCACCTTAAAAATTACAAAATTTGATGATTTTTTTTTAAACTGATAGAAGGAGCCGTCGGATATCCGACGTCTCTGTGGATATCCGATGAGGCACCTGGAATAGTTACCAACGTTTTCGGATATCCGACCGAATATTAAGCCCGAGGATGTCAGATATCCGACCTCATATTAAGCCCTAAGATGTCGGATATCCGACTCCAAGCGATACCCGAGGATGTCTGAGATCCGATTGATTATGATGCACTAGCTCGTCAGTGATCCGACATAAACTCTCCAACGGTAACTAAGTCCAAGGCGTCAGATATCCAGTGGAGGGTTGACTTTTAAAACGTATAAATATCGAAGCATTCCGACATGTTTGCTATACAAGCGACGGTTTTCGGAAGTTTTTTTATTCGGCGGACTGTTTTTCATTATTGTCATTGTTTTTGTGATTCAAGCGAGCGAAGTGTGGAGCTTCATTTTTTAAGATTGATGATCTTCATTCAAACTCTTTACGAGGAAATGTCAACTAGCAATATTCTTGATCTAGACGAACAAAATCGACAATTGCTTGCTAGATTGTGGGAAGGAGTTGAAAGAAGGGGTGATGGGAAATGCTATTGTCCATGTAGTCTATTCAGGGACTTTAAGAGGAGAAGAATTTTTATCACAACAGCCAAAAAACATTGTAGGGAGCATGGACACGCTGAGGGGGGACATGAATACCATCCATTTGTAAGTTTTGCATTATATATGTTTTTATTTTGATTGCTTTTGTAAATGTATGTATTATTTTAATATTTCTTTTATTAACTTATATTTATTGATCGTGGTTTCAATATATGGGGACTAACATGGACAATAAATATTATTTTAATATTTAATATTTATTATAATATTTTTTCTTCTTTTGTGCACGTTGAATCTAGGGTATAGTAGAATAACTCATTTAATTATTCGTTAGTGAGACTAACCCACTCACTGGGGAAAGCACTTAACTTTCTAGATTTGTGACACTTTCCATCATGATAATAGAAATAACGACTATATTGGCATGTTGTAATTTCTCTTATATTTTCTCTATAGAAACCATAGCATCGTTTATCTTACCTTAGTGGACAGTATGAGAAATTTTGAGTTATATTTGAGTAGCCTTGCTCAGTAATTGGGTCAATTATTATGTCTCTTGGATAGTTTGGATGCACCTATTTTACCAATAGTACAATTGGCCGTTGTTCTTTTCATCCCAACAGTACAAAATTTGTTACATTTTAAATGCATCACATAAATGTTTACATTTTGCATTTGAATTTATTATATTAACTTTTATCTATTGTTGGTTTCATGTAATTATAAAGGAAAGACATCCTACGGCATATCGTCCGGAGGAAGTGCTTCCAGAACAAGTACCGAAGGAACATGGAGCTATGAATATTAATGGAGAACAAGTTAATGATCACATTGAAGAAGATGATCATACTGATAACATAGTTGAAGATGATGTTACAAATACTTTGATCCATGATTCATTTAATGTTAGAATGGATGATGATGATGATGATGATGATCATGAAAATGATTGACATTTTGATGATATTCATGATATTCATGATATACCTCTTCTTGATAAGGCATATGAATCCCTTTATGAGGGCTCCAAGACAAATCTTCTCTCTGCTATATTGTTGATAATGAGCTTGAAGGTTATGAATGGTCTTTCAAACATATCAGTTACACAGATGTTAAGGTATGTAATATATCCCATTACAAAATATATATGATCGTGTATTTGATTGTTAATTCATATATAAGTCAAATTATTACGGATGAAATGTGTTTCATTAATATTATTTCTATATTATATTAACTAGATTTTTATTTTAATTTGTTGTAGCATGATAGGTGAATATTTGTTACCACTGTCAAATATTTTACCTCACACATATCGAGATTTATCTGCCATCATGAAATAAATTGGAATGCAGTATGAAGCAATTCATGCATGCCTCGATGACCATGTTCTATATTACAATCAACATGAATTTGCAAACAGAATGTCTTGAATTTCATATCAGTAGATATCGCACAGATCAAGTAACTAAAAAGGTGCCTCGCAAGGTTCTACGTTATATTCCCATTATTCCACATTTGCAACGACTGTTCAGGTGCAAAAACATAGCGCAGTTTATGGATTACCATGCATGGAACAGAAGTCAAGATGACATTATTCAGATACCTACAGATGGGTCTGCATTTAGAGATATGGAGGAAAAATGGCCTCACTTTAAAGAAGAACCTCGTAATATTAGGATTTATTTGGTAGTAGATGGTGTCAATCCATTTGCAGAGATGAGATCCCTTTACTTGGTGTGGCCTATTTTTGTTATCAACAACAACATTCCTCCATGGTTGACAATAAAGAGGGAGCACATAATGTTGTCGATGATTGTTCCAGGTACGAACCCTGTAGTTTTTTTTTAATGTAGTGGTATCTCATTTGTCATATTTTTGTCGCATAATGTCATATATATATATATTTAATGTTTTTTTATTGTGCAATATGGTTTAATATATATCTAAATGGTACGTCTCATAATTATATTTTTTATATGTTCAAATCAATCAGGTAAGTACCAAGTCAAATATATGAATGTATATATCGAACCTCTTATTGACGAGCTACTGAAGTTATGGAATTGCATCACTATGTATGACGTATCTAGACCAATACGACAAAGTCAATTTCAATTCCATGCAATGCTTGTATGGACAATACATGATGCCCCAAGTGTAACCCATTTTTGTGGCATGTAATTATAAGTTCTACTTTATTTGCATTCAATTTTACGAACTACTAGTTAATATACTACGCACGCATGTTTTTCTAAATAATCCAGTCATTTTGTATATAATTATAGTTGACATAGATATTCCATCTCTTTATGTAGGTCTTCATACAAAGGGGAAATTTGCATGTCCATTTTGTGGTCTTAAGATCAAATCTCGTCGTTCAAAAAGATTAGGAAAGGAGGTGTTTGATGAGTATAGGCACTTACTCTCTAAGAATCACAGGTATCGAACTATCGAAAAACATATGTTCAATGGCAAGCAAGAGACTGCATTAAAAACACAGAGAATGACACCTCACCTATGGAAGTTGCAATATAATAGAAATCGTAAAGGTATGCATAATGAATCATTGTATATGATATGTTATATTGTATTTTGTTATATTGTGTGTTGTTTACTGTAATTGACATTGATTTATGTAATTTCATGATTGTTGTTCATGTGATCATGAAGGCATTAATGGGCTTCCACAAGGAATGAAAATTTATCCTAGACAATTTAGTAGGTTGCCCTACTATGAGCACCTATAAATTGCTCATCTATTTGATACAATGCATATCGGAAAAAATGTGACCGAAACATTATGGCGAATATTGGATGGAAGGAGTGACAAAGAAAAAATTGTCAAAATTTGCAAAGACATTCAAGATATCAACCATGCAATGAAAGACTTCATTCAATTTCATAGCAACGGAGAACAAATTAATATAAACTCAATTCCATGGATGTTAACGGACCAGCAAAGTAATGTTGTAAAAGAAGTCATTCGAAAAATTAAATTTCCCACAGGATTTTGTGCAAACATGAAGAATATCATAACAAAGAAAGGTGATTTCGCGGGGGTGAAAACTCACGATTGGCATGTCTTCATGAAGGTAATTATTATGGTATGCATTTAATTATTATTTTTTTCCTATTCCAGTGAATATGGTTGGTATTTTTGTTTGTCTACTCTTTGTTGATAAAATGAAACGATTTGTATATTATTGTTACAGTATGTTCTACCTCTCTCTATCCCAGACAACTTCGACAACAATGTCAAGCAAATAATATATAGTCTTAGGAAATATATGAGGTAAGTGGTGATTTTTTCCATGTGCTTAGTGGTGACTGCATAAGGAGCATGGCTAGTGATTCTTAAAAGTATGTAAAGGATAGGAATGATAGTTGTAAACAGGTAGAAACATGACAGAGATCAGGATATAATACCAGACATGGCTGAAACAAATATACATATGTAATATACTCTAATAGAAAGAGTACGAACATAAATTTATAAAAAGATATGAGTTATTCTATTCAAATCTCCAAGAACATACATCTGAAACATAAGAATTCTGGTACAGATGAATAGGACCATACACAGGACAAAATTATGAACAACATGCAGTATTTATCAAAATAAGATCATTTCGATTACAATAATATCAAAGCACTCCTTCATATCAAGGTAAACATAATACATGCCTGCCTGCAACCAACAGTAGTAGTCTGTTCTAACCTTGCCTCAACCCTTGGCTGGAACTCTCTCTTTCACAACAGTCCAGTTGCTACTTAAAATAGAAAAACAAATACAAACATAGATACTTCTCTTTGCTGGCACTCTCCTTCTCTGCTGTGTTTTCGCCTGAGATCTAATAGCAACGATCTTATTTTAGAAACCAATTTTTTTTTATTGATCTAACAATCCAGCGTGACACTGTTCCAAACTTGCTGCTTGTTATTTGAAATATCTCCGAAAATTCTTGCAAAAAGATTACAAATAGTTTAAACAAATTTCGATTCTTGCTTCGATGACTTGTGCAGAGAGAACATGGTGAATCCTTTCTTCAGAAGGCACCTCAATCTTTGCGGTTTACTATTATGGAAATCAGAGAAGACTCATGCATATTTCATTTACTAGGGCTCAACGAACTCTATGCAATTTTAATCACATGCCGATTTTACAATTCGATGATTAACCGCGTGATCTTAAGAAATTTGTGATGATTCTGTGTCGATTGGCTTGCTGATTAAGTAAAATGATACTTCCCTTTTTCTGCAGATTGATGAGTGAAAATGCAGATCTATGGCAATCTACTGTAATCTTCACTTTTTGCGTTGACAGTTGTAATTGAGCCTGTAAATATTGAACGGTGACAATGTGATGCTGGCTTCAACGTCCAAGATTGATCTTGATGCGCAGTTATCATGGAACGATTGCATAATAACTTCACCACCTCACCATTGGCATGATCCGTTTGTATTTGCAATGATGTCCCCACAAACTCCGTGATATGTTGGAATTAAACAAATTCAACAATCCTTGATAATGATTTTCTTAGTGATTTCTTTCAAGCAACACTCCAGCTTCTTTGTTTTCATCAACCGAATGAGAGATGTTTCTCCCTTTGCTTCGTTTCCTGAGTTGACTGAGGATTTGGTGTTATTTGATTGCTTGGTGGTCGTGTATGTATTGGCTGTTTGGGTTCATTGATATGAGAACTACGGTGGCAGAACATGAAATAATACATGGCTTAGAAATAATCCACTAGCAAGGTGAACAAGGCTATCAATCCTTTCCTCAATACTAAAATCATAGAGAAGAGGATAATCCTAGATCACATACTCTGTAGTTTCAATACCAAAATCAAAGCCAGCAGGAGGAACATAAAGGTTTGGAAATATTTCAGTGAATATCTCTAGAATACAAATTAAGAGATAACACTTTCCCACTGTTTTTTTCCCTCCTTCCTCACTTAGATTTTTTCTAGCATTTTTGGATTACTTCTGTACTGGGTGATCTATGGCCTTAATTGCTGTTCTTTTATTGTTTTCTACTCCTCCATGAGACTAGCTTAAGGGGGGGTGTTGGAGCATTTTCCAACCACACATCATTTATTTGAGCCTCACAGCTTAATTTTCCACTTATCTTAAGTATTTTGACTCAATCTTGTGCTTACATCATCAGTAGATCATAGTTTCAGTAAACTGGGCCTCCTCCTACATTCTAGGAGCCAACTGGGCTATCAATTGAGCCTCCTCTACCATTTAGGGGGTGATTTGCATGACTAATGCGCACTACTCAGTCCAACTGACATCATTTACTAGTTTATTTAGCCAATTGGAGACTAGAAGGTGCCCTACTGCACCGGTTGACTTCATTTGGTGTTTTTTTCACCTACTATTTAGTTAAATGCAGACATAAAGGTGCCCTCCGTTATTTTTGGGCACGCAATTGAGTTCTAAATTAGTTAGACTGAGTTAGATAGTTTCAAAGTTAGTTTGAGTCAGTCTTATGGTAGTTAAGTGGTTAACTGATGTGTCGAGTGGTGTTAAATTCCAAGTAATTAGCCACTCTCATGCATTCAATTCGAATGACCACTCTGGAATTCGAACTACTTGGCTTATTGTAGCCATTTTTACACATTGTAATCTATCTTATGAGTATATGACATTATTTTACTTCTACAAAAATTCTGCACAGTGTTTTCATACATTTTGTTGCATGCATCTCTAGTAACTGTTGTGCTTGAATTTTACAAAATCATGTTTTAAATTTTCAAAAAAACCTTGAAAGAATTCATATGTGAAGCCATTAGGACTGGGACTTTTTCCTTTCTGGAAGGCAAAAACTATCTTTTCCATCTCTTGTTCCGAAATCTCTTTAGTTAACTCTTTATTCATATCAGCATTAACCAAAGTGGGGAACAATCTTAAGACCTGTAAAATCTCTTGAATAGGGAAACCATCTGGTTCAGAAAAGAGGGTTTTAAAATAACTTTTCTCTGATTCAGATTTTTCCTCAAAGGTACTTAGAAGAATCCCATTTTCATCCTTAAAATATGGAATCGAATTGAAATTTTTCCTGTGCAAAGAAAACCTATGAAAAAATTTGGTATTTTTGTCTGCTTTTGTAATCCATATTGCTTGGCTTTTTAGTCTCCACAACTGCTCTTCTTTAGCCAACAAGTCTACCCTCTTTAATTCTAACTCTTTAACTGGATTTAATTCTTCTTCAGAGAAAGTTCCTGAGCTATTGTTCTTGTAGATTTATTTTAGCTTGGACTCTACTTCTTTAAGTTGAAACTGATGCTTTGCGTTATAGGCCTTTTCCCAAAGCTTTGAGACATTTTTTGATTTCAAAAGGTTGTCATATAGTTGTTTCATAAATGACTCAACAGAGTGACTATGAAGAGGAGTCCAGGAGTCCTTTATCGATTTTAGATACTCATATTCTGTAACGTCCCCTTATCTCAATCCGGTGCAAGGAAGGAAACATGACCAACATACTGGGCTTATTGGAAATCTCAGCCACATACATCACTCATAAATTCATAACAATTAAAAACTTATGTGTGCAAGCTCATACTCAATATAAACACAGTGGAATTAAATCATTTTTGCACGCACACAAACAGAAATGCATCATCATATCTATCACAGGCATAAGATGAATCAACATGCAAAGAGTTCAATCTCGTTCTCATGCTATGCACAGACCTCATATCAATTTCATTAAGATAATCATTTCATTTCCCTAACATGAACAACTACAATTCAGAATTAACACATTGTAGAACACATAATGCATATAATGTAAATCACAGAGAACACTTATTTTGAAGATGAAGCTGTCCAAACAACTATCTATGTGAGAGCAACGTTCCACCCAACCATAGATCTCTGTCCAGCTTGTATTCTTTCAACTGAGAGATCACCCCCGAGCTGGGTTGTGTATCCACTAAGGAGGAACTAGACATGCTCACTCACAACCATGGTTTCACTCAACAACTATGCTAAGCCAACACACAGTTGGGTTTATCAAGCATATAAAAGGAAAATGAGGGAAAAGCTAAGCCAGTGAGCTCAACCACAGAGCTACAGGCATCTCAAATGAATTCAACAGTATGGCACCCACAATACCTACCTCACCCAACACAAGAAAGGTCCCCTTCTCTGCTACACAGTCCCTCGGGTGTCCTTTCCCTCCAGTTCTATTCAGGGTGGGCATAGAAAGATCCAACTGCTAATTCCTTGGGATTTCAGCCTTCATTGGGTTTATCAAGCAAACCCAACCTCTGTTCAATCATTCACATTTGGATTTCTCAAATTTCTGTTATCAAATAACTCAATCCCGTCACTGGGTTTCTGGGCTATAAAAAATGGGTTTTCCAATGGATTTAGGGGTATCTAATACTCTCAATTTTCCCCCAAGGTTCATACCTATGGATCTCCCATTGGATTTTACTGTCAAATACCAGATCTGGGAATTTTTGGCTCTTCAAAACGTGGGTTCTTGCAAAGTTGCGATTTTTGGTTTTGCTCCCTGCTGGGAATTCGTAATGGATGAAAATTGATGCTCGGTTCTTCCCCAATTGAATGGGAATGAGGAATAATCCATTCCCATGAGGTAGAGTGACTTGTGGTACAAGAAAACAGAGCCCATACTCTGCCATACGAATTTCTGGGCTGCCCATGCTCCATTGAAGCCATAGACTCAATTCTTCAACAACTTCCTTACTACAGAAATAAATGTCAACAAGGAAAGTCAAATGGGTTCTCACAATGACATTTGGCATCATATGGTTCATCCCCAAAACCCCCTCACCACTCCCTAGTGGAATACACATGGCCCCTTCTCATTCGTTGCTTCCATAGCCAGTTATGGTATTTTATTGCAGTATCAAATATTTACATCATTTACAATATTCCATGGCTTAATAGCGCATGGGTAACAAAATATCAAAAGCTTGTCCATTCTAAATAAAATACGAACATACACTAGCAGGGCCTTGGTCTTGAGCTCCACGCTAGGGAAACATACATCGCATGTATACAATATTTACATTAAAAGCCAATATTTCATAAGGGTCAAAATTGGGGTATTACATCTTCTTTTAACCAAGCAGGATTGAACTTAAACGGAGATGGGGGTTTTTGTTGAATTCTTTTTCCAAAGAGAGAAGGATTGGAAGGTGATCCGATAACCCTCCAACCTCCACCCATGACTTCACTGCGAGGGAACCAACAACCAGATCCTCTGAAACCATGAATCTATCCAGACCTTTTGAAATGGATTGTTCCCCACATCTATTATTCCTCCAAGTAGGTTCCAATTTTAATGGTTGAACATCCACCAATCCGTTACAATCAATAAGAGACCTGAAAAAATTACTTAAATTGGCTGAGAAAACTGATGAGCCCCAGACCTCCCTTTCTGAGAGAGTGAAATTCAAATCCCCACCTAGGACCATCTTCTTGGTCTCTAGCAGTCCCGAGGAAAGGAAAGATTCCCAAAAAGGCCTTCTATTCGAATATGGCCCGTATATATTGAAGGAGTAAACTTCACTTGAGTTCATATCTTCCAAAACTGATTTTAACACTGTCTCGAATTTTTCAGTCTTAACTTCCTTAAGGGAAGGACACAAGGTTGTTAACAAACCTCCCGAATTCCCATCTGAACTTATGTGAGCAAAGGACCAGTCTCTAATCCAAGATTCAACTGCCTCTTGAGCTTTAGCTGCTTCCATCATAGTTTCCTGAATGAATATGATCGAAGGATTTAAACTTCTGATCATTCTTTTGAGAGCTTTTATCTTGGGGGAGCTCCCTAACCCCCTTGTATTGAAAGAAAGACAAATTATTTCTGCACCCTTGGCTGGGCTATCCCTGCTCTAAGGGCCCTTATATATATATAAACCAAAAGAAAAAAACTTATATATATGAAAAATAAAATCTAAGTCATTTTATATTTAAAATTAAAAAGAACATATATCTATTATTTTTTTTAATACATATATAAACATTTAAAAAAAATTATTATAAAATAGATAAAAAAAATATCTTGAACTACATTAAAATGAAAAAAAAATGTATTGAAATGTTATAAATGATTTTTTTTTTTTACATTATATAAAACAGAAAAAAATTAATTTAAAAATTAACACAAATTTTGTTTTCTTTAATTTTCATTGCATAGTAAAAATAAAAAGTAAAAAGAATTTGGCCATGCCAGGGCCTTGGCGCTGCGGCCATGGTCGACCAGCAGCAGGTTGCAGCCATGGTGGCCCGACGAGTAGCATTGCTGCAGCCATGGCAGCCTGGCCAACATCCTATGGGGATTGTGGCTTGGGCAAGGCCGACCAGTAGTAGAGCTGCGGCCATGGAGGCCCGTCCAGCAGCCCACGGTGCTTGCGGCTAGGGCAAGGCCAGCCAGCAACAGAGCTGCGGTCATCGCGGCCTGGCTAGCAGCCCGTAGGGCGCGACCTAGGCACGACCCGACCAACAGTTGAGTTGCAGCCTTGGGCATGGGCATGCCCGGCCAACTGTGGCCTTGGTAATTTATGTAAAAAGAAAAACAAATTATTTATGTGTATTTACATATATATATATATATAATATAATACAACTATAACATTGTATGGATCAGGGCCATGGCGGTCGGCCAGCAACAGAGGCTGCGGTCATGCACGACCTGTCTAGTAGCATAGGCTGTGGCCATGCGCGGCCCCAAAGGCTTGCGGGCTTGTCTTCCCAGAGGTACGAGGCCGTGGGCATGTTTGTGCAGAAGAGGAGAAGGGTGTAGGAGGCCGTGAGCCTGTCTATGCAGACCTGTGCTGAGAGGAGAGTCGCGGTTATACATGAGATAGCATGGGGTCAATGCGTGAAGGGAGATCCCCACGAAAATTCCAGGGTGTGGCAGCATGGCTAAGGCTGATCCCTCACCATCCAACAGGTAGGGGACCACAGAACCAGCTGCGCCCTGGATGCATCTACCTCTGCGACTCGTCGATAAAAAAAATAGATACTAGTAACAAGAAAATGATTTATATAAAAAAACAAAGCTCAGCACCAAATGATGGCAAGCATAAGGGCTTGCACGAAGAGAGCCCACGAGCAGTGAGGGTGCAGAGAGGGACCAATGGTCTCCATGTGAGAGGGAGGGTCGTGTCCCCTGCGAGTTTCAGGATACCAATGATGTATTAGCCATACCCGTTCGGCTGCGGAGGAGAGCTCATGAAGCCCATCGCTCCCCATGATCATTGAGATCACCGAGTTGCAGAGCTTAAATCCTCGGGAGCCAAGAGCGAAATTGGAAGCAAAATTGGGTTTCGACCCTTTTAGGGTTTGAATCCTTGCATAGCTGTGGGCTGCTTGGAGGAGCACGCATGTTAGGCTTCCGCATAGCTTCTAGGGTTTGACTAGGTAAGCCGATAGTTAGGGTTTAAATTTTTTTATTTTATTATTCTTTATTTTATCTTTTATTCATTTTAATTATTTCATTTCTTATGATAATCCTAATTAATTATATATATTGTATACAATTTTCTTATTTTCTTTTATTATACAAGTAAAAAATAAATAATATATATATATATATATATATATATATATATATATATTTTTTTTTTTCCCAGAAAAAAAAAGCAGTAATTCTATTTCATCCTTCGAGAACAAAATTACATATGATCATCAACACCCTAAAGAGTGTTTTTGCTGTGTAGTATCTCAGAGTATCAGCTCTTATTAGCGGTTACAACTGTTCAAACAATATTACAAAATATAAGCATACTGAATGCATCATCTTAAAAAATAGAAGTGACAAGTTCCTGTACAACCAGAGAATAAGTTTCATCTTTCCACAAGCTTGTAAAACAAAAAACAGTCCGAAAAAAGAGAGTAACAGAAAAGTGCCATAGAGATCTTGTAGTGGCCTTCATTCTATGAAGGGTCTATGATAAAAGTCCCGAACCAAGCCATCGGTAAATTCTGATATCTTCCATTGACCAGCCCCCAAAAGGAGCCCCGCCTTCGATGCCCGGTCCGCCGCTGTGTTATTTTCCCTGTAGACATGATGGCAATGAAATAAGTAAAAAACAATGATGCTGTCTCGAATAGCTCTCAAAACGTTGGAGAGCCGAATGTTATAACATTGATGAGTACCTGCGATCCAATTTACCAAGTTTAGAGAATCCCCATACACATTTAGCTCTCGGCATCCCTTCTCTAAGGAAAACATAACAAGTAATTTGAGTCTAACAAATTTTGCAAAATTATTACTTCCTTCCCCCAGCCCCATAGACATCTCGTAGAAGTGTGTAGGCGATAGAAATAAAAGAGTCCCACCCCCACAGTTATTATTTTGACATGCTCCGTTGAAGAAACCCCAGGGTCGGGATCGATCAAGGTTCACAGGAAGGATATCACAGCATATAGATGGATGAATAACCCTTTTGTGCGCAAGAAAAATGCCACAATAGTTTAATATAGTCTGGGTATGTAAGAAGGGTTTATTGTTGAAGATACAATGATTACAAGCAAGCCAAACACCCCAGATCACCAACAATGGCAGCTGTCTGTAATATTTATAAAGAGGATTATGATACCAATTGTTCCAAGAAAGTTCAATGGAATCCCCTACCTAGAGAAAAAGAACCTTTAATACCTGAGAGGTAGCCTCCCAAACCTCTCTGATGAATGGACAGTGAATAAAAAGATGAATAACAGTTTCCCCCAAAACTTTACAAAGACAACACCATCCCGGCCCAACTTTGTTTTGTTTTTGTAGGAAATCCTAGGTTGGAACCCGATTCCGAAGAGCACACCACATAAAAATTCGAGACTTGTGTGGACATTTTTGTTTCCACAGGAGTTTCCACCACCAGACATTTTCATCAGGCATAATATCAGAGCTAAGTTTCAGGTAGCCCCCCTTAGGAGTATAAGTTCCTGATGGGTATGCATCCCAACAATAAGCATCATCAAGATCAGAAAGGGAAATGTGATCAAGGTTGAGGGCCCGAAAATAATGAACCAGTTCAAATTCATCCCCTGCATCTAATCCAAACGTATGAATAGGACGCCAAGCATGACAACCGAAAGCTAGATCAACAGGGTCGGCCACCTGAGAGAGAAAAATGTAGCCACGTACATGTAATACCTCCACAATATTCCCTGGTAACAAGTGTTGTTGCATACATCCCACCCAAGGGTCCTGCCCAATCTTGACCTTCTATCCATTCCCAACATCCCAAACCAAATCCCATTCAATAATGTAAAAAGACTTTACCACTGCCTTCCAGATTATAGAATCCCTAAGATGAGTTTTAGTAGGCTTTCGAATCCAAGATTCAATGGAATCCGGTGCTATATACTTACGCCGCATAACCTGTGCCCACAATCCTCCACACATAATTAATCTCCATCCTCCCTTTGCTGCCAGAGCCCTGGAGAAAAGGAAAATTATCTTCAATCCCCACCCCTCGAAGGATTTCAGGAGAGCAAGGGAATCCCAACGAGCCCAAGGAGCCGAATGTGACTCCTCCTTCCCATTCCATAGAAACCGAAAGCACAATCTTCTAGCTCTGTCCAGTATGCCCCTCGGAATCCAGGTCAGAGACATCCAGAAGATAGTAATAGATTCTAACACAGCTTTGACCAAGACCAGCCTCCCTACCCTAGAGAGCCATTTGTGACTCCAACAAAAAAGTCTCTTCTCCATCTTCTCAATGAGCCAAAACTAGTCCCGCTTCTGGTAACAATTTGGTTTCAAGTTAAAACCCAGATATTTGAGTCCCTCCGAGAGTGGGAGATGTGAGAAAGGGAACAGTTTGGTAAAGGTCTCCACTTCTGCAATACTGAGGAGATTGGTAGTCAAGTTTGATTTTGATTCATTTATCTCCATCCCAGTGGCTTGAGAGAAAAGTTCCAAAATCTCCTTAAGTTTATGCCCATCCCTGACCATGCAAGAACAAAAAATGAGAATGTCTTCCACAAATAGAAGATGAGTAATGGAAAAATCTGGGGTAACCAGAATGCCACATAGATTACCATTACTTTTAGCATCCTTTATAGCCCTGCTCAAACCTTCCGCAACCAAAAGAAAAAGAAGAGGTGAGAGGGGACACCCCTGCCTAAGTCCACAACCAGAGTGAAAAAAAGGAGTAGCAACCCCGTTGATGAGAACCGAGAAAGAGACAGTAGTAATACA
This sequence comes from Larix kaempferi, assembly GCA_027924585.1. Lineage (NCBI taxonomy): Eukaryota > Viridiplantae > Streptophyta > Pinopsida > Pinales > Pinaceae > Larix > Larix kaempferi. The sequence goes on from BSBM01000286.1 coordinate 4,122,806, forward strand.
ACTCATTAGCCACCGAATAAAAGAAATATCAAATCCCAGATGAGTTAGTAACAATTTGAAGTATAACCAGCTAACTTTGTCATAGGCATTTGACAAATCAATCTTTAGAATTGCTCCTTTCATCTTCCGAGTTTTTACACTGTGAAGACCCTCCTGAGCCACCCCTACAACTTCATGAATCTGCCTTCCTTCCAAAAAACCAAATTTTTCTTTAGAGATATGAGAGGAAAGAATAGACTTAAGTCGTCTAGCAATTACCTTGGTGATAATCTTGTAAACACAGTTGCATAATGATATTGGTCGAAAATGATTCAATATAGAAGGGGAGTCTGACTTTGGGATTAAAGCAATGAAAGTTGAGTTTATGCTTGCTGGGATCCTTCCTTCCAACCTGGTATCTTCAACCAATTTCAATAGATTATTCCCAATAATATCAAACAGTCCCAGGAAAAATTCGATGGTCCATCCATCAGGCCCAGGGATTTTGTCCTTTTGAAAACTAGCAAGAACCTCCTTTAATTCTACTTCCGTGATCACTTCCATTAGGTTCCTATTTTCCTCCTCCTCCACAAAGCTAGGAAAGAGTTGTGCCACTCTAATGACTTCCTCAATGTGAACTCTATCCCCAACCTTAAAAAGACCCTTGAAATGATTAACCCCAACCTCCGCCATCCCATCAAAACTGTTATGTTTAGTACCCAAATGATCCTGTAAAGTCCAAATAGTGTTAGCCGAATGTCTTCCCTTTGCATAAGCATGAAAGTAATTTGACTTTTCATCCCCACTTTCCAACCAAATGGCCCTGCTCTTGAGGCACCAAGCTTCCTCCTGTTCCAAAAGAAGAGTATTTTTCCTGGCTTCAAGGCGTACCAAAGAGTCCTTAGATTCTTGAGTCAGAAAACCCCCCCCATCGCTCATAGAAATAGTAGAAAGGGCTGCCTCAATATGTTTTAGTTCCTTATTCTCCCGACGTCGCTTCTCACCAACCCAGGTTTTAATCGGACCCTTCAACAGCTTAATGTTTTCAGCAAAATTTAAAGCAGCAGACAAATGACCGTCCGGCTGAAAAGGAATCTAGTTTGAATGAACGAAATCAACGAAGGAAGTGTCATTCAGCCAATTCTTGTTGAATTTAAGGGGGCTAGGTGGCTTAACCGAGCCATTTTTAATTTCCAGATAAATGGGCAAGTGATCCGAAGACCCCCCACTCCCGACCCATTGTCTAATATGAAAGAAATGCTCCACCAAATGTTCAACAAGTAAAAACCGATCCAGCCTCTTAGCCACCCGACTATCTCCAACCCTATTGTATATATATATATGTGTGTGTGTTTGTGTATACAAAATTTTTAAATAAATTTTTATTCATTTTTATATATATACATTATGTTAATTATTGAATTCATATATATTAAAATTGATTATGCTCAATAATTTTTAAATATATGATGATGAAATTTAATTGTTTATGTTAATTTAAATAATCAAATTTATGATGAGTAATTATTTTTATATTATCAAGTTTAATTATTTAAATGGGTTAAATAACTTGATTAATTATTTAACTAATTAAGCAATTTAAATGTTAGGTCAATTAATATACGTAACCATTAGATAACATTAATGGTAAGCTAGAATTAACACTAGTTAGCTTATCTTCTTCTTCTTGAAAATGTTCCTTGTCGAAACTTCGATGAATAGTCGATGGGGCAAGACGGACACAAAATCTCAAAAACAAGACACCACAGAGACTAGCATGATGAGCTGATTGCTAGGACACTGATTCTACTCCATGATAGATATGTTTAATAAACACGACTCAAACAAAAAAAAAACTTACTTAGATTATGCTATCATTAAATTATTAATTATTAGTTAGATTAGTATACGGGTATTAATGCACATTAATAATTAAGGTTTAATTTCGTATTATAATGTAGTATAGTGTTAATGGAGTTAGGGTTAAGGTAAATAAGGCGGTAATTTCATTAATAAGAAACGAGGTACTAAACATTAATTAAAATTTCATGAAGGGTTAAATTGCAACTTAATGGGGATTGCGTGGAATTCGATACATGATTTACGTAGAACTGCTGTAGTAGATTTAGTACCGAGTGGCCTCAAGATGTCCTGGTCGAAATGCCTGTAACTATAGCTCTTAGAGTAAAAACGCTCGTAAAAACAATCATCCGACACACGCTTTGAGACTAACAGTTGAGTTTAAATAGTAACATAGTCCTGATGTCGTCATATGCTAATTATCATATTATGTCATGTTACAGGGATAAAAATGGTAAGAACGTGAGCAGGTCAGGGGCGAGGTTAGGTGATGGAATACCTGAGCTGAATGTGCTGGCACTATCGCTAGAGACAATCCTTATATTGCACTTGTTGGAAGCAATAAATGAAACACTCCGGGGACTGCAGAGAGGAAGTGTTACCTCATAGGTAGAAGTGGAGGACCCTCCACTAAGGGAGGAAGTTCCTATGGTAGAACTGAATACGGTACCGAGACCTCCGCATCAGGATATCACAAGGGAGATTTAGAAGATAAGGCTTCCAGAGTTTTCAGGGGTTCAAGCAGGGATACGAGCATAGTCTTAGTTGGAAGATATTACCAGGTGCTTAACCTTACAGGAGTACACATCCACGTTCAAGTCTAAGATCACAATATTTCAACTAAAGGGGTCGCATTGAACTGGTGGGGGAACCAAGAAAGACAGATACACCTTACACCAGACACGGTTCCATGGGAACTATTTGTGAAAATTTTCAAAGGGAAGTACCTACCCGCATTCTAACAGGAAGAACAAGCAGGGGCTCTTCATGCCTTAGTACAAAGTCATCTATCCATGGAGGATTATTAAGAGAGGTTTATGGAATTAGTCAAGTATGTCCCCTACTTGGAAAACGACGAACGCCAGGTTGAGCGCTTCATGTATGGGCTCAATACCAAGATTAGGGCCCAAGTAGGGATGTGGAAACCGTCTTCGGTTTCCGAAGTGGTTGATTGCGCTTGTTACACAGAGGATATGCTGGGTGCAAATCCCATTATGTCATTCAACTCTCAGCAATCAGGGTTTGTGGGGAAGGTCCCTCGAAGCTACCCTTGGGGAGGATATGTGAAGCCACCTCCCTACAGAAACAGGAGCACACCAAGAGTTGCAATGGTATACATATCAGTGGAAACTAGGGTGGTACCTCAGTCAACCACAGGAACTCACAGGGGTGTGAATAATTTTAGAAGACCAGTCGACAGGGGAAGGGGTCCCAAGGGGAGGAACCCCTCTTAGAGCTTTGAATAGGTTAGCTCTCCCTCTCCATTACAGGTTCCTTGTTGGGGATTTGGAGGTCCACAATACCAACGTGACTATCTTGAATTACGATCCGGTACAATGCATTGAGAAGGAAAGTGTCCAATGGGGAGTGGGGTTAATAGGCATCAGATCTCGATAGCAGTAAACAACCATCAAGCTAAGCACCAATCCACTGTGGTGGAATATTTAGGTACTGTCAATAATGTTAAACTTAGAATATTGTTTGATCTTGGTGCTATAGATAGTTTGATTTCTCCATATGCATTAGACAGATGTGGGTTGGCAGCCTACGAGCATGACGATTTCAACTTATTCGAAATGGCTTCAGGGGTAAAGCAAGCGGTAGGACCTAGTGTCGAAAAGTGCATAGTGGATCTCGGGGTGTGTGTTACAGAAGTCAAAGTGTACGTCACCACCCTCTCAACTTATGATCTCATCATAGGTATGAATTGGCTTGAGGAACATCTAGCTTTCTTGGACAGTTATGGAAAGAAAGTTCTTTGCATTGATGACAAAGGAGAGGCCATCGAGATACAAGGTATCAAACAGAAGGTGTCCCTACGTTTCATATCCACGATGAACGTAAAGCGATGTATGTGACAGGGATGTCATTTGTATATTGTTGAAGTGGTAAACAATGAGAAGGGAACCTCCTTTGATGAGTACCCAGTGTTAGCTGAATTCAATGACGTCTTTCCAAAGGAATTACCTGGGTTACCTCCTAAGAGGGAACTTGATTTTACCATTGAGGTGAAACCCGGTTCGGAGCCAACATCAAAGACACCATACAGGATGACGGCCCCAGAGCTTTGTGAGTTGCAGATGCAATTGAAGGAACTGCTAGACCTTGGGTTCATAAGACCACGTATTTTACCGTGGGGTGCACCAGTAATTTTTGTGAAGAAGAAGGATTGTTCCTTGCGTCTTTGCATAGATTACCAAGATTTGAACAGAGCCACGGTGAAGAGTAGGTACCCGATACCTTGAATCAATGACCTCTTTGATCAAATGAAAGGGGTGACAATATTCTCAAAGATTGACTTACGACCAGGTTACCACCAGCTACAGATTAAGGAAGGTGATATACCTAAGATTGCTTTTCGAACAAGGTTTGGGAACTATGAGTTTGTAGTGGCACACATTGGTTTGACCAATGCCTCAGCTGTATTCATGAGTCTCATGAATAGCGTGTTTCGAAAGTACTTAGATCGGTTTGTGCAAGTCTTCTTGGATGAAATCCTCATCTACTCCAACAATGAAAAGGAGCATGAGGAACACTTGCGAATAGTGTTGACATGCTTAAGGGAGCACTAGTTGTACGGTAAGTTGTCAAAATGTTCATTTTATCAGAAGGAGATCCATTATCTAGGGCATATAATTTCAGTTGACCCTGAGAAGGTGAAGGCCATATTGGATTGGCCCGTTCCCAGAAATGTGCATGAAGTGAGAAGCTTCATGGGGTTAGCCAAGTATTATAGAAGGTTTATTGAGTGTTTCTCAAAAATTGCAAAACCCATAACTACCCTACAACATAAAGGCACTAGGTATGAATGGATGGATGAGTGTGATGTCGCATTCGTCGAGCTGAAAAGACTATTGACAAGTGCACCAATTCTACGAGTTCCAGATATGGAGAAGGAATTCACAGTTTGCAAAGATGCCTCAAGACAAGGTTTGTGTGCAGTGTTGATGCAGGAAGATGGGGTAATAGCTTATGCATCGAGAAAGTTAAAAACACATGAAGAGAATTACCCTACCCATGACCTAGAATTGGATTCCGTGATGCTAGATTTAAAGCTTTGGAGACATTACCTTGTTGGATGAAGCTTTGAGCTCAAGTTTGATCACCAAAGCTTAAGGTATATCTTCACTCAGAGAGACCTGAATGCTAGGAAAAGGCGATGGAGTGAATTCATGAGTGAGTATGATTTTGGGATTTCATACATCAAAGGGAAGGAGAATGTGGTAGCTAATGCCTTAAGTAGAAAACCGAGACTTTTCTCTCTTATACCTCTGAAGGTTGATTTGAGGGAAAGAGTATTAGGACAACTAATCTGGGATAGTTGGTACCTAAAGGTCACCTCGACACTCCAGAGTGGGAAACTGGTGGGACCTAACTTTGAAGGATATGAGTTGGAAGTCGATGGTTTGTTACGGTATCAAGGGAGGATGTATTTTCCCGAGGAGGGAGATATTATAGAGGCTATCCTTAAGGAATCCCACAGAGCAGTGTATTGTACACACCCGGGTGTAAAGAAGATGTATGCAGACATGAAGCAACTCTTCTTTTGGGCAAGGATGAAGAGTGACGTTGTCAAATTCGTTGCTAGGTTCCTTGAGTGTCAGTAGGTAAAAGCTGATCATCACCACCCGATAAGACTGTTACAGCCACATGACATTCCTATGTCGAAGTGGGAGGTTATATCCATGGACTTTGTGGTGGGATTGTCTCTTACCTCTCATAGGCATGACACCATTATGGTCATCGTTGACAAACTGACCAAAACTACTCACTTCATTCCAGTTAAGGAGACCTATAATGTCACGGATGTGACTTGTGTGTTCATAAATGAAGTAGTACGTCTCCATGGGTTTCCCAAGAAGATAATCTCGGACATAGATTCCAGGTTTACATCCAGGTTTTGGACAAGTTTGCAGTCGGAATTAGGTACTCAGTTGAAACTAAGCACCGCATACCATCCAGAGACAGATGGGAAAACAAAACGAGTGAATCAGGTGATGGAGGCATGCTTAGGATGTATGTCATGGATCAACAAACTCATTGGAAAAAAACACTTACCTTTGGTAGAGTTTGCTTACAACAACAGTTGCCATAGCTCAATTGGGAAGCCTCCATATGAAGTGCTATATGGAAGGCCATGCAGAACACCATTGAGATGGAAAAGTTTAGAGGATCGAGTAATTATAGGACCTGAGTTGATTCAGGAGATGGAAGAACAGGTTGTTTAGATTAGACAACGATTAAAGGAAGCACATGATAGACATAAGAGCTATGCCGATGCGCATAGGGTTGACCGAAGCTATAAGGTTGGTGATGTAGTGTTCATCCGCATCAGGCCTAGAAAAAGTACCATAAGGTTTGGGAAAGGGACAAAGTTGTCACCACGATTTATAGGACCCTTTGAAATTTTAGATAAGGTTGGACCCGTCGCGTATCATCTTGCACTGCCACCCCATTTGCAAAAAACTCATAATGTTTTTCATGTATCTATTTTACGACATTATGTAGCTGATGAGTCTCATAAAATAAATTGGAAGGAACTGCAGGTTTCGGATGAGGGGACCATCAGGGTCGAACCGTTACTTATATTGGACCTCAAGGTTAGACAGCTCAGGCACCATTTGGTGGACCATGTCAAGGTCCACTGGGACCGGTATAGCCTAGGGCCTGCTACCTGGGAGGATGCAGAGACCATGCGTCATGATTATCCCACACTATTTTGACCATAACTTCAGGATGAAGTTTCCTGAAGGGTGGGTGTATGTAACGCCCCATTTTGACATTACTACCTGAACTACTATTATATGTTTTATTTGTTTGATTGTGAGACTTCGTTGGTTTGACGACATTGTGGACATATGGTTCTATTATTTTGTCAATATATGTGTGTGTGTGATGTTAGTATTATGATCGATAGTCATGTTTAGATATGTATCATATGTTAATTATGTCTCATATACGCAAATTACTGAATGATGGGTATGTGGATACCATTACATTTATATGTTGAATAAATGAATTTTATGCTAGATGCATGGCGAATAAATGAATTTATTGTTGTTATGTTACGATGAAATGTATGTGTACATGTTGAGGATTTATGCACGATATTCTAGACTGTATGTCAGAGAATAACTTACAGGTTAAAAGGCTAAGTAATAGTTGGATCCTACGAGGTGGGAAAGCCTTGGGGACATGGAATTCGAAAGATAAATGGTATGCAAGTGATGCATTATTTACTTTCGCATGTTTATTATGTTGTTTATTATGATGGATGGGTGGGGTAGGGTTTCAAGAAACTCAACCGCCCATATTGGTTATACGATGACAAAATGAGTACAAGTGCAACGCAGTTATTATGTCGGGTAGACATAGTCCCTTGTTCCATTAGGGGGGTGGAGGCTTTACGCACCGTTTATCCCCGAAACCTAGAGTCATGGGAGGGTTTTGCTACGGAGTGCTCCCCAAGGTGTGTGATGATGGATGGTGGTTTCTTGCCGGGAAGCTTGGTCGTTGTAGTCAACACTTCTGCTTACGGGTTCTAGCTGGAGCCGTTCATGGCTTGACACTTCAGGGTAGTCCAGCAGAGGAAATGATAGGATGTGGAAGTTAGCTATGATTTAGGTAGATGATGTAGGTAGATAGGTGTAGCTTGAAGTCGGGATGAAAACAAGATCTAACTATGTGCGTGGAAAACCCTTGATTGATTATGTGTCATAACTCAGTAATGTATGAATTGTCGTAACTTAATAAGGTGCAGTTAGGTAAAAGACTATACCTTGCAAACTATGTTAAACATGTGTTAGTGAACAATAAGTTTCGTGATTATGATTGATGTGTGTGATTTATTACTATTAGTGTATTTATGCGAGGTATGTAAGCAGTAGCTACACTACATAACTCGCCTACATATTTATAAATTGCGTGAAATAATGTTGAATAATAATGTAATTATTGTCGATTAATAATTAATTAGTGTTGATTAATAAATGAACTATGGTTAACCTAGATAGTAACTAATGCAATTAATTAGTAATGCTTGATTGATTATTAATAAATTAATTAGTCAAGTCTAAGGGTTAAAATGTTAAATTGTAATTATAACGTCAATTCAGTTAATATATATTAAATGATAATAAATTCGATTAACGTTAATAAATTTGGTTACTGATTAATTATTGTGGATTAATGTTAATAAATTTGGTTACTTATTAATTATTGTGGATTAATGTTAATAATTTGGAATAATGTTAATTGTTGTTGACTAATGTTCATTATGTGTTAATAGTGATTAATTAATGTTAATCGGGCTATTCTTATCTTTAGTAATAATTATTAATCAAGTTAAATGTAATTAAGAGAGTAATGTTGAATGGTAATAGTGTCATGAATGATTATTATGTTAATTACAAATAATTAGGATTAATTAATTAATTAGGTTATAGTAATAAATAAGTATTAATTAGGGTGATTACATTTAAGGTTCAAATTATCGAATGTGGTACTAGTTGCCTTATGCCATTATTTAACAAAGTATTAAATTGTATTTGAGTTAATTAATAAGAATATTGATTAAAATTGTGAATTATTCAATCGTAAAGTCAACAATGATAAAATAAATAAAATAGGTTAAGATTATTTATTGAGGAGTTATGGTTGATAGGTGACCCCCAACCAACACATTTTATAATATTTTAATCTATTAATGGGAGTCATGAGATGGGCTTGAGAAAAGACTTAGGGGGAGAACATTTATGTTAGAGATGTTGATGTATATGTAACTTCGGAATGTATTTCATCAGTATATTATATGTATATTTATTGTACCCTTATAAGAGATGTGTTATTCCTCTATAAGGAAGTGTCGTCATGTGGATTGACAAGTGTCGCAAGTGTGTGTACTTGCCGATGGGTTATTAGACCACCTTATGGGGTCGGCCCTAATTAATATATAATATAATGTGGATGTACTAAAGTAGACAAGTCGGCCCCAGTAGGTCACTGGGCAAAAAGGTGAGTATAAATAGAGATAGGAGATCTCTATTTTACTCACTCGGAAAAGTATCTATCTCTCTCTCTGGAAAGTGGCGCACTAGTGAGGAGGAGGAGGATCATCTGCTAGGAGAATATCTCTGTATTATTTGGTTGTATTTTGGTTGAGCCATTGCTCTCTCTATCTCTGAGGAAGTTGTGGGGTTTTTCACCTTAGGGTTTTCCCCACGGAAACTCTGTGTCTCTTGTCTCTATGCTTTTGATTCTTATGATGCTTGTGATGCTTGTCATATTATGATTGTCATGCATTGATATACTGTAGATGTTATTCTCTCAGCAAAGATCTTATAGTATTGTGATTTAATACTGAAAATTTAACATGGTATCAGAGCCTAACTGAGAAGAAGACATTTTGCAGTGACGGAAGCTTGTATTCCTTGTTTATTGGGTTTCTCTCCACAGATTTTTGAAATTCAGTATAGTAGATTGGATCTACTCATCAAGGCGCATCTTTCTGTCCAATCAGATTTCAGTTCCGAGCATTTTCAGTTTTGGCCCTAAAAATTAGGGTTTCCACAAAAATAGGAATTTCTGGAAACTGAAGGTACAGCTGGAAGCTCCTTGCAAAAATCGAAGGTTTGAGCTTTGGATCGAGATTTTTGGCTGGGTAGATCTCCGGGAAACTCAAACCCTAATTCAGGGCTCTCCCTAGTGAACCCGGGAGGACAAAAAGGCAATTTTGAAGGACAAGACTTTGCTGATCTCAAATTCTAAATGTACTAGGCTGATCAGCTCTCCAAGGCGCATCTTTCTATCCTTTCGGAATTTTGAAATTCACATTTTGAATTTTTAGGGCTTCTCTGACAAACCCTAATCCGGGACCAGATCCAGTTTTCAACACTTCAAGTGGTAAGTTCTAAATCTTTTCTATTTCCATTTGAAGTACTCTTAAAGATGTCTCTTCACACCAAGCTTGAGGATAAGCTTGAAGGGGCTGATAACTTCCGAGCCTGGAAGTATAGGATTGGGCTAATCCTGGAAGAGAATGAGTTGGACTCATATGTGAAAGAAGACATCCCTATCCCAGAGGATGAAGAGGCCAAGGTATTGCACAAGAAGAACTTGGTCAAGGCAAAGAGAATCATTGCTGATTCTATCAAAGACCATCTCATACCCCATGTGTCTTCTCTCAAGACACCCAAAGAGATGTTTGAATCTTTGACCAAGCTATTTGAAGGAAAGAACATAAATCGGAAGATGACCCTGCGGAACCAATTGAAAGCAGTAAAGTTTCAGAATGGGGAAACCATTCAATCCTACTTTTCAAGGGTCTCTCAGATCAAGGAACAATTAGAAGCAGTAGATGAAATGGTGGAGAATGGTGAAGTGGTGATGACCACTCTAAATGGCCTACCCAGGTCATGGGATTCCTTTATTCAAGGAATTTGTGCAAGGAAGAAGTTGATCTCCTTCAGTAGACTTCGGGAAGAATGTTCTCAAGAAGAAGCTAGACTTATAGCTCGTGAGGAAAAGATGGGAGGTGAAGATCAAGCTCTTGCAGCTCACACCAAAAGAAGCAAAACCAAGAAGGATCACCCTCACCCCAAAAGATTCCATCAAAAGAATAAGAAGGACCTAAGATGCTTCACATGCAATGAGAAGGGTCACTTTGCTTCAGATTGTCCCAAGAACAAAAGGGATAATAAGAACAACTCCAGTGAGAAAAAGAAGGGCAGCAAAAGAAGGTTTCATGCTCATGCTGCCGAAGATGATGAACCTCCAAAGAAGAAGGCTAGGGCAGAAAGTGATAGTGATGATGACTCATCAAGTGAAGAAGAGTATGTTCTGATCTCTGCTCTTACAGGTACCATCTCCCATGGATGTAATGATTGGTTAATTGATAGTGGGGCCTCCAAACACATGACTGGGTTCAAGGAATCTTTTGTGAATCTTTCTGAACATGAATCACCCCATAAAGTGAAACTTGGGGATGATTATCAATACCCAATCAAAGGAAGTGGTGAAGCCTCCTACAATCTAGATTCTGGAAAATCATTGAAGATGATAGAAGTACTTTATGTACCTGGGCTCAAGAAGAACTTACTCTCCATTTCTGCATTAGATGCAAAAGGTATGAGGGTTGCATTTGTGGATGGCCAAGTCCTAATGTGGCCAAAGGGAAAGACCATAGATGATGCAGTAGTGATTGGAAAGCAAGAGGGAGGTTTGTACAATTTGAAGGGACAACCTGAACATGCCATGGTGACATAAATACAAAGATTCATCCATAGTCATGGATCACATAGAGGTATGTATAATTTGTTTTTGCAAAAGTTAACTAATGAGTTATGCAGGTCATTGAAGAGAACAAGAACACATTGCTAGACATAACTAGCAAATATGGTGACCAGGTATGTGTTTCTTATATCATAGGATCCATCATATAAGTATGCATGGCATGATTGATGATGATTGTTCATAAAGTCATAAGTTTGAATAATCATGGGCATATGCATATTATGTGTCTTACCTTAATTAATAATATGACTAACCAGAAGAGTCATAGGTTTGAGTAATTATAGGTTTATACATGTTATGTTTCTTATGATATGACTAACCATAAGAGTCCTATATAAACCTTGAATGCTAATGCTTATTATTTCTATTTGAAATGATCATGACTATACATACTTGAGATTATTGTGTTTTAATGAATGTATGATTTTGTATGAGATTACAAGGATAACACAATCATGATACTAATAAGCATGCATAGGGACCAAGGATGAATATGAGTTCAAGAACAGGTAATCCAGGAAGCAAAGATCAAGAGGGAGCACACTCCAGTGGTTTCTGCAAGGGTGCAGATATTCAGAGGGAGTTGTCCATATCTCTACATTCCACAACAAGAAGGTTTAGAAGGACTCTAGCGGCTCCTGCAAGGAAGAAAAGACTCAGAGGGAGTCCACCCAACAAACAAACAAAGATAAGTATTTTAATTATCTTGCATATTTGTTTGCTTAAATAAAATTGTTCAATGATGTATATGCTCATGTTCCTAGACTTAGGATATGTATTGTGCATATTAGAATGATTGAATTAATGAACAGTATACTACTAATATGCATGTGTTGGGTAAGTGGCCTATGGCACTGTACAATATTCCATTGCTACTTATCTAGAATGAAACCTCTTTGCTGACATGTTGGGAGTTGTGCACACTCTTAACAATGTTCTGGTAGAGATTGGAAGGCATCTAGAAAGTTACGGGATATGGATAAATGTTGTATTGAAGCATTGGCTAAGATAATTGCATGACTGCATGACTGTATGACATATTTCTTCATGTGTAAGAATTTGTTCTGAAAATTATGAGATGTTTCTAATCATGCAATTTAATCTGTTTTGTAGGAAAGACCGTATATCTTCACCTACAAAAGGACTACAACATTTGTTCCAGCAACAAAGATATCTATTGAAGATATTGAAATTCCCAGGATCTGGGATGAAGAAATGGAATGCCATGATCCGTCGATCATGAAGAATGATGTTTGGGATGCGATCCCAAGAGCTAAAGGGAAGTCTGTTGTGACTTCCAAATAGAACTTTCAGATCAAGCATGTTGCAGATGGCAGCATAGAGAAATATAAAAGTGATGAAATAGAAGATACACCAGATGGATTCAAGACAGCTTTCTTGAATGGTGTAGTTGAAGAAGAAGCAGCCACTTCGTTCTGAGACACATGATAGGAAATCATATATGTGCAGAACTTGGTATGGTGAAGATAGATTGATTGCCGACACGCAGCGGAAGCTTACTACCGAGTTCGAGATGAAGAACTTGGGGATGATGCACTACTTGTTTTTGGCGTGGAGATGTGGCAGAATGCAGGTGGGATCTTCCTTGGTCAAGGGAAGTACACAGTAGATATCCTGAAGAGATTTGGGATGATGGATTGCAAGGCCATGGCCACACCTATGGCATCGAATCTGAAGCTTCTATGTGATGCTTCATCTGAGCCGATTGATGTCTCTTTGTATCATCAGATGATTGGGTCCTTGATGTACTTGACGAACACGAGACCATACATTTGCTTTGATGTGAACACATTGAGCCAGTTCCTGACGGATCCGAGGAGTGTTCACCTGGTTGCTGTAAAGCATGTTCTGAGGTACCTGAAGGGTACAGTGTATTATGGGCTCAGGTATGAGGAGAATCAAAAGTTTAACCTGCAGGGTTATGTTGATTCAGATTGGGCTGGCAGTGCTGCAGATAGGAAGAGCACATCTGGGTGTTGCTTCAGTATGGGATCAGGTGTGATTTCTTGGTTTAGCAGGAAGCAGTCCTGCGTAGCACTGAGTACAGCTGAGGCAGAGTATGTTGCAGCCTGTTCAGCTAGTTGTGAGGCAGTATGGCTACGGAAGCTACTGTCTGAGTTATTTGATCTCCCGTTGGAGGCTACTGGTATCTTCTGTGATAACCAGAGTTGTGTGAAGCTGTCCGAGAACCCAGTGTTTCATGACAGGTCGAAACACATAGAGATCAAATATCACTATATCAGGGATATGGTGCAGAGAGGAGCTGTGAAGCTCCTGTATGTTGCGACGGACGAGCAGATTGCAGATGTGCTGACGAAGCCACTAGCCAGGGTGAAGTTCGAGTACTTCAGAGAGAGGCTTGGCGTTATTCAGATCGAGGACACTTCGAGGAAGAAGTGATGGACACATTTGCTGAAGCCATTCCAAGCATGTTGGAAGGAGGATCCTTCACATGGCTGTGGATGTAAGCGCTGGATGATGAGCATCAGGATGATGTTCTAGTTTCTGCTTGATATGATCAGTTGGATCATTTTATGTATGTATGTACGCATCATGTTGGATGCTGGATATGATCAGTTGGATCATTTTATGTATGTATGTACGCATCATGTTGGATGCAGGATATGATCAGTTGGATCATTTTATGTATGTATGTACGCATCATGTTGGATGCAGGATATGATCAGTTGGATCATGTGTATGTATTGTTTATGCATCATGTTGGATGCTTGGACCATGTATCTGTATATGTATCAGGTGGATACATTGTATGATCAGGTGGATCATGTATGGTGATATGTATCATGTATTTGTATTTGTATCAGGTGGATACATTGATGATCAGGAGGATCATGTATGATGATATGTATCAGGTAGATACTTGGTATGCATCAGGTAGATGCATTGATGATCAGGAGGATCATGTATGATACTTGGTATGCATCAGGAAGATGCATTGATGATCAGGTAGATCATGCAGCAGGATGTTGCAGTGATGATCAGGATGATCATAGATGACGAGCTTCAGGATGTTGCTCCAGATGACATGCAGCAGGATGTTGCAGTGATGATCAGGATGATCATAGATGACGAGCTTCAGGATGTTGCTCCAGATGACATGCAGCAGGATGTTGCAGTGATGATCAGGATGATCATAGATGACGAGCTTCAGGATGTTGCTCCAGATGACATGCAGCAGGATGTTGCAGTGATGATCAGGATGATCATAGATGACGAGCTTCAGGATGTTGCTCCAGATGACTTGCAGCAGGACGTTGCAGTGATTATGATCAGGACGATCATGAGTACATCAGGATGATGTATGGTGAGTATCAGGTTGATACTCTGTGGCCATGGATCAGGTTGTGCAGATGAGCATGTCTGGGAGATCCTATAGGTCGGAGTTGTGTACCCGTAACAGCCTGGGATGCTCTTTCGAGACATTGCTCTGGGAGGACATGTAATTCGTTGCCCTGGGAGATCTCAGGTCGGAGTTGTGTACCCGTAACATCCTGAGATGCTCTTGCGAGGTTTTGTCCTATGGCATGTAATTTGGGCCCTGGGAGATTTCAGGTCGGAGTTGTGTACCCGTAACATCCTGAGATGCTCTTGCGAGGTTTTGCCATGACCACATGTAATTTGTGCCCTAGGAGATCTTAGGTCGGAGTTGTGTACCCGTAATATCCTAAGATGCTCTTTCGAGGTTTTGTGGTGGGGTCACATGTAATAGCGCCCTGGGAGATCCTACAGGTTGGAGTTGTGTACCCGTAATATCCTGGGATGCTCTTTCGAGGTTTTGTGACGCACGTAAAAGTCCTGAGGATTCCACAGTATGGCCAGTGATGATGAAGACCTGCAGGTGGTGGGCCTACATCCAGTATGAAAAAGGACTGGCTCTGTAGAACTTCCTATGACGAGTAGAGACAGAGATTGGACGAGATAGCAGCAGCAGTGACGATGACGATGACGATGCATCGATGATGATGATCCAGAGAAGAAGACTTGTCTAGCAAATCTGTGTCGAGAAATACCTTCCTTGTTAAGAGGGAGTGTTGATGTATATGTAACTTCGGAATGTATTTCATCAGTATATTATATGTATATTTATTGTACCCTTATAAGAGATGTGTTATTCCTCTATAAGGAAGTGTCGTCATGTGGATTGACAAGTGTCGCAAGTGTGTGTACTTGCCGATGGGTTATTAGACCACCTTATGGGGTCGGCCCTAATTAATATATAATATAATGTGGATGTACTAAAGTAGACAAGTCGGCCCCAGTAGGTCACTGGGCAAAAAGGTGAGTATAAATAGAGATAGGAGATCTCTATTTTACTCACTCGGAAAAGTATCTATCTCTCTCTCTGGAAAGTGGCGCACTAGTGAGGAGGAGGAGGATCATCTGCTAGGAGACTATCTCTGTATTATTTGGTTGTATTTTGGTTGAGCCATTGCTCTCTCTATCTCTGAGGAAGTTGTGGGGTTTTTCACCTTAGGGTTTTCCCCACGGAAACTCTGTGTCTCTTGTCTCTATGCTTTTGATTCTTATGATGCTTGTGATGCTTGTCATATTATGATTGTCATGCATTGATATACTGTAGATGTTATTCTCTCAGCAAAGATCTTATAGTATTGTGATTTAATACTGAAAATTTAACAAGAGATAGGGTATTAATGGCAGAGGGGAAAAGAGTCAGCAAGGGAGCAGAATAAGGTCGAGAAGAGAAGGGGGAGAAGGGGTCTTCTTCACTTTGGATATTTGACATAGAAAATTAAGCAGAGATATAAATTTGATAGCAGAAAAGAAGGGGGTTCTTGTTGGAGAATTTGAAGAGGGATATAACTGGTTGGATTGTACTTGGTTTGGGCTCGGGGGTCCAAAGGGGTACCTTTGGAGCTGGGTGGTCAGTGAGACCTCGCCAGTTGGTAGGGTGGCATACTTGTCTGGTCAGTTGAGTTTCAAGGTTTGGGAAGGATTTGGTTGCAGGGCTACAATAGGGCAAAAAGGGAGTAGAAAAAGGGGATCTATTGGCTACTTAGAGGTATTTTTCCTAAAGTTATATTATCCATTCTAACTCTGTCAATATTTACTATCCATGTTATAATTCATAATGAAATTCATCGTCATAAATTTACATATATTTATGTATGTTGTTGCACTTGTAAATTAGTAAATGTAGAAACAATTAAATAGCATCTATGTATAATTCAACCTGTAAATGTAAACAATATGTTATTATAGGCATGTAAAACCTTATTTCTACCGGCATAAAAGTAAACAAAACCATAAAACACAGTAGAAACCGTTACAGTATGTAAACACAATAAAATTAGAAATTTTATTATAAACATGAGGTAAAACCAAGGACAGGGGTCCTACAATAATAGACTATTTTCTAGAGCGAACCCCCAATTCAGCTTGTGATTTGGATTTTGATATAAGTGATTTCCTACCTAAAACCACTTTTGGCAAATCTAGAGCCAGACCTCCTTTTGAGGATGCTTCTCCTTCTTCCAAAAAATGTTTTTTGATCTTGTGTTGTAGGTTTTGTGTTTGACCCAAGACGGGGGGTCCCTAACATTCTTCAGTGTCACTGCCACGTCAAAATAACCTCTCTCCGGGCTCCCCAAAGACTTTTCCTCCATTTCTTGATTCTTGGGTATGAGCGAAGGGTTGTTCTTATCCGGGTTGACCATCATCGTTGGAACATAAGTGAAACCAAAATCTTCTTTCTTTTTAGAGGAAAGGGGAGTAGATACAATTGGCAGAACAATATCGGTAAAAAAAAGGGAGGGGAAACACAGGGTATTAAGGGCTTACCAATAACGTGGTCTGGAAGCATGTCGTTTGTACTAACGTCAGTTGGTTTCAAAGAGCCACCACCTTTTGTCAAATTGTTGTCTTCCGAACAATTATTCTGAACATGCTTCCTTCTCCATACTTTTTTATGTCGTACATAGTTATCGGAGTTCAAGGGACAATCATTAGCAAAATTCCCGACCTATCGACATTGAAAGCATCTGAATGGTATTTTCCAGTAATCCAAGCGTTGGTTCCAAATGCTACCATTCAATTCCAACTGAATTTCTTCATACAATCCATCCTTGATGTCGAGTTCTATTAGGATTTTTGCACATCTTTTGTCAACTTTTTGCTCCCAATTTTCTTCTAAAGAGATGAATCTACCAATTTTTACACCAATAGCTCCAAGATTTCCTTCTGCCAGAACATCATAGGAAGACCAGTCAGTAAATCCCAAACTTGTTGGACATTATGCGGTTCTCTGGCTGCTTCGAAATCTACCTGCCATGTTTTTAGAATTAAGCCTGAAGATCCCCAATACCAATTCCTATCCAGTAGTTTTTGTCTTTCAACTTATGATTTAACCCTGAACAAGATCCAACCCCACAAAAGAATGTGAAACTGAGGCATTTCACTCAGAATAGAGCTCCAATTCTAGGCAATCCACGTATTTAACGCTTCCTCACCGATGAATTTCCCACAGAAGCGCCCTACCAGAGCCGTGGAAAGGTAATCAGGGATGTCATTAAACCTGATTTCCTTACCAATGGATAATGTGACCAGTTTCCTCTTTGCATGAGCACCTTTACTACTTACAGGGTCATTATTATTCTCAGGCATGGGGAGGCTTAGGTCTGATGCGTTTTGTGGGGAAGAAGGCTGCGGGTTGTCCATCGGTGTGGTGGACACGGGGGAAGTCATTTCATTCTGAGCCGAGGAGACGTCAGCGAGATTATGTAATAAGATGGGTACCCCAGCAGACACAGAATCATAATCAACCAAGTCCGAATACATCGTAAAAAACAATGATTAAAACATAAAATCTCGAACCTTCGCTTGAAAAAGTGCCACATTCGGGACTGTTCTTCGGATCTAAAATCCCCTTCGCTGCAAACTGTCTCCCCCCTGTCTCTTATATATATATATTAATAATACATGTATACAACCAACATCATCACACAAAAACTACTAATACTGCACTTATGTAAACACTCAACACATACACAATCATACATCTTTCCTGCATACATAATCCATCAATAGCAATGTTATACATACTTTGAAGGAAATCCCATCTAATCCGCATATACTAACCATACATTACATTACTAATTATTTACACGTAGCACACTACTTATACTATCAACCAAAGTAAATACATAGTCGCCTCAAGCAACCAAACATCCTGCCACCAAAATATTCTAATATTATACGATAAAATAATTACTAGCTATACAACACACCATCATACACCCATAACATACACCATACTTACTATTACTATGTATTATTTATATACATATGCTCATTTGTCTACATACATATTATGATTCTTCAATCATATATCATATCATTATTAATCAAGTATACATCATATTATTCATATAACCTATATATCCTATATCTTATACACCTAAATAATTATTATGTTATGCCATAATATCCATACAATTATTTTGGTATAATTAATTAATCCAATACTATCATATTAGGTACACATTATAACATATCAACCAACATCATCACACAAACACTACTAATACTGCACTTATGTAAACACTCAACACATACACAATCATACATCTTTCCTGCATACATAATCCATCAACAACAATGTTATACATGCTTTGAAGGAAATCCCATCTAATCCGCATATACTAACCATACATTACATTACTAATTATTTACACGTAGCACACTACTTATACTATCAACCAAAGTAAATACATAGTCGCCTCAAGCAACCAAACATCCTGCCACCAAAATATTCTAATATTATACGATAAAATAATTACTAGCTATACAACACACCATCATACACCCATAACATACACCATACTTACTATTACTATGTATTATTTATATACATACGCTCATTTGTCTACATACATATTATGATTCTTCAATCATATATCATATCATTATTAATCAAGTATACATCATATTATTCATATAACCTATATATCCTATATCTTATACACCTAAATAATTATTATGTTATACCATAATATCCATACAATTATTTTGGTATAATTAATTAATCCAATACTATCATATTAGGTACACATTATAACATATATACTAACATGATAATTCTGATAGCACCATACTTCCTAATACTTCCAAACATTTTTGAATATTCCCAAATACTTCCAAACACTTCCAATATTTTACACTTACTTCATTACATATATTCACATCTATACATGTAGTATATACACAATATCATATACGTGTAATACGAATAATTATTGCATATTTTAAAATACACACACACACACACACACTTTTTAACACCTATATATACACCACACATATTATACAATTATATATATATTATATATAACATTTATATTATGTTATATTCAATATCATATACCCCTCATCTATCTTACATCACATATTATGTTATACATATTTAAATTTATGTCATATATATATAATATTGTCATACACTACTATACTACATACTTACATACGTAAAATAAAATAAATAGAATTAAGAGAATATGAACCATTACAGACAAGTGGCTCATTTCCTCCAAAAATAGACAAGGAATTACATTTCCATAGACAAAAAAATAAAATAGAAGAGAATATGAACCATTAAGGACAAGTGGTTCATTTCCTCCAAAAATAGACAAGGAGTTACATTTCCATAGAAAAAATAAATAAAATAAAAGAGAATATGAACCATTAAGGACAAGTGGCTCATTTCCTCTACTCAATAAATAATCTAGTAAGATAAATTAGGATAATAATAATGCCACCACTAACCCTAAAATAAATTAATTAAATAATCAATAATAAAATACAAGAATATCCCATAGCTATACTTACCTCCAAGTGGCAATTTTGCCACTAACTAATTATATAAGTTAGGATATCAGTAATTAGTAAATAGTATAAAACATACTACATGCATAAAATAAAATGGAGATTGGGAAACACCATTTAGACAAGTATCACATTTCCTAAAATAGCCAAGGAGTTACTCATTGATGTAACTACTACCTTTCAAGTGGCAAAGCATGCAGCCCATACATAAAAGTATTCCCTCAAGAGAAGCAATAAAGACAATAGAGTGTATATTTACCATTAGTAACATTTCATATTGATAATAGTTGTAATACATCATATTTATATATCTTACATCATTACATATCATATACATATATACATAATTATTTACTTTATACCCTATTTATATATCACACCTTACCACATATATACTAATCTATGATATTATATTACATATATTCACAGATCCATAATCTCTTGACCTTTAAAATTGAAAATAAATAAAAATACATTCAGAATGATCTATGAAGTAGGTGTTAGAGCAATATTATACCTTAGTACCTTAATCATTAATTAATTAATGGTTATTAGGTGCTAAAATGGTTAATAATACATCCCTAGGTGTGAAACTGGTTATTATGAAGTGGTTTGGACTTATCTGGATAAGTGTGAACAAGTTCACAGTATATGAGCCAAAGTATGGGCCAAGAGGTGGTCAAACTAGCTGTTAGGCATTCTTGTCCAAGCATTTATTTCCCTAGCATGCCTAAGGCGCCCTATTTCCCTGTTTTAAGGAAACACATTGACCAAGGGCGCTCATGCTCTGTATGTGGACAATTCCCACTCCCTAGGCCATTTTTGGCATGCCTAAGCCTAACCAACTTCCACCCAACCTTATCCTCACATGTGTGAACCTCATTATGCCTTCCCATGCTTACTCAGTGTTCACATGCATATTTTGAACCTGTTTGAGTTATTTTGGAAACCATTTTGGTTAACCTATGGGGGATTGGGGTAAATCTAAGCTAGCTAAGTGTGGACACTCCAAGTGGATATTTTTCCTCCTATTTTGTATATAAGGATGAACCAATCTATTTCATAGTATTGGACTGTTAATAATATATGACATTTTACTCCATTTCATGTGTTATTGTACATTTGTTCTTCATTTTACAGAATTGTGATTATTCCTGTAAATGTGTTGCAATCTTCACTAGTGAGGAATCCATAGTAGCTAGGTTCTGCTATGACTAAGATTTTACATGGTATCAGAGCTCTTGGAGCTATTATTTGAACCAGCAAGACTGTTTTAGTGGCTTTCCAGAAGCAGTGGAGAAACAACAAAATTCCTAAGGCCATTGCATTGAGTCCATTAGAGAAATCTAGTGTCTCATCTAAGGTGTGATGCTCTCCCGAATGCATCCATTATCAAATAGGGTTTGAATATGTTAGTGTAGATCCCTCTTGAGTGATTGAGAGTTTTTCCCAGGTTTTCAAGAGCACCATTGTCACCCAGTGCGCAAGCAGTAGAAGAAGATGGAGCAATCTCATCCCAATTTGCTCACTCCTTTCAACTATTTGGATTGGAAGGATGAAATGGTGATGTTGTTGAGATCCAAGGGTCTTTTCAGGATCACAATGGGCACAGAGGTTGAACCAAACTCTACTGCGGAGAAATCGAAGTTTTTTAACAGAATGGATGAGGCATTTGGCCTCCTTTGTCTCAGTATTTCAAGAGACCTCCTGTTTCATGTGGAAAGTCTAGCTACACCCAATGAAGTTTGGCTCAAGCTTGAGTCTCTATTTGGGAAGACTGATGAGATGAGAGGACATCAACTTGAGAATGAGTTGATCTCATTGAGTCCAAGCAATTTCGGATCTATCCAGGATTTCTTCACCAAGTTCAAGAGCTTGGTATTGCAAATCAAATAGTGTGGCATTGATAAGAAGGAAGAACAGTTGATCTTGTCCATTCTTTCAAAATTGGGTCCTGAGTACTCAGTTTTTGTCTCTACATTCAATTCCACAAAGCTCACAGTTAGAAATTGGAAAATGCCATCTTTGGCTGATTTCATGGTTATGCTAACTCAAGAGCAAGACAAGTTGGTCTTAATGGGTTCCATTAAGAAAACAGATCAAGTACTTGTAGCTGGAGATTTGAAGCAAACTAGAGGCAAACAAAATCCCAAATCGAAACCACAAGAGAAGAAGATGAAGGAGAAGAAGCAGTCAAGTGATGAAAGCTCAAGTTCAAGTGATGAAGATTCAAAAGTCAAGAAGATGAAGAGCAAGAAAGAGAAGCCCAAGTGTGGTTATTGCATAGGTTCTCACATTGAAAAATCTTGTTTCAGAAAGAAGATAGACATTCTAACCAAACTACTTGAAAAACATAACATTCATGTTCCAGATTTTGCAAGAAAAGAAGAAGCCAAGCTCTCTTTGGAACAAGATCATTGCCTCTATGCTACCTGCAAAAGTAAAAAGTTGTATGCTTTGAATGATAGAGTTAAATCTCTTTCTGATGTCTATGTTTCCGATTCACATTCTGATACATCAGATTCAGAAATTTCTATCTCTTCCTTGAAAGAATCTCCATCCAGTTCACCAAAGCTTTCTCCCAACACTAGTCATTTTTCACTAGTTTTTGACATGCCTTCTGAAAGATCTTTCCCACTTAAATCAGATCCTTCATATTCTAATATGGAAGGTAATATTCAGGATGATATACAAGTTATGACAGCCATCAAACCATTTTCCCAACCATTGGATGCCCAAAAGACCACACAACCCCCAAGTTCTCCAGTTGGAAAATCTCACAATTTTATTGTTTCCAAAACTGTGTCACTTATCTATGTTGGTTTTATGTCTTGCATATCATTCCTTGGTTGGACAACCATGTCATTGGATATCATGGGACTGCTGTTCCACATGTATGGACCTAATCTTACCACCTATGGTTCAAAACTCAAGTCTCCAGACCTTTCAAGTTCGCTCAACTGTCAATGTGATCCAGTTGCACACTCTCTTCTTACTAAAAAGACACTCGCTCATGGAGACACTATACCTCTATTGTTTGCTGCTCCATATGACTTATATTCTGATATTTCGGAGCCTCATGAGCTCTATTGCAGACTTGGGAAGGTGCTACATCAGTTTGGAAGAAAGATACATGGTTTGATTCACCATATGGCAGTTGCTCAAGGAGTTGATTTTGTTGAGTCTTTTGATGTTCTTTGGAAAGGATTTTGCAGAGATATCTTTTCCATTATTGATTATGTATTCATATCAGAGTATGTGTGCAGTAAGAAGCATTCTTATGATTCTCCCCCATCATCAAATGATGAGGTTCAAGGATCCTTCCAACATGCTTTTTGTCTACAGAACATTGAAGAATTGGTGCATGATCATGACATCCACAACATCTTCACCAAGTATTTCACCAAGAAGTTGTTCATTCAACTCATTCAAGTGAAGAACAAGACCAGTTGAATACCTTTTGATCATCTCTGTGGCATGTCCATTCTTGAGGGAGGATTTTCCTCATGTGGTTTTGCCTCTTTCCTCGTTTTACATGGACAAATAAATTTCTGTTGTAAAAGGTGACTTGAGCCTTAGTTGCCAAGGCCTTGTTTTTGATATTCCACTAAGTCTAGCTTATGGGGGCGTGTTAGAGAAATATTATACCTTAGTACCTTAATCATTAATTAATTAATGGTTATTAGGTGCTAAAATGGTTAATAATACATCCCTAGGTGTGAAACTGGTTATTATGAAGTGGTTTGGACTTATCTGGATAAGTGTGAACAAGTTCACAGTATATGAGCCAAAGTATGGGCCAAGAGGTGGTCAAAATAGCTATTAGGCATGCTTATCCAAGCATTTATTGCCCCAGCATGCCTAAGGTGCCCTCTTTCCCTGTTTTAAGGAAACACATTGACCAAGGGCGCTCATGCTCTGTATGTGGACAATTCCCACTCCCTAGGCCATTTTTGGCATGCCTAAGCCTAACCAACTTCCACCCAACCTTATCCTCACATGTGTGAACCTCATTATGACTTCCCATGCTTACTCAGTGTTCACATGCGTATTTTGAACCTGTTTGAGTTATTTTGGAAACCATTTTGGTTAACCTAGGGGGGATTGGGGTAAATCTAAGCTAGCTAAGTGTGGACACTCCAAGTGGATATTTTTCCTCCTATTTTGTATATAAGGATGAACCAATCTATTTCATAGTATTGTACTGTTAATAATATATGACATGTTACTCCATTTCATGTGTTATTGTACATTTGTTCTTCATTTTATAGAATTGTGATTATTCCTGTAAATGTGTTGCAATCTTTCACTAGTGAGGAATCCATAGTAGCTAGGTTCTGCTGTGACTAAGATTTTACAGTAGGCATTAGTCAAGGCTTATGATTCTTCTATTAACATAAGGGAGGTTAAATTTCTTTCGCTATGCACATTTATAATCTCCAAATGCACATAAACATAAAATTATGACTCCGTAACAGATCCAACCGCTGCAGAGTTGGTGTTAGGATATTCTCACCATTATATTTATGTTTGCATGCATCATGCAGGAATGCAGTCATGCATTTGCATGCATCCTAGTCATTAGTGAAGTGTCCCTAGCACCTAGTCCCTAGTTTGCTAGCCCCTGGATCTTATTTCTGTTCAGTTCCATCCCTCCTAGTCCATGATGTGCTTTATTTTCATCTCTTGAGATAAACTGCGCCCTCTCTCATCTACCACCAGTGACACACTCAGTTAGTTGCTTGATTTGTGGATTTGTTCCTTGAGACGACAGATTGACTAGTTAACTGACTGAAACACTCCGATGGACACCCAGAGAGATTTGTTTGACTATTCTGACTCTAGATAACTCCTCATGCGCCCTCCTTGGATTATCCTTCACTACATTAGTGCTCCATGCGCTAGTTACACCCACCTACATTTAGTTAGACTCAGTTTGACACCTGGTTGACCGTTACTTGTGCATTAATGACACCACTGATCTGATGATGAGGACTCCTAGTGGAGACATTCTACACCATGTAGGCTATTCGAATGAAATCCTTGGTTAATTCGAATTATTCAGTCATTGTTACTGTGTATTGTATTGTATTCATCTTCTGAGTTCAATAGAGCACTACTGCAAGTCTTTTGCACAGTTTTTCACATATTATTCTTTATGCATCTCTAGTAATTGTTTCTCTTGTTCCATAGATCTGATGTGTTGAATTTCATATAGTATCAAATCCATGGAAGGGACAAGAATACTTTTCTACAGGGATTATTCATGAATATTGAGCAAGTTTGCTCATATTGCAGCAGTTTTATGCACTACATGCATATTCTGCACTTGCAGCTATTTTTTCCAACTCTACACCAGAAGACGAGAGTTTCCACATAATTCCTAGATATTGATCATTGGATCTTCAAGCTTGCTTGATTTTCCTATGCCGGGTGTGATGCATCTTGAAAAGTGCAGGTTGTCGACCTAAGATTTCTTGTTTGTTTTGTGATTTGCAGGTTCTTTCCTCCTCCTATTACATTCGCTCTTCTTGAAGATGGAAACTTCTTCATCAAATATCCTCACTCCCTTCAACTATTATCAGTGGAAGGATGATATGGAGATAATATTGCGCTCTAAGGGATTCTACAGAGTACCATGGGCCTAGAAGTCGAAGCTACATCTGCAGTAGAGAAGGAAAAATACTTCAATAAGCTTGATGAAGCTTATGGTTTCCTTTGTCTCAAAATCTCTAAGGATTTTATTTTCCATCTTAGTGGATTGACTACTCCGAAAGAGGTATGGGATCAACTTGCAACACTCTTTGGCAAGGAGGATGAAATGAGATCTTATTAGCTAGAGAATGAGTTGATTGCCCTCAATCCTGAGAATTTCGAGACCATTAATGACTTCTTCACTAAGTTTAAGCAATTGGTAATTCTATTGAAGCAATGTGGAGTGGAAACGGAATATAAGTAATTGATTCTATCAATCCTTACGAAGCTAGGAAGAGACTATTCAGTTTTTGTTTCAACTTTCAATACGGGAAAGCTCACAATTCCTAATTGGAATATGCCTACGTTGAATGCCTTCATTGAATCCTTGACAAAAGAGCATGATAAGCTTGTTCAAATGGGGACCATAAAAAACTCAAAATATCAAGCCCTTTTTGCTAGAGGATCCAAAGCTACGAATGGCAAAGGGAAGCAAAATAAAGAGAAGCCAAAGCTTGATCATCCAAAGCAAAAGGAGAAGACAAATCAGTCACATGAGCCATCCGGTTCAATAAAAGACAAACAACAGGGAAAAGAGAAGACTAAATGTTCTTATTGAAGCAAGGTATTTCATCCTAAAAGCTCATGCATGAAGAAGACCATAGATTAGATGGCCCTTCTCTTGTTAAAAAACAACATTGCTCTTCCTGATGGCGCAAGGAAGAAGGACAACAATGAGCATACAGAAAGAGGTCATGCACTCATGGCTAGTGTTTTGAAATCCACCACTCTTCTCATAGATTCAGGAGCTTTGAATAGCATGGCTGCAAAAAAAGATTATTTTTCATCATTGGACTCCAACATCACCATCTCCATCCACATGGGAGATGAATCGCAAATTTCTTCAAAGGGCAAAGGCACTATTCATTTAGAGCATGGCAATTTCCATAATGTTCTTTATGTTCCTTCTCTAGCTACAAAACTGCTTTCTGTGTATCAAATGACACATACTGGTTTACCAAAGAAGGTTTTATTCAGCCTGAATAATGTTGAAATTTCTGATATTGCAAGCGGAAAACTCATTGCGGTAGGAAAATCTAATCATGTTGCAAAAGCATATGAGTTTTCTCACTTCTTGCCACATAAGAAGCCAAGTGCCCTTATGACTCATGGAAATGAGGTTAGTAGGCTATGGCATGAGAAGTTTGGACACCTAAATTATAAATATTTGCAGCTGCTATAGAAAAATTTCATGGTTGAGGGCCTTTCGAGCATCAAATGCTCGAAAAGAATATGCAAGGGTTGCATCATTGGGAAGCACTCCGAGCACAAGTTTGACCGAGGCAAAGCTAGCAAAGCTTCTTGTATTTTGGGGCTGATTCATTCTGATATCAGTGGTCCTTTGCCACATACCTCAATGAATGGATCAAGGTATGTTCTGAAATTTATTGATGACTTCTCCAGATTCACTTGGGTCTTCTTTCTCAAAAACAAGTCGGAAGTGCTAGAAAAATTCAAGATTTTCAAGGCTTCTGTTGAGACTTCCACCGAGAGAAAGATCAAAGATCTTAGATATGATAATGGAGGCGAATATATCAAATCAGAGCTGCTGCAATTTTGTGCATAAAATGGAATTCAGATCCAACACACTATTCTCTACACACCTCAGCAGAACAGTGTAGCGAAAAGGAAGAACCGGTCACTCAAAGAGATGGCAACCTGTATGATTGAGTCAAAAGGTTTGGATGCAAATATTTGGGCTGAGGCCATGAATTTTGATGCATACATTCAAAAAAGAGTTCCACATTCATCCATGAAAGGTACTACTCCTTTCGAAGCCTATACTGGTCACAAGCCTGATGTGTCCAATCTCAGGGTTTTTGGCTCCACTGCATGGGCTAGAATTCCTACTGAGAAGAGAAATATTTTGGATCTGCAAAGTACTGAGTGCATCCTCATTGGATATGCTGAAGAATCTAAAGGATAAAAACTCATGGATATTAGATCCAAAAATATATTCATCGAACGAAGTGTAAGATTTGAAGAACCGCTACAAGATCTAAAACTAGTCGAGGAAGAAACTGCTGAATTGCCGCCTCTATAAGAAGAAGATTCAGAAGAAGATGATGATAGTTTGTATTCTAATATTTATGATATTTTATCAGAGGTTTATGAACATGAAATATCAGGTTCATATGCAGATCCATATGTTCCCCAACAGTTTCCAAAGTGGGCCCAAAATACTCTCCAATATGCTGGTTCAAACATTGGAAATCCCGTCGATCCAAGAAGAACTCAAGCAGACTTTCAAAGAGCGGGTATGGCTCTTTCATATTCTGATCCTTTACTTTCTGAGAAATTTTTTTTGATTATAGGTTCATATCCTAAATCATACTATCATGCCCACCGAGATCCGAGATGGCAAACCGCCATGGATGAAGAGTACTGTTCTCTTCAGAAAAATGCTACATGGGAGCTAGTTTCTCTTCCACTTGGGAGGAAATTAGTCCAATGAAAATGGGTCTACCGCACAAAGGTTGCCGCTGAGGGCTCAACCTACAAATACAAATCTAGGTTGGTTTCCAAAGGCTTCTCCCAAGTCCAAGGAGTGGACTACACCGAGATATTTGCACTGGTTTCAAAGATGGATTCTATCTGCCTAGTTTTGCCAATTTCCGAATCTAAGCACTGGGAAGTGCACCATATGGATGTGAAGAGTGCATTTATTCATGGATATTTGAAAGAAGAGATTTACATGAAGCAACCTGAAGGATACATATCAGATCCAACATTAGTGTGTAGATTGAAGAAATCATTGTATGGTTTAAAACAGGCCCCAAGAGCTTGGTATGCAAAGATGGATTCGTTCCTTCTGTCACAGAATTTGCACGGTGCAAATCAGATCCAAATGTGTACCTATAGAAGCATGAAGGTAATTTTCTGATCATTGTCCTTTATGCTGATGACCTTTTGATAACTGGAAGCAATCTTGATTCGATCGGCAACACAAAATCTGCTTTAAATCTAGCTTTTGACATGAGTGATTTGGGCTTGTTGAAGCAATTCCTTGGGTTATAGATAGCTCAAAATTTTGATGGGATCACCATATCTCAGAAAAAATATGTTTTAGACCTGCTAAATAAATTTAATATGTCAGATTGTAATGCAACACCATTCCCATATATTCCTCTCCGGAATAAGACTAGAGGATGGTGATTCCACACCATTGGTAGATTCGACACTTTATCGACACTTTATGGAAGTATTATATACTTGACACACTCTAGTCCTGATATTTCTTATGCCGTGAGTGTCATGTCAAGATATATGCAGCAGCCCCATGAGCTTCATTGGAGGGCAGCAAAGATAATCTTGCATTATGTGCAGGGTACTAGAGACACTTTAGCATACAATATGCTGCAGATTCCGAGCTAGATTTGGTGGGATTCACTGATTCAGATTGGGCGGGTGATAGCATTGATCGGAAGTCCACTTCCGGATATGTTTTCATGATTGGAAAATGGCCTATTTTCTGGTCAAGCAAAAAGAAGGCATCCATTTCCTTATCTTCAGCAGAGGCAGAGTATCGAGGAGCGGTCAATGCCTGCATTCATGCAGTTTGGTTGCAGGGTATTCTAACAGAGTTTGATATTGGTAGCACCAATTCTACTGTCATTTTTTGTGACAATCAGAGTGCCATCAATGTCTCTACATATCGATTTCAGATACAGAGGACCAAGCATATCGAGATCCACATGCACTACATTCAAGAGCTTGTGCATGACAGAACCATTGTATTGCAATATTGCCCTACATAAGAGTAAATTGCAAACATCTTCACCAAGAGCTTCACTGAGAAGAAGTTCTCTTACCTCCGTTCACTGTTGGGGGTGATTTCTATTATGGTGGAGACAGATTAGATCTTTTAGTGTTCATCTTGAGGGGGGGATTTCTTCCCACTGGGTTTTCTCTCTTTCCTCACTTAGATTTTTTCTAGCATTTTGGATTATTTTCTGTATTGGGGTGACCTTTGGTCTCAATAACCAGGGCCATATCTTTTATTTTTTACCTCATAGTATAGCTTGTGGGGGAGTTTTAGGATATTCTCACCATCATCTTTATGTTTGCATGCATCATGCATGCATGTAGGCATGCATTTGCATGCATCCCAGTCATCAGTGAGGTTCCCCCTAGCACCTAGTCCCTAGTTTGCTAGCCTTAGAGTTTATTTCTGTTTAGTTCCATCCATCCTAGTCCATGATGCACCTTGTTTTCATATCTTGAGACAAAATGCGCCCTCTCTCACCTACCACTAGTGACACACTCATTTAGTTGCTTGATTTGTGGATATTTTCCTTGATTTGAGGACAGATTGACTAGTTAACTGACTAAAACACTCTGATGGACACCCAGAGAGACTAGTTTGACTATTCTGACTCCAAATAACTCCTCATGCACCCTCCTTGTATTCTCCTTCACTACATTAGTGCTCCATGCGCCAGTTACACCTACCTACATTTAGTTAGACTCATTTTGACACCGGGTTGACCGTTACTTGTGCATTGATGACACCACTGATATGATGATGAGTACTCCTAGTGGAGACATGCTACACCATGCAGGCTATTTGAATGAACTCCTTGGTTAATTCAAATTATTCAGTCATTGTTACTATGTATTGTATTGTATTCATCTTCTGAGTTCAATAGAGCACTACTACAAGTCTTTTGCACAGTTTTTCACATATTGTTCTTTATGCATCTCTAGTAATTGTTTCTCTTGTTCCATAGATCTACTGTGTTGAATTTCATAGTTGGAACCATAGCTCTGATACCACCTGTAATGTCCCTTGGGGATATCAAATGGAATTAGGGACATATCATTATCTCTAAGAGGAAAATTACAAAGTTTAAGCATAACAGAGAAATCAAATAAATACTTAATTTCAATTTTCACAAATTAATTACAATAAAATATTGATAATGAAAAATTAATTAAAATACAATTTACATCTGAGCAATCAACTAAACCAAGGATGGGAAAGCTTATCCAACACTTTCTAACATCATTATACATTCATTCCAATCCAAAACATAGGTTACTTGCACCCAAAAAGGTCATTTCCAACAAAATGTCATTAACTAGTTAATTAAGGTAATTAATGCGCTAATTATGACACTTAACTTACAAATGATGACACTCAACATAAAATAATTTGTTCAACTAATTAACACAATGTATCAATCCCAATGGCTAATTAAAACCTACATCCATGTAAATATGGCAAAATAACCATTTTTAAATAATTAAACATAATATACATGAAAATGAGATACCAAGACTAGTCAACTAGTTTCACTACGCAAACAACTAGTCTTGTGCATTTTCAACGCACAACCATACAAACTATCCAAAAGTGACCCTACAAAAATTATGTGCATAAATAAACATGCATGTACAACAAAATAAAATTACATTGCTAGGAATTCAATCAAACCAATCGTATTGAGTTCTGAGGCACATAGAGGTGAAGGTACAGATATGGAAAATAAAATTCTAAAGCAAAAATAAAGTACCAAAAATAGAGCATATGGATTTACATTCATCTTTTAGCAAAAATAGAGATTCAAATTCAAAAACTAGTTACCAATTTCACCATTTCGAAGCTAGTTTCGAATTCTAGTTTTCAAAATCAATTCAACAAGAAGGAACTGATGATCGTAGGTTAGTATCAGCATATTAGAGTTAATATACAATCATATGGATGTATCTTCATACTCATAGACTAGGACTGCTCATAGAGGTAATAAAATCTAGCTATGGCAACCTCTCCGAAAAGAATAATAGTTCGAGAAATAGACTAGGACTACAGTGACAAATTTTATAGGCTATATTGGAATATATTTAGCAAATTTAGTCAAACATATAATATGAAAATATAATATCTGAATCAAATAAATCATATAGAAATTTTAACAAACACTTCTCTTGCAAAGTCTCGAATCCAACTAAAGCTTTTATTTTTTATTTTTTTATTTATACAGTAACAAATTTTATAGGCTATATTGGAATATATTTAACAAATTTAGTCAAACATATAATATGAAAATATAATATCTGAATCAAATAAATCATATAGAAATTTTAACAAACACTTCTCTTGCAAAGTCTCGAATCTAACTAAAACCCTTTTTTTTTTTCTTCCGGAAAACTAGTAATTGAAAAACAACCGGATTACACAGACCTTTCTAAAAATATTCCACATTCTAATAACAAATTATACCAATATTATCAGAGACATAAAAATAATATCTATAGTGTAGGAGTCTCATAGAATTTTTAACAAACATTTCTCTTGCAAAGTCCCAAAACTAGCTTTCACAATTTTTCCAAAAGAACTGGTAATGAAAAAGCATCCAAAATCATAGAAAATGACTTTTTCACATTTGATTAACATGTTCTATATAATATTTCAGATGCATACATATATATATCATAGCATAAAAAAATAACCCATCTAAATAAAATACAACCACTTATCTTGCAAATTCCCGCAACTGAAATTGACCGTGCCACGATCCACCCAGCCGTAGACACTGTACAAGCCAAATATTTATTTGCACGGGTCACCCCTGATCCAGAACCATGATGCCACAAGAAAGAGTGAACTCAACCATAAAATACACCTATCATCGATCCAACCACAGTTCCAATGGCAAGTGGATTACACATTACTTCCAATCCAGGACAGTGGCTCTAGGACAAATAGTCACAAGTATACCATCGGTCCAATATTCCAATGGAAAATAGATCCCACTATTTCCAATATAGGAGATAAAACTCTAGGATAGATAGAATTAATAAAAAACTAATCTACCATTGGTCCATTTGCATCCAATGGAAAGTGGATTCCACATCACTTCCAATCCAGGACAAGCAACTTCTAGGACATATAGATTAGCAACAACCGAGTCTCTTTGCTTGGGCACAGGCTCAACAAGGGTGCACTAACCATCCTAAAAGAAATTTGGATCACAGGATCTCACACATACCAAGGGAAAAAAATCAAATTCTCAATTTCCAAAGAGCAATGCACATGAGTGAGTGAACCAAGAACAAATAGAATGAAGCCAAGAACCAAGAACAAGAACCAATAAGCAAAAATCAAGAGAAAATGAAGCACATGCTAACAAATTCAGATTCCTCATGGAGAAATTTGAGTTGGGGGAGAGAGAGAGTCATAAGAGGAGTTACTTTCCCAGAATAGAAAACCACTAAGGAGGAGTTACAACTTTCATTAGGGGCAACACCAAGTGGCACTCAAGGGGGTGCACTAGGAGAGAGAGTGACTCCAATTTTAATAAAAACCATCCCGAAATAACAAAATCAAGGAGAAACACGACATAAGATGGTGCATACGTCAAGAGGGTCCACCAACATAGACACAAACACTTAGGAACACACTTTCCCACTTCCCCTTGCTTGTAGCATCATGGTTCCTCATACTCTTTTATGTAGCAAACCATAGTCTTGGCACCTCGTTCCATAATGTCACAACATCAAAATAATAATAACATGTCCAAGGCTAAACTAGAGGGTATTACAACTATTCACACATGTGTGGATGTTTTCAGACCCTAAGCCTAGCTTAGTGATTTTATTTTTACATTGACTTCATTTTGTTGGCAATGTGGATTTAGGTGGTAAAGAGTGACCTAATAATTCCAATAAATCATCTACACTCTCATTTTTCCAACCATGCACCACTTGGAAGTTAATAATTTGAAGTATTTTTTTCAAATGACTTAACTTGCCATTAACATACATAGGTTTTAAAGCATATCCTCCATCGACTTGGTGCAATCATCATTTAGATCCTCATTTTACATTCTATCAACTTCAAACCCTTCATCTAACATTGTTTCCTATTCATCTATATTTGGTTCCTCTTCATCTATGTTCAGTGCCTCTTCATCTCTCACACTATGCAATTCTATCATATCTTCATAATAATTGAGATTCCAAGGGCTTATACCACTATTCCCATGTCTTATCATATGTTGGAAAATATCAGTTCTTCTTTTCACCTTTCCACCAAGATAACCATTACATGGACATGAATAATTGTCCACTTCCCTCTCATTGCTTGTTCTCTCATCATATGCATGGTATTGATCCATTTCCAACCTTTGATATTGATCCATCTTTGATGTTTTGCATTTCAATATTAATCTGATATGTTAATTAACAAATTTCAAATAATTTAGATAGTACAAGGGCACAAAATTAGCTACATTGGTGTTAACAATAGCAACATTGACAAGGAACTAAGTGAAAAGCACTCAATTTGATGACAGGGTGAATTGCAAGATGAAAGGCAATTTAATATTTGGTTAAAAAGAAAGTAGAAAACTAGGCATTGCTTCTCAGTTCTTTTTAAGTGATGATTTAACTATACTTATCAAGAATGCACTCAAACATGCAAAGATGCCACATGTCTATGCATTTTTTTGAATGGGAAGGAACTAAAAAGGAGAAACCCTACCTTATTCTAAATGTATAACATGCCCAATATTAGAAATTAGGATCAACACTTGTATTACTGATCTCCAAAGGAATATTAGGATCACAGGGAAAGGGAAATGACATTTACCCCATACATATATAGAATCAACATTATTTTTGTTCAAGGAACTATAGTTGAGGATGCCTCTCTTACAAAACCTCCCTTCGTAAGCCATTTCAAGGATGGATTTTTCATTTTTTGTATGTATAAGAGACACTAAGAATTTCTACAAAGGAGCTTATTCTAATTTTAATTCAGCATTAGTAGCCTCGAGGAAGAGGATATAAGTTCTATTGTATATACCCTTATGCAATTTTAATTTGCTCAGTGTAAATACATTTATTTAAATATATGAAGTATTTTTCAACAACAAAAATGAAGAAGACAAGGACTCTCGACACATGACCAATTTTAGTGCTACAAACCAACTCCCCAAATCTCATGGCCATTTATCAATGCCAGTCTGGAAATACTACTAGAGATTCTGACTTTAACCTTGATGTCTAAAAATTTGAGTTGGAAACATTGTTCTCTTTAGTATGTTAATGACTATGTAACTCTCACACAATCTCATTTTTTAAGCCAGAGACATAGAAAACAAAGGACCAATGAAGGAACACATAGGAGCATACTACTTTCACCATGTCATCATTATAATTGAGAGAGACTATCTACAATTCCATCATGTAAATATTGAATATCACAATATTTGTTTTGCACAAATTAACTACTAGGCTATAAGTATCATAAAATGCACTCGATGTCAAGCTACCACCGGAAACCCACCACCATGTTAGACATCAGTACAATATCATCCATAAAAAGGATATTAGCAATTATCAATGTTGCAAATATTGTTTTTGGGAATATAAGCCAAGGGTCCATAAATAAACTTATCATAAATATTAGGTAAGACTTGTTAGGGATGCTCATTTTGCAGTATATATTCTTACAAGGTCAATCCTGATAAAACTGAATGGAGTTTTTACAAGGTATTACCCATTACTGGCAAGTTCATTTTTAAGTTGAATGTAAGAAATATGAAAGAAGAAAAAGAAAATATTCAAAACTGCATTTAAGCATTTAACCCTGAAAAAGGTTCTTTCTTTGTTTCCTTAAAGGTGTTGATTAAACATATGGAAATTCAAGAGTATGGAAACACAAACACACCTTCACTCAACAAATGCACATAGATACATACGGAGGAAAACAAAATATGTGTCTGCAATAGCTGGAGGCTTTGCTCTTATCTTAGGAGATGTTAGAGATTTCACATAATAAATGGTACCCTTTATCTGATAACTTAATGAACCATATTCACCAATTAAGGATTCAATTAATTCATTACAAGTAAAATAGCACTGTTTAAGCCATAGGCTAATGAAATATGATCATTCCAGTTAGTGTTACCAAGTAACATACTATTTATCCAGTTGTGAGTGTTTTTATATGTACATTACGGTTTAAGGACTTCGCCTCAGGAATGAAACCGATCCTTCAAAATACATCTTGGTTTCTTTGCAAATACTTCCTTCCATATAGGTGCAAGGAACTACATAAGACTTATTAGGGATGCTCATTTTGCAGCATATCAAAGATATCCAATAGGAAGAGAGGCCTCTACAGATCAAGGAAAATGGAAACAAAAATTTTAGTGGACTTCTTGGAAGGGTATACCAACCACCTTTTAGTACATGTCTACATCTTGGTCATAGTTTCAATATTTGTAAAAGATTCCAATCTATGTTGGAAGACCTTAACTCTGCAACATAATGCAAACTTGTTTCTCAAGCATGCTTCTGTAATTTTCAAATTTCCAACATTCATAACATTAAACAAGGGACACATATTCTTTTGTGATTTTTTGAAGCAACATGGTCATCCATTGATGTCAAGGTGAAAAACTCACAGCCTTATATCCTCAGACAAATTGATGGACATAAGTGGAGACCTAGAGGGTAGTGTAATCACATAGAATATGAATCTCTCTAGACCTAGAGACTCAACATAACTACATCAAAACCATTCAAATTCCATTAACAAGGCATCATTAGGCATGCTTGAGGTTCAAGGCCTGGACATTATTGGACATGATTTTGTAGACCACTCTAACAAGGGACAACATGCATACCCTTAAATTGTATTTAGAAGATAGTCAGACTGGTTTATCAAAAATATTAGAATTGATTCTAGATATAAGTAAACCTCTAGAGGATAATCCAAAATCCAGATATTAAAACTCAAACTCTTTTATTTGAGAGTCATTTTATTTTAAAAATATTTATTAACTTTATGTTAGACAAAATATCGACACAAATACCAATCTACTCAGTTTCAATATTAATGTGAACTATCTTTATAACAAAAAATCTTCCTACCAAAGTAACAATGATATCAAAATATTAGATTAAAGCTTTTAACTTCACAATGACTATCTAATAGTTTTGAATGTTTTTAATTCACTATGCAACCAAAGAGAGAAATGAGTGACATTTGTCAAGGTAGCCAACAAGTGAATTAAAACTATTCATGCATTATATTGTGGGTCAAGGAGAAGTAGACAACTGATAAACATTAGTTTTAATAAATTGGAAGACAAAGGTCCCTTGAGCTATCAAAATGGTACATAGAATACCATTTCTAGAAAGATAAGATGATGTTTGGCTATCATCCTCAAAAGGGGGTGGGTTGACCCATCATAGATCCAGATGTTTACATACTGATTACCAGGGGAGATCAACATCAACCATTGAGGATCAATGTGCATTGACCTTTACTTTCAACAAGAAGCTATCCATGTCAGTTGGAAGAATGAAGTGTGAAGTTGGCACATTCTAGTTGCAGAAGTGACATTTATAAGATAATTGATTGGTTTCCTGTATAGACATAAGTTTGATTATGTAATTAAGGGTTAGAATTCGATATTGACAGAAGTGTCCTAAGGTCTTAGGGGTCAGATGTCCTAGGGTATTAGGGGTCAGATGGGTGTTAGAATGAACTTAAATATCCTTCTTTTTAAGTTTGGTTGTTTCTGCAAGAAGCCATTGACATGGTTGAGAAAAGAGGAGAAAATAAAAATTGCAAACTTGTCTTGTTACAATGTGAAGCAACTTAGATTTATTATTGTCTGTATGACTGTTAGTCTAGGAATCTAGTGATAAGGTTGAAGGGTTTATGGGTTTTTCATATTTTAATGGTTTATCACTTGGATGTGGAGGCCTCTCCCTTATTTTAACAATCATTCCAAAAGTATGTATGAGTTCAGAAAGAGTTATCTAGTGAAACACGAGGAGACCAAAAGAAACACATAAAAACAAATTGGTCATAATTTACTTGTGAATTTGCTGTAGAGGGTCTCAGCTATGAATCTGAATTCTTTGTCCTCGTCTTCAGAAGCCTCCACGTCCAATCCAAGGATGTTTTATCGGTGATGTTAGATTCTTATATATTTATATAAATTCCAGTGGAAAAGGGTCCAAATAACTAAAAACCCAAATCCTGTCAGATCCAATGCTTAGGATTTCTGGTGGGATCCCAAATATCGTCATCTCCGTCTTAGTTTAAACTCTCAAAATATTATGTTAAACTCTATGCACTAGATCTCTCACACACTGCACTAATCATCAATAAATCCCAACCTACAAGGGGAGCTTGTCCATTAAACATTAACCAACCTCGACCTATGCTCTCACACATTTCAAAGATCATAAGAAAACCCCAACCTACGAGGGGATCCCTTCCATTAAACATTAATAAACCTTGACCTATGCTCTCACACACTACACTAATCATCAACTAACCCTAACCTATGAGGGGATCCCATCCATTAAACATTAACCAACCCCGACCTACATAGCTACATGCAATATTAGTACTGGAGGGAAAGGAACCTGCAAGGGGTGTTTTCCCACCACTCCCCCAAACTATATTGTGTAATGTACCAACCAACTTTAATTGTACATTAATTGACTCTCCTACAAGGCTTAAGGAAAGACAGTGAAAAATAGTGACTTGAATAGCTGTAGGAAGAATTAAAAACATTAATTGACTATCAAATATTAGTTTGGGTTCACACCAGCAAGTTTTAGGAATTTTCATTAGGTTTCAAAAGCAAGCAAGCAATATTGTCTCCTAGTACTACACAACTAGTTCAACTTCCGAATTTCCCAAATAGGGGGAGAAGGATTCAAATTCTTGGTTTCAGACATGGAATGAGTTGAATGACATGTTAAGTGATATAAACAACTAAAATAAATCAATTCGAAGTTGTAGAGGTTCATTTATTGATCAAACATTGAAAACTAGCTATTTTCCATGGCAATCTAGACTAGGTGCAAGAAATTGATATGGAACTCAGAATTCTCTTTATTCAATATGCAGAATGGAATTCAGAGTTTTAAAATTACATTAATGAAATCCATCAGAATCTTAAATACATATCATTGAAGTCTCAGGAAAGACATAAGAGAAAGAACTCTCCATCATAGAAAGACTAGAAATCGTCAGGATTTCGAATGGGAGGCTTCCTAATATTTGCAAACAAGCTTGAACTTCACTGGATCATACTTTAGGACCTGCAATAAAATCAATAATGAATTATGGATTTCATCATCCTCTCAGAAGAATTAGGGGGCACAACTCCCAGCTTGGACTAGGGGCACATGTGGAGCACATCTCCCAAGTCAAAGAGGTAAAATAGCTCTCAATTCAATTCTCAAACTGTCAAAAGAAGGGAAAGTGGTGCACACTCCTTCTTTTATAGGCTTGAGGTGACTTGTTGAGAAAATAATCTAGGATAATGTGCCCTCATGGAGTGGATAAGAATAACTTGCTTTCAAGATTTTCTTTTTCCTTTGCTTTTTGCCTTTGCTTTATCCTGCTTTCGCTTTTCTATCCTGCTTTTTTTGCTTTTGACTGCTTTTTCTTGCTTTTCTGCCTTATCCTTCTTTTTCCCGTTTTCTGCCTTATCCCGCTTTCTACTTTTATATGCTTTTATGCTTTATTATGTTTTTCCTGAGCTTTACTGCTTTTCTTCCTTGTGCCAACTTTTACTTTCTTTTTCCTATTTTCCCAACTTTAACTGCATTAATATTTTCTCCTTTTGCAAGCTATCTCTTGGTCAAATCTTATCCTCTATTTCTCCCTCATCCAACTCATTATCTCATTTAATAATTATTAAATATCAAATCAATAATTGCATCACCTCTAATTAATTTATTAAAACAACTCTAGGCTAAATTATTCCTAGTGAATTTAATTGCCTAGGTAATTAACCAATGTTATCCCCCACTTATTAATTAATCCACTCTTTTTCACTAAGATCCATGGGGATTTGATGAGCCATTGTCTTCTTCATGGTGTTGAAAAAATTTGGAACATGATAGTCCTCCCCTCCCAAGATTTCTTGTCCTCAAGCAATAAACCAACTCCAATAATCTATGAATCCAACCAATGACTTTACTCCTAAAAAATATACTGTTGTTTGTCCATAATTGGAATCCTCAATTCCAATATAATTACCATAGGTCCACCATGTTTTTGTTGCACCACTCTGATTATTATTCTTTCATCAAAACTAACATTGTAGCTATCCAACCTCCAACTGCAACAACTGGATGCCAGGATCCCACTTTTTGTGTTGCATTCCTATAGATGACAATGCCATCCCAAGAATTCCATAATGCCATGGAATTCCTGGATCCCACTGTCTTTGCTGCATGTATACCAATGGCATTGTTGCTTGTAGAGAACTATCATTCTGAAGAATTCCAGGGTCCCATTGTCTTAATTGCATCCTCCCAAACACCATAATTAACAAAAAGAATATATCATCATGGAGAATGTCTAGATCATTCCACCAAACCAGAATTACATCACTTCCAAAGGAATATTGAGTCTCCTCATAAGCCAGGTGCAAAATAATTCTGCATTTTCCATCCATAAGTCATAGATGACAATCCCATGTCCATCCAAGTATATTGTAAATATCACATAGCAACCACAAATTCCTATACAACTGCTCACAAAAGATGAGTGGTATGTCCATAAACTTTCCACTGATGCAAGCAACAAAATTACCCCTTGGAGTACTCAACTCCCTCATGTATCTATCCACCAAATCAATGGATGAATGCATACTCCATCTTAG
This sequence comes from Larix kaempferi, assembly GCA_027924585.1. Taxonomy (NCBI): domain Eukaryota; kingdom Viridiplantae; phylum Streptophyta; class Pinopsida; order Pinales; family Pinaceae; genus Larix; species Larix kaempferi. Next base: position 4,163,443 of record BSBM01000286.1, read on the forward strand.
TGATATGGATGGAAAGCTTGTATCTTCCCCATGTTCCATATTTGCTCTGGTGCAACAACTCTTTACTCTGCTACTTGTTCCACCTAAATGGATCAAGTGGAACTCCCATGCACTGCTATGCATGATGGAGACATCAGATAGATACCTCTGCTGCTGCTCATCAAACTGGTAAGGGACTAGTGTGCTTGCCAAACCCCAAAGTCTATCCTTCAAGTCATCAATATAGAGTGTGGGAGCCTCCTTCTCCTCATGTGGCACCAAAAGAAAGAATCCCTTTACCCAATCTTCATCCCTATGTGTGCTAGCTTCCATATGTATGTGGGATGGATAATAGTGAATAAACTCTCTGCAACAATCATCCATCAAATTTGAGTTTGGATCAAATGTAGTAATATCAAGTGCCTCCTCCAAAATTGTGAAACAACCTCCTAGAGGAAACTCATAATCTCTTTGGAAAAGAACAGGTGCTTGGCCCTCATCTTGTGTAACTTCAAACTCCGCAAGCACATACAAATCAGAATGTACTTCATGTTCCCAATGCACATAAGTACCAAGGGTTAAAACATTGTATTTCAAATGACAAGGGTGAAAGTACCATGTCCAATCACAAAAAGGGAAGGCATCATTACAATTCCATGGATGCCCGTGCTACTCACAAGAAGTGTAAGATGTGTCAAATAAATATCCATGGATGCAAACAAGAACATAAATCATGTGTCTTTTCTCCCAAATAGGAAAATAAGAGACTCTCCAACCCAATGCTCTAACTTGAAAGCAAAGTGATTCCCTATGTGAATACTCCCAATGGATCAACTCTCTTCCATTGGTCAAAAGGTGAATGCAATCAAAATGTGCCCTACTACATGAAGTCAAGTTGGAACCATATGAACCTTTATGTGTGAAGGCATCAAAGGTAGGCATGGGATGCCACTGAAACTGCTGGGAGGGAGGTGGTGCTGTCCTTGAATCAACTAGAGCGAATGTGGGAGCCTTCTGCTCCTCTTTAGGCATCATCAAGAATAAATTCTTGACCCAAACTTCCCCCTCAATTGACATGGAATAAATAAAAGGAATTGATGTAGGATTATGGTCCAGAATCTCATCACTACAAACCTCATCCATCAAGCTAATGGATGCATCAAATCCATCAAAGGCTGGTCCATCACACAATATTTATTCTTACTCCTCAATGGAGGAAGGACTCACTCCAGGAAGAAGCTCAGTTTCGCTCTGGAAGATAGTATGTGCTTGGAACTCATCATAGACATCCAAAAACTCCTCAAGCACATGCATGTAACTATGCACCTCATGAACTTCCATCTCATGAAGTTCCTCCATAGAATTATGAATGTCATCAACCGAAAGAGAATGGTTGATTGGGAGGTAGGAGGGAGTATATGATCTATACAACTCCTGGTGAAGCTGCTCTATCTCCATCTTAGATTCCAAGAGAGAAATTTGAGTGCTTCTCAAAGAATCTTGGGTGGCCATCAACTCATCATTGAGCTTGAAAATATCCTCCTCATCCTTCAAGGATTTCCCCCCAACATATGAACAAGATCATACAAATAATCTCTGTCAGAAAGCATGTGTGAAAAACTACCTTGGATTATAGACATTGCTCTCTAGATATTCTCAATGGATTCAAGGAAAGATGAATCTTCTAATGAAGCATATCTCCAACAATACTGTGATATTGAAACATGTGTGTCATGGAGAATGTATAAGGCCTCCTTGATCTCCATGTTAAGGACTTTGTTCCTTATTCACATGCACTCCATTTTGATCTTCATTTCACTAGGCTCATAAGAAATGCAAGATGACTTGGTTTGATGTGTCCCCAGTCAAAGGAACTCTTGATGTACCTTTCCTTTCCCTCCTTGAATCTTTTCAAATTCTTGTGATGAAATATATTAATGGATTTCACATCCATCCTCAATTTAGCATTATGCTTCTTCACCTTGTCAGGTGGTCTACCCGGTGGAAGACCTTCCAATCACTTATCATGCATTCATAGAAAACCTCTAATGCCTCCAAAATGATAAGACATGTTCATGGATGTGCCTTGAATTTTCATGAGGAACTTTGCATCCCTATCAATTTACTCAGACCTCCTAAAATATTTCAAGTTAGAAACTTGGTAGTACAAAATAGGCTCCCCAATGGATAGCATCCACTGAACTCCAAACTTTCTACAAGATACACCCATCAAAATGGTGAATGGAAATACTTCATTGTTGGATGATCCAATAATAATGCATGCATACACCCTCTTCATTTTCATATCTGAATGCTCCTCATTCATATTCCATGCATGTGGATTTTATTTTTCACTTGGGGGCTCTTCGAGAGACATGCCAATTTTCCTTCTTCCAAAGTATGCAAGTCTCGTGCACCCTTGGATCTCCATTTCCACTATGTACTTATATATACAATCCTTGTACAAAAAATTTCCTTTGCTTGTAGATCTGAATGGGATGTCCTCATACACAAGTAACTCTGTATCTCCTTCAAGCACATGTAGATACGCATGCTCCTTTAACTTAAGAAACTCCTCCTTCTGCCCAAGAATGCATTTGGCCATGTGTTCATGCTCATTCTCCACGCAAGATGGAAAATGTGACATGATCAACTCCTCATTAAGCTGACCTTCCTCCCCCAAATTTGATCCACAGGTCATCCAATATTCCTCTTCAAAATCTCCTTCATATTTGCCTCTTCATACCCCATCATATGACGTTCTTTCTCCTAATCTTGTTTGCATTCGGCCTTCTTTGGTTGGAGATCAACTAGGAGCAAATCTGATGGTATGGATTCCTCTTGGGCACATGATGACTGATTAGAGCCTTCTTCATGCTCAAGTGAATCTGCTTTCTCTCTATCCTCCATCATACAGCTTGAAGCCTCTCCATCTTGTGTAGTATGAGGATTTGCATTATGAGTAGGTTGATTTGAAGGATGTTCTATGATTGTAGTTTCCCTCTTCCTTGAAGCATATTCTTCGCCAGAATTTTTGGTACCCTTGGTTGTAAATTGTCTCATGAAACTCCCATAGATAGGTGGTTTGTTCTTCTCGAGAGAATTCAAATTTTGAGTAGACCTTCTTGATTCAAGATTCTCTTACCAAACAAAGTACTATATGAAGGAAAATTACTTTCTTCAATCAAAAATCAAATCCATGCAGTCATTAAACCTTTTCATAGATATATCATCTCATATGTATTCCTCCCATCAAAAAAATCAAGGAAAGCCATGATGGTGATCTCTTCAATAAATCAAAGAAGCTTTGCCTTGATGAAAATATTAACCCAAGAAGGTGCTAATATCATGGCTTCCAATTCTTCAAATTGATATCTTAATTTCCACAAGAGTAGAGGAAATTGCTCCGATACCACAATAATGTACCAATCAACTTTAATTGTGTACATTAACTGACTCTCCTACAAGACTTCAGGAAAAACAATGAAAAATAATGACTTGAATAGATGTAGGAAGAATTAAAAACATTAATTGACTATCAAATATCAGTTTGGGTTCGCAAAAACAAGTTTGAGGAAGTTTTGATGAGGTTTCAAAAGCAAGCAAGAAAATTTGTCTCTCGGGATTGCACAACTAGTTCAACTTCAGGATTTCCCAAACAGGGGAGAAGGATTCAAATTCTTGGTTTCATACGTGGAATGATTTGAATGAAATGTTAAGTGATAGAAACAATTGAAATAAATCAATTTGGAGTTGTAGAGGTTCATTTATCGATCAAACACTGAAAACTAGCTATTTTCCATGGCAATCTAGACTAGGTGGAAGAAATTGATATGGAACTCAGAATTCTATTTATTTAATTTGTAGAATGGAATTAATAGGTTCAAAATTACATTAATGACAGCCATTATAATCTGAAATACATCTTATATAAGTCTCAATAAATAAATACATAAGAGAAATAACTCTCCAACATATAAAGACTAGAAATCATCAGGATTTCGAATGGGAGGCTTCCCAATCTCCGCAAACAAGGTCTAACTTCAATGGATCAGAATTCAGGACCTGAAATAAAATCAATGATTAATATTGGATGTCATCAGCCTCTCAAAAGAAGCAGGGGTACATCTCCCAACTTGGACTAAGGGCACATCTCCCAAGTCAAAGAGGAAAAATAGTTCTCAATTCAATTCTCAAACTGTCAAAAGATGGGGAAGTGGTGTGCACTTATTATTTTATAGGATTGAGGTGACTTGTTGATCAAGTCATTTAGGCTAATGTACCATCATGGAGTGGATAAGGATAGCTTGCTTTCAAGATTTTCTTTTTTCTTTGCTTTCTGCCTTTGCTTTATCCCGCTTTTGCTTTTCTATCCTACTTTTTTTCTTTTGACAGTTTTTTCTTAATTTTCCTCCTTATCTTGCTTTTTCCTATTTTTTGTCCTTATCCTGCTTTTTGCTTTTATCTTCTTTTATGATTTATTCTGTTTTTCCTAAGCTTTATTACTTTTAAGCCTTGTGCCAACTTTTCCTTTCTTTTTTATGCTTTCCCAGCTTTAACTGCTTAAAGCTTTTCTTCTTTTGCAAGCTATCTCTTGGTCAAATATTATCCTCTATTGCACCCTCTTCCAACACATTATCTAATTTAATAATTATTAAATATCAAATCAATAATTACATCACCTCTAATTAATTTATTAAAACAACTCTAGGCTAAATTATTCCTAGTGAATTTAATTGCCTAGGTAATTAACCAATGGTATCCCCCTCTTATTAATTAATCCACTCATTTTCACTAGGATCCATGGGGGTTTGATGAGTCATTATCTTCTTCATGGTGCTGACAAAATTTGGAACATGACATATTGTCCCACTCCCGGTACTCCCTCCATCTTCATCGACAAACCGGTGCCACTCCTCCAAATTATACCCTCCATCAAATTCCAGTCGAATTTCACTACAACATTGTTGCATAAGGAGATCCACTCACCCAAATCATGCCCAACTCCATCAAATATCGACACTATAACATTGTTTCATAATGAGTCCTCGGACCCAAATGATGTCCTCTCCCTAGATAACAATGAACTTTGCACCATATTGTTTTATCCATATAATTTTTAAAATATTACGATATTATATATGTATTAAGAAGGTATAATATATATTATAATGTCTAGTATAGTAATGTTTGCATAATATTATAATGTTTGTAATATTGTTTGCTTTCTAAAATTACATGTATACCCATTGTTGTTTTCTTAACAATATCTTAACAAATGGTGTGATATTGGAAACTATGGGGCTATATATATATACATATCATAAAAACTAACATACATTAATATCTAAATTATCAAATGCTAGTTTATAGGAGTATTTACTTTTTTTAGTCAATAGTGGTATTTAGTCATTTTTAGTCATTTATAATTGTGTGACTAAGTATTTTTTATCCGATGACTAAATTAGTCATTTTTAGCTTACAAACAATCATGTGAATAAGTTTTGTAGTCATGTATTCATATATCTCACTTTTTCTACTAGTATAAGATGAAAAAAACAATATAATTAGAGAATTAAAGATAACAATAAAGAATTGATACATCAACATTGCAAATGATGAAATAAAACATGTACATATCACTCTTCATTGCCATCACTCTGATTATATTCTTGCTTGGCATGATAGCATTGTTGTTCTCAAAAATATGTTTAGATCTAGGGTCAAGTCTTAATATGAATCACCAATCCCTATCCAACACATTTGGGTAAAAACACACTTGGTTGCAGTGTTTTGGGAAAACATAAGGCTCCTTAGTTTCATCCCGCGTTTTTCTAGAGTTGATACATATCAACCCACTATCACGATATTACTTTACATTACTTTGATCGAATGTTTACCACCACTTACACCTAAAATAACACATTGAAAAGATGACAAGTCCACCTAAATGATATTTTGTATCTTTATGACGTAACCTAAATCCCCCCGCTATTTGGTTTTGATCGTGGTGGATAACATGAATAGATTTGCCGAACTCGAATTCCACTCCACAACCTTGTGTGACATGTCCATCATTGACATCCCCAGTGTGAAAATGATGCCTATATGCCCACATAGATGGGAACAAATGCACATGTAAAGATGTGAACAAAAGACAATGGCATATGTCTAATAACCTGACCATTACTACAAATATAGATCTTATAATTCTAAAGTGCATTATAAAGTTTAAAATGTACACAAAGAGATTATTACCGAGTTGTTGCACCCGATCCCTATGTTTAGTGCATCCTCATCAATAGGTGGTTAATGACCAGATGCACTGTATTTTTCTCTAACCTGGCAAGCAACCCAACTGTTGGGGCAAATTATTGACATATTTGATTTTAAATGATCAGGTTAAGGCATGCTTATACTATTCAACCATTTGAATTCTTTCTTGTCAATGTCCCATTTTCTCATCTTCTCTTCATACAATGCAACCCACAACTGTGTTGCCTCCACATTGTAAAAAATCAATTTACTGATGGCATCAATTTATGAATTTGTTGTTGTATTCACAAAATCAAATCTACATATTGTATGTATGAAATCAAATATAGATTATAAGGTTCATTGTGAATAGTTACTCTGTAGAAATTTGACAAAAGATAAGTGACTTAAGGTGAATCCATGAATATGGGTGTCTATTTTGGGGGGTCTTCTGAGAAAATAAATCTGATTTTTTCATGTTTTGCAACTTTGGGCAAACAAAAGTTATATTTGTGTTTAGAATTTCACTTTCCAGTAAAAATAAAACATTTAGAGAATTTTGTTAGCTTTCTATTCATTATTTTTTCGAATTTTTTTATTGAGATTTAATATGTCAATTTTGCAAATGTTTGACAGTATGTTCTTAGAAAATGAAAGGGCTAATAAATAGTCATGTTTTTTTGAGTCGCATGAACTCATTGTTAAAATTGTGTTTAAAAACAAAATATTCTATAACAATCTATACAAAGTGTATTATATTATGACTATAATTTCATATCCAATGGGTGAATATAATAATTATTATAATTTTTTGAACTGGATTGACGTGGAAAACTTGTCGAATATCAGCATGTTTATTTTGAGTGGAAATTTCTCTCAATTTACAGTGAAACTAAAAATTCTAAGAGTACCCTTTTGAAGTAGACGCTCCAATGAACGTCCCCATATTTTTTTCAAATTTTCATTTCATTGCATTTTGAAGGCAATCAAACCAAAATGGAGACATGTTAACAAAAACAATAATTAAAATGATCATATATCACCTAAACAAAACAAAATCTATACCTACAGAAACTAGATTCAATGACGAAACTAATGGTATCAACTCCGACAGTCGCTTTGTAGTACTGGATATTGGTTTTTCCTTCCGAAATTGGAGAAACCTGAAAACATTCCATTTTTCAATATTAATAGGTTTTCGAACAAATAATACTTCGGTCGAAAACATGTTTAATTTTTCGGCCGAATGTTTTTTTCAATATTTGACTGTTAGATTTAATCAAAAAATAATTTGAGCCATTGAATTAAATAATTTTTTGAACTATTATTTGGCTGAAAAATATTTTGGCTCAAAAATTATTTAATACAAATTCTGTGATGTGATTCTCACATAATAGACACCCATCTTCGTTAATTCACCCCTTACTCTTTATCATGCGCCATAATATAAATTCTGAAAAATTAAAATATTTCATATTTACCTTCAAAGTCAGAACCCTTTCTTTCTTGTTGCTTCCTTTTGTTTTATGTGGCTGCAAAATTTCACATTAGGGTTTAACTCCCTCTATGAATTCATAATTTGGATTTTTCTTTTTAGTCATTTTAGATTTAATGGATTTGTGGTTCTATAAATAAAGAATTGGGTGCAATGGGCACTACAAGGAAAATGCCCTATAGCAGAGGTCATAATGAAGGTTTTTAGTGTTACAAGATTGACAAAATTGTCAAAAAAACCTCCGCTACGACCTCCGTTAATGATAGTGGATGTTTTTACGGAGGTCATAACGGATATATTTTATAACTAAAAAATACTCGACGGCCAAAGGTTTTAGAGAATGTTTTTTTCAACGATGCACTTAATTGAAATTATGCACCCCGTTGTGTGTCTTAGTAGGACGCATCGATGCTGTATAATTAAAATAACTGCACTAGTGCACTCAAACAGAACAAGCACCAGAAATAATCAAATTTCAATGCCGCACCGGTGCTTGCATATAGAATATATGCACCGATGCTTATTTACAACATAAATGCACTGGTGCTTATTTACAACATAAACACACCGGTGCTTATTTACAACATAAACACATTGGTGCGATATTTTAAATCATACACGTCGTACATTTTTTAATATTATTTAATTTTACCGGTGTTGTCCATTTATTAGAGCGGATCGGTGCTTACAAAATATCAAAATGAGCCGGTGCATTTTAACACATCACACGCACCGTTAGGCTTAAAAAAAAAAACTGGTGGGCATAAGCTTTGATCGTTCTCGGTGCGCATAAGCCATATACATGAACCAATGCTATTCAGAAAAGAAAATGCACTGGTGCATAATGTTCTATATACGTGCTATATACACACCGGTGAATAATGCTCATATAGGTGCACCGATGCATACTGTTTGTATATACGCACCAATGCGTAATGTTAGTATAGGCACACCGGTGCGACATATATTATTAAAATCACTGCATATGATTATTTGAACAATGGCTACTAACATTTTAGTCAAATATATATATATATATATATATTATATTTTTTATTTTTTAAATTATATTATTCATTTTAAATTGAAATATTTGTTTATAGTACAATTCATTTCAATTTTAATTATTGCGTTTGTTTGGATTAATTTCTTATATCATAGATGCAAGAATCTATTGTAATATTTAATCATCCATACATTTAAATACCAATGTACCATTTCACATGTAACATTTGACAATAATATTGAAGAATGCAATAGAATAAATAAATTTATTTTATTATATATCAATAAGAGTGCCTTTTCCATATAAAATATGACAACATAGAGACAAAAATAATCAAAATGCCAACATGCATGTAATTATTGTTACACTTATTGGTAACTCGTTGTTTTTCAATTCAGACACTATGTCCAATACGTTATTATACAAAATGTCTGAAATGGTTATCGGTGCTCGATCCACTAATATCAAAATTAAATGCAGAGCATCATTCTTCGTTGGAACTATTATCAGTGCTCGATCCACTTGCATCAATTGGTTTATTTGACCAAATGTTTTGTTGATTGGCTCGATTGTTTTCCTCTTCTTCAGCTTCCATCTGCAAACATAAAAATAAATTGTACTGAGTGTATCTACACTGCCAGCGGGAACAATGAAAAACAAATAGATAGATTACATGACTATAAATTGAAAAGCGACGTACCATAGAAATAATTGACTCATGAATGATATACATTCTCGCTAAAAAAACATCATGCCTTTATCAACCAATATTCTATTGGATCCACTCCATACTTTGCTTCCTACAAGTTTTATGCCCCCTCACAAATCATAGATTTAATATATAGGATTTTTTTTTTTTTATTAATTATAGAATGAGAGAAGTAAAACAACATAGAGACTTACAAAATCCACAATTAATTTTTGATACGCCAACATATATTCACAACTCTTTCTTAACCCAATGTCAATCAATTCTTCTGTTGGTTCCTCTTTGTATGTTAACACTTGTTTGAAGACATCCAAAGATTTCCAGTGGAAACAAAAAAATTAAATATACAAATCACAACCATTACAAAATCTTAATTTCTTACAAGGAAATCACAAATACTCACAAACTTTGCTATCAACCCCTTTTTTCATTGTCGTCCTGTCTTGTGTGCTGACTGGGTTTCATTTTGTTTTCTTTTCTACAACAAAACAATTGAGAATTAATATTTAATGTTGAACTAATTAATAACATGTATAGCATAAACCTAAAAACCAATGGTTTCATAAACCTGAAATGGCTCCTCATGCGATACAATTGTGTCCATTTCCTTGACCATCTCCTTGTACACTTTTTTGGACATCCCTATTGGCACATTTCACATATCACCTCGTTCATCCTTTAGGATTCCCATAATTTTCCTGAAAATCTAAAATGACATTAAACTATTTTTTCTTTGATATGAAAAATAAATATAGGAGAATTCAAATTATTGAATGAGTGATGCTTTGTAATAGTTATAGACACATATTCTAAATAAAAATGTTTATGCATATTACTTTTTGAATTATTCTTTTTTTGCTGTTGTATGTTTTTGCTATTGCAAGTTTGACAGGTCTCATTGACCATTTCTCTGGGAATGCCTCTTGTAGTTTACATATGACCCAATTCTTTGAATCATTTTATTAGTTTCTGTATTGTAAGTGAAAAGTACATTTGTACATTCTTTCCAATAAATCCCTCATAGTATTATAAAATTCTTTTCCCCTTCTATTAACTTCCAACACCACTCCAGATGAGCTAAGGACCAATTGATCATCATTTTCATCTTCGATAATTTTTTATTCTTACGATGACATTGAATTATGTTGCTATCAGTCCCTGCATAACATTCAACGTATGCGAATTACATTATTTGAAACATATTAGTGAATATTCTTAAGTAGATTATTACTCAAATTTGAAGAAATAATTCATATTGGCTTATTTTTTATTCACCTGATTCATCCCTCAACAACTTTTCCCTCAACGTTTTACGCTCTTTTGGACTTAGTTTGGTAAGAATCTAATCAAGCTTCCTCATTTTTTGGCTCTACATGTCACACATTAACCAATACATATTAGTTAACTTTACAAATAATTCAAACAAATTAATTTAAATACATAAATTAATTAAAAGCACTTTCCTTCTTCGTAATTTTGGATGTGCTCCTATCATGTTGATTAAAGTTGTTGTTCATTGAACTCATACCATGCATTTTCTATCAATAAACAACATGTACCATTAAATACAGAAACTATCAATATATTGTACAAATAAATTACAGGCCTTTGAAATATAACAAAATAAAATAAAATAACTGAACAAATATGATATTAGTGTGCTTAAATATGTGAAACGCCCCAGTGTGTTCGAAACAACAACACACCAGTGCGTTAAAATAAATCATACACACTACGAACAGAGAACCGAGATACAAAATCGACTTTTTCATTTTTATGAAATAAAAAATGACGCGACATAGGTTATATCCGGTGTGCTATGTTCATGACTGCACCGATGCATTCCAGTAATACAAACGCACCGATATTGATGCATGCGTTTTTTATTGAAAAATTAAATTTAAAAAAAAAAACTTAACAGGGCCGACATGGTTACAGATCCGACATGGTTACGGATTCGACTATGAAAGTGGCCCCATATCATTGTATGCTTTCTATATATAATCAAAAGCTCAGTAAATCCAAAATCCCTAAAAGGTGAAATCATAATTCTGTAAAACAATAGAGAGATTTAAACCCTGATGTAAAATTTTGCAGCCACATAAAATGAAAGAAGCAGCAAGAAAATAAGGGTTTCAACATTGAAGGTAAGTATGAAGTTTTTTTTTCTAAATTTAGTTAAACTTTAAATAAGATAATAAGATCAACAGTAATATTTACATACTTGAAATTTCTAATATGCAGGGTTTTGTTTGATTCACCATACCTAACAAGTTTCGATCCCCATAACTCCTTCTAGTTGCTCCAAATTCCTTCCATGTAAGTCTCTCTTCCAAAACTATCCCCTGAAATTTTCGACAAAAGAATGAATTAATGTTTAGGTTTTTTGCTTTTAAACACTATTTAGAATTAATTTTCGAACTTAAAATTGCCTCCCTTTTTTAATTTAGGGAAAAAAGAGTTTGTGCGATTTTTTAAAATTTTTATTTTCAGCATTTCGGTGCACATGTCGTCAAGTCGCACCTGTGCGTACTTAAGTAAAACACATCGTCCGAACACCAATTTAAAAACTCGTGCTGCGGTGCGTGTATATTCAAAAACCTTGGTAAACTTTTATGTAGTAAACACATTGGTACGAATTATGTTGTAAAAATGCATGTAGAAATATCCGCTACCAAATGTAGCATATATTTTCCATTACAAGAGATTTTGCGTATGCTCTTTTATGTTGCGTTTTTTATATGTGTGTGCACCGGTGCCTTTTGTATATGTGAGCGCACCAGTGCGGGCATATATGAATAGATGCACCAGTTTAATTTGAAAATCCTCTGGTTTTATGTGTCCACTTAAAATTATATATTTATACCAAATGTTCTTTTAGTATTTAACCACACCAATTACAATATTTCATAGTATATATATTTTGCTTAAACTCACCTTATTCTTACAAAATGGTTTCTAAACTATATTGGAAGTTAGATTGTGATATAGTTCTTGAAAATATTTTAGGATTGTACAAACATATATTGATTGCTGATTTGGATCAAATGTAGGGAGAAAAGTTTGTAGTATCAAATGGCCAATTCTTCAGACTCAAGCTCATTCCATCTCGTTCAAAGTTTGACGAGTTCTCCCTTTACATCCCCAGTAAGTTCAGGTTTTATTTATATTTTGACTACTTATTTGAATATACGTTACTTATCCATGTGAATCTAAATATCGATTTATTCTTTATTGCAGGATCCTGATTCAGGTTCGAGTTCAGATGCAAAAGAAATTCCACCAGTTTCAAAATGTCATAAGGTCTTATTAGGCGAAAGATACCGCAAGAAGTTCATGGATGAAAATGGGCAGCCACTTTACCTCTCCAATTGTAACATGTCATCTTCAATCCGCCATCTTGGTTCATCAATGGTATTTCGTCTTGATCTAGAACTCTTTTATGACACCCCAACAGTTTATGGTTGTTCAAAATGTCAAGGGTTGAAGGAGAACCCTTGGCGTGTCACACTCACCCATTACACCAATGATAGATTACCCAATGTTGATGGTCTAATAACCCCTACTGTAGTAAAAAATCCAATAGGTGATATAGAAAAAACACGCAGGAACACTTCAATATGCTCATATTTGAAAAAGTTGGAAGCCAAAACAACTATGTCTCATACTAAATTGATGAACTCCTCTGCTTATGTTCAGTCAACTGAAGTTTCTAGTGATACAAATTATGATATGAATGCCACCCAACCCATCTCTACTAGAAGATCCAAAAATTTGCATGAGTTGAGAGAAAAATTGTCTAAGTACACACCGAGGTTCGTCCAATTGTTGGAGCGTAGTGATGATTTCTCCCTTCCCGTGAATTTACAAAGTAAATATCAAACTTCTTACAACCACACTTTGTATGGAGCTTGGTCGTCTTCTCTACCCGTGCCCGATGTTGGAACCAAATTATCCTTTTGTGGTAATCATTTTATGATTACCGAGTCTAATATAGATGCTGCAAATCTTGGGTTGTTTATCCTTTCACATGTACTTGTTCCTCCCAAATAGTCAGTAGCACTTATGCCATTTTGAGGTCCTATCTATTGTTGGTCTAATTACTTGAATATTGTTAAATACAAGCACAAAATTTCCATGTATAGTATGTGCATGAAGGGTTATGTTTCTGGAAACTTAATAGGAAGAACCTATTGTATATAGATGGTCGTCCACATACTCATGGGAACATTGCAGGGTTGGTAGGGATGAGTTATTACAACAAAGGAGTTCCATGGATGCAATGTTGTTACATACATTCCAGAACAATGAGCTAGGGGATGGCGCTTATATCACTAAAGCCTTCTTCAAAAGCCTTAAATCAGCTTCCACCACACCTCTCTTTGGACCTGTCCAGTCAATGTTTACACATTTGGGGACAACAATGTTACTGTACAACTTGAAAGCAAAGTATGGCATGCCAAACGCATGTTTCTTGGCAATGTTGAGGTAATTGACCATCAACTACATTATGTTTTGAGGAATCTTGTGACACAATCATCATTGAAAATGGTCGATATTTTGAATGTTAAATGACATTATACATTTGTATTGTCCACTAACTATAGGTTATTCAAAGATAAGGTACTTCCAAATGATAATGTCTTGCTTGACAACTGTGAAGAGACAAAGAAAATGTTGGGTGTAGAGTACATATCATATCATGAGTGTCCTAATGTTTGTATTCTATATAGAGGCGAATCTGCAAACAAAGATATATGTCCAAAATGTGGGCATGACATGTACAAAGAATTGAAAAAGAAGACTAAAGCACATGGCCCTCCTCATAAGATATTGAGGCACATGCCTATAATCCCAAGGATTCAAAGGCTCTTTTGTTGCAAATAATTAGCTATGTTGTAGGGATGGCATGCATTGAATCGAAGTTCGAAAGGATTTATGTGAATCCCAACAGATTTAATCGCCATGAAGCATATAGAAGATACATGGCCCAATAAATTCAAGGACGAAGTACGCAGCCTCCGATTGAGCATAGCCATTGATGGAGTCAACCCATATTGCCAACCAAACAACATCTATAATGTTTGACTTATAGTAGTGATTAATAACAATACCCCCCCATGGTTGTCCGTGAAGAATGAACATCTTATGTTGGCTCTTGTAGTCCCTGGTAGAAGACAAGTGAAGCATATGGATGTTTACCTACAACCATTGATTAATGAACTCAAGGAATTATGGGAAGGGATATAGGTATATGATGTGTCGAGACCCATCCCATCAGAGAGGATTTTTATATTGTATGGCATATGTGCGTACACTACACATTATTATCCAGGGTTAGGAGTTTTCTCAGGTAAATACGTTGTTTGATTTGTTTATATTCAAAGCATGATTTTTTTCTTATTTAATTTGGTGTAACTGTCTTGATATTCAACACTAACATGCTCTCTTTTTGCATCAATAGTATCGAGGTGCTTACAATCTAGTATGGGGGAGATGTGTAACGTTATGTAACGATGTCATGTTATGTACCAAACATAAAAAGCAATTAAAAAAAAGTATGCCGGCTCATAAAATAAAAATGAAAACCAAATAAAAAATAATTAAAAAAATCCATATCCACTCATAAAATAAAATTTCAAAACCAAATAAAAAGTCATTAAAAAAATAACACCTCAAGAAATTGGATGCCTCTTGGTGCTTGATAGATCCGCATTTAGAATGGATGTATGCTGGTTACTATAACATCGCATGTCTTGTAACAAAAATTTATTATGGATTTAAATGTCGTGGACCTTCTATGAAGGCTAGGTGGTCCAAAGACCTACGAAAGACAGTGTACGACTTCTCTAGGGTATTCCTCCAATAAAATCACTCTTATAGAAGAGCAAGATCTGCTTTCAATGGTAAACGAGAGAGAACTCAAAGGCTTGAAATAATGACATTGGCTGATTATATTAGGGCATATTACAGAGAGAAGGAGAAGGAATACGCAAAGATGTTCGATTCAAATGTGCAACTTGTGATCGATGATCCTGAATACTTCAACACCTATGTTGAGAAAATTCCCAAAGGGATGAATAGGAAATCAATATTTTATGAGCTCCCATATTGGGAGCATCTTAAGATTTCCCACTTACTAGATACCATGCATATATTTAAAAATGTTTCATGTTCTTTGTGGCATCACATATCATCCTAAAAAAGTGACAAGTTGGCTATCAGGAAAGATCTTATTTCTTCAAATACTAAAAATAAGCATTGGCAAAGACAAGAAAATAGAGGAGAATGACCCCTCTTTTTCATTTAAAAAAGGGGATGTCCCATGGATTTTGAAGAAAGTTGATCTTAATTTGGAAAAGGAAGTTATACTAGGTGTGAAGGCGCCTTCTTTTTATGGGTGTGAAGGTGCCTTCATATTAATACACGACCCTAGATCTAAACATGTTTTTGAGAACAACAATGATATCATGCCAACTGAGGAAGATAATGAGGGTGATGGAAACATAGAGTGATATGTACATGTTTTATTCCATCATTTATAGTTCGAGATATCATTTTGTTAATGTTATCTTTGACTGTCTAATTATATTGTTTATTTTTCATGTTATAACAGTGGAAATGGAAATTTGATTACTGGATGCAATGTTTAAACAATTTTAGTTGGTTAACAACCAATATGATGCAAAATATAGATGGTTTAATGTCTACGAAGTAATTTATGATTGTATGGAATGATTATATGCCATTGTCCAAATTACTCATATTATGTTTTGTGTATACATATAAATACACCATGAAAGCAACTTACATGACTCAATTTTATTTTGGTGAATGTAAAGGCTATTAACATATTCTTCCTGACTTGAAGGTGGTATCAAATTTCTATATTCATATTTCCATGCTTGTATTTTATGACATTTTTGTTATAAATAATGTTAAGAATTATAATTGCATCAATTTATGACATTTCTCTTAGAATGTAATGTTTTTTTATTATATGATTCGATTAAATTGATTTTTTGTTATAATGTAATGTTTTTTTATTTTTTTATTGTATTTATAATGTTAAATCCAACAAAGAAAATGACACATTTGTAACCTTGATGGAGATTGAAAATTCAACAATTTTTTACTAGTGTTGAGCTCTACAATGACTTAATTTATGGCATTGATCATAACAATGAAATTTACAACAAAATTTATGGTGCTCTCTAAATTATCCATCAATATTCGAATTTTTGTATTTCATGATGTTTTCATTATAAATAATGCTAAGAATTATAATCGCATTAATTTATGACACTATTGTTTGCAAATGTTTTTTTGAATAGAAATAAGAGAGAAAAAATGGATTTAAGGGATGAAGGTGTAGGTATGCTGGAATCTTCTTTAGGAGGAAACAAATGGTTTTAAGAGAGAGTATTAAATTCCCTTTGTAATAAAAGAATTAAATATGTTATATTAATTATGTTGGATATAATTTCTTCATCTCTCTGTTTCTAGGAGGTTAAAATCCATCTTAGAATTGGTTGAGAAAATAAGGACTTAGATGAAGCAATTAACAATGATGTATACATGCTTAATATTTATTCACCATATTTTATGGTTTGTAAATAATGACATAATTTTGATTTGTAAATTAAAGCCATGGTTGTATATTTGACTAAAGATATTTCATATATGTATCAATATATAATCATTGATTTAGATTTTATTAATGTAAATTTATAATAACATAATTCTATGTTAATCTAATTTATATAACTAATACGAATCTATACTATTTTAGAAATTAGATATATTCATTGACATACTCAAACATGAATACTTGATATCCTAAATCTTGAATAGTTTTGAAATTATTATTCAATACAAAAATATTTTAATGTTATGAAATAAAAAATAACAAGAGCTGCGTGCAGCTTAGTCCCTACCTTTTAGGTTTAAAAGAATATAAACAACTAAAAAACAGGTTATTCAATCCATTAACACTAAAATATGCACACCAAATTTTATTAATTTAGGAATTTGAAAAAAAATGTTCAATAAATCATATGAAAACCTGTACGCCTGTTTGGTTGACTATGGAATGCAGGAAAATTTAAACACTTGGTTGCTAGATTCAACCAATACAAATAGTTTGAACTCATCCAACTTCGTTATCTACAAAGATCATATCAGTAGCACTTGAAGGTGTGGAATCCCCACACTCAAATTTCTCCAAAGAATGAACATTGTTTTGCCTCCTATTTAAAAAGCTAGCAGGAGTTATCTTCAGTGCACGTATTGCCGACACATTGCAATCAAACAGTTTGACCATGATCGTTAATCAAAAGACAAATTGATTATAAAACTATCTATTGTTGTCTTAGAATTTTCTAGAATTCTAGGATTGTTAGCCTGAGAATTCTAGGACTAAGAAAACCCTTTCGATGAATCAATCACTGGGATTGCAATTTGCTCCCCGCTCTGGCCAACCAATAACATCCAAATTTACTTGTATAAACAATTTAGCTCATGGTCAGGCTACTGCTAACGAAAACATGGGAGCAATTATGAATTCCAAGACCACAACATGCTAAGCAGCATCAGGTTACCAATATATGTAAGCTCGTATTCTCAATTATGTCTACCTTACCAGCGATGCCAGAATTCCATTCAAGATCAGCCACATGGATTGGTTTCGGCCAACCAATAACATCTAGATTTACTTGTATAAACAATTTAGCTCATGGTCACGCTGCTGCTAACGAAAACATGGGAGCAAGAATGAATTCCAAGACCACAACATGCTAAGCAGCACCGGGTTACCAATATATGTAAGCTCGCATTCTCAATTATGTCTACCTTACCAGCGATGCTAGAATTCCATTCAAGATCAATCACATGGATTGGTCTCGGCCAACCAATAACATCTAGATTTACTTGTATAAACAATTTAGCTCGTGGTCACGCTGCTGCTAACGAAAACATGGGAGCAAGAATGAATTCCAAGACCACAACATGCTAAGCAGCACCGGGTTACCAATATATGTAAGCTCGTATTCTCAATTATGTCTACCTTACCAGCGATGCCAAAATTCCATTCAAGATCAGTCACATGGATTGGTTTTGCTGGCATGTTCAGACAATAATCTTTTATTGGGATTTTAAGCATATAAAATGTAAAATTTTCTACTCTTTCAAGTAATGGTCAACTTGACCTACAAGGGTCATTAGCAGAGGCAATTACTTTTTAAATTAATTTGAATTAAAATAGGTGGAGCTGAATAAGCTGAAGTATCTTGAAATAGAAGTTCTTTAAGTACCTTGTGAGCTCCTTTCAGAGGGCACTGAAATGAAAATACATACGGTTTAGCGAAAGCTTGGTTGAACTTTAACCTTTCAAAAAAATTCAAAGGAATGAATTAAATATGGTTACGAGCTTATCTTAACTTTTATAACAAACTAAAACTAAATTAAATTTGAAATTGAAATCCAAATAAGATATATATTTAAATAAATGTGTTTTACAATATAGTAGATTTAATATTGGAGTCTACATATCTTTTAGTTTTATATTTTTTTGGAACCTACATATGTTTTGGTTTTATATATTTTTAACAACAACATATACAAACGTGACACATCTAGAAGCAAAAGTAATACATCTAGAAGCAACAATCATTAAGAAAAAGTAGATGGATGTAATACTTTTAATCTTCCCATTGTACCTAACATTCTAACAAAAGACTCTTAATGAATTGCATCAATACAATTTATAAAAAATATATTTTCAAACCTTGTAATAATTCTATACATTAATAAATTATTATGATTACCAACTTTGTCCAATATCTTAACAATTTCTCAAAATTATAGTAAAATAAAGTATTATCTCATTAATATAAAAAAAACTATTTAAAATTGATTTAGATAATATATCAAAAATCTTTTAAAATTAACTTAGATAATATATTATATATATACCATCATTATATTTAATTCCTTAAATGTTAATTATATTGACATTTATATTTAATTCCTTAAATGTTAATTATATTAACATTTTACTTATCATATTTATAATATTATTTTTGTCTTCCCCTTGCCATCACATTTAGAAAAACAAATTGTAAACTCGAAAGAAATGGTATAAGAACAATTTATACGAGAATATTTTCTATGCTGACTTCAAAAAAAAAAAAATGAAATACAATGCGTCACATTTAGAAAAACAAATTGTAAACTCGAAAGAAATGGTATAAGAACAATTTTTAAAAATGAAATACAATGCGCATTATAACTCCAACTATATCCAGAACTCAACCAACGTTCGAAACGTAATCAGTCATGGAATATATGCATGTTAGTTCTTATGGTCTGGATTCACTGATTTTACCCTTATGGTCATATGTTTGCTACCTATTGCCGATTTATATAGGTTTATTGCTCCTTTTCAAAAGCCATTCAAAGATAGAAAAAGGAATAGGCTCGGCTTATGGTCATATTTACCTCCAAATTAAAATTCAAAGATATACTTGTGTAAAGTTTTTAAAATTTAAATTTTCAAAATTTGTTATGTTTTAACTTAGTTTAGTTGTGTTTTAGCTGTGTTGAGTTTCATCATTGATCCTGATTTAATTTTCCAAAATAAAGATGTAAAATTGAAATTCTTTATAGTGTTTTTTAACCAAAAAAACTATAACTGATATTCAAAACAATTAAACTATATATAGTTTTTTACATTATTTAATTATTGATTTGCAGCTGAAAACCATTAACCTCTTCTTACCAAGCACAGAGAGGATCAAACCACTTTCTAGAGTGCAAATGTTGGGGAAGCATTTTAATTTATCTAATTTGTGTAGTTTTTATATATATGCCATTGTAAATGTTTTAAATAGCCTACATGTTATTTTTTATAATATTTTATTATTTTTCTAAGAAGCCAGGAAGGAGTTACACATATCCTCCTTTTTTTCTTTTTTTTTCCAAGCAGAATTATACATCTCCCCCTATTGGGCTGTAGAATGCGCCTCTTCGGCTCAATCATGCACAATCATAGATGACCAACATTTGTATTTATTAATTAGTGTAGATGAGTTCAACATTTTAATTTGAGAAACTAGAGATGATAAAAAGTGAACATCCTACATAAGCTTTCACCAGTGAAATTTAATAAAACAAAATGTACAAAATTTACAACAATAAATCTGAATGAAGTTCACAAGTTCTAACTTTCATGTGATCTGAATAATTTATAAGCATTTTCATGTAAAACGAATCAGGCCCACAAAATAAATAATTGTTCAAAGACAAGCCCTCTCTCTATATCCATTAATGCAAAAGCCTTCTTAACTTTTAGAATAAATTAGATTACAAAATTCACAATTAACTATATTTACACTAACACAAAACAACAAACATATATTTAGTTTATTATTTTGGCAATTCCACATCAACTTTCAACCTGATAGCCAAAAAGACCTAAATTCTCTACGAGCTAGCCACATCAGCCTTCATAAATAAAATAAAAATCTCAATTGGCTTTGCCCGAAGCAATTATTCACTTTAGAGACTAGACATTAATCTTCCTGCCAATCCCTTCATTGCAGATCTCTTTGATCTCTTAGGCTGCTCCTTCTTGGGAATCGTCACAATCCATCAACGCCCATGGAAGCCTTCACAGCATCCACTTAAACATTCGACAGCCTGTAGCAGGTTTAATTTATATTTTTTGTGTACAGAGAACTCATAAGAGTTGTTAGCTGTAGCAGAACTCTAATCCATAAAATACACTATTAAAATTCATGAGACGTATCATATTTTCAGTGGATATGGTAGTAAGTTTTGTTTATTTTGACTATAGTTTTGATGGCCTTCCTTTGCACAAGTCAAACCTTGCAGGAGAGCTTTCAGTTGCCTTAACTGAAAGGTAATTTATGAAATTTAAAACCTCATTCAGATTTACCAAAGCATTATAGGCAAGGTTTTTAGCTTTTTTTATCAAATTAAGCAAAAATTAGAGATACCAATTTATCTGTAAGGAAAAAAATTAGATAAACTTATCAAATGACCCATTTAGAGGTCCACTCTCCTATACAAACTTGCTGCACTATTCTAATGAACTAACATAAAGTATGATGTCATTGTTCATGAAGCTTAACTTTTCTTGACTAGCCTCCTTCAAGCTTTTGCCTTCTATTAGCATATGACTTTATGCCTGGATTGTTCTTGCAACTAGAATTTCAGTCTTAGTTCTCTGGCTTGCACATTATTTGCAACCTCAGAAGCTGGAAAACTCAGCATAATCAATGCATATTTATAGTTGTCAAGCCTCTTACCATTAATGTTGATTCTCCTGAACATATAAAGTAACCGAGACCAACATTTCTTTCAAATAAATATGGGCATCAATTTGAAAAATGAGGAATACAGAGATTCCAGTGGCTTCATTGTATTGTTCTATGTTTCTAATTGGTTCCAAGAATCTTTCCCATAAGGGAATGTAAGGCATCGTTACATGCAGTATCATTTATAGCATTTTGAACAAAGAGATGCCAACTTGGGAGAATGAATTGATTGAATTTTAAATTTCATGAAGTCTCTGATATGATATGAATGTACATGAACTAAAAGAATGATAATATAAATATGTTACTGCAATAAGAATGCCCATTTACAAAGAGATGAAGATGATTTATAGAATTCATAGAATGGGGTGTGTGTGGTCTTTTG
Organism: Larix kaempferi; assembly: GCA_027924585.1. NCBI lineage: Eukaryota > Viridiplantae > Streptophyta > Pinopsida > Pinales > Pinaceae > Larix > Larix kaempferi. The sequence continues at coordinate 4,185,610 of BSBM01000286.1, forward strand.
GTGCTTTTGTAGTGTTGGGTAGTGGGGAGGTACGTGGCCCCATTGTCTGCAAATCTGTTGTTAATTGTGGATGTTCCGTCCCATAAACCCGTCCCGGGAACTGAACCTACCTCCTCGTTTCCAAGTAAACATGACTCCCACACAAGATCCCAAACATGCAAGGAAGTCCACCTTATCCACTTTCTATATGAAATAAGCTACAAGGAAGTCAATTAAACCCAGAACTACCTCAACTATTGTGGATGCTAAAACAACTCCAGGCGTGCCTTATCATATTTGTTCGGGGCCTTGTTGACGCCATCTCCTTGTTGCTTGCACATCTTAGGCTGGTTATCCTGTTATAACATGTAGATCAGTCTTGCTGGGAACATGTTTACATCGGACAGTCTACCCGGACACATACATTTGGTTTAAATGGAACTGTATAACTAGTATATTAAGAACTCACACTGTAAGAGTTTTTGGTTAAACTTATTCTATAAGCATTTTTCCCTAACAACAAAGGCACTTTTTGATGCTATAAACATATATCATCCGTACCCCAAAAAAGGCGATATAATTATTTTTATTGAAAGACCCCAATAATCCTACTATATTAAAAGTAAAGTTAAAGGGCTACAAACCGACTAAAACCAATAGTAAATATTGAAATTAGGATTAAAACGTAGTAGCGGCTTCCTTCAAATGCTCTGATATACAGTAAAAAGAGTGCAATTCAAGGCAAAAAACTACACAGTAATACCAATACTGAGATTCTAGAGGATTGGATATAGGAAGGGCTCAGAGAGAAATTGCAGAACCTCATGTGTCCTTATAAATGGAAGAATATCCGGTACTGCAGTTGTCAAATCTTTGATAGAGTACTGTAAAGAAGAATAATTACTGTTGATCTTCACAAATTATTGACAAAGAGAGAGAGTTACCCATCCAAGCTTTGTAGAACGAAGCCATGCAATGGAAATTTGTTTATCTTACAGGTGGAGGACATGCATTCAACTGTATGCACACATAAATCCATGCATGGAATCATTTGATATGAAGTTGCATCCCTCGGAAATTGCAGGTGATTGCTTGCAGGACAAGTAAGTTAGAGCGTGAAATTTCACAGGTAAAGTTTTAAGGTAAGGTTTTATTTTTTATCTATTTATTTTAATGTCGCGCAATGAGAAAAAATAGTCAATTCAAGGTTATTGTCCAATTATAAATAGTAATTTCTTTTTTCTAACTAATTATTAATACAAATTTTATGTTAACATTAATCTAACTTTAGAAAAAAAAATATATCGATTGCAATTAATACAAACAACCGGAACATGTAGTCTCCCTGCAAGGACTAATAATATTAACAAAGTAATAAAACAATCTTTTAAATATAATAACATTAACAAAGTAATAAAACATCAATAATTAATTGAATTAATATAAATTTACAATCATTTATATATAATTAATTTGATTAATAGATATTAATAGTTAATCCAATTTATATAAATTTACTCTTCAATATAAAAATTGATTTTGTCGACTTAAATGTTAATATGTTATACAAATAGTTGGAAATATAACATGTGTTTTCCCCTTCATTAATCAATTAGTTATAATATATATTTTAAAATAGAAAATAGCTCAAATATTTCTTAACATTTAAAAACAAGAAAAGAGGCAATGTGCACGATAATTTTAAAAACCGTCATTATCATTATCACCATCTAACATAAACATATCATCTAACATAAACATACCATCATTATCATTGTCACCATCTAACAAACACAAAAATGAAAACCATCATTAACATAAAACTAATAAAATAAGCATGAACATACCATCATAAACATTACGTTACAAATTCATCTAACATATTTAAACATCATCTAGCACACATATGATCTAACAATAACATGTAACAAAACACAAGCTCTGTTTTCTAACATAACCATTAGAAACATATAATGAATATCATCGAACCTTACCTAACATACACAACATTTCCATCAACATATAAATAAACATCAACATAATCATCAACATCAACATCAACATTTTCAAAATGGAAAACACAAAAATCTAATGAACATCATTGAACTTGACCTAACATACACATCATGACCATTAACATATAAATAAACATCAACATCTGCAAAATGGAAAATGATATATACATATACATTTACATATACACATCCACTGATGATAAATTCCAAATATACATGTCTATTCCACCCCCCTAACCATTTCATCATAACTATCTATCGACCCACTAGATGTATCGCCACCTCCAGTAGTAAATCTAGAGGCATGATCAGTACCTCTGTTAGGAAATAAACTAGCATGAAGATGAGCAAAAAAGACATCTCTTGGAATTCAGATCATCTCACCCGATCTGGGCATCCTTTCCAAAGCTGAGGGAACTAGTGGATGAGGATCACGGGGAGCTAATGGATCTATAGAGGTTGGTCGGTCAGATAGGTATAACAGATCAAAAGATGGATTGGTCGAAGGAGGGCGAGGTCACAGAGGAGGAAGAGGTGGAGGAGATGTCTGAGATGATAAAGGAGGATCGAGAGGAGGTGAATGAGATGTCGGAGGTGGAGGTCGAGGAGGAGGTGCACGAGATGTGGAGGCTATGCCAACATTCGAAGGATAAGGTGGAGTAGTAGATGTCAAAGTTGATGGATGAGGGGGTGGAGGTGGAGGCGGTTGATGGTCATCCCTCCTAGAAGACAACTGAATGTGTGCACCGAAAACATGTTACATAAACAACCACATATGACGAGGAAGAATCCTCCACATCTAAGCAATATGAGACTTTCAAAGAATATCATGCACCCGCAGAGGTCGAACACCCACATATTCAAACAATGTGGACAACATGTTTGCCACATCCTACTGATACCTATCATGGGGCTTCCGTGGATGGTGGCCAGGATGTCTACCAACCAACTGTGGCCCAGCCTGATCGTGTGTCTCATCCATATCCTTATCCTCATGAGTGGGAGGAGGCATACCGACCTCAACATCAAATGTTCCAATGACTGCAAAATATATAGTACATAATAATAATTAGACAATTTCGTCAAAAAATTTAATACTTATAATATATTTCATTTGCATTAAGTATAAAGAGAATAAAATGAAACTCGAGTAATTTAAACATACAAATAATATTACCTCTCTCATCAGGTGGATCATCCAATGTGAAGAAGATCTCAGGGCACCCTCTCCTGTCCAAGCCGACATATGGATATGGCACCATCACTAGTGCATGGTCCTCCTCATTTCCCACCATATCCATCACATGTGAGGTGACCCTAGCTGGGAACTCAGGCTGCCCCCTCTTGGGAATCATCTTCCACCACATGTGCATCGACCTAGGAGGTAGGCGCTCAAATGATGGTCTGGTGGATGTAAACCTCTCAAAAAATAAACAAAAAGCTCTGAACCGAAAGGGAAGTTGGACCTCCCATCAATGATTGCGCAACATCTATCCAAAGCATAACAAAACTACCGCAAAAAAATGGCAAACCACCTAATGCATCTAGGTCTCTGCACTAAAGAGTCAACATAATATAGTAGAGGGAAACTGATGCACTAAGCATCACTAGTGGAGTGCACCAACATCATAAGAAAAATATAGAGTCACCTAACCTCCTCTTGACCAAAAGTAGAGATCCTAAGCTTCCCACCGCTCACATGAAAATTGGATGGATGGACGACCACATCATTGATATATCTCAGAGAGTAAGCTAGTCGATTCTCTGCTACAACACTAGCTGGGACATTGGGGAACTTTGGTAAATCCTCCCCTCTCCTAGATAGGCTAGTGATGAATTAAATATCCTTCTCAGTGGGATGGAACCACTGATTGGAACTAACACGAAATTTCTGCCTATGATGATCCCAACGTCGGATGAACTGACATAATAATGAAGAGTTACCCTTCAGAGATGTAGCCTCCTAATAGAACTTCAGGAGGCCAACAGTCCTCAAGAGCTATCTAGTCTGAGCAGTAATGGGGCGAGGGTACAAACCCCTCTCCCTCTCCCCAGCCTCCCACTATTTAACCATGTTGTACTGGTCCAACCGTGCATGCTCCTGTTGAGCAGCTTTCCGCCGCTCATGTCTTTGTTTCACATATTTCGTACAATTAAAATCCTATTTAATAACATCAATAACAAATTTTTCTGCAAAAAAAATAAATTGTTACCATTAGTGCGCCTAAATAACCTACATGCACCGCATACGGTGCTTAAGTTAACCAAATGCACCGCTAACAGTGCGCTAATAAGAAAACTGCACCGCTGCTATATTTTAATATATTTAAAATTTATTTAAACGGTGCACCAAATATCTGACGCACCAGAACAACTTATAAAATGTGTTAAATGGTGCGCCTAAATCACGTTAGCGCACTAATGCTTCTAATGACGTAGCACCCATTTCACATCATAGCACCAACACTAGTGTACTGACGTGGCAAGGGTGCACCATCATTAGATTTTTCTAAAATCGTTAAATCAAATGGTGTCAGTACATTCAGTTCAAGTAAGCACAACATTAATGGTGCGTTTACATAAATCAAATGCACCATTGTTTAACAATTGTCAGTATGAAATTAAAATATATTTTCTGTGCGCCTAAGGCACATAAGAGCACCGATATTGGTGTCGTTACATGCCCTAGGCGCACCATACAATTTAATTGTTCATTTATAAGGTGTAAGACCCCTCATTTAGGGTCCCCTTGCACTGAACCTGAAACTTTAACAACTTCATACAAACAAATTAGCCATCATAGTTATTGGAAAAATAAAATAAAAAGCATGAATAACTTAACAAAAATAAGCAAAACCTTAACCTGTCAACCCGATCCAATTGGTCCATTGTCGCCTTCTTCTTCCGTAGGATCCCTCCAGCAAAGCTCGTTTAACCATAGGCAGAGCAACCGTTAGCTCCGCCACCCAACCATAGGCTCATGCTTTCAGTCGCATGGCCTCCCCCGAGCTTTGGGTCGTAAAGTTCACACACAATTCTCAAGAAACCCAGCTTGGGTTTCCCCCCCACCAAGATTTCCAGCCAAACCCTCAATAGCAGCAAGTCATGAGGTAACTCAATATTACGATAGTCATCCAGGGTCTGGGTCCTTTACCCATTCCCAATGCCTTCCTTATAAAGGAAAATCTCATGCGACACATGTCGCTTCATGCAAAAATATTCATTTTATTAAATTAATAAATTAATAAAACTCACCCATCCATGTGTCAGTTTCTCTAGGAGATGCACCAACATCCCTAAGTTTGCTCAAGTTTGTCCCCTAGATATTTCACTTAACTCCTAGATTTGTGGTGTAGGTGGAGTTGACTAGGTGTCCATGCCTAGGATTCCATTTTGCTCCTAAATAAATCTTTATAATATTTTTAAATAATCAGAAGTATCCTTTCATGTGCAAATGCCTAAATAACACTTAATATTATTTAAATGCCAAAGTAATCATTTATGTGCAAATGCCTAAAGTACTCAAATACATTTCTAAGTAATGTTCTAGGTGCAAACTTATACGTTTCAATGCAGTTAAGTTTTAGCAGTCAAATTTTACTAGGACCCCGGTGCCACACCATTGGGCCTCCTTGTTCCTTAATTTAATTTCCCCGACATGGCACCACTCCATCGGGTCCAGTCATCCGTAGTTTTCATTCCTCAGCAAGGTACCACATCGTTGGGCCCTTGTGTCCGTTCTTTCCATTCTCGGCAGGGTACCGCACCGTCGGGCCCTTCTGCCGTTATCCTTCCATTTTGACTTGCGGGAACTTCATGTAGGGATTTTAGGAACCGTTACCTTCGATCCTCCGTCTACACGCTATTAGGGACTAATGGCGTTGAGGAGTGAGTCCGTTCTCACTGCGCGCCCCCCAACTCGTACGTGACCAGCTCCGTCGTGGCCCACCTCGTACGCCCTCACGCTTTCCTCATGAGCAAGCGGATCAGTGCTTATCTGCTCAAGCGTGGTATTCCGTCGGAAGTCGACATCGTCGTCGCTCTCCCTGTGTGTGATTTACTCGTACTCTACGACCCTTCATATTCCTTTGTGTGTCCGTCGGTGAACCGTTTCACCTGTCGCTACACACATTTCTCACAAACGTAAATTAGTAGCACTATCCTCAATAATCACAATTTGGTTTATAAATCTGTTGCTTCATTAAACATCTATAATTTACTCAATCATTACTCATTCGTCTAATCACATAATCAATTGCACAGCTAGTCGTTAAGCATCATTTATATGTACAGTTTTCATATCAAAGTCAATCGTTAAACAACATGAAATCGTCCATTCACAATAACTACCCAAATGCACACATATCAATCAATCGTAATCATAAATATACTCAAAATAAAATCATAGGGTTATTTTATTAATGTTTCAAACAGTCGGGTGACTTAGCAAGTGCCCTCAATGTCTACAGTAGTCTAGGGGCACTACATACACCCCTACTTATTTAGAACTTCGTCCCGAAGTTCAGAATAAAGGAAGAAAAATATGACGCTTCTCAGTTGCATCCTCCCAATTCACAGAGCTAGGACTGTAACTGTCCTACTACACTTTGACTTGATCAATCAAGGATAATCATTAAGCAAGAACTAATCAAACAATTATACCACTCCAGACATATAATTTAATTGCTTAATTCATTTATCAATTATTGTCGTCATTCACATCTTCAAGTTTTCCTCAATCATTTAAGACATATCAAGGCTTAAGAGACCACTTTATCGAAGTTGTTCAGCCGGGTCACTCGACAGGTGCCCTTAAGGTCCACAGCCATTTTAGGGGCATTACATACACCTCCTCTTAAATAGAACTTCGTCTCGAAGTTCATTTTTGTTCTTGTACTTTTGACGTTAGGCTTTATCTAAATTTCCATTCTCATCTTCTTGTCATTCTCTTCTATCTTTTTCCATCAATCATGGCTATAAGCACAAGTGGTTCTAGTCATTAGTTCCTATATAAATCAGAATGGTTCCAATACATCCTTAGGAGCTTAATCGTAACTTCACATAATATTAATTCAATAATCCTCAGTCCCAACCAGGTTTTCCATATATCTTATTCATTCACGAGGGTCTACGATGTTCAAAATTTTAACAAGCTATATTGCGTCATTGGCCACCTAATAATTTATTAACATAACAAATCTAAGCAAGGTTTAAAATTTATGTGCTTATCCTTCCTTCAAAACAAGTCATTGTTTTAGCAAATCAGGAGAGACCCTCAAATAGTCCAAAAACTAAATCCCATAAGACTGCTTCCAAACCTCTAAATGTTTTTAATAATGTTGGTTCTCAATAAAAGAGGATTTGAGTCGTCGAAATTTAGTGACTTAGTCAAACATTTGAAATTTAACTCTTAGTCCTTTCTTCAGTAATATCATGTCCAGATCAATGATGTTATCACATCCTTACTCCACTTCATCATTTATGTTGTCATAGGACCGCTTCATCGAACTAATCAATTCGCACTACGTGTTTTCTTTACCTCATCTAGTTCCATCTCAGGTTAGTCATATTTTCATCAAGGTCTAACCATGGCCAAATGTAGTGTAGTGTCTCATCATGTAAGACTTGTCGTTGTTGCTAAATTTTTTTTTTTTTTTTATATTTTATTTTATTTTATTTAAATATTTATGTCTCTCCTTTGCTTCCTTGATCTACCATCGTCATAAAGGCCATGTAATTAAGGGTCATTTACTGATATTTTTATCAACAAGTCAAATTCATTCATTAGCCACCTAACATATACTCATACGTATGCTCCGTCACATAATACCTTACTACTAACCCAATTTAGAGTATGCATATGTATTCGTATATTTTATTCATCACAATTCTTATACCATTATCATCTTAAAAAGAAAATGTGCATAACTATATGCATATTTTCTTATTCCATAGTTCCTTTTCATGCTCTATATATTCATATATTCTATATAAAGTATCCATCCCATATCAAGGATATGGGTTATATACCAAATGTAAAGCCTCTTCACGCAGCTACAACTTAACCCTTTCTAAAATATCCCAATCCCACGATAAGTTACATTGTAAGTATAATAGCCCTTTAACCTTCCATATTCATTGAAAGAAATATGAATTAAAACAAGTCATTAATTTTTCTCATACTTCTAGCTTTCTCAAATGCCTTCCCCCTTTTCATTCGATTCATGTTACCATATGACGAAGTATAAGTTAAAATATGACTTGTGGAATATAATGTAATATCTTTTCACTTAGTCCAAATCATTATAATATGAATTATAAATTTATACTTAATAATCTCTTTTCACTAATTCCTATCATCACTTAAAATATCTATATAATTAAACACTCTATTTATCTTTTTAACTAAATAATTTAACCCGTAATATCTCTTGAACATCAATAAACCAACATTTACAATTTACATTCCTTATACGCATTATGCGATTAAAATATATCTATATATATTTTAAACTACACCCTTTAGCAAATAATATCTCTTGAAAATACATGTTCAAAGGATAGTATATAAATTTCTTTAAAGAATGTGCATATCCATATTCTATTTTAAAGGAACTACATATATACTTTCTTTAAAGATATAATTTCAAGAACGACAACTAAATTCATTAAATGATATCTATATATATATATTCTTTTCCATTCTAGGAAAACTATAAAAATGCATTAAACTGTATCCTTATTCTTTTTCCAGAATTATATATAACATCAAAATATAGATTCAATTGATTAGCATCCAGATCCAATAAAGGAATTATACATTCTTTTCTATTCAAAGACAATACAAGGGTTTATTAAATATACATTTTCAAAGATCACTATATCAAATCCGTGAAAGGCATAAATCCAAGGAGTAAGATGCATCTCTAATTACAATATAGAATATAAAAGGTATCGACTGGTCCAATATCTCGGAAGGATGTTCTCCGTTGGAATATAATCAATTACGGTTTATAAGGTAATGTGTAATATATGTAGGCCAAACTCTACCCTACTCTATGTTATCATATGGTAAAAGTACAAACTAAAACTACCATAGTATAAACCCGAGATGTACGCATATGGTATCCTATGATAAGTTCAGTTAATTAAGTGCAGGACACAAAAGATGCTGAATAGTTAAATTAACCGAGAAGCTAGCCAAATCGGCGCAAATTCTTATAGAGATCTTTGCAGGGAAAAGACCGGCATAGAGGCCTTGAGTTAGATCAATCTTGTGGCTGAGTTCTTGGATTAAGGGTATCATTCGAGTTTGATTTGATTCAGAATTTGATAAAGAGAGGCAATACTTAAATTGGCACGGTGGAGGGTAATGGAATAAAATAAAAGAATTGTGGATACCAGAACTCGGATCAGATTCAACCAACAGGTGGATTGACACAAGTATAATGCGTAAAGATCGATTTGATTTGAAGTTGAGATAATATATCAAAAGTAAAGCAGATCACAGAGCATTGGTTATGCAATATTTATGATTCTGGACATTGAGTGCATGTAACAAAAAGGTACAGGGTTCATAGTATCGGCGATCACATACTCAAACTCTTGATTTGGAATTTACGGTTTTAACAGGCATAGGTTGATACATACTCAGAGGTCTTGCGAACATGACTGGAGAGTTTACATCCATTGAAGTTGAAATTACTGTGTGTGGAGTGTTGGTCATAAGCAATGTAAATCTCGAGGTGGGAAATAATGAGGCACCGGGCGGAGGGTCGGTGACTCCCAGACCAGACAACTCAGTTCAAAGAGTAAAGAGTAGAGTCCAGGAACAATCGTTTGCAGAGGGCGTTGTTCGATGGAAATTAGAAATGGAAATATTACAAACTCAAACATGGAGTGAGGTAATACGTCAAGACAGATCCGTGAGGTACTGATCTAACAGGATCCGTATATAAGATTTAATAAAATTTTGGAATCGATAATACTTCATCAATCTGAGATTCCTGAACATAATACGACTATATGAGTTCAATGTGTTTGGGCTATGACATATCGAAATCGGCGGTTGTACTGGACAGAAGCCCCAATCAGCAAGATTGCACGATCGATGAATGCATCGTTTGATATCAATATCAACACTTGTAGCGTGGATGCCGATTGTTCAGGGCTGCGTGATTCATGGGACAGGTCTGTGGCAATTAGACTAGTTAGATGCAGTTAATAACAGAATGTACCAGTTTATACTTGTTCCAATATTGGGATTGGATATCCTGGCACCGGATTCATATAGTCGACCAAATTGGTTGAAACATAAAACAATTAACTTATTATTGGTAAAAGGATTTATGAACTGTGACAAGTAACATAATCCTTGAACAAAAGGGTTCATTGGGCTCAGCGCATAACAACCTGCATGTAGATGTGCATAACCGTCAGTTGAGCACGTGGACGATGCTGCCGTCTCGGTAGAAGGGTTGGCGGTAGTACCTGTTGCTCAAATTTTTAACTCTGCGAGTTTAGCAGAGGGTAAGGACTGATTTTTGATACGCTACCCAGAGATAAGTTTCAACATCGGTTGATTTGAGAGAATTCGGCATAATAAAAAAAAACTAAGTGGTAGATCTTTCATCAAGCCTAGAATGTGCTCCGGATAGTAACGAAGGGAGGATCAACAACTAGACAGCAATTTATCCAAAGAAATGAAGGACTGTCGATCCATCAAAGGTGGTTGTGCTCAGTTAGGTGAAACTGAGTGTAGGTTACTGTTCGCGCAGAATTCGAGGTTTAAGAGCAGAGGTCGGATATCGTGGTACAGTGGTCGATATGCTGGTACTCCAATTGATCAGGTTCACAAGATAGACATGGGGTCATAAAATTCGCTAAATTTGCATTTACTTACACTTCATCATATGCTCACATTAATTACCACTCCACACGTCTATGTGTCACTAGGAAGAATGTATTCGTTATTCAGAATAGAATTATTGTTTGTATATAATATTCTACTCTAAACAGTTTAACTATATTACTCCCACAACGGAACCGAGTTTGCACTTGAAGAAGGATATATAAGAACCAATGTTCTCGTTTCAAGAGTGACACGTCTGAGGCGGTGGTCTCATAGATACCAACAGCAACTCTGTCGATAAGGAGAGGATCCAACTAATAGATACAATCTGTGAGGATTCCGTTCAACAGCCAATGAGGGAATTCGGCTCGCTGAGCAGGAGAGGGACTCAATGGCGGGCTTCTCAATCAGTAACCATCTTCGAGGATTCTCCAAACTGGATTCACGTTTAGTTTACTCTCTGAGATTAGAAGCGTAAGCGTAGAGGAAGGACAATGAAATAGAAAGTGAAGTAGTGGGGGTTTTCTCACCCCAACCAATAAGATCTGAATATGATACCAAATTGCTCGATGTATCTGATGCGTAGAATATAATAAAAAGAAATAAGATTAAGAAATTGTCTGCCAAGATTCTGGATGGGTTGACAGAGTTAAACGGACCCCAATATTTTTACTCGGTCTAGATAGCATGGCAGACGACAAGTTGTTTGAAAGAAAAGTTGAGAAATTAAGGATGCGAAGAAGTATTTTCTCAGCCAACTCTTGTGAATGCTGCCATGCCAAATATGAACTTGCTAGTAAGGGTCCGCACGAACTGATATAAAAGTATGCATACAGAACGGATTTCTGATGCTAAAGAATAATAAGCCAGAATGAAACTGATTTCCTACTCGAGCAGGAAACTATATTTAGAATTCCAAATAATAAAACAGAGGAAAGCCTGATCTACCATTCTGAGGAGTTTGGAGCTCGACAAATCTAAATTCCTGCTATAATCATCACGACACTTAATTACAGTCTATCTCTTCATAATACAAATTTTCTTAAGAGTTTTTCTAGATGATGTGGCTTCTTAACTCGGCGTTTAACTTGCATAACTCCCTTTAATATAGCTATATGCAGATTGCATAATGACAGGTACCACTCAGTTGACAAATTGTTACAGCTAAAAGTTAATGGCTCAGGTGAAGACGAGTTTAAGAGATAATTAAAATACTTCCACATCACCCATTTGGAATAAGAAGATGAACCGTAGATCCTAAAATTCTGGATCTATAGTTGGTGTTGGTGGTTGACTGTCTTTCGAATACCTTCTTTGCAGCATTGCATCACTCTTGGACTGTTGAAAAACTGGATGACTTAGAATGAACCAGATTAGAGCTTGAGTAATACGGTTGAGAGCAGGATAAATATTCGATTAGATTTCCAGAGAGGTTATAACTTTTAACTCAAAAGACGGGTATCGATACTGTGTTTAGTTGTTGGATTCGTCCTCAAGGCTCGGAATTAATGACAAGAGTAACAGTCGAAATACGACCTGGGATTTACAATCTATCACAGTGAGCATTGAAATGAACGCCAGTCGAGACTCGATGCAGACAGTAGCATTTGTCCATGGTGAAGATTTAGTAAAGGGTTAATACCCAAAAGAACTGGTGTCCAACAGATCGGAGTAATTAAACTGCAAGGAGTTAAGATCGGTCGAACTGGAATTTAGAATGTCCACGGTAATGTAAATAATAAGAAGTTACAATCAATGCAAGAGAGTTTTCACCAAGGCAATCAACAGCGAGAAGATCAATCCGTTCTGCATGTTTGTAATTGACTGCCGTGTATAAATATCAGAGAGCCGTGGTTGAGATCCGTTCTCAACATTGAAACTTTAAAAGTCAGGGAGGCGATCTCGGTATCAATGGATCACTAAAGAAAAAAAAACATTTTGAGAGACAAAAGTCGATCTAACTATTTAAGCTAATCACTGTAATTCAAGGCAGACAGAAAATTGATCGGATAATTAAACTGATCACTGAAAATCAAAGGTAGACAGTCGATCTGCGTATTTAAAACTGCTCACTAAAAATCAATGGCAGAAAGTCGATAAACTGAACATCGACGATTAAACACAGGAAATTAATCTCAAGGAGTCCATCTGTGTATAATTGAATCGAGCACTGTAATTAATATACAAAGTCGATCTGAGTGTAAAACTCATTACTGAAATAAAGTATGAAGCCGATCGGAATATAAAGAATGAACATTGTAATTAAGGTACAGAGTCACACCTTAGATTTCCGAGTTGTAAATAAGATAGAAGCATGACATTCGATTTTAGTGTTTTAGTAGAAACAGAGTTACACCTTCGATTTCAGATTTGTAAATAATTCTCTATATTAAAATATTTCAAGGTACAACTTTCGATCCCAGTCATTATCACCAGAATAACAAAAACAAATTGCAAATTAATCCTTGCTGGAGGTATATCACGGCTAAGCTCCGTTCAAAATTCTTAACTAAACTCTGTTTAAAAATTATATTAACACAACCATAAACTTGCCATAAAAATTTCATCTAAAAATTCTGAAATAAATTTTTGTCTAAAAATATATAACACAAGGGTTACCTCTCCGGCTGCTGTTTGGAAATGTGAATCTCCGAATAATATAAGTTTAGTGCCCTCAAGGCTCGACCGGCTCTGATACCAAATGTAAGACCCCTCATTTAGGGTCCCCTTGCACTGAACCTGAAACTTTAACAACTTCATACAAACAAATTAGCCATCATAGTTATTGGAAAAATAAAATAAAAAGCATGAAAAACTTAACAAAAATAAGCAAAACCTTAACCTGTCAACCCGATCCAATTGGTCCATTGTCGCCTTCTTCTTCCGTAGGATCCCTCCAGCAAAGCTCGTTTAACCATAGGCGGAGCAACCGTTAGCTCCGCCACCCAACCATAGGCTCATGCTTTCAGTCGCATGGCCTCCCCCGAGCTTTGGGTCGTAAAGTTCACACACAATTCTCAAGAAACCCAGCTTGGGTTTCCCCCCCACCAAGATTTCCAGCCAAACCCTCAATAGCAGCAAGTCATGAGGTAACTCAATATTACGATAGTCATCCAGGGTCTGGGTCCTTTACCCATTCCCAATGCCTTCCTTATAAAGGAAAATCTCATGCGACACATGTCGCTTCATGCAAAAATATTCATTTTATTAAATTAATAAATTAATAAAACTCACCCATCCATGTGTCAGTTTCTCTAGGAGATGCACCAACATCCCTAAGTTTGCTCAAGTTTGTCCCCTAGATATTTCACTTAACTCCTAGATTTGTGGTGTAGGTGGAGTTGACTAGGTGTCCATGCCTAGGATTCCATTTTGCTCCTAAATAAATCTTTATAATATTTTTAAATAATCAGAAGTATCCTTTCATGTGCAAATGCCTAAATAACACTTAATATTATTTAAATGCCAAAGTAATCATTTATGTGCAAATGCCTAAAGTACTCAAATACATTTCTAAGTAATGTTCTAGGTGCAAACTTATACGTTTCGATGCAGTTAAGTTTTAGCAGTCAAATTTTACTAGGACCCCGGTGCCACACCATTGGGCCTCCTTGTTCCTTAATTTAATTTCCCCGACATGGCACCACTCCATCGGGTCCAGTCATCCGTAGTTTTCATTCCTCAGCAAGGTACCACATCGTTGGGCCCTTGTGTCCGTTCTTTCCATTCTCGGCAGGGTACCGCACCGTCGGGCCCTTCTGCCGTTATCCTTCCATTTTGACTTGCGGGAACTTCATGTAGGGATTTTAGGAACCGTTACCTTCGATCCTCCGTCTACACGCTATTAGGGACTAATGGCGTTGAGGAGTGAGTCCGTTCTCACTGTGCGCCCCCCAACTCGTACGTGACCAGCTCCGTCGTGGCCCACCTCGTACGCCCTCACGCTTTCCTCATGAGCAAGCGGATCAGTGCTTATCTGCTCAAGCGTGGTATTCCGTCGGAAGTCGACATCGTCGTCGCTCTCCCTGTGTGTGATTTACTCGTACTCTACGACCCTTCATATTCCTTTGTGTGTCTGTCGGTGAACCGTTTCACCTGTCGCTACACACATTTCTCACAAACGTAAATTAGTAGCACTATCCTCAATAATCACAATTTGGTTTATAAATCTGTTGCTTCATTAAACATCTATAATTTACTCAATCATTACTCATTCGTCTAATCACATAATCAATTGCACAGCTAGTCGTTAAGCATCATTTATATGTACAGTTTTCATATCAAAGTCAATCGTTAAACAACATGAAATCGTCCATTCACAATAACTACCCAAATGCACACATATCAATCAATC
Source organism: Larix kaempferi (assembly GCA_027924585.1). Classification (NCBI taxonomy): domain Eukaryota; kingdom Viridiplantae; phylum Streptophyta; class Pinopsida; order Pinales; family Pinaceae; genus Larix; species Larix kaempferi. The sequence continues at coordinate 4,200,809 of BSBM01000286.1, forward strand.
GTAATCATAAATATACTCAAAATAAAATCATAGGGTTATTTTATTAATGTTTCAAACAGTCGGGTGACTTAGCAAGTGCCCTCAATGTCTACAGTAGTCTAGGGGCACTACATAAGGTAATGTTAATCGATGCGTTAGATATATTTAAGTGCATGGCTAACCGGTGCTCTAAAATATTGAACGCACTGATTTCCATTTTTACATTTTATATGAATTTTACGGTGTAGTGGTGTGTTTATTCCCAATGTTCCTATGCCATGTCATAGCACTGGGAACGGTGCAGTGACATGCCCTAGGTGCACCGTAAAAATTAATTGTTTGTTTATAAAGAATTGTTAATGGGTGTGTTTGATATATTTAAGTGCACTGGATAACCGATGCTCCCAAATATCGAATGCATTATTTACAAAGTTTATGTTTTATATAAATTTTATGGTGACCTAGTGCGTTCGATCTGTTTGGCTCGCACTGTTTGCGGTGCGTCCTGTAACAATTTATAGGGTGCACCAGAGGATGGTGCGAGCCAAACAGCTCGAATGCATCGCATATAATTTTTATTTTTATTTAAAAAATAAAACAAATTAAGGTTGAATTCTAAAAAATAATCCGTTAAAAAATTAAATTATGAAGTAAGGATCAATTTACTTATTGAATGGCCTGTCGGGGAGGCATCCTAGAGATGCATGTAAAATTTGAATTTTGACCATTGTTTGTCAAAATTCAAACTAGAAGCAGTATACAATACAGATGAAGAATGTGTCCATGGACCATAGATGTCAGGGCATCCAAGTGGGTAAGGTAAATCATCGGTGCACTTGGGCTAAAAACACACTGAGAATGGTAAAAACGATTTTTACCCCACGGTTTGTTTTTTTATTAAACCCTATTCCGGTGCGGCTGACAGTAAGCGCACCGATGTGCACAATAAACTTGACTCACCGAATAGTAAGGTTTTTTATAAAAATAGAACAGGCTTTGCATTAAATTTATTTATAATAACGACCGGTGCATTTGCTAAATAGACATGCACTGATACATTTACTATTATCTAGAGCACAATTTACGAGATTTGCTATTAAAAATATATTGATAATGCGGTGCATTATCGCCTATTAAATGCACCAGGTCATTTATTGTAAAATGCACCGGGTCGTTTATTGTAATACGCACCGGTGCATGTAGTATCTAGTAACGTACCTCTTTAGGGGTATTACAGTAATGTGTATTTTTTAATTAAATTTTTTTATTGATATTTTTTCTGTTGCAATGAGGCCGACAATAAAGCGCACCGGTGCACATAGTAACCTGACACACCATAAAGTAGGGTTTTTTAATAAAAATTTAATAGATTTTGCAATGAATTTATTTATAGTAACAAGCGGTGCGTTTGTTAATTAAACACGCATCGATGTGTTTACTATTATCTAGCACACCGTTGCTATGAAAATATATGGATAATGTGGTGTGTTATCATCTATTAAACACATCGAGGGTTTTATCGGATAATGCAATGGTGTGTGTAGTATCTATTAACACATCGCTATAGGTGTATTAAAAGAATACATGTTTTTTAATTTTTTTTATCGATAGTTTTTCTTTGTTGCGGTGAGGTATAATTTCATGCCACACTGGTGTGTTATGTTTTGAAACACACCAGTGCGTTTTAGTAGTAAACGCATCGAAAAGAAACATTCGCTAAAATCTTCGCCCGCTCGCCTCTGCTAGAAACCTCCTTTATAAACGGATTTTTCGGCCTCTTTTTCTAGGGGATTTTGCTATAACCTCCCCTAGAAGGCCTTTTCCTTGTAGTGGGGAATACATATTCCATTGGATCCCAAACTTTTCCCTTATATTTTTCTTTCTAAAAAATGATTTCACATTTTTCAGTGCGGTCCTTTTCGTATAACGCACTGGTCCGTTTGTACTAAAAGCATACTTCTTGACTATAAATTATTTTAAAAATTTTTAGGGAATATCCGGTGCACTATGGATAATATGTCACACTAGTGCTTTAGATTAAATGTATCGGACCGAAAAAGGAGTGGCTTATTTTTTTAATTTAAATTTAGATATCAGTGCATTCAATTGTGATTAACCGGTGCATACATGATGTAAACACACTGGGGTGTTTGTATTCATAAAGTGAATTGATATAATATACTAATTTTTTAGCCGGAACTTAGGTAATTTATTTGTAAAATATATTTAATAGAGTCTCTATTCAATGCTCCAGGTTGTTTATTGATAGAAAATGTGTGATAAGAGTTTACAAAACAATAATTTTAATTGACATGATGGGAGCACATCCAAAGAAGCAAACAAGGCTAGTTCTTTTTAATTTATGTATTAAATTAATATGTTTGAATTATATGTAAGTTTAACTAATATGTATTGGTTAATGTGTGTCATGCAGAGCCAAAAAATGAGGAAGATTGATAAGATTTTGTGCAATCCAAGTGTAGAAGAGCATAAAAACTTGATGCAAAAGTTGTCACGGGATGAATCAAGTGAATCGAAAAGTAACCAATATGATTTTTTTCTTCAATTTGCAGTAATACTGTACTTAAGAATATTTGCTAACATGTTTCAAATTATCTATTTCACATATGCTGAATGTTTTGCAGGGACTGACATGAACAAAAGGGAATGCCATCATAAGAAAATTTTTATGGAAGATGTAAATGAGGATGATTTGGTCCTTAGCTCATTTGGAGTGGTTCTGGAATTTAATGAAAGTGGGGGGAACTTTTATAAAACTATAAGGGATATAGTGGAAAGAACGTATAGACATACTTTCCACTTACGGTACAAAATCAATCCAATGATTCCAAGAATCAGGTTATATCTAAACTACAGGAAGCAATTTTAGAGCAATGGTTAATGAGATCTGTCATACTTTCAATATCAAAAACATACAACAAGAAAAATGAATCATTTTAAAAGTAATATTCCTAAACATGCTTTTATAGAATATGTATATACTACTACAAAGCATTCCTTCATTAGTATTAATTATGCTATATTTACTTTTCATATCAATATGAAAATAGTTTAATGTCATTTTAATTTTCTAGGAAGATTATGAAAATCCCAAAGGATGAACGAGGGATGTAAAATAAAGTGTACAAGGAGATGATCAAAGAAATTGACATAATTGCATCGAGGGAGGAGTCATCTCAACAACAACATGCTTCAAATATATGTAATCATTGAAATTTTCTATTATGTACATATAATTAATTAATTTCACATTAAATATTAATTTTGAATTGTTTTGTTGCAGAAAATAAAATAAAATAGAACCCATTCAACACATAAGATAGGATGGCAAGGAAAAAAAGGATTGATAGCAAAGTTTGTGAGTAATTGTGATTTCCTTTAAACAACTTAATATTTCATATTGGTTGTGATATTTATATTTTAATTTTTTTTACATTGGCCATCATTGGATATCTTCAAACAAGTGCTAACATACGAAGAAGAGCCATAAGAAGAATTGATTGAAATTGGGTTAAGTATGGGTTGTGAATATATATTGACATATCAAAAATTAATTCTAGAATTTGTAAGTATCTATGTTGTTTTAATTCTCTCATTTTATAATTAATAGAACAACAAAAATCCTTTATATTAAATCTATGATTTGTGATGGGGTATAAAACTTGTAGGAAAGAAATTATGGAATGGAGCCAACATAAGAGTTGTTGAGAGACAACATGAGATTTGGTTTTGAAAGAATGTGTATCATTGGATACTCAATTTTTTTAATGGTACACTTCAATTTACATTCATGTATATTATTTAATTCTATTTTCATTATTCCCACCAATGTAGATACACTCATTACACTTTATTTTATGTTTGTAGATGGAAGTTACAGATGAGGAGCACAATCGAGGCAATCAACAAAACATTCGGACAAATAACCCAAGTCATACAAGTAGTTTGAGTAATGACAACAGTTCCATCGAAACTTTTGCTCAAGCCTTTGACTACTAAGTTTTTTTTAGTTATAATAAGTTTCTGTAAAAACCTTCACCAAACCATCCAGTACCATCAGTGGAGGGCGTGGAGGAGGGTTTTTTGACAATTTTGGCCAAACTTGTAACACTAAAAACCTTCACTATAACCTCCACTACGGGGTATTTTCCTTGTAGTGATGGATCCTTTTTCCCTTCCCAAAATATTCTTGACCCTATAGTGAACCAATGGGAGAGGTGTTGAATTTATAGTCATTACTATATCAATGCCTCTATCACGCCCTTTTGGAGATGGAGCAATGGATTTTTTCAAGGCTACATGGGTAGTTTTTTCAAAGGTATTGCTTAGTTCTTCCCAATGGTGGTCCATTTTTGAACTTTTGGTTTTCACTCTTCACAGGATTACAACAACTCGATATGGAAATCGTACGATGAGGTGGAAGAACATGCACACCTTTGGAGTTGCATTCAATGATGTTTATCCTCACCCGCCTAAAATATCATAAGGGAAATGCATATAGTAACATCTAAAATTTGATAGTTGATCTTAATGGTGAGGGTAGTCTCCCAAATCCCACTAAGATGAACCACTTATCTATTAATTCTCTATAACCATGACAAATGATACCTCATGAGGCCGATGCTAGGCCATCACCATTGCTGAAATTTAAAATTAAATTTATGCAACATTCAAAATTTGAGAAACAGTGAGATACATGGATAAAATTTTCATTGAGAGGTGGATATACTAGGAGGGAGAATTTTGTGCAAAGGATATGAAGATTTTTTAATATAAATTTATGGTAATATTCTCTCCTCATGCTTTGCAATCGAGGGAAGTTATTTGATAACATTGGATAAGGGAAGGAGTTTACACACACACACACACACAGAGGATGTTGCATGCTAATTGAATTTGAATATGATTTAAGGGATTTTGAGGTATCAAGAGCAGTTGGAATGGATGCATGGATGAATGAATTTTTGATGGAATAGATGCATGGAGTAATGTATCCTAGATGGGTCAAGAGGAGTAGGAAGTGATGCATAGATGAATGAAGGAATGGATTTCATAGATGGATGTATAAAAACGAGAGGCAAGGGATGCATGGATTAATGGAGGATGATAATGCTTGAAGGCATTAATTAAAGAAGTTGAATTAACTCATTCTCTCTTCTAATTGTTTGAATGGATTCTTCTCGGTATCATTTCCCCCCTTTTCTATGGGAATCCTTTAGTAAATTGTACCCTAAAATTCTTGTGAGCAATGTTGGTATTAATATATTATTTAGTTTTAAAGGAACTGAATACCTTGTTAAGTTTATGTTTTCATTGAATGGCCACACAATAAAATAAATTATGATTGTTGAATAAATTAATTTAATGTTAAGGAGGAGAGGGGTGGAGAGGATAGAGCCCTGAAAATAATATTTTCTTGCACTTATGACATGTATGTACTCTTTATGCTTCTCATTTTATGATTTTGATATCTTTATTTAACATTAGCAAAGTTGGTTGTTCATCAAAATAGTGATCATATTAGGATTTTATTGTCAAATTAGCAAAATCACTCATCCTTCCTCATCAATACCCATGACCCACCCTATCAATCTAACATTTGTGCATTTTATGTGAAATAAGAAGTGGGAGATTTCCTCCATTATTGATGGCCAAATCTCCCCTCCCCATTTTTTATGGATATAATCCATTCAATGGCAATCCCAATTCTCCATGAAATTCAAACCTAACTAGCTATATAAAAAATATGTGAAAAATAAACAAGTTAGGTTAGTGGTGATTAGTTAATATAAATAACTTAATAATCTCACTCACATTGAGGATCTATTTATGATCTGCAACACATAAGATGCTACATAGAGATAATCCATATTCACCATTTTTATTATTATTAAAAACTAATGAATTTGTCATGAGATTAAATCCTAAAGCAACAATATAAATATATTAAAATAATAAATCCCTCTCTCTATCTTTCTCTCTCATTGATCTCTATGGACAAGCACTAATGTTGACACCCATAACATCAAATTGAATTAAACATGCATTACAGTTCAACTTGCATTATCAATTTGATAAATGTAGTAGATTTGATTTGGATGAATATATTCATTTTTTAATCAATGTCTCTAAGGCTCCTCACCATTGAGTAGTCTCCTTACATAGTATGACTCAACTTGGATTCATCCATCTTGTTTGGTTTTTGAACTTGCAATGACTTAACACATGCATTCTATTTACCTGTAGTTCTGAATTTAGGAATATAACCAAATCTGTCAAAGGAAGCCTCATCACTTTTTGTTTATGACTATATCTATACTTTTAATAAAATCTCTAAGTTTTTAGGTGTATATTCATTTAAATTGAAAAAACGCATGGACTTGATGTGCATTAATGGAAGAAGATAGTAATTGCATGCATAAATGCTATTGGATGTATGCACATATACATTCGACATTTTATGTACATATAATGTCCTTAATGTGCTACAACTCGAATATCATTGTTTTCTTGTTGCATGTTTACACATTGAGTTAATCCATGTCTAATTTATGCCACATGTCCATGATAAAATTTTACAGGTGCAAGACTCTTCTTATGTTAATTGCTTTCACATCACCCACGAAATTTCCATTTAATGTCAATATTTCGTGTGCACATTGACCCTAGGAGTCGATGGTCTAGTTCTTGTCTTCGAAGGCCCGATCGATTACCATGGGCTTTGCTAAGACATAGACAAATCCATCCATACTTCCTTCACAAGCACTATCACATGGGCTTGTGACATTTATTATAAGTAGGGACGAACTAGAGTAGATCCATGTTCATTGAACATATTTAATGACTATGATTGAAATAAAAGGGTGTGGGAAAACATAATATCTGAAGAGGGTGCATTGCTCCGAGAGAAGATGGTGGAGTTTGCCTTATCCAAATTCATGGTCAATAATAATCATATCCCAGTTAATCAACAAGTCAAACCCTAGTAAATGAATTATCCTCCTTTCTCTTTAGGGAACGTACATAAATCATGGACAGTGAAAGAAATTAAACTTTAAGTCTAGTCTTGTAACATCCCCAAATTTCACAAAAAATTAAAATTTTCTAAGTAGCATTAAATGCTTACATTCGTTATGCGGAAGTATAATTAATGATAATTTGCTTATTTAAACGACAGCCTGATTTTGTATTATGACAACACCTTCTTCAATTAGTCGTCAATGTTATAAACATGTTACGTCAATTACATGCTATGTTTTTCATTAACTACTGGATGTTTTAATACCATTTTTGTTTTCTGAATAATTATGGTCACTTCTTTAAATGTATGAACATCGTCAATTAACTTATCTCTTGCTATGGTACTGTTTTGTTTATAAGTACTAACTGTTTGATTTTCAATTTGATGAAGGGGTCCTATGGGCACCCCGAGGCTTACTTAGCTATTTATAGCTAACGCTCTTAAACTTCTGTCGCGGATCCCAGGTAAGAGAGAGACTTCTAACCGAAGCATTTATGATGTAAATCAAAAAGACTTTGTTTAAACTTCAAATAGCCTCCGATGATAATTTACAAAAGTATAGAGAACTTAGTTACGCAAGGGTAAGACCTTCCCTAGCTATGATCACTAAAGTAAAGGATTACAATGTCATATAAATATGAAATTTCGACCTGCATAAGTATTCTACATAGATTATTAAAGTCTTGTGTATTCACTATGATTTTTCACATTCAAATCATTCTTATGCAAAATTGTTTTATTAGTATTAAAGTTATGGTTTTTAATGTATTCAATTATTGATTATAGCTTTTATATTTGCATGCTTAAATGACAATGTTAATTTCATAACTCAATAACTTGTATTGTTCTAGCTTTGGTACACGACCAAACCATACATTAATGGTTTTATACTTTGTGTTATAATATATGTGTTATAACTTTATGCATCTATACCATTGCTAGATGCTATAAACTATATGCACAATACCTTACGCTGTAAGCATAGTGTGGCTCTTGAATTGCTCTACGTATACACTATATGCTATGACTATAGTCAATAGACATACTTTATGTTATAAGCATAGTGAAGACCATAAATTAATCTTGGTGGATCTCTGCGTTGGCAGGCATACGTGCATTTGGTAGCTATAACGCTTAAATGTTATTAAATGTGTTTTGGGTGGAATGCCAGTTGGCAATCCTCATGGCAAGGCTTCACGTGGAGGTTCTTGGGTTTTGTGTTAAACCCTAGCTGAGTTTTGAACTACTCGATGAGACAATAACCTACAACATTCATTTGGTAAAGAAGTTGGGAGGAGAGGTCGACAGGCCCTCGAGTTTTTAGGGTTTGTAAACAACAGTTGTAGTCTCTCCCGGGGTTCGATACTGAGACCTGTAACTTGTATTTTGTCAACAACAGACTATATGAGCCCGAGTCTTTTATAGAGTTGTTACCCTTACTGGGTTGGTGAATCTTTGCACCACCAATGTTAATGCTGAAAGCTTAAACCATCGCAGACGTGCTCAGGCATGCTACATGAGTTTGCAGGTAATGTCATAATCGTCCCTTTGAGTTTCGTCGAGTGTTTTAACATTAATATTGTTTAAATTAATAAGTATGCATTACTTCAAGGTTTAACCAGTCGTCGTGTTGATATCCTTGATAGGTTACTTCCTCGGCAATGTTTTAAGGTTGGCTAGAAAGGGATAAGAGCTTAATGTGGCCCTGGTAAGCCTCGGTGACTCCCTATGGGCATCTATTTGCACTCGGAAGATTTTGGTGAAGCTTGGCACTGATGCCGGTCTTGTTTTGGTTTAGCCGAGACTTCGTTTAAACTTAATATTTGATTTTTACAGTTGGTTGTAATTGTATAAGCCATATTGCATTGGTATAGAGAGGGTTAAACCCTCGACCTTGAATTGTGTTGGTTTCTCAATGCTTCCTTTCGTTACTGTAAATGTATAATTTTTTATGGATAAATATAAATGGATTTTACAAGATCAAGGTTTAGTTTGAAATACGAGTTCAGAGAGTTTACTCTCGGCATTTTGTCATTTTTGTAATGAATAGAATTTGCTACAATCTACCTGTGCTTAGGGCAAGGCCCGTCTCTGTTGGAAAATGGTTGTGATGTTTAATTTTTAAGATTTATTTCAAAAATTGGCCGTAAGGATGGGTTAAAAACCCTACCATAACTACTTACCATGTTTAAGATTTGCTTGTGGAAATACTAAGGGTTTCGAACCCCGAGCCTATTATGCATTTAAGAATTATTTGATAGCTTATTAAATTATTATGTGGATAGGGTGAGTTGAGACTCAACCCTGCACACCTACATTTTAGAAAGCTTGCAAAGGTTATGCTTATAATTTTATAAAGGTATGGACCAGTTTGGGTGAACCTTAACGGGTATCGAACCCTGGTCTTGTATTAAATTCTTGTGTTGAAAATAATACAATGTTATTTACAGTATTACCAGCCGTGGATTATGCACAGGGTTTTCAACCCTGGAAAGGTTGATAGACTATTTAGAGTTACTATTTGCTTAGTATTTCTTAGTATGTTTTAAATTAAATGGTAATTCTTTTGAATGTGCATTAATTGCAGTATGTTTGAGGATCTCTGTGTAAGAGTTTAAATGGGTAACATACGATGAATCATTACATGTTACACAATGTGTGATGAAGAAAAATAGATACAAGTTTATATGTGCGTTCCTATAATACTTATAACTTCGATTTGTTTATGCAATTATCCTGTATCGTGACTTTCACTACTATTAGGGTTTTTCAACATCAATTGTTTATAATAATTAAGATTCGGTTTCTATTTGAGAAGGTTTCTGCAGTCAAATAAATGTTATTTGGTTACTGGTATAAAGGGTTTATGCTATACTTTAACTTAGGTTTTAATATAAGTAAGAGATTGATTAGCAGACTGTTATTTCTGCACTATGGCAAGTGCTACTATGAAGTATTAACTGTATGAGAGAATACTAAAACTTGATCTATTTTATATTATTTAAAGAGCAGGTTTTACATCATGCTTTCGTAAACCAGTAGGATTATTTTTAATATACAATCTGTTCATAGAGAAAATTATATAAATGTAAACTATTCGATGACAAATTCTATTACTGAGCTCTGCACAAAAATATATGTTTTTAAATTAGAGTTATGTTACTGAAATTAACACAGAACTGTTATACATAAATGAAACAGATTTCTTATATGCTATGCAATCATTCGAATCTATCTATAATTTTGACTTCTTCTGTACTAGAGTATGGCACATAAAGTGTGTGGAAAAATACAGAGAAGTATTTATATTCTATCTTTTATCAATTACATTTAGAAATTAACTATCCATTCAACATTTTAAACTAGTAGATGAATGGATGTTCAAAGTAAGTAGATAACAATAAAACATTAAGATCAGTTAATGAATATATAAGATTTCCTAGAAACTGATAACATATTTACATTCATTTCTCTAGTAATGCAATTTGACAGAAAGTAAATAAGATAACACATTCAGAACCTGGTAACTGTAGAAGAGACAAATAGCTAAAGGAGCCCGTTCCACCCAACCTTTTCCTGAAGACAGCCAAGTTACTTTCCTTAGGACCCCCGAGCCTGTTCACTGAACCACCAGGACGAAGATTTTGTGTGGAGAATGGAATAAATTCCTTTGCAACTCAGCAGTAGTACCTGACAGTAATAATTCTTCCTTTAGCAATATTGAACTCAACGATGTGGATGCACTAATTCAGAATGCAGTCTTAACTCACTCAATCACTTCTAACCTTCCGCTCATCGAATATCTTATGTTCTCTTGTCTTTCTCTTTAAAAAATATTCACAAGGTAAGAATTGAACAGCCTCCTGCTGAATTCGATGGGTAGATAAAGCATGCCTATGTCTTTGGTCAGTTTTCTTTAGTTAATGAGCCACCTGCTCAGTTCCACTTTCTTGGGGAACATGACCATAAAAATAGGGAAGTTTCCCCCTGCAACAGCTAGAAGTGAGTTGAGGATGCTGCCAAGTGTCAGTTTGCTCTTTACCCCGGTCCATTCCTCCTAGTGGGTCAGTGAACACTCATTCAACAATATCCATTGGACATTTGTCTCCTCTTTTATTTATAAATAATAAAATATTCAGAGTAATTAATTACAGTCATCCTTGACCCCACTTGGTCAATAATCATAAAACTTTACAATAACATAAAACATATTGTTTTTTCTGACAACATAAAATGTTTAGAATTTGGGTATGTGACAAGTCTCAAACAAGTGGAAGTCATGTGCATTTGATTGCCAGTTTTTCTCTTCTTATCATGTAAGATTCATTTCTCTTTGAGGATGCTTCGAAATCCAAAGAGAGTTTATATCTCAAATAGTGGGTTTGTTTGACCACTTTTTTCATAATTGTCACCACATTTAATGTTTTCAATAAACACGATCAAAGAATGGGTAGAACTAGAATTTATTTAACCTATAAAACACTTACCTACTTATATTCTCCAGACAACTAGTGGCCTTACTTGTGTGAGAGGGAGAGATGGAGGACACTAGTTGGTGTTTTATAGAAATATAAAATGAAAGTAAATGCTTGGAAAGTCCATAAACTGTTATATAGAAACATTCAATGGACCCATGACTTCCGAGGGCGATAGTAAGTGGTGTCTGGAGAACAAGAATTCATCCAAGCTATTTGGAGTGGATCTCACTCTATGCTACAATAATTTCAACTATGATGACCAACTAGTAAAGACATTATGAGGAGAAACCTTTGAAAACAAGGAAGGGCATAATGAGGTGCAAGGCTTAGAGGGATTTATTTCCAAGAGAACAAGCCTTTCCCAGGGATCCAAATGTTGTATTTCCTTGCCACTATTGCTCAAAAAATTTATATTATTCTAAGGCATTGGAATTTGGGAATCCATTTGAATGCTTATAAGGAGTAGAATACTAGGAGATTGAATCCCATGTTGCATTCGAAAACTTACTTTTATCAATATCTTATTGTATGGAAACTACCTACTCATGCTATGTTCATTTCCAATAGTATAATTCCACACAATTTTGAGTTGTAGAGAGAGTACCTATCCAATAGTCAACCTCACTTTGAGCAATGGTCACATAAATTTCATGCCAAATCAGTGTTAAGCTCATAATCCTCTAGAAAATGCGTCAAGGATACAATATGAAAACCATGAATCAAAGACCTGTGGCAGATACGTATGGCAGGTTGAAAGGGTGTTGTTCCATATATGGACACTCCAACTCAAATGGATGGCCGGATAATAGATCAAATGAACCTGAGTAGGCAAAAAATGTCAGAAAACATAGGATGAGGAAGGGGGGAATGACTTATAGTGTAAAAATGGAGGAGTAAGTTTGGAAGGCCCTATAAAATCTAGAGAAATATCAAGGAGTGAGTTATTATGAAGCCATTATGCACTATGTAAGGGAAGAAGAAATCTCCTTCCCACTTCAAACATGCCCAAACAAAATAGGTAGCTGCTCAGATTCTTCTATGTGAACATAGATAATAAATAAAAATGTATTACACTTCATCATAATTCATTAAAGTGGATATAATTGCAAATAAAATTGATACAATGGCTATAATTTCCATAGGAATTAAGATCAATAGATCATTTATTTTACTCCCATAGTGAAGGCCAAAAGAGCATGTTCTATGGTTTGTCCATCCTTAATGGAATACTAGCTTAAAAATATCTAGTGGTAGAATTAATATTCGAAACAACATAGTTGGCCTAGATAAATAAATATAACTAATCATTAGGCTCATAAAAAAATCACATATAAAGAATTTCTATCAATAATAATAAAAGAAAAACAATTATAACATTAGACATTAGAGATGCACCTAGATATAATAAAAAATGTGTATTGTTACCTAATATAAGAGATTGATATTCCAAGTACTAGTAATCATGTACTTGATAAAGTCACGATGGTTGGGTGAATCAATAATATTGTAGTAGTTCTCGATGGTCCCAAACTTCTAGAGAGAATTTTCAGTAGTGATACTAGCTTCACGTTGTATATTGAGCTTATGAGCACCCATTTATACTTGAAGGACCTCTTGTTCATCTCAATAGATTCCTTCTCAAAACATTTGATCACGCTTTTCAATAGTACCCTTGATCTTGTAAATATGATTGCAAACAATGAGGATGATGAAACAACAAATGCTTTTTGGCTCAATATGGTGAATGTGTCAAATCTAATAATATGCATCTAATAATATGCACCAAAAATAAATGGGGAAAGCCAAGTAAGTTGTTTTTTTCAAGATGCTAGAAAATAATGGAAGGAGGAAACATTGATAGATGCCAGATGAAGCAAATTTAGGTGCCAAGTTCCAATAACCAAGAATAAGGATTGATGAAGCAAATTTGGGTGGCAAGTGTCGATTTCTAGGAATAAGGATGGAGTTGGGTGGAAAGTGTTAAAGTTGATATATAATGCAATTGAATGGGAAGTCACATCATATGAACAAATAGATGGTCAATCTAAAAACCGTGCTCAAGGTTTTCCATAAAAATAAATCCTATCAACATAATAATCCAATATAAGTTGATATGTAGGCTTATTTAGAACATGAATGATCATTGAGGTGAGACGGAGTGCAAGTTGAGCTGTTTTTCAAGCACAAGCACAAACATTGATGGCTTTTAGGGTTCTTAAATCCCCATGGATATGCCTTATAGATGCCCTATCTAATTCTTGGTGTGAAAGGATTCATTCCAAACTAATATTAAAGAACACAATTTCAATTTCCACATTATAATTTATTGCACATATACCTAATTAGAGAATGTGTCATTAATTTCTTTGAGTACAAGTGTTTCTAAAAGTTCAAATTTTAAATCCAATGTTTGGGAAGTTAACATGACTTAATGCTGCTTCTCATATGTCACTTCCAATCCATCCTCAGTAACATCCTCATTTCATCTCCTCAAGCACTCTATCTCTACAAACCTTCAACCAATTTCTCATACATAATCCTATTTTACTTCTTTAACTTCTATCACATCGTTTGCTCAAGTCAATAAGCTCCAACTCCATTGTTCTCTAACTTGTGCTTTGCCATTTCAATCTATTGAGATGAAAGTAAATCAAGAAGAACTTCTTTTATTATATGTAATTTTCACCACCTTAATTAATACTAAATGATGTTGGTAACTTAAAACAATTACTAATTTAATTGCTCTTAAACTAATAAAATTAAAATTATTATAACTATGACCTTAACTCCAAATAAACATAATAATAATTAAAAATATATATATAAGTTAATTAAATGAAAAGAAGATGAAAAAAAGCATGGTCCATACTAAACTCATATTCTAATGTCTTTAACTTACAATCTATCTTTAACTTCACAACCTTCATTATCAAGGTCACTTTTTAAAGTAATAAAGAAGTTGATGAGTTTTTTTTAAGTATATTTTAAGAGAAATTGTATAGGTAATTTTCTTCATTTCAAAAATTGTATTTGAAGTAAATTTTGGATTCGTTTAAGTCAACACTTTATGGGTAAATCATATATAATTCATTTACAATAGTTTCATTAATAATTATTAATAACAAATATGTTATATGATAAAATTTAATTGGGAATGGAAAGGGTAACAACTTTTCTTCTCCATTATTTAAACTATTTATAATTAATAATAATAAATAATTTATATCTTTATTAAAAAATAATAAAAAATCTAAATTAAAATATTTTAATTTTTTTTTTCATTATTATATTTAAAAAATAATAATAATAATTTCAAAAATAAGCCATCATGATTCATAATTTTCTTAAAAAGAGTCTATATATACATTGGAGACTTTCACTATCGAGGAATATAATTATTGTAAAATTAAAAGATGAAGGAAAAAGTTACATGCATTAGTCATTTAATTTTTAAATGCAATGATTCGTTTGTCTTTTTCTTTGAGCAACTCTCTCCCACTTAGTTTCCATCTTTGCTTTCTTTTACTTTATGATTGATGCATATCTCTTTGTCAGATACCAATTGTAATGAATTGATATGTTACCTTTTCTGTGGGAATCTATTAGTGTAGGAATGCAATACAAAAATAATCTTTCATATACAGTAAACTTTAAAATAAAGTCACTTGCGTGACATGATAGTGTTAAGATACGAAATTAGAGAATCCCAACTTTATCTTACGTAACATATTCCCATAACATTTTTTCTATTTTTATTTTTATTATTAAAATAATTATATTTTTTCTATATTTACTTTTATTATTAAAATAATTATTTTTTAATATATATTTATGTTGGAAATATTTTATTAAGAATTTAGGAAAGTTGTTTTGTTTTTTTAATTAAAAAATTTAATTTTTTTTATGATATAGTCTAAATATTCTCTATTTTCAACTTTTTGAAAAGTAATTAAGAAATAGATGTTTGTTTATAAAATAAAAAATTAAAACCTAAACCCGGATCTATCAATCAAGAGAGATTATTTTTTTTGAGTTTAAATTTAAAAAAAGAAATACACCTCAAGAAATTGGATCCCTCTTGGTGCTTGATTGATACAGGTTTAAGATGGAGCTATGCTCGTTAATTAACACCTCTTTATTGATTAAAGAAGAGTGTTTCCTTTATATTAAAATGATTAATGTCAAACCGGTGTTCATGAATCATAATTCTTTATGGATTAATTAAAAATGTTTACATATATGTTTTAAAATAAATTTTATTTTTCTAGTTCATTCAATTTTCTTTGTATTTTAGTAACTAAACATAACAAAAACTTCGAGTATTGCATTATAAAATTTACAAAATAGATACAATATGGGTGATCCTTCATGTTTAGTACTAGGATCCCACGGGTGATTGTTATATCTGATTTACAATCCACACCAAAACTACTTCAATATCTAAATGATCAATTGTTGACTTATCTACCAACAACGTAGATTCATCTTAACTTCATATCTGTTAAGCACCAAGAGGGATCCCAAAAACATTTGAGATGCAAATATCTCGATACTTAAAAGATCCAAAGTTAAGATGGATCTACATTAATGTGACACACACACACACCATGCAACTCATTGTTAATACCCTGGGTTGATAAAAATCAATGAGAAATGGTGCCAAACATAATTACCTTGTATCCCTCTTCCTCTAATAGTTGGTATGGTTTCGTTTTTATAGTGTTATTTTTATTTATATAAGTATTTGTAAATGGTTGTTATTTTGCTCACATTAAGTTTATTATTAGTATATTTTTAGTTTTGTGTAACAAATTATATTGGGCCAATATATGTTGGTTTTAGGTGATATGGACATGAGACATATGTTACAATCTCTTCAATACTGAGATATAGAACACACCTCGCTTCTCTAAGTGCAATAAGAGGTTACAACCTAGCTTGATTGATTTATACAACTCAATAAAAAAGTCATATGATAAAAACAATCTATGAGTTTAAAATCACCCCTTTCTTCTCTTTTTCCCTTGCTTTCTCCTAACTTGAGTCCAATGAACCACTTGATTGTGGGTTGTTAGAGTTTCTAG
The DNA here is from genome assembly GCA_027924585.1 of Larix kaempferi. Lineage (NCBI taxonomy): Eukaryota > Viridiplantae > Streptophyta > Pinopsida > Pinales > Pinaceae > Larix > Larix kaempferi. The sequence goes on from BSBM01000286.1 coordinate 4,217,392, forward strand.
CATTGATAATTTTTTGTTGTGTTTAAGGGAGCCACTCCCTTTTCCCTTCCCAAAACATTCTTGACCATATAGTGAACCAGTGGGAAGGGTGTTGATTTTATAGTCATTGCCATACTAATGTCTTTGTCACACCCTTTTGGAGATGGAGCAATGGATTTTATCAGGCTGCATGGGTATTCTTTTCAAATCTCTTGCTTGGTTCCTCCCAATGGCGGTATATTGTTCAACTTTTGGCTTGCGTTATTCATAGGATGACAACAACCTAACAAGGAAATCATATGATGGGGTGGTAGAACATACATGCCTTTCGAGTTGTGTAACGTGTTTGACAATGTCTATCCTCACCCATATAAATATCATGAGGGAAACACATACAATAACATATGAAATTTGATAGCCAATCTTAATGTTGATGGTAGTATCCCAACTCCCACCAAGACAAAACATATATCTCTTTATTCTCTATTACCATGAAAAATAGTAATTCATGAGGACGAGGCTGGGCCATCACCATTGCTCAAATATAAAATTAAAATTAAACATATGCAACATTCAAACTTCGAGACACATTAATGAGAGACATCGATAAAATTTTGTGTTGATAGGTGGATACACTAGGAGGGAGAATTTTGTGCAAAGCAGTTGAAGCTTTTTTGAGATAGACATTATTGTAATACACTCTCCTAATGCTATGAAATTGAGAGAATTTGTTTTCTAACATTGGATAAGGGAAGAAGTTGATTTATATATAGTTTTTTTTTAACGTAAACGAGAAAAGAGATTTATATTATAAAAGGGTGAGATTATAGACGTCCCCGAGGCAGCAAAATCCATAACAAAAGTCTGAAATTAGAGTTTCAGAATAGAAAAGTCTGACAACACTTTCCATCAATTCAGAGACTTTGCAAACTATACCAAAACTAGACCTGCTACTTCTTACCATATAAACTTTAACGAACAGACCTCCTAATAATATGAAAAAAAAAACATCTATAGACTAAACACATGCAACTTGTTTTGTTTTTGAGCCTACAATGACTGAACACATGCATTTTATTTACTCATAGTTCTAAATTTAGACTTATAATCAAATTTGTCCAAGGAAGCCTCATCACCTTTTGTTGAAGACTATACCTATACTTTTGATTAAATTTCTAAGTTTTTGGGTGTATATTAATTTAAATTGAAAGCAATACGCATGAACTGGATGTGCATTAATGGAAGATGTCAGTAAATACATGGATAAATGCTATTGGATGTATGCACATATACATTCAACATTGTATGCATACATGGATATTTTCATTAATGCGCTACAACTCGATACTCATTGTTTTTCTATTGCATATTCCCACATAAAGTGAACCATGTCTAACTTATACCACACGTGCCAAATAAAAAATTATAGGTGCAAGACTCTTCCCATGTTGATTGCTTTCAAATCACCCAAAAAAATTTCTTCATATGAATCACACCATGCCCAATACTTCCAAGTGCTCACTATTTATTTGTTATGATATGGAAAAAGTGTAGATTTGTTATGATATGGAAGAAGTGCAGGGGCACGTGGATCTATGTTGGTAGTTATCTTCCTCCATATCAAATAATTTCTTCTTCTTCCCTTTAAACTTTATAGACTTGAAGAATAACCATCATCCATAAACTAGTCTATCTAAAGATTTATGTACATTGCATAATCCTTCTAACCGTCCATCACTTATTTTTTATTATAAGTATGGAAGAAGTGGAGGGGTATGGGACCTAAGTTGATTGCCACTATCATTAGTATTTAAATAATGCTTCTTCATATTCACTTTAGTTTTACAAATTTGAAGAAAATCCATCACTACCATGGTTAACCTCGTTTATGTAAGAATTTATTTACACAACACATATTGAAAAGTAAATTTAGATAACATAATAATATATTTATAGAAAATTAAAATTTAGATTTAATTATATTTCTAAAGAAATATTGAAAAACATTTCTAAAATTTTCAAGATAGTTAAGCAAAATCTCCAACACTATTTTAGTGAGTATTCTCATCCCTTTCTTATCCAACTCCTTATTTTCTCACTTATCCGACTCTTCTTATTTTCTCAATAGACATGATAAACCAAGCACTTAGGTTATGGTGTACCATTAATTCTTCACTATTTTAATGAGTATTCTCATCCCTTTTTTGTCCAACTTTTTTTGTTTTCTCTCATAAACATGATACACCAAGCACTTAAGTTATGATGTACCATTAATTCTGTTTATGCATAAATACTAGTATCTCGTTGGGCTGAGAGGCCCTTTCTACAGCCCAATGTGGATGAGATGAAATTTAAATTGACTAAATTGTAAAATATATTTATATAAATACATATTGAATTTCAATTTCAATTTCCATAGAACAATAAGTAAGATATTAATTTTGTGATAATTGCAAATTAACTAATAATTGGGTAAATTGAAAGTAATTTACTTCGCAATTAATTAATTTGTAGTATTTATGTGTTACAATTACAACATTTACGACATGATTCCAAATTGGAATAGTTGTGGTTAGATATTAGTTTGGGTGAATATCTATTTTACTTCATAATTAATTAATTAATACAACTTTGGCTTATTTGTAAGATATCCAAATTGGAATAGTTGGTGCTTGAATGATTATAACCTAAAATATATTAGATTAAATGTATTTTTAAGTTGATAGTATACAATGAGTTAAATATTAGTTTTGTAATAATTGCATGTTAGTAAATCAGCATAGATCCATCTTAACACTTTATCAAGCGTCGAGATTAGGGATCAAATCCCTTGAGATGCAAATCTCTTTTTAGAGTCCTAATTTTCCTCAAAAAATTTGATCCCTATCAACCTTAGTATATTGGTTGTGTATTTATGTAATACAATATATAAACACATATCTTTATACATAAAACCCCTTTGCTATAGAGATTCTTTAGTATCTAAGGTAAATTCATTATTTAAATGACATTATATTTAGCAATAGCTATTTTTTTTTAAGTAACGCAAACTATATTCCTAACTCCAGATTCACTTAACTTGACACTCATTCAATTATGCTTAAATCGTCACTCACTCATGCAACTATGCTTGGTCTATAAAAAGTGACAAATTGGAGATCTAAGCTCCAATTGAGGTTTCAGATGTGTAAACGTTTTTGCGAAGGACACCAAGTTTGCAAACTCCAATTTTGTTTCTCATGTTTGGTCTCGATGAGAATGGAGTTTGGATTGTGCTTCTCATTTATTAAATACTCAGTAGTGATGGTAAAAATAGCATATAATAAAAAAATTATTGTCAAAAGTTGTAGTAGGATAATTTATTTTTTTATTTCTTTTTTTTAGATTTCATGTTATTTCAAATAAACAAACTATAAAATACCAAAACAATGGAGTAGTATATTTATTATAGATTTTCGATTTTATGGTGGGTTTTTGGTAAAATCCAAATTTTTACTTGTTTACATTGTTTTTTTGAATCTATAAATAGATTTAGCACCCTCCAATACCCCATGGCATCCAAATTAGGTAATTTCCATAGCTAATATATATGATTCTAATATTTTTAAAAAATTTCCAATTGGAATACGAATAAAATTAAACAGAAAATATGCTAAAAAAAATTGAAAAAGTAGAATATTTAGATTACACCAAAAAAACCATTTCTATCACTTTTTAATATCGCATAAAAAAAAATACCAATCTTAAATTTCCTGGTGCCACCGATTTAATTGTTGCTAACGATTTAATTGTTGCTAATTAAGTTTTTTATAAAAAAAGTGAAAGTTTCAATTTTATTCAAATCGATAATTATTATTTTTTAACACAACCTGTTTTTAAGTATTAACTTCCCTATTTACTTTGTATACACCTTCATTACATCTAATTCTTGCATATATTCTTGTTCTAGCGTCATATCCATTCTCTCTTCTTCATAATCCATGATAATAACTTGTAAGGAAATGAGAGATATAAAAACAAATTAATTCATGTTTCTTTCCATCTACATCTATTTTTATTTCATTTAAGTATACATAATTTTTTGTTTCTATATTTTTTTTGGATGTGTGTTTAATTTGGTATTAATATGATATTTACAATTCTAGTATATTATTATCACTTAAATAATATTTTGTGTTTTTTGTTTTTATTTTTTTTTAGGAAAATTTTATGGGAAACATAAGGATCCTTTCTCACATTTATGAATAACAGTTTTTAGGTTTTTTATACGATTTTGTTTAGAAAAAAAAAGAAACAAGAAATATCATTTAAATGATAATAATAGAGTGTAATTATTTGTGGATGGCGTCCCTTGTAAACTCATCAACATAGACTGGTGTGCCTCAACTATGGGGATTTGAACTAAGCACTTGTCGTCATAGAACTAACCAAATACACAACAACGTAGGTAATTATTTACCTTACTCGAAGGTATCTTATCAAGCAACTATATCATGAAGCTGTCTAATCACAAGCAACTACCAGTAAATAAATATGTATACAGCAATAGCCCTAATCTGAATAAGGCATAAGGTTACTTAACAATAAACAATAAGGCTCCTCATAGTCCGGTGCAACTTATATGGTCGTTCGTAAACAAATATAACTGGTTTTTATCTTAACTAAAAATAAAAATAAGGTAGACATCACCATTTTGTGTATTTCTTATTTGCTTGTATTGCATGTGAAATAAAAATGTAACAAATGTCTATTGTTCTTTTAATTAGGTTCCAATACAATATGTAATTATGGGTAAAATCTCTCTTAAACTAAGTTGGTTATGAAAATTTTGTCAATCATCACATCACATTAGATTAATCACTCACTCCATGTTGCATTTAGTTCACACAAACTTTTAATTGCGTTAAACAATATGCATAGGTGGTAATTAATTTTTAATACATATAATTGCATTAAACAATATGCATAGGTGGTAATTAATTTTTAATACATATTAATTTTGTAGAGAATAAGAGGTATATGCATGCATTATGACGGGACATGTAACATATGCATGTTAATGATATAAGTCTTTTGTTAATTTTTATTCTTAAAATAAACTAACTTTTATATAATGTGTAATTACTTTAAAAAAAAGTAATAGAAAATTTGTCATTTTGTTTGAAGGTGCTAAAATCCCCTTTGTATGTAATGCCCTTACATATGGACCATGCTCTATTATAATGCAAGGATGCAATGTCACTTTGTCACTTTTAGTATGATTTTTTAATTTAAAAAAAAGTTTGGACGACGTTAAACATGGTGCATCGTGATTTGCATCATCTTTGCATTACTTTATTCATTCATTGCATCTCATTTTCTAACATGTAGTCTTTCTTACATCATAGTAATGACAAAATGGGCATAGTAAATATCCATTTTGTGTGGATATAACAATTAGAGTTATCTACACTAAGTACAACTAGAAGAGACGGCTAGGGTTCTGCAAAAACCAGGCTAGGCTAGGGTTTGCACTTTCCTTTGAGCGTGAATAATAAGCTTTTATGGAGGAAATATGTGATTATCTAGTGGACTATTCAGATGATTTGTGGCAAGATTATGGCATTTTATGTACGGATGATGAGGTCAAATCCAAATCGTTGCAATTGCTTGGGTGTGTGGGTTCTACAAGCTCTTGCAAGGCATACGGATTAGGAGGTAGTTGGGTCCATGAAATCTAGGTCAAGAGGTAGGTGGTGCTGTCAGAGCACATCCTTTTCACATAGTTTGGTTGATTTCCGTATTAGGTAAGGATTGCAGCTCTGATTTGACGGAGGCTATTGAGAAGGCGAAGGATAGGGGATCTCATACAGATCTAAGTCCATTATTGAATAATCATATGGGTGGATGTGTGGGTGACGTAATAACAGATTTGTCTTGCTTGAAGGAAACCACAAATGAAGGTACATAACCTTCTTCCAGTCGTACTATCTCTCATGCAAACCTGATCCAACCCTCTTTTCATCATGATTCCTCCCAATCTGGGACAACATGCGTTATTGATGATGACCCATTATACCCTTCTATTCCTAAAAGTGGCAGCTTTATTAGAAGCATACTGGTTATCAAGGAATTGGAAGCCTACTCTGAAAGGACAAAATTTGGTGTTGTCGCTAGAAAGAAGAAGAAGGTTTTGTTGAACAGAAGCTCTAGATTGGAATTGGTGGTGGGCATAGATATATTGGTTATGGATATTTTGTGCTACGCTAGTAAAATGTTGATCAAAATTTTTTGTGGCTGGAGATTCTCAAAAAAGGAAGTGCATAATTGGGAGAAGGAAGCATGGGGGAAGGTGGTCGATGAGTTGTCGGATATTCTATTGCTATCTAGGGGATCGTTAGGATTTAAATTCAATATCTAGGAGGTGGTTGAAAGTATTCTTCACAGAGTGTGGATGAATGGCATTACTCCTCTCGCCGTGAAACCTTGACACCCCCTGTTCAACCCCAGAAAATACACTTTTGCCTCTTTCCCGAGCTGGGTAAAACTACTGTGTTTACCATTGGATTTTTTGATGCATGATGGATTCAAGGCCATTGGGGACGTGATCGGGAATTTTTTGTGGTGGATGCATACCTTTTCAACACACAACGTTGGTTGGTGGTGAGAATTCTGGTTGAGGTAGATGCACGTCAAGGTCTGTTCGAATCCATTGATTTAGTGGTGGGGGGATTTATTTTACACAACACCTGGATTAATTAAATGTTCCTTTTAGATGTTCCCAATGTCATATTTATGGGCATGTGGTCACAGACTGCTTAATGAAATTCAAAAAAAAAATTGGAAAAGAAAAGAAGTTCTAGTGGGTGACGAAAGTACATCCCAATACTTAAATTCCTTGGGAATCCTGCATGGCACTAAGTGAAAGGTGGAGGAGAATAATGTTCAGGAAGAAGATATAATATGCAATGAAATCCTTCCCATCGAAGTGCCAGCTTTGGGAGAGAAAATCCACAATTTCAAGAGTTAATAGAAGGGTTCGATATGACTAGTAGTCAATTGTAACGCATTGTTGAGATCCGACAAAAAGTGGAGATAAGAATAAAGGGTTTGATGAGTTTTTGGGACCATATATTTTGGTTTTGACATAAATACAAGAAGAGGAGGGAGGAAGCTCAGGTAAAAAACTTGTGCCTTCTTCAGACTTGGAATTTTATTCAGGAGGGAAATAGGAAGAGGATTTGTTAATCAGACTGGGCAGTGACTCGTCCAAAAAGTCGCATTGGAAGGGCTCATTTGTGATAGAAGATGGCATCCTTTCAGGAAAAATATTTTGAGGACCCTATTTTCTCCACTCGAGAATGAAATTTGTACTCTCTACTAGAGGGTTAGAGCTGGAGGAGGCCCCATCCACCATCCCAGGAAAATTTGGGTGGATGTCAAAGATGTTTCATGAAAAGGAAAGTCCAAGCATGAAATATCTCAATGTAGGAAGATGAGATATCTCAAGCGGGAATTATTAGAGTAGATTATCCCCCAGTGGGGTTTCCTCAATGAATCTATCCTCAATCAACGTCTCTAGATTAGGAGGGAAAGCCAAAATTCATGCCCTCAAGTGTTTGGTAGAAGTAGAGAACCTTGATATTTTGCTATTGCAGGAAATGACGATGGTGCAGTTGTATGTTTGGAGAAGGTTTTTCCTCAGATGTCCTTTTTGGAGTTGGACATTGTAGGAAGATTGGAGGGTTTGATTTCTGGTTTTTTGAGAGTTTGCAGATTGAAAACTCTTTTGCTTGTAGATCTGTTTTGGGGGTGGAATTTTATAGTGTTGAAGTGGAAAAGAGGTTTCTAAGTCTTAACATTTATGGGCCCTATGAGGACAAACTATTTTTGTGGACATGTGTTCTCTCTCATGGATGCTTCAAGGCCAATAATATTATTACTGGAGGAGAATTGAATGTGACTTTAGTGGTAGAATAATCCTGGGGGGAGTCGGCTCATGATGATCCTTTATCCCATGTCCTCAAGGATCTGTTTGATCTTAGCGGGTGGAGGGATGTTAAGCCAATAGTCATCAAACCTACCTGGAACAATAAGTGCTCTGGAAACCAAGGTATTTCTAAGAGACTTGATCGCTTCTTCATGCATTTTAGTTTAGCTTCTAGTTTGCAACTTTTTCAGTCTTGGGTTGGTCATGGTCTCTTCTCTAAACATTTTCCTATTTACTTAGAGATAGGTAAGCCGAAGGAAAAACCAAGCTCTCATTTCAAATATAATTCTGGATGGGCCAATATTCCCCAGTTTAAAATCTTGATAGAAGAGAACTGGAGGCATATTATTGAAGGAGGTATTATCACGGCCTGTGTTCAGATGGAAGATGACTCAAGAGCATTAAAAGAGAAAGCGGTGAAGTGGAATTTGACAATGTGTTGGGAAAGAGAAGCTAAATTAGTTCATTGTATAAGAGGTTGGAACTCTTTTTATCTAGCTCTTCTATTTTTTTTCTTTAGAGGATGTAATGTAGCTTTTCAAAAAAAGGCACACTAGGCATAAATTACAAGGAAAACCTAGCTAGATTGTTCAGAATTTCTTCAAACACAGCATGAATCTTCCTATCATTCCCAAAACTGATACTAAGGTTAACTAAATCCTTAGGATATCCTATAGGATCTGATATAGACTCTCAACTTCGACAACTGCACATTTTCTAGGTGCATCACGTCTGGGATGACCCTTTGGCAAAGGCAATGACTTTGTGGCAATATCCCTAGGACTTATGTGGAACCCAACAGATTTTGGTGTAGATATGGAATTGGATGGCATGAAAATATCCCCAACCAGCTATAACAACACCAATATCAACAATTAGTTTCAATTGGGTTCAATTTGGAGGCTAGAAAACAAGTTAATAATTTCAGGACAACTCCACTAGTTAAATTCCAAGCAATTCCAAATGTCTTAAGAGGGTCATGAATTTTTGATACATGTCTTGGGATGGGTTCATTTGAGTCTTAAAAACCTGAAACAATTGACAAAATGCAATTTGGATACGTGGAATACTATTTATTGTAGCAATTTAGAAAACTAGCTACATTTAAGAACACAACGGGCATAGGGATAAAAATCCATTGAAAAGAAAGACAAATTTGCAGGACATGAAATAACTTGATATATTTAACTTGTGGAAGAGTCCATATACATCACCATGTTTCCATTACAACATCAAATATACATGAAATTATTGTCTTCACTCAATATCATAGACAATTACTAAACATTGTAGAAAGCTCACTAAATTCATTGGATGTCTTCAACACTGATAGAATAGGAACTCGCTTGTATGGAAGATAACTAGACCTGCAATTTTCCTTAGTGATAAAGGATGAATTCCATCCTCCTCTTGGTCTAGATGAATCATCAACTAGAATGATGAACATAAGGGGCACATCTCCCAACTGGTGATAAGGGGCACATCCCCCAAGTCTGGATAAGCTCAGAGCTCTCAATGCAATAATCAAACTAGAAAAATATATCAATGGGTGCACTCATCCTCCTTTAATAAGTGATTTGGATTCTAAGATACACTGCACACTACAACAAAACCCTGTGATTAACATCCCTTTTTCCTTCCTTTTTTGCATCTAGAACCCCTTTTAATGTATTTTTCTTCATTTCCTTGTCCAAGTCAACGTAATTTCACAGGTCGACACAATTTTAGGCCTTTTTTGTATCCTTTTTCTAAATTGGTGCTAAACCTGGCGCAACTTGTGCCATATTTAGTGCCAGATTCAACACCAGATTTAGCACTGGGTTTAGTGCCAGGTTTGGCTCCTAGTTTTGCGCTTAGTTTTTATGTCTACTCTTGTTATGCCCCCTTTTACGTCCATGTTTATGTCGAATTTTTTGCCCATATTTACATCCACTTTTGCATCCTTTTTTGCATCCTTTTGTGCATCCTTTTTTGCATCCTTTTGTGCATCCTTTTTTGCATCCTCTTTTTGCATCGACTTATGCTTCTTTTTTTGTATCCCTTTTAGCATCCCTTGTTGCACCATGTTTTGCATCTGGGTTTATGCCCTTTTGTGTCTAGTTTTGCATCTACTTTTGTTGCATCCACTTTTTGTCCACTTTTGCAGCCACTTTTTCATCCTTTTTTGAATCCCGTTTTGCATCCATGTTTTCGTCCTTTTTTGCATCTACTATTGTGTCCACTTTTGCTGTGCCCCAATTTACACCCATTTTTGTGACTACTTTTGCACCCACTTTTGCTTGCACTTTTGCACCCATGTTTACATCCACGTTTGCATATTTGTTTGCATCGACTATTGCATATCTTTGTGCATTCATTTTTGAATCCGCTTTTACGTCGGGTTTTGTGTTGAGTGGTGTGTCTAGTTTGTTGTCTAGTGTTGCATCTACTTTTGTTGCATCCACTTTTGCATCCAATTTTTGGTCCACTTTTGCACCCATGGTTGCATCCACTTTTCGTCCCTTTTTGCATCATGTTTTATATCCACATTTGCGTCCTTTTTTGCATCCATAGTTGCATCCACTTTTTCTTCCACTTTTGTTGCACCCACTTTTGCATCCTCTTTTGTGTATAGGTTTTCATCCATTTTTGCATGCAGCTTTATGTCCATTTTTGTGTCTAGTTTTGCGCCCAGATGTTGAAGATGACGATGAGGATAATGATGATGATATCCGTAATGACTACGATGATGATGATATTGCTAATGATGACGATGATGCAAATGATGCCAACGATTATCATGATGATGATATTGACAATGAAAATGATGACAATGACGATGATGATGGTGGCAATGAAATGAATGATGATGATGGTGATGATGATAATGACAATAATGATGCTAATGATGATGATGATGACCATATTCCAAAATAGAGTTTTTATTTCTCATGCATAGATCATATGTGTCCTCCAAAACCATTTTGGGTTGATGATATTTCTTATGCCAAAGGTAATTATGCACAGTTGATGACAATGTTGATAATCATGATTATAATGATGATGATGATGAAGATGATTACAATGATGATGATGATGCCATGAATGATGATAATGATAATGATGATGATGACAATGATGATGGTTATGGTGGAAATGACAATAATGATGATGATGACATTGCCAATGATGATGATGATGATGATGACAATTACAATGACTATGCCAATGATGATGTCAATGACCTTAGCGAATCTTCTCAATTCTTAAAATTCCATCATTGTCATCATCATCATCATGATATTTTTCATTGTCATCTAGGTCATCATCATCACCGATGACATGAATGATGATGACGACGACGATTATGCCATTAATGGTGATGATGATGTCCATGATGATGACAATGACTATGACTATGATGATGTCAATGCCAATGACCTTGGAAAATATACACAATTCTTAAAATGCCATCATTTTCATCATTATAATCATTATCTTTTCCATTGTCATCTATGTCATCATCATCATCATCCTCATTTAGGTCATCATCATCACCAATGACATAAATGATGACGACGACGACAATGATTCCATTAATGATGATGATGGCCATGATGATGACGATGATGATGATGACAACAATGACTATTCCGATGATGATGATAATGATGGAAATGATAGTGGCAATGATCACTGTGTTGATAGTGATGATGACGACGATGATGATGACAACAATGACTATTCCGATGATGATGATAATGATGGAAATGATGGTGGCAATGATCACTGTGTTGATAGTGATGATGATGATGATGATTCGTGACCTTGATGATGATGTTGATCATCATCATCATTGGCACTAATGATTATGTCATGGATGATGATGAAATGATGATAATGATGACAACAATGACGATGATGACAAAGTCAATGAGGACAACGATTATGTGATTAAATGGAGACGATGATGACAATGATGATGATGATGATGATGACAATGATAGCGACAATGGCAATGGTGACGATGACAACATTGACAATGATGATGATAATGACAATGAAGGTGATGATGATGTTGATGATGATGCCGACATCAACGAAGACGAAGATAATGCCACTGATGTGATTATATGGTGATGGAGATGGAAATAATGATGATAGTGATGATGACAATGACAATGACAATGACATGAATGGTGATGTTGTTGTTGATGATGATGACGACGATGAAAATGATGACAACGACGATGATGATGATGATGTTGATAATGACAATGATGATGATGAAATTAATGATGATGTGATTATATGATAATGACGATGATGACAATCATAATGATGATAACAACGACGACGATGACAATGACGATGACAATGATGATGATGATGATGACAATGACGATGGTGATGACAATGATGATGACACTCACAAAATGAGGGCATGACGCGGGGAAATAATCCAATGTCTTAGGCCATGTTATATGATTACAGAGCTCACAAACCATGTTTGGGGCCCGAGGCTACCAAACATGGCCTATGTAGAGAATATTTGGCATGTGAGGAAGATGTGGTGTCCATTTAGAGGTTTGTCACACTAGGGTTGGTTCTCATTCCCCAATCCATTTCCTAGATTAAAATTAGATCTTTACGCCATAAATTTTTTCTTTAGGGATCATGGGCCATGCACAAGGCCCCTGATATCATACATGCCCTATATAGGGAAAATATTACCTACACATGGGATGTGGTTACAATTTAAAGCATGCATAACTTATAACAATGATTGAGCGCATTGTAATCTTAGAGGTTGTAGAGAAATTGGATTTTTTTAACTCTACCAACTACATTCTTAGAAATAAAATTAGATTTGATTAGTAAGGTTGGAAAATATGATCAGATCAAATTAGAAAGAAAGGGGATGAGAGAAACAAATTATTGGCATGTAGATATTTATAATCAACTACAATAAATGTAAGTATGGTGGGTTGTAAAAGGCCATTGTCAAACTATAAAAGAATTGAATATGGAGATGATGCCGATGATGAATATGGAGATTACAATGATGATGACGACGATGATGAAGATGCAGATTACAGTGATGATGGTGATGACAATGGCAATGATAATGATGATGACAAAGAAAAATAAAACGACATTGTTGATGATGTGATTATATGATGATGGCAATGACAATGATGACATCGATGAATACGACAAAGATGATGGCAATGACAATGATGACATCGATGAATACGACGAAGATGATGGCAATGACAATGATGACATCGATGAAGACGACGAAGATGATGGCAATGAAGATGAGGATGATGCTCATGATGGACAATGATGATGATGATGATGATGATGATGACAATGATAACAATGGAAACAATGATGACGACAACAATGGTGGTGGTGGTGGTGGTGATGATGATGATGATAACGATGAGGGTATGATTATGTGATGTTGACGACAATGATGATGATGACAACAAATATGCCAATGACAACAATGAAAATGATGATGTTGATGATGATGAAGAGAATGATGATGACAATGACAATGTGATTATATGATGACAATAATGATAATTATATGACGACGATGATAATAGTGATGATGATGTTGATAATGACAATGGTGAAATCCTTAACAATTTCTTCAAGGACTCATGATTATGCCCAAGGTTCCATACTTCTACATAGGCCATGATGATAATGGCAATGATGATGATGATGATGATGATGGCAATGATGACGACAAAGATGATGATAATGACAATGAAGTGATTATACGATGATGATGATGATGTTAATAAAGGCAATGATGATGATAGTGATAATGACAATGACAATGATGATGAGAATGAGAATGAGAATGAGAATGGCGTGGATGATGATGATGACAATGACGATGATGATGGAACAATGATGATGACAACAATGATTATTTGATGACGATGATGATGATGCCAATGATGATGATGATGATGATGATAATGGCAATTATGTAATCCTTAACAATTTCTTTGAGGACTTATGGTTATGCCCACGGTTCCATACTACTACATATACCATGTAGATTAAAATTTTATGTATGCCTAGGATGTGGGCATCATTTTGAGGTTTGAAATAGTATGAATGTGTATTGGGTATTAGGCCATTTTTTGGTGACATAAATCATTCACTTAGACCCCAACACTTTATTATAAGGATCATGAGCCATGAATGTGTTGATGATGACCATAACACTGATGGCGATGACGATGAATATAGTAATCATCATGATCATGATGATAATGATGACATTACCATCATAAAAACATGTTTAATGGGTTTTTTTAATTTTAATTTTTATTCACTTAGACCTCAACACTTTATTTTATTTTTGTTAATTTTTTGTTTTTATTTTTTTTCACTTAGACCCCAACACTTTATATTAAAACAGGTTTTTCAAAATCTAAAGCTTATAAAAAATATTTGTGCCAAGAAGACATTTTTAGAATTTGTGCACTTTATATTAAAACAGGTTTTTCAAAATCTAAAGCTTATAAAAAATATTTGTGCCAAGAAGACATTTTTAGAATTTGTGACTCGTCTTTAGAAGAGATTTTTTAGATTTTTAACGAGATATTTTATTGAGTAGTTAACTTGTTTGGCATTTAATGGGTGTTATAGATTTATCTGCATAAGAATTTTAGCCATATAACTTCCAAACTTTTATTTAGAAATCAACAGTCATATTCTCCACCAAGTTTATGGAGTGGATTCTCCACACTCATTTTGGTGGATTTTCCCTGTACGTAAAAGCGCGGTCTGCGCTTGAATATTGAACGAAGGTGATGCATAAAGTGGAGGCATTTTCTGTATGAGTATTCCACGCAGGAGCTTTCATTGAGCGGTTTTGAAGAAGGTGAAGTGGAAAACTGCTTTAGACTTTTTCTGTTTCGTGTAGCTTCCAAACCTGCCACATTCATAAGAAAATTGACCAATATTTAATAATTCTGTACACGTTAATTTGACAAAGGGAATCACTACAAACGTTTTATTTTTGACATGCAGGAATTCTTTTGCATATTGGATTTTTATTTTTTTAAAGATTTCTTAAATGAATAAAACTTGTTTGATTTTATTTATTTATTTGCATTTATCTGTATTTGTAACCCAATTTAAACCATAATTTTTTTCAAGATAAACCATTAATAAAATTAGACAATTTGAGTTACCTATTCACACCCATTTGAATAACCTGAATGGTTAGAGAACAGGTGAGGGGGAAGGGGAAGGGGAAGGGGAAGGGGAGGGGAAAGGGGAAGGAGAGGGGAAGGGAGCAGCGGGGTGAGCGACAGGGAAGGGGAAGGGGGAGGGGAAATTTGTTTTTTTTTTATTTTAATTTTTGTTTTTGTTATTAATTTTTGTTTTTGTTTTTATTTTTTATTTTTTATTTGTTATGTTATTTTTAATTTTTGTTTTTGTTATTTTTAATTTTTGGTTTTTTTGCTATTTGTCATTTTTAATATTTTTTGGTTATATGGGTAAAGTTTAGGTTTTATTTATTTTTAGGTAAAACAATAATAATTGGGGGTTAAAGTTTGGTTTTAAATTTTGGTGGGGTCTAAATTTTGGTTTTTTATTTTAATTTTTTAATTTTTTTAAGTTGGGTTTTAAATTTTTTTTAGTTAAAACAATGTGTGAGGGGTAATGGAGGTAACATTGGGGTTAAGGCAGTGGGTAGAGCATTAGGAAATATAATTTTTTGGGGGGTCAAGGTAGGGGGTAATGTAGGGGGATAGGGCATTAAGAAATATACTTTGTTTTTTTAAATGTAATTTTTTTGTAATTTTTTTAAACGTTTATTAATGGTTGGTTGGGGGTTAGGGTAGGAGATGTAATTATTTTTCAAATGTAAATTTCTAAAAAAATTATTAATAGTTTGTTAGGGGGGTTAGGGTAGAAGGGGCACATTATAATTTTTTTTTAACTTTTGTAATAGTTTGTTGGGGGTAGGGTTAGTGTTAGTGTAGGAGGGGGCAATGCAATTTATTTTAAATGTTATTTTTTATAAGTTTAATAATAATTGGTTAGGGGGTTAAATATTATAGAAAATAATGTGAAATAATATCATTTTTATACAAAAAATGTCTAAAAATCTGTTAAAAATGGGTTTAAATGTCTTCATTTTCTCGATTTTCTTACAATTTTTTCCATATCAATGTCTTATTTATGATTAAATTTTAAAGATAATTTTTGAAAATGTATGTATTTTTCATTATAGCTAGCTTCTAAATGTATGTTTTTTGTTAAATTTCTAAAAAACACACTTGAAAATAAACATTAAACATACTTTACAACAAAGATGTGTCAAAGGCCCAAAAAAATGCCTCAAAATGAAAATGTGTGATACTGGTATCAACCCTTTTTGAAACAGAGGTAAAAATAGCTACTAAAATTAAGAGAGAGAAAAACGAGACTGTGTTGAGTTCTCGTTTTATAGTATAAGTGGTTCTGCATGCATTACATGTGGGCCATATTTCATGTTGCATGCACTGAAACGCCTTTATTGAGCTTTCATGCACACATAAAGCAATGCATGCAAGTCGACTCGAAATTAGAAGAGAAAAGTGACCTAATAATGCAAAAGTTAGGTCAGGCCATGTCAAAGTTATAAAATAAAGGGAAAACGAATGATTAAGTTCTTCTTATTAATTATTGATTTGAGAAGTCGACTTGGAGAGCTCAGAGAGCCAGTTTTGGGTTGAGGGAACACCACTCAACCATCATGTGTATTTCAGCAGTGAAATATATCTGCCCTAATCACTATCAGAGTTGGATCATCCAGATTCAACATTACTACTATCATCATACAAGATTCTTTCGCATTCAATAGGGTTCTAGCTATAGCTTGGAGTAGGAGCATTATCCCTCTCTTGCATGGACGAATTGGACAAACAGGATAACTTCATATATTCACATAACCACCATTCAGTATGCATGTTGCTTCTATCCTTCCGAGAGCACCACTATTAGCCTATTTACTGAATACAGGCTGCTCATTCGGATTCAGAGGACAAATCTCACCATTTCATCATTCATAGGGGTGCATTCTCTAGCATGGGTGACTTTCTTTGAGCAATATTCTCACCCTATGACCTAGACTTCATGCATGTCTTGTATGCGTCTTCCATATTTATTAGGAGGGCATTAGAACCCTAGTACCTTCATCCAAGGGCAATCTGACGTCGTTTGAGCACTCATGCATCCATTCACATATTGAAGAGGGTGCATTTATATCAAGGGCGCATAGTTGGAGAGATGTTGATTCATATCTTAATTGATCCTTGGCATATCTCTTGCATGTGAGTCTCATATTGATCCACATCCACTACTACAACTATTGGTACGTACATGCATTATTTATATCCCTACTTTATAGCATTTCTGATTATTTGGGTTATTTAGGAGTTGGAAAACCCATGCATTTGCATGCATGCTCATGTAGGCATAGTTCATTACATGCATTCGTGTTTCCTTTGAGGGTTGGGCCATACAACTACAAGAAAGCATCAAATGTCATCAAAAACTTCACAAATAGAAAGAACATATCAATTGGAATATTACATTGTCCCAATGTGAGAAATTGAACAAGGTGGTGGAGAAGAAGAGAATTCAATCCTTGAGATACACGTCCCTTCACCTCCCAAGGAGGTATAATTGTACCATAAAATTCTACCCATGATGTTGTCTATGGGATTTAATCCAAAAAAAGGATTGGGTAAAGACAGATAACGAAACAAGGAATTCATTTAGCTCGAAAGAATACCTAAAAATTTGGGCCAAGGAGATGAGATAAATCCATCAATGTCTTCGAAAGTACCTCAAGGTGATCCCATCAACATAGAAATTCACGACCCCAAGATATCTCTAGGGTGGGAATAGGAGAAACCTTCTAAGGATCACAAGGGGGAGAGTATGGAAGCATTTGAAGCTAAAGAGGGCCAAAGTGATCCTATGAATACAGAAGCCAGTGAATGAAACAAGACACCTTTGAACTCAGTATCTATCGGTATTCAATCTCCAAGCAAAGAAGAGGATCAAGCTGTAAGTAATATACCAGAGAAACTTGAAACCACTGCATCTTTAGTCATAGAAGAAACATGCCAGGAAGAGAGAGAAATGGATCAACAACTCCTCCTATGGAAATAAAGATGTTAAATGAGTTGCAACCCACAATTGAGTATGATGTCATGTTAAAGAACTTGATTAAAACTTCGGGAGAATTAAATTAAATCCCAAATACAAATTAGACAAATATTTCAGAATTTTGGAGGGCAGGAAAAGCTTGACTTCACAAGTTTGGAAAGACATGCAGGTTTTAAGTGACCATGTGATAAAGATATAGCAACAACAATAAACACGGAAAATAGGGAAATCTCAACAATTAGTACAAAAAATAGGAGAATCTTCTTGGGTGATTCCACGAAGGTGGTTCACCATTTTTGGTGGATGGAATGGAAAAAAATTGTTTTTTGGACCCTCGATCGAGGTATTTTAGATCCCTCAGTCGAAGTTTTAAAAGCTCGATCGAGGGTTTTAAAAGCTCGATCGAGGGCTCTAAAATGCCTCGATCGAGGGTTTTAAAAAACCTCGATCGAGGGTTGAAACAAGACCTCGATCTAGCTTTTCAAAAGCTCAATCTAGCTTTTGAAAAGCTTGATCTAGCTTTTGCTCGATCTAGCTTTTGAAAAGCTCGATCTAGCTTTTCAAAAGTTGGATCTAGCTTTTGAAAAGCTCGATCTAGTTTTTGAAAAGCTCGATCGAGCTTTTCAAAAACATAAAAAGGCTCGTTTTAGGCCCTTGATCGAGCAAATACCTCAATCGAGGGTTTTAAAATACCTTGATCGAGATGTTGTTAAACCCTTGATCAAGGTGTTGTTAAACTCTCGATCGAGGTATGTTAAAACCCTCGATCGAGGTATTTTAAAACCCTCGATCGAGCAAATAGCTCGATTGAGGGCTTAAAAAACAGGTTGAGAGCCCTTTTCACTACAGAATGCAAGTTTTGTCTTCCTTCCACATAGATAAACCATGTCATTAGATGCTTATTAATGAGCGGACTTGATACCATTGGATTCGTCAATGAATACTCAATCCAGATATATAAAATTTACGAATTTTTATCTTCATATGTCTTTTGTTTTTAAATTTCTACTAAAACTCGCCCTACAAAACCATGCCGACAACTTCAATTGAACTCAAAGATAAATCCACAACATTCAAAATACACATCCAAAAAATTTGAAAAAATACACAAGCCCTAGATAAACGCGTCATCTTTAAAAGGGTATTTTTAGTTTTGCAAATTATGTAAAAAAGCAAAAGATTTCGTGCACGCACACACATGTATGCAAAATGCGACTTAAATATTCATTGGTAAGTTTCGAAAAATAATAATAAATATAATTTTTCAAGAAAAAATAAAAGAAAAATATGTAAGCCCCAGTGCACTCTGTCTAGATCATGTTCACATATTTCATTTTTTAAAATTATTACTTTAACATTAATTTATTGTGCACGCACACAAACTACTTGTTAATTGCTTTTCAAATTTTTAAGTACACACGTTTCATTAAATGAAAATTCGACACAATATATGGCATTGGTATATTTTGAAAAAAATATCATTGGAAAGCCAACATAATTATCTGCATTTCGTTTTTCAACCGCATGTCAAAATTCATGTGGCAAGTATGAGTTTCAAGGGCTTCAATTTAATACATGGGTAAAATTTCTGTTTTTCACCGTCATATTTGGCCAAAATGAGTTACCCATCTTCATGGAATCACCCTCTCATCATGCCCAAAGATATATGTGAGCGAAATTAAAAAATAAATAAAGTGAGAGGAGGTTTGGTAGACCTGAGCATGTCTCAAAGATTCTTTTCATTCTTTGAAATATTTGTGATGCCAACTCAATAGAGGCCTTAGTAGAGAAGCATTATCGGTATCTAGATCCAAGGGGTATTTAAGCACAACAAAAATACAAAACAAAGGAGGTTCATTAATTTCTCATGAGTCAATAGAAATTGAAAATGTATGTTAAGATCTGCAACATTGGCCATTTCCCCCTTATTTTCCTCTTTCTTCCTTGTAATAGATTAGAGAAATTATGTTATGTAGAAAAAGAAAATAGAACCAAGGAAGAGACTAATTAATCCCCTTTGATGCATTTATTGTTGTATTGAAGAAAATAAAGATGTTATGGATTTGAAACCTAGAGTGAGGCTATATGCCACTAGTACTTGAAGAAACGTATCTTGTATTGTACTTTGAATGTTCTTTATAATGGCATAAATGTTTTTATCATGTTACAATGAATCTATGGATCTGTACATTCTACATCCATATGATTTTTTGTAGTTCTTTTTCTTGAATGAATTTTAATGGAAGGCTTTCATTGCTTTATTGTTGAATGTGTTTATTGATGCTATATCTTATTTCAGGGAAATATGTTATAATGATTAAGGAAGCATGGATGCTATTTTCTTGAGTTGTGTTTCTTTGAGATAGATTTGTGCCTCTCCTCTAAAATTGACACTCAAAATCACTTACAACATCTGAGGTCTAACTCGTGCATCATAGGTCTTAGCTGCAAATCCAGTTAAGGTTTTAAAGTATATTTTCAGGCACTTGGTGTGATAGGCTAGGGTTTACTTCCTTTATTCTTAGGGTTCCTTCCCTTGGTATAAGGACCAACTCAATGACCTAAAGTTGTGCAGGAATGGTGCTATCTACACAACCCTCCCTGGAATTGTAACTTCACCAAAACCTCTATTATATTTTTTATAAATCTATTTATCATCTTAAGGATTAAAGAACTGTTAAGTCAGTAAAGGTATAACCTGAGGGAGAACACAACCAACAATGGTCTTCCACATGGAAAATTTTAGGGGCTTATCTTAGCCCATGGGATAAATTTAGGGGTTTTAAATTTTTAATGGGCTAATTTTTTATTAAACACTTGTTTGTATGATTAACCCACATTTTATTTATTTATTTTTAACGTATGGGAGGTTAGCCCCATTGAATTTAGAAAGGGGAGTTAGGATAAAACAATTTTGCCCCTCTAAAAATGGATTTAAACCTTTGTTCGCCCATGAAAATCGCTAGGAATCTCCCATTCTCCCCCAATTTCCCAAAATGGCAATTTCTAGGGGCTATTTCACCTTCTATTGATCATGGAAATCAAAGTTTGAGTTACAATCGTCCATATTTTATGGGTCGAATCTCATTTTGCAAGTTGCTTAATGTACACATGGGAAGGGAAGTTGATATTTACTATAAAGTCTTATAGTGACCCATTTTCATCTAGGAGAGTTTTAAATTGCATCACCTTAGATTCAAATTTTCCCCAAGAAATATGGGGATTGTGAAGCTTGTGATTGGCAATGCGTCAATAATGTTTTTGTGGGTGTTTGGATATCATGCATGGGGGATGAGACCTCATTCATGGTTGCGTATTTGAGAATGCAGGGGGTCATGACTCTTCACAGGGTTTTATAATTTAGTGAAAGATTCACCAAGATTTTACAAGGTTTTATAATTTAGTGAAATATTCGCCAAGATTTTACAAGATTATAAAATTCGATGAGAGATTTGAGAAAAAATTATATATACATAATATAACATTGATAAAATAGCCTTCATATTTACCTATGCATCATGGAGATTCGCCCAATTATTATACATAGAAATTTAGGGGTGGTTCTTAAAATTTTCCCTGGTCTTCCATCCTTCACAGCAAAGCTTCCATCCTTATAGGGGGGCAAATTCCCTTTCTTAGTCTCCAAAATTTACATTTATAGTTTTTCTTTTTCCAAGAATTAGTTTCTTGATCTTCTTGGAATTATGTAATTTTAGTGTTTTCTCTTTGAGATAGATTAGTTTTTCTTTCAATAGTTACATAAATGTGTTGGAATGCCTAATAGGGAAGATAATCAAGGACAAGTAGGAACAATTAGAAACTTAGAGATAAATTAAGTGTGAATAGCATAAATTTCATTAAGAATATACATGTATAAATACAATGATGTGTGACCCTTGGTATCATATTCCCAAGGAGTCTCTTGGACTTCTGAGATGACTCTCCATCTTCACCTAACCCTAAAAGATTAGGTTCCAACAATCCCCCCATTAATATGAAGGGGTGTGTAAGAGTGGAAGAAGAGAGCTGAAATATGGAGCTGCAATTGGCTTAAGGTGTTCTCTGAATCAAAATTTAGTAGAAGCTAATGTCTTCTACTAATGGGTGGTTTTTTATGACTGCAAACTTTGGAACTTAGTGATAGATCTAGTCCTGGCTCAGTGGTTTCCTATGGAACTTACTGCTAACTTTGGTTCTCGCTTAGCAGTTCTCTTTGGAACTTGGGTCTAGCACTAAATGGTTCCTTCTAGAAAATGGTGGTTTAAGGACCACCACAAACTGATCTCTATCAGAAGCAAAGGAGGATGATGTCTTCTACTAAATGGGTGGTTATGGGAAAACCACAAACCAAATCATGCTCAGTGGAGCATGGCTCTAAATTTGGTTATGACTAAGTGGCTCTGGATCAAGGATCTGGAAACTGGCATAAAGTTTTGGCTATGGATATGGATCTAATTCAGGGTCTCTTGTTATGGATTTCTTATTTTTTATCATCAATCATTTCTCCCTATCAGAAACAAGGTGAGGAGAAGAAAATATCTCAACTACAAGATGTGTCATTACTCAAGAAAGAACTCTTCAGTAGGACACATTTATCTTCTTAGTTCTTGATAACCATTTCCAAGAATCAATGCACTCATAGTGAATCTTCTCTCTTGAAGGCTTCTTCAACATGAAGCATATGTCTGGAGATTGGGTATGATTTCGACAATGTTTAAAAGGATGAATATCAAAACATTGATATTTCATATGGCCAACTTGATCACATTGCTGGAATTTCAAACTTTGAACTGGAGTAAATGAAAATGAACTTTCTTCTAAGAACCCAACACTCTAAAACTGGATTGGCTTGGAGTAATTAGGAATGTGAAATGTCACTTTCTTGTTGTATCCAATACCATCTCTCTACTTGTTGAGTACAATTTCTTCCCAAGGTATAATGATGGGATTGGAAATAACAAGTTAAACATGTGTATGGAAAACATCATCTTATTTTTCTTTTGCTTCTGAAGTGGGGCCATTGATTTGATTATGTGCTTATGAAATGGCGTCATTATGTGTAGGACATTGAAAGGAAAAAAAAAGTAGATTGTTATGAACATGAACAAGTTTAGAATGCACTTCTTCTTATTTGAGCTATGACTCATGATGTAGAAACTCAAGTGTTTCTTATGAATCTTATACACAATTTCAAATATGAGTGAGAGTTGTCTTGTCAACCATGGCACTGTTGTTGACGGAAGAGAGAAGTAGCCTGTTCAATAACTCTACTAAACCATTGATAAACTGTGAGTGAAGAGACACTAATATAAGGATTCTTGCAACTCCACCCTTTGACAGTAAGACTCAACAATTAAAGTTCAAGCTTCGAGAATTGAGGATGTCAGCTACTACAAAAAATGCACCCAATTACAATTCAACTTGATTTTGTTTTGACACACAAAAAACAATTGAAATATGAAAATACAAGTGAACTTGCATAAATGATAGTTTGCAAGTTGCAATTTAATATTAAATTTGAAGTTGAATTGATTTTAAAAGATGAAATGCTTTACCTATGAATTCGAAAATAGGCCTTTGGATTTGAATGCTTTGATGTGGTGTGAAGTAAACTAAAACACGTAGGCCTGGCTACCAGCTTCTCTTGGCAATGCAATTTATTTTCTCACAATCTATTATTTGATGCTATCGCAGTCCAGGTAGCCCTCTTTATCTTTAACAACTGCAGAATTTGGTGTATGAAGAGCTTGTTTACTTCTTTGAAGAGAGATAGAATTGTCCACCAAGAATCTGAAGAGCTTGTTTACTTCTTTAAAGAGAGATAGAATCTGACCACCAAGAATTTGATGTGTAATCTCAAATGCTTCAAAGAAACCATCAACAACAAATTCAACTATTGTGTCTTGTATTTGCAAACATATATGAAAAGTGATTGCAGGTCTATAGTCTCTGCGAAGGCAATTTATAGGTTACAATCTTAAACTCTCAAGATACAATGACAATAGTAACACTGCTCAAAAATAAAATTGCAAGATCCGATATTTAAATTCAATCAACAATGCCACTGTCAACACTAGAGTTAATACGCTGAATTTTATCAACAAACAAACCAGTCAACACATCTCTTTCTCCATGCACTCTTGATCCACACAACCCACTCCAATTAATGCAATAAGCCAACGTAATCTTCAATACACCTCAATGCAATCTTCATACACTTCAGCAAGCAATAGAATAAATCCTATTTTTTCACAAATGATCTCTGCGAAACAATCTTCTCTAGCGAATGATCCAATGAAAGAAATGGTCAGGATGTAGGTGGTTTACCATGCACCAGAGGAGAGAGCCAACATTGAGTTAAAAGAGAGTAAGTAGGACAAATACAAGGCCGTACCATGTGGTAAACACAACAATTGGACAAACCAGCTTATCGACAAACTCACTACACCAACGATAAAACAATTAAAACTCTCGATCACTTAAACTAAAAATCAATGCATTTAAGATTGAGCTCTGAATTCCATTCAAGGATATCATCAAATAGAGCTATGAGTAATTCATTGTGTGAATGATCACAAATATGCTTTATAAATCAAAACGAATTGCTAGTGAAGCATTGTCATCTATTAAAATTCCTCTGAATACCTAAGAAGAGCAATGTGAATGGTTTCTCTCTAGCAATACAAAAGCCACTGTGTGAGCCTCTGCACATCCAAACTGAACAGTCTCAAAAGAACAGTTGTTGTGATATCCCTCACACAATTGAGGGAGGCGACGGAGTAAGAATCTGAAGAGCATCAATGTTCATGGTGCATCTTGGAGACCAGGTCGTGGCTATAATTCATGTAGTGAAAGCATGGAGGAGATAGAAGTATAATTATGTTTTCTATAGTTCGCATAGCTCTCACTAGGTTTCTTCACGTGGTGCTAAGTTTCAAACCTCCAATAGATACCAGTCTCAAGCACCCAAGCCAACAATCCACCCACAAGCCAAGCCAGAAGGAATAACCCACTCAATGCAGCTATACTCCAAACAACATGCAGAGTTGAAACAAAATGCAAGTTTCATCATTGGAAGTCTTGGAGGTGGCTTCCGTCACTCTAACATAGTGAATGAGGGATACCTCATAGAATTATGCAACAATATTTTCAACGCAACAATACGTGAAGGATACCAAAACGTTGGACTAAGAAGAAATATGTAGCAATAACTCCAACGCTTCAATTCTTCACATGCAAAAATTAAATGAAGTATGGATGCAAAAAATAATGGAGTTCTTTAATCGTAGCAATGCAAAAACTCCAATATAGAGACAGGGATAAACAACCACACTAAGGAGATAGCTAGTCATGAGAGAAATAAATTCCTGCAACCAGAGAAATAAGGATGCAATAGAGCACGTTGGGATGGTCACGTGATGGTGGAGAGAGCTTCAACGATCCATATTGCCTCCACACCAATCAGCTCTTTCAAAACACATACACCAGAGTTAATATGCGCACCACTCTCAACATGCAACAATAGCTCAACGCACAACTTGTTTGATAGTTAAGCTCGTGCACTCTGAAAAGTCTGAATTTCATTCAATATATTCAAGTGGAAACATAATATGGCATCTCCTAGCAAATTTACTTCTGTGTTGGCAAAGCATAAAACATCAAGAAATACAGGGAGAATAGTCCAACGGTTACTCTCCTCATGCACACGACAGAAGTGTAAGAAAGAGTGCCTGCACAGAAATGTAGAGAGATTCTGAGCATTGCCACGCAGGGTGCTGATCAATTCATGGATTTCTTTTCCTCTCCCTACCCAAGGAAGGAATTCGGGTCTGTCACACAAAGAATATGTAGAAACAGTAGTGAGCATAAGGTAGGAGCGCTCGACAGAATGAGAGTAGGGAATCTATGGAGCAGACTAAGCAAGTATGAGACAGGAAATAAACTAAGCGAAATAGTAGGGAGTTATGGAAGGACTCTAAGCACAGGCCATGCGGATCATAACAACTTTTGATACTACTGTTGGAATGTTAGATATGGAATATAATCAATGGCAAGCAGGAACAATCAGAATATACATGTATAAATAAAATGATGTGTTGGAATGTTAGATATGGAATATAATCAATGACAAGCAGGAACAATCAGAATATACATGTATAAATAAAATGATGTGTGACCATTGGTTTTGTATTATCAAGGAGTTTCTTGTACTTCCTAGATGACTCTCCACAACCCTAGATTAAGTTTGGTTTTGTATTATCAAGGAGTCTTTTGTTGAGATGATTTTTCAGTAAAGGCTAACTATTGAGCCACAGAGTATTAAATATGGTGGCTCAGTAATTAGTGACCATTAAATTTGGAAATCCTCTAGATTTCATGGTCACTAATCTTGACCATGACTTTCCATCTTCACTTAACCTTGTAAATTTAATGAATTAAGTTCCAACAAAATGATATAAAATGGGTATTGATATTTCTCTCCTCACCAGATTTATCTTATCACTTTATTTGTTAAAATGATTTCCTTTTAAAAACATTCCTGGTTTGATATTTGACCTTTGACGGGTCCATGCTTCATCATAATATGGAACCTTGGAATTCTTATATTTTTCCCATCGAGATATCCATAAATGTACTTTCTTTTTCAACTTATTTAAACAAAATATGTGTGAAATATAGAAAGATATAAATATATAAAAATATAAATATATATATGTGAAATTATAGAAGGCATTTACATTGCCCTATATTTCAACCCATTACTTATATAACCAAGACATATGTTTTTTCTCTGTAAACTGTATAGAGATTTTAAAGTACAAAAAATATTACAAGCACATGATAGATTGTAGTTTTGAGAGCCTTTTGAGGCTTCTCCGGGAGCAAAAAAAACAAAGTAAGGTCTTTATAGACTTTCCCACAAGTGGCTTGAGAGTCTGATCTTTCATCAATGTATATGACATTTACATAATTGCAAAAACTTTTGACAACCTAGGACTAGACCTGCTGTAAAAGAGTTTATAACGACTTCTAGCATGATCGCTGGAAAAAGCAAAGCATAGTGTCCAAACATAGAGAAAAACACAATATTACTTGAAGATGCCATTGGAATTAACTCCATCGATCTTCTCTTCCACTATGGGGCAGCAATAATCTCTAAAGCTGGAAGAGTTATCGCAAGCATACTTATTGTTAGAGTAAGTGATTTTATTTTATTTTATTTTATTTATTTTAAACTCTTTATGTCTCTTGTGGCAAGAGATTTGGGTTTACATTTAACCCTTTGAACTTTCATATTATAAACCAACCAAATTTTAAAACTTTATATCATGTTTGTCATTATAAGTCACTTTTTACCCTATGCTAAGAATATTCATTAAAAATTATAGGTTTTCTCTTAGGTTACCTTATAATTCACTTTTTACCCCATGCTAAAAATATTAATTAAAAATTATGGGTTTCCTCTTAGGCCCGAGAATGAGCCCGCATAACTCATTTTTTTTTCCTTGGAAAAAGTCCGTAATTTTATTTCAAAAAGATGATTAAAATTACATATTGCACATGTAGTAGAATCAACAAGGATCCCTACATTTTCACATATTTCTGTCCCATATAAGCAAAAACAACAGCTTATTAAGAGCTGAACCAAAAAAGAGAAACCCAAAGTAAAACTTCGGCACAATAAGATGTAAATCTTGAACAGCAAAGAGAAACCCAAACATTGCCATAAGAAGAATATCTTGAACAGCAGGTAGGGCCACCGGTTTCAATGTGCCTCTACCCCCACCGTCCACCAAGAACCCTTGACAATTAGCAATATGTCTTCAACTTCCATCAGAACCGAAACCCTCAACAGAAGAAAGAGTAGATCCAAGTCTGTGGACAAGCAGCAAACTCTATAGATCTCCCAAACCGGCGAAATCAGCCAGCATCTCCTGATGAAGAAAACGGCCAGACAGAACCAGAGCACCGCCATAGCAATGGATCTTGACCCATGAGCGTTTGCATTGGTGCCCGTAGGCAAACATCGGCGTAGAGCAAGAGTCGATTGGTACACCACAAAAATCAAGAAATCTTCGTTCAAGAAAATGGAGGTATCGTCTGGCGAGAGAATGGGGGGGTTCGAGTCCAAAGAGCGTCAACGGGGAAGTTCCAATAGCATTCCTTCTCAGGAAGGGCAGCAGTGAAATCATCATAAGTATGGCCAGGATCGCCGATCTTGTCCACAGTAATCTGCTGCAGCTTCTCATCAATCTTGAATGTTATAAAACGATGGGTTCTCTTGCTCTTCAGCTCCAAGAACTTACATTCATTATCAACAGCCATTCCTGATGCTGCGTTGACCATTTCCGCAGATTCACAGAAGCCCTCTGCGAAAAAGATACCACCAATGCGCAGATCTGGAAACAAAATCAATACGGCCTGGCCGAAGCACGCGTATGCTATAATTCCCTGCGATAATGATTCAACGAGCTAGCTCAGAGATAACCTGTAGCGTCGAGGTCTGCTTCACCGTCTCCCACTGCTTCCCCTTCTTCTCGCCCGTCAATGGCACAAGAAAGCCATAGGTGAAAGAACCCTCGCCCAAGATTTGTGTGGCCTGATAAGTCACCGCAGCCACAGGAAGTCCGCCATTCCACATCAAACACCGCCGCCGTTTCCAGGAGAAGTATCCATCGCTCGTCTCGCCGCCATCTTCCACCGCTGCCATTGAACCTCGTGAAGCTGCTGCCGCCGCCACATGAACGCAGGGTGTGCCCGTATCTGGATCACCGCGCGAAAGCACCGCCCCGCCCACACCCAGGCGCATGGAATACGCCATCGATCCTCAGTTAAACTCGGGGTGGTGGCCATGGGAGCCATGGCCGCCGGGCACTTCCCTAGCGACTAACCCTAGATGCAGAGCTCCCCCAGATGCCTACCGAGCCCGCATAACTCATATAATGCATAATGTATTAAAAGTTCGTTGGGTGGGGGAGGTGAATAATGGTATAGTTTTAGTCTCATCCAATTATGTTTGTGGGATATTTCCCATTCCAAATGTACATAAAAAAAATGTAGATTATAGAACAATAAGAACATAGGCAGTCGATGCATCAGTCAATACATCAGTCCAATTAAAAAAACCATATTTTTACGAGATATTTCCTATTTTTACTAGATACCCCTTTTTATACCCCCCAATACCTATAAACCCCTCATATCCTACTCTCCACCCCCCTAATACATACAATATATTGACTTTATTTTTCACAATTTTAAATCCCCCTTTATGAATGAGTGTGATAAGATATTAGTCAAGAAGGTGAATCCCTTGTCTTTCAAATCTAGTTTAAAGTTTTCCACAAGACTCATACAAAGCTAGTTTGTAAATTATTTTAAATTCATGTTATTAGAATCCTCCAACACTCATTTGTTTTTGAAACTGAATCATAATAGAATTTTCCATCAAATGGCACCCTTCCTCAAACCTCCCAAGAAAACCATCTATCAATCAATCTACATTCTCAACTCAATAAACACCTCTTGCAATGGTGGTAAACTAAAATTTATTAAATTATATTCACTTGAATTGTACCCATTACAATTCATAAAGGGCCTTCAGTTGGAAGTGCAAAGTGTACAAGTCCACTGGAAATTACCAAGAAAAGGTGGCAAAGCTGAATCCAAACAGAACGTATCTGCAACTCTCTTTACACAATGATAACATTTCAAAAGGAACTACTTTGTATATATTTTGCAACATATGTTGCATGGTAGATTCGTTGTTAGTTAGGATTACATGGATAACTCTAGGGATCTCCCTCGAGAGGAACCAATGTCTCCCAGGGGGGAACACCCGGCTCCCTGATCAACCTTGAAGGTTTGCAGTCGTGCTGTTGGGTTTTGGTTTTTCGATGGTTTTATCTCCTTTTTGTTCTTTCTGTGGCTTTTGTCACTTGCCTATGGTAAATTCAATCTATGGGCAGACTCGGGTTAAAAATGGGGAATCTTTTGTTCTGGGGGCTGCTAGAATAGGGTTCTCTACTTTTTTGAAAGATTACTTTCCGAAATTCGGACCAAGCTGGGGGTCTTCAATGTGTTAGCTCCTTTTTGTTCGTTATGTGGCTTTTGTCACTTGCCAATGGTAAATTCAGTCTCTGTGCAGACTCAGGTTAAATATTGGGAATCCTTTGTTTCGGGGGCTGCTAAGCTAGGGTTCTCTACTTCTTTGATCGAATATCTCCTGAAATTCATACCATACTGGGGGTCTTCAGTATGGTACGAGCAGTGGCACGCTCATTTGTATTTTTACTTTGTATTATTATTCAGTTTTCAGTAATAGAAGGTACCAAAGCTTACTTACAAAAATAAAAGATTCGTTGTGAGTTGTAAATTAGTGGTAATACCCTTTTCACCTAGTGCCATAAATATTTTATCATCGAAAAGCTTGGGGAGTGTTTGAAAAAAGAGTTTTCTTCATTTGAACTAGAATTATTTATAACTATAATAAAATATAATGATTTCAAACATAAATGGCAAGTAGGCTCCTTCTTCTTTTTGGATACCTTTTCAACAACCCATTTATGTATGCACTTAAAACAAAAATAATAATCACAAGATAGAACTCCTGTTGAATAATTGGACTTTGTCCAACAAATTGCACATGATATATTACTTGTAGGGTTTGAAGCTAGCAATCTTGGAACCAAAGGCATCTCAATATTAATTGTCAATTCCGTATCCATGCTCGATCTAGGTTCACAAGGCTAAGCATCATTGGAACTTCTAATATTTTCAGCTGATGTACAATCTATAATGTCAATAGTAGTGTTTCAATAAGATTTTTCTTGGTGTCACATCCCCATCCAGTATTCCGACTAACAGAGGGGGATATTTATGAATTACATATTTCTAAATTTCACCCCATAAGCCATAAAACGAATTCATAAATAAGAATTTCATGTGCAAATGCATGAATGAAAAACATTATGGAAATAAGATCTAAGTAGTTGGTTTTGTAAGAGTGATTTTCGACCCAACCGTAGGTATCATCTGCATATACCACCCCCGTGCTAGGCTATGAGGCCACCTATGTGAAGGAAACACCTACACGATTCTCTATCTTATCCC
Organism: Larix kaempferi; assembly: GCA_027924585.1. Lineage (NCBI taxonomy): Eukaryota > Viridiplantae > Streptophyta > Pinopsida > Pinales > Pinaceae > Larix > Larix kaempferi. The sequence continues at coordinate 4,248,635 of BSBM01000286.1, forward strand.
ACAACCCATTTGCTCTCATGCTTAGCCAAATTTCCCACCTCTGAGCATTTACATGGATCTCACTTAGTCATCTCAACCATGTCACTCTTTCCTACTACCCAACACAACAAAAGAAATACATTTCCCTTCACTACTCCATAGTTCCCTCAATAAATCCAACCCTTATGGTTCTTACTAGTGTGTGCAGAAAGAATCCAATCTATTGTATGTTATTGGAGAACCTCGTGTCACATTAATTCATGGCTTCTCAAGCATTTAGGAGAAACATAACTCAATGGGTAAAGTTCCCTATCTTTCCCAACCTCTATGCTCACCTACAAAACTCTTCTCTCAAATCTACAATTTTCCTTCACAATTTCAAGTTTCTAGTTATTGCAAACTCTAGTATTGGTAATGGAAATGGAATAAACAACTAGAGGAAAATTCTCCATCTCCTGTAAAATATTCCTGAGAAAAATGGATTATAGACTCCAAAAGAGATGGGAGGATGGGGAAAATACAAGTGACATAAATTCTTACCATAGAAGAGAATACTCTTACAACGGTTATAGAAGTATATTCATCCCATGCTTCCATACCTACATGAGAAAAGTTTCCCTACCAACCTCACACATGCATTCAATGATTGGATTTAATAGTCAAAATGAAGTAATTGGCTCATGTAAGGAGCATAACAACAAATGGATGAGTTCTAAGGTTGACATTTGGAATTAGAGTATTTAATCTCTCATAGGCCTCCTTTCCTCTTCTCTTTGGTGAAATCATATCCCCTTTAGTTCTCTTTACACATCCATATTGGACCATTTTATTAATTTTCCAACATAATATTTACATTTGAGATAGCATGACAAGCCAACCACATGGTATATATATAAATATTTAAATTATACATGCGTAACCATTCACTAGTTCGACCTTGGCCTTGAGCTCCACACTAGGAATCCATACTAGCATCATTTACATCATTTCGATTTAATACACTCCAAGTCAAAATTGGGGGTATTAAAATACCCTACCCCTGGCTTGGAATAACATCATCCTTGGAATTTTCTCAAAATCAAAACAAAAATGGATATGCCTCTCTCATGACATCATTCGGATCCCACGTAGCCTCATCAAGACCAAAGTGCTTTCAGTGCACTTTTACCTGTCAAATGGCTTGGTCTTGGTGCAATGTTACCTTATTGTCGAGTATGCATAGTGGCTCTATTTGGAACTATCCCTTGGGTTCCACCTGGATCACATCCCAATCATTCACATGGTTAGGATCATGCATATATTTCTTAAGCAAAGAAACATGAAAATTGTTACATGAGCTCTAGTGTTAGTAGGAAATGCAATTCTATATGCAATTGTCCCTATCTCCCCGAGCACTTCAAATGACCCACAATATCTTGGTGATAGCTTGGCACAAATTCCAATCTTCAAGGAAATTTTCCTTGGTCTCACTCGGAGGTTAACATGATTCCCAACTTTGAATTTCCTACGAACTCGATTCCTATCTACATAGATTTTAGGTCTATCTTGGGTTTCTTTTAAATTTGGCATAATCTTGGAAACCTCTTCTTCCATTTCCTTAAGCCATTTTGTCCCAAGCACAATTATGTTCACTAGATTATCCCATGCCACTGGTTCCTTACACCTTTTTCCATACAAAGAAGCTTTTGAAATGGATTCATTGCTAGCGATGTGTGTTTCCCATTGTTATATCAAAAATCTACCAAGTGTAGGCAATCTTCGCACTTGGATGGTTTTTCAAGCACATATATGTGAAGCATGCCTTCAAGCACCTGATTTACTCTTGTTTTTTTATCTATTAGTGGATGATGGGTAGTACTAAAGTTCAATTGTGTACCCAAATCTTCAAAAAGACTTTTCTAGAAATTAGATGTAAATTTTGTATCAGAGTCAGATGCAATTTCTTTGGATAACCCATGCAATTTAAATATTTATTTCATGAATATTCTAGCTATCTTATCAACCTTGTAATTAGATTTAACTGGAATAAAATGTGATGCCTTAGACAATTTATCCACCACAACTATGATGGAATCATGCTTCCTTGAAGTAGTTGGCAATCTAGTAATAAAATCCATAGTTATCACTTCCCATTTCCATTACAAAATTTGCAAAGGTTGCAATAAACCTGTTGGGTGTTGGTGTTCAACCTTCACTTGTTGGCATTCCATGCATCTGGAAATATACTCATGAATGTATTTCTTCATTCCCAGCCAAATATATTGCTTCCTTGTGGTAGCAATTATTTTATGGTATCCTAGGTGACTGGAATATGGTATTTTATGGATTTCATCCATAATAATTATCCTTAAATCTGTTACATTAGGAATATATACTCTACTTTTATAAGTAAGAAGTCCATCATCCTCCAAATGATAACTTTCATATCTATTTTTCAAATTGTGTTGTTTTAATTTGTCTTTTGTTTGCACATATTGCTCATCTTCAACAAGAGAGTCAACAATATTTTGCCTCAAATATGATAGGTAAATGCTAATGGATTACACTTGCATTGCATGCATTTTTCTGTTGAGATAATCAACCACTTTATTTTCATTCCCCTTTATGTGTTTGATCTCAAAATCAAAATCATATAAAAATTCCATCCATCTAGCTTGCCTAGCATTTAGTGTTGGCTACTCAAATAAATCTTTTAGACCATGGTGGATTGTTGTAAGCTCAAATTTTCTTCCCATCAAATAGTGCCTCCACATTTTCAAAGCATGGACTATGGCAACAAGCTCTAAATCATGGGTTGTATAGTTATTTCCATGTTCTTTTAGTTTTCTTGACTCGTATCATACCACATGATTTCCTTGCATAATAACTCCTTCAATTCCTTGTCTACATGCATTGACACACCACAAAATCCTTTTAGGGGTTTGTGATTTTTAAAATTGGAGCACTTGTAAGAATATTCTTCAACAACTAGAATATTTCTTCACATTTCTATGTCCACTTGAATGTTGTTCCCTTCTTTTGAAAGGAAGTGATGGGGTTTGAAGCCTTGGATAATCTCTCAATGAACCTACTTTAGTAACCAACAATACCTTGTAAAGATCTCATATCTATCACATTTTTTAGAATTGACCAATTCATAATGGCTTCAATATTTTCGAGATCCACCAATATTCCTTCCTCTTAAATATTGTGATGCAAATAATGAATTTTCTTCTGATAAAAGTCACATTTACTTAGCTTTGCACACAATTGATTCTTCGTTAGCACTTGAAAATCCATTCTCAGATGCTCTTGTTGTTCCTCTTCATTCTTAGAATAAATGAGAATTCCATCTAAAAAAACAAGCACAAACTTGTCCAAATACTTGTTGAAGACATTATTCATGAGAAACATGAATGTAGTTGGTACATTAGTGAGACCAAATGGCACCAACACAAACTCATAGTGTCCATACCTTGTTCTAAATGTCGTATTGTGGATGTCTTCTTCCTTGATTCTCACTTGATTGTAAACTGAGCTCAAATCGAATCTTTGAAAATACCTTTGATCAAAAAGATCATCAATTCGAGGTAATGGGTAATTATTCTTTACTGTAACTTTATTCAGCTACCTATAATAACTACATAACATGATCGTTCCTTTTTTTTCAATGGGTGCTCCCCGTGGGGAAACACTTGGATGAATGTACTTCTTTCCCAACAAGTCCTACAATTACATTTTCATCTCCAAGAATTCTAGTGTACTCATTCTGTAAGGTGTATTATATATTGGTGCATCTCTTGGAACGAGATTAATTGTGAAATTATTGTCCCTCTTTGGAGGAATTCTTGTCACTTCATTGGGAAATACATCTATGAATTATTTTAAGACACGATAGTCCTCGAACTTGGGAACTTCATTTTCTACTCTATCCAATACATGGGCTGCATACAATTGACAACTTTTTCTAAAGAACTTGTTCAGTTGCAAAACTAGAATATGTCTAATAGAAACCACCTTTGGAATGGCCTTTACTATCCTTGGATTCTCTTCTTCATCCATGCATTCGAAGGTCTTTTTGTAGCAATCACATTTCACTTTATGTGATTCCAAAGAATCCATTCTAATGAGAAAATCATAGGAACCAAATTGAAAAACATTTAGATTTGTCCATGTGAAGAGTTCATCCAATTCTAATGGAAATTTCTCCACCACTTTACTAAATTTCCTATTGGTTCTAGTGGCTAGTTGGACCATGCATATTTTACTATGCTTTGTATTCATAAAATCACAAGTCTCAAAAAATTTAGGATTGAATGATAACCATGATTAGATCAAGGGTCAATCAAAATAGAAATAGATTACTTAGCAATCTTACCACCAATCTCAACTAGATTTGAGTGATGGTCTACTTAGAGGTATCTAGTGCAACATAGATTTTAAGGACAGTAAATTTTCCACCTCACCCATATTTTTAGCCCCTTGGTTGTTGTGAACATTCTTGGTACTCCCACCCTAATGTGGACCATTTCTAAGCAAATTGTATTCTCCACATCCCCAACATTGAGTGGCTCTCTTAGCTTACCACCCATCATATTATTTGTCTTAGTCACACCTTGTGGTGGTTGCCTTTGTTGATTCTTGAAATGAGCAAACTTCTCCTTTATCTTATCCAAACTTCTATTTTTTTCTTGTCCTTCCATGCCTTATGGAATTCTGGCCTAATTTGTTTTTATCATAACAATACTTGGCATTCATTATGGTTTCATCTAGATTTTGAGGTTTATCAAACTCAATTATGTCCTTGTATGACCAAGGTAATCCACTTAGAAAATGTTTAATTTTGAACTTATCATATTTGATATACTTGACATATCCCAGGAGATCCAAGAATTTATTCTCATATTCCTCCATGGTCATTTGTCCCAATTTCAATTCATGGAACTCTTATATTTTTTCATCATAGTACCTATTAAAGAGGTACTTTTGCTTGAAGTACTTCTTGAAATGCTTCCACACAATTTTACTTTCATTAATCTTCTTGACTTATCTAAGATGATCCCACAATATAGATTCTCTTCCATTAATAAAATTAGATATGGCCACCCTTGCCTTCATGTTCCCGGAGTAGTCTTGGATTTGGAAACAGTTCCTCATTCCAAGAAACACAGCCTCGGCTACTTGATTTGATTTGGATTCACCATCAAAAGTAGGAGGTTTGGTCTTCCGAAATTCCCTATATGATTTGTTATTGTCGAATCTTCCTCTTATTCCTTTTAGATGGCGATCTTGATTATTTAGTGGAGTCTTTAGAGGTATATGACTCACTAGAAGAGAAATCTGGAGAGTTATTTCTCTCTCTAGAAACCCTTCTTGAGTTATGGGACCTCTTGTGAGAATGCCTCCTTGAGATACTCCCACTCTTTTCCTCATTTTATGAATACTATCCATGGTGAATATTCCTCTAAATGTATGTTAATATTTGGAGCATGGTTGCATTCATCTAGTTCTGCTCTTCTTGAGCTCTAAGCAACCTCTCATTATCCTCTCTACAACTTTGTAATTCCACTCTTAGGATTCTCGTGGTTTCTGTAAATTCTAGGGGAGTTATTTGATTTCTTCATCCATTAGACTTTATATCTACATTCTAAACATGTATTTTCTCCCATGAATTTTTTTCAGCCGCATAAGGATCCTGTGCATCATCCCCGGTGATGGTTTTCTTAGCCCAACCAAGACCAAGGATTTCCCAAATTGCACTATAATGAATGTTGAACCTTACTGTCTCTAATATGATATTATATCTTCAAAATTGTTCATATAAACACACTTTTTAGTTTCATTACATTTTTATAAAATCAATAAATTAATTTTCATGCATTTTGGGAACTACCCATATTAACAAATTTTGTCAAATTATGGTTGTAGGCACTTTTCTGTTAATTTTTTTAGAAACATCTAAATGTCCCTTTCAGAATCTGATTGTGCAGAATTGTTCCCCCCTGGATAATATTTCTAATGACTATCTTCATGCTTCATTTTGAACTCCAAGAGAAAAGTTACAACTTTTCAAAAAATGCCAATTTTGCCCAATTCTACATTTTTCTTGTAGGTGCATTTAGCTTCAGAGACCACCTTTATCCACCTGTAGAAGAAAATTTAAAGAGAAACCTTTTTTTCTTTTTTTCTTTTGTTTTTTTATGTTGGGAACTTATAATAGACATGAATAGGATTACTCAACAACTTTTATATTTTTGATCTGATCCCCCAACCAATCTCTAAAATTTTATGGAATTCGCTACTTTTAACTTTTGAATTTTTTTCCAAACTTAGAATTTTTAGCAAGATTGGTTATCTCCCAAACTGAGCATTTTTGGAAGAACTTAATCTAACCAAATTCGTTCATTTTGATGAGAAGACAAAATGACAAGTTCAAAAAAAAATTTGGTCCTCACATCTAGGGTCACTTTTACCTCCTCTAGGTTTTCCGAAATCTCTTAAAAGTGTCTCAAAATAGTGGATTTTGGCCTTCTTTTGCGCTTAGGATTTAGACCCTTTGGAATTTGGCCATAAGCCAATATATTTATTTATGTGCATGGAACAAAACTGCACCATAATGTTTTTGGCCCCAATAGAGCCCTTATCGGTCTTTGGGTACTGATATTTAAAAACCATTATTTCAGTTTTTTTGTAAAATTGGAGCATAATGGGTCCATGCCTGTCATAAAAAAATATGTATCCTTCCTCAATGGAATCATAATGTCATAGGTATCACTGGATTCCAATCTAAACTGCTCCTATTATGACCAAAACAATTTTCGGGCTCTAGTTTTTTTTAATGTCTAATGACTTTTATTGGAATGTGTTAACACTCAATTATCACACACATGTGACATTTTTTCAATTTACACAATAAACTATCATAAACATATACCATGCAATCCATTGAGTACATCCTCATTAGATCCAAGAAGCAACATGAGTCTCGAAACACCCAAAAACAACAAAAAACTACAACTGTATAGCCACATGTTTATTAATACACACTACTGCATTTGTTATCAAAACTACGACTGTGCGACCAACGTGGATATTCCTTTGACATCCACGTGATTAAAAGAAACGACAAAATGTCAACCGCTAACAGTGCATGAAAGACTCATGAAAAATCCATTACCTCCATAAATTCAAATTTGGCTCCTCACACACTTGGGTTGTTTAAATGGCCCCTTTTGTGTACCTTGGAGCTAGATCATGAGATCAAGGAGTTCACATTGAGATCTAGTTATTTCTTGTCCACCTCTTGGCCTATAATAAGGAATCCATGGGCATGTTTATGAAGGAGAGAAAATTAGAGTAAGGTTATGCTACTGGAATTGTGTGATCCAGGTGGATATCGGTGGCAGCCCACCTCTTCCAACTGGCTCAAAATAGTCTTCTGGCAATTTTGGTAAATTACTATTTTTAGCAGTTTTCCGGGTCCTGAACTTTCGGAGGCATTTTGAGGCCCTAAACGACATTTTTTGGAGATTTGGGTGACCGAATGGTTTCCAATGACATACATTTGGGCCCAGTCGAAACTTGTAAATCTCGGTTAGACCTTTTCAACGGGCTACCGAGCGCCCTAAACGGAGATCGTATGCAAAAGTTATGACCCCAGGAAGTTGACTGTTCAACTAACCACCTTGGGGCCGCAAACTTTATGACGGTTCATCTTCTAGGGTTAGGTTTTTGGATGATTGGAATTCTTTCCCTCATGCTTATGATAAATAGGCCCTTTCGACCTCTCTTTGTATTCATCTTGGCACAAATGAGCATAGCGGCCACATCTCTTCTCAGAGATAACTACCACCATTCTAGCTATTGTATTTTACAGTCTATTCTATTTTCGCTATTTAATAGAATATGTGTTTACTGTATCACTGTGTTATTTGCAATATATCTCTGTATATGATTCTGTATATGCTATCTTTTGTTTCGTTCCCACATAAATCTGGATCAGTGGTATCAGAGCAGTCTGCTCTTTGATTGTTTCTTGGTGCATGTCCCCGACGAGGTTAGGATACAGAGAGTTGGGTCTCGAACTAGTTTCACTTGGGGAAGACCACTCTCGCCGCCCCAAACGGCCTCCCATGGCGGAAGAAAAGAGAGACGATGGAGCAGTAGATCCTATCAAGTTGTTGCTCGAGGAAACCCTCGCCCGACAAGGGAACGAGATGATGGATAATTTCGCCCAGATCCTTCAACACATGCCAACAGTGGCAAATGCACCCTCAACGAGCAGCCATTTCAGAGATACGACTCCTTTCAAGGTACAAGTTAATTTTGATATCCCTTTATTTGAAGGCCAAATTGATGCCGATGCCCTAGATAAATGGTTGAATCTACTAGAAGGGTATTTCTTTGTCCACAATTTTTCCGACAGGGAAAAGATCGTCTTTGCACTCCTCAAGGCCGTCCCCCATGTCAAAAATTGGTGGGAAACTTATTGTGAGCAAAATTCATCAGACGAGTCTGGATTGTTTGAATATTCCAATCCCACTTGGGCCTCTTTTATAGATGTTGTCAAGGAACAATATTACCCTGTTGGAAACTATGACAACCAGTACACAAAATGGACCATTCTGCACCAAGAGAGGGACCAAACGGTGTCGGAGTACACCAACAAATTCCATACCTTGCGCACAAAGCTGAGTATCAAGGACTCTGAGCGGCACCTAGTACTGAAATATCGCAGTGGCCTACACCGGTACATACGAACAAAGATGGATTTCCTAGAAATCTCTTCACTCGGATCCGCCTATCGATATGCTATCAAAATCGAGCAGAAATTTCAACAAAAGAACAAGCGTGACTTCGGACCTGCACAGACGCAGGGCAAGGGAAACTCTGGCTCGCAGAACACGGGGCAGGGAAAGGACAACCAGTCGCAACCACAAGCGAAGAAGGGTAACGAAAAGATGAAGAAGGACACCGGGAAGTGGTGCAAGTTCCACAAAATCCCATGGCACAACACTGATGAATGTCGCTCAAAACAGTCATTGGTGGCTAAGATCAAAGCTTCAGAATCAGATCCCAGTTTCGATTCTGAATCAGAACCTAATTTCATAGCTGCGCAAAAAGGGAAGCAGATCATTGATGCAAAACCCAGTGCCGTTGTTGCCACCACAAAGATTCAACCAGAGGAACCCGAATATTCCGAGGCAGAGGAGCGCCTTTTCCACTCACAGATGTGGGTGAAGGGAATTCCCCTACACTTTGTTGTGGACAGCGACAACCAGAAGAACCTGATATCAGAAGAAGTCATCAAGAGATTGGAGCTACCAATAACGCCACACCCACAACCATACACCATTGGATGGCTAAGCCAATGACGAAGGATCCGTGTCAGTCACCAATGTCGCCTACCATATGGCATCAAGCCCTTCAAAGATGAGGTATTATGTGATGTGGCCCCACTCGAAGTATGTGATGTTCTCTTAGGGAAGCCATATATGTGGAAGCGTCATGTTGTATATGAATCCCGACCTCACAGTGTCATTGTCACTTTGGGAGGACAACTCTATCGGATACCAGAGACAGTTTCACCTACCCCAACCAAGCAGGGCAGGAAGATAATCTCCCACACTGGGAAATTTTCCCTGTTTGCAAATGCCAGTAAAGGTGAACATCAGATCGCAGAGACATCCACAACCTCTGCAGATTATCCTTCTACTCAGCAGAAATAAGAAAAACACAAAGTTAGTGCAGCATCGCCTATTCAGGTACCTCTACAGTGCAAGGCCATGCATTCAAGGTGCTCCTCCAAAAAGAAACCATCCACACCGGTGCATACCAAGGATACCACAACAACCAAAACTGTTGAACAGCTCCAGCGCATCCATCAACAACAATTACAACCCTCTGAAGATGTCAAAGTAAGGCAACCTTTCCGCTTCAGCAAATGTCACACCAAGAGCTCAATTCGACACACAGCTCAACATATGATAAGGGATTTAACGCAATGGAGACCATTGCTTCCTAAGGAGGGAGGATTGATCCAGGTGGATATCGGTGGCGTCCCACCTCTTCCAACTGGCTCAAAACAGTCTTCTGGCAATTTTGGTAAATTACTATTTTTAGCTGTTTTTCGGGTCCTGAACTTTCTGAGGCATTTTGAGGCCTTAAACGACATTTTTTGGAAATTTGGGGGACCAAATGGTTTCCAATGCCATTCATTTGGATCCAGTTGAAAGTTGTAAATCTCGGTTAGACCTTTCCAACGGGCTACCGAGCGCCCTAAACGGAGATCGTATGCAAAAGTTATGACCCCGGGAAGTTGACTGTTCAACTAACCACCTTGGGGCCGCAAACTTTATGACGGTTCATCTTCTAGGGTTAGGTTTTTGGATGATTGGGATTCTTTCCCTCATGCTTATGATAAATAGGCCCTTTCGGCCTCTCTTTGTATTCATCTTGGCACAAATGAGCATAGCGGCCACTTCTCTTCTCAGAGATAGCTACCACCATTCTAGCTATTGTATTTTACAGTCTGTTCTATTTCCGCTATTTAATAGAATATGTGTTTACTGTATCACTGTGTTATTTGCAATATATCTCTGTATATGATTCTGTATATGCTATATTTTGTTTCGTTCCCACATAAATCCGGATCATTGTGCTTGAGCTCCCTTATAGCTCACCTCTTCCCTCTTGTCTAGCATCTACCAAGCTCCTTTTCCACCTTCCTTCAATGGGAAAGTGTGTTGAGCATTGGTTTTCATTGATTTCAACTAAATATGATGTCAAGTGTTTGACCATCATCCAAATTCAAAGAGGATGTCAACTGATTCAGTATGATTTATTGATATCAACAAAATTTAAAGTGGATACAACAGTCCAACAAAAATATGAAGAAGCCACTTTGAGGAATTCTATTGGTAATCCAGCATGAATATGAAGAAGCCACTTTGAGGAAGTCTATTGGAAATCCAACATAAATATAAGAAGCCACTTTGAGGAAGTCTACTACGCATGATGAAGAAAGCTTGGATATCAGAAGCATATGCGCAAGAAGTGAAGGTGACAGATATGCAAATTTGGAGTATATCTAAAAGCATAAACATCTAAAAAGGACAAGAATAACATATGTGCAAGATGACTGAACAAACATGGATGGCAATCTGAAAAAGTATATCTAGTTACTACATCCATTATATCTGAAGATGTTTATAATGTCTTGAAGCTTATCTATAAGAAAATATGTGAATCAAGGATGCATTAAGCATGCCACTTTGGAGTATATCTAAGAGGCATATTCATGTAGAAGATATCAAGGGGAAAATGTACATGAGCCAGTCTAAAGAATTACATAAGATGAAATTTCATACATATCCAAAAGGATACTCCATGATGACACACTTCAATAAGGAACACAAGCAATGTAATCTACATCATGAAATCCTTAAGCGGACATTGAGTCCACCAAGTCGTACTCTACCATGTCAGAAAATGAAAAGGAGTTGTTTGGACAATGATACAAGTGCCCAAACTGCCAAGAAGATGATTGGACCATATAGACAAGCAAGCTAGCAAGTCTATGTGTTGCTTGGTTGACAGTTGGGAGTGAGATGGAGGAAAGGAACAACAAATGGATGAACAATCCCGAAAGCACGCAAGCACAACAAATCAGAAGATGCCTTCAAGTGGTGAGAAGTGCACAAGTTCCTAAATGGATACGAATGGTTGAAGACCACAATGGATAAATACCACAGTCGACAAACAACAAGTGTGCAAGTCCCACAAGCAGGAATAAGGAAGATGTCAAAGTCCCACAAATGAAATGTAGGCAAGGGTGTAGTTTCCATAAAGTTTCAATACAACAAAAGTGCATCACCCAAACACAATGATGAGTATGGGTCACAAACACACTAAGTAGAATTCGAAGAATGAACAGACTATGCAAACTGGTGATAACACAAGGGTGCATTACCCGCAAGGGATGGTACAACAAACATCATTGAAACAAAAAATATCATGGGCAAGATGAAAGATTGAGCACATACCATTCTTGTACCCATCCATGGTAGTTAAAGGGACACTAGTTATGGCTCAATTGAATCTACCTTGAATCAATTTTGGTATACTGGTATTGTACTTTACACCACCCAACCCAGAGATGGCTTCTAAGCCATGATCCCATTATGAGTTTTTCTATGTCTCGGTTGTTGCGCCTTCTAGGTTGGTTATACCATATGTACCTTCATTCAACCCTATGACATCTACAACTAAATCACATTCTCATCACTAAACCCACCACTGGAGGCATGAAACAACCTAAGTTGGAAGGCCCCCTCCTACCAAACCCTCTACCTGACTCATAAGGAGTCTCTAAGCCTAGAGAAGGCATCATCAACCAACAACAATTAAAATCCCTAGTAATGAACAATAATCTCACACAGAGGGTCACTCCACCATGTTCTCTCTACAGGAAGGAAGGCCATGCGACCAACATGTGCCCCAGCTTGTTGGAGCTTATAAAATTGCTCAAAACCCCTGTTAGTGTGACCCATGCCCCACCACTAGTAGCAGGAGGCACATCATGTTCTCCCACACCTAAGTGAAAATCATTATGTTCCAGTCATGCATGTTTTATTTGTTCCCAATTTGGGTATTACACACATCATTGTATCGATATCCCTTGATTTCGGGACTCTTTGGAGACCATCCACCTCACTCAGCCATCGAAATAAATCTCTCCCACTCCATCACTTGAAGGATCTTCTATCAATACCATTACAACTATGTTCCCCATATCAAGCTCCTATGTGACACCTCAATGGGAAGATTCTATACCTGACCAATAGTTACCTCTTCAGTGACCACAAAGTCTTGTCATCATCCTTAACCATACCTGCGCTACTTTCCCATGTCGATCATGCAAATTGATTTCTCATCATTCATTCCAATGTCCTGTATTAGTTGCATTCCATACCCTTCTTGTGACTCAAAAGAAAATATCAGATAACCTTACCCCTTTTGAAACCACCCTCCCAACAGTAATGGAAGAAGATAATGACCCTATGGAAGACACTGGAAAACCCAATATACCCATGGATTCTCATAACCGAAGCAATGATGATTCCTCATCACCAGTTTCCCAAGAAGCCTTAGACCCCCTAATATTCTCCCAAGATGAGGTTCCACCGCCTCCCCCAAGCACCATTCATTATGTGGACATCCTTCATCTTGATTCAATTTTCCTCCTACCAAGCAACTCTACCACTCAGGATGGCTCCAACCCACAAACTGGCCCTATCATAAGTCGGTCCATTCATATCGACTCAGAGGATCCATTTTCCTATGATGAAGACATGTTAGAGGAAGATGTATTCTACATGAATGAAGAGATAATAGAATCCATGCACTTAGATGAACCCCCATGGGATTCCCTCCATCATAAGTCATCGTTTGTCCATAGTCAAGACCCACAAATCCTTTCGTTGGCCCAACAATATGCAATTGAATCAAAGGATTTTCTACCTCCTAGCCATATTGATTGGTTCAAAAATCCCATTCCAACCCCTAATGCTTTCGAAGATGCAAATCTAGCCAATATTTCCCCCACAATCTAGGTTGATATCTCTGTGCCCACAAGAGCCAGCGATAACATTTCCATTGTTGTGTCATTTTCACCATAGAAAATTATTGACTTCACCGCACTCTTCAAAGAATTTTGCAATGTTTTTGCATTGTCATACAAAGAAATGTCAGGCCTAGACCCTTCAATTGTTGAACATCATATTGACACTTGGCTCAAAGCCACCCCAGTTAGAAACAAACAATGACCTTTCAACCCCTCTAAGGCCACTTCTATCAAAGATGAGATTGAAAAAATCCTACAGATGGGATTCATCTTCCCCATCGCTTATACATCATGGGTCTCTAACCCTGTCTCGGTCAACAAAAAACAAGGTACCATTCGAGTCTGTACAAATTTCTACGATCTCAACTTAACCTACCCTAAGGACAATTACCAAACCCCATTCATCGACCAAATCGTTGATTCATGTGTTGGTAGTGAAATGTTTTCCTTTATGGATGGGTTCTTTGATTATAACCAAATAGAGATCCTCCCCTAGGATTGGTACAAAACAACGTTTGCCACACCTTGGGGCACCTTTGCTGATAGAGTTATGCCCTTTGGTATGCGAACTCGGAGCCACCTTTCAACATGTTATGGCATACATTTTTAATGACTTGTCTCACATTATCCTCTCCTTCTTATATGACCTCACCATTAAGTCTTAAAAACGATGTGATCACCTCCATGATCTCTCCACTATATTCATGCATTGTCGCAAATATAACATACGCTTGAAACCCCTCAAATGCATGTTTTGCGTCACTGCATGATGGTTATTAGTATTCATTGTATCCAAGGAAGGCATCACCGTCAACCCATTGAAATTCCAATCCATCCTTGAACTACCACCCCTGCGAACACGGTGCCAGTTGCAAAGCATTCATGGCAAGGCCAATTTCCTTAGGCATTTCATCCTTGATTACGCCACTCAGGAACATAGTTTTTTGCATCTTTTTAGGAAATAAATCCCCTTCAAATGTGATGACCACTCCCAAATCTCCTTAGGCACTCTGAAGAAAGCATTGGCTTCGACACCCCTCATCTCACCTCCAGACTTTGACAAATATTTTATCCTTTATATCTCTGCATTAGCTTCCGCTATTGCAAATGTTCTATTCCAACAAGCTAAGAGTCACAATGAACATATAATTTACTACATCAGTAAAACCTTAGTAGGACCAGCATTGAATTACACTCATGATTAGAATCTTGCATTATCCTTCATCCTCCCCACACAAAAACTACGCCGCTACATCTTGCTTTGCAAAATAATAGTGGTCACCGACTCAAACCCCATGCAATACATACTTATCTGCAGGATTATCAACAGTAAGTTTGCACGTTGGATTGTTATCCTCCAAGAATTCGACCTTGATTTTGTGACCCCTAAAATCAATAAATCCTTGGCCCTAGCCAATTTCCTCACCAATATCCCACCCATCGCATCAGGTAGAACTTGTGCATGACCAGTTACCAAATGAACATATCTTCCTCATATCCAAAGATGACCCACGATATGGTGATATTGTTAAATTTTGAGCATTAATTCACAATACTCTAGGATCTTCACTGAGAGAATAACATATACATTATATCAATGCATAACAATCACAATAAGCATGACAAGCATCACAAGAATCAAAAGCATGAGAGACAAGAGACACATAGTTTCAGTGGGGAAAACCCTAAGGTGAAAAACCCTAAGGTGAAAAACCCCACAACTTCCTCATAGATAGAGAGAGAAATGGCTCAACCAAAGTACAACCAAAATACACTGAGATAGTCTCCTAGTAGCAGATGATCCTCCTCCTCACTAGTGCGCCACTTTCTGAGTGAGAGAAGTGTGAGGTTCCGAATGATCCAAATAGAGATCTCCCGATCTCTATTTATACTTAACCTATTTTCCCAGTTACACTATGGGGCCGACTTGTCTATCTAGATACATCCACAATATAATATATATTTCAGGGCCGACCCCACACATGGTGGTCTAATAACCAATAGCAAGTACACACACTTGCGGCACTTGTCAATCCACATGATGACACTTCCTTATAGAGGAATAACACATCTCTAATAAGGGTACAATAAATATATATGAAATACATTCTGAAGTTACATATACATCAACACTCCCTCTTAACTAAGAAGGTATTTCTCGACACAAATCTGCTAGACAAGTCTTCTTCTCGGGATCATCACCATCGATGCATCGTCATCATCATTGTCACTGCTGCTGCTATCTCAACCAATCTCTGACTCTACTCGTCATAGGAAGTTCTACAGAGCCAGTCCTTTTTCATACTGGATGTAGGCCCACCACCTGCAAGTCTTCGTCATCACTGGCCATATTGTGGAATCCTTAGGACTTATTACGTGCATCACAAAACCTCGAAAGAGCATCCCAGGCTATTACGAGCACACATCTCTACCTATAGGATCTCCCAAGGACATATTATATGTGACCTCACCACAAAACCTCGCAAGAGCATCCCAGGCTGTTACAAGCACATAGCTCTACCTATAGGATTTCCCAGGGACAGATTATATGTGGTCACCACAAAACCTCACAAGAGCATCCCAGGCTATTACGAGCACACAACTCTACCTATAGGATCTCCCAGGGACAGATTATATGTGGTCATGGAAAAACCTCGCAAGAGCATCCTAGGACTTATTACGAGCACACAGCTTAACCTATCGGATCTCCCAGGGACATATTATATGCCATAGGACAAAACCTCGAAAGAGCATCTGCCAGATTATATGCCATAGGAAAAACCTCGAAAGACTATCTGCAGATCTCCCAGGGCCAAATTATATGTCCTCCTAGAGCAAAACCTCGAAAGAGCATTTTCCATATATCCCAGGGCCAGATTACATTCCATAGGAAAAACCTCGAAAGACTATCTGTAAATCTCCCAGGGCCAAATTATATGCTCATCTGCACAACCTGATCCACGGCCATAGAGTATCAACCTGATACTCACCATACATCATCCTGATGTACATATGATCATCCTGATCATCATCACTGCAACATCCTGTTGCATGTCATCTGGAGCAACATCCTGAAGCTCGTCATCCATGATCATCCTAATCATATCATGCATCTACCTGATGCATACCAAGTATCTACCTGATACATATCATCATACATGATCCACCTGATCATACAATGTATCCACCTGATACAAATACAAATACATGATCCACTTGATCATACATGATACATATCAACATACATGATCTACCTGATCATACAATGTATCCACTTGATACATATACAGATACATGGTCCAAGCATCCAACATGATGCGTACATACATATACATATAAATGATCCAACTGATCATATCCAGCATCCAACATGATGCGTACATACATATACATATAAATGATCCAACTGATCATATCCAACATCCAACATGATGCGTACATACATATAAATGATCCAACTGATCATATCCAGCATCTAACATGATGCGTACATACATATAAATGATCCAACTGATCATATCCAACATCCTCTTGATGTATATACAGAGCAGTAACTGGAGCATCGTCCTGATTCTCATCATGCAGCACTTACATCCACAACCATGTGAAGCATCCTCCTTCCCACATGCTTGGAATGGCTTCTGCAAATGTGTCCATCACTTCTTCCTCGAAGTGTCATCAATCCGAAGAACACCAAACCTCTCCCTGAAGTACTCGAACTTCACCCTAGCTAGTGGCTTCGTCAGCACATTTGCAATCTGCTCGTCCGTCGCAATGTACAGGAGCTTCACAACTCCTCTCTACACCATATCCCTGATATAGTGATATTTGATCTCTATGTGTTTCGACCTGTCATGAAACACTGGGTTCTCAGACAGCTTCACACAACTCTGGTTATCACAAAATATACCAGTAGCATCCAACGGGAGATCAAATAACTCAGACAGTAGCTTCCGTAGCCATACTACCTCACAACTAGCTGAACAGGCTGCAACATACTCTGCCTCAACTGTACTTAGTGCTACGTAGGACTGCTTCCTGCTGAACCAAGAGATCACACCTAATCCCATACTGAAGCAGCAGCCAGATGTGCTCTTCCTATCTGCAGCACTGCCAACCCAATCTGAATCAACATAACCCTGTAGGTTAAACTTTTGATTCGCTTCATACTTGAGCCCATAATCCACTATACCCTTCAGGTACCTCAGAACATGCTTTACCGCAGCTAGGTGAACACTCCTCGGATCCGTCAGGAACTGGCTCAATGTGTTCACTGCAAAGCAAATATTTGGTCTTGTGTTCGTCAAGTACATCAAGGACCCAATCATCTGACGATACATAGAGACATCAACCGGCTCAGATGAAGCATTACATAGAAGCTTTAGATTCAATGCCATAGGTGTGGCCATGGCCTTGCAGTCCATCATCCTGAACCTCTTCAGGATCTCTACTGTATACTTCCCTTGTCCAAGGAAGATCCCATCTGCACTCTGCCACACCTCCATGCCTAGAAAATAGTGCATCATCCCCAAGTCCTTCATCTCGAACTCGGCAACAAGCTTCCTCTTAGTATCTGCAATCAATCTGTCATCTCCTGTTATAAATAAGTCATCCACATACAGGAGTAGAATCACAGGATTCCCTTCCTCAACCTTGGAATCCTCTTTACTCTTGGTAAAGCCCAAACTAGATAGGAAACTGTACATCCTACCATACCAAGTTCTGCACATATATGATTTCCTGTCACGTGTCTCGAAACCGAGTGGCTGCTCCACATATACTTCCTCTTCAACTACACCATTCAAGAAAGATGTCTTGAAATCCATCTGGTGTATCTTCCATTTTATCACTTTTATACTTCTCTATGTTTCCATCTGCAGCATGCTTGATCTGATAGATCCATATGGAAGTCATAACAAAACTTCCCTTCAGGTCGTGGGACTACATCCCAAACATCATTCTTCATGATTAATGGATCATGGCATTCTTCTCGTATCCTAGGAACTTCAATATCTTCAATAGATAATTTTGTTGCTTGAACAAATGTTGTAGTCCTTCTTTTGTAGGTGAAGGTATACAGTCTTTCCTACAAAACAAGTTAAATTGCATGATTAGAAACATCTCATAATTTTCAAACAAATTCTTACACATGAAGAAATATGTCATACAGTCATGCAATTATTTTAGCCAATGCTTCAATACAACATTTATCCATGTTTCACAACTTTCTAGATGCCTTCCAATCTCTACCAGAACATTGTTAAGAGTTTGCACTACTCCCAACATGTCAGCAAAGAGGTTTCATTCTAGATAAGTAGTACTGGAATGTTGTACAGTGCCATAGGCCACTCACCCATCACATGCATATTAGTAGTATACTTGTTCATTAATGCAATCATTCTAATATCCCAACATGTAAGCAAAGAGGTTTAATTCTAGATAAGTAGTACTGGAATGTTGTACAGTGCCATAGGCCACTTACCCATCACATGCATATTAGTAGTATACTTGTTCATTAATGCAATCATTCTAATATGCACAATACATATCCTAAGTCTAGGAATATGAGCATATACATCATTGAACAATTTTATTTAAACAAACAAATATGCAAGAAATGATAATTAAAATACTTATCTTTGTTTGTTTGTTGGGTGGACTCCCTCTGAGTCTTTGCTTCCTTGTAGGAGCTGCTGGAGTCCTAATTTGAAGTAGCTTCTTCTACACCTTTCTATTGTGGAATGTAGAGAGATGGTCAACTCCCTCTAAATATCTGCATCCTTGCAGAAACCACTGGAGTGTACTCCCTCTCGATCTTTGCTTCCTGGATTACCTGTTCTTGAACTTATATTCATTCTCGATCCTTATGCATGCTTGTTAGTATCATCATTGTGTTATCCTCGAGGTCTCATACATAATCAAACATTCATTAGTATAATCTTAATATTATCAAAACACAATAATCTCAAGCATGTATAGTCATGATCATTTCAAACAGAAATAATAAGCATTAGCATTCAAGGTTTATATAGGACTCTTATGGTTAGTCATAACATGTCTAAACCTGTGATTACTCAAACCTATGACTCTTCTGGTTAGTCATAACATTAAATAAGGTAAGACACGTAATATGCATATACCCATGATTATTCAAACCTATGACTTCATGAATAAACATCATCAATCATGTCATGCATACTTATATAATAGATCCTATGATATAAGAAACACATACCTAGTCACCATATTTGCTAGTTATGTCTAGAAATGTGTTCTTGTTTTCTTCAATGACCTGCATAACTCATTAGTTAACTTTTGCAAAAACAAATTATACATACCTCTATGTGATCCATGACTATGGATGAATCTTTGTCTTTATGTCACCATGGCATGTTCAGGTTGTCCCTTCAATTTGTACAATCCTCCCTCTTGCTCTCCAATCACCACTGCATCATCAATAGTTTTACCCTTTGGCCACATTAGGACTTGTCCATCCACAAATGCAACCCTCATGCCTTTTGCTTCCAATGCAGAGATGGAGAGAAGATTCTTCTTGAGCCTAGGTACATAAAGGACTTCTTTCATCTTCAAAGATTTTCCAGAATCTAGGTTGTAGGAGGCTTCACCACTTCCTTTGATGGGATATTGATAATCATCCCCAAGTTTCACTTTATGGGGTGATTCATGTTCAGACAGATTTACAAAAGATTCTTTAAACCCATTCATGTGTTTGGAAGCCCCACTGTCAATTAACCAATCATTACAACCATGGAGATTGTACCTGTGAGAGCAGAGATTAGGACACACTCTTCTTCACTTGATGAGTCATCTTCACTTTTTGCCCTAGATTTCTTCTTTGGAGGTTCATCATCTTCGACAGCATGAACATGGTACCTTCTCTTATTACCCTTCTTCTTCTTGCTGGAGTTGTTGTTTTTGTGGTTGTCCCTTTTGTTCTTGGGACATTCTGAAGCAAAGTGTCCCTTCTCATTGCAATTGAAGCATCTGAGATCTTTCTTACCTTTATGATAATGGTGGTGTGAGAATTTCCTGTTATGAGATGATTCCTTCTTGGAATTGTCTTTCCTGGCATGTGCTGTGAGAGCTTGATCTTCATTTCCCATCTTTTCTTCTCGGGACACAAGCCTAGCTTCTTCTTGAGAGCATTCCTCCCACAGTATACTGAAAGAGATCAATTTCTTTCTTGCACATATTCCTTGAATAAAGGAGTCCCATGACCTAGGTAGGCCATTCAGAGTGGTCATAACAATTTCACCATTGTCCACTACTTCATCCACAGCTTCAAGTTGTTCCTTGATCTGAGATACCTTGGAGAAGTAAGATTGAATGGTTTATCCATTCAACATCTTGACCCCTTTCAATTGATTCCGCAGAGTCATCTTCTGATTTATGTTCTTCCCTTCAAATAACTTCGTCAAAGAGTCAAACATCTCTTTGGGTGTCTTTAGAGAAGGCACATGGGGTATGAGATGGTCTTTGATAGAATCAGCAATGATTCTCTTTTCCTTGACCAAGTTCTTCTTATGCAATACCTTAGCCTCTTCATCCTCTGGGATAGGGATGTCTTCTTTTATATATGAGTCCAACTCATTCTCTTCCAGGATTAACCCAATCCTATACTTCCAAGCTCGGAAGTTATCAACCCCTTCAAGCTTATCCTCAAGCTTGGTGTGGTGAGACATATTAAAGAGTACTCAAATGGAAATAGAAAAGATTTAGGTCTTACCACTTGAATTGTTGAAAACTGGATCTAGTCCCGGATTAGGGTTTGTCGAAAAAACCCTAAAAATTCAAAATGTGAATTTCAACTTTTTGAAAGTATAGAAAGATGCGCCTTGATGAGTTGATCAGCCTGGTGTATTCAGAATTTGAGATCAGCAAAGCTTTACCCTTCAGATTTGCCTTTTTGTCCTCCCGGGTTCACTCGGGAGAGCCCTAAATTAGGGTTTGAGTTTTCCAGAGATCTACCTAGCCAAAAATCTCGATCCAAAGCTCTAAACTTCAATTTTTGCAAGGAGCTTTCAGCTATGTCTTCAGATTTCAGAAATTCCTATTTTTGTGGAAACCCTAATTTTTAGGGCCAAATCTAAAAATGCTCAGAATTGAATTCTTATTGGACAGATAGATTCTCCTTGATGAGTAGAGTCAATCTGCATTTCCAAAATCTATGGAGAGAAACCCAATAAACAAGAAACTCAAGTTTCCGTCACTGCAAAATGTCTTCTTCTCAGGTTAGCTCTGATACCATGTTAAATTTTGAGCATTAATTCAAAATACTCTAGGATCTTCACTGAGAGAATAACATACACAGTATATCAATGCATAACAATCACAATAAGCATGACAAGCATCACAATAATCAAAATCATGAGAGACAAGAGACATAGAGTTTCCGTGGGGAAAACCCTAAGGTGAAAAACCCCACAACTTCCTCAAAGATAGAGAGAGCAATGGCTCAACCAAAGTACAACCAAAATACACTGAGATAGTCTCCTAGTAGCAGATGATCCTCCTCCTCACTAGTGCGCCACTTTCTGAGTGAGAGAAGTGTGAGTTTCCGAATGATCCAAATAGAGATCTCCCGATCTCTATTTATACTTAACCTGTTTGCCCAGTTACACTATGGGGCCGACTTGTCTATCTAGATACATCCACAATATAATATATGTTTCAGGGCCAACCCCACACATGGTGGTCTAATAACCCATCGGCAAGTACACACACTTGTGACACTTGTCAATCCACATGGCGACACTTCCTTATAGAGGAATAACACATCTCTAATAAGGGTACAATAAATATATATGAAATACATTCCGAAGTTACATATACATCAACAGATATCTTAACATATCTCTACACTCAGAAATTTTCCCCGCACCTATCTTGTGATGACCACCGATGTATCCATGATCAGGAACCAAGATACCTCCTCATAAGAGACGTCTTGTACCATCGTGGGGTTGACACCATCCTACATCATTTCTTAACAAATGAGGAAGATGGACAAGTTATCAAAGATTTTCATAGTGTAGCATGTGGAGGCCACATCTTACGCCTAGCCACTACCCAAAAATATTACACGCCCATTATTACTGGAAATCAGTATTCAAGGATTGTGTCTACGAGGTCAAAATATGTGCAAATTGTTAGGTATTTTCTTGCAAAACACGGTCACCACCTGCCCCTCTCCATCTAGTAATCATAGCCGACCCATTTTTAAAATGGGCAATTGATTTTATGGAGCATCATGCTACCTCGTTGCAAGGCCACTAATATATAATTGTAGTCGTTGACTACTTTACCAAGTGGAATAAAGCCATGCCCATGCAAAGGCACCACTGTCACACTCTTCTTCTTTAACCACGACATATCACACTTTGGAGTACCCAAACAATTGGTCTTTGATAATGGAACGCATTTTCGTAACTAAATTATGAGGAACTATCATGGTTGTTAGGATTTAAACATGAATTCTTGACATCCTACTAGCCCCAAGCAAACAGCCAAGTTGAAGCTATGAACAAAGTTCTTAAATCTATGCTCCAATGCACAGTAAATAAGAACAAATCTAATTGGAATCACATGTTATCCCCATCTCTTTGGGATTATCGCACCTCAGTCAAGACAAATACAACATTTACTACCGTCCACCTTATCCATGGAGTAGACTCTGTACTTCCCATTGAGTGCCAAATCCCAACACTCCAATCACTGGTGGAGTTAGTACCTGATACTCCAACCCTTAGCAAAGTATGTTTACTTTGGAACACCTAGACAAAGAATTCCATGACTCACTTCAACAAAATGAGGCCATGAAGGTACGCTCCAAATATCACTATGATAGACATGTTCGACCTCGTACCTTCAGTGAGGGAGACTTTGTCCTCGTCTTCAATGCCAAAAAAGACAGCAAAGTAGGACCCGATAAATTTGTATCTAAATGGACAGAGCCTTATGTCATTAAGCAATGCCTTCCCAAAGGGTCATATGCCTTAAATGAACCAGAAGTAATTACCCTCAACAACCTTGTCAATGGGTTGTACCTTAAACGCTTCTACCCCTGATCCAATCACTCCATAGTTGCGTTATGTTTTGGTTTTCCATTTTGCATCGTCAATACCTTTGTCATGTTCTTTACTACACTTGGCTAATTTCACCATTTGTGTAGGATCATGGCCAAGACTCTATTTTCTCTTGTTTTTCCATTATAAGAACAAGACTACACCCCTTATCAATGGCTTTGAACTTTTATCACATGTATCATCTCACAAACTAGCATATAGGAAACATCTTCCCTCTGTTTGCATTACCTTTACCATATATTCCCACTAATAACCATAGGGTCCCAATAATGATATGCCATCAATATCACTACCGTGAGTAGCATCCTTCCTCCATGTATGTGCACACCATTGCATCCAGTCATCATTTGGCACCCATAATGTCAAATCCCCCACAAGCTCGAGGAATTGGATAAACCTTGAAACGATCAATCCATAGTTCATCATTTTCTAGCTTCGCATTTACTCCTCCACCTTCACTAGTCCTTGCCATCAATTCCTCGACACACGTTATGATCAAGAACCACATTTGACTACTCATACCCCCATGAGCACTCTTCTCCGTACCACCACCCTCTCCAAGACACCAATGCCCCCCCCCCACCTTCCAAACCAACCAATTCTATCTAGTTATTCCCGCAGGAACCAACTTCATGGCATTGATTCATGGGGAACCTATCTTCATAGTTGCAAAACACCCTTCACACCATCATGGAAAAGGTTCCCTAACTCACTCAAAACCGTGGAAACTTTGCCCATCATCAAATTGATTCTGCAATTTTCTCAAAACCATGGGAATCCCACCCATCATTAAATTAGTCCCCCGACACCCCAAAAACCTTGGGGACCCCCACCAATTATTCTTTATGCACAAAATATTCCCTTATACTCAAGAGAGAGGAGCAGGAGCCCAGGGTTTGGTTACGACGATGTTGTTTGCAGGATAGGTATAATTTTATGTACTCTTTGCATTCATTAATAAATATTGGACATTCTTCCCTTTCTAAATATATTTGTTCATGTATGTTTCAGATCTGATTACAATTTGATGTTTCATTATCTTATGAATATCAATCTTTTATTTATAGTTAAATTGGTTTGAGGAAGGTTTGTAGTTTTTTGCAGGTTGTTGCATTGGAGAACAAGAGGAGAATCTTGGATCAACCTTCTGAATAAGGTACACATTCTCCTAAACCTTAATCTCTTTGCTTAATAATTGTACTTGCAGAACCTTGTATGCCTATCTTTTACCCCAGTACATTGGTAGTATCTCCCCTACTATAAGGACAATTTTCCTAACAACAGAACTGGCGACTCCATTGGGGAAAACTTGTTTATGCTGTGGGGATTCTTGAGATGCTTTCTTTCAATTTCTTATAACCTTTTAGGTCTCTGTGAAGGTTTCTAGGGTATTTTCCATCCCTATGCCTGACTTCGTTGTGGTAAGATATTCAGATTTATTTCATTTTTAAATTTTCCATAGCTCACCCACGAGTTGCACATACATACATTCGCAGTTATCCTCCCTCACCCGTGAGTTTCCCTTATTTGTACATGCGGTTCACTCCCGTGACTCTGCAGACACAGTCGCGGTTTTTCCCTGAGAAAATAGTTTTTCTTTTAGGGTTGGATGCTTTGGTTTTGAGAGTCTTCCTGTTGATTCTAGACCTTCTGACTGCTTATGAGTTGTTGTCTGAGTCTTTTTACAACCCTTTGCGAGATTTCTTTTGGTTCTTTGTGCTTGTTAAGGTACCTAACGCTTTCTAACCCATAGTTTGTTTGGCGGATGCTTGGACTCGGTCCTCTATAGTCACTGGTGTTTAGAGAGCATCCTGATATCTGCACATATTCATTCCTTTCTATTTTATATATTAGTTTTATTTTTCTAGTATCTCATTTCCAAACCTTAGAACTTTACTTCTAGGTCATTTGAAGCAACTTTTTGGGTTGGTATTTTTCAGCCCTTTGTTAGGGTCAAAGTTCTGATTGTTATATCTTTAGGTTCACTTTTCCTTTGCCTGCACATTTGTTTGTTCTTTTTTTTTCATAGCTATTTTCCTTTTCTTTCACTTTTAAAGAAAAATTCAAATCAAAATAGCATTTGCTTTATAACAATAATTTCTTGTTTTCAAAGTAGTTATAGTCGTATATACTCTCATATTTGAAAAAAAAATAGTATGTTTTAGGTTTACTTTACGATTTTACATTTTGAAAGTTAAGCAACAAGAAATTTGTGAAGAATTTGCATTGTTATATACACATTTTGCTTTCAGTTGTAACCATTGCATACAAACAAACTACCTTTTTGAATAAGAAAAAACCCTAAAAAGAACCATTAATCTAAAAAATTTAGTAACTTTTCTTTTTAGGTATCACACAAATCAACTAGCTTATGCTAGGGTTTTGGAATAGAACACTTTAAAATTTTCAAAACCGTTTAAATCTCGAAATCGTAGTAGGACTATCTTTAAGTAAATTCACTTTTGTGGAGGTGTGCCGAGAAGCTCCACTCAAAACGGAGTTAAGCACGAGGTCGTGTGAGGTTGATCAGTAGGGGATACCCCCCGCTTTTCAATCGAGCATCTACCAGAGCTGACACATGTATGGGGATCCATTAGTACCTTGTGTCCTTTTGGGTTTTGGGCCTAGTTACCCTACCCATACGTGTTGGTTCGACCTACGACTGTCCCCCTGGACTCTTTCTACAATTGTGGTAGCCTTAGTATATTTGACCTATAGGTCTTTGCACACGTGACAGTGGAAGGATATTTCCATTGTACCTAGGACAGACGTGGGAGGAAATCCCTTGCAGTTATTTGGGAGGGAGGTTGGTGATTCAAACACTTGCACCCAAATACTCTATATTGTGGACCCCGGGTAACTGTCCTTCACTACTCTATTGTTTTGTTCTGGGCCTTAATCATCCCAGAATTTCCTTTGAGAGTATCATCTCTGTTTCCCTGGACTTGATTACCATAGGAAATTTTTATAGTGGTGTGTTGTTTGTTTCTTGTTTTTATAATGGCCCCTAGGTTGTTCACTTAGTATATCTTTGTTGCAGTTGTGGAGGACCAACCTCGTCGTAGGTCACGAAGGTTGAGAAACCTTCCTCCACTCACCGTGGAGACTCCACCGCCACCTCAGCGGCATAGAACAGACTCACGTGGTTCTTTTGAACTCACAAGTACAGCTAACCCCCCTAGAGAACCCCATCTTATTTCTCAAACTCAACCGGTTCAAGAAACCATCGAGGTTTAGTATTTTCCTACAGAAGAGTTCGCAAGACACTTCAACCCTCCACTAAATGGACCTAACGACCCTTTGTTAGAAAGTGATGTTTCTTTAGGGCTCCCTGATTTAAGTGTTTATAGGTTTACACTTGGTATTTATATGGATAACATAGGGGATGCATCGAGTGTTCCTCATACTCCCACTTCAGCTATCATGCCGGGAGGTTTATCACTCCCACGCTTAAACACATCGACACCAAGTTATTCACAGTTCACTTCTTCCCCAAACACTTCTTTCAGTTTCAATGTTGGATCTTCAGGTTTTTATAGCACCCAAGTTGCGATGACATCTATTCCCTTTGGATCCACCATTGGCCCATCTAGTATTCCCTTTTTTAGGGATACCCTCGATGTCCTTTACATCTTCCCCTTTTGTTCAGCAGTTTCAACTCAACCCTACTTCTGCTCCTTTCAATCAAGGATTTCCTTGGCACGGAGGACACATTGCTCCTTCTGCACCATTTGTAGGCTCAATGCATGCTTCTTCCATTGCATCAATGTCGGGTTTTAACCCCTTTATAGATTTCAATGCACTTTCTTCGAATGTACAAACCTCTAATGTTCCTATAGGGAGTACTCCCTTTTCACTATCTGGTGGAAGGCGCAGTAACAGTTACACTAACCCTCCATTCAGAGGCACTTATACCCAGCTACAATGGACTGGGCCACAAGGAAGTGTAATACGTTAGCTTATGGCTGGAGCAACTTTCAAAAAAAAAATTCTTAACAACCGACGGCTAGGGCATCCCCAACCAAACTTATAGGAGCCAGGGTTCGGGTGGTTCCCCTTACCAGACTCCTCCAAATCACACGCCATTGACACGACCCCGTTTTCCTTTTCTGTAAACTTTAAATTTGTCAGACCTTTCAAAACTAATGAATGACCCGATGCAACATGAACCTGCTTGACCTCTGGTCCCAACCAAACTCCCTTCGTACATTCCAAAATTCGAAGGAAAAACTGGTGAGTGCCTAGAGATCATGTCACGAATTTTCACCTCTGGTGCTCCTCTAACTCGTTAAATGACGGCTCAATTCAATTGAGGCTCTTTCAAATAACCTTAACGAGCATTGCGGCTAAGTGGTATATCAAATTACCTGCTGCAGCATATAACAATTTTTGGGATTTAGAGACAGTTTTCTTTAATCATTCCCAGCTTCCCGTTTGGTATGAATTTGGTACAGATCTTCTCTCTACCTTTACAAAGAACAAAGCCACCCATATTTTTGATCATATTCAGGAGTGGCGAAGGCATAAATGACTCATCAAAGTTGATATCCCCCCATAATTTATTTTGGAGTGGTATTTAAAATCACTACTACCTTATATCTCTAAGGACATTCCAACTTCTGGGGTTACTTCTGAAGAGGAAGCAATTTTAAGGAACCAACAACTCAACTTGATCTATGCTCAGTCTGGGATCCTTTACGAGATTATTCTTGATGCACCTAGGTCTAATATAGATCTCGGTAAGCCTAAAACTGGACCACATGTCGATGGCATCATTGGTTCAGCCGACTCATCCGTACTTGAAGCTTTAACGAAACAATTCCATGCACTTTCAGTGAAGCAGTATGCTGCGGAAGCAACTATGCTTGCATCCTCCCCTTCACAAACAGAATCTGTACAAAGTGTGCAAACAAACCAAAAAGGTTCTCGGCAACCCAACAGTAAGAAGAAGGGTAAGAAAGGGTATGGGAACCAATAAAAACCCAATAATACTAAAAATTTCGAGGAGGGAAAGAAAGATAAGAAGAAGGTAAAGTTTCCTTGCAAGCTTTGTAAAGGAGACCACCTCACTCATCAATGACCTCTCATTGATGAATCCCAGAAGCTATTACATGAAAAGAAACTGGCTGTCTTGAAGGATCCTTTTCCCCAAGGACAAGGCCCAGCTTCTGGAAGCTCTAATACTTGGGGCACTTATCGTGCCACGTCAGCTGATCAGTCTTATATCAACATGGTTAACTCACACACTCTACTGCAGACGAGAGCCAAGAATTATAACCCGAATATGCAACAGAAAGATAAATATGTTCCTGAGTCATTTGTTCCTATCCACATCGAGAGACCAATAAACCCTTTTCCAAAGATACCAAAAGGTGTCTATAAACATGAAATGCACAACCCTAATGTGCAGGCTGCTCCAAACTACTCTGTTGTAGAGGACCTAGCCTAAACACCATGTGCGATGTCCACCCTAGAAGTCTTTCAAATCTTCCCTTCGAAGTGGAATTCACTTCTAGCAGAAATAGGTAGCATGGACTCGTTAAGTATGCTTGCTAAATTTGATATGTCCAATATCAAACCTTGGTTTCCCTATCACGTGGCCTTCTAGATCGAAGTAGTCCATGATTCAAAGACCATTGGATGAATGGTGGTAGATGAAGGTGCATCCACGTGTGTAATGTCTATATCATGTTGGAAATCCTTGGGATCTCTTGAGTTATCCCCTTCCATTACAGTACTTACCACTTTTGACGGAATATATTTCTATCCGCATGGAGTCTTACCCGCATTCGAGATTCAGCTTGCTGGTAAAGTAGTGTCAGTGGAGGGAGAAGTTGTGGATGCTTCTCTCGACTACAATCTATTGTTGTGAATAAGTTGGACGTATGCTATGCAAGCCATCCCCTTATGTTCCCTCACGAAGGTAATATCATCATATTTGATCAACTATCCTTCACTCAGAAAAACAACACAACTTCGTCGGATTCAAACATCCCTTGGATTAATCAAGCTCATCCGCCCAGTAAGAGTTTAGGAGTAGGTATGTATTCATGTTTGATGTGAACATTTGACCTACCTGCTCCTGTAAACTATATTGGTTTAATGAGTACCACCGACATATCATCTCGAGAAGTTTTCACGGTTAGTCAAACAACTGATCCATGGATCCTTCCTACTCAAGAAGAACCAACTGTTCCCTTATCTATCACAGAAGTGGATTACCAAGAATCACAAAATGTTGTGATAGATTATATCTCGACTCTGTTAGTCTCAACAGAGTCAGATGTTGATTACGCACCTGCATCGTTAGTTTACTCCACCCATTCTTTTGACTGTTTGGATATTGTTTTTTCTTCTGACGAAGCCATCCTGGAAGCTATGGTAGGTCTGGATCATCCATGGGAACACATGCATCACAGATCCTATTTTCTTCCAGATTTGAACAAGATTGAGAATGGAGAGTTTTCATTGATACCCGGTGGGAATATTGATTTGTCCATCACTCCTTCCACGAAACAAACAATTTATGCTGAAGGTAACATGGCGAATATTTCAACGACTATACCACTCGATATTTCCACCAAACCAAATGTTGTGGAAAAAAATTTCATTGGAGCAAATTGTTCTCCATAGGAGATCACTTTGTACACCAATTTATTTAAGGAATTCCATGACATTTTTTCCTGGTCTTAGGAGGATACGCCAGGCATTGACCCGTCTAGTGTTGATCATGTTATCACGACTTATCCTAACGTGAAGCCGGTATGACCGAAAATTTGTCTGTTCAACCCTAGTAAATATACGACCATCAAGGTTGAAGTCGAAAATCTCATTAAGGTCGGCTTTATTTATCTTATTGACATGACGGAATGAGTTTCCAACCCAGTCCCGATCGACAAAAAGAAAGGGACCATATGCGTATGTACGAAATTGAAGGACCTTAACAAAGCCTGTCCAAAAGATAATTATCCCACACCATTCATAGATCAAATCATTGATGCATGTGCAAGCCATGGAATTTTCTCTTTCATGGATGGTTTTTTGGGATATAACCAAATACAAATTAAACCCAAAGACCAACACAAGACGACTTTTATTTGTCCCTAGGGTACCTTTTCCTATAGGAAAAATCCATTCATATGGAAGAATGATGGAGCTAAACCACTTATACTATGAAACGAGAACTCGACACATTTCTCGTTTTTCTCTCTCCTAATTTTAGTAGCTATTTTTACCTCCGTTTCAAAAATGGTTGATGCCAATATCACACATTTTCATTTTGAGGCATTTTTTTGGGCCTTTGACACATCTTTATTGTAAAGTATTTTTAATTTCTATTTTCAAGTGTGTTTTTTAGAAATTTAAAAAAACATACATTTAGAAGCTAGCTATAATGAAAAACACATACATTTTCGACATTTATCTTTAAAATTCAATCATAAATAATATATTTTTATGGAAAAAATAGTAAACAAATCGAGAAAAAGAAGACATTTAAACCCATTTTTAATAGATTTTTAGTCATTTTGTATAAAAATGATACTATTTCACATTATTTTTCATAATATTTAACCCCCTAACCAATT
Organism: Larix kaempferi; assembly: GCA_027924585.1. NCBI lineage: Eukaryota > Viridiplantae > Streptophyta > Pinopsida > Pinales > Pinaceae > Larix > Larix kaempferi. Next base: position 4,279,909 of record BSBM01000286.1, read on the forward strand.
ATTATTAAAATTTAAAAAGAAAATATTTAAAAAAATTACATTGCCCCCTTCTACCCTAACCCTATCCCTACTCCCCCACAAATTATTACAAAAGTTAAAAAAATAATTATAATGCGTCCCTTCTACCCTAACCCCCTAACAAACTATTAATAATTTTTTTAAAAAGTTACATTTAAAAAAATAATTACATATCCTACCCTAACCCCTCAACCAACCATTAATAAACATTTAAAAAAACAAAGTACATTTTCTAATGTCCTAGCGCCCTACATTACCCCCTACCTTAGCCCCCCGAAAATTACATTTCCTAATGCCCTACCCACTACGTTAACCCCCTAATGTTACCCCCATTACCCCTCACACATCGTTTTAACTAAAAAAATTTAAAACCTAGCTTAAAAAAATTAAAAAATTAAAATAAAAACCTAAACTTAAAAAATAAAAAATAAAACCTAAACTTTACAAAAGAAAATAACAAAAAAATAAACTAGACTTTACAAATTAAAAAAAAAAGACTTTACAAAAAAAAATTTTAAAACAAATTAAAAATTTTTAAAAAAACTTAAAAATAAAAAAATAAAAATTTAAAAAATAAATAAATTTTAAATTTAAAAAAAAACTTAAAAAAAAAAATTAAAAATTTAAAAAAAAAAAATTTAAAACAAATTTAAAATTTAAAAAAAAACTTTAAAAAAATAAATAAATTTTAAAACAAATTAAAAATTTAAAAAAAAACTTAAAAATAAAAATAAATAAAAATTTAAAAAATAAATAAATTTATAAACAAATTTAAATTTAAAAAAAAAACTTAAAAAAAAAAAAATTAAAAATTAAAAAAAAAAAAAAAATTTAATACAAATTAAAAATTAAAAAAAAAAACTTTAAAAAAATAAATAAATTTTAAAACAAATTTAAAATTTAAAAAAAAACCTAAAAAAAAAATTAAAAATTAAAAACAAAACCGTTGGGCGCCCAAAGGGCCGCCCCACGTGGGCAGCTCGATGCCCGGCATCGAGCTGCCCCCGTGGGGCGGCCCTTTTGGCGCCCAACGGCATCGAGCTGCCCCCATGGGGCGGCCCTTTGGGCGCCCAACCGTTTTTTTTTTTAATTTTTAATTTTTTTTTTAAAGTTTTTTTTTTAATTTTAAATTTGTTTTTAAATTTATTTTTTTTTTAAATTTTAAATTTTTTTTTTAAGTTTTTTTTTTAAATTTTAAATTTGTTTTAAAATTTATTTTTTTTTTTTAAATTTTAAATTTTTTTTTTAAAGTTTTTTTTAAAATTTTTAATTTGTTTTAAAATTTTTTTTTTTTTTTAATTTTTAATTTTTTTTTTTTAAGTTTTTTTTTAAATTTTTAATTTTTTTTTTATAAGTTTTTTTTTAAATTTTAAATTTGTTTTAAAATTTATTTTTTTTTTAAATTTTAAATTTTTTTTTTAAAGTTTTTTTAAAATTTTTAATTTGTTTAAAATTTATTTATTTTTTTTAATTTTTAATTTTTATTTTTAAAGTTTTTTTTTTAATTTTTAATTTGTTTTAAAATTTATTTTTTGTAAAGTCTTTTTTTTTTTAATTTGTAAAGTCTAGTTTGTATTTTGTTATTTTCTTTTGTAAAGCTTAGGTTTTACTTTTTATTTTTTAAGTTTAGGTTTTTATTTTAATTTTTTAATTTTTTTAAGCTGGGTTATAAATTTTTTTAGTTAAAACAATGTGTGAGGGGTAATGGGGTAACATTAAGGGGTTAACGTAGTGGGTAGGGCATTAGGAAATGTAATTTTTGGGCGGTTAAGGTAGGGGGTAATGTAGGAGGGGCGCATTATAATTTTTTTTTTAACTTTTGTAATAGTTTGTTGGGGGTTAGGGTTAGGAATTTATTTGTTGAAAACATAAAATTTCAATTTAGGGGTTGATTTTAAGGCTTTCGTAAACAACAGTATGAGATTTTTAAGCCATGGCTATATTTTTAACCCAGAGAAAAAAAACGTTGATACTAGTATCAACACTTTTCGATTTGGGGGTTGTTTTTGGTGTTTTTTATGAAAACATGATACTGGCATCAACACTTTTTGATTTGGGGGTTGTTTTCGGTGTTTTTTATGCAAAAATATGAGTTTTTATGGTTAGAGTTCTCGTTCTTAGTATATAGTTCTCGTTTCATAGTATAAGTGGTTGCTACTTTCCAGCGAGCTATGAACTTCGCTTTCCATGACATCAAACATGTAGTCGAATCGTATCTGGATGATCTCCTTGCGCAATCTCGTAAGAGACGAGATCACCCTGGCCATTTATGGCTCATTTTTTAATGATGCAGATACTACAAGATCCGTTTAAACCCTATCAAATGTGTATTTTGCGTCGAGTCTGGATGCTTACTAGGTTTCATTGTGTCTAGTCGTGGAATTATGGTTGACCCCTTGAAATTTGAGGCTATTATCAAATTGCCTCCTCCTCGCATCATCAGACAAATTCAAAGCCTGTAGGGCATGTCTAATTTTCTACGATGGTTTATCATGAATTATGCCAAGATAACTAAAGGATTCATGAGATTTCTCAAGAAAGACACCCATTTTCTCTGGGATGAGGCTGCACAAACTTCGTTTGATGCATTGAAAAAAGCATTATTAGCAGCCCCTTTGCTAAGGCCACTGGATTATACTAAGGATTTCCTTCTATATCTGGCAGCGTCTGTTTCCACGATCGGTATAGTCCTGGGTCAGGAGGATAACAACCTCCAAGAGCATGTCATTTATTATCTCTCTCGTGTGCTGGTAACTCCGGAGCTTAAATAGTCTCACGTCGATAAATTGGCATTAGATGTCGTCTATGTCGTTCAGAGATTACGTCATTACATTTTGTTGCGGACCACCACAGTTATAGTAGATCATTACATTTTGTTGCGGACCACCACAGTTATAGTAGATGTTAATCCTTTTCAATATGTATTAACCCGGCGTATCATCGGAGAAAAATTTAATAAGTGGATTGTCATTCTTCAAGAATTTGACGTAACATTTCAATATGCTAAGTCAAAGAAATATTTGGTGTTCGCCGAGATTCTATGAGTTCCTTAGTGATGTAATTAGCAATGAGGAAGATTCATCATTACCTGATGAACATATTTTTCTCATTGTGACCTCTGACCCATGGTATGGATACATCTTAATATATCTCCAAACTTTGAAGTGTCCACCGACTTTCTCCAGAGACGAATGATGAAAGCTTAGAGATCATGCCAAGATCTACCTCATTATTTCTAACACGCTCTATAGACGTGGGGTATATTCCATAATACACTGTTGTTTAACTCTGGAGGAAACTGAATCAATATTGAATGATGCCCATAGTGGATCTTATGGGGGTCATCTTTATGGGTTGGAAACAGCCCAGAAAATACTGGGTGCTGGGTATTTTTGGCCCACCATCTTTAGATATTGCATGGAATCCATGAAACACTACCAACCATGTCATTTTTTCACAAAGAAAATGTGAGCACACCCAGCTCATCTTCACCCTGTTATCACAGCAGGTCCCTTCACCAAGTGGGGGATTGACTTTATGACTTGTAATCCAGTTTTAGTTGGAGAACATCACCATATCATCATTGTCATCGACTACTTTACAAAGTGGGCCGAAGCAATGCCTACTGTGAAAGCAGATGGAGAAACTACAACTTACTTAATTTTCAATTAGATCATTGCCAGGTTTGGTATCCCTAAGGATATTGTCGCTGAACAAGATAGACATTTACAGAACAATATGATGACCGATTTATACACTATTCTAGGTTTTCGACAATAACACTCATCTTCGTTTTATCCGTAGGAGAATGGGAAAGTCGAAGCAGTCAATAAGACTTTGAAAACTATTCTTCAACGCATCGTTAATGCCAGTAGATCAAACTGGCACATCATGTTGTATCTGGATCTTTGGCTGTATCGATCCAACATTAAAACAGCTATGGGGTTTTCACCTTTTCAACTCGTTCATGGTTTGGAGGCAGTCATGTTGGTTGAATGCGAGATTCCATTTGTGAAGTTGGCTATCCAGCTACTTCCTGAAACTTCCGCTTTAGAAGAGTGTTTGCTTCATTTAGTGCATTTAAATGAGCAGTGCCGAGATGCGCTTACTGCGAATGAAGATCATAAGAGTCGAGTCAAACATTAGTATGATAAGTCTGTAAAACCAAGGGTTTTCTTAGAAGGAGACCTTGTTTTTCTCTATGAACAGGACAAGGATCCCTTGGCAGAAGGCAAGTTTAAATCCATGTGGCTCGGACCTTATATTGTTTCTAAAGTGTTGAAGAAGGGATCTTATGAGTTGACTGATTATGATGGTTATAAGTTTCTTGATCCCAGAAATGGGCTCTACTTGAAAAAGTATTATGCTTAGGTCTATATACTTTTTCTTGCACTATAGTTGTACATTGTTGTAGAGTTAGTCTTTTTTGGATTTATTGTCTTATGTGTCTTCTGGATTGTGGTTTCATATGACAACCGAGTGCTTGATAGGATTCTTCAATGCCACTAGTCACCACACTCGTCATTTGGCTTCAGCGGCTTGGGTTATTTACTTACCCTCCATCCAACTTGTTTCTTCGAAAGGTGCTATTTTGGGCCCTATAACGAACAACGTAGTTGAGTATAGTGCGTTTATCGAATTACTTCAAGATGTTATCCATCACGGCATTTCATGTTTGGAGGTAAGACTCGATTCACAGTTAGTAGTACTTCAGATGACGAGTGAATATAGGGTTAGAGATCCTTCTTTGTTGTGTTAGTTTTTGCGAGTTAGATTGCTTGAAAGACATTTTGATAACATTACATATCAACACATTTCAAAGAATTTTAATACATTAGTTGATGCATATGAAAATTATGTTCTTGACTGGCATTTGTATCATACACAATAACATTTAAAGCACATAAGATAACATATATATAATCGGTACTGTCTATATATCTATCTGGTCCAAAAAATACATATGAGTTTGAGTCAACCACTATCAAAATATACAAAGTGGGCATAAATAACCTCAAAAAATAATAATATGTCTCTCTCCCTATGGAGGGGGAGGAGCCTCAGCTAGCTCTACTACGACCTCTCTATAATAGATGACTAGCCTAGCTACTTTCCTAAGTAGTCGGACCCAGGCTGGGGGCACCCCCACTACATGCTCCTGCATATCAAGTGGCATTCGCTCTATCTTGCAGGTATGGATATCATGAGTCAACTGAATCATATTACCCTCTATGCTCCTAAGCATGGAATCCGCAACACCTGGCTCAGTTGGTTGGACAAACACTCTAGGATTCCCAATAGGTCTCATGGGCCCCACATATGCATAAGTGATGTTTTTTCAGTGCTTATACTCATTATAAAAATCATATATACAAAAAATATAAAAATTTTAAATAATTTTTCAAAAAAAAAAATACATTGGTACCTATCTCTCCCCAGGATGCTCCTAGAGGCAACATAAACTCAGGATCACCTCAGAAATCCATGCATGCATACAGAAACTGCTCTAGTGCCGGTACTTGGCGGCTCCACCACCCCGGATAATCCTCGTTAGCATATGACAAGATGGTTTCACCACCACCTTGACGCGGGAATATATCACCCCACCAATTCATAAGTGGGTCGTGGGGGTTCAACACTGGTAGAGCCATCCGCGGACTAAGAGCGGGAACTCCCTCGAAGAAAAAGGTACATAATATACTACCGTATCCAAAATTATTTTTCTTCCCCGTCTTACACTCTTTCATATGATGTTTCATGTTCACTAGAAACCCTGAACACCAGTCAAAGATGACATTGCGTAGACATTCTACGCTTATCTGCATATAGTTCTGTGAGGCTAAGTGTTGAGCCGCACTTCCCCCAATCCTATTGATTGTACTCAATATCACCTTTAGTGGGAAGCTTGCACTCTTCCCAATTGGAACTTGGATTCCACTTTTTTCGGTTCCAGCTACGCAGTAGGTGTTGATATAATCTTGAATGGACAATGCACCCACTTCTCTAAATGTTCCTTTGAGGTTCACCACCTCACCTCGTTGAGATAGACCAGTTATGAAGTATATGTCCCCAATAGTGATGTCCAACATCTCTCCCTGAAGGTTAAACATGCCATGATTGGCATCCCAGTATGCCACGAGCATTTGGAGCAAATGTGCTTGTGCATGCATGTAAGTAGTTCGGAAAAAATTTAATATCTCGCAGCTCCATAATGCATTTAAAGTAAGTGGATCTCCCATGGCATCCTTGTCCATGGCTTCATGCTCCCTCTCTCTCCAAGTTAGAACCATCCTACATCAACCATGCCCATTCCATGCATTAGTTTTTGGTTTTTTTCATTTGAATTGTGGTACCCATGGCTTCACCTCTTCAAAATAGGCAGGTACCCGCAAGTCTTCCTATAGTAAACTTGCGCACTTTCCACGTGACCGCGAGTTTTACAAAAACAGACTCGTGAGTACAAAGCCCTAGGTTTTAAACTTCCTTAAAAAAAAAAACATAATTAAAAACTTAAAAGAAGGGATTGAATTGATAGAGCAGGCAGAGGTATCTTACCTGCAAGTGGCATAATTCGATTTCGTGTCCCGGATTGATCGCTATCTATGTTTGAAGTAAGGGGTTTTTCTCTTCTTTGCTCCAATGAAAATGGTTTTGTGAGTTATGTTTCCAATTTGACACTATTTATACAAATTATTTTCAAATTTTTACCCACTTTATATAGTTTCAAATTCCTTTTTTAATTTTATTTAATCCTAATGATCTTTTTTGAGTTGTTTTTTATTAGGTAAAATTTTAAAAGGCTCTTTCTCACTATTAGTTGCAAAAGGTGACTAATACAAAGGCCCTTGTTTTCTTTTTGGCATGTCATTTTAGTTCAACACATTAGATCTTTTCTGTCATCTTATGTCATTTTGAAATCTCCGTTGTTCATCTTCAACTATCATTTTCTGCTAATCCGTTGATGTTGATGCTATCGATAGTCCGTCTTTCATTTGACATATCAAGGAACTTATACATTGTACATCATTTTTACCTGATATTAAGTTCCTTGTTTCCATGGAGTCTTTTCCATGCTCTTGTTAGAGTCCTTAAAGTTAACAAGATTTCCGAGCATACTTGTCTTGTTCAAACTTGTTAAAGGACTTGAACAGATATCCACTTAGGACGTATAAGTTTACCTCTTTTCCGGACCTTTGTGGATTACTTAGGAAAAATGTATACTCTAGTCATACTTGGCTAGAAGAGTCCTCTCTCGTACACTTTTACACTTTTTGGGGGAAAGGAATCTAACTTTATGAAAAAGTACACTATGGGGTTCCTGTTTAAGTTTTTCAGACTCCCTTAATATGAAAACATCGACGAGCATATACCAACCCGGGCTCGATATTAAAATCCACGAGTAGGTGTATGGAGTTATTGTTTAAGTTTTTCAGACTCCTTAAATATGAAAACACCGGCGAGCACAAATAGATCCGGGATCGATATTAAAATCCACGGATCCCTAAAACTATCGAGTACTAATCTATCTCTTCTTCAAACTCGTTAAAACATGAAGAAAGTCTTGAGTTTCCCTCCCATGGGCTTGTTAAATTACACATGGTTGGAATTAAATCAAGCATTCTTCTCTCCCCTCTTCGAGCTTGTTTCAAAAATGAAGAAGGACTATTGAGTTTGCTTTCTCGGACTCATTAAAATCAACAAGAAAGACATTCTTTAACAAAAAGAGAAAAGGAAGGGAAGAGTGTTAAATATATTTCAATATAATGGCAACAAATCAATTATTTCCTTGAACATAACACCTTTTTGAGTCTATCAAACAAGTTGTCCTTAGGATAAACTTGATCTCAGATTTTTTACTCCTCCGATTGGTTACTCTTCCAGTCATATGGAGAATCTAGTTTTGGCCTTAGGATAAACTTGATCTCAGATTTTTTACTCCTCCGATTGGTTACTCTTCCAATCATATGTAGAATTTGTTATTGTCTCCTACATTACAGATTTATATCATGGTCCCTTTGTCTTCAAAGCTTCCTAATTCACTCTTGTGTCATGCTCACTGTTCAAGGATACAACCTGTGTCAGCCATTCTGCGGTTTCCTTGACCTCATGTGTCGGCCATTCCTTGGTATCAGTATGTTTCACCATGTACTCAGTCCTACTTCATATCAGATCAACCTTTTGATTATATATTGTGTTGGATGATGGAGGATGCCTTAAGGCCTCCCTTCCAATGGACTTCTTCCCATCGAATTCAACTCATCTTGCTCTGGGAATGAAGTTTAGAGTTTTGGGGAGTACCTTGGGGATTACAGTCATCGATGGCAATTTCCCTCGCTATTGAGTAGTGGGAATACATCAATGTACCCTACTCGATGGATTATTTAGGTGTTCGACTTCAAGACCCCTTATTCACACTTGTTAGAATGTACTAGGTACCTTGGGCCCCATTTTCATTATTGGTGGGTGCCCTCACATTTGTTAATGGTCCACATCAATGGTTGGTAATCAAACAGTGTCCTCCATGGTCAACCTCAACTCATTTATTCGCATGGTTAGGATTCGTACCTTGATAAGTTTTGGATGAAGACCTTGGGCCTATAATAGCATCATCATATTTTGTTATTTCCCAAGTTGTGCAAGACTGAGCCACACCCATTTTTGGCTCTTGATGAGACATAGATCCAATTTTTTGTTATGGCTATGATCACTTGTTTGGCATGGATCCACGCTTGTATTTCAGCGGCCATGCTATATACATATTTCTATTATGTATTGGAGATCATGTTCTATCATTCTTAACATCTCCTGATATCAAGATTGTAATTGCTCACTGACCTTGTTTATGTTTCAGGTATTGTTTGTGATCTCATCATGTGGCCTCTTTGCTCCTCCTCTTCTTGTATTGTAATGCATTTCGGCCATCGTTTCCCTCTGACCTCATACATTAGGGGGCATCTAGTCAAATTATCACTTCTCCGTCCGTGACCACATTTCCCTATCAATCAACAAAAGGACACTATGGATGGAAGAGCTTACTTGACCCTAGATGACTTGGATCTGAGCCTTGCATTCCTTTCCTCAAAAACATATTTTTTATACCTATTTTAGAGCATAACCGCGACTCTTATACTTTCCAACACGCGGGTTAGCCGCGGGTGTTTATACTGACAACCCACGGGTATCATTTGAAAATTTGCACCCGCTAGCTGCAAGGCAAGATAGCCGCGAGTCACTCACTGGTTGTCCTATGCTATAGTCACAGGTATAATCTTTAGAAATCTTGAAAATATATATATATAAAAATGAATTATGGATTAGTTAGGGTATTTATTCAAACTACCTTAACTGCCCAAGCCAACTTCCTTTCGAACCTTCCCTCCAAGCCTTGCCATAAATACAAGGGGAGAGGAATGAGAAAGGGGAGCCAACTTTGGTAGAGAAATGCTGGAGGAATACGTACTCAAGAGAGATGAATAGGAGCCCAAAGTCTGGTTAAGATAGTGTCGGTTGCAGGACAAGTATAATTTTATGTACTCGCTGCATTCATTAATAAAGATTGGACATTCTTCCCTTTCCAAATAGATTTGTTCATGTATGTTTCAGATTTGATTACAGTTTGATGTTTCATTATCTTATGAATATCAATATTTTATTGGTATTTAAATTGGTTTGAGGAAGGTTTGTAGTTGTTTTGCAGGTTATTGCATTGAAGAACAAGAGGAGAAGCTTGGATCAACCTTCTGAATAAGGTACACATTCTCCTAATCCCTAATCTCTTTGATTTATAATTGTACTTGCATAACCTTGTATGTCTATCTTTTACCCCAGTACGTTGGTAGTCTCTCCCCTACTATAAGAATACTTTTCCTAACAACACTCCTTATGGGTGCTAGTCTGTGGGATGAATCATTGTCTACACAATCACCTTTTGGTATGCAAATTGTACTCTTAAGCAACCTAATTTTTGTTGATTTTATCTAAATATTTAGAATGTGATGTTTACAATTTTTATAGGAGATAAGTGTACTCACCATGTTTTATCCATGGTATTCTCACCCAGAAGCACATTCATTGCCAAACATTTTTTTCTCTATTTCTAGATTCACATTATTTTATGCAGACACTATAGATATGTTGATGGAACTTAAAATTATGGATCCAAAATAATATTTTATACTAGTTTAGATAGTATGAGGATCATTTATCATCGCGTTGGGAAGGATAAATGAAAACACAATTGATCTTAGCTGCTTAGTTTGTTTTAACATTTGGTTGAACTGATTTTTAGCAATTTACTAGTGTTAATAGGTAGACAATAATTGTAATTTCAATTCCCAATGAATTATTCCACATTAGCTCTATGTAGAAACAATAATGCCAATATTGGATAAATATTTGGTTTAATTGTGTGTTTCATGGCTCTCTTTTTTTAGATTTACATTGCTTAATCTAAATTATCAGATATTAATCTAAGAAATTTGTTGAATTTAAACCTAAATATATAGGTGTCCTGACACTTGTACTGCATCTTTTATTACAGGAAAGATCATGAATTCAGAAGAGCCAAGTGAGGAGTATATATCTAGTGATAGTTTTGGAGATGAATACATTTCTTCAATGTTTGGTTTTACAAAAACAAATGTATTTCCATATACAAATTAGAATAATCATATTGTTGAAATGGAGAAGGAACAATCCCTTGTTAATGATGGTTTGACTACCATGTTCAATGATGATTTGGGCATGGATGTTGAACACATGTCATCTATAACTCCACATTCCAGTCAAACATGGTTACTTAGTTCTTGGCCTTGGATTAATTTGCATAGTGTTTGTTAAGTTGTAAATAGTCATTAACTGTTTATAAGTACACTGGTAGCAAAATGACATTTTATTGGAAACTTATTTCAAATCAATGTACATATATGGGTTAGCATTTTGTGATTTAGATGAATGGTATACATTTTGATGGACATTTATAACTCTTTGGAGGGATAACTACCAATTATGCTTTGAGGAGCATAGGGTATCAAGGATAGATTTTGAATACTATGCTTATTTATGGTGTTTTAGTGTTTTTTTCATCTAATGCAAGTAGGCTTGAGTTAGAGTTTCACAAGTAGAGATGCATATTATGTAAGAAGTATGGTTTAGATGTAGTGTGATTAGGTATCTAATATGAGCTTTAAACTACAATGTTAGTCAAATTTAAATGTGGAAACTGTCTTTCTCAAACTTGAATGGGGATAAATATCTTAACATCCATACTTTAAGGAATTTGTATGCCTATTCTTTTCAGTGACTATTTGGTTGTTTGAAACTTTAAAGTTGATATAGTATACTTGGAAAATTTGATATCTTATGCATAATTTTTTTTTTGCTTGCATGTAGCTTCATTTTTGCTATTTTTGTTTGTCTGTGATACATTTGAATCCTAAGTGGATTTAGATTTGAGGCAACCTACATGATGTATATACTATGCAATGGCCTGTCTTATTGTGCAACAATGTCCTAAAATATATGATTTGCAAGTTATGTGTAATGCTTTATTTTTGGTAAAATTTTAAAGGGCATGCGTAATATATATCGTTTTCATGGATATATTAGAAGGCTCCACATTGTTGTTCATTGATACATGTTATTCTATATACCATTACCCGAAGCTTTTGTTGCTTTATTTATTGGATTGTGCTTAAAAGTATCTCAAAATATTCTTGAAATCAATCTGAAGCTTTCCGGTCAGTGTGTGTTATTCCTTGGTATAGTCCCCAAATAAATCTTTATTGAACCTCAAAATTGGGTATATCAAATAAAATACCCTACCTTTACAACTCTTAACAAAACCCCCCTTCTTTGACTACTATTAGTTTGCTTTTTTGCACATAAATTTTTGCAATGTTTTGTAAAGTTTTCAAAATTTTAATATTAAACTTAATATTTTTAAAAATTAAAATAAATTTTTCAATTTTTAAAATACAATATTCTGATTTTTTGATTGGTGTAAAACACTTATGATGGGACATAAATCCCTATAGAAATACTTTTATTTATCAAAATTTAAAAATAAATAAAATTAATTTTTAAACTATTTATAAAAAAAAACACCATACAATGTTGGCATGGTCCACGTGCCTTGAACCAAGGTCTCATCTGCTTTCTCGTAGTCCTCGTATTCCTATAGAGTGATCATTTGTGTTAGTCCTTTCATCCCACGGTTCTCAAACACACACAAACAACTAGCAGAGGAGGAATGGAGAAAGCAACGAGCTATGATAACAAGTGATAGAAGCATACACAGACAAGAAAAGCATCATAGATTAGTTTCTAAGATACCAGTGGGGATACGAGGATGATGATGAAGACATGCCATTTGTTGTGGTATAGAGAGGAGGTGAGTCTACTCCAAGTCTCAGCAGTTTATGAATCTGAATAACAATGTCCGGAAAAGAGAGGTGAAGGTGAGGTAGTTGAAGGTGCAGGGAAGGAAGAGAGAGTCGGTAAGGTTTTAAAAATAATAGCATAAATCAATAATGAAAAAATATAATCATAACGCACAAAGAGATGAAACCAAAGTAGCATTTTGCTTTACTAAATAAAAACAAATTAGCCAAAGTATTTTACTAACATGTCGCTTTAGTACGGCCCCTCCTGAAGGTCTGGAAATACCCAAACATACATTGTTCTTTTCTAAAAGATATCACAGATGTGCTTTTCTCACTGGTAGTCTCTTTCACACCAAACATTCCTCCAGTGCTGACAACCAATTAAATACCAACAACATCAAACTTGAGGTAGTTATAAGGTATCGTGGATAAGCTAAAAATAAATGCTTCATGTAATTTTGGCTTTGGGTTTCTCGGTGGCGCCACTCACTCTATACTTACCTCCTTTTCATTAGTTGACTTCCTTTCTTAACAGGATCGATGAAGTGAGAGGAGATGTGTGGGATTATGTGAGGGCTTGAAACCCACGCCTCTCGAATGGAAAAAACTAGTGTAGGATCTATTATAGCTGTGCTCTCTTTTTTGGAGTTCTCCTGACTCCTCCCACTCGGCGTTGATCGATTGTTAAATAGACGGCGGAGGTGATACCCACGCCTTTAGAATGGAAACAACTAACGCAAAATCTATTATAGCTATGCTCTCTTTTTGTGAGTTCGCCCAAATCCTCCTACATGGTGCTAATCGATTGTTAAATACATGATGGAGGTTAATTAGGTAATGGTCGCTGCATAAAATTTTAAGCCCCGAGACAGCGGGGACTCCCTACGGTCCACTAGAATCGAACTGTCACCCTCGCTCCAAAATCATAATTGTATGGTCCAAAGAGAAGACAGATCATCTTGATCTTTCCCCAAATTTGGAGAAGAAGAAGCAAAAGCACATATTAAAAATTCCTCTAAAGAATTGAACGGTGGGTTCCTAGAGGAACATGCAATATTAAAAATTCCTCTAAACAATTGAAGTATGAAGGGTTATCATTTATTGTGCACTATCGAAACTTTAAAATTTGGAGTAGTCTAACGCTTCGATGATTTCGCTCGGCGTTAGTCAAAGCATTAGACCCCTCCCATTAACGGCGCCAGTAGACTCCCCTCCTCTGGAAGCTCCCATCCTCCGTCGTCTTTCCACCTCATCCACGCGATCCCCATGCAATCATCTCCCTGACCGCATATCCCCACCAAACCATGCACCGTCCTGCGCCGTAGCTACATCTGTCGCATTAACTCCCTACACCGTGGGTTGGTGGCTCCATCACCCTCCCTCTTCCACTGCGAGCTTTCGAAATCTATCTCCCGCTCCAATTTGACCTCCGCAAAGAGAACAGAGGAACCAAAGGAATGTTTCCCCTGTCACCGGCACAAGTCAACCAGAGGAATGTTTCTACTACATTAGATGGAAGCCACCACCAGCCAGGAAGAGGTATTTCCATTGTTTATAGTTCTAAAAACTTGACCATTCTCAATCAACTGCAGATAGCGTCCACTGCTAGATTCTTAACACTTCCTTTACAAGGATCTCCAAATTTCTCTATTGAAACCCCAACTCAGCAACTATCACGTCCAATGCATCCCTGCAATGACCCAAATAAACCTTAACAGACTAGATTTACATTTGAGCAAATACTTTCTAGATTAACAGAAAGGACGACATTTCTACAGGGTTTCGGAGATTAACAGAAAGGACAACGATTCTACAAGGGATTCATTCATCTAATAATCATTATAGCAGTTTTCGATGGCGACTAATCACTGGCCATGACCAACTACTTCTTACGGTTAACATAAGAAACCAATCCCTGCCAGTGGACTCCTCACGGATATAACCAGTTCAAATAACTCTAATCCACATTACAAGCATATTCATTTAAAAAAAGCAATTTCTAAATAACAATGTACGGCATTACCAGAAGTTGTAACAGACATGGAGCATCGTGTAACAAATAATGGAGAGGATACCAATGGAAGTGATCAACTACTTATGTTAACCATAAGCAGTAGTTGGTCGTGGCCAGTGATTAGTCACCATCGAAAACTGCTACAAAGATTATTAGATGAGCGAATCCCCTATAGAATCGTTGTCCTTTATGTTAATCTCCTTTCATGGTGTTTTATTAATGCCAAAATTGGCTAGAATAAAGAAATACATGGAATAGGATTGAACCTCTTCTACAATGGACATTGTACTGTTGGTATTGCAATGATCATAAGTGAAGCTTCCAAGGTTTTTCTACTAAATTTTTTCATTTTGTGTATTGACTTCCAATCCACCCATTGCACTTGATTTCCTTGAATCTACAGGTGGAATATGAGTCTTTGATACTTAGGCACACAAAGTTCCTAGAGAACGTGTCATGAAGGATATTTGAGTAGAATATCCACCTAGCTCTTTGAAGAGAACCAACACATTACCAGTTGGTTGGATCCAATAATGAGGAATATGATATCTGACAATAGACATCTTGCTAGAAAAGATCTTGGAAGTCATAAAACAAGTTCCCAAATACATCAAAAAAAGGATGAGTTGTGTAAGGTATAACATATAACAAAGCATCATGGGTAGAGAAAGTCATAAAATTTTCAAGTGAAATTATGTGGGAGGATCATCAACGGAGATAAGAGTGTTGAAATTCTTAAAGTTGATATGGCAGCTTGCCACTTTGTTACACATTTACTTGAAGAGTACTTTCCTCGATAGTCACATGAATCAGTACAATCACTCTAAGAAGCAATGTAGGATGGATAATAGCATCCAATGCTCTGTCCATTTATCCAGGAAACTCCCTTTCCCATTCCCAAAAGGTTTCGACTCTAGAGAAACTGGATCATTGTCATCTGCAGCATCAAAGTTGGTATATCATAAAAGAAAGAATTATTATTAGTTATATATATCAAACACTAATACCTTTGGCCGAGTTGGTATATATCAATTCCCCTCCCCCTGCAGTTTTTAATATCTTATTAAGGTGGATAATGAATCTCTTATCTCTGTCTATAGTTAAAATTTGATACTCGCCAATTGTTTATATTTGAAAAGGGATTACCACAAAAATTTAATTTGATACCTCGGTAATTGTGTATCCTTGAAAACTGATTACCTAAAAAAAATCATAATCCAAGACAACAGGGGAAAATAAATTTCAAAATTTAAAACAACAGAGAGAAAGACTTGGGTTGGGTAGTTGACAATTATCATTGTCCCTAGCGCCAACCAATGAGGATCTACTATTAACCTTAGGAACACAGATGATTGGGAAACCATAGGTCAAGACCGAGTGGAGTAAAGCCCCTGTGTTGCATCCTTTAGCAACTTCAATGCTGCTGCTACTTCTTCCACCTCCACAGTAGAGGAGGCGTTGGACACCAAAAGGTTCCCAAGGGCTGCCTCCTGAATGCAAATATCTTTCTACGGACCACATAGATAATAAAAAATGTTACAAGTTTTCCAAATATTTCTAAGGCTCCTTGGAGAACTCTATTGTGTTTGTTGTCATGTATTAAAGCGAGGCAGAGCATCTTAAATCCAATCAATTTTTTCTTATACAAAGTCACTGTTATTCAAGTTGGAATGAAAACATAAGAGGCCTTTCCATGCATGTAGATTCATGACAATGTCAACTAACTCGCTATCCAAGAATCCTTATGCCATAGTAGCATCTTTCCAGTAAAATATGGCATTCGATATGAAGTTTTATTTGTAAGATTGACTTGTCTTGGCTACCTTTCTACATAGAGAACAAATGTCCAATGTGAAGTTGTATCCTCCAAAAAAAATTCAGTGCATTTGAAGAAATTTCTCAAGGTCTGTGTGGCAATTATTGCAAAGTTGTCTGCCACGTTAATAATAAAATTCTTGCATTCAAAGCCATTTTGGAACCTGTGGAAATGATCCCAACTCCTTTTGGCATTCTATATATATTATATTTTTTAGTTGTCGATGTAGGTGAAACTTCTTTATCTTGAAGTTCATTTCCCTCATCCCCATGTCCCTATTCAGTGGTTCCATAATTTATATGTTGTATAAGATGAACCAATGCAACATCTATGCAAGAATAGTATCAAACTATGTCAGATATTGGCCAACCTCCTCTATTTTTACCAATGTCTAGCATTGTTTATAATTTCCATGCATATAATTGGGACAACTTGGCTTTCACTAGTACAATGAATTGACACAATTTTTGTACTATAAAGTACAACATATATGAGCCCTATGTCCTATGTGACAGCACAAAGGATGGTGGCATTAACTGCATCACTTTTAGAATAAATTCATCCTTTCCACTTCTCTTTTATTTCATAACTTTTCAAGCTAAATATTGTTAAAGTCACCTGTGCAGTGATTATTTAGTCGGGTTGTGTTTATGTTATTCAATGGTTTTATTCACCAGTTGTCCAACATTATATGGTGTGTTGTTGCTTGCATGTCTCCACATAATCTAAATTTCTAATGCATTTGCATATTGTTTTGTAGGCATCCGTACAAAATGGGAAAGCGAGGAAGGCAATCATGGATCTTGAGGTGCAAGACCCCAAAAACATGATCACCTTTTCTAGTAGAGACTTAGTTTGGTTTGAAATACACCGATAAAATAGGAGCATTGATCATGTTTCTTTAGTACCTTGACATAGAGTTCCTGCTTTTATAAAAGGTGAGGAAACAAACCCTGAGGCTCCATGTACTTTTGTACGTCGACAAAACAAACAACCAGGAAAAAGAGATAGTGTTGCCTTGCAATATGAACTGTAAGTATTTCAAAAGTGCATTGTATACGTATTAGCATTGAGACTACATTTATCATTCATTGTATTTACTAATGGTTAAAAATTTCCTATGTAGTTAACATTGTTCATATGGCCTAGAGGACAAAAGAGGAGAGGAGTCAACTAAACGAAGGACCCCATTTGCAAAGAAGAGGGGTTGTCAATTCCATTTCATTATGAAGGTTATGGTTCAAAGTTCTCATATAGCAATACTGACTTACAATATGTATGACCATGAATATGAGCAAGGATGGCCTTATCATGGCCAATGTGACACTTCAAGTAATGGAAGGACATTGCACAAGCCAAAAATTTCAAGGGACATTGTTGCATATGTGGAGAGCTGTTTATTTTTGGGAGTGTTTGTTGATTCGGCTTATAAAATGCACATCAAGTGACATGTTGACACGGATGCGGAAACCCAAGATAGGGATTTCTTCCTATCTACGAAAGATATTTTAAACATATACAATTGGTTGTTGAAAGGAAAATATCAACTCGACCAAAGGATGAAATGAGTGTCAACCTTTGGCATCAAAAGCGACAAGAATATTTCTTCTTTTGCCAAAAGCCCAATGGTGAAGAGGTCCTTTTTATAATGGGAATACAAACAAAATGGATGTTGGAGACCATGGTCAAACTATCCCATAATAGCATAATAGCCATTGATTCAACTTTTAGTACAAATAAATATGGGGTAAGTCAGATGTCAATGATTGATTTAATATGTTTATTTGAGATGTAGTAATTGAATATATTAGATGACTTGAATTTGACATTACATGTTCTTTTGAATATGACAGTATCATCTTTACACACTGGTGGCTTTTGATGGACAACAAAGTGGGGTGCCAATTGCATGGGTTGTGGCATCCCAAAATACTTCAGCAGATATTGCGCTATGGTTGGAGCATTTGATGCTTAAGTGTTACAAAATCCATCCCAACTGGAAAGTTAATGCCTTCATGCTAGATGATGCACTGGCTGAAATCATTGCTTTGAGGTAAGTTGAATTTTGTTATGCAACAATATATCTTGCATTTATTCTAAGAATGTCACACCTAAATGTTCTAAATATGCTAGAAGGATCACAGGGTATGATGTGATCTTGTGCATTTGGAATTTGCAGAGGGCGTCGAAAAAAAATGTGTATCGGTTGGCTAAAAAAGAACAAGCAAATGAGATGTACAAAGACTTGGGTTTCATTATGAAAAACACTTCAAATGATAATGTGGATGATGCAATCCGTGGTTTTTTTAGCAAAAATGAAAATGAAAAGAAGTTCTTGGACTATTTCCACAAGAATTGGGTTGCGGGTGATAAGATCTGTAAGTGCACAAACTCTTGTTGATGTTTCTATTTTTTCTTTCATAAATATGATATACTTTTACTAACTTAGTTCTTTACATTTAGGGATGTGGTTGAAAGGTTTTCGAGAGTGTCCTCATGCAAATCAAGAGACCAACAATGTTGTTGAGTATTACCATTGTTATTTGAAGACGAACTTCATATATGATCGAAGGAAGACATGTGCACGCGGGATGGATTGGTTGTTGTACATGCTCCTATGTAGTTTTGAACCTTGTTATCGGTACAAGGAAATTTTGAAAGAAGAAGGATACCTTAATAACTACAGGAAAGAAAAACAAATTGAAAATTCAGTGGAAAAAGCCAGAAGAATCTCGGATAGTGATTGTTTCCCTCATGAGAGAACACCACATGCTTACTGGGTGAGGATCCAAACAAACCATGATAAAAAAATACCTCGTCAACCGATATAGCACAAATTTTATAGTGTGTGAATGCCCATGGTCTATTCATGGAAATATTTGCAAACATACCATTAAATTCAATTGGTTATTTTTCCACTCAGGTGATTCATATCCATTACTTCATCAGGATGCAATGTCTAACACATTCAATGACCCCCCTGAAATAGGTATAGAGCCCCAGAACCTCAATGTAGATACCGACACCACACTTATGGCCACCGACAATGTTGATGCAGATGTTGAGGCTCTTCAGTTGGCTAGAGAGGAGTTGTTTAGCTACTTGCGGTTGATTAAAGACACCCCCCACTACTTTGAGAAAGACCAACCAATTGACTAATATGGTTAAAAAAATGTTGGATGAGGCCAACAATTTGCACATTATGGATTTTGAGGTCACAGTTGGGTTGGATGCTCTTGATTTGTCTTTAAGAGGAAGAAGAGTTTCCTTATCGCTACAAATAAACAAAGAAGGAGAAAACAAAACAAGGGTTTGGAAATTGATTTGAATATCCATGCATCTGAATATGAATCGTTCAGTTTCAATACCTCAAAGAGCATGGATGTCCTCGAGCAAACAAGGCATTTCCTATGGTATCAGGTTAGTTTCATAGATTGACGAGAGTAATGAGTTTATACTAGTGTATTTAGTCATCACCATTCTTTAACATGTGGTGTTTTGTTATTTGTATAGGTGCAATAGTCCACAACGGTGGCATCAATCCAAAGCCAAAGGGAGATGCAACACCATCAAACTTCTCCTGACATGAAAAGTACATTTCATTTTACTTTTCATACATTGTGAAAGCAATTTATTTGAATTATTTTATGTTTCATATCTACGCAGTGTGTTAATGTCTACATAGGTTCAACATTCCACAACCGTGGTGTCTATTCAAAGCCATGGGGAGTTCCAACATGCCCACTTAATGGACAATTCTCCAATTGTTAATCTACAAGGTTTGGAAAAGGCTATGTTATCAATTGTTTGTCAATTACCATTTTTTATGGCATTGGCCTTCTTTAATGTGTATTTTGTTGATGTGTGCAGAGGTGCAACACTCCACAACCGTGGTACCAAGCCAAGGCCATAGGGAGATGCAAGGGCATCCAACTTTTCTTGCTATGCTAGGTATGTTTGATGCAGCTAGACAACTTCACATTAAATGTCCTAATTTCACTCTGAAAGGAATAAGTAATTTGTCTCAGTGTAAGTCAACTTTGATTGCTCAAGATATATCACAAGAGATATTACATGGATGTTTGGACTTTGAACCAACAAACTTGGTTAATTGTTTACCCCCTATCCACACTTAGACATCAAATTTGTTTTTTTTTTGGATGATATCTTTCCATTTGGAAGGTTTTTGGTTCCCACAACATATCAATTAGGAAGAAGATGGAAGCTCATAGCCTCTATCATTTCCTCCTTGTCCTCTTTAAGATTAATATCACTTATCATATCTGAATAATGAGATTAATATCACTTATGATATCTGAATAATGGGATTAATATCACTTATGATATATGAATAATGAGATTAAAATCCTAAAGTTGGATTTATGTTCAGGCTTTTGATGAGACTGTCCATTGTGTGTATATATATTCTACTTTTTTCTTTGATCACATGCTTTCTTTGACGATAATTTTTGTTTGCAAACTAATATAAGTCTATAAAGCAATTTGAGAGGGTAAAGGGACTGTATTTACTTATGAGGGTAAAGGGACTGTATTTACTGTATTTACTTATGATTGTAAGATGCATAAATTCCATGTATCATTACTTGCCCATTCAGTTTTGTTGATTATCAAACACAAGGGTGCCACAACCTTGTGACAGACCTTGAGTGAGTGCCAATCTCATGATGGTGATAAGATAGAGTGAGGGGAGTTCAAGACTAGAGTGCACTATGTTGGCTACATGAAGAATGTGCATTTGTCCAGTGTTTATTGTAGGCGATTTATATGTTTTTCATCCTCTCTTGTAATCTAAATAATGAGATTAATATCACTTATGATATTTGCACAACCACATTGCATTAAAAGTTATATTAATTGTTACTTATACTATGGTTCAAAGCACACATGTAAATTACTTTTTTTTAGGCATTACCATTCTCTAACATGTATCATGTTGGTGTGTGCAGAGATGCAACACTCCACAACCATTGCGGCAATCCAAGGCCATAGGGAGATGCAAGGGCATCCAATTTTTTCTGCTATGCTAGGTACGTTTTATGAGACTTTCATATGTTGTAATCAACGTTTGCATGCCTATATTTCTTTACATGCAAATGCATTTCATAATGACTATTTCATTTATTAATTACAAATTATATAAATTTCCCAAGGGATCGTCCTTCTTCAAAACATTCCCAATTGGCTGACAAGTCTCCAGTTGGTGACATGCAAGGTTTGAAAAATGCTATGCTATCAACTCTTTGACAATTACCCTTTTTTTAGGGATTACCATTCTCTAACGTTTGTATTACACGGCAATATGGTTTACAATGAAAATTGCTTGCTATATTTCAGATGTATGAGGTTCTCGTAGCAATATTCCTTCTATTGAACATGCTTGGTTGATGCCCAACTATCCAGTTGGTGATTTCCAAGGTTTAAACTCTTTCATGGAAATTGTGATATATTTGCTTTGCATTTTCGTTTATTGGTGTGTTGGATGTTGTATTAATCTTTCCATTGTGTTGACTCACGACACGTTTCCAGGTGACTATAGACCAAGGGGAGGGGCATCATATTCTACTGTGATAAACCCACCATGCAAGGGATTCAGCTTTAATGACGACCAATGAGCCATGCACATTTTTATGAAGGAATATTCCATGAATATTGAGAAGGGCTTAAGGCTTGTGACAATGATCTGTATAGTTAATGTCTTTGAAGTTGCTACACAGAGATTAAAACTGAGTACGTTGTTTCAGTACTGGATGGGTGGATGTTGCCATGCACAAACCTGTGGATTGTTTCATTATAGACAGAAGAATTATGGCCCCTCTTGAGCAGATTTGCAAATGTTAGCAAAAGATCCCTCACCAGCAGGGTGGACCGAGGTCAAGAAAAATAAAGGGACGAAGGGCAGGATTAAGGACTACTTAAATTCCTGATTCTATGTATTGCATCATTCATTAATGAAATGTGTATGTGATTTTATGTAATTCACATTGTGTAAGCATTGATTTTTCAAACATCCTCATTCTCAATTCAAAAAACACCAGTTTAGTACAATAAACATCAGTTAATGTATTCAGAATTTGTATATATTTATGTATTCGGAATTTGTATGTATTTATGTATTCAGAATTTGTATAAACATCAGTTAAGTTATTTATATTTAGAAGGAAAAATTATGTCTGCTTCATATATTCACATTGTGTTTTGGTTGAATCTTCCTACATAAGATTTTATCTCTTTCTTCCTCAAAATACCGCATCTTTCTCTACACCAACATTCAACAGGCCCTTATGTAGTGGAAGCCATTGTTTCCAACTTGGTGCAAGTTCCCAAAGTGATGGTTGTGTTATGGGTTGTTGCAAGTTCCCAAATAGTTTAATTTAGTAATTCAATATTCATTATTGGTCATGTTGTTTCTAGAAAAGTATATGTTTTTTTTAAAGCAAATATGGAAGGCCCACTATGCAAAACAAAGCAAGAAGAACATAAAATGATTCTTACTCATATATATTCATTGATGTTGGTTTATAATTATGTCATGTTGAAAAAAATATGTCAACAGTTGATAGCCAACTATAGCATGGAAATTAGGGATGATCCCAATTTGAGATGGACAGAAACACAAGCTCAATAGCTAGAATTTTTGGGAAATGCATTGACCCCTGTTGATGAACTTACACCACTTACTGTCTCATAGTTTTGGAACAACAAACTGGAAATCGAAAATACACATGCAAGGAAAATCTAACAACCCTAGAGCAGATTACATCATTGCCAATAGAACTCAAGGTTTGGAACACCTTATTCCATAATATTGCAAACATATTGAGGGATCCATTTTGTCAGTAATATGTCCTTGGCCTAAATTATTCTAGAAAAGACACTATGCAATAGATTGGAAATGCATAACTAAATGGGAGAGGCGAGGATCTATAGATTATTTCAGGACCTTGATCCAATGCATTCTTTGTATATTCATGAAATTGAACAAGCTTGCAAAACTTGTTGCATCTCTGTTGGTTATAAGAGACAAAGTGGTAAAACAATTGCTTACAAGGATGACAGAGATAGCCACAATTTAGTTAGCAAAAAAAATATTTGGGGAAGTGCTTGAGGATATTTCAACATCTCTAACTCGGTTAGGACCACGTGAAATTATCTTGGATATGCACTTTATAAGACAAACTGCAAATTGTGGATGTTGCTCCACTAAACATATGAATCGAAGTGTCTCATATATAATAATCCATGTTATCAGTGCATTAGCTGCAAACGGAATGCATATTAAGTCTATTCATTTTTTGGTTCCTTACATCTTACACATTACAACCATACCAAGCTTCCTACAAAAGATTTTGTCTCCTATCCACTTATGTGGAGATAAACCAGGGATTGATTAGTATTGAACATTTTCATAAATGTAAGCTAGGGATTGAATAGAATTTAACAATCAATAAATGGAAGCAATGCTTGTTTATTTTCCCCAACTTGTTATGAATTCAAAAGGAAAAACTCATCACTGTCCATGTTGTATAGAGGGATATAAGTTAAGATCAATACACCACTAATAGCATCTCAATCTCTTTAACAGGTTTTGCCTCGATGGAAAATTTTTTTTTCATCAATTTGTTATGAATACAAAAGCAAAAAACTCATCACCAGACATGCCGAGGGCTATGAGTTAAGACTAATAGACCACTAATTGAATCTCAATCCGTTTAACAGGTTTTTCCTTGGTGGAATGAAATTGTGCTGTAGTTTTCATTCACTAAAGTGCAAGAGTCTAGTTCCTAAATAGTGCAAAAATCTGTACATGTTTCTATATGGTATAAAGGGCTCTCAAATGTGTAAGTTATAGTTTGTCTTGAATGCCAACTCTTTCTTTATATAAGTGATGCAAAGATAAGGGATGCTCATGGTTGAGGTAGTTCTAATCTGGTTTTTTTTAACTTTATTATGATTTATTATTTTTAGATGCACATTGACGAGTGACTTTTTCTGAGAATATTTCCCTGTTTTTCAGGACCACAATTCTTAAAAACATACAATTAGCCCCTTTAGTATTTAAGTCAATTGAACCTCATCATATGCAACCTACTATCAATTTTAATTTACTCTTGAAGGCGTAGCCTCTTTAGTATATGAACCAATTGAACTTTATTCTCCTTGCTTTCTATTAGCCTTCTCCATTTGCTAATTGGAAATTTGATGGTATCATCTTTTCAAATTCCGTTTGGAAAAGTCTTTCTTTCTGGGTCGATTCATTGATAGGTGGACCAAGAAAATTTGCATGAGCTCCATTAGTGTGAGCCAATTAAACCTATTCTTTTCTTCACTTTTTATAATTCTTTTCCATTTTCCACTTAGAAATTTGGTTCATATTTTCAGATTCCATCCTTGAGTCTTAAGGGTCAATTCATTGAGAAGTGGCCTAATCCATGGAGAATTATGCATCTAATGCCAAGGTGTCCTAATCCATGGCAACTTCTGCATATAATTCCAATGTTTTCATATAGGTTGGGTTTGCAGGGTGCATCTGTATCTATAATTTGGCATGTAATGTAATAAATCATTTTGGTTGTTTGATTTGTAGAATTTACTTAGCACATTTTCTTAAGATTCACCAGTCTCATACAATGTAGTAAATGTCATTTGAATTTTGGATATTGAGGTTACCTAGAGAGAGAAACCTCAGTTATAACCATGAAAATATCTCTAATATTCACTATTTATTTGGGTCTTGAATGTAAAGAAGAAAAACTCAGTACAAAGTTCTGAACCCCAACAATATTTACATACTTTATCTCTCACTCCTAACAATATTTACACACTTTATCTCTCACTCCCAACAATATTTACCCATGCATTGAATATATAGATTAGAGTGCAATCCACATAATTTGAGGTATCTTTGTGCCCCTGACGAATAATCTTGAAATGTTAATGTTTAATAATATTGTTTTCATTCACCTCGGTGAACTACTTTATCAAATGGCATAGTTATTAGATTCGTGCCTTATTTGGTCCTTTGTATGATAGGGGAGTGATTACCATGGAAGGTCATATTTTTTGAAGGTAAAGACGAATGGTTTGGGGTTTTGACCTTGGCAACTTAGAGGGTGATCCTTCTTGTTGTACAATGCACTAAGGAAAATCTTGGAGCAAGCGTTGGTGGAATTGTTACACATGGGAGTAAGTTGGTTGTGTTATGGGTTGGTGCAAGTTCCCAAAGTTTAAAATTTTAATGTTTATTTAAGTGTTACAGATAGGAACTTGGTAGATTGAAACTAAAAACTAACAACTACAAAGTGTACAAATTTATCTATGAATAATACAAACGATATCAAACCTTCAAACAAACTTATAAAACAGTCAAGATATTTTATCCATAGTACTTATTGTACGATTTCCAATCAGAGCTGCCAAAGGGATTGTATGCCTATATGGATGCCAACAAGCTAAATTGGCTTGTAAGGACCTCAAAATTGGATTTTAAGACCTAGAGTTCATGGAATTCATACCAAAAATTTTTAGTTGATATATTTTTTATCTCTTTATTAGATTCATGATACATGTTGATTGCAAAAAATAACTCTTTTACAAAAATAATCTAGAACAAGCCACAAATTATATTTTTCAACAAATTTACAACAACCCTCAACTTGCATAAGACAATTGCAACTGAAGAGATGACAGAATTATAATTTTTTTTATAGATCATTAAATTTTCCTATTGAAGGAGCCAGAAAGAACTCCATAATCAAAAACTCAAAATTTTGTACAATACAACGTCATTACACGGTAGAACACATGTAGTATAGTATTGCCTTCTTCCTTATTGGAATATCCACACCATGACAAACACCATAAAAATTATAACAAACGAGCATATCCATCTCAAAGAGGTGTAACAGTGCCCATCAACAAGTTTCGATGGAATAGACATTGACACCAATTCATCTTTGACACCCTCTCCTAGAGTAGTTAACGCCCCAGACATCAGATCACTAGACATTCTCTTAATATCTAAGTGGTGATTTATGGTAAAAGAATTAAATTGACCAACAAATGTTCTCGCTTCTCTATGGATAACTTTTAAATTGTCTTTTCGAACTTTATACACCCCTTTCATCTAGTTACATAGGAGCTCAGAGTTAGTGAAGACTGAAATGTCATTTGCACCACAATTTTTGGTTGCTTTTAGCACTTCAATAAGGGCAAAATCATATGCCTCATTGTTCGTGGTTATCCCATGTATATCCCTCTTTTTTTGTAAAACCTTATGTGAAGTATTGTTGTATAGGACACAAGCAAGTATTGCATGTCCTGGGTTGGGATAGCAGGATATGTCGATGCACAACATCCATTTTTGCACCATCGTGTATGATTTGAATGACCTAAAAAAACCAAAACATTAACATAAACAATTTTTTCACTCAGTCTAAATTAGAAGGTTCAAATGATACATGGAAGATGATATACATAAAAATATGTAGAACTCTCTCTGTCCTTAGTCAACAATGAGATGATGAGATACCGAGAGCACCCCATTGGATAAACACTAAGATACAGAGGTCAAAATTCAATCGGAGTCGTGACCAACAAAACAATTATAAATCCATTAACTTAATGGGGTATGTTTCAAGGGGTCAAACTTTCCAATCATTGAAATTATTCTGGAGCTGGTTTTGGGCATTGCATATATATTTTCGGAATACATCCCATCAACATAATCAAGTAGCACCACTCAATTTAGGCTTATGAATGAACCTGATGTGTCTCACCTGATATGAGAGAACCTATTGGCTAATCAACTGCAACCAGAGGGTATCTATTTTTCTAAATTATGAAAGATGGTGCTCAATGGTGCTCACTTGTTGTACAGTTGCCGGTTGGTATCTATTTTTCTAAATATTGAAAGATGGTGCTCATTTGTTGTACAGTTGTCAAATAAGCTGTGATTGAGTTGTTATCTAGTGCAATTTTAATTTATGCTTTGAGGAGCTTCATTCATAAATTTTCACCTGTTGTGAGGATTTTTTCATTACCAGCATAGGTCCATCTTCAATCTAGACCTAGAGGAATACAATATTTTGAGATGTAAGTTTTTTATCTAGAAGAATGTTTGCAAATTTCCATGGAATCCAAATTGCTCTTATTTTATCTAGGTCAACTGAGATCTCATCTTTAGATATTATGTGACCTAAGTACTGTATTTTATCTTTGAAGAAATCACACTTAATAAATTTTGCGTACAGTTGATGTTCTCTTAAAACTTGTAGAATTATTCTTAAGTGTTCGTCGTGTTCTTCTGTAGTCTTTGAATAAATTAAGATATCATCAATGAAAACAATTAAAAACTTATCTAGATACTTATGTAAAACGTTATTCATTAGACACATGAAGACTGCTGGGGCGTTAGTTAGCCCAAATGGCATAACTACGAACTTGTAATGCCCATAATGGGTTCTGAAAGCAGTTTTAAAAATGTCTTCATCCTTTAACCTGACTTGATGATATCTAGATCTCAAGTCTATTTTAGAAAATATTGTCGCTCTACTTACTTGATCAAATAGATCATCTATGCGGAGAATAGGATATCGGTTTTTAATAGTCATTTTATTTAACTGACGGTAGTTTATGCATAAACTCAAGGTACCGTCCTTATTTTTAGCGAGGATGACAGGTGCTCCCCAAGGAGACACACTTGGCCTTATGTAATTTTTATCAATTAGTTCTTTTAATTGTGAGTTTAGTTCATTAAGTTCCAGAATGTTCATTCGTTAAGGAGCCTTTGAGTTCGGTACTGCACCCGGTACTAGCTCAATGGTGAAATCTAATTCCCTTTTGGGAGGTAGTCCTGGAATTTCTCCTAGAAATACATCAGAAAAGTCCTTTAGAATTTGTTATGTCTTCCAATTTTAACTTATCTTCCTTAGTTTTAAGTTCGTCATTAATTACATTTACAGCAAACATTTTACACCCTTTTCTTACAGCCTTTTTCACTTGCAAAGCAGAAATCTGTCTAACAGAGGTTTTCCTAGGGATTCCTTTTACTATTTATGTTTCTGCTTTATTATTCAAACAAGTGAAAGTCTTTTCAAAACAATTCAGCACTACCCTATGCTTTTCTAACCAATCCATTCCTATTAAGACACTGTAAGACCTTAACGGTAATACATTCAATTTAACTTGTGTCTTTAATTGACTCATAAGCAAATCACAACTTTTAACAAATTCTACTACTTTCCTTTTGGTTCCTGTAGCTAACTGAACCATCCATGATTTATCATTTTTTTCTACTTTTAACTTACAGCTTTTCACTAAATCAGGTGATAGATAACTCAAACTTGCACTTGGATCAATTAAAATATAAATAGGTCTGTTTTGTAGCATACCTTCTATCTCAACCATTGAAGTTTGATGGTCTGCCTGTCGGTTTTCTAGTGTTGCGTTGATCCTAGGCATCTCCCTTGCTAAATCACCAACTATTGGTTCTACCCGCATTGTATGAATGTTGTTGTCTGTTCTTCTCCTGTTTGGACAGTTTTCTCTAGTATGCGGTCCTTAACAATCATAACATTTTAAGGGTGGTCTTGGCTCATTATTTCTGGCATTATTATTATTATTGGGCATGTTTCTTGCAGCTGTGAAATTCGGTGGTGCATTACTTCTGAAATTATTGCCATGAAAATTCCTGTTAGTGAAATTTCTCTTATTATTTCCAGAATTATCAAAATTAAAAATTTTCTTTTTAAGCTCAAAGTTACTAGGTTTATTATCTCTCCAACTAGATACACCTTCTCTTTTCTTGTTCTATTCGTAACAGAAATTGGCCTTTCTCATGGCTTCCTCAAGAGTTGTAGGGTTGTCATACTCAATTATGTTTTTTATATTGAAGGGTAAACAAATTAGAAATCTTTGTATTTTAGGTTTCTCGTCCACAATGTAAGGCACATACCTTAACAGACTTAGAAATTTACTGCTTACCTCCTTCATACTCATAGCACCTAATTTTAAATCATAAAAATCTTTTGCTTTCTCTTCGTAGTACTGTTCAGACATAAACTTTTTCTTAAAATATTTCTCAAATGTGCTCCAAGTTACACTCTTTTCCTTAATACTTTTTACCCGTTTGATATCCTGCCACCATATATCTGCTTTCCTAGTCAGATTGTAAATGGCCATCTTAGCTTTTAACTGATCTGAATAATCATAAATTTGGAAGTATTTCTTCATACCGGACAGTCATGCTTTGGCTGCCTCTCCCTTTTCATTTTCGTCATTAAAGGTTGGGGGTTTTATCTTCTTGAATTCTCCCAAAATCTATTCATAAGGTTAGTTCTTTCTCTTCTTAGGACTACAATCACTATCATTGCTATCTCGATCATACTTATGTTTTCTTCGATATGTTTTATCATTAGATTCGTTAGAAGAGTCACTTTCACTTTTATAATATTATACTTTCTTACCTTTATGTTGATAGGACATGGTTCCAGATTCAGATTTAAATTATGTTTTGTTATCTTTCCCGTCATTATGAAATTTATCTAATAATATATGATTTAGCTCTTCGTGTGCCCTTAAGATCCTTTCATTTTCTTCCTTGACAGTTTTTATCTCAGCTTTTAAATATTTAACTATGCGTAGAAGTTCAGATGAATTATCGTTTAATTCTACAAATATGTTCTCTTCGTTAATATGTTCATGTTCATTATTGTTTTGTTCATGATGAGATCTGTCCTCAGCAGATTCTTCTGGTCCTTCCATACCTACAATTAAATATCAAAATTGTTTTGTACATAAACAAATTAAAACAAAATGTAGTAAACTATGTTTTTTGTTTTCATTTTATGTTGCACGCGTTGAGCCATATTCAGGCCTAGTATTTGAACTCGCGCTCTGATACCACATGTAACATCCCAACATCCCAAAAGTTCGTAAAAATTCAAAATTTTCTATTTAACATATAATAATATAATTACTATGCGGAAAATATTATTATGTATGATTAATTTCTAAAGATGTTTTAAACTTAACTTTTAGCTGCGACATTTACAATCTATCGTATTTACCAGAGTGTTAACTGTAAATTGATCACACAGACTTAATGCCAATTTAATGATCCTACATCTAAATCTTATGTGGCTATTTATGAAATAGCATTAGGTTTGCAGACTCATTAATAACTTACTGTATACAAAACAGTGTCATAGCTTTATAAGTAATAAATGATCCTATTACGATAATTATGCATTTATGGAACTGTGCATTTACTTAAGTTTTATGTCATACGATACTTTATTTGTCGTCATTCTGGTTGTAATTATGATCAATGTACATGTATTGAATATTTAACTCCTTTTGATGAAGGGATCCTTGTGAAGTTCCCTGATGCTTACTTAGCTTTTATGCTAATGAACTCTACTCCTGTCACCTGGTTACAGGTGAGGTTTCGACTTTCACTAAGCTATGATTACACGCCCATGGTTCAGCATGGTGACTTTGCAAAAATTATAGATTAACTTAATTTAAAGAGAACACTTGTTTAATGTCTTATTTAGGGCCTTCAACTCCATAGAGCACAATACAATGGTGCTTAAGTATGCTTAGCCTAAACTATGGGTTAATGGAGCATTACTTAAACGAAACTATATATTAGAGGGTTGCGCATGTAGTATTATTACCATGTTAATACTACGATGGAAAAACTATGGAAGAGTGGGTTTGATGTTTGGCATGCAATGGATTATAGCTAGCATCATTAATGTGGCCATGTGATTACCTTGGGAGATGGACTCCATGCATTAAGGAAAAACCCTAGCTCTACGGTTAAGGGTTGGTCTGGAATTTGATTAATATTTCGAAGGCTGGAGCACCCTACTCTTCTCGGCCACCTGGTGAACCTACTCTTCTCGGCCACCTGGTGAACCTGCTCTTCTCGGCCACTTGGTGAACCTGATCTTCTCTGCCACCTGGTGAACCTTCCATTACACACCATTCACGTAACTTGTTGAATAAGGAGTAAAAATGGTTAATGATCCACCTCTATGAGGTTGTTGGTCTAAGAGGTTCGAGGTCGTGGGTCTTTATGTTTCCTGGTCGTGCTAGTAACCATCGTTCGGCTCTATGTTCCAAACCCTGAAGGTAAGGGATTCAAAACCTCGCTGCAAATTTCTAGTTTATTTATATTTTTTATTACAAGTTACTGTCACTTATTAATGACCCATTCGTTTATGTGATCGAGAGGGTTTCTCCTTGAATCTCCTGTTGCTTTGGGGTTTGGATAAGTAGCCACGCTCATCAACGGCTTCTTGGTAAGCTTCGGGCCTTCCCAAAGGATGGATACCCTTGTTACAAATATTATTATGCTTGATGTTAGATTTGCTCGACTTCTGAAAAGAGTGATATGGTGATGTGAGGGCTGTGCTCCTGGCTAAGCCAACATTGGGTTTTTGAAATGCTGAGACTTGTGTGTATTAAGTATTCTGGGTACCATTTTGGTGACTCGAGCAGTGTTACTGCGTTGTAGGAGTTTATGAATTAAATAAAGATGTTTACTTGTTTTGTTGTCTATTTGTTCCAAATGTTAATGAGGTTGCTCTCGGCCCTTCTCGTAATTTTAGTATGGTTAATATTTGATGAAGTTTGTGTTTGGGGCTACACCTTGGTTTTCTTTCGCGTTTGGATTTTATAACTGCGTTAAGTCTGTAAAATTCTAAGCTTTGTTATGTTTACAGGATACATCATTATGTAAATTGTTGTTGGGGCTAAGCCCATCTTATAGCTTTGTTGGTAAATTCTGGTTTTGAATAAGTTATACAGGGTTAAACCCTAACCCTGGAATTATTATAAATTTTATGTTGTTGGTTCGGTGGTTGATAAGCTACGGGATTTGAACCCTAATCATGTTTACGAGTTTTAAGTTTTATATTTGAGAATGTATACTTTAAGCCTGGGCGAGTTTCTCCAAGACGAGACTCGATCCCTTGACCTTCGTTGAAACCTGTGAAAACGTTAATGTAAGGCGAGTTTCTCCAAGATGAGACTCGAGCCCTTGACCTTCGTTGAAACCTGTGAAAACGTTAATGTAAGGCAGTAAGTTATTTTACCCTTAACTTAATATTTGTAGTAGTTGGTTACAGAAGGTTGTATTACTAGCTCTGTTTACGAATTATTAATTGGATACATTTTATTATAGTTTACAATTACGGAAAGAGATTACTATTACTAGGATTTGACCCTCGGTACATTTCGATATTGAAATGCAATTGCTTATAGAGATATTGAGTAGTTCCAGCACGAACCCTTGATATAGTTTATCCGTGGTGAGTATTATTTATATAGTTGTGTATCTCCATAAATGTATTTCGATTCGGCATATATATATATATATAAAATATTCTGCGTGAAATACTTGTAATAATCCCGTGTGATGATACGATGTATCATGTTTACTCTTTGAATGAGATAGTCTTTGAATATTAAACTATTATGCAAATTTTACGACTCTAGGGTTTGTCTTATTATTTTGTGCGAAGACATATGTTCGTATTGAATATAAACTTTGTTTATAATTAAATGATTTACAAGTATATGTATCAGAATGCTTTGATACGATGAGAACTCTATGTAAGAAGTTGATTTATTTACAGTTGACCCTATAAGGACTTGATAGGATTTGTTTTGGAACTATATACAAAGTTAGTATAATTACTCTGCCTATAAGTGTACTGATTCGATAGAGCAAATCTGTTTATATATCCAACATGTAAAAACCTAGGGTTTTTTGTCTGTATTATAGTGAAAGACCCTATGTGATCTCTTACTGTTTAATTAGAAATTAACAAGTATTTAGATGTACTACAGAGAACAATGATAATGAAATCTGAAATTGATATATTGTACAGTATGCTATTTCTGTTTAAAGAATAATAATGCATATAAAATTCATTCTATTTTGAAGTATGGAATACTACTATTTTCAGATCATTTTACTCAGTTTAATTAAACTCTTCCTATACTAGAGTACATCACCCTAGGGTCAAAGGAAAAATACAGGAAGACATTTATTCATTCATCTATATCATCTATTCATTCATTCGATTTGTAGAAGTAAATTATTAGTTCAGAAAATCAAACATTTAAAACAGCTAACTGATATCTAAGATAACATTTTTATACAGTTTTACAGAATAAGATTTACAGTTTGAAATAAATAACTCAGAAAATAAATAGAACATGATAAATTGATAGGGTGGACAAACACCCAAAGATGCATGTTCCTCCCAACCTTCTCCAGAAGGCATCCAAGCTTGCTTGCTCTTTGGACCCCCAAACCTGTTCACTGAACCACTAGGACGAAGTCTCTGTGTAGAAGCAAGGAACTCAGGTTGTACTTCAGCAATCAATGGAGACTTGCCTACAAACCTCTCATATGTACTTCAACAATCAATGGGGACTTACCTACAAATCTCTCATATGTACTTCAACAATCAATGGGGACTTACATACATACCTCTGCACTCAGGAGGAATAAGACAGTCTTACTCTACAACTTAAAACATAGCTTCCCCTCATCGAATCTCTTGTGTGCTCATTTCTAACACCACACGGAATAATATCATCTCCTCTGAGAATGTATGAGCCTCTGCTCAAATTCGATGGCTATAAAAGATTGCCTAGGTCTTTTGGTGGTCAGTTTTGCATTCAATGAGCCATCAACTTAGTTCCACATCCTTGGGAACATGAACACAATTTAAGGGAGGTTGTCCCATAACAACAGCTAGTTACTGAGTTCAGATGTTGCCAATTGTCCATCTTCTACCCCAGATTACAATCCTCCTAGTGGGTCAGTGAACACTCATTCAATAGTCTCCTTGGGTGAGTGTCTCCTATTTTAATTTATTAAATAATAATATTATTCATTTACAGTCATCCTTGACCACTTGGTCAAATAATATAAAACTTTACAATAAAAGTTAAAGTAATGTTTTTCCACAAACATAAAATGTCTCAAGTACTAGGTAGGTTACAACTGGTTATAAAATTAAACAAAGATTAGCCTTGGGGATTTTTGGATGGTTCAAGCCAAGGGACACAGAACAGGAGCAGTTTAGGATGTATTCTAGATATTTTGAAGTCATACAATTACAATGAAAGCAGGATTGGGAACATGTTCAAATAACTTCACAGAAATAATGGCCTTAAGACCTTCTCGTAAAGAGTGATATGGAGAAAAATGTAAAGAATTTTCAGGTATTTGGAGACTCCACCAGAGTGATTAAATGGATGAATGGCTCTGGCTAGCTCCTAAACATTAATCACAAAAGTTTAGGTGACCAACTAAAGGCCACAAAGATTTATTTTGAGCCAAATCAAATTCACTCATGTGTACAGAGAACAAAATAAGGTCAACAGGTTGCTAAGGGAAAGGTGATAATAGAAATACTCAAAGAATAATCTCTTCAATCTCTGAAGGCTATTACTCCTAAAGAAGTTCTGAAAGTTGCAGAATTTTGAATATTTTTTGGACTTTTATTGGATTTTAAATAGGTATGAATAGAAGATAGATTTTCTTGCTGTATAGTTGAAGGATATAGGACTCGCTTCTCAAAATTTTTAAGGAGTTTTTGTGGATACTTTTTGTTTAGGCTAGATTTTAGCAGAATAGAAGATCTTATGGACCAATAGACGAAAGGAGACACTACAATGTCTCTCTCTGCTTTGAATTGTAAGTGCAATAGCACATCAGGAATGTAATTTATTTTCTTTTGAATAGAAATAGCAATATTTTCCTTAGAAAAAAAAACATATTAAGCAAGCTCATTGTGTTGGGATCAGGATATGTTGAGGATCCAATGTTAATGTTTGGGACTTGTATCATGGGTTCAATTTATAACTCCATGTAAATTGCTTTCAGGACTATCATAGGGACTAAAATTCTTCAAAATATAGAACATAGATCATCAGGTTTACTTTGGTGATTCAGGCCATAATTTTGTCTATGCAGGGGGCTGTCCATAGTTGATTTTCTCGGCCAAGAAGAGAAAGCAATTCCTCGGTTGAGAAGCTATCATGCAATGGATAAGTCCAATGATAAGTGGTATCACCCAAACCCTACCTCTTGACAAATGAAATTAGATGGAGGCGTATTAACTCTAACGTTTTGTTTGATGTATATAGTTGAAGCGTTAGATTTCACAGGATTATGGCTTCTTATTTTCAGAAAGTTGGTTTTTATTACCTCTAGTTGACTAGTGGCCTGGTGGGGGATACGGGGGATGCAGCAGCAGTGCTCCGCAGGTTCCTCTGTTCGCTAGAAGCTCCTCTCTTTTCTTTGGGGAGGTCACAATGGCACAGGAGGTCGAGTTCGAAAGCGGTAGCAAAGGGGGGGTGATGGAGTCACGAACCAGCGTCGACGGGGGATGCAGTAACAGCGTTACTTTGGCCTTAGCGGTATGCTGCCCGAGATCCTCTGTTCTCTTTGTGGAGGTCAAACTAGAGCGGGAGATAGATTTCGAAAGCTCACAGCGGAGGACAGAGGGTGATGGAGCCACCAACCTGTGGCGTAGGGAGTTAATGCGATGGACGTAGCTGCAGCGATGGGATGGTGCATGGGATGGCAGGTATCTGTGGTCAGGGAGATGATTTTGTGGGGACCGCATGAATGACGTGGAAAGAAAGCGGAGGATTGGAGCTGTCGGAGGAGGGGAGGGTCCTGATGCCGTTAACGGGAGGGATCTAACGCTTCGACTAACGCCTTGCGAAATCGTCAGAGTGTTAGACTACTTCTTAAAATTTAAGCTGGGATCAATGGAAAAAAACCATATCGTTATCTTACAACTTAAGACACCGACAAGTAAAGAAAAATAATTTCATAACTAATAGTTAAGGTGCCAATAAAAAAGGTTAACATATGATACGACACTTAGTATACCAATGTAATCAATTGCTTAAAACTTAACATGTTTGTGCCTTAACCTTTTATTTTCCACCATTCAATCTTACCAATCAAATGGATCAGTGCCTTAATCTTTAAATTTCCGCAGCTTAATCTCACAACTTTCTCTACTCTCTTAATATTGACAAAAAAAATTAGCTGCACTACATCTTTCCCACTTATTGTAACCAAGAATACAAAAAACAAAAAATGGATGGCTTATAACTAAAACAAAAGGAAATACGTTACCCAAGTGCCTACATGGTAATATTCAACATATATACATGAGACCTTTATTGGCACATGAAACCTTTATTGGCCCCTGCTATTTATTTTCGTAGTTTGGAAAACCACAAGTAGGTTTGTAGTGCAACAAGGAAAGTATATTTTTTATTTTTATTTTATCGATGATAGTTACTTGTACAAAAAGCATGGGCGATCATTTTTAGGTTTTTCAAAAATAATAATGGTTAATTATAATAAAGAAAAATCAACTTAGAGTTATTTTTTATTTAATATATTTATATTATTTTATTGTGCCATGTTTAATTTTTACTATAATATGGTTAAATAGAAATGGTAAGAAGAGAGGAATAGTTGTCCATAACGATAAGTTGAAATTGCATAAACACATTGTAAAATAAGAATATTTGAATATAGTGTATTATATATTTATTATGAAATTTATAATTTTTAATATAATATGGTTATATGAATTGAACGAATTTTATGTATAATAAAGTTATTCGAAAATGTTAAATCTATTTATATATAAGAAAATCATTTAAATAAATTAAAATTTTCAATAATTAAATAAATTAAACTATTTTTATATATGGATATGATGAATGTTATATTTTTAATTGTTCATTTTATTTATTTATATTAATATTTCTTTAATAAAATATGATTAATTTAGAAGGAATGAAAATTAGTTTAAATGTTCATTTTTTAGTCAATTCTTTCTAGCTCACTCGGTTAAGGTGTGGGTCTCATCAGCAAGGCGACCCAAGTTCAATTCCCCTTAGGGGTGACCTAGTTTGGATGCGACACAAAAAAAATTATGAAATCCTATCAACATTGCTTTACTAAAAATTTAAAAAGGATGGCAAGTTACACTTCTTGAATTAGAGTGGATGATTGTAAGGTTGTACTTACAACCATTCCAGTGTTCTAGATGACGTGTTATGATGCCCAAAGGAGTCTTGCGTAAGATTATGAAGTTGTGCAACCATTTTTATGGAAAGGAAAGCGTGGATCAGGAATGCATCGGGTGGCTTGGCAATTTGTTACGACTCCAAAAGACCAAGGTGGGTGGGAAATAAAGGATCTTTTTAGATTTGGAAGATTGTTGGATGCAAAAATTGTATGGAATTGTGTCTTGAAAGAAGGACCGTGGCAATCAATCTTGAAAAGTAAATATCTAGGTAGGATAGGCATTTTAGATTGGATCAGGAACCTAGTCAAAATTTTCAAGGGTGAATCTGTTCATTGGAAAGAAATTTTGGTTGCTTTTCCAATTGTTGGAAACCTACTTGCATGGAAGTTGGGAGATGGGACAAAGGAAATTGTGGGGGAGGATGCTATAATGGGTTCTGGAGCACAAGTGTTGTTGTCAAAGGATTTAAAAAATATGTTAAAGAATAGAGGTACTGAAAGTATTAATCAGGCTGCAGAAAGAGGTAATGCTACAGGTCATCAGAATTGGAAATCTGTTGAAAGTCTAAGTCTAACTCAGAACTGGAAAATTGAATGGGATAGCTGGTGTGTGGAGATGAGAAGGGTTTATGTATGGTTAAATGAGGATAATGATACTTTAATATGGACAAGGAATCCGGTGGGAGGGAACTTCTCAGTAAGGCTTGCTTACAATTTATTTTGGAATGGTGTGGAGACACAGGTTCAATGGTGGTGGACTGCATTATGGAAGATAAGGGCTCCGCATAAATGTTAAATTCTTATGTGGCTTCTCCTTAATGGGAAAACACTTACGTGGGATAACTTGTGGAAAAGAAACTCTCAGGGGCCGAGTGTTTGTGTTATGTGCAGAAATGATGAAGAAACTAAGATCCATCTCTTTATCCATTGTCCATACTCCAAGAAAGCATGGAAATATCTGGCTGCAAGACTATAGATAGACAACCTGTGGGAAGCATATACTATATTGAATTGTTTGGAACAATACGTTCAGAAGAGAGGAACTTATACTTCTAAAGTGTTTTCCACTACTGGTGGTGTGGGATATTTGGACTTCTAGGAATGAAAGAATATTTGAAGACTATCAAAAGCCAACAATTTAGGTAACTGCTCAAGTTTTGGGTATGTCTGTACATTATAAAGAAAAAATAAAATATTCAAAAGGACATAATTTCAAAAACTATAAGCATTGATAGAAACAAATTTTGGGGTTTTTTGATGGAGTGAGTCAAGGAGATGACATAATATGTGGCTTGGGAGGATCCCTTCATTTTTTAGATTCTTATAGTATCACATTTAAAGAAAATAGTGGTAGAGGTTCTAATAATATAAATGAGTGCCTGGATTTAAGAGCCCTACTTAAGATAGCTAGTGGGGAAAATGTGAAAGACTTACAGGTTTTTGGGGATTCCTCTTTAGTGGTAGATTGGATGTGAGGCACAAATCAGTTATGGAACAACAACTTGCAGGGGGTAGGGAAAATTCTGAATGCCTTGGATGGAACCTTCAACTCTTTAAGTATTTTCCACATATTCAGAGAGCAGAATGAATAGGCCGATGTATTATCAATGGTAGGAATTCAACTACCTATATGTTCTATTACTTATAAAATGACCAACAATGGAAAACTTGAGGGAAAGATGGAAACACTGGACTTCATGTGAATATCAAAGATATCCATTTCACTAAATCTC
Organism: Larix kaempferi; assembly: GCA_027924585.1. Taxonomy (NCBI): domain Eukaryota; kingdom Viridiplantae; phylum Streptophyta; class Pinopsida; order Pinales; family Pinaceae; genus Larix; species Larix kaempferi. Next base: position 4,318,985 of record BSBM01000286.1, read on the forward strand.
GGTATAAGATTTTATGAATTTGAACTTTTGAAAGTTATTTTTTTCACTCTTGAAAAACTCTATGCTATTAATGTATATAAAATTTGCAGAAATTACATCTTCCTCAGCATTCCTGAAGATAATCCATAGTGTTGACCAACAATCACATGATCCTCCATATAACAAAGATACGCCCATGCATAGGGCTATTACTACCCAAAGTAAGTTGGAAACCAACTATCAGACCGATATCACATAGGGTGTTTGCCAACAAAGAAAGTACAAAAAGAAATAAGATATTGTAGAAACTATAGCCGCTAACCTCCGCTAATGCAAAGATAATACAAAAAGGGTCAACAAAAATGAGGTATCCTCCAAACATGCATCTATACCGGGAAGATTGGAAGAGTTCTGGACTCCCTTAGTAGATGATATTCCCATATTTCAAAGAAGATACTTCCCTCCTGAGCCAATAGACCCTACCTAGACATCAAATATGCATGTGTATTGTCAGCACGATAGATGTGGTGAAAGCAGATTCCATGCATATCCAAAATAAGCTTTTGAATCTGGGACATCTAGGAGGAGAGTGCGATTGCATGAATGTCACCCTTATAACTAACCCAGTTTATGATGATCATTGAGTCCCCCGTGACATGTAATAGTTCAATATTTAATTGTTTAGCAAAACAAAGCACCATCCATATAGAAACCAATTCTCCCTTAATGTTGGATCCAAATCCACAATTCATCCACTGATAATAGATTCTACATGGATCCAAGATGATGAATGTTCCAGCTCCGCAGAGGTTTCCCAAGGCCTGTGAAGCACCATCGAAACTTGCAGATACTCCTGGAAAAGAGAGATGTGATGGCATTTTGGGAATTTTCTGCAAAGGAGTAATAAATATAACTGAGAATTCCTTATACCCTACCAAAGAATTCTCAGCACACCTAAAAGGATAGATGATCTTGTTTTCAAATATAAGGAGGTTTTGGGCCTTCCAGTGAAAACTACAAGCTCCCCCAACCTCCCATTAAATATAAACCAGTTATGAAGGCATTCCTGAGGGGAAATTCCATTACATGCCTTGATATTTGGATAAGTAATTCCAACAAACCTCCATACCTGAGATATATATTGACATTCCATAAAAATATGGGTAGCCAAATCTTCTTCAAGTTTGCATAATAAGCAGATGTTTGGACCAATATATCCATGTTTCTGCATATTTTTCCATGTAAGCAATCTGTCTTCCATGGCTAGCCAAATGAAAAATTTTAACTTGAGAGGAAGTCTCCACTTCCAACATGCTTTATGCCACCATGCCAAGTTTTCAGGAAAAGCTTGGAAAAATACCTCATATGCCAGCTTTGCGGTCAAGACCCTTGAGTGTGAATTCCACAACCACACAAGGCTATCATCTATCTTAGATAATTTGGAATTTCCACAATATATGCCAAGTATATATGTGTTCCATTCCACTTCCATATCTCGCCAGAGACCGATCTGTTTAGTGTACTCATCTAGTTTTGAAAGGAATATGAAGTTGGGACCGCTGAAATGGCGTGGTGGAGGGAGAAGATGCCACGCGAATGTGACATGTATAATAATTCCTTTGATATCTTGTAGCACCTTGGGCCACCAACAATGGGATATCCCCCAACAAGATAGACCGACCATTTCCCGGGAACCACGCAATCCAGTTTGTCAATATTGAGAAGGTCGATATCAATCCCGCCCAAATATTTGATATTCTTTGCACTTCTTTCAGAGGATAGGAGCCACTATGTAACAGAAAGACCCCGTAGATACTTATCCTTAATGATATCACCCCATAATCCATTCACCATAAGTTCCCGCCAGAGACTTTTTCCAAAAGAGCCGTAGAGAAAGAAAAAATACTCTTTACAGGCCATCCTCCATTAATTAAAGGGCTGGCTATCCTACGCCGTTCCACTAAATGAATTTTATGGATATCTTTTCCAGACCAAATGAAGTTATGGATTATCCTCCTAATACCTGATAAAATTGTCTTTGGTACTTTACTTAAGGACATCCAATATACACCCAGGTTCTGTAGAACCGATTTTTCTAGGCTAACCCTGCCTCCAATGGACAGCCAGTGCCAGCACCATTAATGAATTCTCCTATCAAATATTTTATAAATCCATAACCAATCCTTGATTACATATGCATTTGGCTTGATTAAATAACCAAGGTAGCCGTGTTGGCATGCGGTTTGGTAAGGAAGAATCGTAGCATCGTCGATGCTGCGATAGGTCAGAAGAGGTTGCGGAAGGAAGAAGGCTATATTATTTTATGTATTTTTTGAGTCGTTTGTACCGTAGAATGCCGGTTTTTGGGTCATTGGACCATATGAGATGTAATTTTGAGTCGTTTGTACTGCAGAATGCAGGTTTTTGGGTCATTTGGACCATGTCAGTTAGATTTTGGGTCATTTGTCTAGGAGTCAGTTAGGAAGTTGTTAGTAAGTGGACAAGCATTGTAAAGGCGGAAGCCTATATATAGACAAAAAGTTGTAGGTCATAAAAGAAGGGGAAGAGGGAGGAAAAAGACACAGAGAAAGAGGAGAGAGATCGGAGAGATTTTTGGTATGTGTTTTGTGCGTATGTTCTGAGATCCAAAGATATTGCTGAAGTCTGTGATCTGCAGAGGCATTGTATTGAGTTTTTGCAGCAATAATATGATGTGATGAAACCGTTTCTGTGCAATCCTGGTGTGTCGTATGTCTTTTGATGGTAATGCAATGTTTCTTTGATGCAATAGTCACTTTACTTTTATAATCTGCCGTAACAAGGAATGTTTCCATTTAATGATGCTATGAGTACAATAATGTCGAAGTGAATGCATAGATTATTTGTTGAATGTTGCAATAAGATTAAGTAGCTAATGCCGCATACATCCTCCTTCATTCGACGGAAACATGGTTCCGTCCAATCTCCCTTGATCGCCTCGGGTGAGACCTCATCTGCTCTGCAGGTGTTGCTGGGTAGGGTAAAACCTGTCTAGGTCAGTGCTAAGGGAGATCGCAGTGGGTTGGTGTCGACAGTGATGGGAACCCCTGTTGACTGGGTCTGAGTCAACAAATGGTTCCATTGTCGGGACCGTGTGCAAAGTAAAGGGAGGATATGTTGTGGCACCCGACGAAACCCAATCCAGGAATGGTTTGATCGAAAGCTATAGGAATTCGCTGAAGAAGAAAGCCATAACACTCAACTGACAATAGATCAGTGGGTAGATAGATATATTCACGATGGTCCGCATGAATGGTTCTTCTGTGAGTTCCCGATCCTGTTGTTCAAGTGGTTGGAGAAGTTGACCTTCCAGAAGAGGAACTTCCAAGGTGGTGAACCGACGACCTAGACCCCCGAGTTGATTTAGGAGCTACAGGAAGTTGATAATAAATCATCGTGGGCTGTCGAAGTGTGGTTCGATAGCATCCTAGAGGGATATATCACAGAGTTCGCGATTAATACTCAGAAATCCTATAGTGAAGCTGAGAGATATTTTTTCCGCAAATCCTGGGGCAGGTTTCTGCTGTCGCTTCAATTATCGATTAAGATGCTTATTTGCAAAAAGGGCATATTAAAGATGCATCTTGATAAGTAGACAGCCTGGTGGGCAGATTTCGTGTGTACCATGACAGTTGGGGGGAAGTACATGGAATGATAAGGGTTAGATGGGTGCAGGTCATGATGAGACTGTGAGTGGAGCCGAGGAAGAAAGTGGTGTTACGAAGGGAGGAGCGAGGTTTCGATAGGAAAAGAGGCAGAGGACAGGAGAAGGTCCTGTTGCGGTCGAACCGCAAGGCCATGAAGGAAGACCACTTGGGACTATGTGACCTCATAGTCCTGACAAGGACAACCAGGCTACGCCCAGGATAGAGGTAGGACCAAACCCCAGCACCAACGTACCCACACTTTCGCTCACTATCTCTCAGATAGCAATAAAGACCACTTCGACACCGCCAAGTTCGTCAATACCATAGAATTTAATCGATAGTAGTACAACAAAAGGAGGAAGGAAGCCCAGAATGGCGGGTGATAATGCTAAGTTACCGTTGTTCCACAGGAGTGGGACAGACAACCCAGAACAATATTGGTTTTTGTGTGAAGCGGTCTGGACCGTAAAACAGATCAGTGATGATGCCGCTAAGAAAGGACAATTAGTGATAACTCTGCGAGGTCGTGCATTAGATTGGTTTACGAAGTTTGTTCTAGTCCCTACAAGAGCCCCAGAGAAGTCACTGGATGAGATCTGGGATGGGATGATTGCATAATTCAGAAAGCCCAAGTCTGAGGCTCAATATATTACGGAATTGGAAGAAATTAAGCAGTATCCCAATGAGACGGTGTGGGATTTCGACCAGCAGTTCAAGATGCTGATGGCAAGGGTTAGTTTCAATATGATCATCGTCCAACATAAAGAGTGGTTCTAGTCCTTATTGCGGAGAAGGCCCGTATGTGGGATGACAATGTACGGGTCGACCGGGCCATCACAGAAGCTTATCAGCATGTACCAGAGTCCACTGAAGAGGTGGATGTGCTCCAATGGGTGGAGCGATTGGGGGCTACCATTGTCCAATTGCGGTGGGAGAATCAAGAGTTGAAGGCTCAGGTGAATCCTGGTATGCCTCAAGTTGAAGTTGATGACATAAAAAGGGAAATTGAGGAGGTCACAACTCAGATGGAGGAGATGGAAAAGGTCGCGACGAAGCTCACAGCCGATACCGTATAGTTTTGGAGCTGAATTGTCCAGGATGAGCAAGTTGACCAGTTGATCAAGTATCGGCAGGACGCAGAGGGACAGTTGGAGACACTCAAGGCAGCCATGCGCACAATGCCACCCATGGAACAGGTCGCCAAGTCTCAGGACTTAAAAGAACTGCAACAACGGGTTACCAAGGCTAATGAGCGACAAAAGCAGCGTGCTGCACAATTGGAGCAGTTTCAGGATGTCGGGGGATAGTTCATGACCAAGGCAAGTGAAGCGCTTCAGGAAGTACAGAAGGGTCGTCAACAGGTGACGGCAAAGCTCACTGCGCATCCATCTGCAGAAGATGTGGTCGACAGTCAAGTGGTGGCTACGGAAGTCAAGAAAATGGTGACAACAAACATGCAGTAGTACGAGGACTTCAAAGTGACGACCACATAATACACCATGTCCAGTTGACGTGGCTCGAGGGCGAGCCACAAGATTGTGTTGGGGGCCTGTTGGCATGCGGTTTGGTAAGGAAGAATCACAACATCGTCGATGCTGCAACAGGTCAGAAGAGGTCGCAGAAGGAAGAAGGCTCTATTATTTTATGTATTTTTTGAGTTGTTTGTACCGCAGAATGCGGGTTTTTGGGTCATTGGACCATATGAGATGTGATTTTGAGTCATTTGTACCGCAGAATGTGGGTTTTTGGTTCATTTGGACCGTGTCAGTTAGATTTTGGGTCATTTTTCCAGGAGTCGGTTAGGAAGTTATTAGTAAGTGGACAAGCATTGTAAAGGCGGAAGCCTATATATAGACAGAAAGTTGTAGGTTGTAGAAGAAGGGGAAGAGGGAGAAAAAAGACACAGAGAAAAAGGAGAGAGATCAAAGAGATTTTTGGTATGTGTTTTGTGCGTATGTTCTGAGATCTAGAGATATTGTTGAAGTCTATGATCTGCAGAGGCATTGTATTGAGTTTTTGTAGCAATAATATGATGTGATGAAACTGTTTATGTGCAATCCTGGCGTGTCTTCTGTCTTTTGATGGTAATGCAATGTTTCTTTGATGCAATAGTCGCTTTACTGTTATAATCTGTCGTAACAAGGAATGTTTCCATTTAATGATGCTATGAGTACATTAATGTCGAAGTAAATGCATAGATTATTTGTTGAATGTTGCAATAAGATTAAGTAGCTGATGCCGCATACATCCTCCTTCATTCGAAGGAAACATGGTTCCGTTCACTCTCCCTTGATCGCCTCGGGTGAGACCTCATCTGCTCTGCAAGTGTTGTTGGGCAGGGTAAAACCTGTCTGGTCCAGTGCTCAGGGAGATCGCGGTGGGTTGGTGTCAATAGTGATGGGAATCCCTGTCGACTGGGTCTGAGTCAACAAGCAGGTTCCACTTGCTAAATCCTTCATATCGTATTGCATAAGATCTTGTATGTCCAGCTTCATTTCCTGACCAACCCTATGTTCTAGGAAAACATATTTTCTACTATTTATATCCATACTGGTGGAGATGCAGAAAAGAACCAGAATTTGCTTGATACATTCCCAGTCAGATTTTTTTGCTTCCCCAAAAAGCATCACATCGTCAACAAAGATTTGATGCGTAACCACTATATTTTGTGTAACCTTGATGCCAGAGATGCTTTCATTTGTTTTGGCTTTGATTAACATCCTGCTCAATCCTTCGATGACAATCAAAAAGAGGAGAGGTGACAAGGGGCAACCTTTTCTAAGGCCATGAGAGCATGAAAAAAACTCAGTAGGGATACCATTTATCAGGACTGAGTACTTAACCGATGTAACATAAGCCAGAATCCACTTCATTGCCTTACCTATTTGCATCAATGCCAATCGAAGAAAACCCCAGTTAACTTTGTCATATGCCCTAGATAAATTCAATTGAAGAATAAGTGCCTCAATATTTCGAGTTTTAATACTATGAAATGTTTCTTATGCTACCCCAACAACATTAAGGATCTGTCTATTATTCAAAAAAGCAAATAGTTCTTTAGATAGACAGTTTGATAAAACCAGCTTGATACGGTTTGAAATAATCTTAGCAATAATTGTGTATGCCATATTACATAAGGAAATGGGTATGTACTCATTAAATTATGTCGGGTTGGAATATTTGGGAATCAAGGCAATAAAAGTAGAAATTATTTTCTATGGGATCCTTCCCATAATTATGGTATCTTCCACCATAGCAAGTATATCAGTCCCCATAATGTCAAAAAATTCCAAAAAAAGCTCCATGGTCCATCCATCTGGACTAGGGCTTTTTTCTTTTGCAAATCCCATCAAGACTTTATGGATTTCCCTTAATGTTACTGGATTATATACCTCCTCACCCTTGTGATTCAAGAAGAAGTGTGGTAGTTCCCTGATCACCTGAATTTGATCCCTCACAACTTGAACCTCTGGATACAGGTAGTATTTTTGAAAATGTCTGATAGCTTCCACCTGTAGATCTTCTTGTTTGTTGATCCAATCACCTTCCTCCATCTTTATAGACGATATTGAGTTTTGAATCCTCCTCCCATCCGCAAATTTATGAAAATATTTATTGTTACCATCACCCAGCTTGATCCACAGAGCGTGACTCTTTAATCGCCAAGCCTACTCTTCATCTTTTTGCATTATGCTTTGTCTCCTTTGCTCCAACTCCAATAAGGTAATACTTATATGACCAGGTAAAGACCGCAAATATGCATATCATGGATATTGTCAATATTATTCTCAATCTCTATGAGTTCATATTTTGTTCTTTTTTCCCGTTCCTTTCCCATTTGATGACCCCCAATTTCAGATGCTTGAGTTTTTTAACCAGATAAAAGGATGGAGGATCAAAATTTAAATTCTCAAATTCCAACCAAACCTGATGTACCAATGTATTGAATGTCGAATCCTTGTTCCACATATGATTGAACTTGAAAGGGAGATAGGTTCTTTTTTCCTCAAAATATAATTCCAGAAATATTGGATTGTGATCTGATATGGGAGAATTATCAATCCAAGATCTGTATCTATGTGCAACATCCACTAGTAAATTCCTCCATCAAAAATTGATCCAACCTCTTTGGAATCCTATCCGGGCTGTGTCTTCCATTACTCCAAGTAGGGCCAAGTGGTAGAGGTTCAATATCGACTAGACCTACATATGAGAATACTATTCCAAGAAGAATTTTCCTTGAGGATCCGTTCTAGAAGATGTTCCCCAAATTTCAGTTGTTGATAAGGATAAGTTTAAATCCCCCACAAGTAGCAGGTTATTCTCTTTGAATATAGCCTGGGCTTTAGCATTTTCCAAATATGCCTTATGATCCTGATATGGTGCATAGCAATTAATAAAATTTATTATCCCTGCAAAACTAGTTAATTTGATATCAAGAGCAGACACTGAACCCGATAGATCACATGATCTAGGATTCCAGGCCGGCAAGAGTCCTCCAGATTGGCCCACTGAATCTATAGATACTACAACCCAGTCCCACTTAAGACTGTAGAAAAATTGCCTATCCTTTTCAGCTGTAACCATGGTCTCTTGAAAAAATATCAAATCTGGTGTCACTTTCTCCAATAATATCTTGAGGTTTAATATTTTTTGAGAGCCTCCAATCCCTCTGATGTTGAGAGACATTATGATCATTTCTTCACCCTTGCCAGGGATTTCATGCCTCTAGGCGCCCTTTTGGATTCAATAGAAAATGGCATAGGTTCATCGGCAATGGAGGGGGTTGTGTTAGATTCCTCAGTGGCCAATTGTTTTCCCTTCCCCGCACTCCTCGTTTTGATAGAAGAAAAGTTATGTATCAGACCCCCTGGCATATCCCTTTTGCATGTCTCATATCATGGGTCACATACTCTGGATCATCCGTGGCTATTCCATTCCCAATATCCGATGGAACATTACCAATGTAGGTAGCTTATAAGAGTAGGTTTTTTTTGTGATATCACAATATGAGGGTTTTGTCATTTAAAGCTCAGAAGGCATGGTAGATGGAGAAATTAATAATTGTGTATCTTCCCCATGATATTTTGAAACCTTATGCATATCTCCAATATGTACAGTGGGTCGAATAGGGTCTACATGTACAACCCTAGGAGACAATGGGGGGTGAGATGGGTATTGTTCCAAAGGTTCAGGATTAACAGGAAAGGACGATAGTGTGGCTAAGGGAGTTGTAGCGACATGTTTGGTAGTTTGATGCAGAGGAAGGGTATGAGTAACAAAATCCGATGTTGCAACATGGATCTTTTCACTCATTGAAGGGTTCAACCCCGATTCAACTACCTTAACCCCTTGATAAAAATACGAACCTCCTCCTATGACATCATCCCCTATCATAGGTCCCTTACCCTCTAAGACTTGAATAAATTCCCTTCCATTAATAGATAATGAATCAACAAAGACAAATGCCAAGATTTTTAGCTTACCTAATACGGAGGATGGATCTAGAGCCCAATCGCTACATATGGAAGACACAGGTGGATCAAGCATATCCTGGATCTTCAAAGACTCCTCTGATCCAGAACCACCGTCTGATGTCCATGCATACACCACATCCAAAGACCCCATCTCCTATGACTCTGAGCTAGACTCATTACATTCCCGCCCTAAATGTCCAACAACTTTACATTTCGAACATATGAATGTGAGACCCCAACAATCAAGAGTTTGTGTAAATTTCCTACCACGCCATTCAATTTCAAGTTTTTCCTATAGCCCTTTAGACATATCTATCTATACCACCACTCGACCAACTCGTTTATCCATGCCTTTTAGAGCTTCCTCCCTGATATGTAGAAATCTGCCAATGTGGTTCGCTACAACCGTAAAAGCCTCCATATTCCAGAGTGCTAAAGGGAGTCCCGGAAGATGTACCCATAGATTCTTGAACCTAATATGCTCCAAGCCCGGGTCAAATTTAGTGTGCCACCGTTTCATCATGAGGTTGCCATGTCCTCTTATCGAGGTTTTATCCAGGATAAGGGATGCATGCTCTTACGTTCTGAAATAGAAACCATACCAGCCATTTTTCAAGATTAATACCTCTGGCTTATACCCAATTAGTGGAGACCAAGTAGCAACAACCTAGTGATTAATGTCACAGGGATTCATTGCCATGTAGTTGAACTTTCCGACAAGTCCTTTCAGGGTTAACGTTGCAATCCCCTCCAGACCAATGTTTTTACTGGTAGTCATACAATCCACTTCCTTTCTTAGGTGCCACTTTCTGCTTCTGCGCACCGGACCTTGTCTTCTAAAATGCATCGAATGCTGCTAGCGGTTTGAAGGGTATCCAATATTTGTTATATTGCCATGTGTCCTAGGGTTTTCCTTGGATACTCCATTCATGGATCTTGGATCCTGGGTCCTAGAATGCAGAGTATCCCCACTTAGGTCATTTGTCTTTGATGGTCCCCCCCACCCACTCCTAAGTTTTTTGTATCTTTTGCAAATTTATCCTTCCATAAAACCCTATATTCTTCATCTGTCTTTTGTAGAATCTCTCGTGCCCGCCCCTCATTCGACATGCCTTTCCTGTCACCATTGGATTCCTCCCCCACATAATCCAATGGTTTTTCCTTCATTTTATATTAACTCACTTTCACGTGATTTTCCTTGCACCCCAGCAGGTCCCTATCCCCCTTCTGACAAGTTGCTCATACAAACAGTTTATAGTCCAGTAGTATATAGATCCCCCTATTTTTCGTTCAAATCCTCACTGGCAGTATCATCATCACAGTTCCCTAAGTGAATATTTTACAGAGTTTCCGGATATATTGACACAACCCCATTTTTATGGTATTAACCCATCATAACCATTTTTTACCTGCCCCAACAACATACCCAATCCCCCCTTTCCTGCATATCTATCATCCTATGTTTACCACTCTGTGTCGACTTCATTGCCAGCCATCTCAGCCTCCAAAACCTAACCAGTCTTCTTTAAAAAATTCCTTGGCTCAAACTTTTGAAAGTTTACTACTACAATTGTAAAACCTAGAATTTAGAAATGAATGAAAGGTACAAACATTTTACATCTTTTGAATAGTTTAGCTTTTGATGAATGCTTGTAAAAAGCAAAAAAAATACTTTTTTATATTTCTATTTTTTTTATTAAAAATGTTTCAAATTACAATAGCACCTTGAAGCTATAGTTTTAGTGTAAGTGCACCTAAAAACTATATTTTGATTTACATCCTAGATTTTTTTTTTTTTTTTAAGTTTCAAATTACAATAACACCGTGAAGCTATAATTTTAGTGTCAAGTGCACATCAAGACTATATTTTAATTTGCATCCTAGTAAATAAAAATATGATTTTTTTAGTAAAAAAAATTAACATCCTTGCAAATTTATTAAAATTCAATTATAAAAAGAGAAATCTTTAATATTAAAAATACTAATCTATTTTTTCTTTAAATCATTTTTTTTTTTACACCTTTTTAAACAATTAAACAATTATATTAGACTTTTTTAAGTAGATAGTATTTTGAGGAAGATATGGGGATGCCAAGTTTATTTTCTGCAATATAATTATGAACTGATAAGAATTTTTTTAGGACATTGGCTTACAGCCAAGTGTTTGGTGACAAGATCCTTGTTCTTTTCAAAGATGATTATCTTTGTACTATTTGATTTTATGAATAACAATAATACATTTTTTTCAATAAAAAAAAATTAAACAATTGCTAAATTAACTTTAATTGAAAAAAGAACATTTACCATACTCATCATTCATTAAACAAGGTGGGAGCAAGTTGGCAACCATTCTTAAAATCCGTGCAAAGCTTATCCAAAATAATCCAACGTCATTGTCAGCCATATTATCCAGTGTCTGTGTCAGCTTGACTGGACCAGATTGTCATTGTCAGTGCATACATGGCCTACACCGAGGTGGCGTGGTTATCCAATTAGCTGACCGTTGGATTAGCGGATGATTAATTGTATATATAAATAATAACATGCCCGGCCATGAAACGCATGCATACATCAATCCATTCAACTGAACGCCGGTCGTCTCAGTGAGTATCAAGAAAGCTGTTCTGTGTCTTCTCTCTAAACATCGTCGCGTCGCATAGTTTAGTTTTGTTTTCGTTTCTCCGACCAGTTAGTTTGGATTTAAGGTTGTTTCAACCGAAAATGCTGACAGTATTGAAGAGATCCGTGGCACAAGGCCCTCAGGAATTGACGAGCCCCCATGTTGAGGCTCACCGGAGGAAAAATGGCATCGATTTGGTTCACTCTTTCGTCTCTGCCAATCCTGGAACTGTCTGCATTAACCTTGGCGATGTCGGTGCCATGGCCTTTACTCAGTCGAGCCAGCCTCTCTTCACACCCAGGCATGTTTTCTATTCACATTTCATTTCTTTAATTCCTTGTTTTGTAGACCTGTTCTTATAGTCGGTGGTTCTTGAATGGCGCAGATCTTTGGGAGTTGTAGATGACATATTCTGCATATTCGTGGGCATCTTGGATAATGTAGCGATGTTGAGGCAACGATACGGGCTCAACAAAAGTGCAAATGAAGTGGCTATTGTCATAGAAGCCTATCGGACTCTCAGAGATAGGGGCCCTTACCCTGCAGATCAGGTTGTCAGAGATCTCTCTGGAAAGTTTGCCTTCGTTCTTTACGATTCCACTTCCCAGGCTCTCTTCACCGCAGTTGTAAGTTTATCATTCTCATGCCTTTATTTCCTTTTCTTTATTTTGGATTTTCCATTGAAATGTGTAACATAAACCCTTCAATTTTTTCCCCTTGCGAGAGCTGCTACAACGCACATTTTCCTCAATCCTTCATGCTACATGCATTTTCCATGCCCAGATAATAACATTTCTTTGAGGCTTAATATTTTTTCCTTTCCTGTCTGGAATTTTAGTAGGCTTTTCAAGGGAATCATTTTTCCTGATCCTGCAATTGACAAGGGGCAGGACACATTTTTGACCCTCCTTTTATTTAATCCATAGATTTACCATTTCCCTAGCCTGGACAGGTGGTCCTGCTCACCCTGCAAACCCCCTTCCATCTGTTCTGTTTTTTGGAGTAGCTTTACATTCGTAAATGGGTTATGGTGAGATCCTTTTGCAAGGAAGACTTTAACAAATTCCAACTACAGAGCCTCAAGAAAAAACCTGTGCCATAAATTGAGCCTTTCAAATAGCTTGCGGCCTAGGGGAAAAGGGAAGAATTTGCTGGACTTTCAGTGAACTCGTGGTGTTTTGGCCAATTTGCTAGACACAGGTCTCAGGTTCGATCCTCAATGGCAGCAGTGAGGTAACAGCAACATTGTTTCAGTATCGATTAACCTGGTTTTTGGGGGGATATAATTATTAGAAGACAGTGACCATTCCAATGTCAGTATACTCTGAAATGAAGTAGCAGTTGAAATAGTAGATTCTATTTATTAATTAAAGAAGTAGAGGTAAATGCCTACTCCTTTAACATATGGTACATTTCTTTCTGTTGTAAGACAGTCCATTTATATTACTATTATGGAAAATTTACAGGACAAAACTGCCAAATTCATGACTTTTAATTTGCTCTCAGGGTCCAGATGAAAGAAGTTGTTCGATCACACAAATTGCCATAGCCATATGACTATAAGCATTTGTCCCAAAAGATTTACAGGACAGAACTGCAAAATACATGACTTTCAATTTGCTCTTAGGGTCCAATCATTACAAATAACTATCGATAGCGAATCCATTTAACTATAAACATTTGCCCCAACAGCTAAAACTACCTTGAGCATACCTGACTTATCATAGCTGACACATAGCAGAGTTGACCATCCTAGAGAGACCCTGTAATATAAAGAATATCTACTTGGCAATGCTTCTTAAGGCCATTATTAAGATATAGGTATGAATAATTATGATTATAAATACAAGAAGGTTCATTGAATTTCTTCTTTCTAACTTGATGCAATGTAGTAGCATCACTAATTCAAGGCAGCAAACTGACTTGACTCAGATCCCAATCTTCCAAGTTTCAACCTGACTTTGTGCTTCTGCATTCCTCTAAGTTCGGAGATCTGGTCTTGGGGAGACCATTTTTGACCTACCATTTTAATATATGTTACATAATATAGCAGTTTGGCTCGTGAATATAGCTCTTTGCTAAAAAATTTAAATGGTTTGTATTCCTTTGTAAATGCAGTGAAGAAATTCTTGTAAGTCTGGCAACATTCCTATTTTGCCTTTTGTTGTAACATTGATTATTTTCCCACGGATATATGTTCCCTTTTATCTGTTTGGGGAAGGGAAGGCTTTTTCTTTTATTTGTTTGTTGTTTGGGGAGGGAAGGGGAAGATAGGTTTTCAGAATCATCAGATGGGCAATTGAGATCTTTTTCCCTGAGATGTATGTTTATATATTAGATTTTTATAATTTTGCAAAAAATGCTGCACTGAGTATCTATAAGTATCTATTTATTTGAACAAAATCATTCTTTAAAATTGTGGAATTTTGGTTTTTGACTATAATTATTTTGATTGCAGGATGCCGATGGTTCAGTGCCTTTCTTTTGGGGCACTGCAGCTGATGGTTACCTTGTCTTATCTGATGAGCCAAATGTCCTCAAAGAAGGTTGTGGAAAATCTTTTGCTCCTTTTCCCCGAGGTAATATTGGATTGCTAAATTAGAACTTATTTAATATCACATAGAATAATTAAACTTTAGCTTCTTGTAGATATTGATGTTATATATGCTTTTGCAGGTTGTTTTTTCTCTACATCAGGTGGCTTGCAGAGTTTTGAACATCCTTTGAATAGGTTGATGCCGATGCCTCGTGTTGATAGTGAAGGGCAAATGTGTGGGGCTAACTTCAAAGTAGATGTATTTACTAAAAAACAAGTTAGCATGCCTAGAGTAGGTAGTGAGGCCAATTGGGCCAATGAATTTTGATACAGACAATTTTGAATTAAAAACATCAATTTTATTTTTATTTAATATAGGTTAAATGTCTTAAAAGTGGTATCAAAGCTCTTACGGACCTAAGTTGGCTATGTGCAAAGATGGTTATTCCAACCCCTTCTTATTGATCTTTATTGTTCACTTGTGCGAACCATTCTATTGTGGGTATGGGCACGTTCATTTGTCTTATTGTTAATATTTGGAAAGTTATTTATTAATATATTTGTTTACTTTGATGCATCTTAATTTAGTGATAATAGAGTAAGTTAATAAGTTTATTACCTTGTAGTTTATGTATTTGATAATTTATATTTTAACTTTGATGTATTGTATGTAAGTTTTATCATGAGTAATCCATTTGCATGGTATTTTTAATAAGTAATATTTATATAAAAAAATATTTTATTTATTTAGTTATATGTAAAAAATACTAAATTTATTTACACTAATCAGTTCTTGTCCATTTATTTCTTATAGTGTAGGGTTTTGAAAAAGACTTTTCATGTTATTCTCATTTAGGTCTGATTCGGCTTCCTTCGTTGTTTACTCTTTTTTTCGAATCTTTCTTTCGGAGTGATAAAGAAGATGGTACACCAGAATTGTATTCTTCGAATTCTTATTGCTTGCCAAAAATCGTACTTCTGCAATTGGTAGGTTACAGGATTATTAGAATAAGTTGTGTTTTCCATGTTACAACTTCCGTACCAATTTGATGGATTTGAAATGAATTGGTTATAAGATTTTTTTTATTATTAGGGGAGGGTTGTCTATTTTTGAGCGTTTTTTTTACTAGTAGTGGTGCAGCGTAATTCTCCATGTTCCCGAGCTTGTTTTTCCACCAAATTTTTATGACATATACTTTGTCGTGTTCTCTATCTAACCATATTGATCTTGAGGTGTGACTAATCCAAAATGATGTCTTGTCAGCCACAAAGTTCCAAGTTGTCTAGTCTTAGTGTGCCTTAGTGTATTTTTGATTGGGACCAATGCTTGAACATTGATGTGACTTAAAGTAGATGTGACTTAAAATGATTTTCCAATTTCAAATATTCATTTTATTTCAAAATGTAGTTCAATTTTTTTTTATAAATAATTTTAAAAACATGAAAATATTAAGAATTACTTGTACATAAAGTGCTTTTATGAACCACTTATAGTAGATAGTTGTTTCAAAACTGAGGTCAACCAACACCATTACTATGTCCACTACTGATCACCCTATCTCAACTACTGGTCTTCCCACTCAAGAATAGACAACCCTCCCCTATAAGTTAATAAAAATGTTTCAAATATACAATTGAGTGGGTCTAAATGTACAGTTCGTATTATACAATTAAAGGTTCACTAATTAAATAGTATAATTAAGTTATTAATATGATTATAATTTTACTATTTTTCTTATATTTGTTTGTCTAAATTAATTTTAGAAAACACTCTATATTTATAAATTAGTAATTTTCTTTAATGATGGAAAGAGGCAATATTAAATTTGAACATAAACCTTGTGTGATAAGTTAGAAAATATATTTATATGTGGAACATGTGCAACCTTTGTAGAAAATCATTACACTTTAATGACTCACATATTACAAACAAAATAAAACACATAGTATATCAAAACAATGTCTAGGCCTAAGTAGAATTGGGACAAAGTCTACTATTTGAAGTATTTATATTGAAACATTGATTCATTGTATGACGAGTAGATGATTGTGCACTCAATTGGTTCACATCAGCCTTCAAAACAAATATTGAGTATTTCCTTAAGAACTCAATAAAAAGTGTGTTGATGATTCAACAAGGTCCACACTATGTTGCAGTGAAATCTACCACCACTTGGATATAGTGAATGATAAGCACCATACTCAACAAACAAAATAGATCGAGTGTGATTTCTAAAGAGAAAACAACCACTAAATTAATCTACAGCTTAGGAAAAACACTAAAGCATCAATTAGTTCGAAGCTCCAACAAAGAATATGCAAATTACAATAGATAGAAAGATAGAAAGTTATTGAAATCATTATTCTATTCATTCTGTAAACATCCTCCAAGATAATAGTTAGACTATACAACACATAGCCTTATACAATTAAACTTGTTCTCATTGTGTTGAGAGGCACATTCTATAATGCAACTTGAGGGAGATGTGTAAGGTAATGTAATGTTGTCATGGCATAGGCCAAAAGAAAATAAAAATAAAAATAATAACATTTAAGTCAATTTAATATTTCAATAATAAACAAATAAATGCATATATAAAATGTTGACGTGAATAAAAATTAGAATAATACAAGTGTAGATTTATCTTAACCTCGGGTCTATCAAGTTCCAAGAGGGATCAAATCCGTGGTAGTGCAAACTTTTCCTCATTTTCTTTGCTCCCTAAAAATAGTTTGCTTCTAGAGATTTAATACCCCTCAAGCATTTGATAGATCCAAAGTTAAGATGGTTCTACACTAGTAGGCATAACAATGGGTGATTTGCATGTTTATATGATATGTTAAAATGCTATTATTTTACAATCATGTATTTTTGTGCGTACAATAATCCTTGACACTCAATGCTATCAATAAACTATTCTCCTTAATCTTGAGGAAAAGAAGATGTAGCTAGTGCTTGAACTAGATAACGATAGTAAACATCATGATTTATACACTCTATGTTGATGTTATAAGCCTATGCAAATACATACAACTCACATGGATGGGGTGTGTCAATTTGACAATTGTCTAGTACTTGAATGGATGTTACAATCTCTTGTAGGTAACCAAATGTATTTTGTGCTTAAAGATTAGTGATGGAGGCTTCAAAGTCGATGCATAAAGATATTTGAAATATTTAGCATTTCCACTTGCGCAATGATGAGATGGTCTTATTTGGGATCTACATCGAGTCTTGATTAAAATAGTATTTCTTAGATAAAATTTAAGAAATTCATTGAAAACCACTCTAAGTTTTCCTTTGAGTGTGAATACAATTCTAGTGTTGAAAGCTCTATAGTTCATAAAATTATTTGTTCCTTGAATCCCGTTTTCAAGTATATAAAGACCATAAAACTTTGCATTTTGAGTGCCTCCAATAGCTCATGTATCCTTACAGTGATTATGGATGACTATAAGCTCAAATATACTTTCTAAGTCATCCACATTTTTGGGAATAACACTAAATAGTTTTTTAAAACAATAATGATTGATATTGTATTAAGAAAATGCTTCAGCCTCATTGGTTGGCATAGTAATACAAAAAGATAGTATCTAGAACAAAAAAAATTATATCAAAGGACCCAATTAAAAAGAGGACAAGATCAACATACTAATAGTCTCTCCTTCTTAGAGTAAATATTAATAATTATACTAGTAGACTCCTAAATACATAATTTTTTTCAATACTAATAAACTAATCAAATTAAAGAAAAGACCAACATACTAATAGTCTCTCCTTCTTAGAGTAAATATTAATATTTATACTAGTAGACTCCTAAATACATAATTGTTTTGCAATACATAAGAAACTAATCAAATTAAAGAAAAACATGGAAACTAAAAGCTTCATTCTAATGCCATGATTGGCATTAGTAGGAAGAGAATCATAGGGCTCCGTGTCCTCATCTTCATGTTCATGCTCATGCTCATGATGTACTGTATCCTCTTCCTTCAATTCTACAAGAGATATATCATTGGACATTTTGAAATTTGAGGCCAGAGAGGAAGTCCCTTTGTCTAGATTGAGAAGTCTGATTTTGGAGGAAAGGCATTCCACTTTCAACACTCGTATTTGCTTTCTCTATTATAGGATTTTATTCAACATGACTTCATGTTGTCTTTTGTTGTACTTTTCATTTTCATGGACGTTGACCATAACATAAAGAAGAGAGGTTATGGTGTCTTTGATGAGGCCTAGCTCATGCCTATGGAGGACCCTCTATATTTATTTATTATTTGAAGTAGAACAATTTTCCCCATGCCCAACACTATCCATCGCTTCATAATTTCTAGTCTAGAACTAATGAAAGCTTGAAATCAAAACCAACTCTTCAAATTCACCCTCTAATACACAACTTGTGTGAACAAGGAATGTAGATCCAATTTTGAAAAGAGAAAGGACCAATCTGGAACCAAAATCACCCTATATAAACCATATATATTGCTCAAATCACCTACCTCATCACCACACCTTGAATTTATCCATTGTTGGTCCTTGGACAATGAATTCTTCCCAATTCCATGCACATTTTCCTACAAGATGAGCCCAAATTATTATAGGATTCACTGTGAGGGGCACAAGGTTTTTCACATGACACCATTAAAATCCCACACCCTTCCCTCTAATTTTGCATGGGAGGTTGATATAACAAACATAACCAATAGTTGATTGAAAGAACAAGGCGGTATAACTTTATTGATCTTTGGCTATTTGATATAACATTGACTTGCCATGCTAGTTGATATGTGAAGGGAATTCAATTATGTGAAAGAGTACACACCATTAAGGAAATTAATTAAAGAATGGGGGTAGATGATAATGAGATGATAACCCCCTATTTTTCTTTATGATTCCACAACCCAGACGCGATGTTAAATTAGTTATCCTATTAACCTGTAGATTATTTTCCCTTATTACATGATGATATTCAATGTTTTTGATATGTTTTGCTTTGTTTTAGCTCTCTCAATAATCCTTGACAAAGTGTTGTTAAAGGTTTTACTTGCACTAACCATGAACTTTGTAACAATAGAAGAGTCTCAAATGGCTATAATGCTTTTGATCCTATTGGTGTCTATAAGTTTGAGTCCTTGATACAAAGTGAGAGCTTCTGCCTTATTGTTTGAAGCCATACCTAGGCCCCATTCAAATCCAAGTTCTTGATTTTTCCCGAGATCATAGTGTAACATTAAATAGTTAAACACCAAGTGAAGGGTGCATTATCTTAAAGATATTTTTAGTATAAAATAGGGAAAATTTTAAGGATCCATAATTTTCTTAAAGTGTATAAAACTTGACAAATCTTACTATTATCAAATTTCCAACCATAAAATGTTTGGCTATACTTTTTAAAAAATATTCAAATTTCTAAGGGTTTTATATAGTTTTTGGATAATTTTGGCGATTTTTAAATTCAAAAATTTTAATCCTATGGAATTTGGGCAAATCATATTGGAGAAATGGAAAAATGACGAATATTATTTTGAAAAAATTCTCGAAAATTAGCCCATGGACTAAATTTCGCCCCTAAAATTTTCTCTAGTACTATAAAATAGGAAATAAGAAGAGTAGAAAAGCCGGTCCACTCAAGTACAACTGCCAAAACAAAATCCATAAGCTTCCACAACTCTTCACAATGACTCTTGAATTTAGGATTAAGTGGAGAAGAAAGGAGTGGCTCCATGCTTCATAGATTGTAGTTGTTTTAAATGTGGGATATGAAGGGTGCCAAGAAAAAATATAATTATATGAGAAACTTAAAATGATCAAATTATGAGTATAAAGGAAATGGCACGATTTAAATAAAAATAGCTTTATGATTAAAATACTTACCATTTAGCCCACACGGGTGTGGCTCATTGGCGGTTCTCTTGATATGAAGTTGCATGTTGTAAATTGGAGGTTAGGAGTTCAAATCACACCTGGCTTTACCCGTGTCCCATGCTTGTGGGATGTGTGGGGCACCTAGGGGTATAGTGGTAGCGGGATTGGATCTCTGGATCCCGTGTCACACGATTACCAACCCAGGCTCCAGTTGTCGATTCCCCTAACAAAAAAAAAATACTTACCTTTTAAAAGAATTTTCATATAACACTAAAACTGCACAAGGAGACGATAAAACACAATATTTTAAAACCATAATAGTATTATATTCTAAAAAAACATGCATTATACATGAATTTTGACCAATATGTAAAACTACACAAAGAAACAATAAAGCACAATACCCCCAAAATCCGAAAAACATTATGTTCTAAAAATAATTAAAAAAATTCACGTTGGCTCATAAAATAAAAAATTATGGAAAGTATTTAAAAAAAAAATCATATTGGTTCATAAAATAAAATATTATGAAAAGTAATTAAAAAATAGATGCTTGTTTATAAAATAAAAACTTAAAACTTCAAGAAATTGGATCCCTCTCAGTGCTTGATAGATACGGGTATAAGATAAATCTATGCTAGTCAATACAACATAACACCTTCTTTATTATCCCACAAAGAGAAACATAAAATAAACTCAAAAATCTATTCATAATATATTTGAATATATCTATTTTGAAGAAATGATGGAAAGTGCACACACAAACCCATGACAATCAGATTTAAGGTAGGATACCATTAAAAAAAATTGGACCTAATGGTAGTCTACTTATTTATTGGAATATATAAGGGATCTTAAGATATTGGACACCTTGGGTAAGCGCAAGATGTGTACATGGATTAAACCTCAAAGTTATTGATCAAAATGTTTCGTTATCAAGATATCTCGTCCTATAGTTTCAATATCCATGGAATATTTTTATATATCTTGCTGGCACATAGATTGTAAAACATTATTTTTAACCTCAATCACTCTTCAACGAATGCAATTACTTTTATAACTAAATACCCTTCAACAAATTCAACTACCTGCAAATATATTTTGTTTACAAAAATGAAACAATGTATAATAGCTACAGTCACTGCAACAACATGAAGACAAACATTTATTGACAGGTCCCAACTTCTACCACAGCCACTTTAGCATTATACCATAATCTAACAAACTTTTTATTAAGAAAGTAATGTTAAAATAATGATTTAATGATAAAAAAATCCATTAAACTATTTAACATACCACAAAAAATCATAAGTTATTTTTTTTCCCTCCTAAAAGCACTCAAAATTCCTAAAGCACATATATTTAGATCATTTCCATTCAATATACTTAAACCATTGATATTGTAACATTTTTGTTATCAATATTTAGATTACAAAAAGAAATACATATTTCTCATATATAATAAATGACCAACTAGATTTCAATTCCTATATCATACACATAATTTATTGACAAAATCTAGAAGGAAAAGTCTCAAGAGAAGATGTAAATTATGTAAAAAAAGAGTTGTCATTTTTTTTTGTCTCCCATGGTTGTATGTTTCTTCTTTTCAAGCTAACTAACTCTAATATCAACTTGTGGAAGGATATTTGATTCAATGGAAGCATTCCTATAAAAATTTGGCATGATTTGTTTAAATGCATCCAAAAATGTTGTCTTTGAATACTTTTGAGGAGAATTTTGTTCTTCCTAACTATAATTTGCACTCTATAATGTCTTGCAGTTTAGATTGAACGTATATGCTTGAAGGAGTAGAGAAACAAAAAATTGAAGTAATAACAATGGGCCTCTAGTACATTTGAAATTATAATAATAGATAATGGACATTCATACCATCGTTTCTAGCTTTGCAAACATGATCATCTCATTGCATTGACACTTCTACATTCTTCCTTTAAGACATCCAATCAAAACCCTAATGCCGAATTCCACTATCGTGTGTATATTCCAACAAAAACCCTAGCTCAAAAATATACATCCATTCCTACAAATCTCAGCCATAAACAAAAATAGAAATAAAATTGAAACACCATTCATATTTAATGTTTTTACAACAATGTTTTCCAAAATTGAAACTAAAACCTTAAAAGAAAACCACAAAAAATCTCCACATTCCACCATTGCGACATGAAACTTCTTTAATTACATTAGAGAAAAATAAAAGAGGCATAAACACAAAGTACAAGGAAGCATGCTTTTGTGCGCATCTTAATGGATGTTCTTAGTGTTACAAAATTAGCAAAAATTATAAAAAAGGACCTTTGCAAAGTTATCCACTTAAGAAAGTGGGGGTTTTAATTTTTTGTAAGTTATAACAGATGTTTATTATAATTAAAAAGAAATTGGGCATCTAGAGCTTTTAGTGAAGGTTTTTCTTCAATGCTTCACATACATAATGGAGCAACAAGAGCATCCATATTTAACGAACACTAGTATCCATGCACATCATGTAATCCCAATAATGGTAACAATAATAATGACACCGAAAATCAAAATTTAAGGTGATGGTGTTGGTATTGTAATAAGGAGCATCGATGCACTTGGTATAGGTATAAGATTTAATGCTTTATTAATTAAACAAACACCAATATACATTACACACGATAATGCTTGCATTTGTTAGATAACATCAGTGCTTTCATACATACAACGAGAACTAGTGTTATATACATGTAAGGTAGACCAATGGGTAGAGACAAGTAAGGCACATTTTGTGTGTGATAAAATCTCATGCAAACCAATACTTACCATTGATTATAACACACAAATGCATGCCACTAATGAAAACTCACTAGACATACAAATGATAAAAATGCAACCTCTATGTATTTTTGTGCCATAATTTCCTATATGCTAATATTTTTGTGGGTATGAAAATTCAGCTCCTTATTTCTTTGTTTTTAATAAAAGTTGAAAAACTGATAAAAAAATAAAATAATTTTTATATTTTAATTAATGTTTTTAGATATAATCATTGCATTAACATATTGAATCATTTAAACAAATATATCAACTACTTACACATATGTTTATTGCAATAATGTAAATCGACCACATGTTTAATTGAAAACATTTTTTTTAACAAGAATGTACATTTCAATAGAATAATAAACCTGGATATTATATAAGAGCGAGGAACCCTTCTTCATAAGTGGGACAACATAAAGGTCCTTTATAAAAAAATGTCAGAAAATAAATGTTCCAATTATTGGTAAACCTTCATCATACCAAATAGGACAATATGTTCACATTAAACAAAATGTTTGACTTTTATAGATAGACATTCAAAAATATAAAACTTATGACATTCAATTATATTAATCATCATCCATTGCTTGAGTTGATGTTTGTATCCAAGTGTTATAGCAATTATTAACTCATTGTTTTGAACTTTGGTTGTCGTTGATGTTAGTTAATGTCAAAGAGGATGTCAACTGATTCAGTTTGAGTCATTAATGTCAACTAAAGTCAAGTGGATTCAGTATTCACATGCCACCTTGAAGAAGTATGGAAAAACCACATTGAAGAAGTTTATGCGCAAGCAAAGTAGTGAAGGATATGGATTTTAGTGTGAAGAAGTAAATCTAGAAGTTGCATCTAGTCTGAAGAAGTGTATCCAGGATTACATCATGCATATCCAGTTTGAAGAAGTACATGAGGCACATGTACTTGAGTAGGTCACAAGTCCATCTAGTCATAGTTCTTCAATAATCTGATATGATGTTGATTTGAGATGAAGATCCCTTCTTTGTTTTGAAATCAAATGTTCCAAGGAGTATCTGTGTTGCATATATTGTAATAAATAGTGATACCATGAATCAATAGTGACAGTGACATAGTGCATATGTCAAAGGCTCATAGCTTCTTCATTATCCCAACCATCAACTTCTTCATCTGAGTTCTCAATGAACAATTTGCACAATACTTTACCTTTGATAATGGTTGTTGGTTTGAATTCCAAGTTGTATTCTTTTAATGTCGTAACCCAATTCCCTCTTCTCTCTCCCAGCTCCTTCTGTACAAAGAGTGATCTAACTTCTTGGTGGGGAACTATGAATTTGGTCCTATTTTTTAGAATATAAGGCTTGAACTATTTCACCACTTTCAAAATTGCATAAGCAGGTTTATCAATATCTAGGTAATTCAGTTTAGCACCTTGTAAACTAATGCTCATGAAAGAAATTTGATACTCATCCCCTTGATCCTCTTTCTGAGTGAGCACTATCGTAAGGAAATGGTCGGATACAATTTAAGTGTAAATTATGAAATCTTTTTCAAAATTTGAACTACTCAATGAGGGTGCAGCAACAATTGCTTCCTTTATTCGTTGAAATACACACTTATCTACGTTAGTCCACTTGAATTTTGTGCCTTGCTTTATCATTGTTGTAGGGGTTTTACTATTTGGGTGAATTCAAAAAAAAAAACTGCAAACAAAGTTAATTTTCCCCATTAAATTTTGCATTGCTTTCTTGTTGTGGGGCATGGGGATCTGTAATATGGCCTATATTCATTCTAGATCAACATAAACTCCCCCTTTTGAAATGATCTGTCCCAGTAATATCCATTATGAAACAATAAAAATACTTTTCTTTGGGTTGAGGGATATCCCATATTTTCTGCACCTTTCAAAAATATGCTTCATAAGGTGAAAATGGTCTTCCTCTTTTTGGAGAAAACTGTGACATCATCAAGGTATACGACCATGCTGCAATCGATCAATCCGTGGAACACAATATCAATGTCCCATTGGAACATGTATTCTGCATTCATTAGGCCAAATGGCATTCCACGGAAAGAAAAATTACCACACTTCATCTGAAAAGTGGTTTTTTGGCAATCAACCTCAACTACTAGAACTTAGTTGTATTCTGACAAAAACTGTGTAACAAAGAAAACATCTCGCATATGGATACGAGTTGAAATATCTGTTCCATAGGAGGAATAGGGTAGTTGTCCTTGTTAGAGGCCCTATTTAGGTTTCAAATATCCACCCGTAATATGATTTCCCCTGAATTGTTTTGCACTGGAACCAAATTAGTCACCCACTACAAATGTCTGACTTTGAATATAATCATGGTGTCTAGGAGTTTCTTTAACTCTTTCTGGATTAATGGCTCTAGATTTGGGTTTACCTTCTGTAACTTTTGTTGAAATGGTTTGACACCCTGCTTAATTGTAATAACACGTTGGATTATCCAAGTGCCATATAGGTTTAGCTCATCATAAGTCCAGGAAAAGACATCCTTGTATTGCTTAAAGAGATGAATAAATCTTTTCCTTTCCTCTGGTGAGTAGCATGTTCTAAGATTCACGTTTCTAGGATCCTACGGAGTTCCCAAATTCACTAATTCATATTGCATTGAGGAGCTATTTGTTTTCACATCTACAAGATTCCTAAACTTATGTTGTAGATCAAACAACTTTTCAAGTGTGCATACCCCTTTAGGCATGAATTTTCCTTTAGTATAACTTCCATCTATCTCAGACTTATCTGCGTTGGATTGGTGTTCCTCATCATCTATAATGGAATATTTAAAGTTACCCTCATCTGTCAGAAAATCAATGATCTATCAATCATCATTGAACACTCTCCAATTTGTCATGTTGCCTGGAATAAAATGCCTAAAAAGAAGTTCCTAGAACCAGACACATAGTTATGGAAGAGACAATCCAATAATATCATGAATACCATGACATAACAAAACCACAAGAACCTATAGATCCACCTCATGAGAAGAACTCCCACAAGAGAAGACCAACATGGGCACGTGAAGCAATACAAGATGCAGAGAAGTATGGTGCTCCAGATGGGTCACATAGATAAAGCAAGAGACCCATACCATACTCCAACTATGTGGCCCTACTATGCTACATCATTGATAAAGAACCTTCCAGCTATGAGGAAGCACCAGAAAAGAAGGAATGGAAGGATTCCATGATCGAAGAGTATTAGTTGATTATGAAGAATGATGTCTGGGAGATATTTCTGAGACTAGAAGGGAAGTATGTTGTGACTTCAAAATGGATCTACAAAATCAAGCATGCTGCAGATGGTAGCATGAAAAAACACAAGGTTTGTAGCACATGGCTTCTCCCAGAAAGAAATCATAGACAACGAGGATACATTTTCACCTATAGCAAGATACACTTCCATCAGATCTATACTTGACTTAGCCGCAGTAATGAAATGGAAGGTAAACCAGATGGATGTCAAGAAAACATTATTGAATGGTGTAGTCGAAGAGGAAGTGTATGTGGAGCAGCCACTGGGATTCGAGACAAATGACAGACAGACTCATGTATGCAAGCTAAAGAAATCCTTGTATGGTTTGAAACAGGAACCCAGGACATGGTATGACAGGATGGAAAATTTTATAATGAGCTTAGACTTTACCAAGATTAAAGCAGATTCCAACCTATATTTCAAGGTTCAGGGCAGAAGTCCAGTAATATTACTGCTATATGTAGATGACTTGTTTGTAACAGGGGAGGCTGAGCTCATTGCAGAAACAAAGAGAAAACTTGCCACAAAATTTGAAATGAAGGACCTAGGAATGATGCACTACTTCTTAGGTATGGAGATGTGGCAGAGTTATGATGGGATTTTCCTTGTTCAAGGAAAGTATGCAGTGGAGATTTTGAAGAGGTTCGGAATGAGGAATACAAGGAAATGGCCACACCAATGGAATCAAACTTGAAGCTATTGTGCGATGCTTCTTCAGAGACAGTTGATGCCACGATGTATAGGAAAATGATTGGTTCATTAATGTACTTGACAAACACGAGACCAGACATATGCTCTGATATGAACACCCTAAGCCAGTTCCTGGCATACCCAAGATATGTTCACCTGATTGTTGCAAAAGATATTGAGGTACCTAAAGAGTACAATTGAGTATGGGCTCAAATATGCGACGAATCAAAAGATTAACCTGCATGGTTATGTTGATTCAGATTGGGTAGGAAATGCTACGGACGGGAAGAGCAGTTCAGGATGCTCCTTCAATTTGGGATCCGGTATGATCTCTTGGTTTAGTAGGAAGCAGACATGTGTGGAACTGAGTACAGTCGAATTAATAGAGTATATTACATCCTGTTCGGCTAGTTGTGAGGCAGTATGGATTCGGAAGTTACTGTCATATCTATTTGATCTCGATTTAGAGGTGACTTGTATATTTTGTGATAACCAAATTTGTGTAAAATTGTCCGAGAACCCGGTGTTCCATGACAAATCGAAGCATATTGAGATCAAGTACCACTATATATGGGATATGGTGTAGAGAGGAGCAGTGAATCTCCAGTATGTGGCAACATACGAGCAGACAGTCAATGTGTTGACCAAGCCATTGGCAAGAGTGAAGTTTGAGTAGTTTAGAGAGAAGCTTGGTGTTGTCCAAATCAATGCTCCATGAAAGAGGGAGTGATGTGACAGGTCTAGAAGATGCAGGTGCACTAGTGATGTATCTTACATGGTGGAAGACATAGGTGATTTGAAAGGACGTAATGCATCTAGGATTCTCCTAGGCTATATCCACATGTTTGAAGATGTTGGTGGTCCATGATTCATAAAGCATATGGGATGTGACTGAGATGTATCTTACATGGTGGAAGATGCAGGTGGTCTGAAAGGATGTAATGCATTTGGGATGCTCCTGGGATGCATCCACATTTTTTAATATGTAGGTTGACCAAGAGAGTCATAATACATCTAGGTCGTATCCACTAGGTGGGATACGCAAATGTTCCTAGGATGTATCCACTAGGTGGAAGATGTGTGTTGACTAAGAGAGAGACGTAATACGTATGGGTTGTATCCATTGGGTGGAATATGCAGGTTGTCTGGTGGAAAAGGTATATGCATTTGGGCTACTCTCCACATGAGATGATGAGATGATAGTAGGAGACACGAGTGATTGTTGAGGCAATGTAATATGTGGTCTTGGGATATACCTACTTGATGGATTGCTCGTATAGATGATGAATTCATAGATGAGAGATAGGAATACATCCAGCATGAAAAAGGACTGGCTCTGTAGAACTTCTCATGACAGGTAGATTCAAGAGATGTCACTAGTCAATGATCAACTAGATGAGAATTGCTGCAGCAACGATGATGATGATCCAACGATGATGATGATCCAACGATAATGATGATCCAACAATGATGATTATCCAGCAATGATGATGATCCATCGATGATGACGTTGTCCAAATATTGTGTCCAGCTGTGATGATGACTGTGTTGAGAGAATACCTTCCTATTTAAGAGGGAGTGTTGTTGTAAATGTAACTTCAGGAGATATTCTTTTGTATATTATTATTATATTATTATTGTACTTTTATTGTACCTCTATCAGAGATTTTTTTCCTCCATTCAGGGATGTAATTATTGTATTTGATCATGTAATAATATCGAGTTAAAACCTCCATTATAAGTCGGGGCAATAGTCCCCAAAAGGATAAATGTAAAATGTGTAACAAATGACCAACCAAATTTCAATTCCTATATCATACACATAATTTATTGACAAAATATAGAAGGAAAAGGCCAAAGAGAAGATGTAAATTATGAAAAAAGAGAGTTACCATTTTTTTTGTCTCCCATGGTTGCATGTTTCTTCTTTTCAAACTAACTAACTCTAATATCAACTTGTGGAAGGATATTTGATTCAATGGAAGCATTCCTATAAAAATTTGGCATGATTTGTTTGAATGCATCCACAAATGTTGTCTTTGAATACTTTTGAGAAGAATTTTGTTCTTCTTAACTATAATTTGCACTCTATAATGCCTTGTAGTTTAGACTGAATCGTATATGCTTGAAGGAGTAGAGAAAAAAAAATTAAGTAATAACAATGAGCCTCTAGTACATTTGAAATTATAATAATAGATAATGGACATTCATACCATCGTTTCTAGCTTTGCAAACATGATCATCTCATTGCATTGACACTTCTATATTCTTCCTTTAAGACATCCAATCAAAAACCTAATGCTGAATTCCACTATCATTTGTAGATTCCAACAGAAACCCTAGCTCAAAAATATACATCCATTCCTCCAAATCCCAGCCATAAACAAAAATAGAAATAAAATTGAAACAACCATTCATATTTAATGTTTTTACAACAACTTTTTCCAAAATTGAAACTAAAACCCTAATAGAAAACCACAAAAATCTCCACATTCCACCATTGCGACATGAAACTTCTTTAATTACATTAGAAAAAAATAAAAGAAGCATAAACACAAAGTACAAGGAAATATGCTTTTGCGGGCATCGTAATGGATGTTCTTAGTGTTACAAAATTAGCAAAAATTATAAAAATAACCTTTGCAAAGTTATCCACTTAAGAAAGTGGGGGTTTTAATTTTTTGTAAGTTATAACAAATGTTTATTATAACTAAAAAAAATCAAGCATCTAGAGATTTTAGTGAAGGTTTTTCTTCAATGCTTCACATACATAATGGAGTACCAGAGCATCCATATTTAACAAACAGTAGTATCCATGAACATCATGTAATCCCAATAATCGTAATAATAATAATGACACCGATAATCAAAATTTAAGGTAATGGTGTTGGTATTGTAATAAGGAGCATCGATGCACTTGGTATAGGTATAAGAATTAACGCTTCATTAATTAAACAAACACCAATATACATTACACACGATAATGCTTGCATTTGTTAGATAACATTAGTGCTTTCATACATACAACGAGAACCAGTGTTATATACATGTAAGGTAGACCGATGAGTAGAGACAAGTAAGGCACATTTGGTGTGTGATAAAATCTCATGCAAACTAATGCTTACCATTGATTATAACAAACAAATGCATGCCACTAATGAAAAATCACTAGACATACAAATGATAACAATGCAACCTCTATGTATTTTTGTGCCATAATTTCCTATATGCTAATATTTTTGTGGGTATGAAAATCTAGCTCCTTATTTCTTTGTTTTTGATAAAAGTTGAAAAACTGATAAAAAAATAAAATAATTTTTATATTTTAATTAATGTTTTTAGATATAATCATTGCATTAACATATTGAATCATTTAAACAAATATATCAACTACTTACACATATGTTTATTGCAGTAATGTAAATCGACCACATGTTTAATTGAAAACAATTTTTTTAACAAGAATGTACATTTCAATAGAATAATAAACTTAGATATTATATAAGAACGAGGAACCCTTCTTCATAAGTGGGACAACATAAAGGTCCTTTATAACAAAATGTCAGAAAATAATTGTTCCAATTATTGGTAAACCTTCATTACACCAAATAGGACAATATGTTCACATTAAACAAAATGTTTGACTTTTATAAATAGACATTAAAAAATATAAAACTTATGACATTCAATTATATTAATCATCATCCATTGCTTGAGTTGATGTTTGTATCCAAGTGTTATAGCAATTCTTAACTCACTGTTTTGAACTTTGGATGTCATTGATGTCAACTAATGTCAAAGAGGATGTCAACTGATTCAGTTTGAGTCATTAATGTCAACTGAAGTCAAGTGGATTTAGTATTCACATGCCACCTTGAAGAAGTATGGAAAAGCCACATTGAAGAAGTTTATGCGCAACCAAAGTAGTGAAGGATATGGATGCCAGTGTGAAGAAGTAAATCTATAAGTTGCATCCAGTCTAATGAAGTGTGTCTAGGATTACATCATGCATATCCAATTTGAAGAAGTACATAAGGCACATGTACTTGAGCAGGTCACAAGACATGTACTTGATTAGGTCACAAGTCCATCCAGTCATAGTCCTTCAATAATATGATACGATGTTGATTTGAGATGAAGATCCCTTCTTTGTTTTGAAATCAAATGTTCCAAGGAGTATCTGTTTCACATATATTGTAATAAATCGTGATCCATGAATCAGTAGTGACAATGATTTAGTGCATATGTCGGAGGCTCATAGCTTCTTCATTATCCCAACCATCAACTTCTTCATCTGAGTTCTAAATGAAAAATTTGCACAATCCTTTACCTTTGATAATGGTTGTTGGTTTGAATTCCAAGTTGTATTCTTGTAATGTCGTAACCCAATTCCCTCTTCTCTCTCCCAGCTCCTTTTGTACAAAGAGTGATCTAACTTCTTGGTGGGGAACTATGAATTTGGTCATATTTTTTAGAATATAAGGCTTGAACTATTTCACCGCTTTCAAAATTGCATAAGCATGTTTATGAATATCTAGGTAATTCAGTTTAGCACCTTGCAAACTAGTGCTCATGAAAGAAATTTGATACTCATCCCCTTGATCCCCTTTCTGAGTGATCACTGTCGCAAGGGAATGGTCGGATACAATTTAAGTGTAAATTATGAAATCTTTTTCAAAATCTGAACTACTCAATGAGGGTGCAGCAGCAATTGCTTCCTTTATTCGTTGAAATACACACTTATCTACATCAGTCCACTTGAATTTTGTGCCTTGCTTTATCATTGTTGTAGGGGATTTACTATTTGGGTGAATTCAGAAAAATAAACCTGCGAACAAAGTTAATTTTCCCCATTAAATTTTGCATTGATTTCTTGTTGTGTGGCATGGGGATTTGTAATATGGCCTATATCCATTCTGGATCAACATAAACTCCCCCTTTTGAAATGATATGTCCCAGCAATATTCATTCTGAAACAATGAAAATACTTTTATTTGGGTTGAGGGATATCCCATATTTTCTGCACCTTTCAAAAATATGCTTCATATGATGAAAATGGTCTTCCCTCTTTTTGGAGAAAACTGTCACATCATCAAGGTATATGACCATGCTGCAATCGATCAATCCATGGAACACAATATCCATGGCCCACTGGAACATGTATTATGCATTCATTAGGCCAAATGGCATTCTCCGGAAAGAAAAATTACCACACTTTGTTTGAAAAGTGGTTTTTTGGCAATCAACCTCAACTACTAGAACTTGGTTGTATCCTGAGAATCTGTGTAGCAGAGACAACATCTCGCATCTGGAGATGAGTTGAAAGATCTGTTCCATAGGAGGAATAGGGTAATTATCCTTGTTAGAGGCCCTATTCAGGTTTCAAAAATCCACCCATAATATGATTTCCCTTGAATTTGTTTGCACTGGAACCAGATTAGCCACCCACTATAAATGTCTGACTTTGAATATAATCATGGTGTCCGGGAGTTTCTTTAGCCACCCACCCTTGCTTAATTGTAATAATGCGTTGGATTATCCAAGTGTCGTATAGGTTTAGATCATCATAAGTCTAGGAAAAGACATCCTTGTATTGATTAAAGAGATGAATAAATCTTCACCTTTCCCCTGGTGAGTAGCATGTTCTAAGATTCACGTTTCTAGGATCCTTTGGTGTTCTCAAATTCACTAATTCATATTGCATTGAGGAGCTATTTGTTTTCACATCTACAAGATTCCTAAACTTATGTTGTAGATCAAACAACTTTTCAAGTGTACATACCCCTTTAGGCATGAATTTTCCTTTAGTCTAACCTCCATCTATCTCAAACTTATCTACGTTGTATTTGTGTTCCTCATCATCTATAATGGAACCTTTAAAGTTACCCTCATCTGTCAGAAAATCAATGATCTATCTATCATCATTGAATACTCTCCAATTCGTCATGTTGTCTAGAATAAAATTCCTAAAAATAAGTTCCTAGAACCAGACACATAGTTATGGAAGAGACAATACAATAATATCATGAATACCATGACATAAAATAACCACAAGAACCTATAGATCCACCTCATGAGAAGAAATCCCACAAGAGAAGACCAACATGGGCACGTGAAGCAATACAAGATGCAGAGAAGTATGGTGCTCTAGATGGGACACATAGAGAAAGAAAGAGACCCAGACCATAGTCCAGCTATGTGGCCCTACTATGTGGCATCATTGATAAAGAACCTCCCAACTATGAGGAAGCAGCAGAAAAGAAGGAATGGAAGGATGCCATGATCGAAGAGTACTAGTCGATTATGAAGAATGATATCTAGGAGATAGTTCCAAGACTAGAAGGGAAGTATGTTGTGACTTCAAAATGGATCTGCAAGATCAAGCATGCTGCAGATGGTAGCATCGAAAAATACAAGGCAATATTTTTAGCACGTGGCTTCTCCCAGAAAGAAGGCATAGACTACGATGATACATTTGCACCTATAGCAAGATACACTTCCATAAGATCTATACTTTCCTTAGCCGCAGTAATGAAATGGAAGGTAAACCAGATGGATGTCAAGAAAACATTATTGAATGGTGTAGTCGAAGAGGAAGTGTATATGGAGCATCCATCGAGATTCAAGACACATGACAGACAGACTCATGTATGCAAGCTAAAGAAAGCCTTGTATGGTTTGAAATAGGAACCCAGGACATGGTACAATAGGATGGACAATTTTCTAATGAGCTTAAGCTTTACCAAGAGTAAAGCAGATTCCAACCTCTATTTCAAGGTTTAGGGCACAAGGGCAGTAATATTACTTGTATATGTAGATAACTTGTTCATAACAGGGGATGTTGAGCTCATTGCAGAAACAAAGAGAAGACTTGCCACAAAATTCAAAATGAAGGACTTAGGAATGATGCACTACTTCTTAGGTATGGATATGTGGCAGATTTATGATAGGATTTTCCTTGTTCAAGGAAAGTATGCAGTGGATATTTTGAAGAGGTTCAACATGATGGACTACAAGGAAATGGCCACACCAATGGAATCAAGCTTGAAGCTACTGTGCGATACTTCTTCAGAGAGAGTTGATGCCATGATGTACAGGAAAATGATTGGTTCATTAATGTACTTGTAGAACACGAGACCAGACATATGCTCTGCTATGAACACCCTAAGCCAATTCCTAACAGATCCAAGATATGTTCACTTGATTGCTGCAAAATATATATTGAGGTACCTGAAGGGTACAATTGAGTATGGGCACAAATATGCGACGAATCAGAAAATTAACTTGCATGGTTATGTTGATTCAGATTGGGTAGGAAATGCCACAGACAGGAAGAGCACTTCAGGATGTTGCTTCAATTTGGGATCCAGTATGATCTCTTGGTTTAGCAGGAAGCAGACATGTGTGGCACTGAGTACAGCCGAAGTAGAGTATATTACAACCTTTTCGTCTAGTTGTGAGGCAGTATGGCTTCAGAAGTTATTGACATATCTATTTGATCTCGATTTAGAGGCGGCTTATATCTTTTGTTACAACCAAAGGTGTGTAAAATTGTCCAAGAACCCGGTGTTCCATGACAAGTGGAAGCTTATTGAGATCAAGTACCAATATATACGGGATATGGTGCATAGAGGAGCAGTGAAGATCTGGTATGTGGCGACAGACGAGAAGATAGCCGATGTGTTGACCCATCCATTGGAAAGAGTGAAGTTTGAGTACTTTAGAGAGATGGTTAGTGTTATCCAAATTGATGTTCCTTGAAAGAGGGAGTGATGTGACAGGTCCAGAAGATGCAGGTGCACCAAGGATGTATCTTACATGGTGGAAGACATAGGTCGTTCGAAAGGACGTAATGCATCTAGGATTCTCCTAGGATGTATCCACATGTTTGAAGACGTTGTTGGTCCACAGTTCATAAAGCATATGGGATGTGCTTGGGTTGTATCTTACGTGATGGAAGATGCAGGTGGTCCGAAAGGATGTAATGCATCTGGGAGGCTCCTGGGATTTATCCACATTTTTTAAGATGTAGGTTTACCGAGAGAGTCGTAATACATCTGGGTCGTATCCACTAGGTGGAAGACGTAGATGTTCCTAGGATGTATCCACTGGGTGGAAGACGCAGGTTGACTAAGGGAGATACATAATACATATGGGTTGTATCCACTGGGTGGAAGACGCATATGTTATTGGGTTTTATCCACTAGATGGAATAGGTAGGTTGTTTGGTGGACAAGGTATATGCATCTGGGATGCTCTCCACATGAGATCATGGTATGATGAGATGATAGTAGGAGATGCAGGTGATTGCCGAGGCAATGTAATATGTGGTCTCGGGCTATACCTACTTGATGGATTGCTCGTATAGATGATGAATTCTTATATGAGAGCTAGGATTACATCCAGCATGAACAAAGGACTGGCTCTTTAGAACTTCTCATGACAGGTAGATTCAAGAGATGTCACTAGTCAATGATCAACCATATGAGAATTGATGCAACATCGATGATGATGATCCAGCGATGATGATGATCCGACGAGGATGATGATCCAACAATGATGATGATCCAACTATGATGATAGTCCATCGATGATGACATTGTCCAAATATTGTGTCCAGCTGTGATGTTGACTATGTCGAGAGAATACCTTCCTAGTTAAGAGGGAGTGTTGTTGTAAATGTAACTTCGGGAGATATTCTTTTGTATATTATTATTATTATATCATTATTGTACTTTTATTGTACCTCTATCGGAGATGGTTTTCCTCCATTCATGGATGTAATTATTGTATTTGGTCATTTAATAATATTGAGTTAAAACCTCCATTATAAGTCGGGGCAATAGTCCCCAAAAGGATAAATGTAAAATGTGTTTTGAGTCTCCCTAGGATAGTTCATCCCAGTCAGTTAAGGAAGTTGACCCCATTGGGGAATTAGGTCAGTCACACATAAAGTATAAATAGGGAGGAACCCTCCCTCATTTGGAAACTCACTCACCAAACAAGTTCACACCAAGGAGGAGAAAAGACAAGTTTGTTGGAGAAGAAAGAAGGAAGCTGCAAAATTCATCTTCTCTTTTGTTTTTTCTATCTTGGTTTGATATTATACTAAGTGACGAATATATTGCTGAAGAAGTTGTGTAATTTTATCCTTTATGTTTTCCCAGAGGAAATTTCTAATGTTCTTGTGTATTGTTGTGTTTGTCTATCTTTCAATTTAACGATCTAACATAATTGAATTAAAGTGCAAACATTAACATGGTATCAGAGGCACTCTGAAAGAAGGCACTATGCAGTAGCAGAAATCTAGGGTTTCCAAATCCAATAAATTCTCTCCACAGATCATCAAGAAAAGAGGTCTAGGATAACTCTCCTCAAGGAGGTGCATCTTTTGGTGTAAGCATAATTCAGTTTGGAGAATTTTCATTTTTGACCCAATCACTGGTGCCGAGGGGAAAACTAGAGCGTCAAATTTTTTGAGCTTCCATCCACCAATCCGGGAAAAGGAGTACACTGGACAACTCACCTTAAGGAGGTGCATATTTCTATCCAAGCATAAGTTCAAGATTCCAAGTTTGAAAAATTAGGGTTTCTCTGTCAAACCCTAGGTCAACTAGCTCCAGAACCAGGTTAGGCATCTCAAACTGGCAATATATAATTCATTTCTATTTACATTTGAGGTTCTCGTATCAAAATGTCAAATCACACCAAGCTTGAGGATAAGCTTGAAGGATATGATAAATTTTGGGAATGGAAGTATAGAATTTCTCTCATTTTAGAAGAGAATGATTTGGAAAAATATGTGAATGAGGAGGTTCCAAAACCAGAGGGAGATGATGACAAAGCAATCCACAAGAAGAACATGATCAGGGCCAAAAGGATCATTGTTGACTCCATCAAGGACTATATCATCCCTCATGTCTCATATTTGAATACCTATAAGAAGATGTTTGATGCTTTGACAAAGTTATATGAAGGGAAGAGCATCAACCGGAAAATGAATTTGAGGAACCAACTCAAGAATTTGAAGATTCAACCCTCATAAAATATTCAATATTACATCACAAGAGTCTCTCATATCAAGGAACAACTTGAGGCAATTGAAGATAATGTTGAACAAGGAGAGATTGTGATGACTACCTTGAATGGTCTCCCAATATCATGTGACTCATTCATTCAAGGAATATGTGCTAGAAAGAAGCTAATCACTTTCAACAGTTTATGGGAAGAATGCACCCAAGAAGAAGCTTGATTAGCAGCAAGAGAAGAAAATATGGGAGCCAATGATGACCAAGCCCTAACTGATCATACTAAGAAGAATCAAAACAAGAGGGAGGACCACCATCACAAGAAGTATAAAATATCCCATAGGAGTCATGGACCTAGAAGAGACCTCTCCATTAGGTGTTTCACATGTGATGAGAAAGGACTTTATTCAATAAATTGTCCCAGAAACCAAGGATCATCCAAGAGAATCAACAAGAAGAGGCATCATGCTCACACAACTGAAGATGATGAACCAATAAGGAAGAAAACCAGAGAATAAATGGATGATTCTCAAGTGACGAATAATATGTTTTAATCCCATCACTTACAGGTACCATCACCCATGGAAGTATTGATTGGATTATGGATAGTGGAGCATCCAAGCATATGACAGGTTACAAAGAATCGTTTTTCCACTTATCAAAACATGAGTCACCCCACAAGGTGAAACTTGGAGACGACTATCAATACCCTATCAAAGGAATTGGATAAGCCTCATACAAACTAGATTTAGGAAAATCAATAAAGATGAAGGATGTTCTCTACGTACCAGGTTTGAAGAAAAATGTTCTCTCCATTTCATCCTTAGATGCTAAGGAATTCGTGTTCAATTTGTTGATGGCCAAGTGCTAATGTGGCAAAAATGGAAGACAATAAATTATGCAACAGTAATTGGAGAGAAAAAGGGAGGTCTGTACAAGTTAAAATGACAATCATAACAAGTATTGGTTCATGAATCCATGGAACCAAGTGAATTATGGCATAGAAGGATTGCACATGTACACTAAAGAGAACTACCAATTGTAAGAAAAGCAGTACCAAGTCTGCCATAAATTCAAACAAAGTATGAAGGCATTTGCAAGGTGTGCACAAGGGAAGAATATGAAGAAATCATTTCCTAGTAGTGAAAGCAAGGAAAAAGGAATCTTGGAGATAATTCACTTAGATGTGTGTGACCCCATGTCTTCCAGCTCCTTAAGCGGGTTTGTATACTATGTTTCTTTCATAGATGACTTTTCTTGTAAGAAATGGATTTATTTCTTGAAAAGCAAAGATGAAGTATTTAGCAAATTCAAGGAATTCCAAGCCTTGGTTGAAAATCATACTGAAAGGAAGATCAAGACTTTACAATCATACAATGGAGGATAATTCACCTCAGAATAATTTAAGGATATTTGCATAGAATCATGGATTAAGAGGGATTTGATCACTCCTTACAATCCTCAACAAAATTGTGTTGCAGAACATAAGAACAAAACAATAATGGAAGCAACGAAGGCAATGCTCCATGATCAAGACCTCCCAATGCACTTATGGGCAGAAGCAGCAAGAATAGATGTGTATGTACAAAACCATGCACCTCACTGTGTATTGAACAACAAGAATACAGAAGAATATTTCTCAGGAGAGAAACAAGAAGTCAACGATCTCAGAATATTTGGCTTCCCTGTGTACATACACATGCCGAAATAAAAGAGAACAAAACTAGACCCTTCAGGGAATAAGGGCATATTCGTGGGATACAATGACACATCAAAATCTTACCGAATATAATTCCCAGGATTCAAGAATATCGAAATCAACGAAGACGTAACTTTTGATGAAGAATCAGCCTACAACAAATCAAGACAATTACCCACTGAAGAAACTCAAGAAACTAAAATTCCAATAACCAGAGACATAGTTATGGAAGAGACAATCCAAGAAGATTATGAAGAACATGACATAACAAAACGACAAGAACTTATAGATCCACCTCGCGAGAAAAACTCCCACAAAAGAAGACCATCATGGGCATGTGAAGCAAATGCAATATGCAGAGAAGTATGGTGCAGTGCTCCAGATGGGACACACAGAGAAAGAAAGAGACCCAGACCATACTCCAGTTATGTGGCCATACTATGCGACATCATTGATAAAGAACCTTCCAACTATGAGGAAGAAACATAAAAGAAGGAATGGAAGGATGCCATGATCGAAGAGTACTATTTGATTATGAAGAATGATGTTTGGGAGATAGTTCTGAGACCATAAGAGAAGTTTGTTGTGAATTTAAAATGGATATACAAGATCAAGCATGTTGCAGATGGTAGCATAAAAAAACACATGGCAAGATTTGTAGCACGTGGCTTCTCCCAGAAAGAAGGCATAGAATACGAGGAGACATTTGCACCTATAGCAAGATACACTTCCATAAGATCTATTTGTGCCTTAGCTGCAGTAATAAAATGGAAGGTACACCAGATGGACATCAAGAAATCATTCTTGAATGTTGTAGTCGAAGAGGAATTGTATGTGGATCAGTCACTGGGATTC
This sequence comes from Larix kaempferi, assembly GCA_027924585.1. Classification (NCBI taxonomy): domain Eukaryota; kingdom Viridiplantae; phylum Streptophyta; class Pinopsida; order Pinales; family Pinaceae; genus Larix; species Larix kaempferi. Next base: position 4,358,488 of record BSBM01000286.1, read on the forward strand.
GAGACACATGACATACAGACTCATGTGTGCAAGCTAAATAAATCCTTGTATGGTTTGAAATAGGCACCCATGATATGGTACGACAGGATGGACAATTTTATGATGAGATTAGGCTTTACCAAGAGTAAAGCAGATTCCAACCTCTATTTCAAGGTTGAGGGTGGAATACCAGTAATATTAATTCTATATGTAGATGAATTGTTTGTAACAAGGGATGATGAGATCATTAGCAGAAAAAAAGAGAAGACTTTCCACAAAATTTGAAATGAAGGACCTAGGAATGATGCACTACATCTTAGGTATGGAAGTGTGGCAGAGTTCAAATGGGATTTTCCTTGGTCAAGGAAAGTATGCAGTGGAGATTCTAAAGATGGTCAGAATGATGGAATGCAAGGAAATGGCCACACCAATGGCATCGAACTTGAAGCTACTATGTGATGCTTCTTCAGAGATAGTTGATGCCACAATGTATAGGAATATGATTGGTTCATTAATGTACTTGATGAACATGAGACCAGACATATTCTTTGCTCTAAACACCTTGAGCCAATTCCTGACAGATTTAATACATGTTCACCTGATTGTTGCAAAGAATATATTGAGGTACCTGAAGGGTACAATTGATTATGGGCTCAAATATGCGATGAATCAAAAGATTAACCTGCACGGTTATGTTGATTCAGATTGGGCAGGAAGTGCCATAGACAGGAAGAGCACATCAGGATGTTGCTTCAGTTTGGGATCCAATATGATCTCTTGGTTTAGCAGGAAGCAGTCATGTGTGGCACTAAGTACAGTTGAAGCAAAGTATATTGCAGCATGTTCGACTGGTTGTGAGGAATTATGGCTTCGGAAGTTACTATCATATCTATTTGATCTCGAGTTAGAGACGACTTGTATCTTTTGTGACAACCAGAGTTGTGTAAAATTATCCGAGAACCCGGTGTTCCATGACAAGTCGAAGCATATTGAGATCAAGTACCACTATATCCCGGGTATGGTGCATAGAGGAGCAGTGAAGCTCCAGTATGTGGCGATAGACGAGCAACCAGTCAATGTGTTGACCAAGACATTGGAAAGAGTGAAGTTTGAGTACTTCAGAGAGAAGCTTGGTGTTATCTAGATCGATGTTCCCCGAAAGAGGGAGTGATGTGATAGGTCCAGAAGACGCATGTGCACTAGGGTTGTATCTTACATGGTGGAAGATGCAGGTGGTCCGAAAGGACGTAATGCATCTGGGATGCTCCTAGGATGTATCCACATGTTTGAAGACGTTGGTGGTCCACGGGTCATAAAGCATCTCGGATGTGCCTAGGATGTATCTTACATGATGGAAGACATAGGTGGATCGCAAGGACGTAATGAATATGGGATGCTCTTGGTATGTATCCATGTGTTTGAATACGCAGGTTAAGCGAGACAGTAGCAATACATCTGGGTTGTATCCACCAGGCCGTGGAAGATGTAGATGTTCCTGGGTTGTATCCACTGGGTGGAAGATGTAGGCTGAGTAAGACATAGACCTAATACATATGGGTTGTATCCACTGGGTGTAATATGTAGATGTTCCTGGGTTGTATCCACTAGGTGGAAAACACAGGTTGTCTGGTGGATAAGGTATATGCATGACCTGAGATGCTCTCCACATGAGATGATGAGATTATTCGGATATGATGAGATGATAGTAGGAAACACATGTGATTGCTGAGAAAATGTAATATGTGGTCCTGTGTTGTACCTACTTTATGGATTGCTTGTATAGATGATGAATTCCTAGATGAGAGCTAGGCTTACATCCAACATGAAAAAGAACTGGCTCTATAGAACTTCTCATGACGGGTATATTTGAGAGATGTCACTAGTCAATGATCAACCAAATGAGAATTGTTGCAGCAGTGATGATGATGATCCAACGATGATGATGATCCAGTGATGATGATGTTGTTCAGAGATTGTGTCCAGTTTTGATGATGACTATGTTGAGAGAATAAATTCCTAGTTAAGAAAGGCTGTTGTTGTAAATGTAACTTCGAAAAATATTATTTTGTATATTATTATTATATTATTATTGTAATTTTATTGTACCTCCATCGGAGATGTTTTTCCTCCATTCGGGGATGTCATTATTGTATTTGGTCATGTAATAATATCGAGGTAAAAAATCCATTGTAAGTCGGGGCAATAGCCCCCAAAAGGATAACTGTAAAATGTATTTTCGAGTCTCCATAGGAGAGGTCGGCGCAGTCAGTTAAGGAAGTTGGCCCCATTGGGGAATTAGGTCAGTCACACATAAAGTATAAATAGATAGGAGCCATCCCTCATTTGGACACTCACTCACCAAGCAAGTTCGCACCAAGGAGGAGAAAAGGCAATTTCGCTGGAGAAGAAAGAAGGACGCTGCAAAATTCATCTTATCTTTTGGTTTTTCTATCTTAGTTTGATATCGTACTAAGTGAAAAATATATTTCTAAAGAATTTGCGGGGTTTTCTCCTTTATGGTTTCCCCGAGGAAATTTCCGATGTTCTTGTGTATTGTTGTGCTTGTCTATCTTTCAGTTTAAAGATCTAACACAATTGAATTAAAGTGAAAACATCAACGGTCTGCATGTTTTGAATTTCAGCAACATCCTCCTCCTCATCATCCATATTGATATTAGGATCCCAATCCCATAATACCATAGTAGTTTCTTTGGGATCTTCCTCATCTTCAGTCGATTGTTGCTACTATGTTTCTTCTTCCTCGTCCAAAACTTGTTTGTAAAGTAGTTGATTTATCACCAATGTCATAGAATTTATCCACTAAGGGTAGGGTTTTTCTGAGTTAATTTCTTGATGATAAGTGTAGAAGTAATACATACCCAAATCATTTAAATTGAAAGGAGTGTCTTCATTTTCTGGGGGCTTCTGAGTTTCCTCCTTTTTCTTGAAAAAAGGTTTGAAAGGTTTCTTTCCTAAAGAACTTTCTCCTTTATCCTTTTTCAAGTCAACTAGTTTATTGGATAAATTTTGAACCAATTTAAAAACACTACCTAAATCAATGGGCTTCTCATCAGTTGGTTTAGTCAATAAAAGTAGTTTCTTGGATGAGGTAGCCTTAGGGTCTGCTTCTATAGAGTGTTTGACAATACTAGTCTGTTATCGGACAATCCACTCGAGCGGACGTGAGTAGGATCTCCCTAGCTCAATGTGTGTCTAGAACAAATAGAATAGACTACAAATACATATACTAGATCTACTTAACGATCAAGTACTAAATGTATTACCTTTTTACTACGCAATCCTTTCTCCCGAATGTTAATCCACATCCCACGGTTGTCAGATCCAAGCCACAAGACCTGCCAAGACAAGAAACAAGAGAAACCAGTAAAAGACATCTATACAATAAGTGATCTAAGTAAACAGTTAAGCAGGTAAACTACTCAATATCTTTTCACATATGAACAATATTGGTGGAAATCATTTGTATTACTGCAAATAGAGGAGTACATGATGGAGATATAGAACTACAACCAAGACTTAACACAGTAGCCCTTCTCCGACCAAGCCAATTGCCATAACCTTCCAAGGAAGTATGAGTTCTCCAATAGGTGACTGGAAGTGTTCTAGGAGAGATTTCACCAGCATTAGATACCATAGTCTTCCTCCCTTTGGGATGGGAGTGAACCTCACTCATATAGGACTAAGTGGATAGGATATGGATATGATAGATTGAGATATGATAGGAGAGAGATAGGGGGTCCTCCCAAAGAGTTAGGGGTCGAGTGCCAGCTCCCCTAAAGGTCAGGGATAAGCCCCTAAATGAGCAAGTTTCGAGAAGGATCTCGAATAAGCTATTTTTGCCCATTAATTGACCTCGTCGCACCCTGTAGTGGAGGAAGATGCGACATCACATGTTGCTAGTGTGCAACCTGCGACGACCTCTCAAAAGATTGCAGAACTGATTGCAAATCCTCCCAGGATGATTACTTAGTCCAGGTATCTTCAGGGGTGTATACACTGAATCTGATGATGAGTAGATTTTGGGTGTAACAGAATGACCCCCAAAGCATGAAGATGTTGAAGATAGACAGTTGAAGTGCTTTGATAGAAGTAATGGCAATAGACTCATCGGATGAAGGACACTGCTGCAGTACAACTGACTCTGAACTGACAATCTCATATGAAGTACAACATGGTTGCCGACCAATACATTGTAGATCCATGGTAATAACGACCGACTGAACACAATCATGGCTACTAGACACAAGCGTAGATCCATGATGAGATGATAACACAACCATGACCAATACAAAAGTGGATCCGTGTAATATGACTCAATAAAAAACTCCATCGCAACCTGGGTAAAACATGACTGCCCAGGGTCTTCAAGCTGAACCCGCAATGATACGAATCTATCCATGTGATTACAAATTTCTTGACGTCGAACATGGTAGAAAAAACTTGATTACCGGTTATTGATGTAAACCGTTAACAAGTGCGAGGGAGATCACCATTAATGTCAATGATTCCCAAGGTATCACAATACATATCATCAAGCGTGAATAAATGATTTGAAGTCGAACGCAAGATGAAATCTTTCAATCAAGAGTCAATGATGTAAACTCATGATGAAAGCGAGGTAACCTTCCATTGAGGCATGCAGGGCCAAGGTACTTGGTTGGTTTCTAGATTCGATCCTCTGATGATGAGTTGAAGTCGACAAGGATGAATCCGTTGAAGGAGGGCCATGATGAATCCCCCATCAATCGACACGAAACACGACAAAAGATGTGTAGAGTGGATCGTATGGTACAGTAACATGTAAGACTGACTCAAAGTAACAATGGCATGACAACGTGTGTACTCACTGTAGATGGTAGATGGTGAACGTGTTCTTGAACATGGGCATGGCATGACTTGGCAGTATTGACATAATGAGAATGACCCAAACTTCTAACGCAACTGATAGTGAAAGCTTTCTCCGAATGACTCAGAGGAGTAACAAGACTCGAAAAGTAAGCAGGGACTCATAGACAAACATATGACCCAAGTATTATATGCAAATGCAGATGAGTACCATGTTCAAGAACGACTATATACTGCCACTAAGGTAAGTAACACAAACACTTTCCTTTTTCCCCATCATGAATGATGAGTGCCTCATGTGGTTTTTACGAGCTTGATGAGGGTAACCAAATGCTCGGTATAGCTCATCTCATAGATGAGTCCAATCCCAAATATTTTTCGAACCTGGGATAGGAGGGGTTCATCCCATGACAAGCCCTTCAATGTGAAAATTTAATGAGTCCATAGAAGGTAAACCCAGTCGTCATTTCATGTTTAGAGAGTCTGAAAAGAACTAAAGAAGACTCCAACGGTCCTTTTTCGTAAAGTTAGCCTCGTCGCCCAAAAAAGGGTAAAACAACACGGGAGAGGACTCTTCCAGTCATGATTGGCTGGAGTATACCTTTTTCGTAATTAGTGCCTCTTGGTCCGAAAAAGGGGTAAACTATCACCAAGAAGAAGACCATTCAAATACTTTAACAAGCATGAACGTGACAAGTTCACTTGGAAATCTTTTTCGTTTTTTGAGAGCCTGAAAAGAGCTTAACAATATACTCTGGGGGGTGTCCTTTTCCATGGAAGTTTAACGAGCCCGAAAAAGTGATAAATCATAACTCGGTACTTGTTCTCATGGTTCCATGAGTACGAGAACAAACGAAGAGTAAACTCATCCTCATGCAACAATTACGACTAACCAAAAATAATAATGACAAAACATTCAAAGGGGTGTTCACACCTGTAGTTACCATTGGTGATGCGAGAAACAACACAAAAGACCACTTTACGACTCCTGTACACTAGAGAAAGTGTCAAATAGCCCCAAATATAATGAAAAATGGTCGAAACTATAGTAAATGGCCCAAAAGCATCAAAATATTTGAAAAGGAATATTCCATTCTATTTATAAATAGAAATATGGGCCAAAAATACAAAACATTGTTTCAATTGCCAATTTGGGTGGAGAAGTACCAATTTGGAGCCAAAACTTCCTTTGCCGATTTCAGAAGCTATGATTCGCCATTTCACCAGCCGTCCGGATCAGGTAGGCCTAAACTTCATCCAGCAACTTTCCAGTGGTTTAGTTTTTGCTTTTAGGTCCATTTTTTGGGTTTTTCATGGTGTTATGGAGGGCTTCATGCACCCTCGGCTCATCGCAGGTTTCCCTTTCGGGACCTGCAACGAGACCGAGTCGTCGCAAGCCTCAAATGCGAGAGGTGCAATGTCATCGCACTGTACCTAAACTTACAGTGCGACGGGGGAGAACCATAATCCAAACATAAAAAATAATTCAAAAAATGGACTTCTGAGGTTTGAAGCAGGACCTAACAGTGTTTAAATGTCTTGCTTGGTAGGTTACCAACTAGCTAATATGGTATTGGAGTGGTGAGAGAGAGAAAATGAACTCGAAGATGAACAAGCTGCGAATGATCCACAATGCGTGGAAGCTTTGAGAAACTGCGGGTTACTGAAGTTCTTTGAGATCTAGGGGATGAGATCCCAGATCCCACTGCTGACACACATGCTCTAGAGTTGGGATGCGACCCAACAATACTTTGTGATTGGTGAGCATATCCTCATGATAGACATTGAGGATATCTACTCTCTTACTGGTTTGTCTCGAAGGGGAGACGCTGTACATCTTACTGGAACATGGGCCAGTGACCGTACAATTGAGGACATGGTGTTGCAGCATTGTGTTGCTACTTCTAGGCCTTCCAGTGGGAAGATTCTCATTAGGGATGTGGTGAGCCACCCACTACGTACCATACTGCTGACTATTACTAGGGTGGTGGGTAGCCAAGCCCCACACACGGCTACTCGGACCCAAATGATTTATACGGAGGACTATATGTCTCCCATGGTTTTCAACCGGTGCGAGGGTCTCCTCACAAACCTTCGAGCTTAGCTGACCAAGTGTCGGCGGGGAGAGCTCAAGTAGTTTGGGTATGGATTGATCATATTATCATTCCTCTTAGAGAAGATTCCTCTTCTACCTCTGCAATTGCTACTTGATGACAGGGAGCCCAGGGATCCCCATATGATCAGATGGGATGAGGTCACGACCCGTCATGGTGGCGGGCCCATCATTAGCTTTGGGCCTGAGTTTTTTAGCTGGCTAGAGGGCTAGTTACTCATGGTCGAGGAATTTCCATACAGTGGCACGGACTTCCGAGAGGATCCCGACTTGGTGCTGCCCGAGGGTGCACCATGGGGTGACATAGGTGAGAACAAAAATACCCTTGTATTTTTAGTTTTGTATATTATATCATTTTTTTGATGTAGTGCTGACAAGTACGTAGAATGTGTGTGCAGATGTGGGCGTCGTACGATAGGTGGGTCTCTCCCTTCTGGAAAGGAGAGATAGAGGCGGGGAGGAAGTCGTTCCTGCAGGTGCTCATGCCGCCATCGAGGAGATGGAGGAGGTGTACAGGAACCTATCCCAGCTGACTGTGGAGGTACTGGAGCCATCTATTGATGACTTACCGAGACCCATGCAGATATTTGGGGTTGGAGCATCCGTGCGCTTCAATGACTTACTCCGCAAGGTGGCTCGGACTGTAGACTGCTTCCTCACCCAGCGGCAACGTGTCGTTCGTGCTAGGGGTGGTGTACAAGTCAGGAATCAGGCATGATGACACTAGTATACTTGTACTAAGAGCTTAGAGGCCTTAGATTTTTGTACTACTGAAAGCTATGATGCTTCAGATTTTTGTAGGGACTCCCTGAAAGCCATCGTGCTTCAGATTTTGTATTGGCACTAATTTTTGAGCGATATATATATATACAGACATTATCGACGATTTATACATTATGTTTTTTAAAAAATGATTAGTGATGTGATCTTGTTTACATGTTTGCTTCTACAATATTTACATGTCGTGAATGTTTTTACATATTATGAATATTATGTGTGTGTGATGTACCAATCCAAAATGAAGTTGGCCATCGAGTCAACAACTGTGTTTAACTCTCGTGGAATGTGCAGGTATTGAACGGATTCAAATGAACTTTCTAGGAGACGTACTCATCTGAAGAGACGGAGTAAGGTGGGATCACAGATGGTGTACACCTGGTTCATATGGGAAACCACTAATTGAGAATCCATGAGGATGACAATGTGGTTCATACCCAAGGAAATGGAGTTAGTTAAGGTTTCGATTACTACCTGATACTCTACGGCATTGTTGGTCGCAAACCCTAGGCAACTTCCTCCTGAGCTAATGAGCTCACCTGTTGGGGAATATAGTACCTAGGCTGCCGAAGCAAGGTTACAGGTATGCCGGCTGGCGCCGTCCGCGAATCTAGAGCACGTTGCCATCTGCACACGCAGACAAAACATGGTATAAGAAGTGGAAACAAGATCAAAAGACACTCGAAAAAGAAATGCATCACACCACACAAAAACACGCCATGTATAGTATATACAAGGAAGTCTATGCATGAGAGATGAAGCATAGTATCGCTTCAGGTAAAGCCCATTGCGGGGTTCACCCAAAGAGATTCCGTCATAGTCTTCAAGCTCGTAAGCACCTTTCTCTAGAACACGTTTGACTATGTAAGGTCCATGCCACATGGATTCAAACTTCCCTGCTCCTAGTTTGTCATGCTTATGGTCATAAGTGAGGACTAGGTCACCCTCGTTAAAGATATGAGGTTCAACTGACTTATCGTATTGGGATTTGATGCATTTCTTGTGCACTTCATTAGCAAGAGCGGCATCTCGGCGAGACTCGTCAAGTTTTGCTAAGTGCAAGAGACGTTCTTCCTCGACAGTAGTGTTAGGAAGAAGTTTGACAACGAATTGTAGAGACGGAATTTCGCACTCTATCGGTAGGACAGCCTCCTATCCATATACCAATTGGAAATGAGTGAAGCCTGTGGCGGTTTTAACAGAAGTTTGGTAGGCCCATAATGCTGAAAAGATCATGTTGTGCCAATTGGACTTATGTGTCCCTACCATCCTTTGGACCATAGTTTTCAAGCCCTTGTTAATGGCCTCGACCTGTCCATTGGATTGCGGGTAGTAGGGTGTTGAATTTTCATGGCGAAAACCCAACCTGTAGCTCAATTCATCAACCATATAGTTATGAAAGTGAGAACCATGATCGGTAACAATTGCCTGAGGAACTCCGAACCGCGTTATTACATGATTGAACATGAAGAGTGCGGCGGTTTTGCTGTCATTCTAGTATGTAGGCATAGCTTCAACCCACTTTGTGAAGTAATCCACAGCTACAATAATGTAACTATGCCCCCCGGCTGAGGTAGGCTCACAATGCATAAAGTCAATGCCCCATTTTGAGAATGGGCCAACGGTAATAACCGGATGTAACGGGGCAGGATGAGTGCACTTCTTCGTATGGAAGTGTTGGCAAGGAGGACATTTTTTTACAACCTTAATACAATCTTTGAAGATAGTAGGCCAAAAATATCTTGTGCGCAAAATCTTCTGGGCTGTAGCCATCCCAGAGAGGTGACCGTCACATGCCCCAGTGTGACAGTCATTCAGAACGCGTTCAACCTCATCATGAGTGAGACAATGTCGAAGAATTGAATCAATGCCACGGTGATACAAAGTATCATTGATGATTAAATAATACTTTGCATGGTGACGTATCTTACGACGGTCATTGTGAGAAAGTTGAGGGTTGAAGCGTTGGGTTTGAAGATACAATAAGAGATCTCCATACCACGGATCAATCATACTAATGAGAAACAATGATTCATCTAGAAAGGAGTCATTGTGCTCAACTTCTACATCAGGACGGGGAAGGTCGCAAATGAGCTCTGCAAACACCAAAGATTTCTTAGACTTGGATTTCTCGAAAAGAAGATCAAATTCTTGCAGTATCACGATCCAACGTGAATACTTGCCCCCAAGCACCTGACGTGTCAGTACGCGGTACATGGGGTTCGAGTCGGCGATGATAGTGGTGGTGCAGAGCAAGATGTAGTGTCAAAACTTCTGGACGGTGATGATCGCCGCGAATGCGAGTTTTTCGACAAGTGAATATCTAGTTTCGACACTAGATACCCTTACTTGCATAGTATATTACATGTTCCTGGGCATTTTGATCCTCCTGTACCAAAACCATGGCGATAGTGGTAGCGGAAGTGGTGAGATATAAGATGTAATCTCGAAAATAATTAGGCGGTTGGAGCACGGGGGCATGCGTGATGACATGTTTGATACCGTCAAAGGATTTTTGAGCTTGGTCGTCCCAAATGAACGGGACGTCCTTCTTGAGCAGTCTCATATACCCCTGAGTCTTCTCCGCGAAATTGCAAACAAAACGTCTTAAATAAGTCGCCTTCCCTTGGAGACTTTGAAGTTCTGTCACATCAGTCGGGGGTGGTAGGTTGATGATGGCCTCCACCTTTAAGGGATCAATGCGGATCCCATCCTTCGAAACGATATATCCTAAGAGGCGTCTGGAATCAACACAAAAGATACATTTATGAGGATTCAGACGGATATTCTACCGTCTGCATCTGAGGAAAATGGCCATCAGATGATCAATGTGGAACTCGCGCTGCTTTGAATGAGTAGGGAGATCATCCAAGAAAGGTTCCACAAAGTCCTTAATGTCATGGAAGGCGTATGACATAGCCCGCTGAAACATGGTGCCAGCATTTTTAAGGCCAAACGGGAGTTTGCGGTATGCAAACGTTCCCCACGGGCAGATGAAAGCCATCTTATGTTGGTCGGCTGGGTTGATCTCAATCTGGTTGTAACCACAAAAGCCATCCATGAATGAGAAGATGACGCTTCCTGCACAGTTGTCGATGATCTGGTCGATGAAGGGGGTCAGGTAGTTGTCTTTTGGACAAGCCTGATTAAGGTCCTGATAATCAACACATATGCAGATGGTGCCTTCCTTTTTGTTCACAGGAACGATGTTTGAGACCCAATCCGTCAATGGGACAGGATAAATAAAACCAGCCTTTAAGAGCTTTTCAATTTCTGCCTTAATTTCCGCAGTCTTCCGGGGGTGTACCGGTCGCAACTTTTGGTATACAGGTTTGATGTCAGGATAGGTTTTTATTTCGTGAGAAAAAATTGCGGGGTCTATCCCAAGCATCTCCTCATAGGACCAAGCAAATACGTCTCGAAATTGCTTGAATAAGGCCGTGTCAGTAGCTATTTCTTCAGGGGAACACTTCTGGCCTATGTGAATGTGTTCCACTATACCAGGTTTCACCGAGATGTCTACCGGAATGGTTGGCTCAATATTGGCCAAGTTTTCCTCCGTGTCCGTAAGACATGTAAGGATGGGGGAGTGAGGGAATGGGTAAATATCTGGTGAAAAGAGGGTATGGATGTTGTTCTCTATGTACTCCAAAGGAGGAAGAAAAGATGATCTATGGTGGAGATCATCCCACGGACTGTCGTCGACATTCATAACTTCCATGATGGACTTGTCTAAATGAAAAGTCCAAAGTAAGAGATCGGGTAGAGATGACGTTCGTCGTAGAGAACAAGATGGAGAGGCCATGGTTAAATGGTCCTCTGGTGCTGATTGGGTAGCCTCACAAATACGTTCAACGGGTGAAATAGGCATCATATCGCCAAGCAGGTGTGTTGTGGCTTCATCCGGTACAAGCCAAGCATCGGTAGAGTGAGATAAAATCTCTATGGAGATCATGTTCACCATAGCAACATGATTAGGGGGGTCCGTGGCTGGAAAAAGGCCCATGAGAGATGAATCTTTCAAAAGGAAAACCCCTACACTCTCATAATGTTTTGACATCTGTCCAATGGAAGGAACATGGTCACCAGGATGAGTAGTGGAGTCTGGTGTACAAAAATCTAATTGGTTGATGGTAACAATTTGTCCTTGGTGGGGGAATTGTACTATGTAGAAGATTGAAGAGGCTACCACCTGCATGGTGTAAAACCAATTGTGACCAAGCAAGAGATTATAATCTAACGGGGCCAAGACCACTTCCACGTTAATGGTTACGGTCTTTCCACCCAACTCAACTACAAGAGCTTGTAAGAGCCCATGAGGTTGAAAGCCACGCCCGTCGAATGCTTTCAACGTGGTAGGAGAATGATTCAATTCGAGGGAGCCAATGGCTCTCCAACAGGCGATGGACATGACAAAAGTGGAGGCTCCTTCGTCCAACAGGGTACGATGGACAATCTTCCCAACAATGTTCGCAAAAACATGGAATGCGAGATGGTGTAAGAGCCTCGACTTAAAGTTGTCAAGCTGAAACATGATGGTGTTTGAGGAATTCGAGTCGACTGCACCAATGGCTGCAAGGAGAGTTTTGTGTTGATTAGGACAATTTTGCAAAACTTCCAGGGTAGACATGGCGCAAGGAGGTTGTGCCAAGTCCTCTACGATATTTTAATTTTGTGCCACCCGAGCATTGGGATTGAAAATAGACTTTCAAATCGTACTCTTGGGCGGTCGCAATATCAAGTCTAGGGAGGGCTTCTCAATGGTGATAGAAGGTGATGGTACAGTGACATCAGTTAAGGAGTCGGAAGCTTTTTCAGCATTACTTCCAGTGGATTCCTTCGAAGGGACTGGTTCATAAGATCGTGAGCGAGTATTCAAATTGATCATCTCGTTATGCAACATGAGAACGTGCATGGTATTGGATGGCTCCCCCTGGGCTGGGGGGGTTTGAGCAATCATCTGCTAGTTCTGAGTAGGAAATGGATCGTTGAGGACTGCGGGAGTTGGTTTACCCCTAAGAAACTTTTGTACTTCGTCTCTATGGGGACACTCTTTGGAGAAATGGTCATCTCGACACGGTAAACAAGGATACTTTAGTTTCCATTTCTGCTTGGTATCGTTAGGATGCTCTTTTGTTCTTGCTGGGCGGAAGAATTTTTGGGTTTCCCCTTGTTCTTCTTCTTACCGCCAGACTTCTGAGATGAAGCTGATTGGAAAGAATTCACCTCCTCAGTTACAACAGGAGCGGTGGACTTGGTGGTGATGTGGCCAGCCGAAGTCGGGTTGGATGATCCAACAATGCTAGCAGCAAGCTGGGTGTTAAGGGAACCAATGATTCCATCAGTTTGGAGTCCCTTATGTGGTTTTATAGGGTCATTAATGTCATGGGGTTCGTCAGGCAGAATATCAAACAAAGTGTCGGATTGAGTGTAGACTAGGTCTAGCACATGGGCACTCGTGATGGCTTGTTCTTCGGTGACAACACCTCACATAGAAACGTCTCTTGCTATGGTAGGGATGAGGGATTTATTGAACCAGTCTTCTAGGAGATGATCTGGAATGGGAGCTTTAATGAGACGTCGTCTCCTTCGTCACTCGTGGATATGATCCATAATGTGAGTGGGGGTATTCTAATAGGGAGAGGTTAAAGGCTTGGTACTAGTCTCATACTGTATGGGAAGCTGGAAATGTGTCAGAAAGTTCATGGCAAGAGAACCAAAATCAGGAAAAGAGTGTGGTGGCAACTCAATGTACCACTTGGCAGTCGAACCGGTGAGAGTCCTTTGAAATAATCTAAGATGAATTGAATCATCCATTAAGGAATTAGATGAACACCATAAGTGGTATGTCATCACATGGTTTTTAGGGTCTTCACCTGGCTTGCTGTCAAACTTGGGGATATCAGACGAAAGTTTCACCTGAATTGATGGCCAGTTAGATCCATGGTAAATAGGATCGTTGATTAAATGGGATAGGTTAGGCAAGTCCAAAGTAGCCAGGAAGGGCAGCTATGGATTAGGTTGTGCGTATTGATAATATGGATAGGGCGTGTAAGGACCAGACTAATCGTAAGGTGTACCGGGATGAAATTGATCATAGGGGGGTGTGCCGCCCGGATCGTAAGGAGGTCCGCCACCATAAGGTGGTCCATTCCAATAAGGTGGGGGTCCGCCTCCACTTCCGGGAGGGGGTGGGGGTCCATAACTATAATAAGGTGGCCCACCACCGCCCCCGCCTAGAGGGGGTGGTGGACCACTTGTACTGCTAGAAGGATGGGGGCCCCCACCACCTCCGTTATCGGAATGATGAGGGTCTCCACCACCACCACCACTACCATAGTAATTAGGTCCTCCACCACCTCCGCCTGGAGGGGGTGGTGGACCACCTCCACCACCTGAAGGGAAATTTCCTTCTCCACCATGATAGGGTGGTCCCCCATCGATTCCGCCGGAAAGGGGTGGTGGACCATTCTCGCCATTTCCGGAGAGGTGAGGGATGTTGTCGGTAAAATGAGGTGGGCCTCCACCAATGTTAGGTGGGGGCCTGCCACCTCCAACAAGAGGTTGGGGAGGGCCGATCGAGGGTGGTGGTATCTGAGGGATAATCGGTTGGGGTCCGTGCTGCAACATAGGTTGTTTCCCCCATAGAGTGTATGGATTCCCGGGATAAGGTATCCCATATGGTGCATTTCTGGGATTAGGTTGGCCCGACACAGGGTTAACAGAACCTGGATACACTTGAATCCATGAGGGTTGAGTTACATTTGACGACCCCCCAACATGAGATAATCCTGTGGTGGACGGTCTAGCGGGTTGGGAAGGTCCATGGGGATTCCACCGCCTACGTTCTGGTTAGGAAATGGGGGTTTCCCCCTAGCCACAACAGGTTGACCACTAGTCAAAGGTTGAACCAACGTAGGTTGTTGACTAGCTACTGTAGTAATAACATTACCAATAAGATAATCTATGGGAATGGAATACCCTCCCCTCGAATTCTGAGGTGGGGGAGGAACTGGTAAAGTAACTATGGTAGTGACAGGTGTGTTGGACTGTTGTCCTTCCACCGGTTAGTTCACTTGAGGTGCAGGACTGGACTCTTGCGAGGGTTGACCGGTCTTATTAGTGGTCACGTGGTGGGGTGCTTCAGGTGATCAGAAAGATATCGGATGAATCGGGATGGGTTGGTAATGGGGTAACGATGGGTCTTGAACCCGTCGTTGGAGACTTGACTTCCGACATTCTTCAGCCATGGAACGGAAAATGAGCTAAATGGTCACGAAAGTAGGCTAAAGTGTTGTTCGGAGTAGTCCCATTGGGTGAGTATGAGATGGAAAAATGAGCCACTGGGTGGTCTATAGAAGATGTCCAATAAGCTGCTGAAGGACCAACAGCTGCTGTAGGGTCGTCCTAGGGTCGGTTTATCCATTCCAACGATCCGGGCTCTCCCAGGATGACGGGAGAAAGGACTTGTGAAGTGGGGGTGTGTGCTTCTTCATCCTGCGAGGGATGAGAGGCAGGTGAATCTGGTGGAAACAAAATTCCTCCAACATTCAAAGTGGGGTTTTCCACTTCAGTAACTACGACCATGTTACGCCGATCCATTCTTACCCTCGAAATAGCCTCCGGATTAAGGGGATATCCAGGTGGTAAGTTCAAGATCCTACGGGATCTTCTCCAGCGAAAAATCCGCCAGAGTATCAGGAAAATTAGCCAGAAAGGTCGAAACAACGTTTCGCCTAAGGGTATGCTAAAAGAAAAGCAGTCCAGAAAAAACCTACTCAAACTAAGGCAACAAGCAAACTTATGTGACAGAGTGGATTCAAAAGTCTGGAACCTCACAGGATTATCAAGGCATTGCAAACCGCGATATACTGCAGGGTCCAACAATATGATGCGATAAGGAGGATTGGGACCGTACCCTTGCTTGCATACCCGATTACCTGGACAGTACGTGCATGCTAATCTCCCCGAGTGTTGTTCTCGGTGTATTGCTTTTCCAAGACTGCCAAATGGTTAACTTGGTTGGTTTCAGGAATCCTAATGGCGTCTCCCAATATACGCAAGGTACGTGGGAGCTCAAATCCGTAGTGGTGCTGTCTAATGCACAACCGTTCGGCAAGAGACCTTCCGATATACGTGTCGAGTACGTGATACACCCTTCTATATACGCCATGTACGGATTATGGTACTTGGTGGGTACGTGAAGGAGCTCGATATATCAATGTACGTGGAAGACTACAATACCCCCAGGATACAGTGATGGCAAATAACGGCAGCTGCCACACTTAATGACGCCAGAACACATCTCTAACTTACACACAAGTTGCTAAAAATTTTACCTAGTTCTACCGTTAATTTTATCTTGGACGGTTAGGTGAATGCATGAGGTGAGTACATAATCAGAAGCATAATTCAATTCCTAGCTACATGCACGCAATATTCTTTTCTTTCAATGAATTCTAGCTATGGGAAGGAGAAAGTTTTTTCCAATGGTATTGCCAAAACAAACTCAATGCAACACAATTCCCAATTCAAACAAATTTGAGAATGAAAGTATTCTTTTCCTTTTCAGCGAAACGCAAAAGTACACAACACTATTGAACCAAATCAAAACAACTTTTTATTTTCTTTTTCTTTTCAAAGTAAATTGACACTAAATGATGAAAAGAGAGGATTTTGAAATGAAATATGCAAGTTTTTCAATTTCACTTTCAATGATCTAAAAGGAATAATAATTAAAAATGCATCTATCTTTCCTTAGCATGGAATCAATTTTGCAACAATCGAAGCGTGCTTTGAGCCTTTCAAGAAGATGAGAGATTCATAATTCGAGAAAAACAGAATAGATCATACATTCATTCAACTTTTCCAAAACATAAACGAGAATTTTCCAATGCACAACAATCTTTCTTCAATCATTTTTTGAGAAACAATGGGAAAGAAGCACTTTTAAACTTTTCGATGGATGCATCAAAGAATAAACTTGATAACAACTTTGCTTTCAGATCCAAATGACTGAAAGGAAAACACTACTTGCAGCGCTCAGTACTCAGAAAACTCAATGAAAGACAAGCACTCAACCAAGCTAAAAAACACACTTAACTCAAGATCAAGCAGTAGCAAGAAAACTAAGCAAGCAAAGTTCAAAACAAATGTAAATGAGGTCTGGAGGCTGATCTAATGTAATGATCAGATCAGGGATGGAAGGAAGGGAATACAAGAGTGAACGGATGAAGGTGGAGGAGACTAGAGTATCCACCACTACCTGTCTCAAACTTGTCCAAGACGGAACCCAAAGTCAATCCAAATGAAACCAAACTCTCAACACACAAATCATAAATGGGGTCTCTGGCTGGATCTTGCAATGCAGAGGGAGTTCATACATAAGACCGAGGTTCAAACTGTTAAATGAGGGAAGGGATGCCCGTATGCCAACTAAGTAGGTAAACTACTCAATATTTTTGCACATATGAACAATATTGGTGGAAAGCATTTGTATTACTGCAAATAGAGGAGTACATGATAGAGATATAAAACTACAACCAAGACTTAACACAGTAGCCCTTCTGCGACCAAGCCAATTGCCATAACCTTCCAAGGAAGTATAAGTTCTCCAATAGGTGACTGGAAGTGTTCTAGGAGAGATTTCACCAGCATGTAGATACCATAGTCTTCCTCCCTTTGGGATGGGATTGAACCTCACTCATATAGGACTAAGTGGATAGGATATGGATAGGATAGGTTGAGAGATGGTAGGAGAGAGATAGGGGATCCTCCCAAAGAGTTAGGGGTCGATTACCAACTCCCCTAGAGGTCAGGGATAAGCCCCTAAATGAGCAAGTTTCGAGAAGGATCTCGAATAAGCTATTTTTGCCCATTAACTGACCTCGTCGCACCCTGCAGTGGAGCAAGATGCGACGTCGCATGTTGCTAGTGTGCAACCTGCGACGACCTCTCAAAATATTGCAGAACTGATTGTAAATCCTCCCAGGATGATTACTTAGTCCAGGTATCTTCAGGGGTGTATACATTAAATCTGATGATGAGTATATTTTGGGTGTAACATAGTCATCTCAAGTTCGATTTGCTTGGCCTCTTCAAAGTTTTCTTCTAATGTATATTTATAGGACCTCTTGAAAAACATAACTAGGGATGCATGCAGAGATGTGGTATAATAATCTTCCAACACTTATTTAGGAGTTTTGATGATAGCAGTGAACTTATTCAAAACCGCAGTGAACCTTTGATTGAAATCCTTAACCTTTTCCTTATTGTCCATTTTTAAGGACAACAATTATCTCATTAAGGAGGCTAAGGTTCTTTCTTCACCAAAATTACTTAAGAAATCCTTTTCAAAATTATCCCAATTTGTAATCAACCACATCGGGACACTAAAATACCACGTGGATAATTTACTCTCGGAATTATAGGGAAACAAATGACACACCACGTCTTCATGATCCACATTTAAGAGATTCAAGGACTGAAGAAAACATTTCAAGTGATCATCGGTAGTTATTACCTTGTCTGGGTCAAATTTAGGCAAAATGTGCTCAGGGTGTTTAGGCAGGTCATGAATTTGTGTTGCTAAATTCAAAGCACCTTGAAACCTTCAGGTCAATGGATGGTTCACATTGTGGGAAATGTTATGATTATATGGAGGTGAATTCGAAGGGGTGTGAGTATGTTGAGAACTAGTAGAATCAGGAGATGAAGATCGAATTTGGTCGAGGGGTTCAGGGATTTCATGTAATGATAAATCTACCAACTCTTCAAGGGACTCTACCAAAACTAACTCTTTTGTCTCTATAGCCTTTTTACAAGGAGCACACCTTATGGGTAACAAAGGAATCACGGGAAATTGTCGGATTTGTTTAACATAAGACCTAGTATATCATTGAAAAATATTAACCTCCTGATGTGGTTCTTCGTACAGATATTCTGTATAGGACTCAGGTTGTTCCAATTCAGTTTGATTGTATTCAAATTGATTTGTATCATTTCTAGTATCCTTAAAGGAACTGAACCTTCAGGTAATGAAGTATTAGGTGGGTTCCTAAGGAAAAATCCACATTGGAGAGTACTTCCTGTTTGACGGACAATCCACTCGAGCCGGATATCCCTAGTTCAAGTGAATCTAGAACAAATATAACATAATGCAAAACTCATTTCCTAGATCTAGTTACAGATCGAGTACTTAGATATCATACCTTTCAGATCACAGATCCTTCTCCTTGTTATTGCTCCAAGTCTCGCGGTCGTCAGATCTCCAGCTGCAAGACCTGTCAAGGCAATGTGGAAACAATACGAGCAGTACAATATATCTAAACAATAACCGATCTAAACTAACAATTGAGGAATAAAGTTCTAAACATCATCAATGAAACAACATTCATGGAAAGAGATTATATTAATTGTATTAAAAAGTGGGAAAACATAAAAAGAATGAAGCTACAACCAAATCCTCAATGTTGCATCCTCCATCCAACATGTCCAAGCCAAGCCTCCAAGGTGGTACAAGCTTCCCAATCACCAATATGGATCCTACTAGCATAAGGATACCATAGAACTTCCCCCACTTCTCATGGAGAGAGTGGGTGTTTATATAGAGCTAAAGAGATAGGGTAGGTTGAGTATTAGGGGGAGATGGTTAAGGGATCCTCCCATTAGGTTAGGAATCGAAATGCCACCTCACCTAGAGACTAGGGATAGGCCTCCACCTCATCAAACTTCTAGAAAGACCTCGAGACCCCCCAAAATAGCCTTTAACCAACCTCGTCGCACCTTGGTAGAGGACACAGAGCGACAGAGGGGATCGTCACACTTTGTCTGAGGACAACCTGCGACAGTGTCTCACCCTAGCTGACCAAGAACTGTGACGTTGCACCCTAGATGAAGGAGAAGTGCGACAACCTACTCAAAGAGGTCAATTGGGCAGGAAAATCTCTCAGTTGGATGTGTTTTATCCCAGAATGAGGTTAGGCGTCAGAGAAAAGAGTTTACACAATGGTCAAGATGACGACATTATCACAACGGTCATGATGACGACACTTGGTCATAATGACGATACTTGCAATGGTCATGGTGACGCCACTAGGTCATGATGACGACACTTGCAACACTTGTGGCACTTGCGACACTTGCACAAGAGTGGCAACATTTTGGTGTAACAGAATGCCCCCCAAAGCATGAAGCTGACGAAATGAGACAGGTGAAATGCTTTGTAATAAGAAAAATGGCAAGGACTTGCTGGTTGGAAGGAGATGTTGCATAAATGACCTGAGATCCATAAGTCTCATACAACAAAAAACATGGCTGCTGACCAATACATTACAGATCCATGATAGTAAAGACCGTCCGAACACAATCATGGCTACTAGACACAATCGTAGATCCATGATGAGATGATAAAACAACCACGACCAATACAAAAGTGGATCCTTGTAACTCTGAACTGACAACACGACCACTACCAATACAAAGTGGATATGTGTGTCTCAAACAATCGCCATCGCAACCCGAGTAGAAAATAACTTCCCCAGGGTCTTCAAGCTGAACCTGCAATGATACGAATCTATCCATGTGATTACAATGTTTTGGAGTCAAACATGGTAGAAACCACTTGATTATCGTTCATTAATGTATACTGTTAACAAGTGCGAGGGAAATCACCATTAATGTCAATGATCCCCAAGGTATCACAGTACATACCGTCAAGCGTGAATCAATGAGTTGAAGTCGAACGCCTAATGGAATCTTTCAATCAAGAGTCAATGAGGTAAACTCATGTTGAAAGTGAGGTAACCCACCATTGAGGCATGTAGGCCCAAGGTACTTGGTTGGTTTCTAAGTTCAATCCTCGGATGATGATTTGAAGTCGACAAGGATGAACCCGTCGAAGGAGGGCCATGATGAATCCCCCATCATCGACATGAAACTTGATAACATATATTTGGTGTAGATCGGATGGTAGGGTAATGTGCAAGACTGACTCAAGGTAGACCAACATGATCGAAGGTATACTAACTGCAGATGATGAGTAATGAAACATCTCTTGAACATGGACATGGCATGACTTGGCAGTATTGAGATGACAAGAATGATACTAACTCCCAATGCGACTGATGGTGGAAGCATTCTTTGGACGACCCAAAAGAGTGACAAGACTCACGGAATAGATAGGACTCGGAGACAAACGGATTACCCAAGTATTGAATACAAATGCAAATGAGTGCCATGTTCAAGAGTGACTATGTACTGCCGTAATTAAGATGTAACACAAAATATTCCCTTTTTCCCCATCATGATTGATGAGTGCCTCATGTGTTTTTGACGAGCTTGATGAGGGTAACCAGATGCTCGATATAGCTCATCTCATAGATGAGTCCAATCCCAAATGTTTTACAAACCTAGGAAAGGAGGGGTTCATCCCAAAATGGGCCCTTCGATGTTTGAATTTTAACAAGTCCAAAGAAGGAAAACTCGACGTCATTTCATGTTTAGAGAGGCTGAAAAGAACTAAAGGAGACTCCAAAAAGGTCATTTTTCGTAAAGTTAGTCTCTTCACCCAAAAAAGAGTAAAACAACGCGAGAGAGAACTCTTCCAACCATGGTTGGTTGGAGTATTCCTTTTTCGTAAATAGTACTTCCTGGTCTGAAAAAGGGGTAAACTATCACCAGAAAGATGATCATTCAAATGCTTTTACAAGCGTGAAAGCATCAAGTTCGCTTGGAAATCTTTTCCTATTTAAGGATTATGAAAAGAGCTTAAAAGGAATCCATGCACAACTTTGTCATGGTTGATGACCGAGTATGACAAAGGAAAAAGTAAACTCGACACAGTTCCTTTTCCGTAAATAGTCTAGCGAGGCCATATAAAGTGATAAACCTATACTCGTTAGACATACCTTTTTACTCAAAATTTTAATGAGCACGATAATGGTATCAAAAGCACTCATAATCTTTTTCATATTTGAACTAGAGCACGAAAAAGTGAAAAGTAAGCTCAAACCACTTTTCATGTTTCAACCAGAGCACGAAAAAGTGAAAAGTAAGCTCAAACCACTTTTCATGTTTCAACCAGAGCAGGAAAAAAGTGAAAAGTAAGCTCAAATTCCATCTTACTGTTTTTAATGAGCTCGAAGATAGGTTGGAAGAATTCTCATGATGCCTGCTTCATTTTTTAACAAGCTTGTAACGAAAAATGAACTATGCTCGGGATAATGCCCATTGGCAGGTTTCTTCCCAACCTGATGACTAGAGGTTGGAAATTTTTCCCCCAATGCAAGAGACTGACGGATTACTTCTAGTATGATTCTAGAGGTACTGTTTCATTTTTTAGCGACCTTGAAAACCAAAAAATAAAGTATGCTCGAAAAATGTTCCCAATGGTGGATTTCTCCCAACATGATATCCAATTGGTACATGCCCCCAGCATGATTGCTAGAAGTAAGTGACTTAGCTCCAACTTGGTGTGGAGAGGCGATCGAGTTGACTTCAACGTAACTTCCAGAGGTTGAATACATGCCCCCAAGCTTCATTTCATTCGCCTAAGGTATAGGCGGGTGAAAAGAAGGTTCAGGTACTAAGTCTACGAGGAGACTTGACTCAAAGGGAAAGGATATGTTTCATTTTTTAACGAGCTTAAAACAGGAATAGAACTCTGCTCAGTGAATCTTGTCTCATTTTTATGCAAGCTTGAAACCAAAGGTGAACTATGCTTAGGGGGTCTATTCTATTTTTTAACAAGCTTGGAATCAAAGACTAATCTGTGCTCAAACTACTGGTTTCATTTTTTAATGAGCTTGAAGCCAAAGGTAAACTCTGCTCGAACTATTGGTTTTATTTTTTAGCGAGCTTGAAGCCAAAGAAAAATTATACTCAAACTACTGGTTTCATTTTTTAACGAGCTTGAAGCCAAAGGTAAACTATGCTAGTTGTTAAGGCCCATTGACGGGTTCCTTCCCAACATGATGCCCAGAGGTTGGTAAATGACCCCAGCATGATTGCTAGCAGCTTAACATGGAAGTGTTCCCTCAACATGATCGTTTACGGTACAACATGTGGCATGCCCCCCAAGCTTCATTTCATCTGAAAATGCTTCTTGCTAACCCAACTACCAACCTGGCTACTAATATGAAAATGTTCACCAAGGGGGGGAAAACGAGAATCAAAAGAAAAGAAGGTTCAAGTTCTAATTCTAGCGAGAGACTTGAATCGATGGGAAGGAGATCTATTTCATTTTTACACAAGCTTGAAATATACAATAACTATGCTTGAGGGGGCCCATCTTATTTTTTAACGAGCTTTAAATGGAATAAAACTATGCTCGAGTGGATGGTTTCATTTTTATGCAAGCTTGAAACCAAAGGGAAACTATGCTAGAGTGTTCGGTTTCATTTTTTAATGAGCTTGAAACATAACATAAACCATGCTTGTACTCCCCATCCTCAGGGGGGAGAAACCACTAAAACATGAGGAACATTCATGGAATTATTATGACTGGCATTCATGTGATGATTGGGTGTCACGAAGGAAAGTTGATCAACGGTCACAATCCTCCCATTGTAGGGAAAATACATCACTCAAAAGAGTGTGGACACGATGGCTTTCATAGCATAGACATAATCACGTCCAAGGAGTAGATTGAAATCTAAAGGACCTTGGAAAACCATGACATCAACATAAACAGTTTTACCTCTCAATGTGACAGGTAACTGCGGGAGAATCCCTAAAGGTCTGGTAGGCTTGCTATTAAAATCCGAAATCTGGTCAGTTACTGGCACAAGATGAGGGGAACCTATAGCTTGCCAAGCAGTTGAGGATAAAATGATAACAAAAGCTCCCTCATCAACTATCGTACGAAATATTTCTTTATCAGAAACTCCTATAGATATTTGAAAAGGAATACTCGAAGGAAGATGAGATTCTATTAGACCATTCCAATAAACGAAAATGACCTCAGTACTTGGGGGGGGTCCTGTAGGAATGGACAGGGTCTCCCCTTGCCTAGGACATTCTGAACTGACTAGGAAAACATCAGCGATTTCTAATTCACTCTCACTTGGAAGATAAGAATGAGATGAAGATTGTGTCATGGTGACTGCTTCAGTATGGACTTTCTCCGATGAAAGAGTGGGATCGAGTGGAGATGACATCGACTGGATCACTTCACTTTCGGAAAGAAGAGTGGGATCGATTATAGATGAAACTAAATTGATCACTTGGTCAACCAGCAGGGGGTCGAGGGACAACTTACTATCGTTTGTTGGAAGCACTTGTTGAGAACTAATAATATCTTCCAACCATCGTGAAGCTTCATCCTTGCTTGGACAAAGGTAAGTACGATGCATGCCCTTGCATAGCCAGCAAGGGTCTACAACTCTACCCTTCCGACCCTTCACCAATGGGTCACTGGTCGAGGGAGTATGATCAACATGATGGTCAAAGGATGATGATACAAGCGGTTTGGGGTTTTTAGACCACACTTCTGACACACGCAAAAGACTGGGACAATCCTTGAGAAGGTGATCACCCTTGCAAAGTTTGCAAGGGAACTTGGGATTATGAGGTGTTCTCATAGAATGAGTGCCATCATAGGCAGATGGTTGACGCTTGGTCTCTTTCTTATCCTTCTTTTTCTTCTCACCCGCCTTCTTACTAACATCAGAGTTTTCAGTAGGAGAAGAAAAAGAGACAGAAGTCAATTCAACTTTCGATGGAGAAGGAGAAGGGTCACCATGAGATTGATGCTCATGTGGTGAAGGGCCTAGGTTTGACACAATTGGTGCACTTGGTGTAACTGGATTGGAGAATAACCATACCGGTAATCCTATCGTCAATCTAGGAAGACTTAACATAGCCATATAGGGAGGACGAACAGTTCCACAAGGGGGAACAATAAATGGCATACCTTGGAAAAGGGCCTCTTGTTTGGTAGTCCTAGAAGAATCTTTCATATCTCAACTTCCTAAGAGTCTCTAAAGTACCACACAGATCAAACACTACTCAAATCTAAAAACAACAAGAAAACTGTGTGAATAGGAGTGGATTCAAAGTCTGGAACCTCATAGGATTGTCAAAACATCACAAATCACTATATACCGCAGGGTTCAATAGTAAAACGCGACACGGAGGATTGGGACCGTACCCTTGCCTGAATACCCGACTACCTGGACAATACGTGAGTAGTAATCTCCCCGAGTGTTGTTCTCGTTGTATTGCAATGTTAATATGGCCAAATGGATAAACCAGATGGTTTTAGGATTCCTAATGGTGGTTTTCGATATACTCAAGGTACGTGGGAGCTCAAATCCGTAGTGGTGTTGTCTAATGCACAACCGTTTGGCAAGAGACCTTCTGATATACTACCGAGTATGTGAAACACCTTTCGATATATGCCAAGTATGTGTGGTACTTGGTGGGTACATGAAAGAGCTTCGATATACCGATAAGTACGTGGAAGACCACAATACCCCCAAGATACACTGCTGGAAAATAACGACAACTGCCACACTGAACGACGCAGGAACATGTCTCTAACTTACACACAATTACTAAATGATTTTAACCTAAGCTAGCGTTAGTTTTATCTTGTATGGTTAGGTGGATGCATGAGGTGAGTACATAAATGTAAACATAATGCAATCCTCAACTACACGATAATGCACATTTTCCTTTCCTTTTCAATGAAAACTACTTAAGGTAAGGAGAGATTTTTCTTTCTTTCAAACCAAAAATACTTAAGTAGTAGCGAAAAGAAGAATTTATTCCTAGAGTGCAATAACTCTAACTTTTTGCAATAATCAGCTAAAAAGCACAAAGAAAATGAAAGATGCAACTAAAATTAACAATGTATAGGACAAAATTGATGAAGCACTTTCAATTTTCAAATGCATGTATAAAAAATGGAACTTGATAACTAAACGCTTTTCATATCTATATACAGAAATTGAAAGAATATCTACAACACTCTATTCATTCAGAAATTCCCAAAGAAAAATGGAAAGCACCCAAACAACTCAAAGGCACTCAAGAAAGGATCAAAATCTACTAAATTCAATCATTCTAATCCATTTCCTATCTTTTTACACTTCAAAAAAGACACATCTAAGCTACGGAAAGAAGGATTCCACAAACGTTTCCAATCAAATGCAAGACAAATAAAAGCACTTAATAATCATGTCTAACTCAAATGTACACAAAACTGAAACAAACCTTTTCTTCTTCTTATGAGTGTAAGACAAAAAATGCCAAATGATCAAATTAAAGCAAGAAGAATGCTTATTTTTTCCAATTTCATGAATATAGCAAAAGAGTGACAAAATCAAGCTTTTCTTTGAACTAAAGTGGATACAAAGAATCAATCTTTTCCAATAATCATTAGATAGCTTAGCATGTAAAGGAAACAAGATGCATAACCCAAGAAAAAGAGGCTCAAAAATACATGGATATCCCACACTCTTCAAGTCTTTAAAACAAGCCAATCACGCCAAACCAAAAATGATCTCAAAACCTTGAGATGGGTCAAAACGACTAAAGGATGATTCATGGCCCCCCCCCCCCCCCGGCCATCAAGGGGAATTTTTTTTCAAAAATAGAATCCATTACACTTAAAAATGTAAGCAAAACACTAGTTTTGACTCAAAGGGCCAAACCTGAATCCAAATCTCAAAAGACCCAAAAACCAATACAAACAAGCCAAACAAAACACTGCTAGGCAAAAGGGTCTCTGTCTGGAAGGTACAGTGTAGAGGAGTCTGCACACAAACCAAAACTCAAAACAGAAATGGAGAAGGGGTGCCTGTATGGCAACTTTGGCAGATCGACGCAGTCTGTGGTTGTACACAGTGCGACGTCGCAGTTCACCAATGCGAGGAGTGCGACAATGTCGTAGTATACCAATGGCAGGGTTGTGACGACTCACTGAAAGGAAAAGAAAAGAGATAAAAAATGACACAGTGTCTCTCTGTGTATGCTAACTAGGTGCGACAGGCGAGATCTAAGTTCACAAATGAACCAATTCTCCAAAAAATGAGCAATGAAATGCTCTGAAAATGAGAAGTACAAACTCAGAGGAAGGTAATCAGACTCTTCAAAGTGAAGATCTGATGGTGAAAAGGACTCAGGAGGCAAATTAGATGGCTGGAAAAAGAAATCAACTGAAAATGGAATTCAAATTGAAAACTAAAACTATGTTCATTCCCCAGTATGGTCGCCAGATTTGTTTGACGGACAATCCACTCGAGTGGACGCGAGCCAGATCTCCCTATTTCAAGTGAATCTAGAAAAAATAGAACATAATACAAAACTCATTTCCTAGATCTAGTTACAGATCGATTACTTAGATATCATAACTTTTAGATCGAAGATCCTTCTCTGTGTTATTGCTCCAAGTCTCGCGGTCGTCAGATCTCCAGCTGCAAGACCTGTCAAGACAATGTGGAAACAACATGAGCAGTACAAGATATCTAAACAATAACTGATCTAAACTAACAGCTTCCCAATCACCAATATGGATCCTACTAGCATAAGGATAACATAGACCTTCCCCCACTTCTCATGGAGAGAGTGGGTGTTTATATAGGGCTAAAGAGATAGGGTAGGTTGAGGATTAGGGGGAGATGGTTAAGGGATCCTCCCATTAGGTTAGGAACCGAAATGCCACCTCACCTAGAGCCTAAGGATAGGCCTCCACCTCACAAAAATTCTAGAAAGACCTCAAGACTCCCCAAAATGGCCTTTAACCAACCTCGTCACACCCTGGTAGAGGAAACAGAGCGACAAAGGTGGTCATCGCACTTTGTCCAAGGACAACCTACGACAGTGTCTCACCCTAGCTGACCAAGAACTGCGATGTCGCACCCTAGATGAAGGAGAAGTGCGACATCCTACTCAGAGAGGTCAACTAGGCAGGGAAATCTCTCAGTTGGATGTGTTTTAGCCCATAATGAGGTTAGGGGTCAGAGCAAAGAGTTTACACAATGGTCAAGATGACGACATTATCACAACGGTCATGATGACGACACTTGGTCATAATGATGATACTTGCAACGGTCATGCTGACGACACTAGGCTATGATGACGACACTTGCAACACTTGCGACAATTGCACAAGAGTGATGACATTTTGGTGTAACACTTCCTCTACCATCCATGCACTGGAAGCCCTCCTCCTAGCAACAAATTTGTTGACGCTTAAAAAAATCCTTGTGTTGACAGTAGGGGTTCTCCCCAGTAGGAAATACCAATTACACCTCGAACCATTTGGAGAGGGGAAACAATTCAGATTCTATCTCATCTACCGTTCACTGATTGGGGATTTTACTGTTTGCATCTCGATCCATTGTTTAGGGTCTTATTTTAAAATATTAAATGTAGTATTCCCTAATCTATGATGCAAACCTAAATTATTCTAACCTATCCTAGCTAGGAGTAAAATTAACAAGGACGAGCAGTAAACAAAGTTGGACTAAATTTCAATAGCAAATAACCACATTACATGAAATGTGAAACAACTATAAAAAATGAAGTTAACTACTGGATTAGTCAGAGAAGGAATGCATTTGCATTTACAACTTATAGAAAGAAAATATATTACAAGAGTACATACACATTATAAAGTAATAAACCACAAAAATAATCCAACATGTAAAACAATAACTTTACTACATATGAGACACAGATTAAAAGGAAATCGATTCCATGACATTCATCCACAAAGCATTCATAGTATCCATTCCAACACTTGAATCTAGAAGCTCTCTATTCATTCTTACAACTAGTTCTTACAAAGCGTGAGTAGAAAAATCCCATGCCAAAAGTTCATATTGCCTCATTCTATCCTTCTTTTTAATCTACAAAATAAACTCTAAGTGACTATTCGATTCCCCAAAGGAAGTTATGATTTTTGGGATCCCAATGCACATATCACTTAGGCATTTTCATCTTTCTCCAAAAGAAAATAAAATGAAATTTAAATTACATAATTAAGGAGGAGCGTTCCCTTGAGTTTTAATGAACTCATCCCAAAGTTCAAAATCACAAGATATAACATTAAATTGTTTTGTCTCTAATAAGGATAATGAAACTTCTTGAAGAACAACTTACTTATCCAATGTAACCAATCCTTTGGTAACTAAATCGTACCTTGTGGTCATGAATTGGATTTTTAGAGTGGGCATACCAATATGTTGCTTTAGATCATATGTAGTGACATGTATAATGTTTATGACAACCCTCAAGTTTGCATCCTTGATTATCCTTAACTCCACCAAACGCTCTTCTTTTAGGATAGGTTCTTCAAAATTTCCTGGTGGGGGTAAGTGGCATCTCTCGAACACTCTTTCTATGACTTGGTGCACATTATAGCATTTTGTTAATGATGTTGTAACCTCCTTTTGTATATTTTCCCCTGCCTTTTGACAATTATCTAAGGTAGCATAATCGAGCTGCATTTCTTCTATTGTCCTCTTGGGAAAATTTGATGGGATTTATGTGTGTTTCTTATGCCACATGGCCACGCCTTTTATTTTTCCTTTCACATCTGCAATCTTGAGGTCATTATATGGGATGCTTCTAACACCGCCTTGAGCTTGGTTGCAATCCTTTGCACTTCATGTAACTATTATTTTCTCAACCCCTATGCATGGAATAATTGTTCTTGTAATGAAATAGCATAGGCATGGAATTGTTCCAAGCTCTTCCCTTCTTCCCTGGAAGCTTGTACGACCACTGTCAGTGAATTTTTCTCTTGTTAAAGTGCATTAAGCTAAGACTCCATAGTGTCTTTCTCTTCCATCAGGATATCAACTCATGTTGTTATCTCATCATTTTATGAATGTGGGTCTTGGGTTGAAACTTTTAGACTTATTTTCTCGAACTACAAATCCTCGTGATCATGTACTGGCTCAACTCTCTTCCTCCTAGATTCCAAGAAGAGATATTCTAGAGTGCCAATTCTTTTATTATCATGTTTTAGGTCATGGGACATCTTTTGGATGGTCTCTTGGTTATCCATGGCAGCAGCCACATTTACAAAAGCCATGAATTCCTAATCTTTATCAATCCCTTTGAATAATGGAACTTCTTGAGTAGTAACGATCTTGGGTCTTGTTGATGCCTCGGGTGTGCAGGGTAAGTGCAAAGTGCTGGAATGGGTTCCAAGGCACACAACAGGGGATGAAAAACCAACCAAAGGCTTCAGTTAACCCTACGCAAGAGTTACCCTATCCTCGAGATGTTTGGTGTGGTAATCACCCACGGATATTTGACCTCCATTGGCACTCTAAGAGTAAAAGGTTTGATCTTTCAAAGATCAGTTTTCTTATTAAGGAAAATGAAGTGTGATAGCTGATTAACAATCCTAACCTAACCTGCCTAGGGAAAGAATCTATCCTAAGTTAGATCTAACCTAAAGAGGAAAAGTTGATATTGTGCAAATCAGAACTGAAGTATGATAAACAAGTGATCAAGTACCTTAAACAGAAATGTCTTCTGGTTCTTCACTTGTTAATTAAAGTTTTATCAATTAAGAAATTAAGTGACAATCCTTCAAAGTGTTTAAGTTCATTCAAATAACTGATATGTAATAATTGTGTTAATTGAAAAATTAACAATTGATTATGGATATTTAATTGCATCGAATCATTTGCAGAAATATAAAAGTAATCATTGTTCAATCAAAGAAATTTAATAGAACAATCAATAGCTTGGACCTAACATACATAAAAATCAATATGAAGGCTTTGTGTGGAAATAAATAACCTGCAAAAGATTAAATACATTTAAGCCAATGACAATTTGAAACATTTAACTCAGCGATTCTCAAAGAAATTTGAAGAACACAAGAAGGTGGAGAAAAGATAACTTTACTGCTTATAAAAGTCTTGTACCAAAATTACAAGGGCTCGAATAGACAGAGCATCTTCGGTCCATACTCCTGCTGAATCAAAATTCCCAACCCCTTGCTAAGGGAAACATTCCTCCTTAAATACTACAATTTACATCAAAGTCTGAGAGGGAGAAATTCTACCGAAATAGAAATTACAAAATCGGCTCCAACCGTCGATCCAAGAAAACTTGCTATTTTCTAGCTTGAAGGATTTTCCGCCACCTTATCACCCAAAAGATCTTACAAAGACTCATTCTTTTAATCGGATAGGGTCTCATGGCACCATAAAAATTCAATAATAGATTGTTCATTATCTTTGACAGGTGGCATGGTTTGTGAAACATCTGTTGTAGGAATTTCAGGATTAGGTAATTCATGGTAAAAAAAAGAGAAATCCATTAAAGGATTTACTTCAGAAACAGTGGCCGGTACGTCAGGTTCTCCATTGATTATAAAGTCTTGTATGAGATCATCATCAAGGTCAGCTGGTTCTCCCAGAAGTTCCTTGCTTTGCTCCATAGAATTTTGCACATAGGAAGATAACGCTTCAAAGTCCTCTTCACTACTGCCGCTGCTAAGATCAGGAACACCTGTATCAAATGGTGGTGACAATGTTTCTTGATACAACAAGGGGTAAGGTTCCTCATTATCAACATGCATATTAGAAGGTTCACCTCCTGCATGAAAATTACTCATCCTGGATAAATTTTAGAAGACAAGATGCCCAGAATACTGCACAGAATGTTTCCTATTACAGAAAGCAATGAACAATGTAGAATCTTCAAGTTAATTTCTATTTTAAGACCAACAGACAGGGTGATGTCGATTGAGCGAGGCAATTTGCAATGATTAAACTTACGCAGCGAACCCATTATAATTACTTCAACTGTCATGAAAAAGCCGAGATTTTGAGTTTAAGCTTGTGCGAAGTACAAGCTCAATTAATGCTTGCATGATTTTGAATTACCTTTACGATCACATCGTTATAGGCAACTTCCCATCAATAATTATAACTGGTAATTAATAATGGAAACGGAGGCTGTGGTGATAGAATTGATCCGCAAAAAATCTCGATTAGGAGTTCCAGTACACGGGTGATCATTTCTTCACACGTAACACATCGGATCAATCTGATTCCAATTCCATGAGAACGATAGAAGCTTTGAAGTCGAAAATTAAGTGATAAGACATGATTATTAAGAAGTGGGATAAAAACGACAAATTGTCAAGACTCAAGATCAGACACAACGAACTTAAGGCAGAGCAATGGTGTCCATAAAACATGGAGCAATTGATAATCTTGTAGTAATATCCACTGTTACATAAAAATGATGATCTGAGAGAACCAGTTTTCAATAGACAAAATAACGCATCCTGACATAACTGATTACCAAACAATCAAACATGAGCACAACTTCATAACAATGGACGGCTGAGATTAGTTGGAGCGGGATGCGGAATCGAATTCAAATATGTTCATGAAGTTTTTATTCAAAGATTCTGCAAGCCGAGATCCGAAAGTGTGGGTTTGCGGGTTGTGGGTAGCAAAAATGAAAATAAAAAAGGATTTCCGAAAGCCGAAAACCTACTACGCGGGTGGCGGATTATGGAAATTTAAACTGTGAAGAAAAATAATTATTCTGAAAGTCACATCCCGAAACTACAAGTTTCGGAAGCACACACTAGACAAAATGGACACCATGACCCTGCAAGCCGAATGCTGCAATTATGGGATTTGGGTTTCAGGGTGACCACTTCCGATTTTATCGCAAAGCAACTCCGCTATCAGCAAACATCGGATTGCGGAGTCATTAGAAATCAAAACTTAAAATAACGATCCCGCAACCCGCATCTGTAGGGTTGCAGGTTTCGGAACCTCAAACTGTTGGTTTTCGGGATGATGAGAATGATCAGCAAAGCACTCAACTTTTGGGTTTCTCCAGACCAAAATACTTTGGAAAACATAAAGAACAGTGATAACCAAGCAAACCAAAGGCATGGATGACAAAATTCTAATATTTACAAAATGACTGACCAAAATACCCTAGTGTTTATTAATATGGAGGCTCCCATGCTCAAGTAAGCATGGGATCTGTTGTAGTCACAACAGGTCTTGAAAAAATTTTGAGTCTCTTTTCTGTTCTCTTAACAATCTGTTTCTTTTTAGCGTAAAATATTATGGTATCCAATCTATATACAAAATTCTCCTTGGATGGTGTGTAATCAATTATACCTAGTTCTCTAAAGGGACTGTGACCTTCGATGAGTGAGATTTTAGTACTTGTAGTGTGTGTTTCAATATCCATGTCCCAAGTCCCACTACCCCGTGCCTCCCCTATCTGCACTTGTTCTTTCTGTACAACAGTCTTTTGGGTTTATTCCTCTTTCTTCGTTTGAAATTCCTCTTGTAGAATTTGTTTATCACTTTTATGGGATTCTTATTGTTCTTTGAGTATCTATGCTTGCCTATGATTTGTTTCCTCTACTCAGCTAGCCCTTTTACTTTCTCTTCAACCTTCAATTTTCTTTATGTTTCTGCTAGTAGATCTTCTAATTCAACCTTTTTTAGGGCAGCTTCTCTCCTTAGTCTCTTTTGTAATTCTTCATGGGTTTCTTAATCTTGCTTGCTGCTAGTATCAAATTTTATACCTTTTCCACAATTTCTCCTCTTGTCCAATTATTTGAAATGATGTGCTTGTCGATAAACTTCCTCTTGTACACAAATTAATCAATGTAGGCATACTAAAACTTAGCAGTTGCACAATGGTTTGCCACCTTCTCGTCATTGTCAAACCTATAGAAATTGCTTTCCCCAAAGTGAAAGGATTCAATATTATTGGTTAAATCTCAAGACTCCTTTTACTTTGGGCATCTTGTAATCTCCAACAGTTATTGGCAGGGGCGTCCATGATGCCCTCTTGTTGCTATTCAAGGCATGTCTTATCCTATCAATGAATTTTTGTCTCACAATTTCCTCGAGAACCATGTAATCTATGACATACTTATGAAAAATTTATGGAGCCTTAGACCCTCCATAAAAGCATAGATAGGTCCCTTCCTCCGTCAGGTACCAATATCCTAGTTGAGTTACCATACTAATGGTGTTGTCTGAAATGCAATTGGATGGCTTCCTGTAAATGATCGTGTACAAAGGCATGATGAATTCTTCACAAAGTTTCTTATCGTAGGTGGAATTCTTTTGTGCCCATAATGCTTGGTAGCATATTTCTATGGCCATTTCTTCAAGGTTCCATTTCCATCCCATGGCTGGGAAGTCATAGAAAATACAAACTATGTGTAGCATATATGAAGACATATGAAATTCTAATTTATGCTGAAGAAGACCATCTTGCACAAGAAGACCATCTTGCACCTTCTTAAATGTGTCTTCCATGTTTGTGGAAATAATGATCTCCCAGTTGAATCTTGTGGCATGCATCGTGACATGATATAAAATCCGATTCCATTGGAGATTGAATTGTGATGTGCTAGCAGTCCCATATAATCTACGTAAAAGAGCCACAACTAACCAATAAGAATGCTTTAGCATTTTAGTCTCATACTCACCACTTTCCCTTTTACGAAATTGTTTCCTAGGTATCCATACTTGCTCGATAAAGTTTATGTAGTTGAGTTTTAATCCTTCAATGCATTTAAGATTGATGTTAACCTCAATTGAGGGAATCTTGTAAGTCTTCTCTAAATGGGCTAGTTGAAAGGAAGTGATACCATCACCTACAACGTTCTTCAAGATGCAAGATGTGACATCAACATGTGGTATAAGCCAAGTTATTACTTCTGCGCAAGGGAAAATCTCAGCTCTTGCCACAACTTTATGTAGTCCTAATATATCATGATTTCTTCCACACTGGTGGACTGATACTCTTCATTTATGAAAAACTGGTATATTTCCCCCCCACTTGTATTCTTGTTTAGATCCACTTGTACTTTGAGTATCGTCGTATTGAATTTGGAGGGGAACCTCCTCTGCATGCTCATTACCAAACAATGCATCCTGCACAACTTTGGAGTTCTATATAGTGTTCCATCGTGACAAAGTGAACTCTTGCAATCCATTAATAACAACATTATTTTCCATGGACTACAAATGAACAACACATGCACACAAAATCATCCTGTCATGGTAAAATGAAAACAAATTCCAAATAAAAATCAATTTTAGTGCTCCCTTCATGTTTGGGGACCTTATTGGTGATGATTTCCAAGTGCTTCAAATCCCAAAATAGGTTTTGTCAGTCCCATATTTTCACAGGGCAGTTACGCCTTCTCAATTTAGCCCATTTAGCGTCTAATTTTTCCCAATCACAAGTAATGTATAAAACAAGAGGGAGACAATAATATAGCAATTCTCATGGATGCCGTATGGGTAGGGATTAAGAAAATGTAATTGAGCAAGTGGGGGAGATTACCTGGTGCTTTTAGGGTCCCTCCTAGTGACTCCATATTCAAGATCAACCCCCCAGGGGTTGGAACTAAGTTGGAATTTTCATTAAGCTGGAGAGCAGGGTGACGGGATTTTGAATTGCCTTCTAATTACTTAGAAAACAACTAAGAAGTGTACATTAATTGTCAACCCGGAGTTTGTTGAGAACTTGCACGTTACCGTGCACTGTATGTGCAAATCACAATCTCCTCTTACAATGGTTTACCTACTTGAAGTTGTAGTTCAATAACCTTACTTACAAACAATGGTATGAACAGTTACAATGTCTTGGCAAGGAACTACCCATATAAACAACTATTGAAGCTAAATTGCAATGAAAGTAAATCACACGACATGAAAGTAAATGCTAAAATTAAATTCACACTTGAAAGTAAATTCTAAAACTACATTCACAATCTGTCATGTCCCAAAATTGGAATTGTGTCACAATGTCCTAATCACATTGGTCATATTCATTAGAGTTTGTAAAATTGATGTTAAAGGTCAAATAATTGCCAAGGAGGAAAATTACTAGTTTCCTAGGTTTGGGGTGGAAGCTTTGGGATTTGGAATAATGGGGATAATAAATGATGTTTGAACATTAGAGTGGCATAAATATTTAATAAAGGATCTAAATAAATATATACAAGTGAAAATCAAAGTGGCATTTGATCATGAAGACACATGGAGGAAGTGGGACCCACATATGGCTAGATTTCCCCACTACACTTGGCATCATTCTCTCACCAATTCGAATTCAAGGTGAATGGTAACATACTTGGGGGAGTCCAAAAGGTATTATTCATGGCATGACTCATCCAAGGTCGAAATATAGAGGAAGAGTAACTCCCATGGAAGAGGAAGAGGCAATTTGGAGTTAGTGAGACACTTGGGCTAGATTCCCTAGCTCTATGACAACAATGATGAAGATGCTATGACACCTATGACACAAATCAGACCTAAAGGATGACATATGACATATATGACATGTCAGGGCTAAAAATAGACTGCAAGAGGACGCTCAAGGGTGTTAGGGCAGCTAAGATGCTTCCACATGTGATTTGGTGGAAGTGGGAAACTAGGAATTGTTGTACAAGTGGCGTTCTTTGGAATCTCTTCCCAACTTGAGTTGGCATGAGTCTCTTGGAAGGAATTCGACCCATGGAGGAAATTAGAACTTTATAAATTTCAATAACAAAGAATGAAACCAGCTTTTGATCATTTGTAGAATTTGCAATTGCATTTGTGAAGAGGGAGAGCTAGTGGATGACTAGTTTCTTGCCTTAGCCAATTTCGAGGGTGAAAGATTCCCATCCAAGTTGGTAATTGGAAAGGCCATTCAGAACTTTCATTTGGAGATTTAATGGAGTCTTTATTTGCAGGTGTAATATATAGGGCAGCTCATGGTTTCTTCTATTGTAGCTCACTCCTTCAACCATTTCCAGTTTTGATGGCATTTTCTTGATCCTTGAGGGAGGGCGTTTTTGGTGAGCTATTGTACTCTTTGGGGAAGATTTTAATGCCCCATTTATTTTGTAATATGAATTAAATACTCTTTTCTCCATCTCCAAAAAGTTTCTGGTCGAAATTCCAAGTAGAAATGTATAAATCTCATTTTTAATAGAAGAACAATGCCATTTCCCCACTACCTTGTTGTGAGCCAATGTATTGATGATGATTTCGAATGAATGGATTATTCTCTGATATATTTGTGATACATATACTTCCATGGATGTCTTCTACAAGTTTCATGTACTGTACTTGAGAATTTGAAGCATTGTTACTCAGTTTAGTTGTATTGGGAGGTGAAATAGTGCCATTTCCCCAAGGGTCGAATTGGGGATTTTTGCAGTTGAATGGGAGAGGGTGAGAACAGTTGTAATAATCCATTAATGGTGCATACGAGACTTTAATAAAATACTTAACACATTACATACCTCTTCTCATAAATTTGAGTGGGTTTGGCGGCATTTGGGAAGCCATTTTCAGTACTTACCCCAGGGGGATTTGAAACCCAAATTACTAGTAAAATTGCATAATTGGTTCAGAATATTAAGAGAGTTTGCAGAGGTCTTTTGGTGGACATATTTCATCCATAAAAATCATATTCAAGTTCTAATATCATTCATACACCTTCCTTGAATATTTGAAGGTATTTGGAGTCAATTTGAGACCTAGAGACCAATACTAGTCAAAGGAAAATCACTAGTAAAGTTACCTACATTGATCAGAATTGAAAGAGGATTTGCAGAAGTATTTTAAAGGTCCAAAGGAATCCCTGAAACACATATTTATATTCTAATATCATTCATATACCTTCTCAGAATATTTGGGATCATTTGGGGCAAATTTGGGACCTAGAGATCAAAACTAGTCAAAGGTCTAACTAGGGAAAAAAGTGAAAAATTGTCATTTTAACAAAATTCCTAACAAGGGACATTACACTATCTGCATAAAAGTAAATTCTAGAACTATGTCACACTTTGCGGGAAAAGTAAATTCTAATACTACGTTCACACTGTGCAAGAAAGTAAATTCTAAATCTAAGTTCACAACACACTTGACAGAAAGGTAAATTGCAGAAATAAAATCTAAAATCTATCCTTGCCAAATACAAGTTACTGTTTATGATCCAATGGAGTAAATAACATTATTGCATTAATATCAATGATTGTAAAATAAACATTTAAATCTCTATCTATGCATTGAAATCAAATTGCAGAAATAAAATTCACACTTCAGAAGAAATCACAACTAAGCAATGAAGTACAACTACATCAACATAAAATAAATAAAATCACATTGAAAAAGAAATGATAAAACTAAGATCTAATTGAATCAAAATGAGAGTATAGCTTTATTCCATTATCAATTGGACTATTGCTCTAAGAGACCTCCCCTAGAATGGAGAAAGAAC
Organism: Larix kaempferi; assembly: GCA_027924585.1. Lineage (NCBI taxonomy): Eukaryota > Viridiplantae > Streptophyta > Pinopsida > Pinales > Pinaceae > Larix > Larix kaempferi. The sequence goes on from BSBM01000286.1 coordinate 4,396,475, forward strand.
TCTTATTTATACATGATTTCTCCATAACAACTAATAAATGAGGATCCAAAATATCCTCAACAAATTCCTAAAATTTTGGATCTCAAAACTAATCCAAGATGCTTATTAACTACATGCTATTTAGAATCCCTTTGAAGTCAAATTCGAATTTAGGGATAGAGGCTATAATAAAATAGTCAAAACTCATCCCAAATGTCTCTTAACAACTTTTGACTTCTTAGGTCCATCATATATTTGATAGAGATCTTCAAATCTTTGTGAATAAGCCAAATATGCACTCATATCCACCTCCATTTACCATCTTTAATTTAACATCATGATTTGAGACATTTAAAAATAATAGAAATAATGGATTTATAAAAATCCATTACTCTTAATGAATATCTTTCTCCAAAGTTGGTGGTTGAAGGTAAAATTGGAATTATTGACTTTCTGTAATGTTGCGGATAGAGTTTCCATAATGCTGTAGATACCTGTAGAGTTTCTGTAATGCCGCAGATAGAGTTTCTGTAATGCTGTAGATAGAGTTTCCGTAATGCTGCAACAAATGTTTTGCACTGCTGCAGTACTCCCTCATATATGTTGTAGCTGCTTCCAATAATTGATTCAATATTCAAAGCAAATACATAGTACACTAATTCTCTCAATGTTAGTAAAAAATCAAATGAAATACTAAGACATGTAATGGAAAAATTACTTGAGCATAAAAACCCGGATATGAGCGTAAGAAAGGATTAATGTATGAATATGGATAGGAAAAAGGTATTATAAATAAGGTAAAATGGTGGTAAAGATATGCTAAATCCAAGGCCCGTCATAGGGTTAGAGCGATGGGAAGTGGATGACATGATTTCATATTATTTGGACCATATACTAACAAAGAAAGGCTTTGAATTTGTATATATGATTCATCCCAGGTTTGAGCGGAGCGAGACACTAGTCAATGGCACCAAAACGATTTTAACTAATCTCAAAACCACTAAGGAAAATTTAAACCTTGATCCCTAAACCATCCTAGTATTTCACTGTCAGGCCTACTAAGGAGAAAATGGATAGTTTTTCTTGCATGTTTTAGGTCCTAGGATCAACTTGATCCGTAGAGGGAAAAGATAAAAAAAACTTGACCATTTGGGCTCGATTTAGGAAAAATCATCTTTAACCACCACCATTTTACCAAAACACAAATCTATGCGAGGTGAAGGTACCTACCTGATGTCCAGTATGACAAGTGCAGATCAATGAGTGGTGATTTGTGCTTATTCTTTGTCCACTTCCTCCATGTGGATTGATGTGCATGGGAAATTTTGTAACAGAGGTGGTGTCATGGTGACTTTGAATGGGGTATGGGTGGTTATTTATAGTGTAAATGACCCTCCCCTCTTCTAACCCTTAGTTGATCATGGGTTGAATCGACGGTTTAAATTGTGATAATTGTCACTTTTAAAGAGTCACATGGAAGCATTAAGACGATAATGATTGAGTTATGCCACAATGTTGCGATGAAAATAATTGAGTTTCTTCAATTGTTGGTATTCCCTAACCCCTTATGGTGTTGCAGTGATTTTGTTTGAGCGAGGCAACGTTTTTAAAATAAATATGCCACAACATTGTGGAGACTTTGGATGAGTTATGACATAACCTTGTGATGGAATTGTTCGAGTTTCACCGATTGAAATTAAGCCCCATCCTCATCCTCCTTTGTGGTGCACCTTAGTGAGTTTCACTGCTCTTGCGGTGAGTTTTTTCAAGTGAAGCAACACTACCAGAAGGATGAGTTGCGAAGGCTGTCGTTGCAGTAGAATTTTGTGAGTTGGGATGCTCTTGTGGAAAATTGTCTGGAGAAGGTCATCATTGCATTGAACTCAAATAATTTCACCTATATGGTGGCCACTAAAAACCAACTGCTAATGTTGCATCAAACTTGAAATAAATCACTGAAATATAAAAACTCACAAAAAAGAGTCAAAGTGGGAAAAAATCAGGAAACGTTCTAAGTGTTCTTTCCTAGTGAGATAAAGTCTTAAGACAACACTAGCTAATCTTGAAGGAAAACCAAATTTTGCTCAAATTAAAAAAAATCAAGGGGCCCCATCATTTCCCATAAGAAAATAACAAGGAAGGTAGTTTTAGGTGCAACATGTAGCTAACTAAACTAGCCACGGCTTTCCATGCTTAATTTTCTTAAGAGCACAAATTTCAACAATCTTAGGATGAATATAACTATGACTAGATCCTAGGTTTATTAAAATAGAAAAAAGCTACGTGATAATATTACCTTCAACTTCAACTACTGCAGCTTGATGGTCTACCTGATGATCATCCAAAGCTGTATAGATTCTAGGAGTTGATCTAGCAATTTCCTCCATAGTAAAAGCTCCTTTAATGTTATGTATCCTTCATGGTTGCTCCTTCCTATGAGGGAAATCATACAATTTATGATTTTCTCCACATCCCCATCATTGCATTGGTTCTCTAGGCCTTCTTTCGGCTAGCATAATGCATGGAAGTTTTCCTTGTGCTGGATGCTCTTGCCAAACATTCCTTGGCTAAATTCTATAGGGTACAAATCTGAACTCTTTCTTCCTTAGATCAAAACTTCCTTTGGGATTCCCTCTTCTGGATTGATATTCCTCTATCCTACCCTTTCTTTTCTCATAGCAATGCATAGCCATCTAAATAGCATCATCTAAAGTCTTGGAATCCATGAATTCAATTCTATCTCTATAATTTTGGGGCAATCCACTTAAGAATCTCTGAATATTTTCCTTCTCATTTATGATATAGTCCACATACCAGAATAAATCTAGGAACTTGTCCACATATTCCTCCATTGTCATATGTCCTAGCTTTAGCTCATGGAACTCCTTCCTATCATTATCATAGTATCTCTCAAAAATATATTTATTTCAAACTTCTTCCAGACGATCTTCCTTTCCTTGAGGCCCTTCACTTGTCGGAGATGTTCCCACCATATTGAAGCTATTCAAATTAAATATGGCAATCCTAGATTTCTCATTTCTTCATTCCAAGAGGCCATGCTTCATCCTCCTTCCCCGACTTACTTTCTATGTTGAATGTAGGTGGATTTACCTTCCTAACTTCCCCCGAGGAACTCCCTTTATGATGATTCCTTCTCTTAGATCTTCGGCCGAATGTGATGAAATATCTGACGATTTTTCTGATCTACTCAATCTACTACTCAAGGTGTCTGATGGAGACATTCCAAGAGGACTTGTTTCATCCTCCTTCCCCAACTTACTTTCTCTGTTGAATGTAGGTGGCTTTACCTTCCTAACTTCCCCTGAGGAAATCTCTTATGAGGCTTCCTTCTCTTAGATCTCCGGTTGTATGTGATGAACTATCTGACGAATTTTCTGATCTACTCAATCTACTACTCAGGGTGTCTGATGGAGACATTCTTATTCTCCTTCTGCGTGCACTTCTTTCTTGGTGTCGCAATATTTCTCTAAAGTGACTACTCGTACTCCTTCCATCATTACTGCCATTGTTCTGATTTGAATTCAAATTGGATTTCTGCTAGAGGTCTGTTAGAATTTGTAGTATGGCAGCATTGATCTAATGTTGCTCTTCCTGTGCCTTAGTCAACCTTTCATTGAAACTCCTCATAGTTTCAACCATATTCGGTGGTTTGATTTGTGCCCTCTCTCGATTGGAATTTTTTTCTGCATTACCACCATGCACATCTTCTCCCATAGCATCTTCTCCATGGTCAAATGGATCTTGCACAACATCCATGATGATAATTCAACTAGATAATTTTCTGAATCTCTTGCTCACTACCTTCTTTCCTTTTATATACTAGTTTCACTATTGCTACTAGCATTGTGCACAAAGGAAAATTTAATAGCTTAACACTTTAATGAACCTTAATAATCACTTAACATTACCGCATTGGTATCCTTTTACACTTAGAGGCATAGTGTTGAAACGACTGCTCTGATACCACTTTGTCACGACCTCTGCAGCATTTGTGGCCTATCATGACCACAGGGGATCTTTTTCTTCCTTTCTACTTCTAATACGAAGACATTATTGTCTAATTACGAGTTAATTTATTGCACAACAAACTACGCCACATGATCTCAATGCACTAAGCGTGGCATTGGACGCATAACACTCTGATCTATATGCAATACTACACGAACTAATTTAACCTTACGCAATGTTGCGCTTATCAATTTTTTATTGCGCAGCTATACTACATGAGTGAGAAAACAAACCGTTGTGTGATCCATTTCATGAATTTAATTAATCTGGTGCATGACTACCATTAATCCATTGCGTGACTACCATTACACAGGTTAACCACCCTATGGAAACTCATTTTGTAATACCAATTCACTGGCTTCCTACATAGTTAGTGCTATGGGCATAGATGGCTTTTTTTATGTAAATCATACATTTAGATGCAAGTATTTATGAGGCACATCATCACATATCCATCAAATAGATATTTGAAATCAAATTACTTCTAGCTAAGCAATCCATATTTATAAACATTATATACAACATGCATCACAACAATGAAAATTAATGACAATAATGAAACATCACATAAAACTTATCTTGAAGGAAGCTTCTCCGAGCAACTAATTGTGCAAGAGAAACATTCCACCCAACCGTAGGAGCTCTATCTAGCATATACTCTTTCTACTAAAAGGCCACCTTCACATTAGGCATGATTACCATAAGGAAAGGGGAACTATCCAAATCTCTCTCTCATAGTCAAACACGAACAAGGTAACAACCAAGTCATCTTCTATTGGGTTAATAAGATGTTACAATCACACAGATTCAACTCGCAAACCAAGCCATCCTCTTCTGGGTTAACAAGATTTTCCAGGTAGTAGAGGCGAAACGTTAACTAGTGATGCACCACAAAGTTATAGGAACCTTGCACATAATCGGTTAGCTTGGGGTCCACAATACCCACCCCGCACAAAACCAAGAATGTACACCTTCATTGCTCAATGGTATCTTAGGTGTCACCTTTCTCCAGGTTCTATAGTAGTGTGTGCATAGAAAGACCACCCAAACCCCACTATTCCACCAGGAGGTCATAGCCTTCACTAGTCTCTTATCCAGCTCCATGCTCTACACCACTCTAGTACTCAATACCAACAATCAACCTCATGTAGACTAGGTTAGTTTAGGGTCCACAATACTCACTCCAGACAACACCTCAAAGGTTCTATTTCAGTGTGTGCATAGAAACACCTTCTGAACCCCATTATTCTGCTAGGAGGCTGCATAACCTCTATTGGATTTCAGTCCACTTGGTGCTCAACACTCTAATCACTCTTTACATATTACAATAAATCAAGTAGGACATACAGTTAAATCTGGTTTACGTCCAGAATCACAAATGCCTCACATAAACTCGACTAGCTTAGGGTCCACAATAGATACCCCACACAACACCAATATGACACTCCTTCATTGCTCAATGGTCCCTCAAGTATCACCTTCCTCGAGGTGCTATACTAGTGTGTGCATAGAAAGACCACCCAAATCGCAGATCATCTACCTATAGGCTCTATTTTCCCACAGCTTACAAATCTTGGTTGCGCACAACCAATGGCTCCAGGAAATCACTTTGATCATTGTCCAACAAATACTCGGCTATAACAGGACTCACAGGAAACTACACTCGGGCTTACTCAAACATCAAGGAAACATGATTTCTCAGGCGCACGATTGAGGATTCGCGACGCTTCACCACTCTATTAGTCTGAATCAGACCAACTCTAAGGACAAACTTTATCACACAGGTCTTCTACACAATCCAGGATGCTCGGGCTCAAAATAACAACCAGGTAATTCAATACCATTCTACTTCCTATATCAACATAGGAGCTCATACTAGTTGTGCTCTCTAGTTTCTTCTTCAAATCACGATCATGACCACGAACCAAAGCTTAGATCCACTCTCCACTCTACCACTATTCAGTTTCGGCTTCCTCTCAAGCAAGGGTCAACTCTTTCTCCACAAATCATATTGATAGATTGGTTGATGGATGGATAACAATATGACTTGCACTCAATACAGCGCGAGGTAGATACACCCATGAGAGATTGAGTCACTTTCCCACGTAACTAACTAATTGATTGACAAGGTCACTGATAAGTTGATTGAAAAACTTACTAACAAGTTACTGTTTCATCCCCAATTGATAGGTAATTTAAGGATGATGTAGTGTAAAAACTTCTTATCCGTATCCGGATATTATAAAAGAATCACATATCCAGGTCATGGAGGAAGATGTTCCATCTTTGAATAAGATAAATATATATAGATAAAAATATGAATGGATAGATGATGATAATATTTTACAATGATGCTCGCCTTTATAGGCTTGAGCGTGCATAGTGAAGGGTTAGACCCTTTCACTTAGTAATTAATAAATTATAATTAATAAATTATTTTATATTTGTTACATTGCCTTCCCCTTAAGGGAAGCTTTGTCCTCAAATCTTATTGAAGACAAGGGTTATGTCTGATTTTTTGCTTGAATAGTCATCTCTAGATCCTTTCTTTTAGTATTTGCAACACTTGATGAAATGAGGCGATACAAGTTACGAATTCCAAAGAAGAGCTGTCACATCGTCTTTGATGTGGTCCATCCAAGATCTATTTTTATCGGATCCATTTGATTGCTTTGTGGGATGGGTCTTTTTGTTTATTGCTTGATATGTTGATTTGAGGTTCTTGCTTTTCTGATATCGTAATTCCTCTGTGTATGTTCATTTTGACCCTGTCGTTGGTCAAAATGATTTTTATAATTTGGGTGACGATAAGGAGACCTTGTTGTCTGTTCTTTTACTAAATGGGCTTCGTTTTCTTGAACTTGAGTTTCATTTTCAGAGAGTCTAGATGCTTCCTTTTGGATTTGCTCTAATTTTCTCTCTAATATATTGTTATTACTCTAAATCTTCTCAAACCTTTTGTATTGCGACTTTTGTCCTCTTTAAACTTCTCAATTTGTTTCTCTAGTTCTTGATTACAATTTTTTAGATGATGGTTTTCTTCTTGTTGTTCTAGTATTTTTCCTTCTAGGTCTTCATTGGAGTGTTCCATCTTCTGAATATGCTTCAACTTTTTTATTTTCGTAAGTAATGTTTTGTAATGAATTCTTAGTCGAAATAGTTCTTCGGTATTGCTTGCTAATATGTCACTGATTTTCTTAATTTCCAGCTTGTGTGCCTTTTTAGTAACGTCGAACGTCTGTTGGAGTTCTTTATTCTTTTGTTGTTGTTGACCTATCTCTGATTCTTGACTTTGTAGCTTTCTCTGGACTTGCGTCAACTCATCATCTTTGTCCACGACGAGTTGGTTTAAACGCTTTATGTCTTCTTCTAAATTGTTATCACTTCTATACAGTGATTCTTTGTTATCTTCAAACTTTTTGTTTTTGTCTTCAAGATCTTGATTTTGATTTTTTAATCGAGATATTTCTTCACTCTTAGATGATAACATTTTCTCAATATCTTGATTAGTTTTTTTCTACTTTTGATTTTGATCTTTTAAGCAACGATTCTCTCGTTCTATCAACTGATCAAGAATGCTCTGCTGACTTATCTCAAATTGTAGATTTGTATTGCTTTCTTTGTAGTATCATAATTAGCCTTCTAATTTCTATATTTGTGATTGCAATTGTGATTGACTTTGATATTCATCCATAGTAAAATATTTGCTACATATCGGACATGAGCGATTTCCATTCTTAAAAAGTGTCGGATATTGGAATTTCATTTCGCAATAAAGACACTTAGTCTAAAATTTGGACTTATATATGGAATCCATAATTTATTCAATAAATAGATAATTGGCTTCAATATCTTCTTTGACTTTTATTTTTGCTCTTCTAATATTATTTCCCCCTTAATATTTATAAAATGATGTAGATTGGGTGGTTGGGAGGAATGATTGTTTCCTTCCCCACCCAGGTTCAAATCTCTCTTTTTGTTTGTTTTTTGGAGAATAAAACCCAAACCCACTTATTAAGAAACCATGTGTGGTTTTACTTTTACTTCTTCTTTTTTCTTTACATTTTACTTCTTCATTTTTTTGTTTTTACTTCTTTTACTTCTTTTTGTTTGTTTTTACTTTTACTTTTACTTCTTTATTTTTTTATGTTTCTTTTTAATTCTTCTTTTTTTTTCTATCTTTTTTTACTTCTTTTCTCAGTATCTTCTTTTCTTTTTCTTTTTATTTTATTTAGGTCAAAGGCCTAATGTAGAGAAACTCTCAAATTATTTGGCCAAAATCCAAATCAACGAAATGCCCAAGAAGGGGATCTGAGACCAATGTAGTGTAAAAAATTCTTATCTGTATCCGGATATTATAAAAGAAGCCCGTATCTGGGTCATGGAGGAAGATGTTTCGTCTTCGAATAAGATAAATATACATAGATAAAAATATGAATAGATAGTTGATGATGATATTTTACAATGATGTTCGCCTTTATAGGCTTGAGCGTACATAGTGAGGGTTACACCCTTTCACTTAGTAATCAATAAATTATAATTAATATATTACTTTATATTTGTTACATATGACTTCAATGTAACTAACTGCTTACCCATTAAGCAACTCCCATTCCCATTTATGTAGGGTAACTAACACAAGGAACTGACACTACTATGCCATAAGGAACTCAGACCCATGCCTTCCTTTCTTGAAGACAATAACTGTCTCAACTACCTTCCTCTTGGAAGCATTAAATGATTGGGGTGCATGAGTCAACTGACATTCGATGGTTCATCAGTCCTCTCTAGGACACTTGGCTCTCATCTATATACTTCAATGCGTACCTTGCTAACCTTATGATAATCATGCCCCTTGCTCTTGTTTCCTTGCATAGTCAACTGTGGATTTATTTATTATTTTCGTGCACATCGCATTACAATGCTATTGTGCTTGACCAACGCATGGTTCTCTAACCACATATATTCGAGGAATCCGTGGCAGGGCCTTTTCCTTGAGCTCCTCAACATTTTCCATCAATTACATCATTTACATAGTTTAGGTCAAGAGCCGAAACTAGGGACATTACAGAATTAGATAGATTAAGATTATGACCACAAAAAATAATTAAAGGAAAAGGCACACTTGAGCTTTGATTTTTTTTAAATTATAGAATTACAATATGAAAAAATAAAAATAAAAGTTCGTATAAACCCAACATGTCCAATTATAAAGGGCCACATGGTGTGAATCTTAATTAGTAGGTCATATAAGTCCCACTTCTGTTAAGCCTAGGTGCCTAAGAATCCATATCAAAATGCAACATGAGCTTGAAATTCCAAGTACATCAATTTCATTTCATTGTACAATCTCTTGGAATACCAAGTACATCAATTTCATTACATTGTATATATTTCAATGTTGATAAAATCAATACTTTTTTACTAAGTTATTCACTCCATTTCTCATACGTGGATCAATTTTATTATTTGATTTCACATATTGATTTTAATTTTTGTGTAGTGCATAAAAAATAGACGAGAAACATTTTCTCACTATTTAATATAAAAAAATACTTTTACTAAACAACCTTTCTATTAAAAAATTATCTTTAATACAATATTTTATAAAAATAAAAATATCTATAAAATTTTTAAACTTTAACCCCTTTTACTAACCCAACCTTTTCAACATTAACACATTTTTTTGATTTTAATGTTTGTGTACTGGAGAAAAAATACATGAGAAACATTTTCTTACTATTTAATATAAAAAAATACCTTTAATAAACAATCTTTCTATTAATTTTTTTTTATCTTTAATACAATAACTTGTAAAAATGAAAATAACTTTAAAATTTTTAAACTTTAATCTTTTTTACTTTATCAACTAAACCAACCTTTCCAACCTTTAACACAAAATTTATTAAAATTAAATTGTTTTACATATATATATGAATGGTTGGGGTTATAAGACCTTTGCCCACAACTTACAACACTCAACTACTTGAGCTAGCTCACCTAATTGCGTATTGGACCATGCTTATGTAGATATATATATATATATTGTAAGCTGCAAAGTTCTATTAGATGATGAAGATCAAAATTACAGAGGATGGAGCAGTCCAAGGTGGTCTAAGACTGTGGAGCCACCAACCCAAAAAACAAAAAATCTCTGAATGGCTACAACCATAGTTACTAGACTTCTGCTTAGGGCAGGGGTGATTAGTATGATCAGTACAGAGACAAAGTTTATACAGTCTTCCATAAAAATAACTGAAATACACAATATCTATGAGCATGTTATATCATAAAAACTAAAAAGCACAGATGGCTTCTAGAACCTCTTTAACTTGATGGTTTGTCATCGGGGGAGTTTCCTCAGGAATTGGGCAGCTGAAGTTGTCCTCTTCCATCCCTTTTTGATCTTATTGCTGGGCTGGCTGAGGTTCCACCTTGCGCCATAGCAGAACCCTCTTCTCCATTTCTTCGCGGACCCGTTTCATTGTCAGTTGTCCAAACGTGGAAGGGATGGGGAAGGAGTGCGTGGCCATCTCCTTACCATGCGACGTCGACAAAATAGGGGCAGTGCCGCCACTCCCTGCCGCAGTGGAATTTCCCCCCAGGCCTCCCTCTTCACCTATGCAGCTCCCACCAGCTTGGCTACCCCCGACATGACTACCACTAGCATGGCTGCCTCCAGCATGGCTTCCACCAGCTCCAGTCTGGTTCCTAAAGGTGGTTTCCATATTACCAACCAAGTCATCCAATTGAGTCAAGTGAGCCTTTATGGCTTGGGTGTTGTTGCTAGCCTTATCCCAAGCAGCTTTGGTGTCCTCCATGAAAGCCCCCAACATGTTCTTAACCAGTCAATAATGGTTAATGCAACCCTTGTTCGCCCTAAAAGAGAGGTGGTCTGCTAGCAGGCGGGCTTCCCAATTATCAATTAGCAATCGAACCGGGATGGAGACCCCCTCCTCATATCCATTAGTGGTTACCCAACCTTGGTCAGTGACGACTCTTCTAGCTCTCCCTCTGTGCGACCTTCCTCTCTGCCTGGACATGGTGACGGAAATCCTATGACCAATGTGAGGAGTAGAGTTCACAGACAGAGGGGTAGCATCTAGGAGCGTGGAAATGCCGGCTAGAGTCACCCTCCCCCACGGATTTAACATAGCATAATTATCCATGGCGATCTTCTTAAACTGGTGTCCGCCGATGTCTATTAAAACCGCACATAGGAGTAGCATGTCTGTGGTACCAGGAGGACAAGAGTAGGGTGGCCGATGCGACATCAGAGCATCTGGATTGAATGCACGGGGTTGTGATCCCCGTGGGAATGCACGGGGTTGTGATCCCCGTGGTGCATTAACACCCGTCGATATCTCTACCACGGGTTGGGTGCGCTAGCTGACTTGACATGGGCTCGTCGCGCGTTCCTTCCATAGAGACACCCACATCCGAGGTTATAAAAATATATACAAATAAAAGTATTATATATAAATTTTTTAATTTAAAAACAATATTATGAGGTTAAAAACTTATACCATGAATATTCAACTTTTTAATTGAGAAAAGTAAATTTACCATATTCCAGTTCACATATTTTGTTACAACTTATTCAATGGATACATTTTTCTCGTCAGTGTATCTTTTACTGAGTTGGTTAATTGTTTATGTTTTGGACTTTTCTTGTTAATATAAGGAGTTGGTTAATAGTTTATTTTTTGGATTTTTTATTTTTATTTTTAATTTTATTGTATTTTCTATTATTATGTCCCCGACATATAGTTTTGAGTCGGGTGGTATTAGTTGGGGTGGCAAAAATCGCGGATATGAAATTGCAAAGTTTTTGTTAAAGTTTATATTTATTTGTATTTTTTGATTTTTTAAAAATTCATTTTATGTGGTTGTGGTTTCATCCTTACGTAGTGACGTTGGCCTGGGGCTGTGTGCCCCAGGCCCCGACGGCAGGGTGACGTTTGCCGTTTTAAATGAGGTTTAAATGGTCTCGGGACTGAAGACTCCTGTGCGATTTATTCACCAGTCTTGTCCATTTATCGTGCCTTTCGTCGAGCTCTGTTGTGTGCCGGCTGGCGTCCGGTTGAGGTTTAAACGTGTTGCAGTTTAAATGAGGTTTAAATGGTCTCGGGACTCAAGACTCCTGTGCGATTTATTCATCAGTCTTGTCCATTTATCGTGCCTTTCGTCGAGCTCTCTAGCTGTACTTTTCCATCTATAGGAAGGCCAAAGTTATATTGCCCTTGTATCCGTTTGCAGGATGAACCCGAGACCGATGAAGTATTTGCGCAGATCACTTTATTGCCAGATGCAGATGTACGTCCTTATTTCAATTTCTGGAATGGTATCCTAATCATGCGCAGGATTTATTAATGAAAAGTTTCGATGTTCTGACGTTTGGTTTATTGTTGCAGAAAAATGAGTCCTCTCATGACTCAGGAACGGTGCCCCCTTTGCCTCGTAAGAGTAATGTGCATTCGTTTTGTAAGACACTCACTGCTTCTGATACAAGCACTCACGGAGGATTTTCTGTTCTAAGAAGGCATGCTGACGAATGTCTTCCACCTCTGGTTCGTTTTCAGATACATACTGAATGCACATATTGCTTCCATTCAGATATATAGTTAGTTCTTGTATCCATCTGCCACTTGTTATGTGGAGGAAATGACCTTCAGTCCTTGTTGGTCTACAGGACATGAGTCAGCAACCTCCTTCGCAAGAGCTGGCGGCCAGAGATCTGCATGGAATGGAATGGCGATTCCGTCATATATTTAGAGGTGCATGTTACATCACATTAGTTGATTGGCAATCACCTAGTTGACAATTATTTGGATAAAAGTATCTAAACCTTGTCAGTGTTATATTGCAGGCCAACCATGGAGGCATTTGTTAACCACTGGGTGGAGTGTTTTTGTCAGCTCAAAGAGGCTAGTAGCAGGAGATGCTTTCATATTCTTGAGGTTTTCTGTTGCAAGCCCTCTGTGAGCCTCACTTGTTATCTTCTGTTGATGGATAAACTTGAAACTCATGAACAATATGCTATTTCAGGGGTGAAAATGGAGAACTACGCGTAGGATTTAGGCGTGCTATGCGTCAATAGACTAGCATGCCATCATCGGTTTTATCTAGTCACAGCATGCATCTTGGCGTCATTGCAACTGCATCGCATGCAGTTTCAACCCAGACTATTTTTACTGTTTATTACAAACCTAGGTATGTTGTCCGAAAATTAGATGTGATTCTGTTTTATTATTGCAGTTGTCTTCCTTGGGCATTTGCTACAAAGGCTGTGTGGAATATTCATGTATTTAAGTTTTTTTTTCATATTTTAGAGGTATGATTATTCTGCAGATATTTTTAAACTATCTGGTGAGAATTAATCTGAAAAATCTTAGATCTTGTTATGATTATTCAGTGCTGACAAGTCTTTACTACTTAAGTATTGTTCATGATGGGTATTTTCTCTTATTCATAAATAATAAATATCGTTCTAGTCTGTGTTTTTGTGGAGTTCAAATGTGCTTATTGTTGGCATCTTGCAAATTTAATGAGGAGATTGTTTATGACCTATATTCTGTTGTTGTCATATTTTTTATTTGGCTTCTCTGCAATATATTAATGGTTCTCTTTTGCAGGACAAGTCCATCAGAATTCATCATTCCTTACAATAAATACATGGAGGCAGTGAATGGCAATCTTTCTATGGGCATGAGGTTCAAGATGCGTTTTGAAGGAGAAGAGTCTGCAGAGAGGAGGTATTTCGATGTATAATCATTGTATATTGTTGAAATAGACAGGAACGACTGTCATGCATGAAGTGCATTATGCAGTAACATAATGCTTTGTATATTATACAGATTTACTGGTACAGTTATTGGCATAGGCAAGGCCGATAATGTGAGATGGACAGAGTCAAAGTGGAGATCCCTTAAGGTACCCTATTTGCTGAGCTACTTGCTGCCATTTTGGTGATTTCTTACTGTGCACCATTCGTTCAGTGTATTATCTGGCTGTCTTTTGCATCAAACACCATCAAACACCTGTGACATGTTTGCACATTTCCTATATTGATTGTTTGGTTAATTCTTTCAGGTCCAGTGGGATGAAACATCAGTGGTTCCTCGACCAGAGAGGGTTTCACCATGGGAAATTGAGACATTTGTAGCATCATCTGCAGCACTTAATCCTTTTCCAGCACCGAGGACTAAGAAGCCTCGTCCCAATTTGGTGTCCTCGTCTCAGGCCTTGATGATGCTTGGTACAATTCACGTTTCTTGTAATGGAATGCTGGATAAAAAGTGTAGTGGCATTCATGATGGCAGATTAACTACAGTTTTTATTTTGGTTATGCAGGGGCATGCAAAACAGCAGCCGATTCACAGGTACATGTTGAGCCTAGAAATTGGCCCTTCTTAATCATCTTCAACCAACTTTCCTGCCCCTGTCTTACACCATTTATCATGCCAATTAGACATGTTGTCCTCACTTTATTTCCCAAAATACCAAGGTATGATTGATTATTGTTTTATCTTATTAATGCTTATGATTGTGATAATTAAAAGCTGTGCATCTCTCAATTGTGCTAACATGTTACGATTTATGAAGGTAGTTGAGGTAAATGGACTGCAGGAAGATCGGGGCTGAACAAGTCAGAAGGGATGTTTGGTGCTTGTAGAGGGATCCTTGGGGCTCGAATCATCAATCAAGACATAGCTGTGACATGGCAGCTGTAACAGAATTCGTTATCTTAAGTATGTTGCTGCTCGAGTCTAGTTATGAACTGGAAGGACCGCCACTCTTGGGTCAATTAATAACTTTCTCATATTTGGATATTTCTGTTCTGCCACGCATTGTAACAGCTAGTTATTTAGGGCGCCTGAAGATCAGAGATCTTCATGGCTGCCCGATTATAGGATTAGATGTTACGATTTGTATGTATAAATATGGGGAGTTGCCTCGACCCAGGGGTTGAACAACAGACAATTAATTTATTGTATTAGCAGCTGAGCAAAACTATGTATTCATTCTTCTGTTAATATAAGGGGTTACTTCTGAGCTAAAGAGTTGTGTTGTTCAGCCAGCGTCTCTGTGTGAAGGCTGGGCCCGTCTTCCACAGAGATTGCTGAGTTAAATAGGATTTTGAATTTATCATTGTGTGATGCTTTGTTCTTTCCTTTTGTACGTAGCAGCAATATTTATTGCGTGGATTTTTCAGTAAAAGATTATATTTCTGTGAGATTGGTGAATGGTGTAGAATAACAGTCGACTGAGTAAGGTTTGCTTTATGCATTTCAATTGCTGTTATACACAGCTGTGTTCATCTTACAGCTAAGATTGTGATCCCATGAGCTCTTACAATTTATCTTTCCTGTTGTGTGTTGCTTGATTTCCATTCTGCAATTCAATTTCTTAGAACAGTTGACTCAATCTTTGGCAATTGGATTTCTAGATTAATGTTCAGTTTATGTTTTATGATTTCCAGATTGATTAGATCAGACAAGTGATTGTTCTAGAATACGAATGAGATTTCTTTTTTGCAATTGTTGATTAGATCTGATACCATTTCTTATTGATGCATGATAGAAAGGAATTGAAGTATAGCAGTTAGAAGGCAATTGGGATTGCATAGATTTTTGGGGATGAACATGGATGATAGAAGATAAAAGTATTCACTTCTAATGATTTGGTGTTTGAGCATATATTGTGCACTTATCCTTTGAAATAAAAAGACTTTCTCGGGTTGACAATAAATTTCATATGCTCTGTGTGTATTGGTAACAATTTATCTGCATATAGAGTGCTTGACAGTACATAGATTTCAGAGGGTCTTGCAAGGTCAAGAAATGAGGACCTTTGGAGGATCCTTGGGTGACAGTGAGGTGGAGAGTGCTCAAAAGCCACTGATATGGGGATCTAGTGTGGACGATATCAAGCAAGATGGCATTGGTTCACGAGGAAGACTGACTTCAGAATACTGGATGTCTCAGTGCAGGCAGGACACGGCCTATTCAGACCCCTATTCTGGAATTCAAGGTGCTAGAGATACAAAACAATTATGTGGCCCATCGGCATGTCAAAACATGGAAATATTCTCACGATTGAAACACCCCTCAAAGCAGTTTCAGGATAATGAAGAGAGTGGTATAATATATCGGCCAGGAACTAAACTACAACTCTCAAGTCCATGGTCAATCATGCCTTTTGACAATCCACATGAATTGACCAAGTCTGATTTGAAGCTTTCTGTGACATCTAATCCATCTCATAAACAGGTAGGATTGGTAAAATGGAGTGGTCTGGATCCTCCTCCACTTCTTTCTGATGCTGGATCCAAAGAATCACAAGGAAACTAGTTTGTGCCATTAATCTCACCATCTCAAGCAGATTTTTCTGGAGCACATGCACCGGGAAAGCTGGAAAGGAATCCTACTAGAAGCATTGGAACCAGCAACCTACTAATGCCTGTTCAGCAGCCTACTCTCCCATCCTGGGAAACACCAGAAGAGAAGGGAGTATTATCTGCTACACGATCTGCAGATTGCAAGTTGTTTGGTTTTCATTTGATTGAAAATTCAGCTGTGGGTGAACTGACACCATCAACAATCAGAGGCTTAGCAGCTGGAGAGGATATACATGTTTCAGTTCCTAATATAACAGTACATGAGGCCCAGTCCTCAGAATCAGACCAACACTCAGAAGCGTTAAATATAGCCAAAAAAAATATGCCAGCAGCAATCATTGATGAAGAAAAAAAATCATCCAAAGAAACCCATAGTAGACCACAAACTAACTCTACAAGAAGTTGCACAAAGGTATTATTTGGTTAAGATTGTGCTTCTGGAATTCTAAAAATACTGCTCTTACAAAAGTCGTGCTTGCAAACAACTATATATGAGCTCTTTTTTTCTTCATTTCTATACAGGTCCACAAACAGGGTAGTGCTCTTG
This sequence comes from Larix kaempferi, assembly GCA_027924585.1. Lineage (NCBI taxonomy): Eukaryota > Viridiplantae > Streptophyta > Pinopsida > Pinales > Pinaceae > Larix > Larix kaempferi. The sequence goes on from BSBM01000286.1 coordinate 4,413,430, forward strand.
GGAGGGCTGTGGATCTCACTAAATTTGAAGGGTATACAGAACTCATTCATGAACTAGAACATATGTTCAATATTGAAGGAGAACTCGAGGATCCAAACAAAGGTTGGCAGGTTGTATATACTGATAATGAAGGAGATATGATGCTTGTTGGAGATGATCCATGGTAGTAAGTATCATGGCTTTTCTTTCCTGAGCCATGAAAAATGCTCGATTATTATTAATTTATTAGGTATTCATAACCTAGTTTAGTAATCTCCAGTATTCTGCACTAAGAACTTTGGCTTCATTCTTGGTTAGCAGGGTTGGAAACGATTAAGGCTTTGTCCAAACCTGTTATTTGAAATTTTGTTTAAGCACTCTTTCTTAGCAGCGTTGGAGGTCCTCCTATGACTGGTAAAACCGTCTTTACGAAGATTTTAGTCCGTCGATGAATTTATTTGCTTATATTTTGACCTTACTTTCAATTGCATTCAGGTTTTTTCCTGTTCACAGATGTTTTTTTTCTTGTTACAAAATGTTTTATTTATTTCTACCCAAAATAAACAAATCATCTGGATTCTGGTCCATAGTCTTTAAGTTTTATGTGTTTCTGGGAATGTGAATCACATAATTTTCATGTACTTTGAACACAGGTTTTACATTGGAAACCAACAATATTTCAGACCCGGATGATGGACCAGAGCCTTCTTATACTCAGTCAACTGAAATTCTTCCAACACCACCCGAAATTCCTCCTCAAATGGAACCCCAATCGAAATTCCTCCTCAGTAAATGCAAGTATGTAATAGGTATACGATTACAATTTTCTATTCAAGTTCCGAAATTATTCTCTCTCTTTTTTATCATGCAAAACAACTACCTCTTTTTTTTTTTTTCTATATTGCATTTTATATACCGATTTAAATTAAAAATTATTTACTACCTTACTTGACTACTTCTTTATGGTACTCACAAAAATAGAAAAAAAGAAAAATCATTTTGCCAAAAAAATTGCTTTTATCAATTAATGACAATTTCATATACACTTGACAATGCCCCCACTAGCAATGTCGGGGACATCGCCACCTTGTGGCTCTTGTTTTATTATTTCAATTGTATTTTTTTTTAAATTAAATTAAATTTCTTAAAATTTTAAACAAATAAATTATATAATTTTAACGATATATATTGAAACTTATATCTCTAATTTTTACAATTTCAATTAGATTTTGAAACGTTTATGATACACCATCTTAAATGAAAGTCAAATGTTGCACAGCGCACTAAGTGTAGACAAGGTGGGGGCAACCACGCTTAAAAACCGTACAAACATTATCCAACGTCATTGTCAGCATATTATCCAGTCACCATGTCGGCTTGACTAGACCAGATTGTGAGTGCATACAGCATATTAAAAACCGTGCAAACCTTATCCAACGTCATCGTCAGCATATTATCCAGTCGCCAGTGTCTGTGTCGGCTTGACTAGACCAGATTGTGAGTGCATACATATTCCCACACCGACGTGGCCTGGTTATCCAATTAGCGGATCGGATGATTAGTTGTATATATAAATAATAACATCCCCGCCCATGAAACACATCATCGATCAATCCATTCAACTGAACTACCGGACATTTGCTCTTCTGTGTCTCCTCTTTCCTCTAAACAACGTCACGTCGCATAGTTTTGTATTTGTTTCTCCGACCAGTTGGTTTGGTTTTAAGGTCGTTTCGTCCGAAAATGCTGACAGTACTGAAGAGATCCGTGGCACAAGGCCCTCAGGAATTGACGAGCCCCCATGTTGAGGCTCACCAGAGGAAAAATGGCATCGATTTGGTTCACTCTGTCGTCTCTGCCAATCCTGGAACTGTCTGCATTAACCTTGGCGATGTCGGTGCCATGGCCTACACTCACTCGCGCCAGTCTCTCCTGACACCCAGGCATGTTTTCTATTCACATTTCATTTCTTTAATTCTTTGTTTTGTAGATCTGTTCTTATAGTCGGTGGTTCTTGAATGGCGCAGATCTTTCGGAGTTGTAGATGGCATATTCTGCATATTTGTGGGCATCTTGGATAATGTAGCGGTGTTGAGGCAACGATACGGTCTCAACAAAACTGCAAACGAAGTGGCTATTGTCATAGAAGCCTATCGGACTCTCAGAGATCGGGGCCCTTACCCTGCAGATCAGGTCGTCAGAGATCTCTCTGGAAAGTTTGCGTTCGTTCTTTACGATTCCACTTCCCAGGCTCTCTTCACCGCAGTTGTAAGTTTATCATTTCCTTTTCTTTATTTTGGATTTTCCATTGAAATGTCTAACATAAACCCTTCAATTTTTTCTCCTTACGAGAGCTGCTACAATGCACATTTCCCTCAACCCTTCATGCTACATGCCTTGTCCATGACCATGCCCAGATAATAACATTTATTTGAGGCTTACCAGTATTTTCCCTTACCCATCTCTGGAATTTTAGTAGTCTTTTCAAGGGAATCATTTTTCTTGATCCTGCAATTGACGGGGGACATGACAAGTTTTTGACCCTGCCTCTTTTATAGATTTACCATTTGATCACTAACCTGGACAGGTTGTCCTGCTCACCCTGCAAACTCCCTCCCAACTGTTCTGTTTTTTGGAGTAGTTTTACATTCGTAGATGGTTTATGATAGATCTTTTTGCAATGAAGGTTTTAAGAAATTCAAACTACAAGCCTCAAGAAAAAATCTGTGCCATAAATTTAACATTCCAAATAGCTTGTGGCCTAAGGGCAAAGGGAAGAATTTCCCAGACTTTCAGTGAACTCGAGGTCTTTTGGCCAATTTGCTAGACACGGGTCTGAGGTTCGATTCTCACTGGCAACAGTGTGGTAACAACAATATTGTTTCAGTATCCATTAACCTGGTCAATATATTCTGAAATGAAGTAGCAGAAATTTTCCAATGTCAATATACTCTGAAATGAAGTAGCAGTTGAAATAGTAGATTCTGTTTTCGAATTAAAAGTAGAGGTAAATGCCTACTCCTTTAGCATATAGTACATTTCTTTATGTTGTAAGACAGTCCATTTATATTACTATTATGGAAAATTTATAGGACAGAACTGCCAAATTCATGACTTTTAATTTGCTCTTAAGGTCCAGATGAAAGAAGCTGTCCAAACACTACAAATTGCTAGCCCTAGTGAAGCCATATGACTATAAGCATTTGTCCAAAAGATTAAGAGGACAGAACTGCCAAATACATGACTTTGAATTTGTTCTTAGGGTCCATGAAAGAAGATGTCCGATCATTACAAGTGCCTATCGATAAGGAATCCATTTAACTATAAGCATTTGCCCCAACAGCTAAAACTACCTCGATCATAGCTGACACATATAGCAGAGTTGAACATCCTGACACATAGCTGACACATATAGCAGAGTTGAACATCCTGACACATAGCTGACACATATAGCTGAAAAACCCTGTAATATAAAGAATATCTACTTGGCAGTTCTTCTTAAGGCCATTATTAAGGTATAGGTTTGAATGATTATGATTATAAATACAAGAAGGTTCATTGAATTTCTTCTTTCTACCTTGATGAAGCAATATAGTAACATCGTTGATTCAAGACAACAAACTGACTTGATCTTCCAAGTTCCAACCTGACTTTCTGCTTTAATGCGTTCCTTTAAGTTCGGAGATCTGGTCTTGAGTGTGGGCAGAACATTTTAATATACGTTGCATTATACATAATATAGCACTTTGGCTCGTGAATGTACAGCTTTGCTAAAAACATTTAAAATTCTAATTTGATGGTTTGTATTCCTTTGCAAATGTAGTGAAATGCTTCTAAGTCTGAAAACATTCTTATTTTGCCTCTTCTTTAACATTAATTATTTGCCAATGGATATATGTTTATTTTTTTGGGGAGGGAAGGATTTTTCTTTTATTTGTTTGGGGAGGGAAGGGGAAGAGAGCTTTTCAGTATCACATTGGTAATTGAGAACTTTTTCATGAGATGTCTATTTATATATCAGTTTTTCATAATTCCCAAAAAATGTTGCAGTGAGTATGAGTATTTATGTATTTGAGCAAAAATCATTTTTTTAAATTGTAGATTTTTTGGTTTTTGACTCAATAACTTTTTTATTGCAGGATGTTGATGGTTCAGTGCCATTCTTTTGGGGCATTGCAGCTGATGGTTACCTTGTCTTATCTGATGAGCCAAATGTCCTCAAAGAAGGCTGTGGAAAATCTTTTGCTCCTTTTCCTCGAGGTAATATTGGATTGTTAAATTAGAGCTTATCTAACATCAGATACAGTAATTAATTTTTAGCTTCTTAAATATAATGAACTTGCCTTTGCCTTTGCAGGGTGTTTTTTCTCTACATCGGGTGGCTTGCAGAGTTTTGAACATCCTTTGAATAAGTTGATGTCGATGCCTCGTGTTGATAGTGAGGGGCAAATGTGTGGGGCCAACTTCAAAGTAGATGTATTTGCCAAGAAGCAAGCTAGCATGCCTAGAGTAGGTAGTGAGGCCAATTGGGCCAATAAATTTTGAATACCAACAATTTGGAATTCAAAGTATCAATTTTATTTGTATTTAATATGGAATAAACGTCACAAGGTGACATTTCATAATGAGCAAGTGAGTCAATTTTCCCATTTAACAGTGGTATCAATGGCTCTTATTGGTCTAAGATAGCTCTGTGCAGAGTTGGCTATTCCAACCCCTTTTGTATTTTGTATTTGAACGAGTTTAAAGGTTAAGAACATTTGTTTCTTCCTACGAGGTTACAAGTTCAAATCCAAAAGGGTTAATGTATGTACACCTTTGTAAATCAAATCGTTGGACCATTATGATGTGACCTTAAAATTAAATTAGTATTGTGATTATAATTGAACTACTTTTGTTGTGTTTGTTTGACTAAATATAACTTCATAAACATTATATCTTTGTAAACTAGCAATTTCCCTTAATGGTGGAAAGAGACACTCTTGACTCGTATGAAACTGAATTTTAACATAAATGTTGTGTGATAAGCTATAATTAAAATCAACTGAAGGGCTGTGTATATGACCCTTTTTGTTCTCCTATTTTGCCTTGTTTATGAACTTTTTGACTTGATCCTATATTACCACTTTCTCTTTTGATTACATTTGGCAAAGTTTTGGCTTTGGTAAGAATTGATCTCGTTTTCCTTGTTATTTGTCAAATTGCTGATGATTTGGATAGGGTTATGATGCCATGATTGCCCACTAAAGAAGTGGTGTTTCAGGTTCAATGTTATTTCACTTTCAGGTTGAAGAATGAAGGGATTATGGGAGCTGCATACTTGCATTTTAGTCTCAAGTTATAATGAATAAATCTCAAGTTTATATATTATGCTCTTGCTCGTTATTTTACATCATCATTGGTTAACTACTTAGGGCATACATGGTTATGTAACCAATCCGGGGATCGATGACTCTGTGTTCAACTCAACATTTCGGGCCTTTAATGACTTGTAGTTTGTTGGATCATCCAACGGGTTTGCTTACTGCTCCGATCTATTCTTGGGATCGTCTCCACTATCCATGGCACTAGCTCTTGGGTTGGCTCACGAGATCCTTTGGAAATCAACAGACGAGCCTTATTTGGAAATTGGTTGTAACTGCACGCTCTTTCATAATTTTCTTATGAGCGTTGATGTATAAGAACTTTGAATCTCTTTTGGGGGAGGTTAGCCATCATATTGCACAGATTTATCGAACACTACTGTGATCAGATCTTTTGTGTGAGTGAGTGGCTTGTCCAGCTCCTATCATCGAAGGCAGGGCCCCCTTCTGTGGCAAGTGTTGTTGTAGTTAGGATTTCCTTTCCTCATGCATGTAGTTGATGTTTTGATTTAATTGTTTCGCTTTCATAATTGGTATGTTGATCATAGTTAAGTGTGAATGTTTAAGTAGTGACACGACTGGATAACGTAATCATTTTTATCATTATTAGTGAACATAGAGGAATATATCGATTATGAACATTGAATCATGAATACTTCTGTGGTGAATGGTCGCATTAAGATTGTTGTTGGGATTATGTTGCTAGCTGATAATGGTAGAAGCAGGTTGTTAAATTAAATTAGCTCATTACAATTCTCTTACTGTAGCTGTTGTTTATGAAAGTGCTTTCGTGTGAAATTCTCAATTTGCTAAATCAAGGTTCAAGCATTAATGTCTTCCCACGGCATAGCATAATGTTTGTTGAAATTTCATAGTCAGTGCTTCCAATTTGATTGCCAGATTCTTTCTGTAAGTTGGGATTTTCTTAGAAATCTATTCACCAACAGTTGCATCTTAATTCCATTTTAGTAATCCATCGACCCCCTCTGTGTTAAAATCATTCAAATTACAATGTCTGACATATACTTTGTCAAGTAGCTCATAAGCCTTTGTGGCCCTGGGTTGATAATTTATGCAAAACTTTCTATTGAATTTTATTTAAAAGTGAATTAAAAAGCTCGTCAACAACCATTTCATTTTAAGCATTTTTATATTATTTAATAGTTCATTTCACTAGAAAATGTCCTTATATATGGAACATGTGACCTTTGCAAAAAACTATCACACTTTAATGGTCCACATTTTGCAAACAAAATAAAACAAATATAGTATATCAAAACAATGACTAGGCTTGAGTGGCATTGAGACGTAATCTAATATTTCAAGCATCTATATCAAACCATTGATTAGCTGTATGATGAATAGATGATTGTACACTCAACCGGTTCACATCGACCTTCAAAAAAAATGAGAATTTCCTGAATAGCTCAAGAAAATGTGCACTGATGATTCAACAAGGTTCACATCATGTTGTAATGAAATATACTACCACTTGGATGTAGCTAATGATAAGCACCATAATCAACAAAGAAAATAGATTGAATATAATTTCTAAAAAGAAAAAACACTAAGTTAACCTATAGCTTATGAAAAACGCTAAAGCATTAGTTAGTTGGAAGCTCCAACAAAGAATCTACAAAGTACATAGATAGGGACTTATTGAAATCATTAATCTGTTCATTCCATAAACATCCTCAAAGAGAATAGTTAAAACTATACAATGCATAAATTTACACCTAATCAAACTTGTTCTCATTGTGTCGAGAGGCATATTCTATTATGAAATTTGAGGGAGATGTGTAAGGTAATGTAACATTGTCATGACATAGGCCAAAAGGAAAGAAAAATAAAAATAAGAACATTTTATTCAGTTTAATTTTTAATAAGAAACAAATAAATACATATATAAAACATTAATGTGAATGAAAAATGAAATAATACTAGTGTATATCAATCTTAACCTTCAATCTATAAAGTGTTGAGGGGGATCAAATCCATGGATGTGCAAACCTTTCCTCAATTATTTTTCACTCTAAAAATAGTTTGCACTTCCAGAGATTTGATACCCCTTTAGCAGTTGATAGATCCCAAGTTAAGATGGTTCTACAGTGCTGGTAATAACAGTGGACGATTGGCATGTGTATATGATATGTTAAAATGCTTTAATTTTATGATCATGCTTTTTTTGAGTACAATAATCCTTAACACTCAATTCTATCAATAAATCATTCTCCTTAATCTTGAGGAAAAGCATATGTAGCTAGTGCTTGAACTGGATAACAATAGTAAACATAATGACTTATACAATCTATGTTGATGTTATAAGCCTATGAAGATACATAAAAATTCACATGGGGTGTGTCATTTTGATATTTGTCTAGTACTTGAATGAATGTTGCAATCTCTTGTAGGTAACCAAATGTAATGTATTACTGTAGATCAATGATGGAGGCTTCAAAGTAAATGCATAGAGATATCTAAAGTATTTAGAAATTCCACTCGTGCAATGATGATATAGTCTTCTTTGGGATCTACATTTAGTCTTGAATAAAATACAAGTTCATGGAAAATCACTCCAAGTTTTCCTTTCAGGGTAAATACAATTCTACTGTTGAAATCAGGTTATGGTCCTTGAATCCCATATGCAATAATATATATACCATAAACCTTTTCATTTTGAGTGCCTCCAACAACTCATGTATCCTTGTGATTATGGGTGACTATAAGCTCAAACACACTTTCTATGCCACACACATTTTTTGGTTAGCATTAATTTTTTCTTTTTAAACAATAGTGATTCATATTTGTATTAAGAAAATGCTTCAACCTGTTGGAGCATGATTTCCATTAGACCAAGGAGTATCAAATTCATTCTATTGTATTATCATATTTTTTCCAGCTTACAGTTGATGAATGTATCAACAACAGCTTCTCATATATTTTGAGTTTCATGAGTGAATTTGATCATATTTCTTGCTAATTATTCTCTGCAATAAACTGTGAAATTGTGAGGTTTGTTCAAGATTAGTGATCTACCCCTTTGGAATTTCATATGGTATTAGAGCTTGTGAGAGATATTTTAGTTGTACCAGTTTATTGAGCAACTTTTTTTCAGTAGTGCACCAGAGGCTTCTGGATTTCCAAAGCAAATCCTGGTGCCATTGCATTGAATTCATTGGATAAATCCTTTGAGGTCTATCCAGGTGTGAAGGATCCAGATAAAAGTGCCTATTGTCCTAAAGTAGTGTTCAATAGATTCTGTAACAATCCTCCACATAAATTTCATTGTTTTTGCAGGATTATTAAAAAAAAATTGAGTGCAACAATTGTAGCAGTAGATTCAATAACAATCCTGTAGATATTTCTCCATTGTTTTTGCATATATTCTACAACAGCTTCCATGAATCTGAAAGCAATTCATCCTCTCTCTCTCCATTCAGCTATGATGAGGGGAAACCAAATATGATATCATATCTGAAGAGACAAGGTCTTTTTGATATGTGTATTGATGTTATGAGAGATTTTGCTTCCTATGAAGAGGAGAATGATTGGCTAAATGACTGTGATAGAGACTTTGGAGAAATGTGTATTTCTATGTCTCTTGGTATGCGCTACCTCAAAAATATTGCTAAAAACCTAAGTGATCTCTAGACCAATTTGGATATAGAATTTGGAAAGCGGAAGGAAGAGGATCATGTTATCCATTTGGATAACAAGCCCAATGATACCTCCTCAAGTGTTTTATTTGATTATGTCTCAGCCTCAATCATATCTCATGATGAAGTTGTTCAAGATGAAGAAGAAGTCGTAGATTCAACATAGAAATTTCATGTTGAAGACATTCCTTCCTATGTTGCTCTAGAAGTTCAAGAAAAATTCAAATTGTCCCCTTCCCATGTAGCTGATGCAGATGAAAGCGATACAAATAATAAATATGATCCTTTTGGAGAGATTATCCTTTCCTCACTCATGTTCTCAATGTCTTCTATTTTTAATTATGAGAAAGGTAATCCAGTTCATGCTCTATAATTTGAAGACGTTCTTAAATCCTCTCTTTCACATGAGTTTGATGTTAAATTTTGAGCATTAATTCACAATACTCTAGGATCTTCATTGAGAGAATAACATATACAGTATATCAATGCATAACAATCACAATAAGCATGACAAGCATCACAAGAATCAAAAGCATGAGAGACAAGAGACACACTGTTTCCGTGGGGAAAACCCTAAGGTGAAAAACCCCACAACTTCCTCAGAGATAGAGAGAGAAATGGCTCAACCAAAGTACAACCAGAAATACACTGAGATAGTCTCCTAGTAGCAGATGATCCTCCTCCTCACTAGTGCGCCACTTTCTGAGTGAGAGAGATATAAATTTCCGAATGATCTAAATAGAGATCAACTGATCTCTATTTATACTAACATGTTTTCCCAGTGACCTTATGGGGCCAACTTGTCTAGCTAGGTACATCCACATTATAATATATATATTTCAGGGCCGAACCCACACATGGTGGTCTAATAACCCATCGGAAAGTACACACACTTGCGACACTTGTCAATCCACATGACGACACTTCCTTATAGAGGAATAACACATCTCTAATAAGGGTACAATAAATATATATGAAATACATAGATGAAATACATTCCGAAGTTACATATACATCAACAATCCCTCTTAACTATGAAGGTATTTCTCGACATAGATCTGCTAGACAAGTCTTCTTCTCGGGATCATCGTCATCATCATCGTCACTGTTGCTGCTATCTCAACCAATCTCTGACTCTACTCGTCATAGGAAGTTCTACAGAGCCAGTACTTTTTCATACTGGATGTAGGCCCACCACCTGCAGGTCTTTGTCATCACTAGCCATACTGTGGAATCCTCAGGACTTATTACGTGTGTCACAAAACCTCGAAAGAGCATCCCAGGCTATTACGAGCACACGGCTCTACCTATAGGATCTCCCATGGCCATATTATATGTGACCTCACCACAAAACCTTGCAAGAGCATCCCAGGCTGTTACGAGCACACAGCTCTACCTATAGGATCTCCCAGGGATAGATTATATGTGGTCACCACAAAACCTCGCAAGAGCATCCCAGGTTGTTACGAGCACATAGCTCTACCTATAGGATCTCCCAGGGACAGATTATATGTGGTCATTGCAAAACCTCGCAAGAGCATCCCAAGACTTATTACGGGCACACAACCCAACCTATCGGATCTCCCAGGGACATATTATATGCCATAGGACAAAACATCGAAAGAGCATCTTCCAGATATCCCAGGGCCAGATTATATGCCATAGGAAAAACCTCAAAAGACTATCTGCAGATCTCCCAGGGCCAAATTATATGTCCTCCTAGAGAAAAACCTCGAAAGAGCATTTTCCAGATATCCCAGGGCCAAATTATATGCCATAGAAAAAACATCGAAAGACTATCTGCAAATCTCCCAGGGCCAAATTATATGCTCATCTGCACAACCTGATCCATGGCCATAGAGTATCAACCTGATACTCACCATACATCATCCTGTTGTACACATGATCATCCTGATCATCATCACTGCAACATCCTGTTGCATGTCATCTGGAGCAACATCCTGAAGCTCGTCATCCATGATCATACTGATCATACAATGCATCTACCTGATGCATACCAAGTATCTACCTGATACATATCATCATACATGATCCACCTGATCATACAGTGTATCCACCTGATACAAATACAAATACATGATCCACCTGATCATACAATGTATCCACCTTATACATATACAGATACACGGTCCAAGAATCCAACATGATGCTTATACAAAATACATACACATAATCCAACCGATCATATCCATCATCCAACATGATGCATACATACATATAAATGATCCAACTGATCATATCCAACATCCAACATGATGCGTACATACATATAAATGATCCAACTGATCATATCCAGCATCCAACATGATGCGTACATACATATACATATAAATGATCCAACTGATCATATCCAGCATCCAACATGATGCATACATACATATACATATAAATGATCCAACTGATCATATCCAGCATCCAACATGATGCATATAGACATACATATAAAAATGATCCAACTGATCATACAAAGCAGAAACCAGAACATCATCCTGATGCTCATCATCCAGCTCTTACATCCACAGCCATGTGAAGGATACTCCTTCCAACATGCTTGGAATGGCTTCAGCAAATGTGTCCATCACTTCTTCCTCGAAGTGTCATCAATCCGAAGAACACCAAGCCTCTCTCTGAAGTACTTGAACTTCACCCTGGCTAGTGGCTTCGTTAGCACATCTGCAATTTGCTCGTCCGTCACAACATACAGGAGCTTCACAGCTCCTCTCTGCACCATATCCCTGATATAGTGATATTTGATCTCTATGTGTTTCGACCTTTCATGAAACATTGGGTTCTCAGACAGCTTCACACAACTCTGGTTATCACAGAAGATACCAGTAGCATCCAACGGGAGATCAAATAACTCAGACAGTAGCTTCCGTAGCCATACTGCCTCACAACTAGCTGAACAGGTTGCAACATACTCTGCATCAGCTGTACTCAGTGCTACGCATGACTGCTTCCTGCTAAACCAAGAGATCACACCTGATCCCATATTGAAGTAGCACCCAGATGTGATCTTCCTATTTGCAGCACTGCCAGCCTAATCTGAATCAACATAGCCTGTAGGTTAAACTTTTGATTCGCTTCATACTTGAGCCCATAATCCACTGTACCCTTCAGGTACCTCAGAACATGCTTTACAGCAACCAGGTGAACACTCCTCAGATTTGTCAGGAATTGGCTCAATGTGTTCACCGCAAAGCAAATATTTGGTCTCGTGTTCGTCAGGTACATCAAGGACCCAATAATCTGACGATACATAGAGACATCAGTTGGCTTAGATGAAGCATCACATAGAAGCTTCAGATTTGATGCCATAGGTGTGGCCATGGCCTTACAATCCATCATCCTGAATCTCTTCAGGATATATACTGTGTACTTCCCTTGACCAAGGAAGATCCCACCTGCACTCTGCCATACCTCCATTCCTAGGAAATAATGCATCATTCCCAAATCTTTCATATCGAACTCGGCAGCAAGCTTCCTCTTCGTATCAAGTTCTGGGAGCTTGTTTCAAGCCATACAAGGCTTTCTTCAATCTGCACACATGTGACTCCCTGTCAGGTCTTGGGACTGCATCCCAAACATCTTCTTCATGATCGACGGATCATGGCATTCCATTTCTTCATCCCAGATCCTGGGAACTTCAATATCTTCAATATATATCTTTGTTGCTGGAACAAATGTTCTAGTCCCTTTTGTAGGTGAAGATATACGGTCTTTCCTACAAAACAAGTTAAATTGCATGATTAGAAACATCTCATAATTTTCAGATCAAATTCTTTACACATAAAGAAATATGTCATGCAGTCATGCAGTTATCTTAGCCAATGCTTCAATACAACATTTATCCATGTTCCACAACTTTCTAGATGCCTTCCAGTCTCTACCAGAACATTTTTAAGAGTTTGCACTACTCCCAACATGTCAGCAAAGAGGTTTCATTCTAGATATGTAGCACTGGAATGTTGTACAGTGCCATAGGCCACTTACCCATCACATGCATATTAGTAGTATACTGTTCATTAATGCAATCATTCTAGAATGCACAATACATCTCCTAAGTTTAGGAACATAAGCATAATATTATTTAAACAAACAAAATGGGCAAGAAATGATAATTGAAATACTTATCTTTGTTTGTTTGTTGGGTGGACTCTCTCTGAGTCTTTGCTTCCTGGCAAGAGCTGTTGAAGTAGATTCTTCTACACCTTTCTGTTGTGGAATGTAGGAAGATGGTCAACTCCCTCTGAAAATCTGCATCCTTGCAGGAGCTGCTAGAGTGTGCTCCCTCTTTATCTTTGCTTCCTGGATTACCTGTCCTTGAACTTATATTCATCCTTGCTGACATCAATCTTCTTGAACCTTGGAAAGTATATTCTGTAAGCCTTCGAGCTTTCATTGTAACCCACAAGGATACTCTTCTTTCCTGAAGGATCTAGTTTGGTCCTCTTTTCCTTTGGGACATGGGTGTATACTGGACAACCAAATATTCTGAGATGGCTGACTTCATGTTTCTTACCAAAAAAGACCTCTTATGGTGTCTTATTGTCCAATATCTTGTGGGGTGTTTTGCTCTGCACATATACAGCTGTTTTAGCTGCTTCTACCCATAGATGCATAGGTAGATCCTGGTCATGCGACATTTCCCTTGTTGCTTCCATGATAGTTCTGTTCTTCCTTTCTGCAACTCCATTTTGTTGAGGATTATAAGGAGAAGTCAACTCCCTCTTAATCCCTGAATCATTACAAAGCTTCTTGAAGTCACCTGAGGTGAATTCTCCACCAATGTCGGATCTAAATGTTTTGATCTTCTTGTCAGTTTGATTCTCCATCAAGGTTTTGAATTCCTTGAACTTATCAAACACCTCATCTTTGTTCTTCAAGAAGAATACCCAAGTCTTCCTAGAGAAGTCATCAATAAATGAGACATAGTAAACATACCTACTTAGAGAACTGGATGACATAGGACCACATACATCTGAGTGGATGATTTCCAGGATATCCTTTGCCTTGATTTCATTGCTTGGGAAAGCCTTCTTAATGTTATTACCTTTTGCACATCCTTTGCAAACACCTTCATGTTTGGTCTTGATTTCAGGAAGACCCTCTACAGCCTTGCTTGCAATTGGAAGTGCCCTATAGTGCATATGAGCAATTCTTCTATGAGAAAGTTCACTTGGCTCCATGGATTCATGTACCATGGCATGTTCAGGTTGTCCCTTCAATTTATACAAACCTTCCTCTTGCTCTCCAATCACTACTGCATCATCTATGGTCTTTCTCTTTGGCCACATTAGGACTTGGCCATCCACAAATGCAACCCTCATACCTTTTGCATCCAATGCAGGGATGGAGAGTAAGTTCTTCTTGAACCCGGGTACATAAAGGACTTCTTTCATCTTCAAAGATTTTCCAGAATCTAGGTTGTAGGAGGCTTCACCACTTCCTTTGATTGAGTATTGATAATCTGTTAGGAACCTATGTCAACCCTTCTCTTTACTATGTTAGTATATTGTTGTTGGACGCATATGCTTTGTAAGTCGTCCCGTAGTATTTGTTGATCCGTAGTTTATATTAGCCCATAGTATTGACCCATAGTATTGGACGCATATGCTTTGTAAGTCGTCCCATAGTATTATATGTCCCATGGTTTTGACTCATAGTATTGGGCATAGACTTAGTATATAAGTGTGTGTTGAGGTCATTGAAGGCACTGTGAAGTTAATTATATTGAGCTTGCTCAAAGGAGGTTTCCCCCTCGAAGTGGCCCGTGATCAATATAAAAGTGATTATGTTCTATTATTTCTGATATCTCATGTATTTGAATTAATTAATTATTGCAGGTTCATCACATAATCATCCCCAAGTTTCACCTTATGGGGTGATTCATGTTCAGATAGATTCACAAAAGATTCCTTAAACCCAGTCATGTGTTTGGAAGCCCCACTATCAATCAACCAATCATTACAACCATGGGAGATAGTACCTATGAGAGCAGAAATTAGAACATATTCTTCTTCACTTGATGAGTCATCATCACTATCACTTTCTGCCCTAGCCTTCTTCTTTGGGGGTTCATCATCTTCGGCAGCATGAGCATGATATCTTCTTTTGTTATTCTTCTTCTTCTTATTGAAGTTGTTGTTGTTGTCTTTCTTCTTCTTGGGACAATCTGAAGCAAAGTGTCCCTTCTCATTGCAATTGAAGCATCTGATATCTTTTTTATCTCTATGATAATGGTGGTGTGAGAATCTTCTGTTATGAGATGATTCCTTCTTGGACTTGCCTTTCCTGGCATGTGCTGTGAGAGCTTGATCTTCATTTCCCATATTTTCTTCTCAGGCCACAAACCTAGCTTCTTCTTGAGAGCATTCTTCCCGCAATCTGTTGAAGGAGATCAACTTCTTGCTTGCACAAATTCCTTGAATAAAGGAATCCCATGACCTGGGTAGGCCATTTAGAGTGGTCATCACCACCTCACCATTCTCCACCATTTCATCCACTGCTTCTAGTTGTTCCTTGATCTGGGAGACCCTTGAAAAATAAGATTGAATGGTTTCTCCATTCTAAAACTTTACTCCTTTCAATTGGTTCCGCAGGGTCATCTTCCGATTTATGTTCTTCCCTTCAAATAGCTTGGTCAAAGAGTCAAACATCTCCTTCGGTGTCTTTAGAGAAGACACATGGGGTATGAGATGGTCTTTGATAGAATCAACAATGATTCTCTTTTCCTTGACCAAGTTTTTCTTATGCAATACCTTAGCCTCTTCATCCTCTGGGATAGGGATGTCTTCTTTTACATATGAGTCCAACTCATTCTCTTCCAGGATTAACCCAATCCTATACTTCCAAGCTTGGAAGTTATCAACTCCTTCAATCTTATCCTCAAGCTTGGTGTGGTGAGACATCTTAAAGAGTACTTCAAATGGAAATAGAAAAGATTTAGGTCTTACCACTTGAAATGCTGAAAATTGGATCTGGTCCCGGATTAGGGTTTGTCGAAAAAACCATAAAAATTAAAAATGTGAATTTCAAATTTCTGAAAGGATAGAAAGATGTTCCTTGATGAGCTGATCATCCTGGTGCATTCGGAATTTGAGATCGGCAAGGTTTTACCCTTCATATTTGTCTTTTTGTCCTCCCGGGTTCACTAGGGAGAGCCCTGAATTAGGGTTTGATTTTCCCGGAGATCTACCTAGCCAAAAATCTCGATCCAAAGCTCTAAACTTCGATTTTTGCAAGGATCTTCCAGCTATGTCTTCAGATTTCAGAAATTCCTATTTTTGTGGAAACCCTAATTTTTAGGGCAAAATCTGAAAAATGCTCAGAATTGAATTCTGATTGGACAGATATATTCTCCTTGATGAGTAGAGTCAATCTACTATACTGCTTTTCCAAAATCGGTGGAGAGAAACCCAATAAACAAGAAACTCAAGTTTCCGTCACTGCAAAATGTCTTCTTCTCAGGTTAGCTCTGATACCATGTTAAATTTTGAGCATTAATTCACAATACTCTAGGATCTTCACTGAGAGCATAACATATACAGTATATCAATGCATAACAATCACAATAAGCATGACAATCATCAGGGGAAAACCCTAAGGTGAAAAACCCTAAGGTGAAAAACCCCACAACTTCCTCAGAGATAGAGAGAGAAATGGCTCAACCAAAGTACAACCAAAATACACTGAGATAGTCTCCTAGTAGCAGATGATCCTCCTCCTCACTAGTGCACCACTTTCTGAGTGAGAGAGATATAACTTTCCGAATGATCTAAATAGAGATCACTTGATCTCTATTTATACTAACATGTTTTCCCAGTGACCTTATGGGGCCAACTTGTCTAGCTAGGTACATCCACATTATAATATATATATTTCAGGGCCGGCCCCACACATGGTGGTCTAATAACCCATCGGCAAGTACACACACTTGCAACACTTGTCAATCCACATGACGACACTTCCTTATAGAGGAATAACACATCTCTAATAAGGGTACAATAAATATATATGAAATACATAGATGAAATACATTCCGAAGTTACATATACATCAACATCTGATGGTGTGCAGAATGATGATCTATTGAATGTTTTGGAGGTTAAATCAGAGTTTGGAGGTGATGCATTCACCCTCCTTGATCACATGATTCCTATGTACTTTTATTCGATCATTGGAACATGTTCTCATAGTTTCACCAAAGATGGAGGACACTACCATTCTCTTGGGGTCAAGTCTCATGCACATTTTTGTGATTTTGGTTTTGATCGCACCCCTGCTGGTTCAAGGGAGATCACAAGAAACCATCTATCAATTCTCGGAGCCGATTTGAAGTCCAAGCCACCACTATCATGTCATGGTCCATTTGGTTTTGATCTCACCCCTGCTGGTTCAAAGGAGATCACAAGAAACCATCTATCAATTCTTCGAGCTGATTTAACTTCCATTGATCATAAGTTCAAGTTTCAAGAGCAATTGGATCTGATTGGAGATGATCCTACCTTAGTTGGTTCGAATCACAGGTTCCAAAATGATCTTCAAATTTTTGGATTTGTTCTCACCATGTTTGGTCTGAAGAGAAAGTTAAGGAAGCCTCCAGATTTGCTTGCATCCACTGAAGGAGAACTCAAGCACGTGTTTTTGGTGTGTTTCATTCTATCTTGAGGGTTTTTTTTCGCACTGGGTTTTCCCTCTTTCCTCACACTTTTTTAGATTGTTGTATGGGATGACCTTTGGTCTCAATAACCAGGGCCCTATTTTTTAGTTATTTTTCTTCATAGTCCGGCTTAAGGGGGGGTGTTGGAATATTCTCACCATCATATCTTGGTTTTGCATGCATTTTTCGTGCATGCATGCATTCCATGTAGAACTCCATGCATCCATGTATCCGCAATGGAGTCTCCTAGCACCTAGTCCCTAATTTGCGCCCCCTGGAGCTTGTTTTTGGCCATCATTAGCCCTCCTAGACACTTAGTGCACCTTGTTTCCATCACTAGAGGTACACATGCACCCTCATGCACAGATTTAGGAGATCTATCAGTCAGTTCCATGATTTATGTAACCTTGTCCCCTTGATTGCTTAATTAATTGAATGTAGCTCTTAGTTGACTGCACATGAGTGTAGGAGTGCCCTCTTTTACCACTGACTGCTAGTTATGTGCCCCATTGGAGTCTCCTTTTCTATTTTGGTGCCCACATGGTTCAGTTATGCTCATTCCTACTCCGGTTGATTGATTATTCACCATAGGTGGCCACTAGACCTTATCGGGAGATGGTTCCAATGCAAACTAAGCCATGAATTGAGGAGAATTTGAATCCTCCAAGGAGTATCAAATTCATTCTATTGTATTATCATATTTTTTCCATCTTACAGTTGATGAATGTATCAACAACAATTTCTCATATCTTTTGAGTTTCATGAGTGATTTTGATCATATTTCTTGCTAATTATTCTCTGCAATAAACTGTGAAATTGTGAGGTTTGTTCAAGATTAGTGATCTACCCCTTTGGAATTTCACATGGTATTAGAGCTTGTGAGATATTTTTTAGTTGTAGCAGTTTATTGAGAAACTGTTTTTCAGTAGTGCACCAGAGGATTTCCATCTTGCAGAATCACTGAGTAGAGATGTATGGATTCAAGGGATTCAAGCATGCGCCATTCACCCAACCTAGTTTGATAATGGCATTGAGTTGTGCTAGTTTAACAAAGCCTGAATCTTTGATTTACAAAATGATGAATGGTCCCAATCAATGCATCTGAATCTTGATTGGATGCTTCGAGAACTTGATGTCATAGAGTAAGGCTGAGTCGCATTTTTTTAAATGTTTCCTCTTGATATGGTATTCATGTCTGGCCTTTTGTTGTTATTTCTCCAGAGTTACATGATAGTAAGCTAAAAAGCGAGATTCTTCTAATTCCATTAGTTTTGTGAGTCGTTTTGCAACTAAATCCTCTTCATTCATATGCGTCACATGCACAAGGTGTAGATTGGGAATAATGAATTATGTTGGAACTACTACTTCTTTTCCATATTCCAGCTGGAATGGAGCCTGCTAGTGATGTTTATTTGTAGTGGTCTTGTATGCCCATAGTACTGCGGGAATTATTTCATCCCTATTATCTTGGTTTGAACAACATACCTTTGTTAGACCTGTCTATAAGATTTTATTGAAGACTTGAACTTTGCCATTTTCTTGTTGGTGGTATGGACTACTTTTGTGATGATGTATCAATCATTCTTTTGTCAAGGTTGTGATAGTGTTGTTAATGAAATGTGTTCCTTGATCGTTGGTGAGGTTTCTAGGACATCTGAACCAAGTGATAATGTTTACATAAATGAATTGAGTTGTTGTCTCTATGGAGAAATCTTGTACTGGTGTTGATTTGACCCATCTTGTTAGATAATATGTTACGGTAATTATATAAAAGGATTTTGAGTGTTTCGCAGGAGGATTGATGTGGCCAATGAAATCAACTGCTCATTTCTCAAATGGTTTCACAGCACATACCAGTTGTAGTGGGAGTTCATCCCATCGAGAAGGATTACCAAATAATTGGAAAACATCACATGTTTCGGCATAAGCTTTCACATCCTTAAATACCATAGGCCACCATAATCCATCCTGGAGAATCTTTCTTCCAGTGGCCTTTTCGCCAAGTACATGACCATTCATCACATTGGCATATTATTCCCACAGAATGTCATTTCTTTCATGGTCTAGCACATAATGATGCAAAAAGACATTTATGCCCAACTTGTAGAGTTGTCCTGCAATCAATTGATATTCCACAACTCGTACAACTAAGTGGCGCTTCTGAGTCATAGAATAGTCCTCTGGTGCTTTCACAATTGTTAGGAATAATGTGATTTATTCTAAGTGGTTTAGAATAGCTTCCACTATGAATAAATATACATCAGACAATTGATCGTCAACCGGTCCTTAAACTTCCCCTATTTATATTCTCAACAAGTGATTAGGCTCATCATTTTACTTCCCATTTTGACTATTACATAAAAAGAGAATTCATAAAACAAAAGTAACCATCGACAAATTCATCCTTCTAGCATAATTTTGTTTACTAGATACTTGAGAGCTGAGTCATCTATGAAAAAATTGAAGTGTAATCCCTATAAGTAGTGGCAGAACTTCTGTAATGCACAAATAATTGCTAATCCTTCCCTTTTTGTAGTTGTGTAATTGCGTTCATCCTTAGATAGTTTCTTTCTAGCGAAGTAGATGGGATGATCAATGTTTCCTTCTCCCGGTTGAACCAACACAATGCCAAGGGCAAGGATGGATGCATCAACATGTACATGGAATTATTTTACCCAGTCAAGAAACGTAAGGATGTGGGCGTTGACCATTTTTTCTTTGACTATTGCAAAATATTTTTCACAATTTGCGATCTAGTGGAATGCTTCCGCTTTCTTCAATTGTTATTCCAAACGAGCCGTGATATAAGTGTACTTGTGGATAAACCATACGTAGTAGCCTGTATGTCCCAAAATGGATCACAACTGCTTCACAGAAGTAGGGGTCGAAAGATTCACAATAAAAAGCGATCTCTGCAAGATCTACTAGAACTCCGTCTCGACAAACAATGCGTTCTAACAATTTTCCAAAGGGGACACAAAAAATGCATTTCTGCAAATTCAAGGATATCTACATTTGGCGAAAATGGTATAAAATCAATTAGAGTAGTTCTACATGATCTTTGAGTAGGTTGTAAATAGTCCAGTCATCCAAGTATACTTCCAAGAACTTGTGAAGGAACTCCTTGAAGGATTCTATCACAATCCTAGAAATATGGAAGGTGAAATCTTCAATTCAAAAGGCTTGACATTGTAAGCAAATGAGCTCCATTCTATTGTAAAGTTGTCTTCTTCTTATCTTCTTCCGTGATCCAAGCCGAGTGATATCCTGAGAAGCCGTTTGTAAAATAATTTTCTTCATTACGGGAAAACTTATATAATACTTCGTCACTAAAGGGTGTCAGAAATGGGTCATGAACATAGGTATAATTCAAAGTGTAATATCCCTAATTTGAAAAATTACTCCATTTTGGCCAATTTTCAAACCTTGGCCTAGTGAAACCCAAATTCTCCCAAATGATTTTGAATTCTATATGGATGGGATTGAGAGGTATTAAGACATCCTAATTCAGCTCTTAGACACTGATACATTCATTATAAACATTCAGGTCTTGCAATTCTCAAGTAGGAATGAAAAGGGAAACTACTATATGAATTCGATGGTTAAAACCCCCACTAGTCTAGGAATGTTTTGGATTCCCAAACACCGTACGAACTTCCCTATTTTATGAACAGAGAGTTGGATGTGATAGAGGACCTCAAGGGAAACCAAAATTGAGCATTATATCAGGTTTTAGGTTCTGTTATAACTCCCATAGAACAACAAGTTGTAGGACATAGGAATTGTGAGAAAAATGTTAACAATGTATGGTAATACTACATGGAATGTATGGTAATACTACATGGAATGTATGGTAATTCGAGTTTTCGCTATCATATGCAGTCCATTACAATGATATAAATCAAATAAAATTCCAATGGGGTCAAAATATTAGTCATCAAAATATTTATGCAGCTATGAGTGCACCATCACACTTATACATGGACATTGAGAGAGTTTTGAGAGAAAGAATGTAGAGAAAGAAGATAGGACATGAACTCGAACCTAAAGGGGGATCGAACCGGAATAAAAAAAACTCCATGAATCTCTTTTGAGAGGTCTAAATGGCCTCTCCTTCAACCAACTTGGATAGGAATCTTGCACCCATGAAATTGGTTCTAAGGCAGGGAGGATGAACATCCACCATGCAAGGACAAGCTAAGCTCTACAAAATTGCAAAGATGAAAATAAAAAATGATGAAAAAGATAATCTCATTCATCCTCCTTCTCCTTTATTAACATCCATTGGAATCGATATCTTGAATTCCCTCCAAGAGTCTTCACTCAAGTCTAGTTAGGGAGAGATTCTCATAGAAGACACTTGTACACTTCTTTCTTGCATTCCTCTTCCCCCAATTCGAATGGGGGATATTGGCTGACCATAAATCCCCCTATGCACCCTATTGGTGTATTTTTATCCCTGATATGTTAGATGTGTCATAGGTATGCAATCAGATCTGAATTTGTCATATTTTTCATAAATTCTCCATCATTGTTGTCATAGATGCTTGGGAATATAGCTACAAGTGTCACAATTTATCTATGATGCCTCTTCCTCTTCCATGGGAGTTACTATTCCACTCCAATTCCACCTTCCTAGATCCATGCCATGAATAATGCATATTCAATTCCCCCAATTACGTTACCCTCCACCTTGGACTCGAATTGGTGAGAGAATGATGCCAAGTGTAGTGGGGAATCTTGCCACATGTGGGTCCCACAACCTCTTATGTGCCCTCATGATCCAATGCCACCTTATTTTATTTATTTGACCCATTTAATGTGAATTTGTAATTCTAAGCTAATTTTGGGTCTTCTAGCTCCCTTCTTCCAAATTTTGATGCTTCCAGCCCCAACCTAGGGAACTAGTAAGTTAGTGGAAATTTTCCTCTGTGATAGTTTATTTGGATGGGGACATTACAAAATTTGAATTGGGAATTTTCTCTTCATGTGACCCACCTTGTCCATTTGGATCTAATTTTACATTATTACTAACTTGGACATCATGCTTGGCAATTATTTGACCCTTAGCACCAATTTGACAAACTATCATGAACATGGCCAAGTGGCTTAGGCTATTGTGACCCAATGCAAAATTTGGAGACATGACAAATCCTCCCCTCCCAATATTGCTTGTCCTCAAGAAATTTCAAACATGGATGTTGAAGAACTTTATTTCCTTCCAAAACTTTGAGTAGTGGCACTCATGTATTGCAATTGTGTGTTTCCAAAAGTAACGAGATGTGGATTTTCTTTTTCATATTTATATCTCTCGTGAAATCACCACTAAATACCAAAAGATTAATTAAATCCATCAAAACAAAATTTGCACAATTAATCTTTACCTCTTTCATATTTTAGAAACCCTTTCTGAACTTTCAACCCTTTTGGTCACTATATCATTCTTTGAAGTTGCCACTAAGTTTCAAATCTTTGATTCTTCAATATTCCAAGAAAAGTTTAGAGAGGAACCACCATGATTTCTACTTCACTACTCTTATTACAATCACCTTCTCAAGTGGTGACTCAATCTCCCATATTGCTTGCTGCCCCCAAAATTGAAATCAATGAGACCAAAAATGATCCCAAGGTCCCATTGCTTGTATTGCACTCCAAAAATTAGGAGTGCTCTCTAACCCATACCATCAGGAAAGAGAATGCATGGATACCATTTCCTTGTATGAATTCTTCCAAATAGGGTATTTTTTAAGGATTATAATAGTATACTTAAGTATAGTATTCTAGGTGATTATTTTGGATTGGAAAAAACACACACACACACACACACACATATATATATATATATAGATAGATAGATAGATAGGTAGGCGAATATTAAATATGAAACATACAATTTACTACTGAAACTTGTAAATTTTGGCGAATATTATGATTAAAAAACACATTTTATGTAAATATAGGTGATATTAGAGACAAAAAATGACCAAATAGCGAATTTATGTTTTGAGACAATTTCCCTACTTCCAAACATGATACGTACAAAATATAGATCATCAAAGTACATAATGTTGATGTATTTGTAACTTCGAAAGATATTCACTTGTATATTGTATGTATTACATTTGTACTTTATTGTATCCTCGACGGAGATGTCTTATTCCTCCGATCGAAAGTGTCGTCATTTGTATTCTATTGTTGTACCTCCGACGGAGATGTTTGTTCCTCTGGGTTAGAGAAGTAATTATTGTACTTGATTCATGTAAATTCATTGAGGTCCATCCTCCCATGTACGACAGGGCATTAGACCCCGGAGTAGTGTCGCAAGTTATATTGTAAGTGTCGTAACTTACATTTGATGGGTTATTAGACCACTTTGGTGGGGTCGGCCCTGTATGAGTCATGTGGGTTAAAGGGTTATTAGACCACCCTAGTGGGGTTGGCCCAATGTCAAGTGGTAATGGGTTATTAGACTCTCCTAAGCGAGGTCGGCTTAGTTAGAGTAAAAAGGTAAGTAAAGGTAAAGTATAAATAGAGAGGAGCTCCTCTCTATTTAGTCATTCACTCATTCACTCACTTCGCATTAGTGAGAGAGAGGTGGAGTGCACACAAGTGGAGGAGGAGTAGTTGCTGCAGACATTTATCTTTTGGGTATTCATCTTCGTGATCTTTGTATTGGTGCTTATTCTATTTCTGAAGAAGTTGCGGGGTTTTTCACCTTCTTGGTTTTCCCCGGTGAAATGCTTTGTGTCTCTTGTCTCTTATGCTTGATATGCTGTACATGTTGTTCTTTCCGTTAAGATCCTAGATCATATTGAATTAATTTGAAAATCTAACATGGTATCAGAGCTATCCTGAAGGAAGGCATTGTATGGCATTTATGACACTTGTTGCACTTGCGACAAATTGGAAGCTAGGGCTTGGTATAGTAAAAAAACCGTCATCGTGGCACTTTCTCTATAAATCCGTTTTGGAAAAGGTTCAAGATCTAAAACGTTTACATGTCGAAGATGAAATGTTCATGTACCTTGTGTCTGAAGCTCAGCCTCAGATTCGTTGTACTTTGTGAGATATGATTAGTACAAGTTAGGGTTTCTGCCTCTTCCAGATTGCAGCCCTAAAAATGTGACCTAGGAACAAAGGTCATATCAGGGGATAGGAAAATTAAAATGGAATTCCATAAAAAGTGACAGTTAGGGAAGAGACTGCAGTTTCACAGGTCTGGTTTTCAGAGGCCGAATTTGAAACAGTGACATGTGGCACTCCGTACAAGTTCGCTATGTTGTTTCATCCCATAAACAGGTCATGTTGCGACACTTGGAATATCTCTCTCATGGAGAATCCATTTGAGGTCAGATCTGTAGGGTTGGAAAGATGACAGGTCAGTCTACCACAAGACGAAGTTTCAGACCCTGAGGATCCAAAATTTCAGAGATACATCAGAAACAATATGGCATATATTTCTGTCAAAACAGAATTGGATTCTGAGCACTTTCATTTTTGGCTTGTCACTACTGCGGGAAATTAGGGTTTCTGCAAAAGTTGGAATTTTTGGAATTTGCGACCACGAATGGATTCTCCTCATCAAAATCAAAATTTAGAGACCAAGATCAAAGTTTTTGGTTGGGTAGAACCATGGGCTCTATCAAACCCTAGTTCAGGATTTTGACCAGAAAACCAGAATTTGACAAAAGCTGTAGATCCAAAAATTTCAAAGTCAATTTTGAGGGGTCAAATTTTGGAGATTTTAAAATTGAAGTATACCAGCTTTATCATCTTAGGAAGTCCCATCTTTTCATCCAATCAAAAGTTTTAAATTCAAAGTTTGCATTTTTAGGGTTTCTCTAACCAACCCTAATCCAGCTCCAGATCCAGCTTTAGCAAATCAAAGGGGATTGGGTTAATCCTAGAAGAGAATGAATTGGATACCTACATAAGTGAAGAAGTTCCAATTCCAGAGGAAGATGAGGCTAAGGCCTTACATAAGAAGATTACAAGCAATCCCGACAGGTTTGACTTGAAGAGATACGGGTATGTTTTGAAATCTATTCATGATTAATTTTGTCTTCATAATGTTGAGGTTAGTACAATCTTGATTAATTTTTAGACTTGTCTCATCACCTTAGTAAAAGTATGAATGCATGTGAATGATAGAATACATTCATTGATTAGGGTTATGATACTTATGATTGTACTAATGCACTGTGGTGTTGTATGAGGATGATGTTGTCCGCTAACATGAAAGGTACATCAAGAAAGACAATTCAAGTTCTAGATCAAGAACATATGACCATGGTGACATGAAGAAAAAGACTCATCCATAGCCATTGATCATATAGAATCTCTACTTACGAGGTAAGTATAATTTGGTTCTACAATGGTTAACTGATGAGATATGCAGGTTACTAACACAAGTCATTGAAGAGAACAAGAAGACATTATGTGGGTATGTTAGACATAACTAGAAAGCATGATAATCCAAGTATGTTTTTCCTATATCAAGTTAGAATCCTACCTTGTGTTAGGATCTCATATAAGTATCATTTTGTACGATTGATAATGATTATTCATGAAGTTATGAGTTTGAGTAATCATGGGTTTATGCATATTATGCTTCTTACTTTGATTGATGATATGACAAACTAGAAGAGTCCTATGGTAAAATAAGAATATGCATGAATCAAAAGAAGTACTCCCTGAAACCTTGAATACTAACGTTTGTGATAACTTACCTGTGTATGAAATGACCATGACCATACATGTTTAAGATTATTTAGAATCATAATGTTTTGATAGTATTGAGATTATACTAATGAATGTATGATTATGTATGGGATCTTGAGGATGACTCAATGATGACACTAGTGCACACTTAAGCATGCATAGTGGTCCAGGATGGATATAAGTTCAAGGATAAATAATCTAGGAAGCAAAGATCAAGAGGGAGCACACTCCAGTAGTTCCTGCAAGGAAACAAAGATCAAGAGGAAGCACTCTCCAGTAGTTCCTGCACAGAAGCAAAGATCAAGAGGGAGCACACTCCAGTAGTTCCTGCAAGGAAGCAAAGATTGAGAGGGAGTCCACCCAATAACCAAACAAAGATAAGTATTTGAATTTTTATTTCCTGTATATATGATTACTTAAATGATGTTGTTCAGTCATGTACATACTTATGTTCCTATATTTAGGATGTATATTATGCATTTTAGAAAAGTTGCATTAATGAACAAGATACTACTAATATAGTAATGGGTAAGTGGCCTATGGTACTGTACAACATTCCATTGCTACTTATCTAGAATGAAACCTCTTTTCCGACATGTTGGGAGTTGTGCACACTCTTAACAATGTTCTGGTAGAGATGGAAGGCATCTAGAAAGTTACGGGATATGGATAAATGTTGTATTGAAGCATTGGCTAAGATAATTGCATGACTGTATGACATATATATTTATGTGTAACAATTTGTTCTTAAAAATATGAGATGTTTCTAATCATGCAATTGAATTTGATTTGTAGGAAAGATCGTGTACAATCACCTACAAAAGAAGGACAACAACATTTGTTCCAACAACGAAGTTCAAGAAAACTACCTATTGAAGATATTGAAGTTCCAAGGATTCGGGATGCAGTAATGGAAGGATGCCATGATCGAGGAGTACCAGTCGATCATGAAGAATGATGTCTGGGATGTGGTCCTGAGACTAGAAGGGAAGTCTGTCGTGACTTCTAAGTGGATCTACAAGATCAAGCATGTTGCAGATGGTAGCATAAATAAATACAAGGCAAGGTTTGTGGCTCGTGGCTTCTCCCAGAAAGAAGGGATAGATTATGAAGAAACTTTTGCACCTGTAACCAAATACACTTCCATCAGAACAGTACTTGCTCTGGCTGCAGTAATTGAGTGGAAGATACACTACATGGATGTCATGACAACTTTCTTGAATGGTGTAGTCGAAGAGGAAGTGTATGTGGAGCAACCACTCTATTTTGAGACACATGACAGGGAGTCATATGTGTGCAAGTTAAAGAAAGCCTTGTATGGTTTGAAACAACCACCTAGGACATGGTACGGCAGGATAGATAGCTTCCTGACCAGTTTGGGATTTACCAAGAGTAAAGCGAATTCCAACCTTTAATACAAGGTTGATGAAGGAAATACAGTGATACTTCTACAGTATGTGGATGATCTGTTTGTGACAGGTGAGGATAGGTTGATTTCTGACACGAAGAGGAAGCTTGCTGCTGAGTTCGAGATGAAGGAATTGGGCATGATGCATTACTTTCTAGGTATGAAGGTGTGGCAGAGAGCAGATGGAATCTTCCTTGGACAAGGGAAGTATGCAATAGAGATCCTGAAGCGGTTTGGGTGTTAGTTTTTCAGCATTTAATTCAATATAATCTAGGATCTTAACTGAGAGAACAACATGTACAACATATCAAACACAAGAGACAAGAGACACAAAGCATTTTACCAGGGAAAACCAAGAAGGTGAAAAGATAAAATAAGCACCAATATAAAGATCACCAAGATGAAACCCCAAAACAAGAGATAGTCCCCTAGCATCATCTCCTCCTCCACTTGTGCACACTCCTCCTCTTTCTCAATAATGAGAAGTGAGTGAGTGTGTGAGTGAATAAATGAGAGAGTCACACTCTCTATTTATACTTTACTTCACTTGACTTTTAACTCGAACTAGGTCGTCCCCAACTTAGGAGAGTCTAATAACCCATTACCACTTGTCACTGGGCCAACCCCAATAGGGTGGTCTAATGACCCTTTAACCCATATGACTCATACAGGGCTGACCCCACCAAGGTGGTCTAATAACCCATCAAATATAAGTTACGACACTTACAATATAACTTGCGACACTTGCAAGTACAAATGACGACACTTCCAATTGGAGGAATAATACATCTGCACTGGGGGTACAATAAAGTACAAATGTAATACATACAATATACAAGTGAATATCTTCCGAAGTTACAAATACATCAACACTCCCTATTAAATAGGAAGTTATTCTCTTGACACAGGTCATCAATACATGTCAGCACAAGTCTTCAATTCTGGAGCTGGATCATCGTCACTGGATCACGGAGCATCATCGTCACTGCTGTTGTACTCGTCATCTCGACCACTGGGCTATATCTCAATTCTTCTTGTCATAGGAAGTTCTACAGAGCCAACCCTTTTTCATGCTAGTTGTAGGCCTAGCCTCCTATAGGTCTTCAACATCTCTGGCCATCCTGTGGAATGTGCGTCAACAAAACCTCAGAAGAGTATCCGAGCTCAAACTATCGTATCTCCCAAGATCTTTTACATGTGACCACCACAAAATATCGAAAGAGAATCCGAGCTGAAATTATCAGATCTCCCAGTATCTTTTACATGTGGTCAGACAAAACCTTAAAAGAGTGTCTTGCAACCTGCAAGATCTCTAAAGAGCATCCCAAGACTTTTACGAGCACACAACTCAACCTAACGGATCCCCAAGACTGATTACATGCCTCCTGTAGCAAAACCTCGAAAGAGCATCCGAGCTCAAACTATCAGATCTCCTAGGATATTTTCTATGCTACATGTAGCAAAACCTACAAAGAGTATCTGAGCTCAGACTATCGGATCTCCCAGGATCTTTTCTATGCTACCTGCACAATCTATCCACATACAACTTGTAGCAAAACCTGGAAAGAGTATCTGAGCTCAGACTATCGGATCTCTTGGGATCTTTTCTAAGCTACCTGCACAATCTATCCATGACCAACCTATAGCAAAACCTTGAAAGAGTATCCGATCTTAGACTATCGGATCTCCTAGGAGCTTTTCTATGCTACATGCACAATCTGTCCATGACTGTGGAGTATCATCCTGATACTCATGATCATACTGATCATCATCATATATTACATCACCCTGATGCACATCATCATCACATGATTACCCTGATCATGTACACAACATCATCCTGATGCATATCATCTGGAGCATCATCCTGATGCTAATAACACATGATCATCTTGATCATCATCGTAGCATCGTCCTGGTGCCTATCATCTAGAGCATCATCCTGATGCTCATCACACATGATCATCCTGATCATCAACGTAGCATCGTCTTGATGCCTATCATCTGGAGCATCATCTTGATGCTAAACACACATTATCATCCTAATCATCATACATAGCAGTAACCGAGGTATCGTACTGATTCTCATCACACAACACTTACATCCACATCCATGGGAAGGATCTTCCTACCACCATGCTTGGAATGGATCCTGCAAATGTGTACCATCACTTCTTCCTCGAAGTATCTCTGAAGAACACCAAGCCTCTCTCTGAAGTACTTGAACTTCACTCTGGCTAGTGGTTTGGTCAACACATCCGCAATCTGCTTATCTGTCGCAACATACTGGAGCTTCACTACTTCTCTCTACACCATATCCCTGATATAGTGATATTTGATCTCGATATGCTTCGACCTATCATGGAACATCGGGTTCTCTGACAACTTCACACAACTCTGGTTGTCACAATAGATACAGGTAGCATCCAACTGGAGATCAAATAAATCAGACAGTAGCTTCCTTAGCCATACTGCCTCACAACTAGCTGAACAAGCTACGACATACTCTACTTCGACTGTACTCAGTGCTACACAGGATTGCTTCCTGCTAAACTAAGAGATCACCCTTGATCCCATACTGAAGCAGCACCCCGAAGTGCTCTTCCTATCTGCAGCACTTCCTGCCCAATCTGAATCAACATAACCCTCTAGGTTAAACTTTTGATTCGCATCATACTTGAGCCCATAATCAACTGTACCCTTCAGGTACCTCAGAATATGCTTTACAACAATCAGGTGAACATGTCTAGAATCTGTCAGAAACTGGCTCAAGGTGTTCACCGCAAAGCAAATATTTGGTCTCGTGCTCATCAGGTACATCAAGGACCCAATCATCTGACGATACACTGTGACATCAACCGATTCTGATGAAGCATTACTCAATAGCTTCAGGTTCGATGCCATAGGTGTGGCCATGGCCTTGCAGTCCATCATCCCGAACTCGGCAGCAAGCTTCCTCTTTGTGTCGGCAATCAATCTATCCTCACCTGTCACAAACAGGTCATCCACATATAATAAAAGTATCACTAGATTTCCCTTCTCAACCTTGTAGAAAAGGTTGGAATCTGCTTTATTCTTTGTAAATCCCAAAATGGATAGGAAGTTGTCTATCCTGCCGTACCATGTCCTAGGTGCTTGCTTTAAGCCATACTAGGATTTCTTCAATCTGCACACATATGACTCCCTGTCATGTGTCTCAAAATTGAGTGGCTACTCCACATACACTTCCTCTCCGACTACACCATTCAAGAAAGCTGTCTTGACATCCATCTAGTGTATCATCCACTTCATCATTGCAGCGAGAGAAGGTACTATTCTCATGGAAGTGTATCTGGCTACAGGTGCAAAAGT
Organism: Larix kaempferi; assembly: GCA_027924585.1. Lineage (NCBI taxonomy): Eukaryota > Viridiplantae > Streptophyta > Pinopsida > Pinales > Pinaceae > Larix > Larix kaempferi. The sequence goes on from BSBM01000286.1 coordinate 4,444,591, forward strand.
TTCTTCATAATCTATCCCCTCTTTCTGAGAGAAGCCACGAGCCACAAACCTTGCCTTGTATTTCTCTATGCTACCATCTGTAGCATGCTTGATCTTGTAGATCCACTTGGAAGTCACAATAGACTTCCCTTCTTGTCTTGGGACAACATCCCAAACATCATTCTTCATGATCGACTGATATTCTTCGATCATGGTGTTACAACGTAACTTTCCACCATGTGAGCATCCACGTTCTTTGGCCTTTAGGATCCATTTCACTGACTCAGATTCACTTTATATCCTTCAGAAACAATTTTTTCCTATTTTTATTCCTGTACACTTGCTGTTCCACTTTAGCCAGCGTACACGCGAGCTGTCCCACTATAGCCCACGGGTACCAAGTAAAATTGTAAAAATCACTAGTAAATTACTTTTTACTCCCAAAAAGCGGTCTTAGGGCGACCTTTGGCCTCCATTTTCTCCGAAACGCCTCGATGTGTCCTTTCACTTACCTTTGGAAGGCTATATATTGAGCTCTTATGGCATATGGAAGGGAGGGAGAAAGAGAGAGCAAGATAACTCTAGTGGATTTTTTCTGTGACTTGAGTCTACCCTCATTGATCATTGTCGTTGTGAACTCCTTATGTTCACCTACCAAACTCCTACCCTATTTTGAGTTTTCCATTACATCGGGAATTGAAGTGGTGGAGGCACAAGCGGAGAGACCCAGTTCTTGTTCCAGATTTGTTGCCGGCAAGAGGTCGTATATTGTACTTCCTGTTATTTATTAATGGAAATACTCATTTTCTCGTCCAATTGATATTGTGAATATTGTTTAATTACATTGGGTTATATTTGCTTATAATATCATGGATCATGCTATTGATTATGCTAATGTCTTTCACATGTTATATGCACTTGTTTGTACTTGTTGTTGAGGCTAATCTGTAGGTTCAAGTGTAGAAGTTGAAAGCTCAATAGGGATCTACTTTGAACATTTGGTAGAAGATTGGTCTTTTCTCCATTATCTTAGCATTGTCATTTATATAGCATTGCAATGGGAATTGAGTCATTTACTGGTAGTCAACTGTCTGTTGTGGTCTGCCCTAAGCCATAGGAAGTTTTCTCCATAACAGAAATGGTGACTCCGCTGGGGAGAACATCCATTTTTGGGGATTTTGGGGCATTAGTCCTTATTTAGAGTTGTTGTGTGTCAAGTCTCTGTGTCATTGATTGGTCGTTGGGATACACTATAGAAAACAAGTTTTTTTCTAGGTCATTGGGCTCTTTATTTGCTCATTTGCTTTTCCCTATACGCGGGTCAGATTAGCTTTTCCCGGGTCTACCTGCCTCTGTCTGCACTACAGCCCGAGGGTACCAACAGTTATTCCTTCGACAGTAGCGTACAACTTCGGGATTGATTGGATTTTTTCCTTGGGTTGTTGCTGCGTTGGTTTTGAGTGTTGTCTTATTTGGCCTTATTCCTGACTGTTCCATGCCTTGTTTGTGACCAGAAACTCTCCTTTTTCTTTGTTTTGAGTCTTGTTATTTTATCACCATTTTTTATTTTCTAGCTCATTGCAATGGTTGAGTCTCACTATTTGGGATGTGCTGGGTTGTCTTAGTGATCTACTCTGCATTTCTTTAACCAAATAGGTAGATTTCGCTTGCATTTTTCATTCCATTATATTAAAAAATACAAAAACATAGTTTTGCATTTTCCTTTTCCGTTATAAGTGAAAATACAAAAATATTTGCTTTCCGTTGCATCTGAGTGGTTGTGCTTTCATTCTAGGATCTGCTTGTGCATTGGAAATTTAAAAGAACTGCATTTTATTTCGAACCATTGGATGGATTATCATGTTAGTGGCATTGTTTTCATTGGATAGTTGAGTCTCGAGTTTGACGATTGTGCATACTATTGAGTCATATACATCATTAGTTTCACGACCACGTCCTTTGAGTAATCACAACCATTTAAAATTAATGCTTAATCTTAAAATTGATTAGAACGATTTTGATTTTATAGGGTACACCAACTAGTATAGGTTTAGAGTCTTGGAATAGATCATTGTGAGTTAATAATCCAAGACTACTAGACGAAACATTATGTGTCTGACCAGGGAGTGGTGAATTCCATAATATACATCAGTGTTCTCAGGAAGCTCTACTCAGACCAGAGTTAAGCACGAGGTCACAAGAGGTTGGTTGCGGAGATATCCCTCCAATACTGGCCAAACGTGGGAGATATTCCCAGGATTTGTTCGTGTACAGGGGCTCTTGAGGGATCTGTACCTCTTGAGTTTCAGGCTTAGCTACACTTCCCATACGATGGATCCCACCTACGACTATCCCCTTGAGCATTGTTTATATTGTGGTGACCTTCGTTTCCTTACCTAGGTATCTCATAGGGTGCTTGCAGTGGTTATACTGTACGTATCCTAAGTCAGATAGGGGTTGGACAACACAGTTTCCTGTTGTATAGGGACTTGATCCTGTGCATGCAATGAAGTCTGGGAACCCTTATAACTGATTCTGTTACCTCCAGCTATAGTTTGGGAGTCTCAAGCCTCTCCTAGGAGAGACATACCGGCTGTAGTTTCGAGAGCTCCTTGAGCTAGTCCTGTTTGTGTGCATTTGGTTGTAGTTTCTTAGGTGTGTGTTCTTTGATTTTTTGATCGTTAGTTGGGACGATAGGGGACGCTTTGATTTATTGATCTTTCAGAGATATCGTGGCGTGAGGTCCTACTCTCCTATGATCTTGTCGGTTGGATGGTTTACCGACCAACAAAGTTACACGTCGTGTTGAGCCCGGACGTCGGAAGGCTCCCTCCGAATCTTCGGATTCCTTTGAAGTGATTCAGACCGATATTTACACTGGTTTTGGCATGGAAGAATTCCTTACGACTCCGTCGGGTAGAGTTGAAGATGCCTCTCATCCTCCTACTCCTAGAGAGGAATGGGGAGGCAATCCATTGATACCAAAGACTCGACCGCTTCTGTTTGGATCCACTCCACCCAAGGACGACCCGTTCGATCCTTCGAATCCACATAATTTCATACACGGGATTCCGAACTTGCATGTTAACACATGCCCTACGACCACTACGAACGCTACCCCATTCTCTTTTGGTATGCCCGAGTACAACACAGTTGATCCATCCACTATGTTTGGTAGTCATGCTAGCACTGGTCATGGTGTTGGCAACACTGCACCCACTGGGGACAATACCCTCTTCGGGGGCACCACATTTCCTACTCACATACAGAATACGGGGACCAGTCATATCCCTTCTAACGATCCAAATGTTGAAGGAAGTTCGCTTCCTAGGACTAGCCATCCTAATAGGAACAATGTTCGCAATACGACTTGCCATGCACAGTTCAATACACATGCCTCTACCCATCAACCTAGGATCACGTTTGCTAATGTTAACAATCCTCCTAATAAAGGGGGTGGACACATACCATATACTTTTATGACCACTCCTGCTACTAGTAATGCTAATGTAGGAGGTGGGAATATACCTTATACTCATGGTCACAACACCACCGCTCTTGCTACTAGTAATGCCAATGTTGGGGTTGGGAATATACCTCATACTCATGGTCACCACATGACTGCTCACGCTACTAATAATGCTTATGTAGGGGGTGGGAACATACCTTATAACCATGGTCATTACAACACGGTTCCCGCTAAGAGTAATACTTATATGCCCCATAATTATGGTGGTAACGCTTACTATAATACAGTCGGTGCTGGCCCTCATTACAACCCACCTCACTATGGTGCTCATAATGCATATATACCTGCTTACCCTCACATGGGTCAGGTTGGAGGAGGTTATCAGACTTATGGCCAGGGTCCCAATTATGGTCCATCTTATCCTTCAGGTCCGTATAATCAACCTTTTATGGGAGCTTATAATAAAGCTTTCCAGCCATAGCTCCCGTTCCTTGCTTGATTGAATCTTTCGAATCTTTCGAAGCTCACGAATGATCCGGTGTGTCACGATCCTAATTGGCCTCCAGTCCCTACCAAGCTCCCTTCAGACATTCCCAAGTTTGAAAGGAATGGTGGCGAGGATCCGGGTGATCACGTCACGAATTTTCACCTTTGGTGCTCATCAAACTCATTAAATCACAATTCTGTTCGTTTGAGACTATTTCAACACACCCTCACGGGGGCAACTACGAAGTGGTATGTCGAGTTTCTTGGGGCCACGTATAGGGGTTTCAATGAGATAGCTTTTTTTTTCTTGGATCATTTCTAGTTGCCGGTTCGTTACGATACTGGCACAAAACTTTTGTCTACCTTCCGCCAGAATAAGGCCACACACATTTCTGACCATGTTCAAGAGTGGCGTCGATAGAAGAGGTTAGTGAAAGCCAACATTCCTCTAGAGTTTTTGTTGGAATGGTTTCTCAAGTCTTTTCTTCCATATATTTCCAAGGATTTTTCGATGTCCGACATTATGACTAAGGAACAAGCCATCTTAAAAGTCCAGCAGTTAGATTTACTATATTCTCAGTCTGGCATCTTGTATGACATTATTCCTGACGCACCGCGAACACGACATGAGCCCAAGTCAGTTCCTGGACCACATGCCGATGGCATTGTTGGATCCGCAAGTACTTAACCTGTAGATTTGGTTGCTAATCAAATGCAAATTTTTTTGCTTAACGATTCTACTCCCGGACAGGTTCACACCTTGTCCACTTCCACCCCATCGTCCGATGTACATGATATGCGATCAACGAACCCATCGGGTAACCAACAGCCTGGTGGTAAGAAGAAGTGGAGAAAAAACTGTAAGGGTGGAAACAATGGGAACAATGGTAGTATTCGTAATACTCCTCGGAAAGAGAATGCCAACCCTCCTCGAGAAGGTGGAAATGCTGGTGGGGACCGTAAACCTAGACGTAAAGTGAAATTCCCTTGCAAGCTTTGTGGGGAAGATCATCTTACTCACTTGTGTCCTCGAATCGAAGAAGCATCGAAGCATATTGCACAAAGCCCAACTGTGTTGAAATATCCCCTTCCACATCATCAAAACATGGCTTCGCATGCTCCTGCTACTGGTTATGGACCTAATGAGACTACAACGTATTCCTCCAATACTACTGGCTTTGGATGCATGAATATGGTCCAATCAGAGGTTAGTGTTGCTACTTGTCAACGCGATTATGTTGCAACACAACCGAATATGGAGAATGAGCCTCCCCCTCCTCCTGATACCTCCTTGCATATAGAGAATCCCTCTACTATGCCGTGGATACCGAAAGGTGTCCTCAAGCACTCTACGCATAATCCCAATGCTCGAGCCGCCCAGAACTACTCTATTGTAGAAGATTTGGGTCAAACTCTGTGTGCCATGTCGGCTCTTAAAGTTTTACAAGCTTGTCCTTCTCAAAGACATGCCCTTTTGAGTGATTTAGGAGTTCAGGCTAGGGGAAGTCATAACAGTATCAAGTTTGATACTACTGACGTTCAACCTCGCTTACCTTACCACGTGGATTTTCAAATTCATGTGGACTGCCTACAAAATTTCATCAAGAGAACGGTGGTTGACGAAGGCGCTTCTACTTCGGTAATGTCTTTATCTTGTTGGAAATCTCTTGGCTTTCCTCCCTTATCCAAGTCTATGACCATGCTCACTGCATTTGACGGTCGTTTATTTAAGCCACATGGGATTATCCCTTCCCTTGTTGTCCACTTGGGAGGGAAAGCCATGCCTATTGAAGTCGAGGTGGTTGGTGCGACCATCGACTACAACCTTCTCCTGGGTAGGAATTGGATGTAAGCTATGAAAGTGGTCGTGTCCACTGTGTTCAGAGTTATTTGCTTTCCACACAAAGGAAAGATTGTGATAGTCAACCAGCTGGATTCTGTTAGTCCTTATTTCACAACATCCACGAGATCAGTGGTCCCCCAAGTTACAGATTCTCAGCCGACAACTGGGAACATGGGTGTCGGATTATACTCCTCATTGTTGGGATCTTTTGATTTCCCTTCACCCATTAATTTTATTGGAACCATTTCCAATAAAGCATCTCCTCCATTGAATAATGTACCATTCCGGACTTCATATTTTGATGATCCATGGACCTTACTGTCCACGAGTTCCACGTATGGAGACATTGCACAATTTGGAATGGCTATGCCACTGTTTGTTGTTGAGCTTGCATATCAATATATTCAATAAGCCACTGCAGAGCCGGATCTCCCCTCTTCATGGACAGAAAAGGAAGATCCCGTTATGTTGTTGGAATGGGAAGTTGACTCATCTTGTTCACACGATTGTCTTGACAGTACTTTACCTTCAGATGAAGATATTGTTGAGGCCATGTGTGGTAGTGAGAGACCTTGGGAAGACATGCATCATCGCTCTCATTTTCTTCCCAACCCTGATCTTATGGAACAAGATGAGTTTAGGATGACTCTTGCCGATATTGTTGGTCACCATGTGGCTCCTTGGGGTTCACATGGGATTTTCGCGAAGGGGAACATGGCTAATATTTCCCCTACCATACTGATCGACATTTCTCGTACACTCGGAAAGGTTGAGAATATTTATATCGGTGTTGATTTCCCTCCTGAAGAGGTTTGCATTTACACCGAATTGTTTACGGAACTTCGGGAAGCTTTCACCTGGTCATATGAGGAGATTCTAGGAATAGACCCCAGCATTGTCTAACACGAGATTAGAACATATCCCAATGCTAAATCGGGTCGAAAATGCCTTTGTGCTGTGAACCCTTGAAAGGCAGCCATGATCAAGGCAGAGGTGGAGAAATTGCTTAAGGCTGGTTTTATCTACCCCGTTCCCCTTACCGAATGGGTGTCAAACCTTGTTCCTGTGGATAAGAAGCAGGGAACTATCCACGTATGCACTGATTTTAGAGACCTTAACCGTGCATGTCTGAAAGAAAATTTCCCCACTCCATTCACATATGAGATCTTGGATTCTTGTGCGGGAAGCAAAGTTTTTTCGTTTATGGACGGATTTCCGGGATATAACCAGATTCAGATCAAACCCGAGGACCAACATAAGACTGATTTCATTTGTCCTTGGGGTACATTTGCGTACCGGAAAATTCCCTTCGGCCTTAAAAACGCCGGAGCTACGTTTTAGCGTGCTATGACCTACGCCTTTCACGACCTTAAACGTATAATGGATGTTTTCTTGGATGATCTTGCTGTCCATTCTCGCAAGAGAGTGGACCACCCCAAGCACCTCCGTTTGATTCTCGAACGATGTATACGCTACAAGATTCAGTTGAATCCCAATAAATGCATCTTTGTTGTGAGGTAGGTCTCCTTCTAGGTTTCATAGTTTCGAAAGAGGGTACCAGAGTTGATCCTCTTAAAGTTGAGGCAATACTTCGGTTGCATCCTCCGCGTAACTTGTTTCAAGTTGAAAGCCTCCAAGGGAGAGCTACTTTTCTTTGTCACTTTGTAGTGAATTATGCTAGTCTTACCAAAGGATTCGTGCGCTTGTTGAATAAAGACACACCGTTTATTTGGGATGAGTGATCCCACCAGTCTTTCAATGCTCTTAAGAAAGCTTTGGTATCAACCCCTTTTCTTAGTCCACTCGAATTTGCAAGAGATTTTATACTTTATGTGGATGCGTCTCAAGAGACAATTGGCATGGTCTTAGTTCAGGTTCATGATGTGATCTTGGAGCATGTGATCTATCACCTTAGTCAAAATCTAGTAGACGCTGAGCTGAGATACACTCACGTGGAAAAGATAGCACTTGCAACTGTTCATGCAGTCCAATGGTTACGGCACTATACCATGGTTAGGAAAACCACAGTTATAGCGCATATGAATCTATTTTAGTTCATGTTATCATGACGTCTTATAGGGGGGAAGTACAATAAATGGATTGTGATCCTTCAGGAGTTTGATCTCGATTTTGCTTCGGCGAAGTCAGTGAAATCCTTGGTATTTGCTGAGCTCATGTCGGACCTTCCGCGACTTGATGAGGATATTGTCCATAAAGATTCCTTTGTGGATGAGCACTTATTTATTATCTTGTCTGAGGACCCTTGGTATGGGGATAGTATTATATATCTTCAAACTTTGAAGTTTCCTTCGCATTATTCATGAGACGAATGATGGTGTGTGAAACACCATGCTAAATATTATACCATCGTCGACGACTCTTTGTATCATCGAGGAAAGGATTCTATCCTCCGTCGTTGTTTGACTCACGAAGAAGCGGAGAGGGTGCTTAATGATTGCCATGCTGGGGCATGTGGCAATCACTTATTCGGGCTTGCAACAGCCCAACGCATTATGTGAGTTGATTACTTTTGGCCTTTGATCTTTAAATATTGTATGAACGCTATGAAGAGATGTCACCCTTGCCAGGTGTTTTCTTGGAATATACACTCGCATCCAGCGCCCCTTCATCCAGTTGTCACCGTCGGTCCCTTCACCAAGTGGGGGTTGGATTTATGGGGGGGCATCACCATATCATAGTGGCCGTGGACTACTTTTCCAAATGGGCTGAGGCCATGCCTACCGTAAAAGCTGACGGTGCTACAGCAGCCCATTTCGTATTCAATCAGATCATTACTCGGTTCGGTATTCCGAAAGAGATTTTCACTGACCATGGCAGTCACTTTCAAAACAAAATGATGGAGGATTTGTCACTCAAGCTTGGGTTTCGTCAAGAACACTCATCTTCTTACTACCCCCAAGCGAATGGTCAGGTTGAAGCAATCAATAAGTCTTTAAAGACCATTCTCCAATGTACCATCCAACAGAGCAAGAAAAACTGGCATATTATATTATATCCTGCTTTTTGGGCATATTGAACCGCAGTCAAGACTACCACCGGGTTCTCACCGTTTCAGCTGGTACATGGTGTGGAGTCGATTTTACCGATTGAATGCGAAATCCCTTCATTAAAACTAGACATATACCTCCTCCCTGATACATCGGATATTGTGCAACGTTTAATCCACCTTAAGCAGCTTGACGAGCACCATCGAGATGCCGCCATGGCTATAGATTCCAATAAACGTCATATCAAGGTTCAGTACGATAGGTCTGTCCATCCCTGACAATGTGCTGAAGGTGACTTGGTCCTTTTATATGACCAAGCTAAAGAACCCCTGGGGGCAGGCAGGTTTAACCCCATGTGGCACGATGCTTACATCGTGAGGCATGTCCTAGAAAAAGGAGCCTACGAATGGGAAGATTATGAAGGGAATGTCTTGAAGGAGCCTAGAAATGGGCTCTACCTCAAGCGGTATTATGTTTGAACTTCTAGTTCGAGCTAATACTTTTGTATACTATTGTATAGTTGCTTCTGTACATAGTTTAGATTTCTTTTGTTTTTTTCGGGTTTGCTGATTTGCTTCCGTTTGATTGACAGATGTCAGTGGAATCTCCTACATTCTTAGGGTTTGCGGATGGTGCTAGCCATCATACACAGCATCTTGCTTCTACTGCCTGGGTTATTCATACACCTGACCACCTAGTTGTGTGTTCAGGAGGTTCTTGTCTCGGTCCTACATCTAACAATGTGGCTGAGTATAGTGTTATAGTTGAACTGCTTCGGGATGTTATTTCACATAGTATCCAATTTTTAGAAGTCTGCCTGGATTCACAACTGGTTGTGTCTCAGTTGAATGGTCAGTACCGTGTGAGGGATCCTACTTTATTACAGAGATTCGTAAGGGTAATACTCTTGGAGCGACATTTAGTTTCCATTACATACATTCATGTTCCAAGAGGTTTTAATCATGTATCTGATGCATATGCTAACTATGTCCTAGATTGGCACTTGTAACATTCATAATGAAGCACACAAATAAACATACATTCATACATTTGTACATACACATTTAGTAGAACCGGAGAACCATATTTTTTTATAAATAACATGTCCAAAATGGTAGTGTCATAATACAAAACTGGAGCCCATAGCCCTCAAAAATATACATATCGATACAAAAATGGGACTCTAAGATGTCTAAGCCCTACGAGGAGGCCTCGCTGCCGCCTCGGTAGGATGCATCTGATAGTAATAATGTAATGCGTTAGCTATATGCTGCAGCAGTCACACCCAGGTGCTCGGTACCCCCACAACATGGCGTTGCATATCCTCTGGTAGCTGCGCCACCTCTATCCCTGGTACCCTGTTGGTCATCCGTGATAGGTTGACCCACAAAGTCTCTAATGTATGCTCTACTACAACGCCCACTACTTCACCACCCCTGCCCCATCGACGATGTCTCGGGAAGCTCTGTGGTCTTACTGGACTCTTGTCTGCGAGCAAACAGTGAAATGTCAATAGATGATACTACCCCCAAAAAAGATTTTTGCATTTACATATATAATAAAAAATCCAAAAAATTTTAATACACGAAAAAAAACATAAAAAGAGTAACTCACCGATGTCTCCGAACGCTGCTCCTGGTAGAAGCGGCATGTCACGATCACCACGGAAGTCTATCCCTACATAGGGGTAGTCATCTATGGCTATGACCTGTCGGTTCCACCAGTGAAAGAACTCATCTTTGTATGGTGATTCCTGTCGGCCACCACCTTGTCACGTCAAGACCTTTGCCCACCAGGTTAGGGTTGGGTCACGGAGACTATGATGAGGGACTTCAACCCTCGGATTGAGCCCCAGAACTCGCTCAAAGAAGAAGCTACATAGTATACTTCCATATCCAAAGTTTTTTGCCTCCCCACACTTGCACTCTGTTAACTGGGACTTCATGGACCCCAGTAACGTTGTGCACCAGTCATATACCATGGGCCGCATGCACTGTGAGGCATAGAACATCACCGGCCTTGAATCCTGGTGTAGTGCTGTCGAACCTCTAATCTGGACGAGGGTAGCCACTATAATATTCATGCTCAGATTGACTATGGATTTGATGGGTACCTGACTCCCCACCATCCGAGTGTTGGGAAGATAGTACCACTCTATGTAGTTGGAAAAGGTGATCCCACCACCCACATTACGAGATCGAAGACTTGCCACTTCACCTCGACAGGATAAACCAGTAATGAAGTAAATGTCATCTACCTCCAAAGATAGTATTTTCCCGTCCCGGTTGAATTTTTGTGCATCTACGTCCCAGTAGTTTATCAAGCGTTGGAGCAATTGGTTTTGGGCGCCCAAACCCCCAATGTTCCAAATTTTAAAAATCCCACATGCTTGTAAAGATTGTTGTGCAGGAAAATCATTGCGGATGGCCTCATCCACAAGGTCATGCTCCCTTTCTCTCCATTCTAGAGCCATCCTGGAGGAAGAGAAACCAAGAGTTTAGTCGCTTTTATTTAAAAAACAAACCTCATGTCCATACCTGCGGTCTAATTTTCTCACAGAGGTGGGTACCTGAGGTCAATGCATGCGTGGATAGCGAGTACCAGGCCCTACCCTCAACCCATATGCTTATAGCCCGCTAGTACCGCTGTGACCATGTAGGTCTTGGCCATTTAAAAAATTGGACCAACGAAAATTGAAATAAAAACTATCAAATGAAAGATAAGGATGAGACCACTAACCTGCTCCAGACAGCTCGACGAATGGATGCCCGTAGCTCCCAGAATCAACAACTGAAATCCAAGGTGAAAACTAACCAAAAACTCCAAATTGGGTTAAAAGCAAAAATGAATTGTAAATTGTAAATTTTTATTACTATTTATAGTTTTGGAAACCCACTTATCTATAGTTTTCAGCGTTTTAAGCTATTTTGGACTAATGTAATGTCTCGAAGTAGCATTTTGAACAGATTTCTTCGATGAGAGTTGATTTCTTGATCTTTTTGCGCCTATGGCAGGTATATTTCACAACTGGCATATAGGTTAGATGTCATTTTCACATGCATTATGCATTTTACCTTTTGACCGTTTTCATTAACCCTAGGTGCGACCCCGCTTCTTAACTGACATGGAACCTTCACACTGTTATAGAAGTGTCGTTATTTGTTGGTAGGGCCTTTCCGAACATGGGTTCCCTAGTTAGAGCCCTTTTTTGGCTCCCATGCTGTTGTTGTTCCTTAAGATTGGGAGTCCTTCATAGTTACGCCATGACTTTGTAATAAAGAATCATACTCTACTTTGTCTTATGCTGGCCATCTCCCATAAGGACTCCCCCCATTTTTTACCAAGTTGTGATTGCATTTTATCATCCTGCTTGCCGCTCGAGCCTTGTGCTAGCTCCCGCTTACTCAATTGTTAGCCTGGTTCCTGAGCACTTCCCCTGTCGAGCCTTGCAGAGCTTTCATTTTCCTTTCACAATGTGATGACATTTTGACCCTGAGGGAACACCCCCCCCAAGTGTCCACATCCTGCACATGCTTCCTTGCATTGATCATATGTATGTTCCATTGCTTGGGACTAGTCTGCTCACTATTTGACACTCGTTCCCTCCATTGTTGTACTATAAGCAATTTCATTCTTTTTCAAGCTTTCCAAATATGAAAAAGACCAAAAAAAATCAAATATTCCAAAAAGTCGGACGGGAGAATATTTACTTCTTATTGTTGGCAGCTGTTGTGTCACCTTTGAACAGAGCATTCATTCCACTCCATACATTATGAGTTGGGACTATAGTTGGACCTTAGGAGTTGTACTCGTTTCTCAGTATTACTCCACCGATTGGTTAAGCTTCCAGTCATTATGGAGCCCTTTGTTGATGCCTCCTGCATTGGACAGTGTTATGTCGAGTCTATGCTGCCTAAGTCTATCCATCTGCTCATGCTCTTGTTCAAAGGAAGTCCTGAAATAAGAGTCGACCACTCCTCAGATCTCTTGACTATTGCATGTCGGCCATCCTTATTGAGTCAGTCTGTTTCAGCTGAGTTCTTCCAAATCTTTTAGCGTAGCTGGTACCTCGTGCTGGTTGATGGGGGATTCCTTAATGCCCTCCTTCCAGCAAGTTTCGTTCCATCGAATTCAACCCATTTATTCAGAAATTTTAGACTTAGAACTCGGTTGAGTACCTTGAGGCTTGCAGTCATTAGTGGTAGGTTCTCTCGCCATCGACAGTTTTTGGGAATACATCAATGTCCCCTAATCGATGGATTCATCTTAGTGTTCAACTTCAACACATCTATTCGCACTTTGATGATTGTACTTTGTGCCTTGATGCCCATTTTCATTATTGGTGGGTTATCTTGCATCTATTAACAATATACATCATTGACCAGTAATCAGACGATGTCACATCAGGTTCGACCTCAACACCTTTATTCACTTGATGGGACTTGCACCGTAGATGATTTGTGTAGAAGACCCCAGGAGATAGTGGCATTCAGTATGCTACTTATGATCGTGACTTTACATCTGAGATATCACCTCTCAGACATCAGCAGTTTGTACCTCCAGTTTGCACCAGTTGTTTCCTTTCAGCAGGAGACCGTTTCTCACTGTAGATGGTTATGGCTATGATCACTTATGACATGTATTCCCTATGTACTGCCTATTCATGGCCATTGTATCAGATTGTTGTACTATACCGACATGTATTCAGAGATATTATTATATTATGATGAGTGAGCTGCTCTCGCCATTTGTGTCTCCACCACTCCACTTCTGAGATTTCTAATGTATTTCGGCCATCGTAGCACCATTCTCTGACCTCACACATTAGGGGGCATCTGTTACAACGTAATTTTCCACCCTGTGAGCATCAACGTTCTTTGGCTTTCAGGATCCATTTCACTAACTCAGATTCACTTTATATCCTTCAAAAACACTTTTTTTGTATTTTTCTTCCTGTATGCTCGTTGTTCCACTTTAGCCGGCATACACGCGCGTTGTCCCACTATAGCCTGCGGGTACAAAGTAAAATGGTAAAAATCACTAGTAAATTAATTTTTACTCCCAAAACGCGGTCTTAGGGCGACCTTTGGCCCTCCATTTTCTCTGAAACGCCTCGATGTGTCCTTTCACTTACCTTTGGAAGGCTATATATTGAGCTCTTATGGTATATGGAAGGGAGGGAGAAAAAGAGAGCAAGATAACTCTAGTGGATTTTTGTCGTGACTTGAGTCTACCCTCATTGATCCTTGTTGTTGTGAAATCCTTATGGTCACCTACCAAACTCCTACCCTAGTTTGAGTTTGCCATTACATGGGGGATTGAAGTGGTGGAGGCACAAGTGGAGAGACCCAGTTCTTGGTCCAGATTGGTTGCCGACAAGAGGTTGTATATTGTACTTCTTGTTATTTATTAATGGAAATACTCATTTTCTCGTCCAATTGATATTGTGAATATTGTTTAATTACATTGGGTTATATTTTTTTATAATATCATGGATCATGCTATTTATTATGCTAATGTCTTTCACATGTTATATGCACTTTCTTGTACTTGTTGTTGTGGCTAATCTGCAGGTTCAAGTGTAGAAGTTGAAATCTCAACGGAGATCTACTTCGAACATCTGGTAGAAGGTTGGTCTTTTCTCCATTATCTTAGCATTGTCATTTATATAGCATTTCATTGGGAATTGAGTAATTTTCTGGTAGTCAGCGGTCTGTTGTGGTCTGCCCCAAGCCATAGGAAGTTTTCTCCGTAACAGAAATGGCGACTCCGCTGGGGAGAATATCCATTTTTGGAGATTTTTGGGCATTAGACCTTATTTAGAGTTGCTATGTGTCGAGTCTTTGTGTCATTGATTGGTCGTTGGGATACACTATAGAAAACAAGTTTTTTCTGGGTCATTGGGCTCTTTATTTGCTCATTTTCTTTTCCCTGTAGGTGGGTCAGATTATCTTTTCCTACGTCTACCTGCCTCTGTCTGCACTGCAGCCCGCGGGTACCCGCAGTTATTCCTTCAACAGTAGCGTACAACTCCGAGATTGATTGGTTTTTCTCCTTGGGTTGTTGCTAGGTTGGTTTTGAGTGTTCTTGTGTCTTATTTGGCCTTGTTCCTGACTGTTCCATGCCTTGTTTGTGACCAGAAACTCTCCTTTCTCTTTGTTTTGAGTCTTGTTAGTTTATCACCATTTTTTATTTTCTAGCTCATTACATTGGCCGAGTCTCACTGTTTGGTATGTGCTAGGTTGTCTTAGTGATCTGCTCTGCATTTCTTTAACCAAATAGGTAGATTTTGCTTGCATTTTTCATTCCATTATATTGAAAAATACAAAAACACAGTTTTGCATTTTCCTTTTCCATTATAAGTGAAAATACAAAAATATTTGCTTTTCGTTGCATCTAAGTGCTTGTGCTTTCATTCTAGGATCTGCTTGTGCATTGGAAATTTAAAAGAATTGCATTTTATTTCGAACCGGTGGATGGATTATCATGTTAGTGGCATTGTTTTCATTGGACAGTTAAGTCTAGAGTTTGATGATTGTGCATACTATTGAGTCATATACATCATTAGTTTCATGACCACATCCTTTGAGTAATCACAACCATTTAAAATTAACGCTTAATCTTAAAATTGATTAGAACGATTTTTATTTTATAGGGTACACCAACTAGTATAGGTTTAGAGTCTTGGAATAGATCATTGTGAGTTAACAATCCAAGACTACTAGATGAAACATTATGTGTCTGACCAGGGAGTGGTGAATTCCATAATATACATCAGTGTTCTCAGGAAGCTCTACTCAGACTAGAGTTAAGCATGAGGTCACGGGAGGTTGGTTGCGGAGATAGCCCTCCAATACTGGCCAAACGTGGGAGATATTTCTAGGATTTGTTCGTGTACGGGGGCTCTTGAGGGGTTTGTACCTCTTGAGTTTCGGGCTTAGCTACCCTTCCCAAATGACAGATCCCACCTGTGACTGTCCCCTTGAGAATTGGTTATATTGTGGTGACCTTCGTTTCCTTACCTAGGTATCTCATAGGGTGCTTGCAGTGGTTATACTGTACGTATCCTGAGTCAGATAGGGGTTGGACAACATAGTTTCCTGTTGTATAGGGACTTGACCCTATGCACGCAATGAAGTCTGGGAACCCTTATAACTGATTCTGTTACCTTCAGATATAGTTTGGGAGTCTCAAACCTCTCCTAGGCGAGACATATCGGCTGTAGTGTCGGGAGCTCCTTTAGCCAATCCTGTTTGTGTGCATTTGGTTGTATTTTCTTCGGTGTGTGCTCTTTGATTCTTTGATCGTTAGTTGGGCCGATAGGGGACACTTTGATTTATAGATCTTTCAAAGATATCGTGGCGCGAGGTCCTACTCTCCGTCGATCTTGTCGATTGGCTGGTTTAACGGCCGACGAAGTTACACGTCGTGTTGAGCCTGAACACCAGAAGGTTCCCTCCGAATCTTTGGATTCCTTTTACGCGATTCACGCCGATATTTACATTGGTTTTGGCATGGAAGAATTCCTTACGACTCCGTCGGGTAGAGTCGAAGATGCCTCTCATCCTCCTACTCCTAGAGAGGAATGGGGAGGCGACCCATTGATACCAGAGACTTGACCACTTTTGTTTGGATCCACTCCACCCGAGGACGACCCGTTCGATCCTTCGAATCCACATAATTTCCTACATGGGATTCCAAACTTGCATGTTAATACAAGCCCTGCGACCACTACGAACGCTACCCCGTTCTCTTTTGGTATGCCTGAGTACAACACAGTTGATCCATCCACTATGTTTGGTAGTCATGCTAGCACTGGTCATGGTGTTGGCAACACTACACCCACTGGTAGCCATGCTAGTACTTCTTGTTATTTTTTTAATGGAAATACTCATTTTCTCGTCCAATTGATATTGTGAATATTGTTTAATTACATTGGGTTATATTTGCTTATAATATCATGGATCATGCTATTGAGTATGCTAATGTGTTTCACATGTTATATGCATTTGCTTGTACTTGTTGTTGAGGCTAATCTACAGGTTCAAGTGTAGAAGTTGAAAGCTCAATGGGGATCTACTTCAAACATTCGGTAGAAGGTTGGTCTTTTCTCCATTATCTTAGAATTGTCATTTATATAGCATTGCATTGGGAATTGAGTCATTTTCTGGTAGTCAATAGTCTGTTGTAGTCTTCCCCAAGCCATAGGAATTTTTCTCTGTAACACATGACATTCTTCCATTACTGCATCCCGGATCCTGGGAACTTCAGATTCTTCAATATCTTCAATAGATAGTTTTCTTGAACTTTGTTGCTGGAACAAATGTTGTAGTCCTTCTTTTGTAGGTGATTGTACACGATCTTTCCTACAAGTCAAATTCAATTGCATGATTAGAAACTTCTCATAATTTCCAGAACAAAGTCTTACACATAAAGGAATATGTCATAAAGTCATGCAATTATCTTAGCCAATGCTTCATACAACATTCATCCATATCCCGTATACATACGGTAACTTTCTAGATGCCTTCCATCTCTACCAAAACATTGTTAAGAGTTTGCACCACTCCCAACATGTCAACAAAGAGGTTTCATTCTAGACAAGTAGCAATGGAATGTTGTACAGTGCCATTGGCCACTTACCCATCACATGCATATTAGTAGTATCTTGTTCATCAATGAAACTTTTCTAAAATGCATATTATACATCCTAAATCTAGGAACATAAATTTGTACATGAATGAGCAACATCATTTAAGTAATAAGAAATGACCATTCAAATACTTATCTTTGTTTGGTTGTTGGGTGGACTCCCTCTCAATCTTTGCTTCCTTGCAAGAACTACTGGAGTGAGCTCCCTCTTGATATTTGCTTCCTGGATTATCTGTTTTTGAACTTATATCCATCCTGAACCACTATGCATGCTTAAGTGTGCACTAGTGTCATCCTCAAGATCTCATACATAATCATACATGCATTAGTATAATCTCAATACTATCAAAACATTATGATTCTAAATAATCTTAAACATGTATGGTTATGGTCATTTCATACACAGGTAATTTATCATAAGTGTCACTATTCAAGGTTTCAGGAAGTACTTCTTTTACTCATGCATATTCTTATTTGACTATAGGACTCTTCTAGTTTGCCATATCATCAATCAAAGTAAGAAGCATAATATGCATAAAAACATGATTACTCAAACTTATAACTTCATGAATAATCATTATCAATCATACAAAAGTATACTTATCTAAGATCCTAACACAAAGTAGGATTCTAACTCGATATAGGAAAACATACCTGGATTATCATGCTTGTCTGACATACCCAAACAATGTCTTCTTTGTTCTCTTAGAGGCCTTGTGCTAGCAACCTGCATATATCATATGTTAATAATTGTAAAACCAAGTTATACATACCTCGTAAGTAGAGCTTCTATGTGATCCATGACTATGGATGAGTCTTTGTCTTCATGTCACCATGTGTTAAATTTTCTGAATTTACTTCAATCTGATCTAGGATCTTAACTGAGAGAACAACATGTACAGCATATCTACAGCATATCAATCATGGAGACAATAATGCAAGCACACAAGAGACACAAAGATTTACTTGGGGAAAACCATAAAGGTGAAAAACCCCAATAACTTCCTCAGAGATAGATAGAGCAATGATACAACCAACCATAAGAGATAGACACAACCTAGCAGCAGATCCTCCTCCTCCATAAGTGCGCCACTCCTCCTTGAGTGCATGTGTTAGAAGTGAGTGAGTAAATAGAGTGCCTCCCGCACTCTATTTATACTTGACTTGACTTGCCTTTTTACCTAACTCATGTAGGCTCGAACTTTACCACATAACATAATGTTGAGTGGGCCGACCCCCAATAGGGTGGTCTAATAACCCTTTGACCCACATGGCCGACCCCCAATAGGGTGGTCTAATAACCCTTTGACCCACATGACTTATACAGGGCCGACCCCAAATAAGGTGGTCTAATAACCCATCAAGTATAAGTTACGACACTTACAATATAAATGACGACACTTCCTTATAGAGGAATAATACCATCTCTATAGGAATACAATATACATATATGTGAAATACATTCCGAAGTTACATATACATCAACACTCCCTCTTAACTAGGAAGGTATTTCTCAGCACAGTTCTTCTAGCACAAGTCATCTTCTCTGGATCATCGTCACTAGATAATCGTCATCGAGTCATCATCATCGTCACTGTTGCTGCTATCTCAATCAATCTCTGAATCTACTCGTCATAGGAAGTTCTACAGAGCCAGTCCTTTTTCATACTGGATGTAGGCCCACCACCTGCAGGTCTTCATCATCACTGGCCATACTGTGGAATCCTCAGGACTAATTACGTGCGTCACAAAACCTCGAAAGAGCATCCCAGGCTGTTACGAGCACACGGATCTACCTATAGGATCTCCCAGGGCACAAATTACATGTGACCTCACCACAAAACCTCGAAAGAGAATCCCAGGACTGATTACGAGCACAAGGCTCAACCTATCGGATCTCCTAGGGCACAAATTACATGTGGTCACCACAAAACCTCGAAAGAGCATCCCAGGACTGATTACGAGCACACAGCTCAACCTATCGGATCTCCCAGGGCACAAATTACATGTGGTCATGGCAAAACCTCGAAAGAGCATTTCAGGATGTTACGGGTACACAACTCCGACCTGAAATCTCTCAGGGCACAAATTACATGCCATAGGACAAAACCTCGAAAGAGTATCTGCCAGATATCCCAGGGCACAAATTACATGCCATAGGAAAAACCTCGAAAGACTATCTGCAGATCTCCCAGGGCACAAATTATATGTCCTCCCAAGCAAAACCTCGAAAGAGCATTTTCCAGATGTCCCAGGGCACAAATTACATGCCATAGGCAAAACCTCGAAAGACCATCTGCAAATCTCCCAGGGCACAAATTACATGCTTATCTGCACAACCTGATCCACGGCCACAGAGTATCAACCTGATACTCATCATACATCATCCTGATCATCATCACTGCAACATCCTGCTGCATGGCATCTGGAGCAACATCCTGAAGCTCATTATCTATGATCATCTTGATCATCACTGCAACATCCTACTGCATGTCATCTGGAGCAACATCCTGAAGCTCATCATCTATGATCATCCTGATCATCACTGCAACATCCTACTGCATGTCATCTGGAGCAACATCCTGAAGCTCGTCATCTATGATCATCCTGATCATCACTGCAACATCCTGCTGCATGTCATCATACCTGATCCACCTGATCATCAATGCATCTACCTGATGCATACCAAGTATCTACCTGATACATATCATCATACATGATCCTCCTGATCATCAATGTATCCACCTGATACAAATACAAGTACATGATACATATCACCATACATGATCCACCTGATCATACAATGTACCCATCTGATACATATACAGATACATGGTCCAAGCATCCAACATGATGCATATACAAAATACATACACATGATCCAACTGATCATATCCAGCATCTACATGATGCGTACATACATACATAAAAATGATCCAACTGATCATATCCAGCATCCAACATGATGCGTACATACATACATAAAAATGATCCAACTGATCATATCCAGCATCCAACATGATGCGTACATACATACATAAAAAATGATCCAACTGATCATATCCAAGCAGAAACCAGAACATCATCTTGATGCTCATCATCCAGCGCTTACATCCACAGCCATGTGAAGGATCCTCTTTCCAACATGCTTGGAATGGCTTCAGCAAATGTGTCCATCACTTCTTCCTCGAAGTGTCCTCGATCTGAAGAACGCCAAGCCTCTCTCTGAAGTACTCGAACTTTACCCTGGCTAGTGGCTTCGTCAGCACATCTGCAATCTGCTCGTCTGTCGCAACATATAGGAGATTCACAGCTCCTCTCTGCACCATATCCCTGATATAGTGATATTTGATCTCTATGTGTTTCGACCTGTCATGAAACACTGGATTCTCGGACAGCTTCACACAACTCTGGTTGTCACAGAAGATACCAGTAGCTTCCAATGGGAGATCAAATAGCTCAGACAGTAGCTTCCGTAGCCATACTGCCTCACAACTAGCTAAGCAGGCTGCAACATACTCTGCCTCAGCTGTACTCAGTGCTACGCAGGACTGCTTCCTGCTAAACCAAGAGATCACACCTGATCCCATACTGAAGCAACACCCAGATGTGCTCTTCCTATCTGCAGCACTGCCAGCCCAATCTGAATCAATATAACCCTGTAGGTTAAACTTTTGATTCACTTCATACTTGAGCCCATAATCCACTGTACCCTTCAGGTACCTCCGAACATGCTTTACAGCAACCAGGTGAACACTCCTCGGATCCGTCAGGAACTGGTTCAATGTGTTCACAGCAAAGCAAATGTCTGATCTCGTGTTCGTTAGGTACATCAAGGACCCAATCATCTGATGATACAAAGAGACATCAACCGGCTCAGATGAAGCATCACATAGAAGCTTCAGATTCGATGCCATAGGTGTGGCCATGGATTTGCAATCCATCATCCCGAACCTCTTTGGGATATCTACTGCATACTTCCCTTGTCCAAGGAAGATTCCATATGCACTCTGCCACACCTCCATGCCAAAAACAAATAGTGCATCATCCCCAAGTTCTTCATCTCGAACTTGGAAGAAAGCTTCCGCTGCGTGTCGGCAATCAATCTATTTTCACCTGTAACAAACAGGTTATCTGCATACAAAAGTAGTATCACTAGATTGCCTTCTTCAACCTTGTAGAAAAGGTTGGAATCTGCTTTACTCTTGGTAACGCCCAAACTGGATAGAAAGCTGTCTATCCTACCATACCAAGTTCTGCACACATATATGACTACACCATGTTGTCTTGAGATCCATCTGGTGCATCTTCTATTTCATCACTTTTATATTTCTCAATGCTGCCATCTGCAACATGCTTGATCTGATAGTTCCATTTGGAAGTCATAAAAAACTTCCCTTCACGTCTTGGGACTACATCCCAAACATCATTCTTCATGATCAACGGATCATGTCATTCCATTTCTTCATCCCAGATCCTGGGAACTTCAATATCTTCAATAAATAAATTTGTTGCTGAACAAATGTTGTAGTTCTTCTTTTGTAGGAGATGGCATACGATCTTTCCTACACAACAAGTTAAATTGCATGATTAGAAAACATCTCATAGTTTTCAAAACAAATTCTTACACATAAATAAATATGTCATACAGTCATGCAATTATCTTAGCCAATGCTTCAATACAACATTTATCCATATCCCGTAACTTTCTAGGTGCCTTCCAATCTCTACCAGAACATTGTTAAGAGTGTGCACAACTCCCAACATGTCAGCAAAGAGGTTTCATTCTAGATAAGTAGCAATGGAATGTTGTACAGTGCCATAGGCTACTTACCCATGCATATTAGTAGTATACTGTTCATTAATGTAATTATTCTAATATGCACAATACATATCCTAAGTCTAAGACCATGAGCATATACATCATTGAACAATTTTATTTAAACAAACAAATATGTAAGAAATGATAATTAAAATACTTATCTTTGTTTGTTCGTTGGGTGGACTCCCTCTGAGTCTTCGCTTCCTTGCAGGAGCTGCTGGAGTCCTAATCTGAAGTAGCTTCTTCTACACCTTTCTGTTGTGGAATGTAGAGAGATGGACAACTCCCTCTGAATATCTGCATCCTTGCATAAACCACTAGAGTGTACTCCCTCTTGATCTTTGTTTCCTGGATTACCTGTTCTTGAACTCATATTCATCCTTGGTCCCTATGCATGCTTATTAGTATCATGAATGTGTTATCCTTGTGATCTCATATAAAATCATACATTCATTAGTATACTATTAAAACACAATAATCTCAAGCATGTATAGTCATGATCATTTCAAACAGAAATAATAAGCATTAGCATTCAAGGTTTATGTAGGATTCTTATGGTTAGTCAAATCATAACATGTCTAAACCTGTAATTACTCAAACCTATGACTCTTCAGGTTAGTTGAATCATCAATCAAGATAAGAGATATAACATGCATAAAACCATGATTATTCAAACCTATGACTCTTCAGGAATAATCATTATCAACAACAGTATGAGATCCTAACACAAGGTAGGATTCTAGCTTGATATAGGAAAAAGCATACCTGGATTAGCATGCTAGCTATTTATGTCTAACATACCCGTATAATGTCTTTTGTTTCTCTTCAGTGACTTGTGCTAGTAACCTGCATGTCTCATAAGTTAACCATTCTATAAACAAGTTATACATACCTCGTAAATGGATCTTGTATGAGATCCATGGCAATGGATGAATCTTTGTCCTCATGTTATCATGATCATATGTTCTTGGACCAGAACATGATTTGTCTTTCTTGGTGTACCTTTCATGTTAGTAGACAACATAAACCTCATACAACACCATAATGCATTAGTACAATCATAAGTGTCAACACCCTAACCAGTGAATATCTTCTATCATGCATTCATAATTTTGTTAAGGTTATACGACAAATCTAAAATCAAAATTGTACTAACCGTAATAACATGAAGACAAACATACCATAAACTTAATCATGGACAAATATCGAAACATACCTCAATGAGTCATACCTGTCGAGATTGCTTGTAATCTTCTTATATAAGTCCTTAGCCTCATCTCCCTCTGAAACAGGAACTTCTTCACTCATGCAGATGATCAATCCATCTTCTTCTAGGATTAACCAATCCACTTGATTTGCAAGAACTGGACCTTGAGCTGGATATGGGTTTGTCAGAGAAACCCCAAAAATTCAAACTTTGAATTTCAAACTTCTGACAGGATAGAAATATGTGCCTTGATGAGCTGATCAAGTTGGTATATTCAGAATTTGAAAACTGCAAAGTTTCACTCCTCAATTTTGCTTTTGAAACTTCTGGATTCACTGGACGTGACCCTGAACTGGGGTTTGATGAAGCTCACTCTTCTTCCCAATCAAAATGTTTGATCCAAAGCTCTAAGCTTCTATTTTTCTGAGGAGCTTCCAGCCGTGGTCACAGATTTCAAAAATTCCCATTTTTACAGAAGCCCTAATTTTCCACTTTTCTGATCAAAGTCCCGAACTAGGGTCTAATCAAGCCCGGCCTTCTGCCCAACCAAAAATTATGATCTTGGTCTCTAAATTTCTATTTTTATGAGTAGCATCCAGCCGTGGTCTCCGATTACAAAAATTCCAACTTTCTCCAAAGCCCTAAATTCCGGAAGCCATGAATGAAGGTACCAAAAATTAATTCTGTTTTGACAGAAATATGTACCTGATTGTTTCTGGTGTAACTCCGAAATTTTTGATCCACATGGTCTGAAAAAGTTTCTTGAGATAGCCTAACCTGTTATCTTTCCATCCTGATAGGTCTGACCTCAATTGGATTCTCTGAGAGAGAGTTATGCCAAGTGTCGTAACATGACCTAATTATGGGATAATACAGGAGAGCGAACTTGTACGGCGTGCCACGTGTCACTGGTTCAACTTCGGCCTCTAAAAAAGTTTTCTGAGATATTACAGACTGTGTACTACCTGTCACTTTTTACGAAATTTCATTTGGATCTTCCTAGCCCAATCTATGACCTTTTTCCCAAGGTCACCTGTTTTTGACTCAGATCTGGAAGAGGCAGAAACCCTATATTGTACAGATCATAAATCACAGAGTACAATGAATTAGAGGTTTTCCTTTGGACACAAGGTACCTGGAGATTTAATCTTCGTCCTGTAACAATTTCAGATCCGAAAAATTTGCCAAAACGGATTTATAGCGAAAGTGATACGATGACTGGTTTTTGCTATATCAAGCCCTAGCATCGTAAGTGCAACAAGTGTCATACATGCCATATCATGCCTTCTTTCAGGCTAGCTCTGATACCATGTTAAATTTTCTGAATTTACTTCAATATGATCTAGGATCTTAACTGAGAGAACAACATGTACAGCATATCTACAGCATATCAATCATGGAGACAATAATGCAAGCACACAAGAGACACAAAGATTTACTTGGGGAAAACCATAAAGGTGAAAAACCCCAATAACTTCCTCAGAGATAGATAGAGCAATGATACAACCAACCATAAGAGATAGACACAACCTAGCAGCAGATCCTCCTCCTCCATAAGTGCGCCACTCCTCCTTGAGTCCATGTGTTAGAAATGAGTGAGTAAATAGAGTGCCTCCCGCACTCTATTTATACTTGACTTGACTTGCCTTTTTACCTAACTCATGTAGGCTCGAACTTTACCACATAACATAATGCTGACTGGGCCGACCCCCAATAGGGTGGTCTAATAACCCTTTGACCCACATGGCCGACCCCCAATAGGGTGGTCTAATAACCCTTTGACCCACATGACTTATACAGGGCCGACCCCAAATAAGGTGGTCTAATAACCCATCAAGTATAAGTTACGACACTTACAATATAAATGACGACACTTCCTTATAGAGGAATAATACCATCTCTATAGGAATACAATATACATATATGTGAAATACATTCCGAAGTTACATATACATCAACACCATGGTCATATGTTCTTGATCTAGAACTTGATTTGTCTTTCTTGATGTACCCTTCATGTTAGTGGACAACATCATCCTCATACAACACCACAGTGTATTAGTACAATCATAAGTGTCACAACCCTAATTAGTGAATGTCTTCTATCATTCACATGCATTCATACTTTTACTAAGGTGATAAGACAAGTCTAAAAATTAATCAAGATTGTACTAACCTCGACATTATGAAGACAAACTTAATCATGAACATATTTCGAAACATACCTGTATCTCTTCAAGTCATACATGTCGGGATTACTTGTAATCTTCTTATGTAAGGCCTTAGCCTCATCTCCGTCTGGAACTGGAACTTCTTCACTTATGTAGGTGTCCAATTCATTCTCTTCTAGGATTAACCCAATCCAGTTTGATTTGTTGAAGTTGGATCTGGAGCTGGCTAGGGTTTGACAGAGAAATCCTAAAATCCAAACATTGAATTTTAGACTTCTGATTGGATGAAAAGATTCACCTTGTTGAGATGATCAAGCTGGCATACTTTAATTTTGAAATCTCCAAAATTTGACCCCTCAAGATTGACTTTGAAAGTTTCGTATTTGCAACTTCTGTCAAATTCTGGTTTTCTGGTCGAAATCCCGAACTAGGGTTTGATAGAGCCCGGGGTTCTAACCAACCAAAAACTTCGATCTTGGTCTCTAAATTTTCATTTTGATGAGGAGCATCCATCCATGGTCTCATATTCCAAAAATTCCAACTTTTGCAGAAACCCTAATTTCTCGGTTTTCCGATCAAGATCCTGAACTAGGGTTTGATAGAGCCTAGGGTTCTGCCCAACCAAAAGGTTCGATCTTGATCTCTGAATTTCACTTTTTCTGAGGAGAATCCAACCATGGTCTCAGATTCAAGAAATTCCAACTTTCTCCGAAACCCTAATTTCCCGCAACAGTGACAAACCAAAAATGAAAGTGCTCAGAATCCAATTCTGTTTGGATATAAATATATGCCATATTGTTTCTGATGTATCTATGAAATTTTGGATCCTCAGGGTCTGAAACTTTGGCCTGTGGTAGAATGACCTATCATCTTTCCAACCCCACATGTCTGAGCTCAAATGGATTCTCTGAGAGAGAGATATTCCAAGTGTTGCAACGTGACCTATTTATGGGATGAAACAATATAGCGAACTTGTACGACGTGCCACGTGTCACTGTTTCAACTTCGGCCTCTGAAACCTGGACCTGTAAAACCACAGTCTGTTCCCTAACAGTTTCTTTTTACGGAATTCCATTTGGAGCTTCCTATCTAGAGATATGACCTTTTTTCCTAGGTCACTTGTTTAGGATTACATTCTGGAAGAGGCAGAAACCCTAACTTTTACGAATCATATCTCACAAAGTACAATGAATATGACACCATTCTTCAGAAACAACGTACATGGACATTTCATCTTCGACCTGTAAAAGTTTCAGATCCTAAAACTTCTCCAAAACAAAGTTATAGCGAAAGTTCCACGATGACTGATTTTTACTATACCAAGCCCTAGCTTCCGATTTGTCGTAAGTGCAAGAAGTGTCATAAACGCCATACCATGCCTTCCTTCAGGCTAGATTTGATACCATGTTAGTTTTTAATTATTTAATTCAATATGATCTAGGATCTTAACTAAGAGAACAACATGTACAACATATCAAACATAAGAGACAAGAGACACAAAGCATTTCACCGAGGAAAACCAAGAAGGTGAAAAACCCTGCAACTTCCTCAGAGATAGAATAATCACCAATAAAAAGATCACCAAGATGAATCTGACACTTACAATATAAATTATGACACTTGCAAGTACAAATGAAAACACTTCCAATCAGAGGAATAATACATCTCTGTTGGGGGTACAATAAAGTACAAATGTAATACATACAATATACAAGTGAATATCTTCCAAAGTTACAAATACATCAACATCGGGATGATGGACTGGAAGGCCATGGCCACACCTATGGAATCGAACCTGAAGCTATCGAGTGATGCTTCATCAGATTCGGTTGATGCCACGATGTATCGTCAGATTATTGGGTCCTTGATGTACCTGACGAACACGAGACTAGATATTTGCTTTGTGGTGAACACATTGAGCTAGTTCCCGACGGATCCTAGACATGTTCACTTGATTTCTATAAAGCATATTCTGAGTTACCTAAAGGGTACGATTGATTATGGGCTCAAGTATTATGCGAATCAAAAGTTTAACTTGGAGGGGTATGTTGATTTAGATTGGGCAGGCAGTGCTGTCGATAGGAAGAGCACTTCAGGGTGTTGCTTCAGTATGGGATCAGGTGTGATCTCTTGGTTTAGCAGGAAGCAATCCTGCATAGAACTGAGTACAGCCGAAGCAGAGTATGTCGCATTTTGTTTGACTAGTTGCGAGGCAATATGGCTAAGGAAGCTACTGTCAAATTTATTTGATCTCCAGTTGGATGCTACTTGTATCTTCTGTGACAACCATAGTTGTGTGAAGTTGTCAGAGAACCCATTGTTCCATGACAAGTTGAAGCATATCGAGATCACATATTACTATATCAGGGATATGGTGCATAGAGGAGTAGTGAAGCTCCTGTATTTTGTGATGGATGAGCAGATTGCAGATGTGTTGACCAAACCACTAGCTAGAGTGAAGTTTGAGTACTTCAAAGAGAGGCTTGGTGTACTTCAGATCGAGGTTCCTTCCAAGGGGAAGTGATGAGTCTGGAAGATGCAGATGCACTTGGGATTTTTCGACATGGTTGTATATGTGTTCTCCCATGGTCGTGATGTAATTGTTCCCATGGTTGTGATGTAATTGTTGAGCCATTCTCACATGGTGGTAGATGTGTTCTCCCATGGTGCATATGTAAGGTCTGGAGCCATTCTCACATGGTGGTAGATGTGTTCTCCCATCGTGTAGATGTAAGGGTTGAAGCCATTTTTCACATGGTGGTAGATGTGTTCTCCCATGGTGAAAAATTAAGGGTTGGAGCCTTCCCCGAATGGTGGTAGATGTGTTCTCCCATGTTGGTGGTGTAAGTTCTATATGATGTGCATTTGGGATATGCTCCGTGGACGATGAGATGATATGAAGAGGATGGTTATGTGATGATGATGTGCATCAGGATGATGTACTGTATGATGATGATCAATATGATCATGAATATCAGGATGATACTCCCTGGCCGTGGACAGGTTGTGCAGGATTGCATGTAATCAGTCCCGGAGATACGAACAGGTTGTGCTAAGCACGTAAAAGATCCTAGGATGCTCTTTAGAGATCTTGCAGGTTGCAAGACACTCTTTTAAGGTTTTGCGAGTTCATATGTAATCAGTCCCGGAGATCCGTACATGTTGTGCTAGGCACGTAAAAGATCCTGGGATGCTCTTTAGAGATCTTGCAGGTCGCAAGAAACTCTTTTAAGGTTTTGTGAAGGTCACATGTAAAATATCCTGGGAGATCTGATAGGTTGAGTAGTAAGCTCATAAAATTCCTGGGATGCTCTTTTGAGGTTTTGTTGACGCACCTAATCAGCCCCGAGGATTCCACAGGATGGCCAGATATGATGAAGACCTATAGGAGGATAGGCCTACAACAAACATGAAAAAGGGTTGGCTCTGTAGAACTTCCTATGACGAGAAGAATTGAGAGATAGCACCAGTGATCGAGATGAAGAGTACAACAGCAGTGACGAAGATGCTCTGTGATCCAGTGATGATGATCCAGCTCCAGAATTGAATACTTGTGCCTTTATGTATTGATGACCCGTGTCAAGACAATACCTTCCTAGTTAAGAGGGCGTGTTGATGTATTTGTGACTTCGGAAGATATTCACTTGCATATTGTATGTACTACATTTGTACTTTATTGTATCCCCGACGGAGATATCTTATTCCTCTGATCGGAAGTGTCATCATTTGTATTCTATTGTTGTACCTCCGACGGAGATGTTTGTTCCTCTAGGTCAGAGAAGTCATTATTGTACTTGAGTCATGTAAAGTCATTGAGTTCCATCCTCCCATGTATGACAAGGCATTAGACCCCGGAGTAGTGTTGCAAGTTATATTGTAAGTGTCGTAACTTACATTTTATGGGTTATTAGACCACCTTGGTGGGGTCAGCCCTATATGAGTCATGTGGGTTAAAGGGTTATTAGACCACCCTAGTGGGGTTGGCCCAGTGTCAAGTGGTAATGGGTTATTAGACTCTCATAAGGGAGGTCGTCCCAGTTAGCGAAAAGGCAAGTAAAGGTAAAGTATAAATAGAGAGAAGCACCTCTCTATTTAGTCATTCACTCACTTCGCATCAGTGAGAGAGAGGAGGAGCACGCACAAGAGGAGGAGGAGTAGCTGCTGCAGACATTTATCTTTTGGGGATTCATCTTGGTGATCTTTGTATTGGTGTTTATTCTATCTCTGAGGAAGTTGTGGGGTTTTTCACCTTCTTGGTTTTTCCCGGTGAAATGCTTTGTGTCTCTTGTCTCTTGTCTCTTATGCTTGATATGCTATACATGTTTTTCTTTCAGTTAAGATCCTAGATCATATTGAATTAAATTTTGAAAATCTAACACATAACAACATCATACAAATGTACATAAAAAAGGTACCTCATCAACTAATCATGAAAGTGCTTGTACATCCAAGTAAATAGATGATCATGTGCCCCATACACATAAGCATCAAGTATTATATCAAATCTGTTGCATTGACATAGGTGATGATCCCATGTGCTATAATGCTGCTCCAAAAGAATGTAATATGCATCAAAATAATCAGCCATGTGTTCTTTCATCCAAGAAGTGAATGAAGAACCTCCACTAAAATCTGAACCAAACAAGGAGCAAAGAAAACAATGAGCCTTCAAGGGGCTCAAAGAAGTCTCATCAATACACCCATGAATATGTGTATCATCAAGAATAACAAAGGATGTTGCTTCCAATAAGAATGTGCTCCAATCATAAATCTCTTCACCCAAATATTGGATGAAGTTCCTCTAACATCAAATGAACTAAGAAAGGATCAAGGAAAATCATGAGTCTTCAAGTGACTCAAGTGAACATCATAGGTGAATTTATTTAGATTTGTATCATCATAAGGTAACAAATGATGCTGCTACAAATGTAAATATTAAGGTTCTCTAGTCATGTCACCATCAAAATGAGAGATAGGAGTTTCATACTCCTCATTTGGCACCATCAGAAAGAAACCTTTCACCCAATTTTCATCCCCAATTGATGTGGTTGAAAAAGAAGTAGGGGGTGAAGAATTGTGAAAAAACCTTAGTAACCTCTTTGCAACTCTTACCCATCAAAATTTCGAATGCATATTCTCCATCATTGGATGGTCCAAATGTTGTAAGATCATGTGCCTCCTCCAAGGCTCTGCAACTCTCACCACGAGGCAACTCATAATTCCTCTTCCCCCAATTTGAATAGGGAATATTGGCTGACCAGAACTCCCCCTATGCACCCTCTTGGTGGCTATTTTTAGCCCTGATATGTCATGTGTGTCATAGGTATGCAATCAGGTCTAAATTTGTCATATTTGTCATATTTTCCATATATTCTCCATCATTGTTGTCATAGATGCCTGAGAATCTAGCTACAAGTGTCACAATTTTTCTATGATGCCTCTTCCTCTTCCATGGGAGTTAATTTTCCATTCCAATTCAACCTTCCTAGATTAATTCCATGATTAATTCCTCTTCAAATCCCCCAAGTATGTTACCCTCCACCTTGGACTCAAATTGGTGAGAGAATTGTGCCAAGTGTAGTTGGGAATTATTCCACATGTGGGTCCCACAACCTCTTATGTTCCCTTATGATCCAATGCCACCTTATTTTTTATTTGACCCATTTAATGTGAATTTGTAAGTCTAAGTTCATTTTGGGTCTTGTAGCTCCCTTATTCCAAATTTTGATGCTTCCACCCCCAACCTAGGGAACTAGTAAGTTAGTGGAAATTTTCCTCCATGATAGTTTATTTGGATGGGGGCATTACAAACTTTGAATTGAGAATATTCTCTCCATGTGACCCACCTTGTCCTTTTGGATATAATTTTACATTATTACTAACTTGGACATCATGCTAGGCAATTATTTGACCCTTAGCACCAATTTGACAAACTATCATGAACATGGCCAAGTGGCTTAAGCCATTGTGACCCAATGCAAAATTTGGGGACATGAAAAAACCTGCAGTAGTTGACATAGAATCTAATATCCTTAGTGTCCTTATAGATTTGAATAACTATAGAACTAATCCTTTCTGACTCATCTATAAGAAAAATTGGACCAACGTTCAACATTCAGTCAATTTCCTTTTTGACCTTATGTTTCACTCAGGGGTTTATTCGATAGGGCCTATGCTTCACTAGTTTGGAATCCAATTTCAATACGATCTTCATCTCACCGAGATCCCCTTGGATCCCTTTGAGCTCTGTTACTTTGCAAAAACAGATTCGTCCCAATAGCCTCATGTGGCCATCATTTTTGTTTTCTCTTCTGTGCCAATGTTGAATTTTTATAGCTTTAGAGGTTGTGTATACAAAGCTCCAGATTCTTTTTCCTTTCTTTGTTGTACTTCCCATGATCCCTCGGATTCTTTGAAAGTTAGGTTCCAAAAGTTTCATTTCATTTCACATTTCTAGAATTGAGATGAACATACCAAGCAATTATTGATGAACATGGAAGATATATGACCTTCTCACATTTTGAAATTTATCAGTGAATATGGTTTCCCGGATTGTTTTTAGTGCCTCCCACTGAATCACT
This sequence comes from Larix kaempferi, assembly GCA_027924585.1. Taxonomy (NCBI): domain Eukaryota; kingdom Viridiplantae; phylum Streptophyta; class Pinopsida; order Pinales; family Pinaceae; genus Larix; species Larix kaempferi. Next base: position 4,476,809 of record BSBM01000286.1, read on the forward strand.
AGATGTGGAGAAGGAAAAATCTTGGCACAATTTTGCACTTAGATTCTTCCAACATCTAGTTTGTCACAATGTCTCTTCATGGAGTTACCAAGCTTTGGGAGTGGGTCCTAACATGAAATAACTGGTTCAAACCCAACATTTTGGTTGTAATCTGTTAGTGTGTCATTGTTGTTTGTATTGATCAACGTGGACGAAAGGATTCATCTGGCCCATATAAATTTTTACAACTCTGTTGGCATGCTTGGAAGGTTTTAATCTAAGAATCAAATCTAGTTGGGTTGTGCCCCAATAAGGTATATCGTCTTTATGTGTTTCCCACCATCTTGCAAGATTTCCTCTGAGCCTTGTATCCAAGACATCCATCTGATATTATTTCGCAACATCGGCATTCATTCTCTAAATAAACCCATCCAGCCATTGATACCATCGTATATTAGAGGATCCAATACTTCTACTCCAATACATTGGATTGATTTTGTCATTGCAAAGCAATGGGAGGATATCTTGTTTCGTCTGTTCTACTAGTCATCCTATGCTTCTTCAGAATTGTTATCAAAAGAGCGAATACTTCTCTAGATCACAGAGTCATCTGTTGTAGGATTCACATAGTCTTTTCTTCTTATTGTTGTCAGAGAATATATGTTATCCATAACATCTCTTTCCATATTCCCATGTAATGTTTCAATGTATTGTGGTCCCTAGAGAGGGTCCAAAGGTTTCGTAAAGGCTTCATGTCATTGGATTCAAAATTTATTGTTCTATTTTTCAAGTCGATCACCCCATATTGTTCTATTGTTCTATTTATGATGGATCAGATCCTATCACTGAGAGGGGGGGGTGAATCAGTGACACAAATTCTAAGCCAATTTTTACTTAGTTTAATTATGATTTGTAGATATAACAACAAATTTGAACAAAGTGATTTATCGTGGAACCCAATAGGGAAAAACCACCAATACTGTCTATTAACTGCAAAATTTGTTTTACAATTTACAATAGAAGGAAGATGTTTTTCTTCCTCTTTGGATCAGCACCAACTGATTAGGATGCACCCACACCCATATTTAGTCAGTTACAACTGAAAAGGAAGCACCTACTCCCTTGTAGACACCAACCTGCCCTAGCTCCTCCATGCCACCCTTTGTTTATAAATTTAGGAAAGGATATTCAGTCCTGTGGAAATCTTCTTTATCAAATATTGGACTTCATGACTGCTACTCTGTCTCTTCTTGTTCTTATTATTCAATTAATCTTCGACAGTCACACCATTCTGCTTCTGATCTTAGAAAATATATAGGCTCGTCATCACACATGTTCATGAACCATCATCTCTGTTCCAACAATTAAACAACTCTTCATATAATCACATATCTTCATTTAAGTTCTTTAAAACATTTTATATTTGTTTTAACAAAATTATAACTGTGTTTTTGCTTCGCTTTTGTGCATGCTCTGATTCTAGCACTTGTCTCTGTGTTTGAATAGGGTTTGACCTCTTTTATTTGGAAAAAACTCTTAGTCATAGTAGCAAGCAATATGTTCCTCCCCTTGTGGAAATCTCAGCAACCTCAACCTTCGTACTCCGAATACACTGGTCCAGTCAGCAACCATCAATCTCCAACAATCGAGCAATGGATCCATCAACAACTTGTTAACTGCTGGTCGATTGTGTCTTAACAGGGTTTTTTTAAAACTGGTTGTTTATGCACCAGAGTTGGCAGTATGCCAAAAGCTCCAAAAAAAATGGTAGTCTTACTACCAAGCGAAATAACTAAGGCACCTAAGCCCACGATCACTCCATATGACCATCGTGTCAAAGAATCCAATGGCCGAGATCATATCCTCGGTAAATAGATGGATGTTCTCACTTCTTCCAAAAGGTATGGGGCCTAACAGGTCGTCATGGGATCCAGGCTGGTGACTTCTCGTGGAGTCCAAGCACCTAGAGCCCTTACCATACCTTCGCACTACACGTTGAATAGCAATAGTGAGGCTGGGATTTATAAACACATAACAACTCAACGTTGCTGCCAATGTGGGATAAATCCCAATTGTCAAATCAATATGCATCATTGATCACCTGATCAGACGGTTGTTGAGTCTCCTCATGGATTTCTACTGTAGATGTTCATCTCCTATGTTTCTTGCATTGATCGACCACTCCTCCATCATGAGAACGTCCTTCTGTCGGTTGTCTCAAAACGTTCTTGAACCTGGTTGATCACATTGGATTCAGAAGCAGAAGAAACAAAAGTAATTTCTAGACCCTTTGTACCAAATCTTCCAGCCCTCCCAACCCTGTGCAAGTAAGTATCTGCAAAATCTGGCATGTCGTAGTAAACGACAATATTTACACGCTCTATGTCAAATATTCCTTTGCCAACCAAATAAAATGCAACTAAAATCCTCTTATGACCCTTCTTGAAACCTTTGTATCTTGTTAATATTTCTTCATGTGTCATCCCAGAATGAATGTAAATGGAAGGAAATTTTCACTCGACAAGTAGCTTGTTTAGCTCTGCATCTATGTTCATTCTCTTAACAAATATCACCTATATAGAAACCATGTCTGTATATTTATGGAAACTGCATAATATGAGTGTCTTCAGTGAGATATAGAATCGACCCACAACTTTTAAGGTTTCATCTGTGACATTTACACACTGTAAGTGCAAATATTTTAAAGAGGGGCAACCCTGAGCTATTTCCAACAATCCAACATCATTAACAAACTCAGAATCCAGAATTATTTTTTCGAGATAGTGATAGTGGACTCCAACAACTTCCATAGTTCTATCAGTTATCCTTGCACATGCTACAATAGAATGTTTAAAAACTGTTCAGTGATAAATACTCCATATCAAATGTATCAAGGCATGATTTGGCTTCTAGTTGTTCATTTGGATTTAAGTTTCCCAACTCAAGGTTTTGTTGCAATTTAAAGGTTGGTCTCTGAGTTCTCTTTTCAACCTTTCATAAGCCAAAGGCAACAAATGGAGGGCTTCAACAACCATGGATTTTTGTTTTATGAACATGCTTAACTACATATTATCATGGCATCATATCATCATAGTCAACATATCAAACAATTAACACCATCTGCTTTTTCGTCATTTTATTTGCCCTCAATGACAACCTGTATATCTGCCATATTGCCAACAATATCCCCCTTTGGCATTGATGGAAACACTATTTTCATTTCTCCCCCTTTGACATCAAGGGAAAAGGTTTGAATGACTCCCCCTGAATTTGATCACTGTCTCCCCCTAAACTGATGCAAAATGATGCATTATTTTCTTGAGAGATTAGATTGGAAGAGAGACTACTCCCAATCTTTGCCTAAGATATTCAAATACATCTCTGCTTAAAGGTTTGGTGAAAATGTCTGCAACCGGTTCTTGTGTTGAGACATATTCCAATTTAATGTTCTTATTTGCAGCCTGATCTCTTATATAGTGGTATTTTGTTGGAATGTATTTTGCTTTGGAGTGTTGGACAAGGTTATTAAAGAGACTCCTAGCACTTGTATTATCATAGTAGATAATAGTGGGTTCTTCAAACACTACTTTGATGTCTTGTAAGGTTTGTTTCATCCATTCCACTTGTGTGCAACATTCTGTTGCTGCAATATACTTAGCTTCAGTGGTAGACAGAGAAATTGAGGTATGTTTATTGCCTGTCCAAGCTACCAATGACTCTCCCAAGAATAATTCTCCTCCACTTGTACTTTTTCCGTCATCTACACAACTTGCACAATCTGCATTTGAATAGCCCTTTAAAGAGAATGAATTCTTGCTAGGGTACCACAATCCAAGATCTATGGTTCCTTTTAAGTACCTAAATATTATTTTCACAACTTTAACATGGCTCTCTTTTGGTGTAACTTGGAATCTAGCCACCATTCCAACAACTTGCTTGATATCAGGTCTAGAAGCTGTTACATAGAGTAAACTCCCAATCATTGATCTATAGTATTTTGAATCTACAACCTTGGACTCATATTCCTTTCTTAATTTGCATCCTATTGTCATAGGTGTACAAACAGGTTTGCAATCCTCTAACTGAAATTTCTTGAGCATATCTTTAACATACTTGGATTGATGGATAAAGATTCCCCTTTTGGACTGTACTACTTGTAATCCTAGAAATAAATTCAGTTCACCAAGCAAAGACATTTCAAATTCTCGCTGCATCCTCCTAGCAAAGTCCTTACTCATGTTTTCATTGTCACTCCCAAATATAATATCTTCAGCATATACTTCCACAATAATCATGCTATCACCAACAATTTTACAATAAAGATTACTATCTGTTGATCCTCTTTTGAAGCCTTGTACTTGTAAATAAGAATCTAGCCTTGCATACCATGCTATGGGTACTTGTTTTATCCCATAGAATGCTTTCTTTAGTCTACAAACATAGTCTCCTTTATCAGTTAATTGAAATCCTTCTGGTTGTTCAATATAGACTTCTTCTTCTAAGTTTCCATTGAGAAACGCTGACTTGACATCCATTTAGTATACTTTCAATTTTTTGTAGCTGGCAAAGGCTAAGAACATCCTAATTGCCTCTAATATGGCCACAGGTGCAAAATTTTCTTCAAAATCTACTCCTTCAACCTAAGCATACCCTTTACATACCAATCTCGCTTTGTTCCTCATTACTTGCCCATTTTCATTTACTTTGTTTTTAAACACCCATTTAGTTCCAATGATATTCTTATTTTTTGGTCTTGAACCAGTTCCCAAGTTTGATTCTTTTCAATTTGTTCCAATTCTTCGTTCATAGCATTGACCCAATTCTCATCTTTGCATGCCTCTTTGATTGAGATGGGCTCAATATGTGACAAGAGTGCTATTTCTGTTTGATACAACAATTGTCTTCTTGTCTGTACTCCAGTGCTTTTATCTCCAATAATTAGGTCTTCAGGATGATTCCTTTGAGTTATTCTTGAGGGTGTCTTTGTGTCTCTTCTTGGGGATTCTTCTTTTATCTCTTATTCTCGAATATATTCCTCTTCTTCTCTGGTATCCATTTCATCTTCTTGTATATCTTTCTTTTCTTCTTCATTTACTTGTGTACCAACTAACTCATCATCATCTTCGTCTTCATTTTCAATTATGGTCTCTTGATGTTTGGTCTTCTTTGGTTTTAAATCATCCACTTTCTGCACTCTCAACAATCTTATGTAATCTAAGATTATAGCATCTGTATGCTTTCTTGGTAGAAGCATATCCAAGAAAGATACCTTCATCAGATCTAGCATCAAACTTTCTGAGATTCTCATCAAGCCTTTTGATGTAACACTTACTTCCAAAGACCTTGAAGTATTTTATCGAAGGAGCTCTCCCAAACCATAGCTCATAAGGATTCTTATTACTATTAATCATCAGCTGACCTCTATTTAATATGTGAACTGTTGTGCTTACAGATTCCCTCCAATATCCATCAGACAATCTTTCTTCATTGAGCATAGTCCTTGCAACTTCTTGGACTATTCTATTCATCCCCTCTGCAATCCCATTTTGCTGAGTTGTTCTGGTAGCAGATAAATGTCTCTTAATTCCATGGGTTTCACAGAAGAGGTCAAACTCTTTTGAGGTGAACTCACCACCATTGTCTGATCTAAGACATTTGATTTTTTCCTTTGTTTCATTTTCAACAAGAGTTTTAAAAGCTTTGAACTTGTTAAATGCTTCTGATTTTTCCTTGAGAAAAATACCCAAACCATTCTAGTAAAATCATCAATGAAAAGCATAAAGTAGGACTCTCCTTGCAAACTTTTGGTCCTTGTAGGTCCACAGGGGTCAGTGTGAACCAACACTAAAGGTTTTTAGGTTGAGTATTCTTTTGTTTTGAACCGTATTCTAGTTTTCTTCCCTAGTTGACAATGTCTACATATGGGATTTGAAGGTTTTGTGATATTTGGAAAGTTTCTTACTGCCCCAAGATTGCTGACTTTCACTAAATTGTCAAATTTAATGTGCCCCAACCTCCTATTCCATAGAAAACTTTCATCGACTACATTTATATGACATTCCTCATGCAGTTTTGTATTTAGTATGTCTAAATTCTCATGAGTTCTAGGAGCAATACCAACCAATTTTCCTGAGTCCTTTATCATAATCTCACATTTCTGGGAATCAAAGATGCAAATGTGCCCTTGATAACAGGTTTGGCTGACACTTAATAGGCTAGGTTTCATATTTTCAAACAACAACACATTCTTGGCTTTGTCTTTTCCCAAATTCACAGTTCCTTTCCCAAGAATGTTACTTGAAGCATTGTCACCAAATGTAACTTTACCCTTATGTTTCTTTAAGTTCAAAAACTTGTCCTTATCTCCTGCAATGTGTTTTGAACAACCACTGTCAACATACCAGAGATCCCCTTTATCTTCGGCTTTCAAGGCAATAAGACATTCCTCTTTTGATGTTTTTTCTTTCCAAAGCTTCTTTTGCTCTTTAATGAACTTTGGTTTTTCTGAGACTTCCATTAATCTTCAATTACTTGCTTTATGTACATAGTTATGACATTTGAAGCATTCTAAGTTTCTTTCTTGTAGAGGTGCAAAAGTGTTATAATTTCCGCTTTTAACTTGATCAAATGTTTGGTTGTCTTTGAGGTTATAGTTCTTAACCCTCAAGTTTTTCCTTCCATATTCTCTACAATTCATAGCTTTGTGTCCGAAGTTAGAGCATGCAAAGCAATAACCAAAGAAAATATGAGGATACTTGTTTTGATAAACCTTCTTCGGTGTTGTCTTGAATTTCTTCTTGATGGGTGGAAATAATCCTCTGGAGTTTTGATCATTGTTTGTCTTTTATTCCTCTTTCTTCTTGAATGTACTGAGGAGAGCAGCTGCATAATATTTTGAGATAACTTGGTTTTCTTCTTGAGAATAACCTATTCCATTTTTGTCACTTGGATCCCTTTGTGTGGTTATAATCTTATCTAAGACTTTAGAGCTATTTTCATATCTTGTTTGTATAAGTTTTGCATCAAGCTCTTTTCTTAGTTGAAATAATTCTGCCTCCATTCTTTCACAAGTTAGTTGTTTCTCTTTAAGAGAATTATCCAGGATTTCTTACATCCTATTTGCATCTAGAATTTGGTTTTTCAGGTTGCTTGTGATTTTCTCCATCTTTTTTTTTATGTTCATGTTTTTCCTTTTGTTCAAGTACAAAACTTTTCAGCTGTCTATATTTGTTTTTGTATCTTCTTAATTCATCCAAAGCACTGAGTAGTTATTCTTCCATATTAACCTCTACTTCATGTTCTGACTCCTCCTTATCCTCAACTGATTCTATCTCATTAGACTCTTCAATACCTGGAAAAATGACTTCATCATTACTGTCACTAAACTCAGATGAACTGTTGTTCTCTTCTTTTGAGTAGAAATTATTTTTTCCTTTGTAATTCTTTTTCTTATAGTGGGATTTCCCCTTTTTCTTGTATTGTTTAATTGTGTCATCTTCATCTTCAGAGTCTTTCTTGGGATAAGGACGCTTGGCTGCAAAGTGCCTAACTTTGCCACAATTAAAACATTTGAAAGGCAGCTTGCCTTTGTACTTCCCTGATTCTTTATGAAGTTTCTTAATAAAATTGGATTCTTCTACATCAAATTCTTCATGATGGTTGGGTTGAGGTTTTTGCTTCTGATTTTCTGTTTTCTTGAGTGCCTTGAAAGTTGCCTCACCTTTTGGAAGGTTCTCATGACCTAATATTAACTCATAGGCTATGAGGATTCCATACAATTCATTCATGGTGAGTTCATCTAGTTTCTCTCAGTCTTCAAGAGTGGACACTTTAGGATTATATAGCATAATAAGTGTTCTCAGTATATTTTCAACTAACTCACTGTCTGGCACTTCTGCTCCCAAGCCTCTGATTGCATTAACAATACTATCAACTCTTTCGAAGTACTCTGAGATATTTTCTTCATCCTTCATTTTTTAGAAATTCATACTATACTTTGAGAGATTGAAGTTTGACCCTCTTTACTTTGGAATATCCTGCATATATAGTTTCCAATTTATCCCAGAGTTGTTTTGCATTTCCACAGTTTAGTACTTTAGCAAGGACCTTCTTACTTAGTCCAACTTGTAGTGTATTTAAAGCCTTTGCATGTTCCCAAAATTTCTTCTTGTCTTCTGCTTCTGTGGGAGTGACTTTTGGGACATCATATCCTTTTTCAACGACTATCCATACTTCCATTCCAATGGACATCATATATATTTTCATTCTTATCCTCCAAAAAGCATAGTCTTCGCCATCAAATAAGGGGACTCTAATTGACGTATTCATCCGTTGATCCATTTTGATGTATACTTCTCTTCAAGTGATTAAAATTTCTAGTGAAGAGACCTGCTCTGATACTAATTGATGGATCATATCCTATCACTGAGAGGGGGTGGTGAATTAACGACATAACTTCTAAACCAATTTTTACTTAGTTTAATTATGGTTTGCAGATATAACAACAAAATTGAACACAACAATTTATCGTGGAACCCAATAGGGAAAAACCACCAATATGTTTCTATTAACTACAAATTTTTTTTTACAATTTACAATAGAAGGAATATATTTGTCTTCCTCTTTGGATCAGCACCAACTGATCATGATGCACCCACACCCCTATTTATTCAATTACAAATTACAAGGAAGCACCTACTCCTTTGCAGGCGCCAACCTACCCTAGCTCCTCCATGCCACCCTCTGTTTATAAATTTGGGAAAGGATATTTAGTCCTGTGGAAATCTTCTTTATCAAATACTGGACTTCATGACTACTACTCTGTCTCTTCTTGTTCTTATTATTCAATTAATCTTCGATAGTCACACCATTCTACTTCTGATCTTAGAAAATATATAGGCTCGTCATCACACCTATTCATGAACCATCATCTCTGTTCATACAAATACACAACTCTTCATATAATCACATCTCTTCATTTAAGTTCTTTAAAACATTTTATATTTGTTTTAACAAAAGTATAACTGTGTTTTTGCTTCACTTTTGTGCAGGCTCTGATTCTGGCACGTGTCTCTGTGTTTGAAATGGGTTTGACGTCTTTTATTTGGAAAAAAATCTTAGTCATAGTAGAAAGCAATATCTTTCTCCCCTTGTGGCAATCTAAGAAACCTCAACCTTCGTACTCCGAATACACTGGTCCAGTCAGCAACCCTTGATCTCCAACAATCGAGCAATGGATCCATCAACAACTTGTTAACTGTTGGTCGATTATGTCTTAACATGGTTTTTTAAAAACTGGTTGGTTATCCACCAGAGTTGGAAGAATGCCAAAATTTCCCCAAAAAAATGGCAGTATTACTACCAAGCAAAATAACTAACGCACCTAAACCCATGATCACTCCATATGACCATCGTGTCAACAAATCCAACATCCAAGACCATCTCCTCGGTAAATTGATGGATGTTGTCACTTATTCCAAAAGGTAGGGGGCCTTACGGGTCATCCTGGGCTCCAAGCTGGTGACTTTTCGTGGATTCCAAACAACTAGAGCCCCCACCATACCTTCGCACTATGCGTCGAATAGCAATAGTGAGGTTGGTATTTATAACCACATAAAAACTCAACCTCGTTGCCAATGTGGGATAAATCCGAATCGTCGAATCAATCTGCACCGTTGATCACCTGATCGGACAGTTACTGAGTCTCCTCATGGATTTCTACTACAGATCTTCATCTCCTATGTTTCTTGCATCGATCAACCGCTCCTCCATCACGTGAATGTCCTTCTGTCGGTTGTCTCAAAAAGTTCTTGAACATAGTTGATCACATTGGAGTCAGAAGCAGAAGAAACAAAAGTAATTTCTAGACCCTTTGTACCAAATCTTCCAGCCCTTCCAACCCTGTGCAAGTAAGTATTTGCAAAATCTGGCATGTCGTAGTTAACGACAATATTTACACGATCTATGTCAATTCCTCTACAAACCAAATCAATTGCAACTAAAATCCTCTTATGACCCTTCTTTAAACCTTTGTATCTTGTTAATCTTTCTTCCCGTGTCATCCTAGAATGAATGTAAATGGAAGGAAAGTTGCACTCCACAAGTAGCTTGTTTAGCTCTGCAGCTCTGTTCATGCTCTTAACAAATATCACCTATATAGAAACCCTGTCTATATATTTATGGAAACTGCACAATATGAGTGTCTTCAGTGAGATACATAATCGACCCACGGCTTTTAAGGTTTTATCTGTGACATTTACACACTGTAAGTGAAAATATTTTAAAGAGGGGCAACTCTGAGCTATTTCCAACAATCCGACATCATTAATAGACTCAGAATCTAGAATTAGTTTTTCGAGACAGTGACATTGGACTCCAACAGCTTCCATAGTTCTATCAGTTATCCTTGCACATGCTACAATAGAATGTTTCAAAATTGTTCAGTGATGAATACTCCATATCAAATGCATCAAGGCATGATTTGGGTTCTGGTTCTTCATTTTTATTTAAGTTTCCCAACTCAGGGTTTTGTTGCAATTTAAAGGCTAATCTCTAAGTTCTCTTTTCAACCTTTCATCAGCCAAAGGAAACAAATCGAGGGCTTCAAAAACCATGGCTTTCTGTTGTATGAACATGCTTAACTGCATACTATCATGGCATCATATCATCATAGTCAACAGATCAAACAATTAACACCGTCTGCTTTGTCATCATTTTATTTGCCATCAATGCCAACTTGTATACTACCATATTGCCAACAATTTATACACCCCAAATCCACTTCAACATTCTCCAACCGACCAATAAAAAAGATGCGATATTTGTTTTCCATTATCAACTCAATAGGAGAGTAGACAAGGGAGGGATAGCCCATTTCCTCCCAGGACTTATTTGGGAGTATGTTAATATCAAATCCAAAATCTAGAATCATATTCTTGATGTCATATCCATGGAATTGAGCATCTAATAAGAATTCCCTTCTAGTTCTCTTCTTCCTCCGCTTATGCACAAACCGAGTTGTCCTTTTTGGAAGCGGGGCACATATTTCTTCATCGGCTTCTGCAACACCATTCATTTCCTGAAGAGTTTTTCATAACTTGTAAGATACACTTTCATCCTCCAAAATATCCCTTAGTAAGGTGAACCAAAACAAAATCTTTGACCTTCCCAAAATGTGTATCACTTCTATAACCTCTCAATCTGTCGTCCGCTAATTTTGTATTCTGAGATGGTCCTGCTGCATATCTGATTAGAGAATTCAACATTTTCTTGAACATTTCAACAACATCCCAGTAAATTTATTTCTGGTGTATTGGGTCATACTTCGCCATTTGTGGTGCTTCTTTTCTTGTTACAAGTGAATTCGTCTTGTTTTGATCTACCCTCGTTCTTACTCCTCGTCAGGTAACAACAAAGCCTGCCAAAATATGGTCTTCTCACGTATCATAGTTGATCATATTCACCAATCATTTTGCATGATCTTCCTATTTTGAAATAATATTTGGGAACTCTTCAATAATGTGAGTGTTCGTTCAACAATAACTACACCATGGTATCTTAGGGAGGGTACCTTCTCGAGCTAGATGTCCAATCTCACTATAGTTGTCATTAGAGGAAATTTCAACTTAAAATGGGACTTAAGAAAATCCTTATCATAATGTGTAAGCCAATCAAAATTCTTTAAAATTCAGAAGAGGTGCAGGTATGACTAAGCACTTTAATATTACGTAGCAATTTTTAATTATTTAATTTGAGTAAATAATAACATATAATAATTCCTAATAAACAATATATATAATAAATCCTAACAAAATATAACTAAATTCTAACCAACTATAACTAAAAAGTAAAAATATATAATATAATACAAATAAAAATATATAGTATAGTATAACTAAATCCAATCAAAATATAACTAAATCCTAACAAACTATAATTAAAAATAAAAATATATTATATAATAACATATAATAAACTAGCCTAACAACTATAAATAAAAAGTAAAAATATATAATATAATATAATATAAAATATATTAAATAGTATCATATAATAAACTAATCCATAATATATATATATATATATATATATAAATAAAAATATATAATATAATATATTATATATTACCTTACAATAAACTAACTGAACAAAATATAACCAAAAAGAAAAAATAACTTCTTCTTTTTTTTTACAGAAACTGGTAAGTAGATTTATATTAAAAAGGGAAGATCTGATACAAAATGGGGAGACTGTTCCCATCAAAATGAGGGTATTGGGCACCTCAATTCCAGTCTTAACAGTTTATAGGAAACTTAGCTACATATAGTTCTTAAAAAGAGAAGAAGACAGGCTGATAAACAACTTGTTTATACAAAATACATATAGATAAGTAGAAACTAGAAGAAGAACTAGTAGTTAATTCTCTGTTGAGCGACGTGTCTTCTTCTTGCTGCTGGTGGCCAGATTTTCATTTTCGTCCATTCCCAGAATGACCGACGGGATGTTGCTCTTGCTGGTTCGAATACAGTATACCTTGGCTTCAACAATCTTTAGGCACCTGTGCATGGTCTCCATCCTACCAGTGATGCTATCAAAGTAATATTTCATTTTATTGTTGTTGTTCCTCACCTCAGAGATTTCAATTTGAACAAACGTAGCTAAATGGGAGATATTTTTCTTAAGATCTTTCTGTTCATTTCTCATCACTCCAACTTGAGCTTCGATGTCTTGCAAATGAGAAAGAAGACCAGGTGGAGGGCTTTCTTGTCCACTGGGGGAGTCGAGGTTCACTACCCCAACATTTTCATCAGTAACATTCCAAAGTTTTCCTATGATAGCGTCCCCAACGTTTCCACCCAACCCGAGATGCGCAGGGTTTCCAAGAAGCTGAGTGTTGGACTCCAATGGGCGCCAGAGATTCCGAGTATCCTGTTCGAATCCATTTGGCAGGCTATCCTGATGCAAATGGACACCACCCTGCGGAACCCAGCTATTGTTGATTTCCAGTGCAGTAGGTCGGTGAACATGCTTCGCTTTGTTCATAACTCCATTATTTTCGCTGTGGCCATTCCCTTCCAAAACTTCCAGGGAAGAGATGTAGTGGTTCAGGCCAATACCTTCAACAACATGAATGGAGGTCTTGCAATGTTTGCACTTCAGCATAGGGAGACAAAGACCGGAGGGGCTACCATTTTCCATGATGAAACACACAATACGCCTGCAAACCAGATTACCTTCACAGAATGTTCCAGATTGCATTGATGGAGGAATGATAATAGCCAAATCTCTAATATAGGCCTTCTCTGTCAGACGTATGTTGCGAATTGAATTTTCGCATGTTGGGCGGGGAATTTGAAGCTGCAGACACTGTCGTTTCTCCCTGTAGCTCGATCTTGGGAGGATTATGCTCTTGACTTTCACCTCCATCAGCTAGGTGGATAAGACATTGGGTGGGATGCCAATTAATAGGTGCACATTCCCATGTTGACATCCAAGGCCTATGTTTGGAGTGGGGTTTTTGGATCTCATTTCAAAATGATTAATATCAAAACCTTGTGGAGAGGAGAGGGGGTTAGGGAACCCAAACCATTGTTGGATGTTGTCCATTCTTTATCAAGGTGTCACAATTCAATCTAGCACCTACATTGGCCATTGTATCAGCTTGTTCATTGTTACCTCTCAAAATGTGGTAGAGAGTGATGGAGTTGAGATCCTTCATCTTTTGAGAGAAATGAAGTTGAAATTTGGAGGAGGGTTGATGATTATTTTTGGCAAGTGCCCGAGCTTCTTTGATTACCAGGAGAGAGTCACCAATTGCGACCAGGTCATGGACATTGTTTTCCTTTGCTATATCGATCCCTTGAAGAAGCACAATCCATTCTGCGTTGTTGTTGGTCTTTTTCCCTATTCCCCATGCATAGTCCATCATCTTGTTTCCTTTGGAGTCTAGTAGGACTCCCCCCACACATGCCAACCGTTAGGATTTCCTTTCGAGGCTCTATCGAAGAAGAGTTTATGTTTCTAACAGTTTGCTTTCCAATCCTGAAAATCTTTTGGTTCAAGCCTAATTTTCCAATGTTGAGTTTCTTGACTTTTATGGATTAAGTGAGTAGGAAGGTGTTGAGGTATTAGAAGATCTGCCACCCAGACTCTTTCTTCCATTCTTAAAGGTTCTTTTGCCAAGTTCCTCATTCCTCTTGTCTTTAGTGTGTCCACCCAAAGAGATTTGGCAGAAGAGAGGACCTTGCCAATGGTGGTTCTGTTTTCCTCAAATATCTCTTTATTCCTGGCATTCCAAAATTTCCAGCAGACAAACTTGGGGAAGGCAATCCAGGCTCTCTTGAAATCTGGTTTCTTGGCCAATGAGGTAGAGTAGTAGAGATGCCAATTGCCGAAGAGTAGTAGTAGAGTAGTAGAGATGCCAATTGTCGAAGAGATGGAGTAGTAGTACGAGGTAGAGTAGTAGAGATGCCAATTGCCGAAGAGATCGTTCCAATTGGTGGGGAGAATGAGCTCAGGTTGAATGGTTAGAAAGGCTTGATGCTAGACCGCTTTTGCATAGCTGCACTCAATGAATAAGTGTTCAATTGTTTCCTCTGCATTTTTTCATAGGATGCATCTGGTTGGACCTTCGATTCCTCGTTTCTTTAAGTTCTCATTTGTAAGGATCTTCCTGTGCGCCAAAAGCCAATTGAAAGTGTTGACTTTTGGGAGCTCATCTTTGCTCCAAACTCTATCCCATTTCCTGTCTTTGATGCTAGCATTGTTTTGTGACTCTAGATGATTGTACCCTTCCTTTACCGTGTAAGCTCTAGAGCTTCCCCAACTCCTGTAATATTTCATAGAGAGGTGAATGGGAGTGGCTCCATGAAATTGAAATAGGAGCAGGTTGTAATCCTGAATTAGATGATCAAGGAGTGTGAGGTTCCTCCAACCCTTCCAGGCACCGTTCTCCGACCAACTAGAGATGTCATGAAGAGTGCGAATTCCATTAAGGTCCATCCAATTTTTGAGTTCACGGAAGCTTTGGATGAGTGTCACCAGGGATTTTGAACAAAACTTATCTTCCCATATTTTTATTTGCTTGCCATTCCCAGGGGACTAGTAAAGATTGCTTTGGATGATGGGAGCAGCTTTCTTGCACAGCTGCCAAATGGAGGTTTCTTTTCTCTCTGGATCAATAGTGTCTACACATATTTTTCTATTTCCCTGCATATACTTTTTTTTTAAGATCTCTTTCCACCAAGCCGTCTTCCCAGAGATGATTCTCCAAAGAATTTTTGCGCCTAGTGCCATATTCATTTGAGTGGGGTCTTTTATTCTGGTACCTCCCTGACTCTTGGGCCTGCAGACGTTCTCCCACTTAATAAGATGGAATTTTTTGTTTTTGTTTTGCCCACCTTGCCACAGAAAGTGCCTGAGTTCTTTGGTTATTTTTAACATAACCGTTTTTGGAGCAAGTGAAATTGAGCAGTTATATAAGGGGTAGGCTGAGAGAATTGATTTGATGAGGACAAGTTTTCCCGCAATATTGAGCCATCTGGAGCCCTAGGCATTGACTTTGTTTTTTATTTTTTCAATGAGACCTTGCTAATCTGTGACTTTCTTTTTTCCTTTGAAAATAGGAATTCCTAGATAAGAGAAAGAGTTCCAATCCTCCACTCCCTCAAAACTGAGGATCCTAGAGATTCTCGCCAGGGTTCCCGGAGGAGAATTCCACCCTTAGATTTTGGATTTGTCCGAGTTAACCTTGCCATCTGAGGCTTTGAGAAAGGAAGACAACACATTATTAAACCGCTCAGCTACATTTATGGAGGCCCCTCCAAGCAGTATAGTATCATCGGCAAATTGAGAGTGGTTGACTGATTTTACTCCTCGAACCACTTTGATTCCTTTGAGATCTCCCGCATCTTGCAGATATTGCAGCTTTCTGCTCATGGACTTCGCTACAAGAAGGTAGAGGAAAGGAAATAGAGGGAAGCCTTTTCGAAGCCCTCTAGTTGCCATGAAAAAGTTCGTCGGTCTTCCATTTACAAGCGGGGAGATCCAAGGGTTGTGAATACAGGCTTTGATCCATCTTACAAACCTGTTAGAGAATCCAAATTTGAGCATGATGTCAAAAAGGAATTGGTGGTTTACTCTGTCAAAGGAGTTGGCCATGTCCATCTTGATGGCCATGCCTTGGTGTTTTTTTTCCATGCTCGAGTGAATAGCTTTTTGAACCATGATGATGTTGTCAAGAATTTGACGCCCTGCCAGGAAGGCCCCTTGAGTTTCTGAGATTATGTTTCCCATTACCTTTTTCATTCTTGAAGAGAGGATTTTTGTAAGGATTTTGTAAGAGAAGTTACAAAGAGAGATCGGTTTGAAGCGGCCAAAGGAGCAAGGGGATTTGTTTTTGGGGATGAGGGAAAGAAAGGAGGAGTTGATGGCCCCTCTGATCTTGTCTTTTTCCTGGTCCAATTGAGCATTCTTCTTAGGTCGTCTTTTACGATGCTCCAGGCTGCTCTGTAGAAGTTTATGGTAAAACCATCGAGACCTGGAACTTTGTCAAGGTGTAGCAACCAGATGGCATTCAAGATTTCATTTTCTGAAATGGGATTGTTGAGGTCATGGTTGGTTTCCTCCAAAATAAGGTGAGGGATGCCTTGAATCAGGTCGGTTTGGGCTGCAGGGTCAGTTTATCCACTATCCGTGAAGAGATCTTTAAAATTACTATGGGCGTGATCTTGGAGGTTTTCTTGTCCACTGACTTTTTCACCATTCTTGATGTTTATTTCTCTAATAGCATTGTAGCTACGTCGAGCTTTGGCTTGGTTGTGGAAGTATTTGGTGTTTCTATCCCCCCCTATGAGCCAGAGTTGTCTTGACTTAATTCTCCACATTTCTTCTTTTTTGGCCGCAGTGAGGATTCCTTGCTCTAGAGTAGATTCAAGGCGAAGGAGAGAGAGGGAGATTTCTTCAGTTTCCATCTTTTTTTGCAGATTAACAAGTTTGGATTGGCAGCTTATTTTGTGGTGACTAGGATTTTGGAAGGAGGTTTTGGCCCAATGCTTGAGGGCTTTCTTAACAGCACGGAGTTTGGACTCCCAAACAAAGCTGGGGGTGCCATCTATTGTTTTAGACCAAGTGTGTGAGACTAAGTCTAGAAATTCTTGATGTTGAGTCCAAAGATGATTGAAACGGAAAGGGATGGGTCCAAGAATAGCAGGAGGCGAGATGTCAAGGCAGATGGGTTTATGGTCCGAGGAAGAACAGGGTAGAGCAGAAGCAGTAAGCAAAAGATCAGAGTTAAAAAAGGAGGCACTTACCAGAAAGTGATCCAATCTTGCAGCTATATGTCCTACGCCACACCTTCTATTGTTCCATGTTTATTTGGAATTTTTGAGGGGGATGTCGACAAGCTCCAGATCGGTAAGGAGATCTTCCATCTTTTCTCCAAATGGGTCACGGACAATGCTTCCACCTATTTTTTCCTGTCCTGATTTTGTAACATTGAAGTCACTGGCTATAATGAGTTTTTTCCCATTCATACTGTTTTTGAGGTTGCTAAGATTGATCCAAAAATTGATCTTATCCTTGTAATGATTCGGTCCGTAGACATTACATACGGAGTAGAGGTTGTTGTTGTCATTGTCTTTGATTTCCGTTAACAGCCAGTGCGAGTCTACAGATGTGGAGATGATTGAAAATTTGTTGGAGCATAGAGTGGCAATACCACCAGAGGCCCCGCGAGCACACAGAGCCGAGCCTTGGCTATCCTTCCACAGAGAACGAGAGAGAGCCAAGATCTCCATGTCCTACATTTTGGTCTCCTAGATTAGCATGAGATCAGTTTTGTTTGATTTCAACAAATTTTTTAGAGCTTTGGACTTATTTAATCCACCCATACCTCTGCAGTTCCAAGAGACTATCAACATTATTTCATGTTGGATTGAGATCCTGCTCGAGATCTTCCTTCCTTGGTGCTAACTTGATTTTTTTGATTTTGTAGTATCTTCATATCCTCTAGGCTCTTATGTCTGCCCAATTCTAGTTCTCACTCTGTTTCTATTTCTCTATGATATTTCTGGGATTTCCTTCCTCTAGTATTGGGTGGTTGCACTTCTTCAACTTCTTCCATTGATTCCATGGAGGTGTCCATATTGGAAGTAGAAGGGATGAATTTTCTTTTTACCTTGTCTTCCCATGATCCAGCAGGAGTGGTGGAGATTTCTGTGAGAGGTTGAGTTGTAACATCATTGACTAGGGGATCAGGATTGATGTTTTATTCCACTCTAGGGTCTGATGTTTCTTGAGCGATTTCTCCTTCTTCAGTAGGAAGGTTTGAAAACTGATTTGTTGTAAGGACTTCTTGGGATTCTGGGGGTGTTCCGGAGGAGATTAACGGTGGGGATCCTGCCGATATGTGAGTGCTTTTTTCCCCTTCTTAACTTGTTGCCATCCTTCTTCAGGGGCTTTCTCAGTGTTTTCTTGAACCGATTTGGGGCATTTTTTGACGAAATGCCCATATTCATGGCATTTTTTACACTTAAACGACAGTTGTTCGTAATCCACCTTCTGTAGGTGTTTCCAGCCATCCATAGATAGGATTACTTCCTCTGGCAAGACTTTTTCTAGATCTACTTCCACACAGATTCTGGCACAGGAGAAGAGGGGTTCTTTAGGTTTTGCTTTATCAATATATTTTTCGAGAGAGTTCCTGCTGGATTGAAGGGTATCGTCGTTCCAACAATGTAGCGGGAGGTGGGGTAAACGCACCCATACCGGAATAGCCGACGGAACATCCTTTTTCGGATAAAAAGCCAGGCTCCAAGGATTCAGATAGAGTCCCCGGGGTCCCATAAAATATGGTCCGCTTCTAAAAATGAAATCCTGATCAGATTTGTGTTCAAAGAGAAAGGTGAAAAATCCCTTACCACAATAGCAGTGCTGCAGTCCTCCTGAGATCAAGGGCATCTTGTTTTTGTTGATCCAGGCATCCCTGGATTTTGGTGAGGGCCATATTCCGGTGAGCTGACCAATCGGTCCTCGATCATTCAGCGCCAAGGCTTTGAGTTTGGAAGCTATCGACAGGATCTAGATACAAGGGGCGGCTACTCGCTTAATGCAGCTGAGATCAGAAGGATCAGTGGCGGCAGGGGGGGGAGGTGTGGAGTCAACCATTGCACGGAAAGCAGCATCCATTAGTCTTTGCCGCTCGTCGGGGGAAGGAGGCTCCGAATCAATGGCAGCCATTGCAGGCCCGCAGGGGCCGAGCACGAGAGCACGCTGCTCTGGGAGCAGGTCGCAACCCTAGCTCAGGCTCATCTACGACTTGTTTTTAGAAGAAGAAAAAAGGCAAAAAGTAAAAATAAAAATATATTATATATTATATTATATAGTACCATATAATAAACTAATTTAACAAACTATAACTAACATGTAAAAATATATAATATAGTGTATTATATAGTACCATATAATAGTTATTATTTTTAACTCTCATTGCATAGATTAAGATTATCTTAATTTATATGGAAGTGTGATGTGGCATATATGGCGTCATGTGACATTTTCCTTAGGAGACCCATTTTAAGTTGAAATTTCCTCTAATGAACATCAAATCAGGCTTTTATGGCCTTCTTGTCTGGTTTAGAAACATCTTTTGCATCCTCTTCCTCCTCCTCTTTCTTGTAGATGATATGCTACTCGATATATGGACCGGTATAGCCTTTATGTCAATGCATCTAAGGCTCTACATTTATCTGTACTATGTATTGTAAATCCACAAAATTCACAATATACTGTATTTGGCACCGAAGAATACTTTTGCAAGATTGAGCAAAGTCATGGTGAATGGACAAATGCTTTGAAAATCTCACAATAGTCATTTGGAGAAGAGCTCTGTGGATCTGGATATCTGGGATGACCAACTAAATGAACTGGGTTTGCTACAATGACTTATGCAACAATTGGACTTAGTCCATTAGTAAATAGTCCTCCTAATGGGGTTATTCCAGGGTAATTTGTAGAGGCGAAATTTCTCCAACTGGCTATTTTTTAGGTTTTTTTTCAAAAAATATATTTTCTATTTGGTCATTTTTAGTCTCTAGTATCGCCTATATTTACATAACATATATTTTTTTATCATAATATTTAGGTGAAAACGCGGAGTTGGGTAACACTTCCATGAGAATCGAGTGCCCGAGAAACATAGCGGAAGCTATTCGGCCGAATAACCATAGTTATTCGAACGAATAACTATGGTTATTCGTCCAAATAATCTATAATTTATTCGTCCGAATAACTATTAACGGTTCACCGTTTAAAATAACGGAGACCTTGAACTGCGTGCGATGCAGTGCCGTCTAGGGAAATTGTTCGGTGTTTATTTTTTTATTCGGCCGAATAATTATCCAGCCGAATAATTATTTTGACTGTTTGGTAACATAAATAATTATTTGGCCGAATACTCTCTGAGACCTGAAAACTTCACGGTTCTGCACAGTTTTCAGGTTTCTCCATTTTCAAAAGGTAAAAACAATCTCTTACACTACAAATCGATTGTCGGACTTGATACCATTAGTTTCATCATCGAATCTACTTTCTGTAGGTATAGATTTTGTTGTGTATAGGTGAGATCTGATATTTTTAATTTTTTTTTTCTTAACATGTGTCGAGTTTGGTTTCATCTCTTTCAAAATGCGGTGAAATGAAAAATCCATAACTTTAAAAATACACCACCCAAAAAATTGAAAAAAATATCGTGTAGTTAATTGGCGTGTCTACTTCAAAAGGGTATTCATAGATTTTTTAGTTTTATAGTCAATTGAGAGAAAAGTGTCGCAACATAAAACATGTTGAAATCGACAAGGTTTCCCCATTGATCAAATTCAAAAAAATATAATAATTAGTATGTACATCCATTGGTTACAAACTTATAGTCATGTAGTAGTATATTGTGTGTAGAATGTCGTAGCATATTTTGTTTTTGCAAAAAACAAGTTGAACAATGATTTTACGGTCGCAACAAAACGTGACTATTTTGTATTCCTTTCATTTTATAAGAACACACTGTCAAACATTTTCCAAATAGACATATCAAATATCAATAAAAAAAATATGAATAGAAAGCTAGCATAATTCTATAAAAGTTTTCTTTTTACTGAAAAGTGAAATTCTAAACAAAAATATCACTTTTGTTCGTCCAAAGTTGAAAAACATGAAAAAATTAGATTTATTTTCTCATAAGACCCCCCAAAATAGACACCCATCTTCATGGATTCACCCACAATTCGCCAAAATTTACATGTTTCATTTTTTAAATTCACCTACCTATCTATATATATGTTTTTTTTCAATAATGTAATTGCCTAGAATACTATACTTAAGTATAATATTAGAATCCTTAAAAAATACCTTGGGTTATTCTTCTCCTCACCCTAGGACATTTTGATATATGATGGCCTTCCATCATACATCCTATGCACCATACATATGTTCGACTTGGTTTCGGTATGGTCAAATCCTGAAGCCCTTCAATTAGAACAATACATTGGCTTTGTCCTTGCAATAAAACCTCGACACATGATGAAGTTCCATTCGTTGTGCTAGTCAGGTAATTAGCTATTGATTTAATCTTCATGGCCTATTCTAGAGCACTTCGAGGAAAATATACAACCTGCCACGATAAGGGAATTCTAGTCAAAGTAACCTTTGAATAAACCATTCCTTGTGGTGCATGTCATGCACAGAAAATAAACTTTTAGCCAACAAATCCCTATATTGTTGCACATAATCCTAGGTAGATTCACCTTTCATTTGTTAGATCTTCCTTAGATCTACAATCCATCAATGTTCAGACTTGGGTTGCGGAAACTCATCTATTAATAATTTGTTTATCTCTGCGAGGGTAAAGGTTAGTGCATTTGAGTCTCTTCATTCAATCAACTTCATATACCATTTTAGGGATATTTCACGCAGCATGGTCTAAATTTGAATGAGATTTGATGTGGGAGGAGTCACTTTAGAGTTCCAAATAGCTTCACAAAGAAACCAATGTTTGTTTGCATCAGCTTCACCTCCTCTCCCTTAAAGTTCTGGGCATTTCATAGGCGGTCCTTCTTGTACTCTAGTCATTCTTGTAATTGGGGGTCCTACCAACATAAAACCTTGAGGCCTGGATTGAACCATGATATTACCACTATTCAGCTAAGAACTGCAACTACTTCCCCATGCAAATTTTTTGAGGGTGCCAAAGGGTTAGTCGAAGGTGTTATGCTGTTGTTACTTCCAATATCTCTTTCTGCAACAATGGAGGGTTCACTTTATGGGGTTCTTCTATTTTCCATAGGTATTGAAAATTCTAATTGTTCTGCAACTTCTTCCTAGGTTGGATCAGGTGACTGGTTTGGAAATCTACTACTTAGAAACTGAACTCCGCAATCTCTTTCTCTACTTGTTCCTTCTCCCCAACTTTTCTTCATTGGTCCATCTTGCACTTCTATTCCTCTCCCTCTTAACCATGAACTGGCCAGTACCTCTCATATCTTGACTTGTTGCAACTTATTCTCTCTCTCTTCACTATTTTCTCCACTCCACAACTCTTCTTCTAATTGCACACTTTTCTTCTTTTCTTTTCTCATCTGAATTTTCCACCACTTTTCACATATTGTCACTCTTCTTTCTACATGATCAACCTTAGAATAATAATATATCTCCCCCTTGCATGGAATCTCTACTTTCTGTAACTTCGCAACATCACCTTGACCACTCCCCCAATGGCACAAGGTTTTACTCCTCTATTCTATTCTAATTCAATGGCAAGAATTTGTATTCAACCATCATGGTTTTAATCCACAACAAAACTTCCTTCAACAGTATACCTCTTTCTCCCTTTTTGAGCTCTTCTTCATCTTTAGACATAGATTGGTTATTTTCTACTGCAAATTCTACATTGTATCTAGCTAAAGTGTTCTCTACCTAGAAATTAATAGGGCCTAGTTAATGAAGCATCTAGGTGGTTCAACACTATTAGATCCCTTTGAGTCCATTGTATAATTCTTCGTTGTATGTTGTGATTTTCTGGAGTTTCCGAAAGTCTTTGTAGCCACTCGGATAATGCTACAGGAAATTATACCCACAAAACTTCATATTGGTCTAATATTGGTCCTTCGTAAAGAATGTATACTATGAGTTTCGATGGATCCCACCCTCGCAGTTCAACTTCTTGTAGTATGAAATATTCAAATTTATTTTCCCACCAATATTGAACATGGCTTGGCGACACCAATGCATCCATACAATTAACAACGTCTTGTTAGAAACTAGGTCCTAGAAACGGAACCATTTGTTGGTGCAAAATAGAGACTAAGGATCTTGCACATGAGCCAACAAAGGACACCGTTGTAGTCCAATGTGTTGGAATTTGCAATCCCTCGAAGAAGAAGGTCTCACCCAAAGCATAACCAAGACCTATATAGAATAAGGATGGTTAATTGTAGGGATAAACCACTCGATGTCTCTATTCATAATATCATGACACATTATTATTGTACATGCTTAATCATACATAAACTAGATATACGCAATATATATAAAGCAAAGAACAAAAAGTATTACACATTACATGCACATAAAATTTAAGGGTCCTAATAATATTCATTCATATTATTATCAAATTTATGGTATAAAGGGTCCATATGACTCTACATCCTTAATCTACTATTTGCGGAATGACCCATCATGGATTTACATATATAAAAAAATCCCACAAACCCATGACCTAATTACTGCATAGCCCAGAACCCAAACTTAGAAAAGAGACTGTACTCGGCCAAAACCCTGGGTCTCTTTCTTCTATGTTTCTCTTATTATTTGATGTCCCTCTTCCAAGTTCCTCTCTCTCTATTTCTTTCCTCATGTTCTTTAAATAGTTGCAAGAACATACTCAAAAAATTTGTGGCCATTAGTTATTTCCACAACTTCTGCCTTGTATCCTGTACTATCTTCTCTGATTACAGTCCTTTCCAAAAATGAAGGATCCAACACTCCAAGAGATATATCATTGAACATCTTGAAATTTGAGGCCAAGGAGTAAGTCCCTTTGTCTAGATTGAGAAGTCAAGTTTTGAAGGAAAAACATTCTACTTCCATTTCATGTATTTGCTCTCTCTATTCTATGATTGTATTCATCGTGACTTCATTTTGTATTTTGTTGTCCTTTTAATTTTCATGGACTTTAACCATAACATAAAGAATAGAGGTTTTGGTGTCTTTGATGAGTTCCTCATTCCTTCAAAGGACCTTTTATATTTATTTATTATTAGAAGCAAATATTTCCCCCCCATACCCAACACTATCCATTGCTTCACAATATTTGTTCTAAAAATAACGAAAGATTGAAATCAAAACCAATTATATGAATTCACCCTATAATTCATAGCTTGTGTGAGAAAGGAATGTAGATTCAATTTTGCAAAGAGGAAGGACCAACATGGAACCAACATTATCCTACACAGACCCACTCTAGTGCTCAGAGCCCCTATCCCATCACCGCACTTTGAATTTCTCCACTATTAGTCTAATACCAATGAATTATTGCCAATTCCACACACATTTTCCCGCAAGATGAACCCTATTCTTTGTGAGGGCAACCAGGTTTTGCATGAATCCATTAAAATCCCACACCTTTCCCTGCGATTTTGCATGCGATGTTGGTATGACACACATAACCAAAATATTATTGAAAGTACAAGGTAGTATACCTTCATTTATCTTTGTTTTTTTATATAACCTCACCTTTCCATGCTTGTTGATACATGGAGGGTATGCAATTATGCGAAAGAGTAATCATGATTAAAGAAAATTAATTAAAGAATGCGAATAGATAACAATATGATACCCCCACATTTTGCTTTACTATTCCACAACCTAGGCATGATCTTGAATTAGATAGCCCATCATCTTGACGAATATTTTCCTTTAATACATGATAATATTCAATGTTTTTGAGGTGCTTTTATGTATTCTTAGCTCTCTCAATAATCCTTGACAAATTGTCATCAAAGGGGGGTTTGCTTGCACTTACCATGAACTTTGTAACAATAGAGAAGTCTCCAATGTCTATATTGTTCTTGATCCTATTGGTGTCTATAATTTTTAACCTTTGATACAAAGTGAGAGCTTCTACCTTATTGTTTGAAGCTATACCTAACCCCCATTCAAATCCAATTTCTTGATTTCCATTGGGACCATAGTACAACACTAAATAGTTAAACACCAAGTGAAGGGTGTAGTATCTTTAAAATATTCCTAGTATAAAATAGGAAATAAGAAGAGCATAAAAGTTGGTTCACTTAAGTAAAGCTACCAAAACAAAATCCATAAAATTCCATAGTTCTTCACATTGAGTCTTGAATTTAGGAATAGGTGGAGAAGAAAGGATTGACTCCATGCTTCATAGATTGTACTTGTTTTTAATGTGTGATATGAAGGGTGTAAGAAAAAATAAGCCTATATGAGGAACTTGAAATGCCGAAATTACGAGTACAAAAGAAATATCACAATTTAAATAAAAATAACTTTATGGTTAAAACAATTACCATATGAGAGAATTTTCACATGAAACTAAAACTTCACAAGGAAACATAAAAGCACAATACCATGAAAAATGAAAAACATTATGTTCTAAAAAGCTTGCATTATCCACGAATTTTGAATAGTAATTAAAACTACACAAGGAAACAATAAAGCACAAAGCCAAAAAAATCGAAAGACATTATGTTCTAAAAAACACATTATATGTGTATTTTGGTTAGTCATTGCAAATACTGAGGGTAAGGATTTCATAGATTTGAATTATATTATATCTATATCTCCCAAGTGTTAGTCCTAATATATACATGTCAAAAGTTTTGATGTTTTGCCGGAGGATATTCATATCTGGCAGCAAAATCAACAGATATGTAAAAGCATTCACTATAGGAAGTTCCGACAGCGAAATCCTTATAGCTTGTATTGAATCTATTACAGGAATTCCAACACTCTATATTATGATGTTGCATTGGATTTGATGTTCACCCATGCTCTAGTAACATTTTCATCAAGTTCGATGATTCTTACACATATTCTTTCCTTCCAATAGATCAAGGTTCTTATTGTTAGGATATTTAGACACTTAGGAGTTAGTTAAGATCAACTTGTGTAATATAACCGTTAGGAAAAGTGTGTTTCTTTAGTATGCATTTGTAAATATTTAATCTGACGGTCACGATATGTTTTAGACATAGAGTGATGTGACGGCTCAACTTCTTTTAGATCATACCTAACCTTGATCTATGGCTTAACACCCGATTGGTCCATGATCTCTATTTAAAGAGCATGGAGGGTCATTGTCTAGTTGATCGATTATGAGAAGCTCATTTGTAACTTTCTTTCTTTGCATAATAAATTGCTCCGTAGAAGCTATTTGGTCGGGGCCGTGGAGTGTTTCCCTCTCGAGGGTTTAAACCACATCAAAACATCGATGTATCGATCTGTGATCTATTTGTGTGAAGTGGTTTTTCTAGGTGTTCAGTCTTTTGGGAGTACCCTGTGTACCCGAACATGGTATCAGAGCTTTTATGAAGAGCTACTTCCGGTTATGATCTAGATCTTGAACTGTTGTTGCCGAAACTTGAAAGGGTTTCTGGTTCTGGTATTTCTATGCATTTCTGGGCTGTGGGAGGTGTTCCATTGTGTTCGGAGCGTCGTTTCCATTGGGAAATAGCTTTTGCTTGATCGAAAACGGTTCCCGGTTGCTTTCCCTGTCTACGTATGCTTTTTGTCGTGCACCTTGTGCGATCTCGACAAATCAGAAATAGAAAGGGAAAGGGTTTTTCTCAGCTGCGTATGCTCTTTGCCGTGCACCTTGTGCGATCTCGTCAAATCAGAAACAGAGAGAAAACGTAGACTTTCCAGGCAAGCTAACGAGATCTAACCCCACAAGTGTGGAAAAGTTTTTTTTGTTTTCGTTTGTGGTGTGATTTGCAGGAAAAAAAGAGAAGTATGGAAACCAAGCAAGAAGAGTAAAAACAAAATCCCCCTTCCTCCTTCCCATATTTTACATACATTTTAATCTAGCTCACTTGGTTCAAAGTTGCTTTATTCCTTAATAGGTCTTGAGTTCAAGTCTTAGGAAGTTACTTTTAAAAGAAAAAGTGTATGCAATTTCTATTTTCAAATTACTTTATTGTAAAAGTGCATCTCACTTAAATAATAAAAAATAAAAATAAAAAGTGAGTTACTTAAGTTCATTTTTATTGTTGCACTATTTAAAGTAGCATCATTGTAAAAGTGAAATCACTTATTTTACAAAGGTGATTCACTTAAAGCAACTTTATTGTAAAGTGATTGTCAAAGGTTCATCTTGGGAAGAGGGGGGTTATTTTTTTTGTTTGTCATTCTCTATCTGCCACGTCACTATTGGGGACATCTTCAACATTTTCTTGATCAAGCATAACTTCATCATACGGAGTCAGTTTTCAGTGCCGTTTTTTTTTAAATCGCCTATTTTTTCGAGCTCTTTGCATCTAGACCACTGGTTTCTACTTTTATAGCCATTAATTTACAAATATGGCTGCCTCTTGTGATATTCTACTTACTAGTTTCAACTATTTCTCATGGAAATCTCGTATGGAGGATGTTCTACAAAGTAGAGAACTTTTCAGAATTACCTCAGGGAAAGAAACATAACCCACTGATGATGATAAGAAAATCAAATGGGCAAATAGATGTGACAAAGCTCGTGGATTGATTGGGATGTCAATCTCTACTCATTTGCGATTCCACATATCTGGAATTGATGAACCTGATGCTGCTTGGGACAAGTTGGAATTTGTGTTTGGTAAACACAATGAAATTCGAGGTCACCAACTCGAAAATGACTTGATTTCTTTAAATTCAAGTGATTTTTCATGCATACAAGATTATTTATCTAAGTAAAAAACTCTTAAACTCTTATGTGAAGAATGCAAGATTAAGAGGGAAGACAAACAATGCATTTATCATATTCTTTCCAAACTTGGACCTGCATATTCTCTTTTTGTATCTACCTTTTACTCCATGAAAGAATCCTTGAATGCATCTAGCTATCAAGAGCCTAATCTTGAATCCTTTTGTGATTCCTTGATTAGAGAGCAAGATAAGCTCATCCATCTTAGAATAATTAACAATGCAGATACATTTGGGAAATCCTTATTGTCCCAACAGAAAGAAAAGTCCAAGCCTCCCAAGAAACAAAATTTTCGCAATAATAAGTCAAACAAGGGTCCCAAACCCTCCCAGTTAGCTCCTTCTTTAAAAAATGACCAAGGATCCAACCCAAAAGGAAAGAAGACTGAGCGTCATTGCAACTATTGCGGGAAAGATAATCATGATGAATCTAAGTGTTTCAAGAAGATGGCAGCCTTGGAAGCAGCAATGAAGAAGCACCACATCAACCTAGATTCGCCTTCAGAATCTACCTCTCATGGACATGCACTTTGTGCTTCTGGTTATTCTTATAATGTGTCTTCTTCTTCTACTTCAAATGAATGGCTCATTGATTCTAGAGCATCTTATCATATGGCTAAGGATCAAGCCATCTTTTCTACTATGCATGAATGTAACACCAAACAAATATTTGTTGGTGATGATAGATGTCTAAGTGTTGTAGGAGCTGGAACAGTTCCAGTAGATAATGGTCATTTCAATGATGTACTATGTGTTCCAAGAATTTCCCGCAATTTGTTATCAGTCTATCAAATCACTCATTCCAATGAAGGTAAAACTGTGATGTTTACACCTCACCAAGTTGTAATAAAGGATTTTAAATATCCTCAACAGGTCCTAGCTACCGGAATTGTTGATGATATTACCATGTTGTACAAATTTAACAACTTTGGGTCATCACCTTTTCCTTCAATTTTTGTTGCTCATAGTGATAACTTGAGCAAACTTTGGCATGAGCGATTTGGTCACTTAAATTATCGCTCATTGCAACAACTATGTAAAGACAATACGGTGACAGGTCTTTCGATGGTATCTTGCAGGGATGGTGTCTGTTCTGGTTGTGTACTCAGAAAACATCATCGGGACAGTTATGACAAACGTGCCTCTTAGCACGCCTTGGTGCCCTTGGAGCTTGTGCATAGTGAATTGTGTGGTCCTCTTCCATATGCTTCCTTTTCTGGTTTCAAATATTTATTAACTTCCACTTGGGTTTATTTCCTAAAACTTAAGAGCAAAGTATTTAACATGTTCTTGGCCTACAAGGCCCTTGTTGAAAAACAATAAGGTCATCAAATTATTAAGTTAAGATCTGACAATGGAGGAGAATATGTTAACAAAAATTTCACTACTTTCTGCATTGAAAAAGGAATCCAACAACAAAACACTGTTCCATATACACCACAACAAAATGGTGTAGCGAAACGGAAGAACTGCACTTTAAAAGAAAAGGCTAATTGTATGATCCAATCTAATGGACTAAGTCTTCAATTTTGGGCTGAAGCCATAAATTGTGCAAATTACATAGTTAATCGCACCCCCACTAAAGCTTTACAAGGTATCACACCGGAAGAAGCATGGAGTAAAATTAAACCAGATGTAAGTCACTTCCGTGTGTTTGGTAGTGAAGCATGGGCTCACATTCTGGATGAAAAACTGAAAGCATTGCAGCCTAAAAGTGAAAAGTGCATATTTGTTGGATATTCTGAAGATGTAAAAGGTTATAGACTTCTTCAACCACATTCTCATGATGTAATCATTAGAAGAGATGTTAAATTTGATGAAAATCTCTTGTCCTGCAAGCCTAACTCGGTGATTGTGCCATCTTTGGCCTGCGAGCCTGATTTGGCGATTGTGCGTTCTTATTCTTCCAACTTCCTTGACATGTTTCCAACTGTAGTTTCTGATGATGACAGTGAAGATGAAAATCCACCTCTGCCTGCTCATGTTCCTCCAGTTGCACCAATACAAGTGCTTCCTTGATGGGTCCGTTCAACATGTGAAGCAGTTGGTGATCTTGTCGGTGATCCTAGAGATCAACGTCGAACACGTTCTCAATTTCAGCGAGCCTCTTCTCTTTTGGCTCAAGTTTTCGAAAATCATGATCCAGAAACCTTTGCAGAAGCTTCAGGAAATCCAAATTGGGATGCAGCTATGGATGAAGAATATCATTCCTTAATGGCAAACGATACTTGGGATCTTGTACCTCTTCCAAAAGGAAGAAAAATTGTCAGATGTAAATGGGTCTACAAAACTAAGTATGCATCAGATGGAAGTGTTGAAATGCTTAAGGGAAGGTTAGTTGCCAAAGGTTTTTCCCAAGTTGAAGGGATTGACTACAATGAAACCTTTGCTCCCGTCGCAAAAATGAACTCCATCGGCCTTGTTCTTTCCCTTGCAGCCTTACATAACTGGGAATTCCATCAAATGGATGTTAAGTCTGCCTTCTTACATGGTAATTTACAGGAGGAAATTTACATGGAACAACCTCCTGGATATGTTCAGAATAACTCTAGCCTTGTCTGCCGTCTTAAGAAATCCTTATATGGCCTTAAGCAAGCTCTTAGAGCTTGGTATGCTAAAATGGATAGCTTTCTCCTTGACACTGGTTTTTCTAGATGCCATTCTGACCCCAATGTCTATACCAAGAAAGTAGGAAACCATCTCATCATACTTGTTCTATATGTTGATGACCTTATTTTTACTAGTAGTGACCCTAAGCTTATAACCCATGTGAAATCCAATCTTAAGAAAAATTTTGAAATGTCAGACTTAGGACATTTGCATTATTTTATTGGTCTCCAAGTCCCACAAACCAAAGAAGGAATCCTTTTTTCTCAGTCTAAGTACGCTTGTGACCGTCTTTGTCACTTTCACATGGAAGATTGTACACCAGCCCCTTCTCCCTTCCAGTCTGGAGTCAAACTTTCTGCCACTTGTACTTCACCTGAAGTAGATGCCACTTTGTATCGTCAGCTTGTTGGTAGTCTCTTATACTTGACTCATTCCTGTCCTGACCTTTCCTTTGTCATTGGTTGTGTTGCCCATTATATGCAAACAACTCATGAAAGTCACTGGAAAGCAGCTAAAAGAATACTTCGATATATTCGAGGTACAATTCAGTTTGGGATTCATTACAGTACAGGGGGGAAACCTTGGTTGGTTGGTTTCACTGACTTAGATTGGGTCGGCGATACTGATGATCGAAAGTCTACAGCAGGTTATGTTTTTCAGTATGGGATCTGGACTTGTTACTTGGGATTGTAAGAAACAATAAGCTCTTGCTCTTTCTTCAGCAGAGGCAGAATATCGAGCCGCAACTAATGCTAGTCAGGAAGCTTTATAACTTCGACAGATCCTTTCAAAGTTTGGATTCATGCAACAGTAGCCTACTCCACTTTGGTGCGAGAGTCAAAGTGCAATCAAGCTTTCCAAAGATCCAATCCTACATCAACGCAGCAAACACATTGAGCTACATATGCACTTCATCAGAAATATTTTTCATGATCGTGTTCTTGAAGTGCTCTTTTGTCCTACAAATGATAAAGTTGCAGACATCTTCACCAAGTCTCTTACAGAAGCGAAGTTTTCTAAACTTTGATCTATGTTAGGAGTTCAGGAATTTGTCATTAAGGGGGAATAGGCTCTAATGCCTCCTTCCTTCTCCTAGTAGTGTCACTTTTGTAAATCCTTCAATCCTATCCCAAGTTGTTCTTAAGGGGGTATGTTAGGATATTTAGACACTTAGGAGTTAGTTAAGATCAACTTGTGTAATATATCCGTTAGGAAAATTGTGTTTCTTTAGTATGCATTTGTAAATATTTAATTCAACGGTCACGATATGTTTTAGACATAGAGTGATCTGATGGCTCAACTTATCTTAGATCATACCTAACCTTGATCCGTGTATTAACACCTGATTGGTCCATGATCTCTATTTAAAGAGCATGGAGGGTCATTGTTTAGTTGATCGATTATGAGAAGCTCATTTGTAACTTTCTTTCTTTGCATAATAAATTGCTCCATAGAAGCTATTTGGCCGGGGTCGTGGAGTGTTTCCCTCTCGAGGGTTTAAACCACGTCAAAACATCGGTGTATCGATATGTGATCTGTTTGTGTGAAGTGGTTGCTCTAGGTGTTCGGTATTTTGGGAGTACCCTATGTACCCGAACACTTATTACTACTTCTTTGTTTTTATGTGAAATTTCCCAAGTGATTCCACCAAAATATTTGACCTTTGGCTATTCTTAGGTAAAATTTTCCAAGGCTTAAATCCTTGTTTCATTTTATCTAACTCTCTCATTGCCTCAAACCTCTATTCGGGCTAATTTGCAATGTATGCTTATCTTTCAACAATGATCTTTTTGTTTGTATGAAAATACCATGGGTTCCCATTACGATATCCTTTTAGAAATTATTATTTATTATAAATAATAATTTGTATACAAAAATATTATATAAATTCATAAGAGTGCCAGCAAAATATTATATAAATTCTCAGCTGCCAGGGTTGGTAATTGACAGTTCAATGCTTATTGCAGAGTACATTGTTATGGTTTGTGTTTGTATGACTAAGCATATGCAATAATGACTCTTCTATGAGACTTCTGATATTGGAAATCCTGATGTGGTTTCTGGTACAACAAAACAATGAAGTCAAATTTTTGATAGATGGAGAATGGTGATGGTAAAATCAATATGTTTCTATTATAACAGAACACATTAGATCCTAGTTTTCAAGGAAATTAATTCTAGATTTTAGGGAAAACATCGATCATTTGGATATTATAAAAGGCAACATCAAACAAGAGGAGGGGGATCTTCCTGTGAAGGAAGCTTAGGAGTTCAGTTCTGGGCCTAAGAAAAATTCCTAGGGAGCAGAGTTTATATGTCTTTATTATAAGCCTTTTGGGCATTGGTATGTATAATTTTGATCAAAGATTCATTAAGGTTTCATTATCAATTATTATATCTTTTGTTATTGTTTACTTATCTTCTTGCTAGAATGAATTACAGATATTGAATATTAATAGTTGTCCATGGAAGATAGATTCTTGAGCAGTAAAATATTTACTGTAATTGTCTATCATTCTTGCGCTTGTTCAAACATTCGTCATTCACTCTCAAAAAGTATTTTTGTTAATTGAATGTTTCAACCTAATGAATATGCAGGTTTGAGCTAGAAGTGATGCTTGAACATTTCATGTTTTCTCCTTCCTGCTACCATGTTAAATATCTCAACTGGTATTCAACTTGATTGCCTCTAATTCATAGAATGTTAATTAATTAATTAATCCATGCCCAATGGCTTTGATCATTGATCAACAAATTTGCTTGATCTAGTTACCTGCCTTTAATCTTTCTTGATCTAGTCTACCTGATTCCCAAAATCACACAAAAAAAAGATGTTCTAGACATACCCTTCATGCAGTCAGAGTGTATCTTTTAGCACTAACATATTTTGGCATCGTTGCCTGGGACCGATGAAACGAAGTTATCTTCACTAGGTGTACGAAAATGAATGCAACTAGTTCTTAATGGTGAACCAGAGCTGGTGATATACGTGACTGCAATCATTCACCTGGAGACTCCCTTGGTTTCAGAATGACAAGCACAACTACCGATCCAATTTCTTCATCAATCAGGATAATGAGTTATTGGCAAATCCTATTTTTCTTGAGAATGATATACAATGGATATGTACGTTGAAAGACTGTATATTTTGAAGATTTTAAAGAATGGATCAGTACGTTATCTAAGGATGAATGTGATGGAATTGCTTCTTCAGTTTCATCTTCTGATTCTGATTTTTGCAAAAAGGTGTGAATTGTTTTGTTTAGAATTGCATCTCAAGTATCTTCAATTTTCAATGAGATCATATGAAAGTTTGTTAGCTAAGAAAAAGTTCCAGGATTCTGCTTATCAAAACATTACTTTTGAAGATTCTTATGAGCAACAACATATGATGTGTTAGAATATGAAACTAATGTCCAAGATTCTTTTGAAAATAAGGATGCTATTCGGGAATATATAACTCTTGAAGAAGCAAATTCAGAAATTTTAGGCAGTCAAGAGGATATTTTTGTTTAATTTTATAAAGGAGTACTTCTGGATACCTCTCATAAAAATGCATCTGGAAATTTTTAAGAAAAATAAAAGAATCCATCAATGAGCAGAAGGAGTTTTCTTTCCAGGACCTTGCGGCTATCTACGTGGAGTCAAATTGGAGCAACAAATTTTATGTCTTTGCCTTCAAAAAGATCGAATTCCACATCTATAAGTATGAGATTTTAGATCATTTCTATTTGTACTTTTCAGCTCTTCTTGTTCTATTTCTATTCAAAGATCAAAGCAAAATTTGATTAGTCATTTAGTTACTTGAATTGCTACTTTGGAAATTTTCTTACACTTGAGAAGAAGATTCAGTTGGTTAGTGTAAGAGGTGTAAATAAAGAAGCTCAATATCCGAGCATTTTATTTTTAGTTTGAGTCAGTGTGCAGTAGATATGACTCCATATCCCAATGGAGAAAGGGCATTGGTGTAGCTTATTTTCAGCTTGCAAAAGTCAATTTTTGTGTACAGTGTGTTTTTCAGTTTTAGGTTGAATTTAGAATATACTCTCAGAAGCAGAGTTTGTAAGAAGGCACATGATCTGCATGCGGCAGCAAAATCAAGATGAAGTGAAACCAAATGAACTTCTTTTATTTGATCACATATTGTAATGGGGCGACGCATCAATGTTTTTGGTCATCATCGTTCTTGCTTGAATGTGATGATAAACTTGGGCTAGTTGTTCTTTTCTGTGGGTGTGAGAATATCGAAATGAATTATATTGATGAAGATGAACTTACGAAGCTATGTGTAAATATCGTGGAGATTGATTTTGTTGCCAAAGAACAATTAAAGATAATGTGCTATCATTGCGATCTCTATCGATGATTCATGATTAAAGTTCCTTCATCGACATATGATGATTCATATTGACTATATAACAAAGGTAGTTGTCGTGTTACAAGCAGATGGACAATAACATCATATCATCACGAGATCTTGCAAAATTTTGTGGAGCAACTGATTTGCGAGAGGTATTGCAACTGATTTGTGAGAGATATTTGATCCCCATTTTCAAGGAAATCAGTTCTAGATTTTGGGGAAAACATCGATCATTTGAAGATTATAAAACACAACATCAAATAAGAGGAGGGGGGGTCTTCCTCGCAAGGAAGCTTGGGGGTTCAGTTCTGTGCATGAGAAAAAGTCCTAGGGGGCAGAGTTTATATGTCTTTATTATATGCCTTTGGGCATTGGTCTGTATAATTTTGATTAAAGATTCATGAAGGTTTCATTATCAGTTATTATATCTTTTGTTATTGTTTACTTTATCTTCTTGCTTGAATGAATTATATATATTGAATGTCAATAGGTATCCATGGAAGATAGATTCTTGAGCAGTAACATATTTACTATAATTGCCTATAATTCATGTGATTGTTCAAGCATTATTCATTCACTCTCAGAAAGGATTTATATTAATTGAATGTTTCATCCTAATGAATATTCAGGTTTGAGCTGGAAGTGATGCTTGAATATTTCATATTTCTTATGCCCGCTATCATGATAAATATCTCAACTAGTATTCAGCTAGATTGTCTCTGATTCATAGAATGTTAATTAATGACTCTGTGCCCAATGGATTTGATCATTGATCAACAAATGTCCTTGATCTAGTTACATGCCTTTAATATTTCTCAATCTAGTATACCTGATCCACCAACATTCCCAAAATAACACAGAGAAATAAGATGTGTTAGACATGCCCTTCATGCACTCAAAGTGCATATTTTAATACTAAGACCAAGAATGGAACCAACAACTTTATTTGATATCATAACCTAAACAATATTCTTTGTTATATTAACTTAAACATATATTGAATCCACCTATCCCAAGAATGAAACCAACAACTTTATTGGGAATTACAACTTTATTTGGAATTGCATCTTCAATGGTGAATCCTAATATATGTTTGGCCACTCCAACAAGGAATCTTAACAAATCAAAACTGACAATGCACATAAACTATCTAGACAAATTAGATAAAAGTATCA
Source organism: Larix kaempferi (assembly GCA_027924585.1). Classification (NCBI taxonomy): domain Eukaryota; kingdom Viridiplantae; phylum Streptophyta; class Pinopsida; order Pinales; family Pinaceae; genus Larix; species Larix kaempferi. The sequence continues at coordinate 4,512,905 of BSBM01000286.1, forward strand.
TACATGAGACCTTCTTTGTCATCCCGCAAAAATAAAAAACATAAAATGATAAAAAAAATCAAGAAACAATGAAAAGTGCACATACAAATCCCATGACAATCAGATTTAATGTGGGCCTGATACCATACCAAAAAATTGGAATGCGTGGTATCCTAGTTATTAGTCCTTTCTATAGGAAAAGACTATATGTTTTCAATTGGGTTGGCTTGCGGGCACCCTCTGATTGTTGTACTGTTGTAACCATTAGAACTATTGTAAATTGCACTGATTATATATTGAACTCTTGGCATGCCCAGATGGGGTGCCACCCGTACTCTTGTGTATCTTGTGTTTCTTGTGAAGTTGACTAAGTTTAGAATGTGTTAACTGTTGGAAGACACAATAAATTTGGCTAAGTAAGAAATTAAACAAGACATAAGTCTAAAGGTTATCCGCAGGTAGGCGTAGTCTTCCAGAACACCCATCAAGCTAATCTCACCCTCGGTAAGGCTTCGAGCTGTGCAACACAGGCTTCCAAAAACAAAAAATTGAGTGAGACAAGGAAGCCTCATGATAGGTGGTACCAGAGTTTATTTGGGAAAACTCTTCACTAGGAAAGGGGTGAAGTGCACCCAACTGTAGTAGAAGTCTTTGGTAGAGAAGTTCCCAATGCGCAATAGAGGTTTCCAATAATGGTGAAATCACTTGGACTGATGAAAGCTTGTCGCGGGAAGGGACAAGTGCCAAGAAGTGTGCCTTGGGAAGGAGGTGCATTGAGAATCAACAGCGGTGCACCCATAATTGGCATACTTCGGAAGGAAACCAAGGGATCTTGCACCAGTGAAATTTGTAAGTCTATTGTGGATTTTGGTTGACTTAAAATTTTGTCCATGCATGATTGCACTTGAAAGGATCCGTCACAAGATGAGAAAGACAAGGAAGAGTCATGGAAAACCTTGGTGAAAGCCACAACAAAGGACTTGAAACGACTTGTTTACGAGATGAGGTAAAAGTTCCAAGAGCAAGAAGCAAGGGTTAATGAACTATTCTTGAAGGCCAAGAAGAGATGCAAGCATCAATTGCAAACATTGGCAGCCTAAGTAGAGGCTTGGGAAGTGCCCAGGTTGGGGTCACTCAACATATTGGATGATTCCCAAGAGAACACGTTGATACATCCAAGGGAACCCACGAAGCCGCACAAGAATTAAGGATGTCACCTTTGCAATAGTGACCACTTCATGTGAAATTGTCCATAGAAGGAAGGATTGAGCATGCACTTTGGAGTAGGCCAAGGGATCCCAACATAGATGCACTGGTAGCTATAGAAGCAAAACTCCCTTCTAGGGAAGTCGCATAACCGGTAAAGGCATTGAAGCCATTCCTAGACAAGAAAACCATGGATCTGCAGGATGAAGACCAACAAGGTCTGTGCTTTGTGGATGCAACAGTAAGTGGGTTGAAGGTTGTTGCGGTGGTGGACACCAACGCCACCCACATTTTTGTGAGCATCAAAACCACAACACTGCTTCATAGTAAGTCTAAGAGCAGTGATTCCACGTTGAAGGTGGTGAACTTAGAAGCGAAGCCGGTGGAAGGGGTGGTTTGTACAGCACCAATAAGAGTTTGGGATTGGTACGACAAGATGGACTTAGCGGTCACTCCATTGGATGACCATTTAGTTGTCTTGGGGAAGGAATTTCTAAGGTTGGCTAAGGCTGTTCAAGCTCCATTTATGAGTTGTTTGGTGTTCTTGGGTGTGACCGAAGCTTGGAGTGTGTCGATGATACCGAGAAGGAAGTTGGTGCGCATAGCTGGGATGTATTCCTTAGAGTTGGTTGAGACAGTTGGCATGCCTGCCAGCAAGCCTTGTGGAATCGCACAACAACAAGTAGGGTTGAAAAACAAGAACATAGACATAACAAAGATGGTTGATTGCTTGGGGTTGATCACTTGGCAGAGAAGCTAGCATATTTGGAGTTGTAGGTAGAATTGGTGGTGACAAATATTGAGTTTTTGTGCGTTCGAGCAGACCATCCATAGAACATCGGAAGCAAGGTAAATGTTGCACCAATTATGACAACAGAGGTCATGGAAGTGGGCACTCCCAACGATGCAGTAAAAAACCAAGTGACAATAGTCTAGAATAAGTGGCCCAAGAGGTGGGTTCACTTGGGAAAGGAAATCAAGGCCTTGACCGCAGCCAATACAAGAAGGCATTGGACTAGAAGTGAGTATAGTGGGTAGAAGATTCAGTGGAAGATGCAAAGGATGCGAGGGTGACAGAGGTTCCTGTGATAGATGCAATGGCAAATAAAATGTGAAAATCCTCACAACAGATCTAATAGATGATGTATACTTCACAAAAAAGATTAATATTAAGCGGGAAAATAGAAGAAGTGTGGTCAATGCAACGTAAAGGAGCAATAGAATTATGATATAGTAGAACTCAGATAGAAGCAGAATAACATCACACACTAATTCATTCACAATATGGACAAATAAATAATACAATGGTGAGGATTCAAATGCCAAGGTGGCAATTCGAATTAGCCTTCATGGAGTGATAATCAGATCAATGAAGAGTCATCAAAGCACAACTAGGTGTCCTAATCATCATCAGTGGAGTCATCAATGCACAAGTAACTGTCAACCAGGTGTCAAACTGAGTCTAACTGAGTGTGGTAGGTGTAACGGGCACATGGAGGCACTAATTGAATGAAGGAGGCTCAGTGGAGGGCACATGAGGATCTAACTAGAGTCAGAATAGGCAGTCTAGTCTCACTGGAGGTCCATCGGAGTGATACAATCAGTTGAGGAGTCAATCTAGCCTTAAATCAAGGAAAGATCTAAATATAACTCAACTAATTGAAGTGCAACTGAGTGGTAGGTGATAGAGGGCACCTTTCACAAGTGGTAGGTGAAAGGAGGGCACTCTAAGCACTAGGAGGGATAAAACTGATCAGAAAGAAGCTCACGGGGCTAGCTAACTGAGGGCTAGGTGTTGGGACTAATGAATGGGATGCATGCAATTTCATGACTGCATGCAAAATGCATGCATGACCGAAAATGGAAAAATGGAAAATGCTGTTAGGACTAGGATGGAGTATAGGAATATCCCAACACCCCCCCTTAATCCATCCTAGGCCCTGGTAACTGAGACCAAAGGTCGCCCAATACAATGAATAATAATAACAGTCAATAAACCGAGGAAATGGGGAAAACCTCATGGAAAAAATACCCCCCCTCAAAATAGACTGTAGGTCACACCAAAAATAAATGCTCCAAACTCAAGCAGGTGTGATGCTTGGTCATATGTCTGGAGGTATCTTCTTCTTGGGAAGAAATGGATCATGCTCAAAAATCATGTTATTGTACTTTCTCTTCAAATCAAATGTGATGAGAACAAATCCAAAGGTATGAGGATGATCCCGGAACCTGTGATTTGAATCAGTTAAGGTAGGATCAAATCCAAGAATGTGCAGATAGTCTTTTGCTTTCTCCTTTGAACCATCATAGGTGAGATTATTCCCAAATGAACCATCAAATGTCAGTGATTGCTTGGAATCCAAATCAGATCCAAGACTTGAAAAATGGTTTCTTAAGATCTCCTTTGAACCATTAGAGGTGAGATCTAAACCATGAAATGTATGAGAAATTATCCCAAGCGAATGGCAATGGCCTTCATCTTCAATAAACTTATGATAGCATGCACAAACGATCATATAGTAGTACATAAGAGGTGAGTGATCAAGGATAGCGAATGCATTACCTCCAATTGTTGATTTGACCTTCAAAACATTCAATAGATCATGATGCAAACCAACATAATCTTGTGCAAGAGAGGATTTAAGAACCTATACAATTTCTAGAGTGTGAGATGGCACAGAATTCGAAATAGAATAAATTTGGAGCATGAGTGTAGAATCTGCAAGTTCTTCTTCTTTGTGGACAACTTCAATATCAGATATGTTTGATACTGATGACCATCAAGGACGAAGAATGCAACAATGAGCTTGCTCTCGAAATGGTTTGGACCAATCCCTTCATTATGTTTTCCAAATCTTTCATCCAAATGGGCCCATAGCTCTTTTGGAGATTCAGCAGAAAGGAAGTGGGGTACCATGCAATGAGACATAGCATACAACATGGTTGCATAGGATCTGTCACCTTCATTTAACCAGTCATTCTCTTCTTCAAAGGATTCGAACACTCTTTCAAAACAATAATAAAAGAGACCATGTCTCCTCAAATGTACTATCATCTGTGGTTTCCATTCATCATAGTTGAATGGAGAAAGAGGAGTAATTCCTTCTGGATTCATGGAAGCTGTTTTAGAAGACCTGCAAAAAAAATAGAAAATATCTGCAACTTCTACTACTGCAAAAGTACAGAAACTGCTACACTCGAAATATTGATAATAATCTGCAAAAAATTCTCAAGAATGGAGATAGACTATACTCTCAACATGCTTTGATACCATATCAAAATCCTCACAAGAAAGATTAAGATTAAGCAGGAAAATAGAAGAAGAGTGGTCAATGCAGTGTAAAGGAGCAACATAATTATGATACATTAGAACTCGGATAGAAGCAGAATAACATCACACACTAATTCATTAATCACAATATGGATAAATAAATAATACAATGGTGAAGATTCGAATGCCAAGGTGGAAATTCGAATTAACCTTCATGGAGTGATCATCATATCAATGGAGTGTCATCAAAGCACAACTAGGAGTCTTGATCATCATCAGTGGAGTCATCATTGCATAAGTAACTGTCAACCAGGTGTCAAACTAAGTCTAATTGAGTGTGGTAGGTGTAACTAGCACATGGAGGCACTAACTAAATGAAGGAGGCTCAGTGGAGGGCGCATGAGGAGCTAACTAGAGTTAGAATAGGCAGTCTAGTCTCATTGGAGGTCCATCGGAGTGATACAGTCAGTTGAGGAGTCAATCTATCCTTAAATCAATGAAAGATCTAAAGATAACTCAACTAAATGAAGTGCAACTGAGTGGTAGGTGAGAGAGGGCGCCTTTCACAAGTGGTAGGTGAAAGGACAACGCTCTAAGCACTAGGAGGGCTAAAAATGATTAGAAAGAAGCTCCTAGGGATAGCTAACTAAGGGCTAGGTGTTGGGACTGACGCAGTGGTATGCATGCAATTTCATGACTGCATGCAAAATGCATGCATGACTGAAAATGCAAAAATGGAAAATGTTGTTAGGACTAGGATGGAATATAGGAATATCCCAACAGAAAAGTGATAGTGAGAGTGAGGATCTCTTGGCACGTAATGCAACAGACATCATATCCTTTTGCACACATGCTATGGGGATCTCAAAGTCTCAACTGATGAGATAATTATTGAAGGAAGTGGGTTACAGTTTGATTTAGACGATGACAATCTATCTTTAGTCGATCAAACTTGTCGGTGTAACTCTGTACGGACTGGTCTTTCCATTTCCTTAGTTGCTTCCACTTCTTATACTGTTGTTCAATGCACTTGGGCAAGTAGAACTCCTTTCGGACATATTCAAAAAATTTCTCCCATGTCTCTATGGGGTCTCCACTTTTCTCCATCTTTGTCGATAAGTTCTCCCACCAGCAGTGCACAGATGTTGACATCTTTAAGGATTCAATGGTGATCTTTTCAGTTTCTAAGAGTTGATTCACAGAGTAATAGGATTCCAATTGTTGTACCCAATTGTCGACGGATTCCACGTCAATCTTTCCTTCTAGATTCGGTATGTCCAAATTCATTTGCACCTTGAATCGACTGATTTTGTCGCAGTTATATCTAATCGAAAATACTCCTGATATCGAAGCAAATCACGTGAGAATCTCATTGAAATGGGAGAACATTTTAGTTCGTTGTCGAGCCAATGCTTGCTCTATGAGTTGCTCTTTCTCGTCAATTGCATGTCTACTGTATGTTTCTCCTACCATCTTTGAAGGTAGTGTCTGCTTGGATCACTAAGTTTGCGAGCGTACTTGAACAGGCACAAGTCAGGTAACTTCGATGGAAGTGTCTACACACAACTTAAACATGAACAAAGCTCTGAATGAATGAATCTCTGATACCAATGATCTGTACGTTCCCAGTTGCATGACGAGGACAACAGTTCGATTGAATGAATCAGTACGTTTATAGCGGAAGCATAATAATAAGCAAAGCATGAAATACACTATGCGCATAAACATGCACACATAGACAATATGCAGGAATGCGAACTCTGTTACTTCTTGATTCTTCTCTGCTTGTATATTACAATGTTTTACATGCTTAAATAGAGTGCTGAGAACGCTTGGGTTTTCTTCCTGTTACGTTCAGTTACAAGAGAAGTTAGAATAGTTTCAGAAGTTCAACCGTTACAGTCGACTGGAAGACAGAGAGACAATCTGTCGTAGTTCGTCAGTCGCAAATGTCGACGATGCATGTCAAAGTCGATGAACCTATCGAAGCCGATGAACTTGTTGAAGTCGCTGAACTTGTCGAAGTCGATGTTGGCATCCGACAATCATGCCAACTGCTGGGTGGATCACTTAGAAATTTGAAAGAACGGTACTTGGGATGTCTCATGTAAAATTTAAGATTATGGAAAATATTTGATATGAAGTAAAATAAGTATGATTATATTTAGTGTGTTGCATTTTTATAATTAAGGGGAGTATTTGGAACATATTTTCAAGTGTATGCGATTGTATAAGGGAAACATTTTCTATAGTCAAAATCTACGATTTAGGGGTTGTTACATTGTGGTATCAGAGCTTACGTTACAAAACTAGACCTTATAGTGTCTACTAAGAATTATGAAAACTAATTTGGTTTATATGTTATTCTTCTTTTGTGCGTAGACGAATTTTTGTTTACTAAACTGCAGGAAGAAATTTCCAGAAGACGATTCCCTACCCCACCTATATGGGTTGAACTTAATGATGAGAACAACAATGTCAATAATGATATTTTTCAAACAGTAAAGGATCTACAAATAAAATTAATGAACTTTAAGACTGAACATGAGAGGGTACTGAAAACCTAGGAAGACTTGAATGAATCCTTACTTTATAAACTAAATGAGATAACTGATGATAAAAATAAGAAGAAACGTAGATGAGAGGAATCATCCTCTGACGAAATCCTCATATCTAGTGAATCGGAAGATTCCAGTGATAGCTCCAAGGGAAGAAATAGGAATAAAAGAAAATATAAAGATGACCTAACAAGAGAATTTAGAAAAATTAAGCTTCCTACCTTTTACGACGAAGTAAAAAATGGAGAAGAAGTTGAGGCTTGGCTCTCTGGGATGAAGAAGTAATTTACTATGTACAATTATTCCAACTCTATGAAGGGAAAATGGCCATCTTCAATCTAGTCGGAAAGGATGAGATTTGGTGGCAAGAATTAAAAACAACGAAAAGAATTAATGATAGAAAAGTAAGCTAGAACTGGTTTAAAAAATGAATTTAAAATGGTATACCTCTCAAAATATTCCTATGAAGGGAAAGATAAGGAGTTTTATGAGCTAAGACTGGGATCCATGTCGATGCATGAATTTTGTACTAAATTATGATCCCTGTTAAGATATGTGCCTTACCTCAATGAAGAAAAAACTAAAATTCAGAGATTTCTAAGTTGCTTACCTAACTTTTATAAAGACAAATTGGAGTTTGATGAACCAAAAACTTTGTATGAAGCCACGAGGATGTACAAATTAACATATGATCAATCTAAGAGTAAGAATGAAAATCCTTATAACTTCAAGAAAATAGATGGAATTATTTTTAAGAGAAGAGAAATGAGAATTCAAACCTTTAATAAACATAAGAGTTTCCAGAGAAATACCTTTAAGGATAGGCAAAAAACATTAAGAACTGATTATAAACAACCAATGAGAATTGTTGAGTATAAAGATAATGTTTTTAATAAAAAGAAGGAAGAAATAAAAAGAGAACCTTGTAGTGTTGGGGCTGTGGGGAGAGTCATTTCTATCAGGATTGTCCTCATAAAGAAAGATAATTGGAATATTTACACCATCCAGGAAGCATCCACGGTTGGAGAGGTTGCTTGGAACATACCAAAGATTAGCACCACTTTGGACAATCATCAAGCAGATTATCAACCTTCCATGATCAAGGTAGATGGTAAGATATTTGACAAACCTATTTCTATATTAATTGATTCTGGATCTAGTTTAAGTTATATTTCTCCTAAGATGGTAGATTTATGTAAAATAGAAAGATGTGATTTCAAAAATTCATGGTTAGTGAAACTAGCCACAACGACGAAAATAAAACTAACCAACTTTATTTCTAGTTGTGAAGTTCAGATGCAAAATTTGATTACAAAAGTAGATTTGAATATTTTTCCTTTAGGATCTTATGATGTATTGTCGCGTCTCCTCCCGTCGATCCGTTGCAAGGAAGGAAACATGAACCAACATACCGGGCTTATTTGACAATCTCAGCCCCATTCATTAGTAAGAAAATTCATGAATAAATAAAATCTTATGCGTGCAGATCATTCTTAATAAACACAGCGGAATAACCATAATAACACACACGCGGAAGGGAATAAGTCAGCCTATTTCTTCTAGGTAGAATAACGAAACAATCATACAATAATCAATCCCATCCTCATGCTATGCACAAGCTTCATATCAACCATATTAAGAGAATCATTTCATTTCATTAACATGAATAATTAACATTCAGAACATAGCACATAATGATCACAATTTAAACCACAAATAATACTTATCTTTAAGTTGAAACAGTCCAACAACTGGCTATGTGAGAGAAACGTTCCACCCAACCATAGATCTTTGTCCAACCTATATTCTCTCAACTAAGAGATCACCCTTGAGCTGGGATGTGTATCCACTAAGGAGGAACTAAACAGGCTCACTCATAGCCATGGTTTCACTCAAACAAACATGATAAACCAACACACAGTTGGGTTTATCAAGCATGCAATAAGAAAAGGAGGAGGATGCTAAGCCAGTGAGCTCAACCACAGAGCTATAGACATCTCAAGCTAAATTCAAGCAATTGAATCCTCTGTTCAAACATTCACACTTGGATTTCTCACACTTCTATCATCAAATAAGTCAATCCCGTCGCTGGATTTCTAGGCTATAAAAACTGGATTTTCCAATGGATTTCGGGGTAGCTAATACTCTCAATTTCTCCCCAAGGTTCATATCTATGGACCCCCCATTGGATTTCACTGTCAATACCAAATTATGGGCATTTATGGCACTTCCAAACGTGGGTTCTTGCAAAGTTGTGATTTCTGGTTTTTCTCACTGCTGGGCATGTGTAATGGATGAAAACGAAAGTTGGGATCTTCCACAATGGAATGGGAATGAGGAAAAACAAATTCCCATGAGGTAGAGTGACTTTTGGGTCAAGGAAATAGAGCCCATACCCTGCCATTCGAATTTATGGGCTGCCCATGCTCCATTGAAGCCATGGATTGGTTTCTCCAACAACTTCCTTACACAGAATTAAATTCCAGCAAAGAAAGTCAAATGGGTTCTCAAGATGACTCTTGGAAGCCTATGGTTCAATCCCACAACCCCCTCACCACTCCCTAGTGGATACACATGGTCCCCTCTCATTAGTTGCTTCCATAGCCAGTTTTGGTATTTTCTTGCATGATGTTTATTTACATCATTTTTACAATGTTCCATGGCTAAATAGCACATGGGTAACATAATATCTAATACTTGCCTTTTAAATAAAATTCGAGCATCCACTAGTAGGGCCTTGACCTTGAGCTCCATGCTAGGAAAAATACATCACATGTATACAATATTTACATTAAAAGCTAATATATCCTAAGGGTCAAAATGGGGTATTACATCTATTAATTGGCATGGATTGGCTAGAAAAACATAGATTTGTGCTAAGTTGCTTTGAATTTTTTTTTAATTGTATTGATGAAAATGGTGAAAGTAAAATGGTTAGAGGGATTCCAAGAAAATTTCTTACCAGAAAAATATCTGCTTTGCAATTAAAAAAGTGTGCTAGGAAAGGATGTAGGTTGTATGTTGTACACATTACCGAAACTAATGATAATAAGCCAAAACCTAGTTTAGAGGATTCACCTCTTTTAAATTAATTTAAATATTTTTTTCAAGAAGAGATACTTGGACTACCTCCAAAAAGGGATATTGACTTTACCATCGAGTTGGTACTAGGAGCGGTACCTTCCTCAAAGGGTCCTTATCGAATGAACACTCCGGATTTGGTAGAATTAAAATTACAATTGCAAGAATTAATAGATAATAGATAAAGAATAGATAAGGACGAGCGTGTCTCCACAGGGAGCACCAGTCGTGTCTCCATGGGGATCACAGTAAGGATTTGCATTAATTACAGACAATTAAATAAAATGCCAATTAAAAATAGATACCCTCTCCCCTGCATCAATTACATGCTTGATCAAGTATAGGGAGAAACAGTATTCTCTAAAATTGACTTAAGGTCCAGGTGCCATCAAGTAAGAATTAAAGACGAGGATGTTAATAAAACTGCATTCAGAACAAGGTATGGGCATTACGAGTTATTGGTTGTACTATTTGGCTTGACCAATGCTCCGGCCACGTTCATGTGTTTGATGAACAACATCATATACTTGGATAAGTTTGTAATAGTGTTTATTGATGACATCTTAATATATTCTAAAAATGAAGAAGGACATAAAGAACACTTAAAGTTAGTCTTACAAACCCTAAGAGAACATAAATTGTATGCGAAGTTTAGTAAATGCGACTTCTTTCAAGATAAGATTCAATACCTAGGACATGTAATATCGAAGGAAGGCATTTCTGTAGACCCAGATAAAATCAAGGAAATCATTGATTGGTTAGTCCCTAAGGATGTAACTGGAATTCGATCCCTCATGGGGATCCCGAGTTACTACCATAGGTTCATTGAGGGGTTCTCCAGGATTTCTTACCTGATAATCTCACTCCAAAATAAAGGAACTAAATTCATATGGTCAAACAAATGTTAAGAAAGCTTTGAAAAGCTTAAACACTTGTTGACCACGACACCTATTCTAAGAATAACAGATCCATACAAAGACTTCGTTGTATATACGGATTCCTTCTTAGAAGGGTTAGGTGGCGTGATGTCGCAAGATGATTTACTAGTACAAAATGAGAGATAAATGACCAAAAAAACGATCAAAATCCGCATATAAATGACCACTTTTGAGTTGGTGACCATTGGTAGCAAATTAGCGGTCATTTATCACACGACCAAAAATGTGGTCATATTTAGCTTGGTCATTTATAGCTTATCTTGTGGTCATATATTTGGTCATTAATTGTCACAATTAATGACCACATTTTTTGTCACATGATAAATGACTGCTAATTTTCTACCAACGATCACCAACTCAAAAGTAGTCATTTATATGCATATTTTGGTCATTTGTTTGGCCACTTATCTCTCGTGTTGTACTGGTGGTCGTTTATATGCAAATTTTGGTCATTTTTTTAGTCATTTATCTCTTTTTAGCGGTTTCAGAATATATATAGGGCACGAAGGAATCGAACCACCAACCTCTTTCCTATAAGGCAGGTGCTCTACCATTGAGCTAGCACCCTTAAATAGAATTCATTATGGATTGATACGAGAATAAAATTTCCAACAGTTAACACCATCTTTCCAAATTCTATAAAAGGGTCACATACCTAAGTAAGAAACAAAGATTATCCAATAGTCACAAAAAAGGGTCATGTTAATGATAACCTTCATCACTTTCAAAGATAAACATAGAAAAACTTCAACTAAAAGCAGCAATGTTGAAAATGTCCAGAAATGTACTTGGGATTTACAAATAATAGCTTACAACAAATGTATGTTTCTTGTAAATTGTTAAATCATTACTGAAAATAGAAAGACACCTTTTGAGCTCTCTTTGAACTTCTCTAGCACTTGTTCCTCCTTGGTAAGTGATTCTGATAATTTAATAATCTCTTCTTCAAGCCTTAGTATTATTAGGATTGATTCTTCTAAATCCTTTTCAATATCATCAATCTTTGTAGCATCCTTTCAACATCATAAAACTAATTAGTTAAATGACAGAATGCCCCAATAGTTGAACTTAATGCCCCAATTATTAATTTATGTTGTGAGAAGTTTCATATTTAAGTATAGTCCATAATAGTAACTAAAATAATTTTAGTATTTAGCCACTTAGACCATAATATATTTTTATAAATATATAAAGATGATTTTAACATTAATCAAACACTACTTGTTAGTCTTTTTGGATGCCCATTATATATCTGCTTTATAAATTAATTGGTCAAATTACCCTTCAAAAGAAGTGTAACTCTATAGATGTGTATGCAGCTATGCATGCGTACATGCACACATGTATTGATCTGGATTTTATGAGCAGAACGAAATGAATACAGATTATTATCAGATGCTTAACACAAAACAACAGAAATACAGTAAAACTGGTTTTCTATTCAATAAGGAAATAAGCTAGAACTGTAAAATGAAGCGGAAAACAAGCTTGCTGGAATGGTGGCGGCTTATCTCTGAGAAGAGATGTGACGGCTGCGCTCATTTCGCAAGAAGATGGTTACAATGAGGCTCTCAAGGCCTTTTACAATAAACAGGAATTTCAAAAACCCTAGACATCCCAGAAACCTAACCCTAGGAGATGAAGCGCCAAAAGTCATGTGGGCCCCGTTTTGGGTAAGTTAGTACATCAACTTCCCGGGGTCGTAACTTTTGCATACGATCTTCGTTTGGGGCGCTCGGTAGCCCGTTGGAAAGGTCTATCCGATATTTACAACTTTCAATGAGGGCCAAATGCATGCCGACGCCAACCATTTGGCCCCCAAATTGTAAAAAAAGGTCGTTTGGGGCCTCAAAATGGCCCCGGAAGTGAAAACTGCTAAAAATAGTACAATACCAAAATTGCCATAAAACTGTTTTGAGCCAGTTGGAAAGGTGGGTGGCCACCAATATCCACCTGGATCAATCCTCCCTCCTTAGGAAGCAATGGTCTCCATTGCATTGAGTTCCCCCATCAGATGAGGAAATTTCTGTTGAATTTGGCCTTGGGTGAGCCACTTGCCTTGGTGCAGTAGCTGCCTTGCTTTGACAACTCGATAAAGCTGGATCCTTTGATGTCGAGTGCCCTTGGTCTGTGTGTCTGCAATATGATCACTGGATGCTTGTTGTAGGCAGTCAGGGTTGAGCTCTGTTGGTGTCAACTTCTCTGCTATCTTTGAGGTATCCAATAGTGGTGGGAAATATGGCCGAAGGAGAGCCACGTTGAAGACTGGATGCAAACCAAGGAAGGGGAGAATGTTGAGCTCAAAAGCATTGTCACCCACCGCCTTGGTGATGGTGTACGGCCCATAACGGAGTGGGTGGAGCTTTCGATGGGGCCCTGTAAGGCGTTCTTTCTGCAAATGCAACCAAACTTTGTCGCCCACCTGAAACTAATGTGGCACCCGATGTTGATCATGGCGCTGCTTGTACTTGGCATTAGACTTCTGTAGAATATCCTGAACCTGTTGGTGGATATGCTATATCCGTTCAATGAACTGGGCGGCTTTGTCAGCTTCTGGGGACGAGTCAGTCGCGGTGGTCGCAAGGGGAAGTGCAACATCCATGGGGCCCAATGGTTGGAATCCCAACATTTGATAGGTGGCGGAGAAGTCAGGGTCTGTCTCATAGAGGTGGGGCCATCCGGAGGTCTCGTGGCCACAAGAGTCTAGCACCGTGGTAAGTGCCGCGACTGGAGGTCGACTGAGGCAGTCAGCAACTCGGTTGGTACTCCCTATTTTATATTTGATGTTGAGGTGGAACTGCTGTAAATATGTTGACCACTTTTGATGGCGATCATTCTGCAACTTTCCTTGGGTCTGCATGAACTGTAGTGGCTTGTGATCAGTGTGGATGACTGTCTCCTTCCCAAGAATGTAATGTCTCCACTGGTGGCAGGCTTGTACAATGGATTACATTTCTTTGTCATAGGTAGGGTACTTGCGGACAACATCTAATAGTGTCTCACTATGATATGCCACGGGGTGGCCGTGTTGAGTGAGAACGGCGCCCACAACATAATCTGAAGCATCTGTCTCGATCTCAAAGGGATGTTGCAGGTTCGGTAATGAGAGTACCGGCGGTGAGCACAAACGCTTCTTCAAGTCATCGAAGGCTTGTTGTTGGGACAGGCCCCACACAAATTTTTCCTTACCACCACCCCTGGTCACTTGGTTGAGGGCCCATGCGATATGAGAGAATCCCAGCACGAACCGGCGATAGAAATTGGCGAGGCCCAAGAAGCTCCGAAGTTCAGTGAGTGTGGTTGGGGCTAGCCAGTCACGGATGACCTGGATCTTGGTTGGATCCACATGCACACCATGTCGATCAACGATGTAGCCTAAGTAATGGACCCTGTCCATGCCGAAGGAGCATTTTTCCAAGTTTGCATATAGTTTGTGCTTCCGCAATTTGTGCAGAACCTGCTGAATATGCTGCAAGTGTTCCTCCCAATTCTTGCTGTAGATGAGGATGTCATCCAGATACACCACTACAAAAGTGTTAGTGAAAGGTCGTAGGATATCTTCCATCATCCTCAGAAAAGTTGTTGGAGCATTTTTCAAACCAAAAGGCATGACCAACCATTCAAAAAGACCTTCTTTTGACTTGAAGGCAGTCTTCCATACATTTGTTTGTTCTATTGGGACCTGGTGGTAGCCAGACTTCAAATCAATCTTACTGAACTATTTGGCCCCCGTGAGCTGATCAAGGAGGTCATCAATTCGGGGAATCAGGTACCGGTTACGGACTGTGATTTTATTCAGGGCCTGGTAATCAATGCAAAGTCTCCAGGTCCCATCTTTCTTCTGCACCAGCACGATTGGGCTCCCACAAGGTGATGAACTGGGATGAATGTGCCCCTTGTGGAGCAATTTTTGGATCTGCCTCTTGATCTCCTCGTTTTCCAACAGAGAGTGGTGATAGACTGGCCCATTGGATAGCGGTGCACCTGGGGTCAGATCGATGGGATGCTTGACCTAGCAATGCAGAGGTACCCCGGTCGGAGAGGAGAAGATATCTGAGTATCCTTCCACCACCTTATCCACTTGCTTCTGTTGTGTGGATAGATCGGTCGTGGAGGCCCGGGATGTGGCTGCGATCTTTCTTTCACTCTAAGAGTGAATCACGAAGAAGACAAATTTCCCAGTTTGAGAGATGACCTTCCCGCATTGCTTGGCAGAGATCAAGGAAATAGCACTAGGAGGGACTGCCTCGGGTATCCTGTACAACTTCCTGTTCAAAGAAATAATAACACTACGAGGCCTAGACTCATATACAGCATGACGTTTCCATAAATAAGGTTGGCCCAAAAGAACATCTGAAACTTCGAGAGGAGCAACATCACACAATACCTCATCCTTGAAGGGCTTGATGTCGTATGGCAGTCGACACTGTTGGCTGACGCGAAGATCGCTTCCTTTGCGGAGCCATCCAATGGTGTAGGGTTGTGGGTGCGGCGTTGTCGGCAGGGCCAGGAGGTTGACGACCTCTACTGATATGAGATTCTTCTGGCTACCGCTATCAACGATGAAGTGCAGCGGGGTGCCTTTTACCCACATCTGTGAATGGAGGAGGCATTCTCCTTCTTCTGGCTCATCTGGTTCATCAGGATGGAGCTTGGTGGTAGAAAAGGTGGCACTGGGTTCCGCGTCGATGATTCGTCTTCCCCTTTCTGCTTCGGACTCAAAGTCAGAGCCCGCATCTAATTCAGATGCTTTCAATTCGGCCACCAGCAACTACTTTGAGCGGTAATCAGCAGTGTTATGCCAAGGGCTCTTATGGAAGTCGCACCACTTCCTGGTATCTTTCTTTGTTTTTCTGGTGTCCTTCTTTGCTTGCGGCTTGGACTCGTTGTCCTGATGCTGTCCATCTTTGCTCTGTCCTTTATTCTGTGGGTTGGGGCCACCCTTTCCTATCTTTTGCTGTGAAGGGTTCCCAGGCCCAAATTGCCACGTCTTTTGTTTGAGCTTCTGCTCGATTTTGACGGCATATCGGTAGGCCGCGCCCAAGGAAGAGATGTCCAGAAATTCTATTTCGGTCTGGATGTATCTATCCAAACCACCGCGATACTTGAGCACCAGATGTCGCTCTGAATCTTTGATACCCAGCTTGGTGCGCAAGGTATGGAAGATATTTGTGAACTCTGGCACTGCTTGGTCTCTTTCTTGTTGCAGTGTGGTCCATTTGGTATACAAGTCATCATAACTTCCAACAGGGTAGTATTGTTCCTTAATAGCATCCTTGAAGGATTCCCAGGTGGCCGTGACTGAAAATAATGAGGCTTCTTCTGTGTCCTTTTGCTTGCAGAATGTTTCCCACCAATCTTTGACATGGGGAACGGCTTTGAGGAGCGCAAAAGTAATCTTTTCTTTATTCGAAAAGTTATGGACAGAAAAATACCCTTCTAGTAGATTCAACCACTTATCTACAGCATCTGCATCTATCTGTCCTTCAAATATAGGGATATCGAAGTTGATTTGTACCTTGAAGGGGACGACGCCTCCGCTCGAGGAAGATGCATCGCTTGTTGGTAGTCGTCGAAGGATTTGCGCGAAACTATCCATCATTTTGTTCCTCTGCTGCGTGAGGGATTCCTCAAGCAACATTTTGATAGGATCTCCTGTCCCATCATCTTTATTTTCTCCTGCCATGAGAGGTCGCTTGGGCGTGCGAGAGCTTTTTTCCTCAAGAGAAACAAGCTCAAGACCCAATTCTTTGTACCCTGACCTCGTTGGGGACATGCATTAAGACGACAAGGAGCAGACCGCTCTGATACCACTGATCCAGATTTTATGAGCAGAATGAAATGAATACAGATTATTATCAGATGCTTAACACAAAATAACAGAGATACAGTAAAATTGGTTTTCTATTCAATAAGGAAATAAGCTAGAACTGTAAAATGCAGCGGAAAACAAGCTTGCTGGAATGGTGGCGGCTTATCTCTGAGAAGAGATGTGACGGCTGCGCTCATTTCGCAAGAAGATGGTTACAATGAGGCTCTCAAGGCCTTTTACAATAAACAGGAATTTCAAAAACCCTAGACATCCCAAAAACCTAACCCTAGGAGATGAAGCGCCAAAAGTCATGTGGGCCCCGTTTTGGGTAAGTTAGTACATCAACTTCCCGGGGTCGTAACTTTTGCATACGATCTCCGTTTGGGGCGCTCGGTAGCCTGTTGAAAAGGTCTATCCGATATTTACAACTTTCAAATGGGGTCAACTACATGTCAGAGGCATCCATTTGGCCCCCCAAATTTCCAAAAAAAGGTCGTTTAGGGCCTCAAAATGGCCCCGGAAGTTCAGGACCCGAAAAACTGCTAAAAATAGTACAATACCTAAATTTCCATAAAACTGTTTTGAGCCAGTTGGAAAGGTGGGTGGCCACCAATATCCACCTGGATCATGTATACAGGCCTTTTAAGTTGTCTGCATATTGATTCTTCTCACAAAATCCTTAGCAGAAGACGAGAACAGAAACAAGTTATGTTGACAAAAAGTGTCTGATATATCGTGGATAGATAAGTTGGTGCATCTAAAAAAAGGGCATGAATAACCATAACAACTCAATCAACCATTGAAGTTATCATTAATCCTACCCATTACATTTTCCCATTAGTCATGCTTTAATCTCATGGCTCAGTTTCCAATTAAAGAAGAGTTTGATTAATTATGCTAGTATACCAACCTTTCTCCAACAATATATTGTAGAAAGTTGCAAAGTTGTTCATGATCTTGAAAGTTCAACATCAGCCATGAAAAAAATCTCATACAATTTGTCTACTAAAAATTGACACTAACCACTATTAGCTTACAATGCACTTTGTATGAGTGTTGGAGCATCAAAGTGTATACAAAAAATTCCATATAGGAGTGGAACCAAACCTCATTTAACTGTAATTATCCAGTCATTATTCTACATTGTTATATAATAAGTACCAACATAAATTAATTATGTTCCACAAAACTTAATTTTGAACATTTAAAATGAGGGAGCAGGTAACTATAATTTTCGTTACAGATCCAACTTCATAAAATATTGGCATCTTATCTACAAACTTTAACCAAACGAGATTTGTTCTAATATAGTTTATGAATACTATTTGACTATCAATGGCCCCAGGCCCAACCATATGTAAGACAACAACAAATATGGTGAAAAGAATGTCAAAATGTTAGTTTCTTTCTTGCTTTGGATTAGAATATCAGAACACATAAATAAATTACTAATATCTTTTCAATTTAGGAAGTGTCAAAAATATCAAACTTTGTCATGGTTGTGCAACTGGCTAGCTTTGAAACATAGCCTGGCATGAATTCAAATCCTTTATTAGTTTATTAACCCTGAAACATTGTTAGAAATTACTGAAAACAAATGAACAGCTTTCCTGGTTAGAAGGAAGATTATTTGGTTTATCCACAAGATCCAAACAAAAATAAATATAGAAACAAGATATGCAAGGATGTAAGGGAAGGTTTTCCTTTAGGGTTTGAGGTGTGTCGTGCATGCCACTCCCTTCTATTGCTTCCCTTTCCTGAGACTTACTAGGTATTATTTTTAGGTTGTTTCCTTGTGTTGGCCATAACTGGCCTAGATTTCCATTATAGGGCCTCCAAAAGCTATCTCAGAGCCAAATAATAGATCATTAGATCATAATTCCATTCCAATTATTCATGGGAATATGGCCACCAAAAGAACAATGGCTCACTGGAAAAGACTATGGAATTCGTGTTGAGATATTGTAACTTCAAAGAATATTATATTTGTACTTTATTATTCCGGAGATGTTTCATTCCTCCATGAAGATCTTATTGTATATCCGGAGATGTTTATTCCTCCGTCGGAATGTGGTAACTCGGGTTATTAGACTTCCCTAGTGGGGGTCGGCCCTGTATGTGTTATGTGGGTCAAAGGGTTATTAGACCACCCTAGAGGGGTCGGCCCAGTCAGTTGTAGTGGGGTATTTAACCCATTGGTTAAATACGAGCCTACGTGTACTTGTGTAAAAGATATGTCAGAGTAGTGTATAAATAGAGGAGGTATGTTCCTCATTTGATACACACACTCACTTGAGAGAGAGGTGCACTTGTGGAGGAGAGGTCTGCTATGATGGTGGAGGAGATAATATCTTTGGTTTGCGTCTTTGTATCTTGCTGGTCATCTGTATTGAGGAAGCTTTACTGGGTTTTCTACCCCATGAGGGTTTCCCAGGATAAATCTGTGTCTCTTGTGTTTATGCTATGCTTGTTGTTTCTTCAGTGATCCTGTATACGCTATTATTGTGAAATGGAATGTAATGCTGCTATTTTCTGTCTTAGCATATTAAATCTTAACATGGTATCAGAGCTAACCTGAAGGAAGGCAAGGTATGGCACTTACGACACTTGCTTCACTTATGACAATTTGAAGGTTAGGGTTTTACATAGAAAAAACCAGTCATCGTGGAACTTTCGCTATAAATCCATTTTGGAGAAGGTTCAGGATCTGAAACATTTACAGGTCGTAGATAACATCTCCAGATATCTTGTGTCCAAAGGGAACCCTCAGATTCGTTGTACTTTGTAAGTTATGATCAGTACAAGTTAGGGTTTCTGCCTCTTCTAGATCTTAGTAAAAATCAGGTGACCTAGGAAAAAAGGTCATAACTTGGGCTAGGAAGCTCCAAAAGAAATTTCGTAAAAAGTGACAGGTAGTACACAGACTGTACTATCTCAGGAAACGTTTTCAGAGGCCGAAGCTGAACCAGTGACACGTGGAACGCCATACAAGTTCGCTCTCCTGTTTTATCCCATAAACAGGTCACGTTGCGACACTTGGAATAACTCTCTCTCAAAGAGTCCAATTGAGGTCAGAACTATCAAGATGGAAAAATAACAGTGTGAGCTATCTCAGGAAAAGTTTTCAGAGGCCGAAGTTCAAACAGTGACATGTGGCACGCCGTACAAGTTCTCTCTCCTGTATTATCCCAAAACAGGTCATGTTGCGACATTTGGCATAACTCTCTCTCAGAAAATCCAATTGAGGTCATACCTATCAGGATGGAAAGATGACAGGTCAGGATATTGCAGAAAACGTTTTCAGACCTTGTGGAGCGAAAATTTTGGATTTATAGCAGAAACAATCAAGTGCATTTTTCTGTCAAAACAGAATTATTTTTGGAGCACCTTTATTCATGGCTTCCGGAATTTAGGGTTTCGGAGAAAGTTAGAATTTTTGGAATCAGAATCCACGGCTGAATGCTACTCAGGAAAATCGAAATTTAGAGACCAAGATCAAATTCTTGGGTTGGGTAGAAGACCGGGCTTGATTAAACCCTAGCTCGGCATTTTGATCGGAAAGATGGAAAATTGGGGCTTCAGCAAAAGTTGGAATTTTTTAAGTCTGTAACCACGGCTGGAAGCTCCTCAGAAAAATAAGAGTTTAGAGACTTGGATCAAACCTTTTGATTGAGCAAAAGGGTGGGCTTCATCAAACCCTAGTTTAGGATCTTGTCCAGAAGATCCAGAAGTTTCAAAGGCAATTTTGAGGGGTCAAATTTTGGAGATTTCAAAATTGAAGTATGCTAGTTTGATCAGCTCAGCAAGACACATCATTCCATTCATTCGGAAGTGTGAAAGTCAAAGATTGAATTTTTAGGGTTTCTCTAGAAAACCCTAATCAAGCTCCAGATCAAAGTTTCAGGGGGATTTGAGGCTAAGGCCTTACATAAGAAGACTACAAGAAGTCTCAACAGGTATGACTTAAGGAGGTTCAGGTATGTCTTGAAATCTGATTCTTGATTAAGTTCATAATGTGTTTGTCTTCATGTTATCTATTAGTACAATCTTGATTAACGTTAGAATGGTCTTATCACCCTAGTAACAGTATGAGTGCATGTGAATGATCGAAGACATTCATTGATTAGGGCTATATGATTGTACTAATGCATTATGGTGTTGTGTGAGGTTGATGTTGTCTACTAACAAGATACAGGTACATCACAAAAGACAAATCAAGCTCCATGACCATGACATCATGAAGACAAAGACTCATCCATAATATTTGTTCTACTTACGAGGTATGTATGACCTTGTTATATTATGCTTAACCTATGAGACATGCAGGTTCTAGCTCAGGATTTCTAAATCATTGAAGAGATTGTTTAGGTATGTTGTACATAACTAAGCAGGTATACTAATCCAGGTATGTTTTCTTATGTCAAGTTAGAATCTTACCTTGTGTTAGGATCCCTTATATAAGTATACTTGATATGATTGGTTATGATTATTCATAAAGTTAGTAATCAAGGGTTTATGCATGATTTAATCAACCAGAAGAGTACTATGATCAAACAAGAATATGCATGAGTAAAAGAAGACTTACTTGAAACCCTGAATATTAATGATCATGACTATACATATTCAAGATTATTTGGAATTAGAATGTTTTGAGAATATACTAATGAATGAATGTTTGTGTATGAGATCATGAGGATGACACTAGTGCACACTTGAGCATGTACAGTGGTACAAAATGAATGGAAGTTCAAAAGACATATAGAAGATCAAGCGGGAGGCAACCACACAAACATAAAAGATAAGTATTTGAGTTGTTATTTGAAATAATAAATGATATTTCTTGTATGCATATTTGTATTCCTAGAATATATCATGCTGAGTGTAAACATTCATAAAGCATTGAACAGTATACTACTAATATGCATATGATTGGTAAGTTGGACAAACATTCCATTGCTGCTTGTCTAGAATGAAACCTCTTTGCTGACATGCTGAGAGCTGTGCACACTCTCGATAGTATGTTCTGGTAGAGATGGAAGGCATCTAGATAGCCACTGTATGCATACAGGATATGGGAAAGTGTTGTGCCAAAGTATTGGTCAAAATAGTTGCATAATTATGTAAATGATATCTGTATGCATAATAGGTTATCATATCAATATGATTTAATGATTATGAAGTATTACTAATCATGTACTTAATTTTGATTTGTAGGAAAGATCATGATGAATGATGAACACTGAACAAGCGATGGATGTTCAACAAAAGATTTACAAATCAAACACACTATAGAAGGCTTGTGGCTAGAAGATTCTCTTAGAAAGAGGAAGAGAATCATGATGAGATGTTTTTCTCCAAGTGGCTAGATAAGACCATTCTCTTAATGGTGTAATTAAAGAAGAAGTGTGAATCAGGTTTTGTATGGGTTCCCAGGATCGATAATCAATTGATGAGCTTAATGATCACCATGGGTGATGTGGATCTCAACCTTTGCTACAAGGTTGAATATGGTTTCTATACATAGATGACATGGATACAAGAAGGAACTCACCTCAGAGTTCGAATGTTGTTGAGGTTCATATCAGTAGACCCATCTAACGAGAGATGGCACAGATAGATGGCTGCTTGCTCTGCTAATTGTGAAGCAGTATGGCTACAGGATTGTTTGACTTAGAGATAGACCCAACTGTGATACTATGTGACAAACAGAGTTGTATCAAGATGGAAGAGAATCTAGTGTTCCAAGATATGGTGCAGAAAGGAACTATAAAGTTTGAATTTGAACAAGTTGCCAATGCACTAACCAAACCTATACCTTAAGTCAACAAGTTGCTGATGTACTAACCAAACCTCTACCTCAAGTAAAAGTTTGAATATTTCCGAGACAAGCTTGGTGTAGTTCAGAAGGACTCTCCTCGAAAGGGGGAGTGATGTGGTCACTTATGATGAGATTTCCCGCATCGACAGTGAGGTCAATGATGTGGATACCTATATTGGTGATGCCGACAGAGAGGTTGGTGGATGGTCCTTAGACAGGGTCTAAGGTGACAAGAGGATTTCATCATCCTTGAACATATATCCTAAAGAAGAGCCGTAGACATGATGTCTCCGAAAATGAAGTCCTTGGTGGACATATAGGATTGCATCATCCTAAAGAGAGCCGTAGACGTATGTCTTCGAGAATGAAGTCCTTGGTTGACTTGAGGGGATTGGATCATCCCTGGACTTCAGTCCTAAAAAGAGCCGTAGACGTATGTCTTCGAGAATGAAGTCCTTGGTGGACATGAGGGGATTGGATCATCCCTGGACTTCAGTCCTAAAGAGAGCCGTAGACGTATGTCTTCGAGAACAAAATACTGAGTGAACATGTGAGGGGATTGGATCATCCCTGGACTTCAGTCCTAAAGAAGAGCCGTAGACGTATGTCTTCGAGAATGAAGTTCTTGGTAAACATGTGAGGGGATTGGATCATCCCTGGACTTCAGTCCTAAAGAAGAGCCATAGACGTATGTCTTCGAGAATGAAGTTCTTGGTGAACATGTGAGGGGATTGGATCATCCCTGGACTTCAGTCCTAAAGAAGAGCCGTAGACTTATGTCTTCGAGAATGAAGTTTTTGGTGAACATGTGAGGGGATTGGATCATCCCTGGACTTCAGTCCTAAAGAAGAGCCGTAGACGTATGTCTTCGAGAATGAAGTTTTTGGTGAACATGTGAGGGGATTGAATCATCCCTGGACTTCAGTCCTAAAGAAGAGCTGTAGACGTATGTCTTTGAGAATGAAGTCCTTGGTGGACGGTTGAGGATTAATTCATCCTTGGACATAGGTCCTAAATGTACGGTTGAGGATTAAGTCATCCTTGGACGTGGTCCTAAATGTACGGTGGAGGATTAAGTCATCCTTGGACGTGGTCCTAAATGTACGGTGGAGGATTAAGTCATCCTTGGACGTGGTCCTAAATGTACGGTGGAGGATTAAGTCATCCTTGGACGTGGTCCTAAATGTACGGTGGAGGATTAAGTCATCCTTGGACGTAGGTCCTAAATGTACGGTGGAGGATTAAGTCATCCTTGGACGTGGTCCTAAATGTACGGTGGAGGATTAAGTCATCCTTGGACGTGGTCCTAAATGTACGGTGGAGGATTAAGTCATCCTTGGACGTGGTCCTAAATGTACGGTGGAATATTAAGTCATCCTTGGACGTGGTCCTAAATGTACGATGGAGGATTAAGTCATCCTTGGACGTGGTCCTAAATGTACGGTGGAGGATTAAGTCATCCTTGGACGTGGTCCTAAATGTACGGTGGAGGATTAAGTCATCCTTGGACGTGGTTCTAAATGTACGGTGGAGGATTAAGTCATCCTTGGACATGGTCCTAAATGTACGGTTGAGGATTAAGTCATCCTTGGACATGGTCCTAAATGTACGGTTGAGGATTAAGTCATCCTTGGACGTGGTCCTAAATGTACGGTAAGGATTGGATCATCCTTGGACTTTGGTCCTGTGAACTGAGCCGTAGACATGAGGTCTCCGAGAATTGATAGGACTGGATCGTCCCTGGACTTTGGTTCAAAAGGTACATGTTAGGACTGGATCGTCCCTGGACTTCGGTTCAAAAGGTACATGTTAGGACTGGATCATCCCTGGACTTCGGTTCAAAAGGTACATGATAGGACTGGATCGTCCCTAGACTTTGGTTCAAAAGGTACATGATTGGATTGCATCATCCTTGGACATAGGTCCTAAAGAGAACTGGATTGATCGTGTGATGATGATGCTACTGATCGTGTGATAATGATGCTGCTGATCGTATTGATCTAGATGACAATGCTGCTGATAGTATTGATCTAGATGATGATGTTGTTGATCGTGTTGATCTAGATGTCGATGATGCTAATTGAGTTGATCTAGATGACGATGATGCTGATCATGTAGATTGAGATGATGATGATGCTATAGATCGAGATGATCCAGGTGTTGTAGATAGTGATGATCCAGATGCTGTAGATCGTGATGATCCAGATGCTGTAGATCGAGATGATCCAGATGCTGTAGATCGTGATGATCCAGATGCTATAGATCGTGATGATCCAGATGTTGTAGATCGAGATGATCCAGATGCTGTAGATCAAGATGATCCCGATGCTAATGATCGTATGATGATGATGCTGACAATTGTGAGGATATAGATGTTGATGTTATTGTAGTTGTTCGAGTGCTGCAGAAGATAAAGACTCAGTACTGAAGATGTTGATTCTCCAGTAACTGCTTGAGTTACTGATGATGTTGAGAAAGCTTCCAATGATTTATAGATGTATCATGTATGATGTTGAAGACTCCTTGCTCGTGCAGATGCTATTATAATATCCTTCTCGTTAAGGGGGAGTGTTGAGATATTGTAACTTCAAAGAATATTATATTTGTACTTTATTATTCCGGAGATGTTTCATTCCTCCGGGAAGATCTTATTGTATATCCAGAGATGTTTATTCCTCCGTCGGAATGTGGTAACTCGGGTTATTAGACTTCCCTAGTGGGGGTTGGCCCTGTATGTGTTATGTGGGTCAAAGGGTTATTAGACCACCCTAGAGGGGTTGACCCAGTCAGTTGTAGTGGGGTATTTAACCTATTGGTTAAATACGAGCCTACATGTACTTGTGTAAAAGATATGTCATAGTAGTGTATAAATAGAGGAGGTGTGTTCCTCATTTGATACACACACTCACTTGAGAGAGAGGTGCACTTGTGGAGGAGAGGTCTGCTATGATGGTGGAGGAGATCATATCTTTGGTTTGCATCTTTGTATATTGTTGTTCATCTATATTGAGGAAGCTTTATTGGGTTTTCTACCCCATGAGGGTTTCCCAGGATAAATCTGTGTCTCTTGTGTTTATGCTATGCTTGTTGTTTCTTCAGTGATCCTGTATACGCTATTATTGTGAAATGGAATGTAATGCTGCTATTTTCTGTCTTAGCATATTAAATCTTAACAATTCGTCACCATGTACCATAATTTGAAGTAATGAAATTATGAAATTGATTCTGATGAAACCTCTATTGATATTTCTTGTTGTGAATATGAGATTATCTACCATCAATACAAGCAGTGCAAACTGATGTGGTACTATGCAGACTGCATTACTCCAGAGGTCATGATTTAGGCCTAGATGGAGGAGGTGTGGGAGCCCCATGTCTGGCATTTCCATAACACAAAAACCCTGACAAAAGGAATTTTCTTCTTTTTTATCTATTAAAGAGTCAGCACACTAGGAAATTGTCTCCAATGGACCTTGAGTTTGCTAATATGTAGCATGGAAAACCATCTGCCCACAATTGAGGGATCCATCCCTAGGGTTCCTAAATCTTGAGTCACAGGGGGAACAAGTCAAGGATGTGCCCTTTGGTTGGGAGCGGTTTCCAGGACACTAGAGACATCCCCAACATCACCGAGGGTTCCTGGCCAGAATTGGGGACATCTAGGATCCCCGACATGCTAGACCCCAGCAAGTGCCAAAACAAACCTCTAACAAGTTTGTTTTGGAGCCTACTTAGCCAAGGGTGGTATCTTATGGGACCATCTTGGAAAATGTATAAAACAATCAAAAAAAACAAAAAAAGTAGACTACATATACTGTCACCAAGGGTTCTCGACCAGAATTAGGGATGTCTGGGACTAGGTTACTTGGGAGCGGGAGGCGGGAGAAGGAGTGAAAAGTGAAATTTGTGAGATCGAGTCTTTCAACCATAGATGCAAAGAGCACATGTATTACATTGTTGCCATTAATATTTCTAAGAGATTTAAAGAAAGAAAGCACAACTCGTGTGAGCTTTATGAGCTTTCTTGAATTCCTTTCTTGCGTTGTGAGCTTTCTAAGGTTTGACAATTGTGGCTAAGCTTTATCAAAGAGCCATGTAATCTATGTAGCTCATTCTGTAAGTTTGAAATTTTTATTCATAGTAGAAGTCAATCATATTGTGTGGGCTCAGTGAAATGGGTATTTTGCATACACTCATTAACTCTTGGGTACTATTTTTTTGTCCAATTCTAAGTGGGTTGGCCTTAGGAAAAGGATATGAAGTTCACTGTATATACCCTTTCTTTTTTTTTCTTTTCTTTTTCAATTGCTGATGTAAATAATTTCTGTATATATAAGAAGCATCTTTTACAAAAAAAAGTGTTACAGTAAGAGATGTCTTAGGGCCTTCTACCACATATTTAAGAATAACTAAAATTTTAACTATCAAGATCCATCATCTACAAATTCTTCCAGAGTGAAGAATCCAAATGCACTGTTTTGACCAAGATTAGCAGTGTTATGACCATGGGATTCTAACATCTCTTTTTCATTCCCCTGCAACACTTATGAAGGTAGCTTATTATCATCATTCTAAACACCACGTAATCCCACATCCTGGTGGGTGCAACAAGGTACTCTTCTTTTTGGCATGATACAAGGCAAAGATTTGAGTAAAGATGCCAAATTTTGAGCCTTTTGTTAGGTTGGCTAAGTCTTCTTCATAGAATGGATGAAATCATGCTCACTCAATTTCGCACACATGCCAATGAGCTGGTGAAAAATGTAGCTAAATGGAATGGCGTGGTTTAAATTTTAATAACAGAAACTTGAACTAAATCATTTTCTATTGCTCGTGCTCGTGTTTTGCAAATGAAAGGCCTATGAGAAACAACCAATATAACTGCTAACCATTTCTCAAGAAATGGTTTACCATTCAAATAGGAAACAGATCCCAAAAAGAAGTCTCTCGTGTGGTTTCAATTTTGAGGCATATTTCTGCAAAAGACGACCCCCTTGGGTGCAATTTTCAGTAACATAGTTGTCAAATATGACCTCCAATTCAGCCATTGTATCAATCCCACTCAATATCAGTCCTCTGAGAATAATGAAGAAAACATTATCATTGTGTTGTAAAGACAATAGTGCTTCAACTCCAAATCTAACCCCGCCAAACTATCTATTAGGGGTAATCAATAATAGTCCATACATAGGAATTCATTAATGATAATATGTCGAACACATTTATTGCAGCATTTGCATTGTCGCATAATTTGGTTTTCTATCTTGAGGTTCGATGGATGGGGTAAAATATCCTCTATTTGTTGATATGATCCAACAAATAATATTATATTTTAAATTTAGTAAGGCTAAATTATATGTAAGTTCATTTTGATGGATCTTCAAAACAAATGTTTAAATTTCAAAGATTGCCAATGGGCAATCATTTAGCACTAGAGAAAATCTCAAGCAAGGTCCTTTTCCTTCAGTATAAGGGTTGCTCTTGCTAGGGTCTACCTAAGCTTTCGTCTTCCTTCTGGAAATTGTAATTTCTACATACTAGCGAGATAAGAAAAATGTGGGGAGTTACAAGTTCAAGTAAAGCTCAAATAAGGTCTGTTACCTTCTAATGAGGTTGGTGTTGCTAGATATCACCTAAGCTCTCACCTTCCTTTTGGAAATCGCAATTTCTACATACTGGTGAGATCTCAAAAAATGAGTTACAAGCTCAACCAATGTCCTTTACCTTGATTAGAAGGGTTGGTCTTGCTAGGTCTTACCTAGGCTCTCACCTTCCTTTTGGAAATTGCAATGTCTACATACTAGTTATAGAAGTATGTCAAATGCAAGTGAAAATCCTCTTGCTTTTTTTCTATTACAGAGCTATATAATGGTAGTAAAGGTTAAAACTTAAAGTCCAGTGCCATTCTATTAAACTTGACCAAGTGCAAGCGTAGTCGTTCTGTAAAAGAAACATAAGTACGAGGATATTTGCACTTGTAACTCAATCAAGTACCAAGTGCCAAAATGGCATGCATTCAAGTTTTAATACAATGGCACGAGTGTGAGCACAAGCAGTACCAAACAACAATGAATAAGGCAAGTGAAGCTTAATTCTGGGGACAAGCACATGAAATTACATAAAGAAATATTGAGAAATCAAAGAAAACATAGCACAGAATATTTACAATGGAGGATAGCCAAAATCCAAATAACAGGTTACCGAACCACAATGTCCACACGAGACAAATAAAACCCAACAACATGACAACATTATTGGAAACACTGTCCTTTGCTTTACAAAATAAATACAATGCAACTGTAGCAAATCTAGTTAATATATGTTAAGGCCCACGAACCAAGAGTGATTATGTTATTTGTATATACTAAGGGCCCAGGGACTCTGTAACAGCTAGTGAAATTGAAGCCATTCCTAAAGCCTGATGATTTCAAGAGAGTCTGACCAATCATATTAAATATCATGTGGTAAGATAAATATTGTAAGTAACCAATCTCAAACTATAGCCCTATTATGCTTTTCTGAAGATTGTTTCAAAGTACTACAAACAAAACGTAAAATATAAAGAAGATCAGCTATAGTTTACAATCACTAGAAATTTGTAAAAATACAACGTAATGCATTTCTCACTCTCTAATTTGGCATTTATCATGTTGGGTACAATGTATGATATTAGTACATAATGAGTAGAATTAGTAAATCCCGCAACAAAGGATTATTTCACTAAGTAAAAGGAATTGTTTTCCATACATACATATGAATTATATACCAGCAAATGAAAACCAGTTCCAATTGTTCATCGTATAACCAAATAAAAGATAATCTGCGTTACCCTTACTCACATTCATTTTAAGAAGCCTTTATATGCAAAGTTAATGAGTGTTGATGCCTAATAACATTTTAAATTGAAGGTATGAATTTGTTGGTCTACATTTCCTTTATGAGATGAGACTCTCACTTGTGAATAGTTGCGGTAAACCAAAAGTGTATATAACCATTCAATCTAAACCACTTTGATTCTTCTGTGTATTATTAACTATATAAATTGGCATTGAATTGACAAATGATGCCCTTATTACAAGCATCATTGTTCAACGTTGAATGAAGGTTATTTCTAAACAATTATATTAATCATATTATAAATACATAGAATATGCTGCAATAATTGTTTTATTAAACACACTGAGAAAGCTAACAAAATCTTACTTCAAGTACTTGTTGCTCCATTGTCCTATTATCTATATCAGCTCAACCACCCATATAAGCTAAATACTGCATTCTTAGTTTTGTCGTCTCTATTTTTCCTACTCCAATTTCTCCACTCACTAGTATTGATTGACTGTGCCCTTCATTTATCATTGCCCTGGATGATGATTATCAAACCAAAATAGATGACAAACCAAACGCAAACATGCAAATGTTCAAATATTAGCAATGCATTAATAAATATGAGAATTCATATTTGTTAAAATGTGATATAGATATAGTAGCAAATGCTTACCTATAAGAAGCACCAGCAACTGCAAAAACGTGAGGACTTAACTACCCAAATGGAGCTCCTCTATACTGCTCCATCATGTGAACATTGTAGAGATGGGGAAGCTTTGTAAAAGAGTTTACAATAATCAAAATACTACCTATATATGTCTATCAAAATTGGATCAAAGATAAGAACCAACTAGGAAAACCAAACTAACTATCAATAGTACAATAGAATGCATCACCATCACCATCATTCAAACACATAACATGAAATAAAGTTATTGGCAGTCGTCTATATCTAACAATATATATTTACACTCGCTGCTTATAAAGCATGCTCTTAGCTTGATTCTCTACAATTTGAAAAACAAAAAAAAACATTCATAGGATCTTTAAATCTGTCGACAGTAACCAATGTAACAAATACCACCTTAAGGTATATTACTCACATATATATCATTGAGCTCATATCTTCTTGCAAGGTTGAATAAAAAAACTTGGTTCATTTAGATAGGCCAGCTTAGTCATGTCATCCACTCCTCCATGCTTTACATCTGGATCTATTGGGTGAACCTTGAAAATGGAAGTACATAACTACATATAAAACAAACAAAACCTCAAAAGTTAATCACCCTACATATTTTCTCTAGAGAATATGCAAGTGTTGCAAAGATGTATTAAGTAAACATGTTTAGGTGTAACAGAAATTAACAAGATTCTAAGGATTAAAATCTATGTTTGGATTCATAGGAGAGAGAGGATCAAATGCAAACATCCAGTAAACTCAAATATGTATAAAGAAAGGATAATCATAAAAAAATGCTAGTCTGCTAGAGAGAGAAGCATAACCATCCACAATACTCTGCTTCAGAGAAATAGAAACCAAGAAGAAGAAAGCACTGCATTCCGTATGGATGAAAGATGCGAGACTTCTGTCACATAATTTATTAAAATAGGACTGCATTTTCCAAGTGAAATAAAAAGACCAGAAATGCTTCAGATGAATGCTATCTCCTTTATGATTGTCATTGATTGTTTATGTTCAAAGCTTAAGTACTAGAAGTATTTTAGATGAATACTAACTGCACTAATCATTTCAGTTTATGTGCTTGGAATAGGAAGTTTGTGTGCTTAGCATAGGAAATCTTTAAGAAGTTTTTTTATATTTATTTTTGTGAAACTTTGAAATGCAGCTCATCACTTATCAAACTTGCAGAACCTCCCATAGAGCCAAATTTCAAACCCCTAGATTATGTAGAAGTGTTGGTCCAGATTCATGAAGAACTTGAAGCTTCTTCCAACCATGGAAACTCAGACCTTTATTTATTGCAATCTCAAGTTTTCAGGGGCCTTGGTGAAGTGAAATTGCTCCGACGGAGTCTCTAATCTGCCTGGAAACATGCTACTACTGTTCATGATAAGCTTGTTTATGCACCCTGGCTAAAGCATGAGAAACAGGGGGAGGATATTCTGTGGACTAAGGCAACAATTCTTGACCTCAAACGACACTAGAAAAAAATTATGTTATGTTTTGTGGGTTAAAACATACATAAATATCTATTTTTTGGGCCTTTAACAGCAGTAAGCCTTATCATTTTAGAACTGGGCACGTTATGAGATTAAAAGAGATGACAAGGAACGGGTCTAGGCATGCAAACAACCTAATTCTTCAATGTTGGGAACATATGAGGGTTGTTCTAACCTCAATTAGTAGAATACAGTCCTAAAAGGTAATTTTGTGCATAAAATCTACCTTGATCTTTAGTTCTGGAGATATGACAGAGGTGAAACTCCACCTAATAAGCAGTAACAACAAGAAACTTTCAAAGGTGAGACAATTTGATGGTAAAAGAAGCAGTTCTCATCCATATAACAACAAGATAAAGGCTAGCTAGGAGAAGGTTTTTGTCTTTGGTGGGAAATTTCACTTCTACATACCCCTCCACCACTAAGGATTGTTTTCCTAAATTGCTTTTGTAATGGAAAATCTGTAGCCAAAGTTTTCCTTGTAGTTCCCTCCCTCCGCATTATTTACCCAGCATAATTTGTCATTCTTCGAGAAGGAAATACATTTGTTACAAGGATATGTTTGTATTGTTACTAGAGTTGTGAATTTTGTTCTGCAAGTCCTAGTGCCTCCTCAGTTTAATAGCCCGAGTACCATCTTTCCTCTAGTGATGGGTCATAAGCATTAGACAAGGTATTTATATTATTTTTTCTCAGTTTACTTTTGAGCTTCTGGATCCACTTTAATCATTGTTAAACCAACAACATAGCAAGCATAAGCATTGCTTTTAGACACCAGTGAATCAACAATAGTAGCTATGGTATAGGGGATCCTAGCAGGTGTAGGGAAAAAAGCATAAAATTTGTACCTAATACAGTAGTAGACAAAGGTTTCATTTATAGTTGCGGATCGATAAGTAGATTCCAGTCCAGTCCTAGCTGATCGCCAGGAAAAATTCCAGTTGCATTTTATCAGGTGGAAGCTTCCCAGTTTATTTATAACCATCAACAGCGAAATACAATCATACTACAGTTACTATTATGTCGGCGGTTGAGTGGGACTAATTCATTCTGGAAGCACAGAAAATATTGGTCCCTAATCTTAGAAACAATTCACGTGTAGTCCAACACATCTCCAACTAACTTGGACTTTTATAACTACAAGAATTATGGGATCTTGACACCAGATTACCTTTAAAAAACCATCATCCAGAACTGTCTAATGAATTCTCTTCAATAACCACAATAGAGTTCTCATTACAGGACTCAAAATAGCCAACCTCTCGACAATACCATCATCTCCAACAAATGAAATGTGTAGTTTAGAAGAAGGTTACAAATTCATAGTCAAATGACCTCTGCAACAAAGTTTAAGCATAAAGGCAATCTCTAGCGCATATTATTCAAAATATCAATTATTGCACACAAAGAGAAATTCGTTTTGTGCATTGGGTCTTACAATCTATGACCTGGAATGACACCATAATAAATGTCATCGATTGTCTAATCAATAGAATATTCAGGTAAGGTAATATTGTATTATATCTGAGTTATTGTTCCATCTTCTTTCTCCTTAATATATCTCCAACTACATGATAGGAAGTACAGAAAAAAGAAGGAAACAATTGAATGTAAATAGATCCAGACAGACATAATAAGCCACAATAGTGTAAAACCACGCTTTATGCATTAAATTAAGTTTAACAGTATCAGG
Organism: Larix kaempferi; assembly: GCA_027924585.1. NCBI lineage: Eukaryota > Viridiplantae > Streptophyta > Pinopsida > Pinales > Pinaceae > Larix > Larix kaempferi. Next base: position 4,546,267 of record BSBM01000286.1, read on the forward strand.
TTGCCCATAAATCAAAACAACTCCCACAAGAAACAATAAGCAAGTCAACAGAGGTAGTTAACTATAACAGATCATTGTATTTTAACTACAGACAAACAATGGTAAATAAATTATGTTAAAATTCTTTGCAAAACAAATGAATGAATTGCAATACAGCTTGACATAAATTAGAGAAATGTGCGAGAGGGGGTTTATTTTGGAAATGAATATTGCTCAGATGCAAAGAATGAAGGAAAGCTACTGATTTTTTTATCAGGGGATCTAGATCACGCATGAGAGAAAAAACATCTATAAGAAACCCATACAACAACATGAAGAAATTCAATCATGAATAAATTTTAGGTAAGGAAGTGAGCGTACCATCATTTTGGGGTTCAAGTTCCATTGATTTGGGTTGGAGTTGGGGTTTCTTCCTAGTAGATTCGGTGGAAAAACCTTTCTCATTTCATATACCGCTTATGAAGGTTATGAAGGTGGAGCACCAGTCAGGGATATAGGTTATTTGGAATAGCTAGTAGCAAATAAAAAGTATATGGGAACTGCACAGGCATGGAGGGGGATCTTATTTGACCCACGAGGGGATATTTGTTTTTGCATGTTCTTGCCTTCTCACACCTCACTCTCTACTATGATTAGATTCTTTATATCTGTGTCCGGGTTGGATCAATGGTGCTTGATTGCATGGTGTTTCTAGCTCCATCGACTTTGCTTCTTATCCTTACTCCCCTTCACTTTTCCTGCCTTGCTTGCTTCTGGGATTTGTTTCACTTGTTTGCTGATTCATATCTTTGATGGTTTGCTTTGTGATCTAGTAATTTCGGTTCTGGTTGGCCCTGCTCCTTGTTCCTCCATGCTCCATGTTCCTCCTCCATGTTGTTGTGCCTCTGATTTCCTACCTTACCTCTAATGTGGGTTGTCAAAACAATAAATCCTCATTTTCCAATCCCAATCTTTGGTTTCCCAGAGTTTGAGTCCTGCTTTGTTCATCTGGTAGGAAGGAAGACATATAAGGTAATTTGGGTTCCCGGTGAGAAGGGTTTTGTGGAAAGGGTAAAGGAATAATGTCTTGTCTTTCCCTATATGTATGGGTGAGGGGGGATACACTAACTTCTCTGAGGGGGGATTCTAAGCTAGTTATACGTCTTAAGTCAAACGAGAGTTCTTAAAAATTGGTATACATATATCCCCTATAGAATACAAAAGTTCACTTTCATAGAAGCAAACATGTTTCCTGCTAGTTGGTGTCTGCAATGCCGAGAGAGAAAGACAACAAATATCCAAGACTTGACTCTGCAACCACACTATGATAATGCACATGATGCAACTTGGCGGGTTTGTCGAAGGGATAATACGAAAGCAAAAATGGTGAAATAAGATATGGACATGATAATCACATTGAAATGGATGTGACGGTACATATGAAATGATCTTGCAAAAAGAATTAGCAGGTTCACCTATGGTGTCATGTTTCAACACTAGCTCGTGTCTCTGAATCCATCTGCAATGTTACAATTTACTAAATTTTAACACTATAGATGGATTCAGAGACCCCCTGCAGTCTCTAAATCCATCTACAATGTTAAAATTAGGGGGTCTCTGAATCCATCTGCAGTGTTAAAATTTAGTAAAATGTACAAATTCATTGTCAAAATTGTAATTTTCCATATTTGTCGGAGTGACACAACTAAAAATGACCATATAAATGACCAATTTTTATGTGGTCATTTTTAGTTTAGTTCTTAACCCGGAACCAAATTGGTCATTTTTAGTTTAGTTCTTATCCTGTGACCAAATTGGTCATTTATCTTGGTCATTTTTAATCATGAATGAGTTACATAATAAACCATATTCCAAACACCCGGGGTACCAAAAGATGATAACAAAACTAAGAAAAAGTTATTATTTGCCTAACATGAAGAACGATGCTACAAATTTTATTAGTAGATGCATTGAATGTCAATAAGTAAAAACAGAACATCAACATCCTTTCAGGTTACTTCAACCCTTACCCATTCCAAAATGGAAGTGAGAGATAATGAGTATTGATTTTATAACAGGATTACCTAAAATGAATAAACAACATGACTCAATAATGGTAGTTGTCGATAAGTTAGGTAAAGTTGCACACTTCATACTTGTAAAATCTACTTTTAAAGCCATTAACATAGCTAATATTTTTATGAAAGAAATATTCCGTTTGCATGGTATTCCGAAGGTTGTGATTTATGATAGAGATGCAAAATTTACAAGTAACTTTTGGAAATCATAATTTAAAGTTCTAGATACACAACTAAATTCCAGTACTGCTTATCATCCTCAAACGGATGGGAAAAAAGAAAGAACTAATCAAGTGTTAGAAAATGTGTTGCGAATGTATGTAATGAATAAACCAGGTAAATGGGAAGAGTATTTGCATTTAGTAGAATTTTCTTACAATAATGGGTATCAAGCTTCAATAAAAATGAGTCCATTTGAAGTCTTGTACGGTCGAAAATGCCACACTCATGTGTCTTGGAATAACCCTGTTGACAAGATTGTTCTAGGACCTGACATGTTAAACGAGATGGAACAAAGGGTGAAAGAGGTACAACAAAACTTAAAAGTTGCCCAGGATCGACAGAAGAGTTAAGTGGATTTAAAAAGAACTCCAAGAGAGTTCAACATTGGTGATCATGTATATCTAAAGGTAAAGTCGAAAAGAGTGCCTTAAACTTGGGAAGGGGTTCCAAGATGGCACCCAGGTATTGTGGAGCTTTCGAAGTGTTAACTAAGATAGGGTCGGTAGCCTATCAGCTTGCACTTCCTCCTAATATAAAAGTGCACGATGTATTTTATGTTTCATTATTACAAAAATATATACATGATGCTACTCATGTAATTGAATGGAATGTGATTCAGGTAGAACCCGAGGGCAATTTCTAGACCGAACCTTTCCACATCCTAGACAGGAAGGAATGTATGCTACGGAATTGAGCCATCATTCAAATAAAAGTGCAATGGAAGCACTTCATCCTTGAAGAGGAAACTTGAAAAATGGAGGATAAAATGTGAGAAGCATATCCCTCCATGCTCCAGAATGAGCAAGAGAGCTCAAAATAAAGAACACCGAGGATGGTGTTAAAAATAAGGAGGGGAGAAATGTGATACCCCCCAAAAAATTATTATTTTGATTTAATATTTTGACAATTACTTTTTTTTATGTAAGAGTTATTAAAAACTCAAAAACTCAAAGTGACACTTTGCACCACAAACTATTTTTTTATTATAAAATAAAATAGAACTTGGAGAGTTCAACTAAATGAGTGGACACCACCATGGCACAAGAGGACATGTGGAAGCAAGATAGAGAGATATCTACCAATCAAATCCAATCTAAAACTCAACAAACATACAAGATCCTAAATCATACGGATTTATGGATTTATTGGAGATTTGATTGGGATGGCACAAGATCTGAGAAAAAATATAAATGAAGGTACATTGAGATAGTATGGGACGCCATGTAGTGCATAGAGGAACGTGTTGAGTGTTATCTCTTTTCATAATTCCATCTGCTTGTTACAGACTCTAGAATGTTAAGATTCAATATGCTAAGACAGAAAATATCAGCATTGCATTCCATTTCACAATAATAGCATATACAGAATCACTGAAGAAACAACAAGCACATCATAAATACAAGAGACACATATTTATCCTGGGAAACCCTCATGGGGTAGAAAACCCAGCAAAGCTTCATCAATATAGATGACCAGCAATATACAAAGATGCAAACCAAAGACATGATCTCCTCCTCCTCCATAGCAAACCTCTCTCTCACAAGTGCGCTACATTTCAAGTGAGGGAAGTGTGTGTATAATGAGGAACACACCTCCTCTATTTATACACATCTCCGACTTGTACTTTATATTAACTAGGTCGGATCCAACTTTACCACTGGGTTAAACACCCCACTACAACTGACTGGGCTGACCCCACTAGGGTGGTCTAACAACCCTTTGACCCACATAACACATACAGAGCCAACCCCCACTAGGGAAGTCTAATAACCCAAATTACCACATTCCAACAGAGGAATAAACATCTCCGGATATACAATAAGATCTTCACGGAGGAATGAAACATCTCCGGAATAATAAAGTACACATATAATATTCTTAGAAGTTACAATATCTCAACACTCCCCCTTAACGAGAAGGATATTATAACAACATCTGTAGGATAAAGGATTCATCAACATTATACATCTATAAATCATTGGAAGCTTTCTCAACATCATTAGTAACTCAACCAGTTACTGGAACATCTTCAATACTGGAACATCAACATCTGAATCCTCACGATCATCAGCATCGTCATCACATGATCATCAGCATCGTCATCTAGACCATCACGATCAGCATCATCATCATCTAGATCATCATGATTAGTATCCACACCAATACAAGTACACACATCATCAATAAAAGTATCCTCATCAATACAAGTATCCATATCATCAATACAAGTATCCTCATCAATACAAGTATACATATCGGCAGCATACCCTGCAACACACATGAACCTTTCCTTTCGGAATCACAATCATGTTTAAGACTATCCTTCCTTTCGGAATTACTGGATTTACTGTCTAAGGATGATTAATCCACTCAATTCATTTAGGACTATCCTTCCTTTCAGAATTACTAGATTTACTGTCCAAGGATGATTTAATCCGCTCAATTCATTTAGGACTATCATTCCTTTCAGAATTACTGGATTTACTGTCCAATGATGATTTAATCCACTCAATTCATTTAGGACTATCCTTCCTTTCGGAATTACTGGATTTACTGTCCAAGGATGATTTAATCCACACCATTCATTTAGGACTATGTCCAAGGATGATTTAATCCACACCATTCATTTAGAACTATGTCCAGGGATGACTTAATCCCCACCGTACATTTAGGACTATGTCCAAGGATGACTTAATCCCCACCATACATTTAGGACTATGTCCAAGGATGATTTAATACCCACCGTACATTTAGGACTATGTCCAAGGATGATTTAATCCCCATTGTACATTTAGGACTATGTCCAAGGATGACTTAATCCCCTCCATACATTTAGGACTATGTCCAGGGATGACTTAATCCCCACTGTACATTTAGGACTATGTCCAAGGATGATTTAATCCCCACCGTACATTTAGGACTATGTCCAAGGATGACTTAATCCTCACATGTTCATCAAGGACTTCATTCACGAAGACCATACGTCTACGGATCAATTCAAGGAACCGAAGTCCGAGGATGAGACAATCCCCACTTGTATCCTCATCAATACAGATATCGTTAGTACATCAATAGTACAAGTACATACAGGTATCCTCATCATCGACCTTGCTGTCGATGAGGGCAATCTCATCATCAGTGACTATACTACTCCCCCTTTCGAGGAGGGTCCTTTTGAACTACACCAAGCTTGTCTTGGAAATATTCAAATTTTACTCAAGACAAAGGTTTGGTTAGTACATCGGTAACTTGTTCATTTGAGGTAGACGTTTAGTTAGTACATCAGCAACTTGTTCATTTGAGGTAGAGGTTTAGTTAGTACATCGGCAACTTGTTACAAATTCGAACTTTATAGTTCCTTTCTGCATCATATCATGGAACACTGGATTCTCTACCATCTTGATACAACTCTATTTGTCACATAGGATCACAGTTGGGTCTATCTCTAAGTCAAACAATCCAGAAGCCATACTACTTCACAACTAGCAGAGCAACCAGCCATATATTCCGCTTGTGCTGAGAGCCACACTAGACTGCTTCCAGCTAAACCACGAGATCATGGTTGATTCCAGACAATGACATTATCTCGATGTTTTCTTCCTGTCTGATACACTTTCTGCTCAATCAACATCTTTGTAGCCATCTGAAGTCATGATCTCCAAGATAGCATAGATCAAAGTCTATCGTATCCTTTAGGTACCTCATCACATGCTTTGCAGCTATCAGGTGAACACATCTAGTTTCCACTAGATACTGACTCAAGGTGTTCACAGCAAAGCATATATCTGACCTACTATTTCTTAGATACATCAATGACCCAATAATTTGTCTGTACAGAGTTATATACACTAACTCTGATGAGTCATCTGCTAATAGATTCAAGTTGGAATCCATGAGAGTGGCCATTCCAACACATAAAGTCCTTTTAATATTTCTCGGCATACCTTCCTTGGTTGATAAAGATTCCTTCTGAGTCTTTCCATACTTCCAGACCTAGGAAGTAATGCATCAATCTGAGATCTTTCATTTTCATTTCTGCAACCATCTATCTATGTCATCTCTCGTCAGATGGGTCTACTGATATGAGCCTCAATATCATTCAAACTTTGTGGTGAATTCCTTCTTGTATCCATGTCATCTGTGTATAGAAACCATATTCAACCTTGTAGCAAAGGTTGAGATCCACATCACCCATGGTGATCATTAAGTTCATCAATTGACTATCAATCCTGGGTACCCATACAGAACCTGATTCACACTTCTTCTTTAATTACACCATTAAGAGAATGGTCTTATCTAGTCACTTGTAGCAAACATCTCGTCATGATTCTCTTCCTCTTTCTAAGAGAATATTCTAGCCACGAGCCTTCTATATTTTGTTTGATTTGTAAATCTTCTTGTTGAACATCCATCACTTGTTCGGTGTTCATCATTCTTCATGATCTTTTCTACATATCAAAATTAAGTACATGATTAGTAATACTTCATAATCGTGAAATCATGTTGACATGATAACCTATTATGCATATAGATATCATTTACATAGTTATGCAACTATCTTTACCAATACTTTGGCACAACACTTTTCCATATCCTGTATGCATACAATGGCTATCTAGATGCCTTCCATCTCTACCAGAACATACTATCGAGAGTGTGCACATCTCTCAGCATGTCAGCAAAGAGGTTTCATTCTAGACAAGCAACAATGGAATGTTTGTCCAACTTATCAATCATATGCATATTAGTAGTATATTGTTCAATACTCTATGAATGTTTACACTTAGCATGATATATTCTAGGAATACAAATATGCATACAACCTATTACAGGCAATATCATTTACTATTTCAAATAACAACTCAAATACTTATCTTTTATGTTTGTGTGGTTGCCTCCCGCTTTATCTTCTATATGTCTTTTGAACTTCTATTCATTTTGTACCACTGTGCATGCTCAAGTGTGCACTAGTGTCATCCTCATGATCTCATACACAAACATACATTCATTAGTATATTATAATCTTGAATATGTATAGCCATGATCATAGATAATAAACATTAGTATTCAAGGTTTCAGGGAAGTCTTCTTTTACTCATTCATCAATCAGGATAAGAGACATAATATTCATAAACCCTTGATTACTAACTTTATGAATAAGCATAACCAATCATACCAAGTATACTTATATAAGGGATCCTAACACAAAGTAAGATTCTAACTTGATATAGGAAAACATACCTAGATTAGTATACCTGCTTAGTTATGTCTAACATACCTAATCAATATCTTCTTTGTTCTCTTCAATGATTTAGAGATCCTGTGTTGAAACCTGCATATCTCATAGGTTAAGCATAATAGAACAAAGTCATACATATCTCGTAAGTAGAACTTCCATGTGATCAAGGATTATGGATGAGTCTTTGTCTTCATGTTGTCATGGTCATGGAACTTGATTTGTCTTTCGTGATGTACCTATATCTTGTTAGCAAAAAACATCAACCTCATACAACACCACGGTGCATTAGTACAATCATATAACCCTAATCAATGAATGTCTTCTATCAGTCACATGTATTCATACTTTTATTAGGATGATAAGACAAATCTAACATTAATCAAGATTGTAATAATAAATAATATGAAGAAAAACATATTATGAACTTAATCAAGAATCAGATTTCAAGACATACCTATACCTCCTTAAGTCATACCTGTCGAGACTTCTTGTAGTCTTCTTATGTAAGGCCTTAGCCTCAACTCCCCCTGAAACTTGATCTGGAATTTGATTAGGGTTTGTTAGAGAAACCCTAAAAATTCAATCTTTGACTTCACACTTCTGAATGGATGGAAGGATGTGTCTTGCTGAGCTGATCAAACTTGCATACTTCAATTTTGAAATCTCCAAAACTTGACCCCTCAAAATTGCCTTCGAAACTTCTGGATCTTCTGAACAGGATCCCGAACTAGGGTTTGATGAAGCCCACCCTTCTGACCAATCAAAAGGTTCGATCTAAGGCTATAAACTCTTATTTTTCTGAGGAGCTTCCAGTCGTGGTCACAGACTTCAAAAATTCCAACTTTTGTTGAAGCCCTAATTTTCCATCTTTCTGATCAAAATCCCAAACTAGGGTTTGATCAAGCCCGGTCTTCTATCCAACCAAAAAATTTGATCTTGGTCTCTAAATTTTGATTTTCCTGAGTAGCATTCAATCGTGGACTCCGATTCCAAAAATTCTAATTTTCTCCAAAACCCTAAATTCCGAAAGCCATAAATGAAGGTGCTCCAAAAATAATTCTGTTTTGACATAAAAATGTACTTGATTGTTTCTGTTGTAAATCTGAACTTTTCGATCCACAGGGTCGGATGATTAGTTGTATATATAAATAATAACATCCCCGCCCATGAAACACATCATCGATCAATCCATTCAACTGAACTACCCGGACGTTTGCTCTTATGTGTCTTGTCTTTCCTCTAAACATCGTCACGTCGCAAGTTTTGTATTTGTTTCTCCGACCAGTTAGTTTGGTTTTAAGGTTGTTTCGTCCGAAAATGCTGACAATACTGAAGAGATCCGTGGCACAAGGCCCTCAGGAATTGACGAGCCCCCATGTTGAGGCTCACCATAGGAAAAATGGCATCGATTTGGTTCACTCATTCGCCTCTGCCAATCCTGGAACCGTCTGCATTAACCTTGGCAATGTCGGTGCCATGGCCTACACTCACTCGCGCCAGTCTCTCCTGACACCCAAGCATGTTTTCTATTCACATTTCATTTCTTTAATTCTTTGTTTTGTAGATCTGTTCTTATAGTCGGTGGTTCTTGAATGGCGCAGATCTTTCGGAGTTGTAGATGGCATATTCTACATATTTGTGGGCATCTTGGATAATGTAGCGGTGTTGAGGCAACGATACGGTCTCAACAAAACTGCAAACGAAGTGGCTATTGTCATAGAATCCTATCGGACTCTCAAAGATCGGGGCCCTTACCCTAGGGATCAGGTCGTCAGAGATCTCTCTGGAAAGTTTGCCTTCGTTCTTTACGATTCCACTTCCTAGGCTTTCTTCACCGTAGTTGTAAGTTTATCATTTCCTTTTCTTTATTTTGGATTTTCCATTGAAATGTCTAACATAAACCCTTCAATTTTTTCTCCTTGCGAGAGCTGCTACAATGCCCATTTCCCTCAACCCTTCATGCTATATTCCTTGTCCATGACCATGCCCAGATAATAACATTTATTTGAGGCTTACCAGTATTTTCCCTTACCCATCTCTGGAATTTTAGTAGTCTTTTCAAGGGAATCATTTTTCTTGATCCTGCAATTGACGGGGGACATGACAAATTTTTGACCCTTCCTCTTTTATAGATTTACCATTTGATCACTAACCTGGACAGGTTGTCCTGCTCACCCTGCAAACTCCCTCGCAATTGTTCTGTTTTTTGGAGTAGTTTTACATTCGTAGATGGTTTATGATAGATCTTTTTGCAATGAAGGTTTTAAGAAATTCAAACTACAAGCCTCAAGAAAAAATCTGTGCCATAAATTTGACCTTCCAAATAGCTTGTGGCCTAAGGGCAACGTGAAGAATTTGCCATACTTTCAGTGAACTCGAGGTCTTTTGGCCAATTTGCTAGACACGGGTCTGAGGTTTTATCCTCACTGGCAACAGTGTGGTAACAACAATATTGTTTCAGTGTCCATTAACCTGGTTTTTTGATATAATGATTAGAAACCAGTAAATTTTCCAATGTCAATATACTCTGAAATGAAGTAGCAGTTGAAATAGTAGATTCTGTTTTCGAATTAAAAGAAGTAGAGGTAAATGCCTACTCCTTTAACATATAGTACATTTCTTTATGTTGTAAGACAGTCCATTTATATTACAATTATGGAAAATTTATAGGACAAAACTGCCAAAGTCATGACTTTTAATTTGCTCTTAAGGTCCAGGTGAAAGAAGTTGTCCAAACACTACAAATTGCTTTATAGGACAGAACAAAAATAATTTTAAATCATTTTTTTAAATTGCAGATTTTTTGGTTTTTGACTCAATAACAATTTTCATTTCAGGATGTTGATGGTTCAGTGCCATTCTTTTGGGGCACTGCAGCTGATGGTTACCTTGTCCTATCTGATGAGCCAAATGTCCTCAAAGAAGGCTGTGGAAAATCTTTTGCTCCTTTTCCTCGAGGTAATATTGGATTGTTACATTAGAGTTTATCAAACATCAAATACAATAATTAATTTTTAGCTTCTTAAATATAATGAACTTGCATTTTCCTTTGCAGGTTGTTTTTTCTCCACATCGGGTGGCTTGCAGAGTTTTGAACATCCTTTGAATAAGTTGATGTCGATTCCACGTGTTGATAGTGAGGGGAAAATGTGTGGGGCCAACTTCAAAGTAGATGTATTTGCCAAGAAGCAAGCTAGCATGCCTAGAGTAGGTAGTGAGGCCAATTGGGCCAATGAATTCTGAATACCAACAATTTGGAATTCAAAGCATCAATTTTATTTGTATTTAATATGGAATAAACGTCACAAGGTGACATTTCATAATGAGCAAGTGATTCAATTTTCCCATTTAAGATCTTCTCGATATATGTTAAGAAAAATGTTTCAAATATACAATTTGAATGAGTTTAAAGGTTAAGAACATTTGTTTCTGCCTTATATCCTGCGCTATCTTCTCTGATTACAGTCCTTTCCAAAAATAAAGGATCCAACACTCCAAGAGATATATCATTGGACATCTTGAAATTTGAGGCCAAGGAGGAAGTCCCTTTGTCTAGATTGAGAAGTCAAGTTTTGAAGGAAAAAACATTCTACTTTCATTTCATGTATTTGCTCTCTTTATTCTAGGAGTGTATTCATCATGACTTCATTTTGTATTTTGTTGTCCTTTTAGTTTTCATGGACCTTAACCATATCGTAAAGAATAGAGGTTTTGGTGTCTTTGATGAGTTCCTCATGCCTTCAAAGAACCTTTTATATTTCTTTATTGTTAGAAGCAGAGGTGTTTCCCCCATACCCAACACTATCCATTACTTCACAATTTTTGTTCTAAAACTAACGAAAGTTTGAAATCGAAACCAATTCTCTAAATTCACTGTATAATTCATTGCTTGTGTGAGAAAGGAATGTAGATTCAATTTTGCAAAGAGGAAGGACCAACCTAGAACCAACATTACCCTACATAGACCCACTCTAGTGCTCAAAGCTCCTATCCCATCACCACACCTTGAATTTCTCCACTATTAGTATGATACCAACGAATTATTCCCAATTCCACACACATTTTCCTGCAAGATGAACCCTATTCTTTGTGAGGGGCACAAGGTTTTGCATGAATCCATTAAAATCCCACTCCCTTCCCTCAGATTTTGCATGCGATGTTGGTATGACACACAGCCAAAAGATTATTGAAAGTACAACGTAGTATACCTTCATTTATCTTGTTTTTTTTTATAACCTCGCCTTGCCATGCTTGTTGATACATGGAGGGTATGCAATTATGTGAAAGAGTACTCATGATTAAAGAAAATTAATTACAGAATGTGAGTAGATAACATTATGATAACCTTGCATTTTGCTTTACTATTCCACAACCTAGGCATGATCTTTAATTAGATAGCCCATCATCTTGATGAATATTTTCCTTTAATACATGATAATATTCAATGTTTTGAGGTGTTTTTCTTTATCCTTATCTCTCTCAATAATCCTTGGCAAATTGTCATCAAAGGGGGGTTTGCTTGCACTTACCATGAACTTTGTAACAATAGAGAAGTCTCCAATGTCTATAATGATCTTGATCCTATTGGTGTCTAATTTTGAACCTTTGATACAAAGTGAGATCTTCTGCCTTATAGTTTGAAGCTATAAAAAAGCCCCATTCAAATCCAATTTCTCTATTTTCATAGGGACCATAGTACAACACTAAATAGTTAAACACCAAGTGAAGGGTGTAGTATCTTTAAAATGTTCTTAGTATAAAATAGGAAATAAGAAGAGTAGAAAAGTTGGTTTACTTAAGTAAAGCTACCAAAACAAAATCCATAAGCTTCCACAACTCTTCACATTGAGTCTTGAATTTAGGATTAGGTGGAGAAGAAAGGATTGGCTCCATGCTTCATAGATTGTACTTGTTTTTAATGTAGGATATGAAGGGTTCAAGAAAAAATAAGCCTATATGAGAAACTTGAAATGCTGAAATTATGAGTACAAAGGAAACATCATGATTTAAATAAAAATAACTTTATGGATACTACAAGATTTTCTACCTCCTTCATTCCACTCCAAAATACCACTACCCAAATTCTTTTCTCAATTATGGAACAATAACAATAAAAATAGAATGGAACCCCTTTCTTTCTTAGTTGCCCAATATTTAACATATTTTGATAGTCATCAAGGGTTGGGTTAGGGTTTTTTCTAACATGACATCCATTTGATATCATGGTGGTCAACAAGATAGGTTAACTTGTAGGAGGCATAACTTTCACATACGAAGTCCAATTGAGGTACCTTTTGCATCGGTTGAAAGCTCTCATTGTGTAGAATAACACCAAGAGGCTAGGATCTATGGTTGCAATTTTTCAACCCCCCAAAAAACGATTGCAGGCCTTAAATGAGCTTCAAAAAAATTTGGACCTCAAATCACTAAAGTGGGACTTACCCATAAAATGAGCCCTACAACTCAATAACTCCAATTTTTCCACCCATAAAGTACCAAAATAGATGAGAAATTATATAATCCAATTATTTTGGATGATATGGGCATGGGGCTAAGAATACTTTTGCATTTATGTTACATCGTAGAATTACCACTAAACCTATATGTTGGTCATGGGGTCTCTTCTTACTCACGTTATGTGAAAATTGAAAATAAGAAGTAGTGAAATTAGTGAAGGACACTCCGGAGGACTTATCTTTGGAAAGTTGTCGACACTCCATCTCAGAAAAGAAAAAGGGTTAAGTACCTTTGGTACCTGTACATCATGACATCTTTGAAGGAGTTGTGTGAATTCCTAAAGAGACCAAAAAAAACCACTCTTTACATCATAATAGGACATATCAATACAATACTCCCTTTGGTCTCAAGCTTTAAAAAACAAATATAATAGGTATAGTACTTCTAACCTCAACAACTCATATGCTAATTCTATAATGTAAATAAGAAGTTTGGGCAAGTGCATTCATAAATGACAAGGGAGATATGGATTAAGTACCTTGTTATTCATTTCATTTGTTGAAATTTCAAATTTAAAGAAGAAAAATACAACCTACAAACAATAATAACAACATAATCGAAGAAAACAAAAATAAGTTGTAACAAAGGACCACTACATTTCTAACATCATAGGTATGGTTAGCTCCAATTAACAAATTAGGTGGAAAACCACTTAAAAAAATATGACATGACACAAACCCTAACAACATAATCGAAGAAAACAAAAATAAGTTGTAACAAAGGACCACTACATTTCTAACATCATAGGTATGGTTAGCTCCAATTAACAAATTAGGTGGAAAACCACTTAAAAAAATATGACATGACACAAACCCTAGTTTAAAAAAAACAAACATTGAAAACCAGTGATTATATTAAGAGAATCGAGATGTTTTACAAACTAAGAAGATGACGTACATTAAAATATTGAGTTTAGAGACCGTGGATACCCTTTCCAAGTCATTGGATAAGTTTGAAAAATAAATTCACGCTATCACATGGTCATGATGAATGAAGTCATTGATTAGATAAGTTTGATAAATTCAAAAGAGTCATCATGAATTAAGTCATCATTAAAGAGGATAAGAAGTGGCTAATGTTCAACTCCACACTCTATGTACGTGACCCTTTTTCTTACTATTTAGTATCCCATAGATTCAACCCCATGGTTTCTTGTGTTTAATATCTTATCCATTGATTCAACCCATCGTTTCTTGTATTTAATATCTTATTTATATGCATGTCCATGATAAGAACATGGGGTTAAGTTTTTACGTGTCACCATGGATTGCATCTCGTATGTTATATATATATATATAATTTTGAAGTGAATTAATATAAAAAGATAAATTAAATGATAGGAATTATAGGAATTATAGTTTTCATATTATATATATATATATGCATATATACAATAATAATAATAAATAAAAATATTTAAGTAAATTAATAAAATAAAATAAATAGAGGAATAGGAATTGTAAGTTAAATAGAGGATTTTTATCTTTTGGGAGTGGGTCCCATGGTTTCTTGTGTTTAATATCTTATCCATTCATTCAACCCATCGTTTCTTGTATTTAATATCTTATTTATATGCATGTCCATGAGAAGAACATGGGGTTAAGTTTTTACGTGTTACCATGGATTGCATCTCGTATGTTATATATATATATATATATATATATATATATATATATATATAATTTTGAAGTGAATTAATATAAAAAATTAAATTAAATGATAGGAATTATAGTTTTCATATTATATATATATATATATATATATATATATATAATAATAATAAATAAAAATATTTAAGTAAATTAATAAAGAAAAATAAAATAAATAATAGGAATTGTAGGTTAAATAGAGGATTTTTATCTTTTGGGAGTGGGTTCCATTTATTTATATCTAATAATAGGCATGGTCGGGTCCTATTATTCATTGTTTTAATTTTTTAAATGCTTCTCCATGGAAATGATTGTCTTAATTTAATGAAACTTGTCATATTTTGGTTGATAGGATAGTGATCAATTATGGTCCTCTTAGCTATGGAGTTCTTTGTGTTCAAGAACAAGGTGATCAAGTATGGTCCTCTTAGCTATGGAGTTCTCTATGTTCAAGAATAAGGTGTTTAAATCTATGGAAGAATTGACTACTAGACCTATGGGAATGGGCAAAACCATGCCAAGATTGAGCATTTGGAGGGACTCATCTCACAGTGCAAAGAGCTAATCTCTAGTATAAAAACCAATTTTTATTCCAACAAGCTTCCACGTTGCATGAAAATTGAGGGCCCATGGGAGATTATCACCAAGAAAGGTAGTCGTCTAGGTAATGGATGTGAGAATATGATAACAACATAGTTTTATGGTCCATTCCCAAGCTAACCTTATAAAAGGGAAAGACCAAAAATTGTTTCACAATCTCTTCATGTGATATAGGAAGAACTGGGTTGGGTTGATCCACTCTTAGACATTAAAAGCATTGGCCAAGAGAATGGCTACCCATAACTAAAAACTAAGAAAAATATGTTTTATTCGAGTCAATACAAGGATTCTACATTATTTCTAGTTAATACAACTATGTAATTTATGTAGAAGATAACTTCCGCAATTATTGAGCCAAATATTCAATGCATTTTTAGTACTCAACTAATGATAGTACCCATCAGTTAGTTGATACATTCAAAAGACTCTGGAGAAGTCCTACAATCAATCACTACTACAATACATGGATATAATGTTAGTATAGCCCTCACAACTTGTTCCATGTGCTATGGTTGCAATTCGCATACTGCATCATCAATGCATTGTGCTAGCATCATCATTATGTCATGTTTATGATGTAAAAAATAAGGACAAAAAATGTTATTCTAATAGCATTATAGTTGCATTGTATAACATCGCTTGTTGCATTATGGTGTGCATCTATAGTGTCAGTATTGTATCAATGAGCATCAAACTTGCATTGTAAGTTTTAATTTAGCATCATTTGGATGAATACAATGCATGGTATTGGAATTATAGTGGTGTTTCTAGTAAAGCAATATGTTTTATGAAATGTTTATTGTATATTCATACAATTTCAATGCCACTCTTCTAGGGAGTTATAATGATCCTTGATGAGGGAGGGTGCTCAAAACAAGATGTTATATATGTGGTATTGAGGATTTGATTCATCGTATAATGTTACCTTATTATTATTATTATTATTATTAGAAGTTTGTAGTGTTTTTAATAGTGTTATTGAAGATTTGTAAGGTCTTACCATAACCAACTTACTTTAGGATTTAGTCAAGTAATGTATACGGCCATCTCTTTTGATTAAGGTCGAGTTGTTAGTTTTCAAGAATCAATGTAAAAAGGGTCTCTCTATTGATTAAGGCCCACTAAGAAGTTGATACTTATTAATTATATGACCATGTCAAGTAGTTAGGGTTTTGGATATGGAAAGCCTATTTAAAGAGATAGAAGGATATGGATTGATTTTCCTAGAAATCATTGTATTGGAGCCCTTCTCGAGTGAAAGGTTGACCAACATTAAGAGGAACATGAAAACTGCTTCCATGTTTTAATATCATAATACACAACCCATTCTATTGAATATATGTTGCTTACTCTCTCTGTTGTGTTAATTTTCACTATAATATTGGCATTACTTTTTTATGTTTATCTTGACAGCACACTAACCTACGGGATTAGGTGCACAAGAAGTGGTATCATAGTTTCTTTCTTAATCCAGTATGCCTCTAATATTTTCATAGAATATTTTTTAGGATAGAGATGTGTTTCAACATCTTTAAATAATCGCAAAGATCTATCGTTCGCTAGGTAAAATTGTAGTGGGCAAATAATACACGTAGATAATACAATTGGTACTTAGTCACTTTGTACCCTCTTTTGGTGCAATTGTTGGACACTGCTGTAACCTTTGTTGGTATCCCTTCGAGCAGTACCACTTCAGACATCACCTACACATGTAATCTCACTTCCATGTACCCTCGAGTATATAGGAAGCCCCCTAGGTCACTTGAAACTAGCTATATATAATCCAATTAGTCGTCTTGTTTCTATAGTGTTACCAAGCATAGAACTCGAGAAGATACTCTCATTTACTTGTGCAGTTAGGTAGTATGGCTAAGGGCACAATTGAGCCTCCTTAGTTAGAGACCTAACAACTTGGGCCGACTACTAGTGTTGGGCACTGCATGTTTTTGAAGGAGCTATAACACCTAACAATCCCTTATACTCAGGAAACTGGAAACCCTCATCCATTAGAGGAAATTTAGATGAAAAATGGTCTTCCTAACCCTAATTAAAATTCCATGTCATCATGTATTAGCCAATCAAAATGATTAAAAATTCAAAAGAGGTGCATATAAAAACATTGGAGGGAAAAAACAAAAACTATTTTTTTGGATCATATTTTCAACTTATCTCTTTGTAGGTTTACTCAAATTTCAAGCGGGAGGACTCATTGGATTCATAATTAAATTCTTCTTCTAATGAGTACCCAAATGACATACTTTTAACATCATCTACATCATGAAAAAATGAAAATACCTGGAAAACATGTTTTTCTCTCACTAGAAACACTTTTTTTTAATGTATTTTCAAATTTTCATGATGTGGATGTAGTCAAAAGTATGCAAGTTGGGTACTCGTTGGATGCAAAATTTAATGCCGCATCCAATGAGTGCTCCTGCTTGAAATTTTAGCAAACTTGCAAGAAGATAAGTTGAAAATACGATCCAAAAAAATAGTTTTTTAACTCTCTCTCGCTCTACTATTATTTTATTATTTTCCTTAGGATTTCCTTAGGAGGACCATTTTTCACCCAAATTTCCTCTAATGTCTATAATCCACGATTGAAGTTCCTACATCTTTACATCCAAAAGGAATTTGGACATTATGTTAGATCAGTAAATGTAGTAACTCAAAAGTTTGTGGGTGACCAGGGAAATTCCTACATCTTTGCATCCATAAGGAATTTCGGTATTCTATTAGTACAATAATATTTATAAAGTATTAATATTCTTATCAGAGTTGAAAAACAAGTTTGGGAGATACCATAAACCCTTATTTGTGACATATCTCAAAAGAATCCTTGCATTGTGCTTATTGTTTTGATACATATCTCTCACAACCTTCTTTTGTGTGGTCCCATAAACCCTTATTTGTGACCCATCTCAAAAGAATCCATGCATTGTGTTGATCGTTTTGGTATATATATTTCACAACCCATTTTGTGTGGACCTAACAATTCTCCCATTAGTGTTCCTACTTTTTATCTTTCATGTTACACACCTGCAACCAGAGTCACATGGAGACAACCAACCATGATTTTCCCCAATAACTTGAATACTTGACCTCCAAGGTCCTCTCCTTGAAGTAATCAGTTGACCATTTCAAAGTCACTATGGAGGACAACCACACCATGCTTGACCAAAAATGAACTTGTGACAAATGATATTGCTCAACATGTAGGATTCACTTCGAAATTCAATGACCCAACGCATGAAGAAGTTTTCACTAAAGAACATATTCCTCACACTCTATTCCTAGAAACCCATCCTCACTGCTTTGAGGATAAAAATTCATGGCACTACTTCCCAAATATTAACATGTGAAAAATTGATGGCTTCAACCCCTTGGGTTGTGTTACCCAAATGGAACATTATTTTTCCCTCCATGGCATTAAGGATGATCTTCATAAGTTAAAAAATGGAGTTTCATATTTAGACTTAGAACATTGGCAAGGGTGGAAATGGTACCATAAATCTTATCATTGTTATGTCCCTTGGAGCCAATTTGTAAAGATCCTTCATAATCATTTTGACTATGACACTCACTACCTAAGTCGGTTGACCAATTTATGCTATAGTGACATAGTTATGGACTGGATTACAACCTTTGACCAATTAGCAAACGACAGAGAGGGCCTCTCTAATTATTTTTTCCAGGAAAGCTATATTAGTGTACTCAAGGAGGAAATTCGAGACCACAACATTATGTAGTGGCTCTCCACTTGGTTGTAATCTTGTGACAAAGCTAGAAAATTTGAAATGGTGATCAATGCCCAACCCAAACACCCTTATTTCTCCACTCACATAGGGTCTCCCATGGATACCACTTCCAGTAATTCCACTCCCCCACCCTTAGGAATCCAAAATTTGAACCCCAATGCCATCGCTGAACATATGCGCCTTGAAATTTTCTATAAATGTGATGAAAATTATTTCCAAGGGAATAAATGTAAAGAGCATAAATTATTCCAAATTGAGGCATCCCCACATTACCCCCTCAAGGACAACACCATGGAAGGTCTACCCAAACCTTATGTGGATGGTACTATGCCACCCCTAGAAGATGCCCCTAATATGCTAGTTCTTGAGGAGAAACCCAAAATTTCACTCCATTATTTATCATATTTTTCCATAGCTCATACATTGAATTTGATTGGTGACAACAATCACCATAAATTCATTGTATTAATTGATAGTGGAAACACCGATAATTTCATTTTTAGACGAGTGGTTGTCAAAACACATTGCTATATATTCTCTATCTCAAATTTCCAATTAGAAAATGGGCGTATGATGAAATGTGGTGGTTGTTGTGAAAATTTGGAACTCCAAATGCGTGATTACCATATCAAAACACACATGTGAGCTCTTCTTTCATGTTGTTGCCTCTACCTAGCACATATTGAACATGAAAGGAGTGTTCTCTCGACACAAATAAGACTGCACCAACCATGCATATCGGTGGATGTCCCATGAATATAACGCCATCAAAATAACCCCACGCAATTTCGTAATCCACTTATGGTTCCACCAAAATTATTTCTTTCTTTCTCATAGGATCTACTTTATATTCAATGACTAGCTTCAGGATCAAGCCCGTTGTAATTGTGGACATGAAAAGTATGTTTTTGAATATTGCACAGTTCCTTTCCTATCAGATGCATTAAATAAGGACTTTGGGAAAGGAATCAAAACATTCAACCATTTCTTCTTGATGCCAATCCAAAAAAACGCTTCCAGACTTGGTTTTTTCCAATCATCTGAAGGATGAGGGACATATTTAATTCATTCCAAACCCTTCTTTTATAAGATCCATGGATAAACAAATGAGAAATATTTTCCTCCACTTCAAGACAAAGGGCATAATGACTGGGCCTTTCCCAACCTCTTTTCAAAATATTATCCCAAGTAATCAATTTCTTTCTTAGGGCCAACCAAAGAAAATTTTGACATTTCAAAGGCCCATGATACTTCCAAAGGAGTTTCCACCACCCCTTTAATTCTCTATGAAATATTATATCCATCATGTTTGAATAACCTAATTTAGCAGTAAAAACTCTTGTTGGGATTTTGGACTAGACGAGCATATTTTCCTCTTCCTCATTTAAGATAATAAAACTAGAGCACAGACTAGTAACAAAGGAATTCCAACAATTGGATTCATTACCTTATAATCCTATGTCTTCAATAGAGTTCCAAACTAACCTGCCTCTTAATTGAGGTACTTGAGCTTTATCATCCAAAAATTAAAAATATTGGCAGCAAGCAGAGAGAGCTTCAAGTTTTCAAAAATTCTGAAGTTATTCCCTCCACCCAACTAGGGATCTTCACCAATTCTAATCTTGGACCCATTCCCAATATTCCATACCATCCAATTTCTGACCTATTCAAAAGATCCTACCATGTCCTTCTAGATGGTTGAATAGTTATTGATGCATTTTTTAGGGGTGTGGTACCACTGCTCCATCGATTTCCATTCCAGATATTTCAACCTCATCACTCATCCTTAGATAGTTACATTGTGAGTGAACCTCGATAGATTCTAAGTTTTGCAAGGGACTAGGTGAACACAAGAAAAAATTTCAATCCCTATGCCCCCAAATGCTTTGGCATAGCTACTTGTTTCAAGTTTACTAGAGGTATTCCATCAATATTTCTACCTCCCAACCAAATGAAATTGAAACATATTTTACTTATTTTATTTATAATGGATTTAGGAAATTTAACTATTGAATCCAAGTAGATTAGGATGATTTTAAGGACGACCTTCACGAGCACCAGATGACTACCTCTAGAGAGAAATCTGGTCACCCACATAGAAATGTGACCCTCAATTTTATTTAGAAACCAAAGCCAGTCTATAGGGAGATATCGATCTAGTTTCAAAAAAAACCTAAGGGAGATACCGATCTAGTTTTTAAAAAAATCCTAAGTATTTGAATCCATCATCAAGAGGATTGGAAGGAAATAGAAATAAAGACAATGTCGTCCTCCTAATATCCTCTCCCATATTGGAGGTAATGATACAAGATTTGTCCGCATTTATGATCATTCTTGTAGTGACGTAGAACAGATCCAAGATTGTTTTCATATTACAAAGTTCCCTGCCACAACCAACTACATAAGGACTATATCATCCACAAATATAGGTGTGAGATTGCCTCAGAAGCCGATACCTTTAGCCCCCACAAGTCTCCAAAATTCAATTAGTATTATATTTTTATTTTTAAAGATTATTTAATGACTAATATTAATTATTATAATTAATATTAATAATTTATTAATACTATTACAAATTATAATAAATTAATAACCATAATCATAGTCAACCATGTTTATATCATAGTTGTGTCACCCTAATTCAATGATTCAATCACTTAGCATGCCAGTTGAATGATTAAGAGTACACTATACATAACCTAATTAGAAGAATAAAAAAGAAACTATCAATGGAGTGATGGAGTAGGCAATAAGCTAGTGGAATATCTTCATAGAAATACCATGAATTATATGGAGATCAACCCACAGAAGAAGAATGAAGACAATTATGAAGGGGACAAGAAAGATGGGGGGAGAAGAATGAAGGTGGTGGTGGTAGTGGGGATCATAAGAATATGGTGGGGGGGGTGAAGATAATAAGGAGTAATAGATTCATTTTTATTACTTAAATCCTTATTATCTTCACCATCACCTCTACATTCATCACCACCCTTAATTTCCTCCTCCTATTTTATTCTCTCCACCATCCTTCTTCTCCCCACTACCATATCTCTTATCCCCATTCCCACCACCTTCCACCTTCCACCTTCTCCCTTCCTTATTACCCCCATCTTGCTTGACCCTTCCTAATCATCACCATCCTTATTATGTGGGATGATTTCCATATAATTCCTAGTATTTATATGAAGATATTCCATCAAATTTTTGGATTCCATCGTCCCCTTGATAGTTAGGTTATGATTCTTCACATCAGGTTTTGTAGACCACACACTTGTTTAATTAATGTGCTAGGACATTGAGGTGTCAAATTGTAATAAATTTCTAATATCAATCATATTTGATTGTGTTCATTTAAATATCATAGTTGACTCACCTTGATTCAAAACTTTGATGGATTGGTATGTCAATTGAACAAAAGTGAAGCCTACAAGTCTTGATGTGAAAAATATTAATGTAACTGTCAAGGGAATGATGCATCCCAATATGTAGGAGGAATATATCCATTGAAGAAGTATGGAGAAAATAAAAAATGGGAAAAGACGGGAAAGGGAAAGAAAGAAAGGAAAATAATAAGGAATATGGTGTTGGTGATATTGGGGGGAACAAGGAATGTGGAGAGAATAAAAAGGGTGTAGGCATTGAAGGGTGGTGATAGCTCGAAGGTGATGATGAAGACAATAAGGAATAGGGGATTCCTTTTTTTTATTTTGAAAGTGTGATTATCTTCATTGTCACATTTGGATTCATGTCACCATTGATTTCCTCCTCCCTATCGTTTTCTCCACTATCCTTCTTATCAGCAAATCCATATTTCTTATCCCAGCCACCACCACTTTCCTTCTTCTACCGCCTTCTTTCTTTTCCTATTCTTCTTCTCCCCTTATTAATTGTCTCCATCAATATTCTATGGGATGATTTCAATATAATTCCTAGTCTTTATATGAAAATAGTACACCATCTTATTGGGATCCATCATTCCCTAATTAATTACCCTATGATTCTTCACATTAGTTTGTACAAACTACACTATTATTTAAATAACATAGTAATCCATCGATGCATTGAATTAAAATACATTACTAATCATAATCATAGTTGACTATTTTGTTTCAATATTGTAATAAAATCACCCTAATTCAGATGCTTGGATGGATTGTGTGCATGCCAATTGAAAAAGGGTACAATCTGCATAACCCGACGTGAATAATTATAAGGTAATTCTCAATGAAACATTGTATCTAAATAACCTTATGGATATATTCACAAAATACTAGGAAGTATATAGAGATCATTCTATAGAAGAAGGATGAGGACAATTAGGAAACATACAATCCTGGATGAGGGAAAGAAAGAAAGGGATGTAAGAAGGAAGGTGGTGGTGGTGGGGACGAGAGGGATGGTGCAGGGAATAAAATGGGAGGAGGAAATGAAAGGTGGTGCTGAATTGAAAGGTGACAATCAAGACAAGAAGTATTTAGTTCTCTATTCCTAGATATGTAATTGATAATGTGAATAATTTTTATCTAGGAATAGGTGAATCATTCTTATTTCTTAAAACTTTCTTGTCTGCACCATCACCAATTTCCTTCTTTTGCCCCATTCTTTCTTACCCCCATCCTTCATTCTCCCATAATTTTCATGCCCTTCTGAATTGTTCACATACTAATTATCATAACTATAGTAGACTATGATCACTCCAATATCATAGTTGACTATGTTTGTTGCTAATATTTATATATATTAGTTATTTAGTCATTGAAGTCATCAAACAAAAATAATGAATATATTGGAGATTCCATGTTTATGTAATGAGAAAACCTAATACCTATTTATGTTTGTTGTTGATATGTTTGTCTACTCGTTAGGTGAGCCAAATATTAGGTGATGTTTGTTTATTAAAATTATATAGGTTGTTAGTTAGTGACTCTAATTCATTTAAATTCAAAAGTAACAATATAAAACCATCACAAGTCGGTGGTTTAGCTCAAGTGATTATGTCCTATGAATTGCAAGAATAAATTCATAAGATAAATTTCTCAGGCTAACTACCTCTATGAATATTTTGGGCCTTACTCAATGTCCACACTTACCCCAAATTTTGAAAAACAAATACATGGTAATGTCGATCGATTGATCCACCCAGAAACTCATCTTTTCAACTTGATAGATTCATATAAACTCAATTGTAGTTGGAATTGTAAGTAGATCACATTGCAAGATTGAATAACCATTGACTACTAGACTATTTTTAAGATGAAATGGAATGTCCATCGACCACCATAGTATTTCTAGAGTATTCTCGAGATGTAAAGGCCATTAATCATTGTATAAGAAACTATGAGGAACAATATTCCATAAGCAACATAGTTAACTCTTCAAAAAATATATTTGATTTGATCAACCATAAAGGAGTTGTTGTTGACAATAGAAGGTAATGATGACATAAGAAATTCACAAAGTTCAATATAGGTCCATGAGGTAGTTTACATAGACAAAGGGAAAGAAAGGCCAGAAGGCATAGGATGGCATGAGGGTTGGAAAGGTTAGACTAAGCACATGTGACATAAAAGACATGCAAAATAAAATGTTTTATTAGACAAATTCTAGAGTGAAATGGTATTAAGGGAATTATCAATTTAAATATTAATATTTTCATATTGGTCATCATATTTAAGCCATAAATATGGATTTAGGATGTGATCCTAGAAAACTCAATCAACCTTCAAGTTGAATACATTTCAGGTTTGATTTAGAATTTTCTTGGAAATAATTTTGCAAGTAAAGGTTGTTTCGATAGACCTCATCTATATATTCTAATTTGAAGCTATGAAAATTAAGCAAGTTAGATATAAAAATATAGTCACACTCCATATGAAATAATATGGATTTAATGTGCATGTGACACTAATTGGATTATGATTGAAACATTTGTATGAATATTTTGGTATTAGGCGTTGTTGAGCACTAGTGGGATGTTGCTTTGTTTTTTTTGTTTTTTTTTTTTGTGTGTGTGCGTGCGAGTTCACGCGCATGTACGTGTGCATGTGCGCACATGTGTGCATGTGTGTGTGTGTTAACTATGTGGAATTTCTATGTTTCAAAGGGGTCTCAATGGTTCATTTTCGTGCAATTTTCAATCTATATTTGAGAAGACTTCATCCATTGTTTTTAAAAGAGGATAAAAAATATGTACTCCATAATTCAAAATCAATAGATAGGTGTGATAGTAAATAAAAAACAAATAAGCTCAGAAATCACTTGGCATATTATAGATAGGTACTCTTTCTTGAGGGGGGAAATAAAGTCCATTCAATGGAATTAGATGGTTTGAGATCACAATCACAAAAAAATCAAAGAAAAGGGCTCACATGAGCTCTAATTTAAAAATAATTATAGGAATGGAATCAAAATAAATAAATAAAATAAGAAGTTCATATGAATCCAACTTCTCCAATTGCAGAGGGCTAGATGATGAGCATCTAAACTAGTAGGTCTATAAGTCCCAATATAAGTCCCAATTCTCCAACTTTTGTTGGGACTAGGTGCCTAAGAATACATGTCAAAAGGACACATGAGCTTGAAATTCCAAGTTGATCAAGTTAAAATCCAAGGATTGGGAAATCTCCTAGAATCCCAAGAACAACAATTTCATTACATTGCATAGAATTCAATGTTGGTAAAGGCAATAATTTCCAACTATGTTGTTCACTACATTTCTCTTAATATAGTGGATTGATTTCAATGTGTGTACATTGGATAAATCTTATTGTTTTATTTCATGCATTCATTATAGTGTTTGTATAGTGGATAAAGTATACAAGGAAAACATTTTCTCACTATTTTGAAATGATTGATTAGATAGAATTGTACAAAAATCATTGCACCTAGTAAAGGAATTTAGTAGCACTGCAACAAATAACTACTCAATTGGATGGTCTAAGATAATTGTGATCATAGAAAAATAGTTAAAGGAAATTCTCACACGAACTCCAAATCGCAAGTTGATAGAACTAGAATTACAAAGAAGAATTCCACATGATTCCACCCTCTCCAGATGTAGAGGCCCAGATGGTGAGAATTTGAACCAGGGGGGCATATAAATCCCACTTGTATAGATTTTGTTGGGTTGGTTGTTTAAAAATATGCAGCCAAAGGTCCCATGAACTTGAAATTCCAATTTTATCAAGTCAAAACCCAAAGGTTGGTGCAATCTCTCGAAATCCCAAGTACAACAAATTCATTATCTTTCATAGATTTCAATGTTTGCAATATTGATAATTTTTTACTATGTTGTTCACTCCACTACTCTTATCATAGTCCATTTATTTTAGTGTTTGTAAAATGAATAAATTTTATTATTTAGTTTTGTGCATTGATTTAAGTGTTTTCACGGTGGATAAAGGCTACATGAAAAAAAAAATCTCAATATTTTGAAATGATTGATTAGATAGAATTATAAGAAAGATACTTACATCCAATAAAGTAGTTTGTAGTGAGGCAATGGATAACTAATAAATTAGATGGTTTGAGATTTTGATCACAAAAATAAGGATTAAAATAAAAGGCTCACATGAGTTCCAAATCACACATTGATAAAACTAGAATCACAAAGAAAATGGTCACATGATTCCAACATCTCCAATTGCAAAGGCCCATATGGTGAAAATCCAAACGAAGGTCATGTAAGTCCCACTTTTCCACTTTTTCCTGGCTTAGGTGCCTATGAATTCACAACAAAAGGCCACATGAACTCAAATTTTCAAAATTATTAAGTCAAAACACAAAGGTTGGGGAAATCGCTTAGGATCCCAAGTACATAATTTTCATTATTTGGCATAGAGTTTAGTGTTTGTAAAGTTAATAATTTTTTACTAAGTTGTTTTTCCATTTCTCTTAGTATAGTGCATTGATTTCAATTTTTGCATAGTGGATAAAATTGATTATTCTATTTTACGCATTGATTTCAATGTTTGTGCAATGGATAAAGACTACATGAAAAACAAATTTTCACTATTTGAAATGATTGATTAGATAGAATTGTAGGGAAATCATTACAAACAATAAATGAGTTGTGTAGTGAAACAATAAATAAATAATGAATTAGATATAATGAGGTCGTGATTGTAGAAAAATAATTAAATGAAAAGGCTCACATGAGCTCCAACTCATAAACTAGTAGATATGGAATCACAAATCAAAAGGTCACATCACTCATACATCTGTAATTGTAGAGGCCCATATAGTGAGAATTTTAATGAAGAGGACATATAACCCACTTCTCCAACTTATTTTGGGATTGGGAACCTAAGAATCCACAACAAAATATCACATGAACTCAAAATTCCAAGTTGATCAAGTAAAAAAACCAAAGGTTAGGGTAGTTCAATCTCTTAGAATCCCAAGTACACAATTAGGTGTTAGATTTCTAATTCATAGATATTTCCTTAGTATGAATAGTTATTCTTTATGTTGGCCAATTTCTGTCAGTTTCACGAGTGGGGTATATCTTAAGCCTTCATGAAATCATGATGGTTGAATTTGGATAAATCAACTATTAATATTGGAATTTAAAGGAGGCGGGGCATTAAATTTACTACAATATCTCAATTTAAAGGTTTTAGTGATCTTCTCTTTCAAAATCCTATCTCATATGATTTATATGAAAAATGAGAAAGATACCATGTTTTTCTATTATAAAAATTGAAGAAGGTAGATTGGGAAGATCATTATGTAATATATCTATTATTTATTATATGTGCACTAATAATTCATTACTATTCATTTTCTTCATCATTGAACTTTGTTACTGTATTACTATTAACCTTATTTGTCATGTAACTTTTGAAGTCACCGTTTTAATAACACTCTCTATATTATAGATAATAATAATTAATTCTCAATGGATCACATATGATGACCATCTAAAATTTTTGAGTGGCCACTCATGATTGTAACTAGCATACATCCATCTTAACTTTGGAGCTATCAAGTTTTGAGAGGGATCAAATCCCTTGAGGTGTAGAAATTTCCTCTATTTTTGCAGACTAAAAAAGATTTGCACCTTAGAATATTTTATCCCTCTTAGGTCTTGGTAGATCCAAAGTTAAGATGGATCTAAGTTGGTTTATATATATTTCATTCTTTTAAATATATTAATATTTTGTGAAGGTATTTATTGGCTAATAAAATTGCAATAAGTAAAATATAATAACATATATAAAATGTACAAACTCTTTCTCAAAATTTTCAAAAAATAACAATTCTATATTAAATTAAACATTTCATAACAAAAAGGAATACCAACACAACAAAATGGGAAACAACAAAGATAATTGTAAAAAATAAAGTATCATATAAGGAGATGAATCCCATTGCATTGAAGAAACACTTCTAACATTTGAGATAAAAACAAGTATATAATGGTGACCTATAAACTGTCATGGATATTCTACTAGGAATAGATCATTACAATGAATCTTCTAATTTTCTACAATTTCTTATTATGGAGAATTTTACTTTAGATTATAGATTTAATATATTGGCATAATGTTGAAATGAAATGGAATCGAAATGAAAGAATAAAATAACATTCCATCCACACAATGAATACACGATAGATCTTAGGAAAACTCAATAAAAAAAACCTATATATGTAGAAGGTGAGGCCTATGCTATGATCTTTTCTTCTTAGTTATGAAATTGATCCGAGTTTATTAGGGAACGAAATGAAACACATAATATTCCAAAAATATAGATATACAATAATACTCAATTTATATTAATGAACAAAATATACAAGAACTGTAACAAAATACATAGTGAAATGAACTCGCTAGAATGGTGACAACTTATCTCTAAGAAGAGATGTGACGACTACACGCATTCATAAGAAGAAGTTACAATGAGGACAAAAGATCCTTTTAACATAAATAATCAATGAGAAAACCCTAAACATCCAAAACCCTAACCCCAAAAGATGAAATGCAAAAACGTTTATGGGCCCTGTTGTGGTTAGTTGATACGTCAACTTCTCGGGGGCATAACTTTTGCATCTGATTTTTGTTTGGGGCACTTGGTATCCCATTGGAAAGGTTTAACCAAGTACACATTTTTAAAATCCTAATAGATAGCCAAAAGATATCTATTGAGCACTACCATGCCAAAAAATTGTTGTTTAGGGCCTCAAAAAGGCCTTAGAAGTTAAGGACCCCAAAAACCACAAAAAACTACCAAGATGGAAAACTGTGTATTGAACCAGTGGATTAGGTGGATGGCCACCAACATCCATATAGATCTATCCTCCCCCATTAGGAAGAAATGGTATCCATTGTGTTGAGTGCCCCCATCAAAGGGGGAATTTGATACTAAAATTGACACTTTGTGAGCCACTTTCCTTGGTGCAGGATCTTATCTACTTTGAAAACGCAATAGAGTTAGAGATTTTGTTGGCAAGTGCCCTGAACCTGTGTGTCCATGATACTATCAATGGTGGTCTATTCCATGCATTTAGGGTTGAGCTCTATAGATTTTAGCTACTATGCCACCTTTGATTTTTCTAATAGTGGTGGAAAATATAGACAAAGGAGGTCCACATTGAATATTGGGTGCAAGCCAAGGAAGGGGGGAATGCTTAATTCAAAATAGTTGTCATCCAAAACCTTGGTGATGGTATAAGTCCCAAAGCAAAGTGCGAATAGATTTCGATGGGGTCTTGTAAGGTACTCTTTCTATAAATGCAATCAAACCTTGTCTTCCACCTAAAACTTATGTGGAGCCCTATGTTGATCATGGATCTGCTTGTGCTTAGCATTGTATTTCTTTAAAATATCATGGAACTGTTGGTCTCCAATTGAGCATGGGAGGATTCTACCTTTGTGGGTGCAAATAGAAGTGCTACATCAATGGGTCCAAATGGTTGAAATCCTAGAACTGCCTGAAAATGGTTGTGACTAGTTTAGCTATGAAGGGATATGTTGGAGTTGTGTTGGACATAAAGAAGTCTCTCATCCCATGTGCGTGGATGCTTGTATTTGTATATGCACAATATGTTCATAATCATCCTATTGACAATGTTTATCTGTCCATTTGTTTGGGGGGGGAGGCGGTGGATTTGGTGAGCTTGGTGTCCAACAATGACCACAGGTTCAAACAAAATGTACTTAAAAATTTGTTGTCTCGATATGGGATGATGGTCTGTGGGGTTCCAAAAATGTACCCACACACACTTGAACAAGAGGTTGGTAGTGGCTTCAATTGTGACACTCTTCCTGGAGGCTGTTAGAATGGCCATTTTAGAGAACTGACAAACAACCACGAATACACAGTCATTACCATGCTTGGTTGAAGGAAGACCTAACATGTAGTCCATCAATATGGATTCCCAGGGCTTATTGGGAGTAGAGAGAGAGGTGTATAATCCTTTTTTTTAATGGTTGGATTGGAGATGGAGCATGAAGTACAAGATCTGAGATACTTACTGACATCTTGATGAAGCTTCAACCAATAGAAATACTGTTGTAGTACTGTTATTGTCTTATCCATGCTAAAGTATCCTTCCACCTAACTGTAGTAGGACTCCCAAATCAATTTTGCATGCTCGCTTGAAGGGACACATAGATGAGCCATATGGCATAACAGTCCATCTTGTAGATGAAAGTTGGTAACAACCTTTCCCACTCCCAACATCTGGTAGGTTGTAGATAAGTTAGGATCACTGTCATAGATTTGGGACCACCCGAAGGTCTCATTCCCATAAGATTCAAGCACTGTGGTTAGTGTTGCAATTGGAGGTAGACTAAGGTAGTCAAAAATGCCATTGGTGCTCCATTTATTATATTTAATGTTGAGGTGAAACTGCTACAAGTATGTGGACCACCTTTGATGGCAGTCATTTTGTAATTTGCCTTATGTTTTCATAAACTATAGAGGCTTGATATCTATATGCATGAATGTATACCTCCCTATAATGTAATGCTTCCATTGGCGGTAGGATTATACAATGGAATACATCTCTTTTTTGTGGGTGGTATACTTACGGATGAAATTTGAGAGTGTCTCAATATTATATGCCATTGGATGACCATGTTGAGTGAGAATGAGACCCATAGTGTAGCTTGAAGCATCTATCTCAATCTTAAAATATTGTTGTAGATCAGGTAAGATAAGCACCAGGCTTGAGCATAAATAGTGTCTGAAATCATCGAATTCTTTCTGTTGTGACTTGGTACACCCAAAATTGGCTTTGAAACCAGCTTTGATCACTTGTATGAGGGGCTATTCAATATGAGAGAATCCCAACATGAACTCATGATAGAAGTTGGAAAGTCCTAAGAAGCTCCAAAGCTCGATTAGTGTTTTCAGGGTTGGCCAATCATGAATGAATCGGATCTTGGATGGATCCACATGTACACCATTCCCATATACAATGTATTCAAGATATTGGACCCTGTTCATGCCAACGGAGCATTTCTCAAACTTAGAATATATCTTGTGTTGTCGTAGAGTGTGGAGGACCTACTGAATTTGCTACATGTATTTTTCCCAACTATTGCTGAAGATGAGGATGTCATCCAAATATTCAACCATAAATTAATTGGTGAAAGGACTTAATATGTTGTCCATCAACCTCATGAACTTCATTGGAGAATTCATTAAGCCAAGGGGAATGACCAACCACTCGAAAAAACCTTCTTTAGACTTGAAAGTAGTCTTTCATACATTAGTTTATTCTATTGGGACCTAGTGGTAGCTAGACTTCAAATCAATCTTTCTAAATTACTTAGCCACCTTGAGTTGTTTGAGAAGGTCGTCAATTGAAAGAATTTGGTACCAATTTTTTACAATGATTTTTTAGATATTTGTAATCAATATAGGGTCTCCAAGTCCCAACTTTCTTCTACACGAGCACATTTGGTATTCTATAGGGTGAGGATATGGGTCAAATGTGCCCCTTTTGGAGCAACTCTTGAATTTGATGCTTGATTTTGTCATTTTCCAGGAGAGAGTGTCGATATACTAGCCCATTAGGTAAATGTTATAATCTTATTAATACTGAGAGGGGGGTGAATCAGTATTAGAGCAGTTATGAACAATTTTCACTTATTATCAAACTTAAACAATAGTTATATTATGCATTCACCATAAATAATAACATTCATCCACATATGTGCAAAACATAGAACACAAGGTTTTTACGTGGAAAACCAAACGGGAGAAAACCACATAATGCTCTCTTATAATATAAATATTACATTCACGGTAGCACCAACTTTTGAATTTCTCCAGCACCAATTGGAAGGAGGCTTCAACCCCCTAGTTTTACAGGAACTGACCTGAAGGAAGCACCAAATCCCTAATTTGCTAGCTCTAACTGGAAGGAGGCACCGATCCCCTGGTTTTACAGACACCAGCCTGAAGGATGCACCGACTCCCTATTCCTTGCCCCGTCCTACTTCCCTAATATGTCTGTAGAAGATTTGTCTTTTCTTTCTACACTCTTTAGATTTGCTACAATGCTTTCCATTGTGCACACTTTTTGTATACTATGATCTTGCAATCGTTGAAGTGTATCGCATACTTCACTTCACTACACAATGGATTTCATACTTCATAAAATTCTGCAATATGTGTGTTATTTCATCATACTATATTGTTTTTGTGCTTTTGCATGCTCAACTGATACTTCACATCTTTTGTTGTTGTGGTATTTGACCTCACGCATCTGTATTAGATAAATCACATCATTCTCTGCATCCTATGCTATGCTACACTTCTGTCTTGGTACATTTGTCTTAGATAATATGTGACCTTCTATGTACCACATGTGATACTTCCTTTCTGTTCTTACGCATTTATCTCAGATAAACCTCATAAAATTTGCGCATCTTTTGTTGTGCAACTTTTTTGTTGTTGTGCATCATCTTCTATGTTTCATATCTATATTCATGCATATGTCTTATATAAATCACATATTCATATGCGTCATCTACCGTGTTGCATTTTGCACATATGGCTCTTCTTCGAGGTTATACCGTTTCGGTTCCACGAGCCATTGATACCCAAAAATTTACAATCTTTGCAAATCAGAGTACTACCACATTTGCATCTTCCATCTTACTTCAACTGTCCAACTTGGCTTCTTATTTATACTTGTCCTGCGCAGGCCGTGTGTCCACAAGTTGGTCGTAGCCTCCTCGTTTTCCTTTCTTTATGGTCAAGATGACTTACACATCCGCCACTTGTCATGTTCTATGAAATTAAAGTATCATTCCTTGTGGGTCTTGTGCATACTTGGCCCTTTGCATAGTTGGATTTGCGCACTTAGGAACCACTTCCCATGGGGTATTACGCCCTTGAAGTACCATCACTTGTGGGTCTTGCGCACTTGACTTGTTTGATCCCCACTTACTTCATGAACTCTTGCGTGCTTTAAAGACTTGTATACTTCTTCTAATTGGTGTGTCATGCACACTTTCGGGACTTGCATTCATGTCCAACCACTTCTTTCTCCTGAACCTCTTGCACACTCCCGAAACTTGTCCAACCAACTCTTTTAAATTTACCTTTGAAGTGTCACTACTAGATGGATTGTAACTTGCACACATACCTTATGTACTTCTTCAAACTGGATGTACTTCTACAATTTGAATGTACTTCTTCAATCTGGTTATGTACTTCTTCAAAATGGATTTCATATACTTCTTCAAACTAGCACAAGAATATTGAATCATGTTTGACATCAGTTGACATCAATGACAACCAAAGTTCAACAATCTCCCCCTTTGACATTGGTTTCAACACCTCATGAATTTGTGCATGTCAACACCTTATGAAGTTGTGCTCTTATGAATTCCTATGTTATGTTTGCATTACTCCCTCTATGTGTACTCCCCCTATGTGCTTTCCATTTTGAACCTTTGCTCTTCTGTGCATCCTTCTATCAATGCTTTTCCGTTGTCTTTCATTTTTTGCATAGTTCTCTTCTACTGATGCATGATTCGTGATCTTTCTCCTTCTTTGCTTTGTGTGACCTATGATCAGTACTTCTCTGTTTTTTTTCGTTTCTGCACAGATCGCATGCTTCATGATCTTTATCCCCCTTTGACATCAATGGCAACGAGGTTCTTTTCAATGCATACTTTCAGGTTTTCCTTTCTTCAGTTTTGCGCTAGCCTTCATGCAGTTGCTTTCTTCAGTTACTCCACTTGTCTTCATGCTTCATTATTTTTCCTTTTGTTGGAGTTTGTGTGTAGATCTTAGTCACCTTTCAATATGTACATTCAACACTGTCTTTATATCTGTCTCGAATATGTTCCACCTGTACAATTTCCAACTTCCTTTTATCTTGATATTTTGTTCCTGTCACATAACATAGTTCATGCTTCTTCATTCCTTGTGAAATATTCCATTCCATCTTCCCATCGCACTCACTATGCACAATACATATTTTCTTCTACTTCTGGTTTGCATTGTCACTCATGCCGACTTATTTCATCATTGAACTTTTCCTCTCTTTTTTGTCACATTCACTGCGCTGTGACCAGTCTTCATCACATTTTCTAAATTCACATATATTTTCACTACGTCCAAAGATTCTTCCTTAATATTGCACATATTTCCATCCATTGGCCAGCTTGGTAATAAGTCGATGTAACTAATAACTCATGGGGAAAGTCTGACTTCTTGTTGTCATAATTGAGATTTTAGGTGACATCATCTCGATCACACGGAGTAATGAATTGGATTTCCGTTTTTTGTCCTCTTGCCCGATCTCATTTACTCGTGTAATAAATTTTGATGTCTCTCCAAACAGCTTTGAATTGCGCATCCATCTATGCAATTAACCACAACGTCTCTTCAATTTATTTCCGCGCACGCAGGGAACCACCTTCCAACACTATACATGAGTTGTGTATGGCTTGGTTCATCATCCTAGTTCATTCTCTGTCAATATTTTTCTGAGTGTCGCAGCTTCTAAGTATCCTGTCTTTATACACCATATCTTCTTACTTCCGTAGATTCAACAACTCGTTTGATGGTCTTCGCTCAACAAGATGAATTCGCAATACTGGAGGTGGATATGGGGATTTGACAATCCCAAATGAAAGAATCTAATTTCATGCATTAGTACGCACAATATCAGGTCAACCAAATTCATACAAAGGGGGTTTCATGTCTGACCAAGAGAGGCGACTTCCTGGAGAATAAATAACAACAAATTATTGACTTGTTGAACTTCATTTAGATGAAATAGTGCAATTCCAACGCATCGTCTTCAACCCTGTATCTTTGTACACTCTTGCAATATTCTGAGTTCATTGAGCAAGCTACAGTGGATCTTGAAATTTGTCTATCTCAGCAACCAACCAGTCATGGCGTGGATTTGGACTTAGAGCTACAACTCTGAATCAATTGTGTTCAATATGACTCCCATTGTCGTAAAAGTAGTTTGATTGTAGTTAGGACTTAGCATGCTACCTTTTATACTTAGACTCTTTTTTCTAAGACAAAGGTCTCATGTAGTTTTGTAAAGGAAAATTTTGAATATAATACAAACTTCAATTATGGATATGCGTAGACCTTATGTTTTTTCATCAACAATACTTATTTGTACTCATCTTTCTACTTCCACATGTATGATCTCCTTGTGCAACAAATTTTACTTCAACACATTTTTGCAAATAATTGGACATATGCACATTTGTTTTGAAACTTTACATCAATGTGACAACAAACTTCATTTTTTTTCTAAATACAGTACTTACTAATACATTCCTTGAATTCCTAATGAATGGCGTGCTGAATTCAAGGATCTTACTTATCCTTTTAGTGATTAGCAAGATGGGCATCAATCACTTGGTGCTTGGGACATACTTGGATTGTTTGCTTCAACTACACATACTTGAGGAGTTTTCCTTACCCACATATTCATGTGCGCACTACCTTTTTTATACTATGATTGACTACTTTTTCTTTCGGTCCATATGCCGTTGTTGATTTTACTTATATATGGATGATTTAATGTTCTTTGACAGTATGGGCCTTTTGTCTAAATCCATCACAAGTATAACATCTGACAGTATGACAATATCTCACAATATGTCCATTATAGTTACACCTTGAACACTTCAATGTATTGAACCTTCTTCTAATAGTGTAATAGAAATAATTGTAATCATTGAAGGAATTATCATACCTGAATAGATTCATTTGATTTGGACTGTACTTGTCGTCGCTGACCTTCTCGGTTGTTTTTTCATAGCCAGGTCTTGATTTTTCTACTAGTGATCTCCGATCGTTCAAAATCTTATTCAGGATTGATGTGTTGTCTTTGAATTTGTTCTTCATCTCTAGACAAGTCTTGTCATTTCCTGAATGTGCGCAGTCCAGAGTATCAATGATGTGACTTTTCCCTTTTATCTCAGGAAGTTTTTCTTCTAAATGGGATATCTCTCTATTCCTTTGTTTGAGTTGACTTTCTAGAAGTTCATTTTTTTGCTTTGACTCTTCCAATGATGTCTTCAATACTAATTCCTCTTTTCCAAGATTCCTGATTTTATCTACTGCACAGTTTAGTTGTTTCTCAAGATTCATTTATTTTTCACTAACCTGTTTTTCAAAAGTCTCTTGAATAATCTTGGCTTGCTTGACTTGTTCTTCATACTTTGATAGTTGGTCCTACAATGTTTTGTTCTTCCTTCTTGACTTCTTTAATTCATCTAAGGCACTAACTAGTTCACCTTCCTAATCAAATTATGTAACTTCTTCTTCTTCAGACTGACTGTCTGATCTAATTTATACGACAGGTTTTGGAGGTGAATTAAAGGTTCCACTAAATAAGTACTTATCTAGTGTCCCTATTTGACTATGCGCATTTGATGTGTCTTTGTTGATAGAGGGAAAACACTTTTTATTTTATTCACTGCCTTCATCTTCTAGAAATTCCATAGAAAGTACTTCTTTTGGATTGACATCACATTCAGTTTCTTTGGATGAATTGTTGTCTTCCCTGGAGTATAGAATCTTTCTTTGTTTTGGGACTTTCTTCTTACTCTTAGATCTGTCCTATGTGTGTTCCATCCTTCGTTCATTGCAATTGGAATGTTCTCCATTGTCACTATCTCTATCTTCTTTATACAGTCACTTTGAAGCGAAATGGCCTACTCTTCCACTTTTAAAAAATTTAAAGGGTAACTTACCCTTATACTTGCCACACCCTCTTTTCAAATTTCTCACAAAGTTTGCTTCTTCCTCATCTGATTCATCACAAGAAATTTTGTCATGCTCGTGTTTTGATTTCCTGATGTCTTTAAATGGTTCTTCTTTCCTAGTGGGATTTTCCCTTCCAGTTCTCATCTCATACGCAATAAGAATCCCATGAAGCTTATACTTTGTTAAATATTCAAGATTAGTTCTATCTTCTAACACAGACACCCTTGAGTCAAATCTTGGTGACATAGTTCTTAGTATATTCTTGTAATGTCCCCAGCTTGACCCTATTGCATTAATATTGTAAACGATGTAAATATTGTTATTTAGTCATGGTGAGGAGCTCAAGGCCAAGGCCCCGCCATTGATTTATCGTTCTATGTATCGGCAATTAGGATGGATGCATAGAGTTCATGTGCTAGTAGTGCACAATGTAAAAACGGACATCATGTAAATATGCAATTTTAATGAAAAACCCACAACCAGCTACGCAATGCAACAAAGAGATGGGGGCATGATCTTTACAAGGAATAGGGGGGGGGGAATAACCAAACCCCTGAGCCATGGTGTTAAGCCATTACATTGAGGAAACCCATGAACTCTCAACTACCCATTTGGTCTCATGCACCCAATCTTTTAATTCTTCCAAGAATTGGTTGAGGCAATTAATGCCTTGGGATGGGAGAGGTATGGCTATCAATTTTCGTGTACGGGAAAGACAACAACCTGGGAAATCGAGTTTTGGCTTGTTGGGCAAGAAAACCCCCACGAAATTGGCCCAAAATCCATTCTTCACCCATGGCATTCTTCCTCTCACGCAGGCTGAGCCTGTTGGGGTATTAACCTTCACGTTTTTCACCATTTCCTACGTTTTTCCATGCCCAGAAACTCATTTTGGTAATTTGCAGCAGCTGGGGAAGGAGGGGCGCGATTTTGGACTAAGGGAGGTCGTTTTTACCCTTGGGGGCGTTTTCCTGGAATGGGTTGCTCTCCCAGTCGATTTTTCCTAGTTGCCATTTCACTTTGAGTCTACCCACGTTTTTCTGGAACTGGTAGAAACCCATTGTTGGGAATTCCACTGTATAGGCGTTTTTCTCCTGCCCAACACTTATGCTTTTGATGATACCTGCACCCATCTCTTAACAGCCTGAGAAACCCAATTGTTGATTGGCCTGGCTGATTGTGATATACCTTTGGCTATGTGAGAGCCTGTTTTCCCCTTTTTCCTTGTGGAGATCATGCCTAGCTCGGGGGTGGCAGTGGTGCTGAGAGATTGAGGAGCACACTGGCCTACGGTTGGGTGGAACGTTGCAGAAGTGTAGCTGGTTGCTCAGGAACTACTTGGTTTAAGATAAGTATTCTTGTTTGATAGTTTGATATTGCTCAATTTATGAATGACATGAAAATCTGGAATGTATGATGGACGTGTGTTAATTCTGCACATGATTTACTTCTGCTGTGTTTGCTTAGATTTGTACATCTGCATGCCTGTCTTTTTATATATGTGGATGTTTTATTTAGTAAGCATTGGGGCAAATTGCCCGGTTTAAGCACAATGATCCTCTCTATCATGCTGGTATGATAGGAGGGGACATTACAATTCTGCACAATCGATTCTTTTGTTAGTGAAACTCCAAGAATTTTGATGGCATTGAATAACTCATCAATTCGAAGAAAGTATGGGGCAACATTTTATTCATTTTTCATTCTCAAAGACTCATATAGTCCATAGTAAGTCTGTAGTTTTTCCTTTTTTACTTTCTTGTCTCCTTCACGGATATTTTTGTGTTTGTCGCATACATCCTTTGTTGAAACACAATGCATGACCTTAGTGAATTCAAAATATGCTAACCCACATAATAGTACATTCCTTGATCTTGCATTGCATTCATACTGTCTTCTTCCAAATGGATCAACTAGAGTAGTTGCACGAACATTATAGCCATTCTCAATAGAATTCCAGACATCAACACCGAGGGAGTGGAGATATACTTCCATTCTTATCCTCCAAAAGGTGTAATTCGAGCCATCAAATATAGGTTCTCTATTGGTGGAGCGTCCTTCCTGCTTGTCCATATTTACGCACGGATCTATCTTCCAGATGTTAAGTTGTTACTAAAGACACTCACTCTGATACCAATTGTTGTAATATTATTAATACTGATAGGGGGAGTGAATCAGTATTAGCACATTTATGAACAATTTTCAATTATTATCAAAGTTAAACAGTATTTATATTATGCATTCACCATAAACAATAACATTCATCCACATATGTGCAAAACACAGAACACTAGGTTTTTACGTGGAAACACAAACGGGATAACACCACAGAGTTCTCCCTTATAATATAAAGATTACATTCATGGAAGCACCAACTTCCAAAGTTCTCCTGCACCAACTGGAAGGAGGCTTCAACCCCATCATTTTACAGGCACCGACCTGAAGGAAGCATCATCTCCTTGATTTACCATCTCTGACTGGAAGGAGGCACCGACCTTGTGGTTTTATGGACACCGACCTGAAGGAAGTACCGACTCCCTATTCCTTGCCCCGTCCTACCACCTTGATATGTCTATACAAGATTCATCTTTGCTTACTACCAATCCGCACATTCTTCAGATTTGCTGCAATGCTTTCCGTTGTGCACACTTTCTATATATTGTGATCTTGCAATCACCGAACTATATCACGTACTTCACTTCACTACACAATGGATTTCATACTTCATAACCTTCTTCAATCTGTTCATTTTTTGTGATACTATAATGTTTATGTGGTTCTGCATGTTCAACTGATACTGCGCATCCTCTGTTGTGTTGTTGTTTTGACCTCACGCATATGTATTAGATAAATCACATCATTCTACACATCCTCTTCTATGCTACACGTATGTCTTGACGCATCTGTCTTAGATAATTTGTGACCTTATGTGTACCATATGTGATACTGCCTTTCTGTTCTTATGCATTTGTCTCAGATAAACCTCATAATACCATGCATCTTCTATTGTGCTGCTTTTCTATTCTTGCACATCAGTTGTTATGCTACATTTCTGTCTTCACGCATATGTATTATATAAATCACATCTTCTTGTGCATCATCTATTGTGCTGCATTTTGCACATCTGGCTCTTCTGCTAGATTATATTGTTCTGGTTCCATGAGCCATTGATACCCCCAAAATTAGAAGCTTTCCAAATCAAAGTACTACCACATTCGCATATTCAAGCTTACTTCAACTCTCCAACTTGGATTCTTATTTATACTCATCCTGCATAGACTGTGTGTCCACAAATTGGTTGTAGCATCCCAATTTTCATTTCTTTACGGTCAAGTTGACTTACGTATCCACCACTTGTCATGTTCTGCACCATTAAGGTATCATGCCTTCTAGGTCTTGCGCATACTTGGTCCTTTACATATTGGGAATTTCGCACTTAGGAACCACTGCCTATGGGTTATTGCACCTTTGAAGTACCATCGCTTGTGGTTCTTGCGAACTTGACTTGTTCGATCGCAACTTACTTCATGAAATATTGTGCACTTCAAAGACTTGTATACTTCTTCCGATTGGTGGTTCGTGCACACTTTTGGTACTTGTATTCATGTCCAACCACTTCTTGTGCATTCCCAAAACTTGTCCAACCAACTCTTTTGAATTTACATTTGAAGTGTCACTACTAGATGGATTGGAACTTGCGCACACACCTTATGTTCTTCTTTAAATTGGATGTACTTATGAAATCTGAATGCACTTCTTCAATCTGGTTATGTACTTCTTCAAACTAGATTCCATATACTTCTTCAATCTGGTTATGTACTTCTTCAAACTAGATTCCATATACTTCTTCAAACTGGCTCAAGAATACCGAATCCTCTTTGACATCAGTTAACATCAATGAAAACCAAATTTCAACAGTAAATGAACACCAGGGTTCATATCGATTGAATTCTTGACTTGACAGTGCAGACGCACTGTGATAGGTGAGGTGAAGATGTCTCATTATTATTCTATGACTTTATCCACTTGCTTTTAATGTGTAGAGAGGCCTTGTGTAGAGGCCATAGATGTGGTTGCGACCTTTTGTTCAATGTGAAAAAAAATCACGAAGAGGACAAATTTCCCAGTTTGGGAGATGAAATTCTTGCACTACTTGCTGAGATCAAAGAGACTGAGGTAGGTGGAGCTACCTTTGGTATCTTGTACAATTGTTTTCCCAAAGTAACAATGATGCTACGAGGTTTAGACTCATACAAAACATGAAGTTTCTACATATATGTATGACCTAAAAGAACATCAGACATTAAAGTTGGGAAACATCTCATAATACCTAATCCTTAAATGGCTTGATTCCATAGGGAAGGGAGCATTGTTGGCTGACATGGAGATATTATACATGGTTGAGCTAGCCAATGTTGTATGGATGTAAGTGTTGTTTTGTCGACAAATACAACTACTTGATGACCTCTGCTGAGATAATGTTTTTTGTCTTCTTCTATCAATAATGAAATACAGTAGAGTGCCCTTCACCCACATTTTTGAGTGAAAAAGGTGCTCACCTTCTTCTGACTCCTCTGGATTGTTGGGTTAGACCTTGGTGGTAGAAACTATGGCACTAGGTTATGCATTAATGATCCACTTCCTCTTATCTAGATCTGAATTAGAGTTAGATCCTGGATCAATCCTCGAGGATTTTAGATTGACCACCAATGACTACATCCAGTGGCATTCATCAATGTTATGCCAGGGGATTTTATGGAACTCACACCACTTCCCATTGTCTTTATTTGTATTCCCCCCTTGTTTTCTTGCATCTTATACTAGTTGTCCTGAGGTTGTTTATCCTTTATTTGTCCTTTGTTCTATGGACTGGGGCCTCTTTGTACCTATGAAGACCCCCTTGGAATTTTTTAACTAGATGCCACTCGGAGTCTCTGATTCCATCTTGGTGTGCAAGGTATTGAAAATATTTGTGAACTTTGGCACTGTTTGGTCCCTCTCTAGATGAAGTGTGGTTCATATCATGTACTCATCATCATGGTTTTCAATAGTATAATATTATTCCTTAAAAATATCCATAAAAAAAATCCCAAGTGGGATTGGACCCAAACATTTCAGACTCCTCTATGATTTTTTTCTCATAGTAAGTTTCCCACCAATATTTGACACGGGGGAGAGCCACAAGGAGAAAAAAGGTGTTTTTTTCCTTGTCGAAAAGATTGTGGATAGATAAATACCCTTCTAGTAGATTTAACCATTTTTCCAAATCATCCACATCGATCTGACCCTCAAATAGGGGAATATCAAAATTAACTTGTACCTTGAAAGGGGCGACACCTCTGGAGTGGTTGCTTGACGAAGACATGTTTGCTGTTGTTAGCATCCATCGAAATATTTGGGAAATGTTATCTATCATCTTGTCCCTCTATCGCACAAGGGATTACTTGAGTAAAAAATTAATGGGATCTCCTTCTCCCTCACCGTTCTTTTCTTTCATCATGGAAATTCGTTATTGTCAATGAGTCTACAGTATTTCAAATGCTCAAGTAGCTCGAGTCCCAACTTATTATAACTTGACCTCATTGGGGACATGCATAGAGAAACAAATAAAGCGAAAACCACTCTGATGCCACTGATCCAGTTTTATGAGGGAATGAAATGAAACACAAAAATATTCTGAAAACACAGAGATACAATAATACTCAATTTCTATTAATGAATGAAATATGCATGAACTGTAACAAAATACGGATTGAAATGAACACACTAGAATGGTTTGAACTTATCTCTTATAAGAGATGTGAGGGATGTGCACATTCACAAGAAGAGGTTACAATGAGGCCAAAGGGCCTTTTTACATAAAGCATCAATGAGAAAACTCTAAACATCCAAAACCCTAACCCATAAGATGAAACACCAAAAGGTTTGTAGACCTTGTTGTGGTTAGTTGATATGTAAACTTCTCGGGTGCATAAATTTTGCATCCTATATCCATTTGGAGCACTTGATATCCCCATTTGGCTATATATTGGTTGTTTTTGTGCCAAAAAAAACATCGTTTAGGGCCTCAAAATGGCCCTAGAAGTTCAAGACTTGAAAATCGTAAAAAGTTGCCAAGATGGAAAACTGTGTTTTGAGCTAGTGGATTAGGTGGATGGCCATTGCTGTCCATCTGGATCAATCCTACCCCCTTATGAATCAATGCTCTCCATTGCATTGAGTCCCCCCTTGAAATGGTGAAACTGTTGCTGAACTTGATGCTTTGTGAGCCACTTTCCTTAGTGCAAGAGTTTCCCTTCTTTGACTACATGATAGATTTGGAGCTTTTGTTGGCGAGTTCCCTTAACCCATGTGTCCATGATATTATCATCGGTGGTATATTCCATTCAATCAATGTTGACATGTGTAGGTTTCAGTTGCTTTGCCACCTCCGATGTGTCCAATAGTGGTGGAAAATATGGACGAAGGAGGTCCAAATTGAATACTAGGTGCAAGTCAAGGAAGGGGGGAATACTTAATTCAAAATCATTATCAACCACAGCCTTGGTGATGGTATAAGGCCCATATCTAAGTGGACGAAGCTTCCGATGGGGTACATTCTAAAAATGCAACCAAACTTTTCCTCTTACCCGAAACTTGTGTGGAACCATATTTTGATCATGGTGCTACTTGTACTTAGCATTGGATTTCTGTAAAATATCATGTACATGTTGATGGATGTGATAAATCCATTCAATGAATTTGGTGGCTTTGTCAGCCTTCGATTGAGCATGGGAGGGTTTTTCCTGTGCTGGTACAAAGGGAAATGCTAGATCAATGGGGCCCAATGTTTGAAATCTCGGGAACACCTGAAAATTGTTGTGATCAGCTGAGCTATTGAGGTATCTTTTGTAGCTATGTTGACCATAAGGAAGGAACTTATCCAATGTGCATAGATGCTTGGAATTGTACATGTGCAGGATGTGCACAATCATCCTGCTAATGACCTCTATTTTTCCATCAATTTGGGGGTGGAAAGCAGTGGATTTGGTGAACTTGGTGTTCAAAATTTACAATATGATCGACCAAAATGTACTTAATGTGAAATATCAAGCACAACAGATCTATGGAACAAGCACAACAGTTACTAGAGATGCATGTAGCAAAATGTATGGAAACATTGTGCAGAAGGTTTGCAACAGTAAAATAATCTCATATACTGAGAAGATATATTACAATGTGTAACAATGGCTACAATAAGACAAGCAATTCGAATTCCAAAGGTGGCCATTGGAATTGGTGCATGAGAGTGGCTTACTAGGCAGTTTAACACCACTCAACACATCATTTAGCCACTTAACTAATCAATAA
The DNA here is from genome assembly GCA_027924585.1 of Larix kaempferi. Taxonomy (NCBI): domain Eukaryota; kingdom Viridiplantae; phylum Streptophyta; class Pinopsida; order Pinales; family Pinaceae; genus Larix; species Larix kaempferi. The sequence continues at coordinate 4,590,869 of BSBM01000286.1, forward strand.
TTGACTCTAACAAACTTTGAAACTGACTAATTGAGTCTAACTCAATGCAGAACTCAACTGATTTCCCAAAAATAGGGGAGGGAACCATATGTCTGTAGTTGAACTGAATGGTAGGTGAGAATAACACTAGATTAGGTCAACCAATGTAGAAGGGTGCCTTTTAGTCTCTAGTTGGCTAAATAAACTAATAAATGTTGTTAGTTGGACTGAGTAGTGCGCATAAGTCATGCAAATAACCTAGTGAATGGTGGAGGAGGCTCAGTTGATTCCTAGTTGGCTCCTAGAATGTAGGAGGAGGCTCAGTTGATGCCTAGTTGGCTCCTAGAATGTAGGAGGAGGTTCAGTTTACTGAAACTGTGATCTGCAGATGATGTAGGCACATGATTGAGTCGATAATACTTAGGATAAGTGGATAATTAAGTTGTAAGGCTCAAAGAAATGATGTGTGGTTGGAAAATGCTCCAACACTTAAGAACCTATTATCTTGATATGAGATGATGGTTTGTGGGATTCCAAAATGTACCCACACACACTCAAATAATAGCTTAGTAGTGGATCCGGTTGTGATACTCTTATTGTAGGTTGTTGGAATGGCCATCTTATAGAATCAATCAACATCCATGAATACACAGTCATTACCATTCTTAGTTGAAGGAATACCTGACATGTAGTCCATCGAGATGGATTCCCAGGGCCTATTGGGAGTTGGTAGAGGTGGGCACACACCCTTTTTTTTAATGGTTGGCTTGGTGATGGAGCATGTAGTGTAGGATCTGAGATACTTACTCCTAGAAAATCTTTAACCAATAGAAATATTTTTGTAGTACTACTACTTTCTTCTCCACACTAAAGTGTCCTACCACCCAACCATAGTGGGATTCCCAAATCAGTTTTCTATGTATGTGTGAAATAACACATAGATGACCCAAATGACATAATTTTCCATCTTGCAGATGAAATTCGATGATGACCTTTCCTGCTCCCAACATCTAGTAGGTTGTAGCAAAGTCGGGATCAATTTCATGGAGTCGGGACCACCTAGAGTTATCATGCCTGTAATAGTCTAGCACTATGGTGAATGCAACAACTGGATTTTGATTGAGGTGATCAACGATGTGATTAGTGCTCCCTTTCTTATATTTAATTTTTAAGTGAAACTATTGCAAGTACATGGGCCACTTTTGATGGCGATCATTATGTAATTTTCCTTATGTCTACATGAATTGTAGAGTCTTGTGATCCATATAGATGATTGTCTCCCTCCGTAAAATGTAATGCTTCCATTGGTGGCAAGCTTGTACAATGGAATACATCTCTTTGTTGTAGGTGAGATACTTATGGTCAACATATGAGAGTGTCTCACTATGATATCCCACCGTATGACCACTAGTGAGAACAATACCCATAGCGTAGTTTGAAGCATCTGATTCAAATTCAAAAGTGTGTTGTCGATTGGGTAAGGAAAGCACCAAGACTGAGCATAAAACATTTTTTAGATATTTGAATGCTTTCTATTGTGATTTGTTCCCCTGAAACCAAATTTGCAAGCACCCTTGTTCAATTGGCTGAGGGGCCATGCAATATGAGAATATCCCAACACAAACCTAAGATAGAAGTTGGCAAGGCCTAAGAAGCTCTGAAGCTCGATTAGTGTTATCGGGTATGGATAGTCATGATGAATGACTTGGATCTTGGTTGGATCCACATGTCCACCATTCTCTTCTATTATGCATCCAAGGTATTGGAGCTTGTTTATGACAAAGTTTCATTTCTCCAAGTTAGCATATAGCTTGTGTTTTTGCAGACCGTGGAGGACCTTCTGAATGTGCTCCAAATGTTCTGCCCAACTCTTGTTGAATATGAAGATGTCATTCATATATACATCCACAAAGGAATTGGTGAAATGCTGCAAAATTTCATCCATCAACCTCATGAAATATATTGGAGCATTTTTTAAGCCAAAGGGAATGACCAACCACTCAAAAATACCTTCTTTAGTATTGAAAGCAGTCTTCCATACATCAGTTGATTCTATTGGGACTTGGTGGTAGCCGAACTTCAAATCAATCTTGCTAAATTACTTGGCTCCATTGAGTTGATCAATAAGGTCTTGAGTTTGTGGAATTGGGTACTAGTCACTAACTATGATTTTTTTAGATCTTTGTAATCAATGTAGAGTCACTAGGTCACCTCTTTATTCTACACAAGCATGATTGGACTATCGCAACATGAGAATCTTGGTCGAATGTGCCCCTTTTGGATAATCTCTTGAATTTTCCACTTAATTTCCTCATTTTGCAACAAAGAGAATCAATATACTGGCACATTAGGTAAAGGTGCACCAAGGTTTAGATCGATTGAATGCTTGACTTGACAATGTAGAGGCACCCTGCTAGGTGAGGTGACGATGTATCAGTATTCTTCTATGACTTTGTCCACTTGCTTATACTATGTAGAGAGGCCTTGTGCAGAGGCCATATATATGGCCATGACCTTTTGTTCACTGTGAGAATGAATCATAAAGAGGACAAATTTCCCATTCGGGAAGATGAACTTCTTTCACTTCTTAGCTGAGATCAAAGAGATTGCGATAGGTGGAGCTAACTCTGATATCTTGTACAATTATCTTCCTAAAGTAACAATGACGCTACAAGGTATAGACTCATACAAAACATGACGTTTCCACATAGATGTATGACCTAAAATATAATCACAAACTTCAAGTGGGGAAACATCCTTAAAGGGATTGATTCCATAGGGAAAGCGGAATTGTTAGCCGATGAGGAGATCTCATCCATGGCCGAGCCACAGGATGTCATATAGTTTCCTGTGGGGTGTTTGTAGAAATTCTAACCACTTGATGACCTTTGTTGAGATCATGTTCTTTTGGATTCTATTATCAACAACAAAATAAAAAGGAGAACCCTTCACCCACATCTGTAAGTGAAAAAGGTTCTCACCTTCTTCCGACTCCTTTGGTTCATTGGGATGGACCTTGGTGGTAGCAACAATGGCACTGGGTTCTGTATCAATGATCCACTTCCCCTTATCGAGCTCTAAATCGATGTCAGAGCCTGGATATAACTCTGAGGATTTAATCTCATCTACCATTCACTGCTTCAAGTGACATTCATTAGTGTTGTGACATGAAATTTTATGGAACTTGCACCATTTCCTAGTGTCTTTCTTGGTCTTCCCAATACCCTTATTTGCTTGTGACTTAGACTGGTTGAACATCCTTTATTTGTCCTTTTTTTTATTGTGGATTCCTTTTCCCCACTTCTACTATGATGCATTTGCAGATCCAAACTTCTGCTTATTCCTCTTCTTCAAGTTTTGCTCGATTTTGACAGCATAATGACAAGTAACTCTTGGTGATGATATGTATAGAAAATCCATTTATGTTTGGATGTACTTATGTAGACCCCCATGGTATTTTATAAATAGAAGTCACTCAAATTCTCTAATACCCATCATGGTGCGCAAGGTATGGAAATTCTTTGTGAACTCTGACACTATTTGGTCCCTCTACTGACATAGTGTGGTCCATCTCGTGTACTAGTCATAATAGTTTCCAACATGGTAATATTGTTCCTTAATGTCATCCACAAAAGAGGCCCAAGTGGGATCGAACCCAAACATTTCAAACTCCTCTATGGAGTTTTTCTCACTGTAATTTTCCCACCAACTTTTGACATGGGGGAGAACCTTAAGGAATGCAAAGGTGATATTTTCCCTGTCGAAAAAATTGTGGACAGAGAAATACCCTTCTAGTATGTTTAACCCTTTTTCCAAAGCATACGCATCTATCTAAACTTCAAATAGGTCAATATAAAAATTAACTTATACCTTTAAGGGGGTGGTGCCTCCGAAGTGGCTTCTCAATGAAGACACATCTTTAGTTGTTGGAATTTGTCAAAGGATTTGGTCAAAGTTATCTATCATCTCATCCCTCTGTCCCACGAGGGATTTCTCGAGCAACAAATTAATATGATCTCTTTCTCCCTCATCTCTCTTTATTTGATCATGGGAGGTTGTCGTTTTTGGTGAGGATGGTATTTCAAAGGATCAAGTAGCTCGAGTCCCAACTCCTTATTCCTTGAACTTGTTGGGGACATGCATAGAGAAACAAATAAAGAGTAGACTGGTCTAATACCATTGGTCTGGGTTTATGAGGGAACAAAATGAAACAAAGAAATACTCTAAAAACACATAGATACAGTAATACTCAATTTCTATTAATGAATGAAATATGCAGGAACTGTAAAAAAATACATAATGAAATGAACTTGATAGAATGGTGGCAACTTATCTCTGAGAATAGATGTGATATCTACACGCATTTGCAAGAAGTTACAATGAGGCCAAAATGACCTTTTAATATAAATCATCAATGAGAAAAACCTAACCCTAGAAGATGAAACACCAAAATTTTTGTGGGCGCCATTGTGGTTAGTTGATATGCCAACTTTTTGGGAGCATATATTTTGCATCCAATCTCTGTTTGGGGCACTTGGTGTCCCATTGGAAAGGTCTAGACGAGAAGTACCACAACACCTAACTATAATGTTCCTCATAAATTATCTTCACATTATCACTTTAAGAAACAAAAAGGTGTCCTAGATGGAACAAAAGTGTATATTGGAAGTGAGAATCTGTAACTTTTCCACCTTCACCTAGTGTATGATATGTAGAGAGAAGTTAAGGTTGTTGTCATACAATTGGGACCTCCTGTAGATCTCCTACCTAGAAGATTTGATAATTGTGGTTAGCACAACAATCGTAGGGCATTTGAGATAGTATTCAACGCAATTTATTTTTCCCAGCTTATTTTACTTAATGTTTGAGTGGAATTTTTGAAGGTATGTGTGTGAAATTCTAAATCACAGTAGATCATGGCGTTGAGTATACCTCACAGAGAAAGAATGAGCAGAGAAATTGAGTTACAATGAAAATTGCAGTAAAAAAGAGCAGACAATTGAACATGCATGAGAACTCAGATAGGAATAGAATAATGTCACATGATCCAATCATCAGTATAGTAAACAATGACGTTAGAATGGAGAGAATTCGAATCACTTTGGATAATTCAAGTCTCATTCTGTCTAGCATAGGAATTGTCACCACTGGAGTGCTCCGGAAGACCCAAAATCAACTCAGTTGAACCTAAACTCAATTCACTGAAGACACAATCAGTTAATTGACCAAGGAGGGTGCATTAGTGATTTTGTCATTCAAATCACTCAGAAAAGGGTGTATGTGGCCACAATGAGTGGAAATCAGAGCATAAACCCCCCACAAGGGCCAACTAACTCAGGTGGGTTGAACTGGAACACTGAGTTGCATCCTATAATATAGGGAGATGACTTAAGTGGTCCTAAAATGATGCATGCAGGGCGCATTAGGTGGATGATGGATCCTAGATGACATCTGCACACCACTAGGGGGAAAATGGCATCATCAACTACTAGGAAAAATAAATCATGCTAGATAGGACAAGGATGGAGTATTAATTATCCTAACACCCCCCCTTAATCCAAACTTGTGCATCCTGGGCCCTGGTTACTAAGACCAAAAGTCACCCATACAATCAAATAAATGATGAAAATAAAATAATTGTCCATGAACCAAGGAAATGGAGAAAACGTCATGGGAAACCCCACCCTCAAAATAGCACAGTAGGGATCTCAATTTTTTTTTACACCAAGTAAATATCCGAGATAAAAAAATCTCTTCTAAGTGAAAAAATTAGTGAATATGTCTGCAATCATCTCCTCTGTAGGACAATAATGCATTGAGATGGTCCTGTTTTGCACTAGCTCCCTAATGCAGTGCATGTGAACCTAAATATGTTTGGTCCTTTGATTTTGAATTGAGTCACTGGAGATCTTGATGGCACTTTTATTATCACAAAAAAGGTCTACTAAAGGAGAAGTGAAAATTACAAACTCAGTCAAGATCCCATGCAACCAAACTTCTTGGATAGTTGCATTCACAGCCGCTTTGTAGTCTGCCTCTGCTGAAGAAAGTGCAAGTGTTGCTTGCTTCATGCTTGACCAATAGATTGGTCCCAATCCCAACATGAATACGTACACTGAAGTAGACTTCCTATCAGTATTGTCTCCATCCCAGTCTGAGTTAGTAAAACCAACTAGATCTAGTTGAGCACTAGTAGAATAATGAATACCAAACTCTCTCATACCTTACACATAGTGCAAGATCCTCTTAGATGATTTCCAATGCAGCTCATGTGGATCCTTCATGTACCTAGACACAACACAAACAACATATGATAGATATGGTATCGAATGTGTCAAATAAAACAAGATACCAATCAGTTGTCTGTAAAGAGTGCTATCAACCAAGGGAGTGGAACCACCTTCTTCCAATCTAATTCCAGATAGGAAGGGAAAAGATGTGGCTTTGCAATCAGCCATATGAAACTTTGTTAGTAAATCAGATGCATACCTTGACTGTGAAATCATGATCCCTAAAGAATTTTGAGTTACTTAAAGACCAATGAATTGTTTTAACAGTCCTAGATATATCATAGCGAATGATTTTTTCAAGGAAGAATTGATGTGCTTCAACCCAGTAGCAGATCCACCGGTGATGAGAAAGTCATCCACATACACAAAAATAAATAGTAGACATCCTCCCTTCCGGTGCATGTAAGCATTGCAATCAGATTTGCATCTTTCAAACTTTTGTGAAAGCAAGAAGGTATCCATCTTTGCATACTATGCCCTTGGGGCTTGCTTGAGCCCATACAGTGATCTCCTCAATCTACATAACAAGGAAGGATCATCAGTGTACCCCTCAAGCTGTTTCATGTAGATCTCTTCTTCTAAGTCACCATGCAAGAAGGAACTATTTACATCTATGTGATGTACGTCCCATGCATTCGAAGCTGCAATGGCCAAAACAACCCTTATTGAATCCATTCTTGCTACAGGAGAGAATGTCTCATTGTAGTCCAAACCTTGAACTAGTGAGTACCCCTTTGCAACCAACGGAGCCTTGTACTTGGTTGTAGATCCATTAGATGCAAGATTTTTTTTGTAGATCCATTTGCACTGAACTAGTTTCCTCCTTGGGGGAAGAGAGACAAGATCCTATGTCTCATTGTTGTGCAGTGACTCATTTTCTTCATCCATGGCTATTTACCATCTCGGATCATGGAAAACCTCTCTGTAAGACTATGGATCAGACCCCGCCATCATGAAGCACCTCTCAAGGAGAAGTGGATCTGTATGGAAAAGTGCAATGTTTGCATCTTGGTATTGAGATCATGTTCTTCTGTAGTCAGATGGATCTCCTACAATGTCCCCAACTGCCTCAATAATATTTTGAGCCCATTTGGGCTTTGTATTAGGAGTAGGTGTTGGATTAGGATCAGGATCTACTAGATCTTCATACTCAATATCTAGATCTGAATCATATTTATCTTCTTCTTCAGAATCTGAAGGTGGATCACCTATAGAAACATCATTAGGAGAAAATGGAAGAGGTAGATCAGTTATACCTTCTTCTCCAACTGGTTGTAGATCATTCAATGGATCCTCATTGAATTGAACAATTCTTTCAATGAAGCATCTCTTGGTTGCAATCTCCATCAGTTCGTAATCTTTTGCATCTTTTGAATATCCTAGAAGAATGCATTTGCCACTTTGAGGTTGAAGTGATTTCCTCTTATCGGAGGGGATTCTTGACAATGCCTTGGAGCCAAAAACCCTCAAATGAGAGACATCAGGTTTGTGTCCCTTCAATGCTTCGAATAGAGTGACCCCATCAACATATTTGTGGGGTAACCTATTCTAAATGTATATGGCACAGTTCATTGCTTCTGCCCATAGATTTGTTGGGAGATATCTTGCTTCAAGAAAGCAGGTAGCCATCTCTTTCAATGACCTATTTTTCCTCTCTACTACAGCATTTTTTGTGGTGTGTATGGGATAGAATGTTGCAATTGAATACCTTCGGAAGAACATATCTATTTCAACTCCTTCCTGATGTACTCCCCTCCATTATCTAATCTGAGTGCCTTGGTCTTCCTTACAACAGTGTTCTCAACTAAGGCTTTGAAAAATTTGAATATCTCAAACACCTCAGATTTCTATTTGAGAAAGTAGATCCAGCAGAACCTAAAGTAGTCATCAATGAAGGTCAGAAGGTATCTGGATCCATTCATTGAAGCAGTGGGCATCGGTCCTGAAACATCACTATGAATAGGATCTAGTATGGAGGAAGCTCTTTTTTCCTTCCTAACATCATAATTTCGCTCTGGGTGCTTCCCTACCTAGCAACCTTTGCAGATTCCTTGAGAGAAATTTATGTTCGAAAAACCTTCAACCATCTCTTCCTAGTGCAACTACTGTAGGTATTTGAAGTTTAGGTGTCTGAATATTGCATGCCAGATTTTGCTTGTCTCATTTGCATGAGTCAAGAGAGCACTTTGATGTGAGTATGGAAAGAAGTAGGAGAACTCATATGCCTTGGAGGCATGGTTTGCAATTCCTTTGGCTATCAATTTCCCAGATGAGATATTTGCAACCTCAACTATGTTAGGTCCAAATACTACTATCTTTGGTGAACCTGTGTGTGTCATCTGATAAAAAGACAACAAATTAGCTTCTAGAGAAGGCACATACAACACATTATTGAACTTTCCATGCTCAAGTTGTATAGTAGCCTTCCCTTCAACAAATATTTGAGAGTCATCTCCCATGTGTATGTTGGGTCCATCGGTGAGATCTAATGAATAAAATGGATCTCTAGAGGCAACCATGTGGTTGGAGGCTCTAGAATCAATAAGAAAAGATCGGGATTGTGAGAATCCGGCCTGCAATGCATGGAATCTCTTATGATCTTATGAATTTCCACCTGGATCAGTATTCCTTGCACCTTCAGGGAGGGAAATGTTATGATGTTCAAGGCTTTTTTCCATTTGATCTATGGTATTATTCATACAAGAACTCTCACGATGGTTACCCTTCTTGAAGTATGTACACTTGGGTCACTCCATTCGAAGCATTGAAGGGACACAAACCTGATGTCTCTCATATGAGGGTTTTTGGATCCAAGGCATGGGCCAGAATCCCCTATGACAAGAGGAAATCACTTCAACCTCAAAGTAGTGAATTCATTCTTCTTGTCAGAGGGGATTCTAGACCATGCCTTGGATCCAAAAACCGCCAGATGAGATACATAAGGTTTGTGTCCCTTCAATGCTTCAAATGGAATGACCCCATCAATAGATTTGTGGGGTACCCTATTCTAAATGTATGTGGCACAATTCACTACTTCTTCTCATTATTTCTTTGTGAGGAATCCTCAGCTCCATGATCTGTTGTGATTTAGAATTTCACATGGTATCAGAGCTCAGTGAACGTAGGTTGAGAAGCTGCTTTCAGTAGTGCACCAAAATCCTATGGATTTCCACAACAAATCTTGGTGCCATTGCATTGAATTAATTGGATAAATCCTTTGAGTTATATCCAAGAGTGAAGGATATGGATAAAAGTGCCTATTGTCCTAAAGCAGTGCTCAATAGTAGTCTATATCCAAAAATTGAGAGTTTTTGTAGGTTATGGAAATTTTTTCAATGCAGCAGTAACAATAGTACCACATTGTATTCGCTCCAGTAGTTCTAATGGATAACTTTAATTCTCCTCTCTCTCCCAGGATCCTGACACCCTTCAATTATCTTGATTGGAGGGCTGATATGCAGATGTTGTTACGCAACAAGTCACTATACAGGGTAACAATGGGAAAGGAGATCGAACCTCAAACAATTGTTGAGAAGGACAAGTATCTGAATAGATTAGATGAAGCATTTGGTTTCATGTGTATTCATATTTCCATAGATCTAGTCTTCCACCTCAATGGATTGAAGACTCCAAAAGAGGTTTGGTTGAAGTTGGAGACCCTCTTCGGCAAACAAGATGAGCTAAGGGGCCATATTCTGGAGAATGAGTTGATTTCTCTTCAAGCCATCAATTTCAAAACCATCCATCAATTCTTTTTCAAATTCAAATATGTGTTCATGCAATGCAAACAGTGTGGCATTGAGAAGGAGGATGAGAAGTTGGTGCTATCCATTCTGAGCAAGTTAGGTCCCAAGTTCTCCATCTTTGTTTCTACCTTCCATTCAGGGAGATTGTCAATCCCTGGTTGGAAAATTCCATCCTTAGATGTTTTGTTTAATCACTTCTTTCAATGAAGCATCTATTGGTTGCAATCTCCATCAGTTTGATATATTTTTCATCTTCTACATATCCAAGAAGAATTCATTTTCTACGTTGAGGTTGAAGTGCTTTCCTCTTGTCGAAGGGGATTTTGGCCCATTCCTTGGATCCCAAAACCCTTAGATGAGAGACATTAGGTTTGTGTCCCTTCAATGCTTCGAATGGAGTGACCCATCAACATATTTGTGGGGTACCCTATTATGAATGTATGTGGCACAGTTCACTATTTCTGCCCAGAGATTTGATGGGAGATCTCTTACTTCAAACAAGCAGGTAGCCATCTCTTTCAATGACCTATTCTTCCTCTCTGCTACATCATTTTGTTGTGGTGTGTATGGGACATAATGTTTCATTTGAATACCTTCGAAAGCACACAAATACTGCAACTCCTTCTTGATGTACTCCCATCCATTATATGATCTGAGTGCCTTGATATTCCTTCCAACAATTTTCTCAACTAAGGCTTTGAAAACTTTGAAAATGCCATCCTTAGATGTTTCTACCTCTTCCATTTGCTCCTAATGATGTTTATACCTGTGATCCACATTCAGATTCTGAACAAGAATATCAATATGATTCATATCTAGATATTGAGTATGAAGATCTAGCAGATCCAGATCCAAATCCAACACCTACTCCTAATCCAAAGCCTAAATGGGCTCAAAAGCTTATTGAGGAAGCTGGGGACATTGCTGAAGATCCATCTAACTCAAACCACTTATGATGGCAGTAATTCTATAACTTTCCTTGCATTTGCATGAATTGAAAGGGATTATGATAAATATGGATTATCATTTCCTTTCCCAAAATATAATTCTTCCATTGTCGGCATGCTTTCACAATGGAGTACATCTTGGCATAGGTGATATACATCCAAATAAATCAGAGAGTGTCTAACTATGATAGGCCACTGGATTTCCATTGTAAGTGAAGACTACACCAATAGCATTGTTGGAGGCATCTATATTCATATTGAAAGGTTGTTGTAGGTCCAGGAAATTTAGTGGCACTGAGCATAGGGATTGTTCAAATCCTTAAATTATTTATGTTATGACTCAATGCAAGTGAACATGGATTTGGCTCCACCCTTTGTCACTTGAATCAAGGACCAAGTGGATTTAGATAGCCCCCCAAAAAAATTGTGATAGCAGTAGAGATATCAAAGAAATGTGGATCTTTTTTAGATTCTTTTGTGTTGCGCAACATGCAAAAATTTTAGGGGCGAAATTTAGCCCATGTGTTGATTTTTGAGGTTTTTTTCCAAACCAATATTTTCCATTTTCCATTTTTTCTGATATGATTCACCCAAATTCCATAGGATTAAATTTTTTACTCTTAAAATCCCAAACATTGTGCAACAACTATATAAAACCCTTACAAATTTGAATAATTTTAAAGAAAACATTTTATGGTTGGAAATTTGATAATTAGTAATATTCACCAAGGTTTCTAAACTTTCAGAAAATTATGGATCCTTAAAATTTCCATGTTTCCCTATCATAAATGAATTGGATCTTGATTGGGTCCACATGGACCCCATGTTTATAATGTATCCCAAATATTGAATTATTTTCATCTTGAATGAGCATTTCTCCATATTGGTCTATAACTTGTGTGGTAGTAGGGTTCTCAAGATCTATTGAATGTGTTGCAAAAGTTCTACCCAACTTTTGTTGAAGATGAGGATTCCATCCAATATATATGACCATAAAATTATTTTTGAATGACCAAAATATTTTACTTTCCATCCTCATGAATGTTATTGGAGCATAATCAAGCCAAAAGGCATGAAAAACCACTCGAAAATGCCCTTTTTAGACATGAAGGATGTCTTCCATACATTAGTTTGTTGAATTATTACTAGGTGGTAGCTTGACATTAGATCAATCTTACTCAAGAACTTGGCACCCTTAAGTTGACCAAGAAAATAACCAATCTAGGGGCTTTGGATGGTGATTTTTTAAGGGATTTGTAATCAATATAAAAAAGTTTCCATGTCCCATCCTTCTTCTGTACCAACACAATTGGGCTCCCACAGGTAAGGAGTTTGGTCAAATGTGGTCCTTTTAGATGAGCTCTTGAATATGAATATTTATTTCTTTATTCACCAAAAGAGAGCATCTATATATTGGGATGCTAGATAAAGGATCACTAGGGATCAAATCAATTGAATGTTTGATCTAGAAATGTAAAGACACCAATTTAGGTGAGGTGAATATATCCCTTTATTCCTCTACAATCTTGTCCACCTTCTTATGTTGTGTAGAGAGGCCCCATTCTAAGGAGATGGCAGTAGAAGTGACCTTTCATTTTCTTTTTTACTAAACCAAGAAGAGTAAAATTTTTATGTTCTAAGGGATTACCTTCCATCATTTCTTTTCCAAGTTCAAGGAAAATATAGTAGTTAGAACTATCTTTGGTTCCCTTCAGAGTTGGCCTCCCAAAGTAACATTGGCACTATTGGGACTGGAATCATAAACAACATGATGTTTCCACATATAGGGTTTTCCTAAAAGAACATCACAAACTTCAAGTGGGGAAACATCACAAAGTTCCTCATCTTTGAAGGGATTGATTCCATAGGATAGGACGCATTGTTGACTGATGTGAATGTCTCATCCTTGGCTCATCCAACTGATGGTATATGTTTGGGGGTGTGGTGTTGTTGGTAGATTAAATATCTTGATGATATTGGGAGAGATAAGGTAACTATGGTTGTGACTATCAACAATTAAATGTATCAGAGACCCCTTCACCCACATCTGTGACTAGAAAAGGGGCTCCCCCTCCTCAATATCCTCTAGATATTTTGGTTGTATCTTTAGGGTTACAATGGTAGCACTAAGTTCCACATTAATGATCTACTCTCCCTTCGCTCTGATTCATAATCCATTCCATATTCTAACATTTAGAATCTCATCTCAGCCAACAATGATTGTTTGGAGCAATATTCATTAGTGTTGTGCTAGGGGATTTTGTGGGAACTCGCACCACATTCCATTATTCTTATTTAACTTACCATGACCTTTTTTTACCTAGATATTGGACTATTTTATCTTGAGCTTGGTTATCCTTACTATATACTTTGCTCTATGAGTTAGGTCCACCTTTACCATGCTTCTACTACAACGAATTCACATACCCAGACTCTCTCTTATTCTTCTTCTTAAATTTATGCTCAATTTTGGAAACATATCAATAAGTGAATCCTAGAGAGGATATGTCTAAGAGATCCATTTTTATTTTGATGTAATTGTGTAGGCCATTATGGTACTTCAAAACTAGGTGCCGCTTAGATGATATAATATGTAGTTTTGAGCACTAGATATGGAAGATATTAGTGTACTTTGGCATTGTTTGATCTCTCTCTCTTTACAAAAATTTGGTCATCTTGTGTATTCATCAAAATATCTTCCTACATGGTAGAATTCATTCTTGAGGGAATTAACAAAGTCCACCCAAGTTGGTTCTATCCTAAATGTTGTAGACTCATCTCTCCCATGTGTCTCCCAGTAAATTTCCCACCAAGATTTGACATGGGGAAGGGACTTAAGAAGTGCGAAGGTGATATTTTTGACATAATTGTTTTTTAACAAAGTAATAAAATTCTAACAAATTTAACCATTTCTCCAAAGCATTTTCATCTATCTTGTATTCAAATAAAGGAATACCAAAGTTAAATTGTACCTCGAAGAGTGTCACACATTTGAAATGACTACTTGTTGAAGGTGTCTCTATTGTCGTTATTGATTGTTGAAAATTTTGGGTGAAATTTTCCATCATATCAGTACTCTATCGCATGAGTTATTCATATAGAAATAGATTGATAGGATCTCCTAATCCATCGTCTATCTTTTCATCCACCTTGGGAGGCTGCTTGGGCCAACAAGAGTGGTCTTCCCCAAGTGAAATTATTTCAAGACCTAACTTTCTATACCTTGACCTCATCGGGGAAATTTACTGAGAAACAAAAAAGAGTAGATTGATCTATGTAATTTTTAAACTTGTTATGTTAAGTGATGCATACATATTCTTATGAAAAATAGAGATTAAACAATGGAAAACACAATACATAGGGATTTACCTTGGAAATCCTTAACGGTAAAAACCAAAAAAACTTAGAGCCGCACCTCTATATTTTCCATTGTGTTTCTTAACCATTCACAATACAATACTTAGGTACTCTGCAACATCCAAAAACATAATCCATTAACCCAAATTAGATTTAGACTCCAATTCGGCTCTCCTTCTTAACCATAATGACAACCTATGAAAGCATAAACCAAATACATAGTTTTTTATAATAAAAACAATCATGGTGTTTCCTCAAGTTCGCTTCGCAGAGCATGGGGGAGGAATTAGCGCACCACCCCCCTACAATCCCCCCTAAGCTAGTACCACGTGTAGCACCCGGAGCATATGATTGATCACTAGACTATTCTAGTCATAGGTAACACAACCCACATGCAAAGAATGTAACACATACCGAACATTATCCCACTTGTTTTTTTCTTTGCAAGACTGTGGGCCACATACTTATAAGGTCATAAGTTTAGGGAAACAATTCCCATATATTCTCTACACCAAGAGCACTTCTAAATACTGACAAACTTCATCAATGAGTCTCTAACATTCTTCAAAGTGCCAATATTTTCAAGCAACACCTTCTTGTCTTCAACCATATCTCTCACAAAGTGGTAGTGCACATCAATATGCTTTTTTTTAGCATGATAAGCAGGGTTCTTTTCCAAAAATATTGCACTTTTACTATTTCAATCTAACCTTATAGGTTTATGCACAAACCTTATACTTGAACACAATCTCTGCAACCATACAAATTGTTTACTCGCATGGGTGCCTTCCATGTATTTAGCTTCTGTAGTTCAGAGTGAAACTACAACTTATCTCTTGCTCATCCAACTAATAGTTCCTCCAAATAAGTTAAACACATAACCACTTGTATATATTATGTGATCAAGATCTCCAACCCAGTCTACATCAACAAATCTATCTACATCTATTACTCTATCTAGTCTAGGTATTCCTTGATAGCAGATTGCATAATCTATGATGCCGTCCAAATATTTGAAAACCCTATTTACAACTGTCTAATGGTCCTTTCCTAGTTTTGACATATATATACTCAAAATTCCCACTACATGAGGAATTCTAGATATGGTACATACAATTGCACACATCAAACTATCAACAACACTAGCATATGGAATTCATGACATGTCTTCTTCCTCTTCCTATGAATTGGGACATTGATCTATAGATAACTTTAAAACTACAAGAATAGGGACCTTGACCAACTTACTTTCGTGCATGCTAAATATTTGTAGTATCGTCTCAACATATTTCCTTTGATTCAACCAAAGTTTCATGTTTTCACGATCTCTTTTAATCTACATTCCTACTGTGGATTTTGCAGTACCAATATCCTTCACGTCAAATTTGGAGGATAGCTATGATTTCGCCTCCCTTATGACATTCATGTTGTTTCCAATCAGCAATATGTCATCAAGATACAGTACTATATTAATGAAGTGATTCCCAACCTTCTTGGAATATACGCATTGATCAACCTTCCTTCTCACAAACCCCAATCCAAGGTTGTACATGTTGAAATTTTCATACCACATCCTTGAAGATTGATTTAGACAATAAAGGGACTTCTTTAGCTTGTATACCATCTCTTTCCTTCCCTTTATTGTAAAACCTTCTGGTTGTTTCATGTAGATTTGTTCTTCAATATCCCCATGTAGGAATGTTGTCTTCAAATCCATCTACTTTAATGCAATATCAAAAGAAACAACAATGGAAAGAAGGAATATGATAGAAGTTAATTTAGCAATTGGAGAATTTTTTTTAGTAAAATCAATTCCCTCTACCTAAGAATATCCCTGTGTGACTAGACAACATTTGTACTTTTCCACTTTACCTTCTTCATTAAATTTTTTCTTAAACAACAATTTTCTACCAATAGTTTTTCTTCCAACTGGTAACTCAATTAGATACCAAGACTCATTTTTATCCAAGGCATCCATTCCTTCAACCATGTCCTTATTCTTGAGATCACTATCCTTTGAATCAACAAATTCCTTCATATTTCTAGGAACATCATCAGTAATAGATAAATAAACACAAGAATCAAAATCAGGAGGGGAATACGTTTATGGTTTCCTTCTTTCTTGAGATTATATCCTCAAAACTAGGGTATGCAGTTATTCTTCTTTTGATTCAAATTCTTCATTCAAAAAATCAATATCTTTGTTCTTTGGTTTCTTTTACAAGATTTATTTCATGTTTGGGAACATCTTAAACCTGTCTAAAAACAACATCTCAACTATACATAGTCTTCTTAGTTACTAGGTTCCAAAGTTTAAAACCTTTCACACCATATTTATAATCAATAATGATACATTGTTAAGATTTATTATCTAGCTTACTCCCTTTTGTTAATTTTTTATCTTTAATTCGGAAATTCAATAGTACTTGAAATCAAATAACAATCATACACATAAGCAATCACATTCGACACATGAATTTACCCCAGGGAAACCCTCTATGACTTGAGGGAGAAAATACCAGTAAAACCTTCCTTAGTATATTGATAGATAGTAGAGAATGTCTTTTACATCAAGCACCCCTGGTGCAATTATAGAGAAAGATAAATATAAATAAGAGAGACTTTGAATAATATCCTACACAAATAGAAGCGCCTTGACTTCAAGGGAGAAGAGAATTCTCTTCACATTGAATTCATCAATCCTGTATAACCTATTTATATATTTTTCACATGCATTGGCTTCTATTTTTATATTCTAACTTCATGATGAACTCGCCCTCCATATGGATGTATCAATCTTACATGAAGAAGAGTGCCCCACTTCTCATGCAGTGCATTAACTCACTAAAATGAGTCTTAGGATGAAATCGCCACTTAACTAAAAGCTTTCCCACTTAGTTACGTGGCTAACCTAAGTGTCGTCATGCAAGTGTTGCAACTCAAGTGTCATCTTTTAGTTTAACATAAGTTTCATCATGCAATAACACTTAGTTAACTAGATCTTCTTTGTTATCACTAAGTTAACTCTCTTAACTAATTCTTTCTTGTTAACATCACTGTAGTGATCAATTCGAGTTCTCCTTTGATTTACAAAAGTCTTCATTGAATTTTGACCATTAGAATTCTCTCTTAATTAATTATTTTATGTGCAATTCAAATTCCCTCATATATTATCACATCTTATATTTATATATTGTCTTACTTGCATAGTCCACATGTGCTAGCTTAATTATCATATCATATATACTAAGGATATTTTCCTAATGATGTGATCATATTATCCTACTATCATTCCAAGTGTTTATATGCAAAAGTAATTCACTCTAGAGGTGGCCAATCTCTAGAGGAGACTTAATATCTCAACCATGGTTAGTAGTACATAACTCACCATACATGATTCGACATGCAAAGCATCACCTCAAAACATGAGGCACCACCTCAACATGTGAGGATATGTCTTGATACACAAGACCTTATCCTTGACTAGCAAGACTGTACAACATCATCTTTTTGACAAACAAAGCACTTGCCTTAGCACATGAAGCTTAACCATTCTTGATTCCAATTCAAGATTCTTATCCAAGTTTCCTAAGTCCAACTCAAGATCCTACAAGGCACTAAATTGACACACGAGGCTCAATCTTGACACACAATATTGACCTAGAGAATGACTCATGATGCTGTAACTTTAACACTCCCTCTCAACGAGGGAGGTATTCTCTGCCATGGAAATATTGTCTTAGAAGTACCTATACTTCGTCATGGACAAAGGCTTAGTCAACATATCTACAATCTACTCACTTATATAAATGTACTGAAGTCTTAAGAGACCTCTCGGGAACATGTATCTGATGTCGTGATACTTCATCTCAATGTGTTTTGATTTTTCATGAAACACAAGGTTTTCTGAGAGTTTAATGTAGCTTCGATTGTCAGAGCGAATGCTCTCAAGATTTTCATTAAATAACCTAGCAAGTAGCTTCCTATGCCACACAACTTCTCAGCAGGCGGTGTGTTGGGTAAAATATATGCTATCTAATTCAACACTTAAATGTCAACCCGAGAAGGGAGCTTATGAGATGCAAACACTATATGTGTAGGATTGAAGGTTTGAACTAAGCTAAGCTGAAGCTAGTAATCTACCTAGAATTGAGTAAGAGTTCTAAATTGTCAATTGCAAGCGAATGATACTTGAAAACCTAATTACATTACTTAGAGTTAATTCAAAATAAAATACTATTGACAAGAAAGCAATCATACAATCTAATGACTATTCTGAAACCAAAGGCATGCAAGTATTTATGCTATCCTACGAAGGTGAAGCATGAAACAATTTTAAGGAAATCTAAGCAATATGCAAATGACTTGATAAAAATATTTTATAAGTTTGATATAGAAACAAGATAAATTTAAATTAAGAAGCAAGTAGAAAACCTAATAAAGATATTTAATTGAACTTGATTTGATTTGGAAGCAAGTAGAAAACTTGATACAGATATTTATTTTTGATCCAAATCTTATGTCATGAACATCTTCATTATTTATATGAATGGAAAACTAATATGATGATTAACAAGGAAACCAAAACTGAAATAACTTGGAAAATGAAATTTTTAACTTTTTACTTAAAAATAAACTATCTAGGAACAAGATTGATAAATTCTGAAACAATAACTAATTAGCAAATCAGATATGAAGAACTTAACTTTGGAAGAAGGTTAAAAACAAGATTAAGGAAGATAATATGGAAATAGGAAATAATGACAAAACTTAATTAAAAACTCTATGTAACATGAAACAAGATTTAAATTACATGTAAAGCTGTTAATTAGAAGCAAGAAGCATTACATTTAAAAAGCATAACAAACTGGATTCTGAAAAAGCATAAAACAATTCAGAAAGTGTAAAGGTCTGAATGACGATCCGAATGCCTGTCTGAATTCCAATCTGAATGGAAGAAAATGATTTAAACTAAAGAAAAGAAGAATTTTGGATGACTTTAATTACCAGTTGGCTGATGCATATGATCCTACAGTGCAAAGGAGGCAATAGATTGATTAGTTAGAGGCTAAAATAACAAGAAACCATTTATATTAATCATTATCTAAGAGAGAAATAAACTATTTCTATGATATGTTGAAGCAAGATTGATGATGGAAGATAGAAGTAACCTACAGCTACAGAGGAAGAGGTTGATTAACTAATGGAATTAACCTACATCTACAAGAGGAAGAAACTGATGAAAGAAACTTGAAATAACATCTAACTACATATTATGGAAGAAAACTGAAAGCAACTATAAAATACTAAGCTTGGTCGACCATTTCTAATTCTGAAAAAGAGATTGTGTTAGCAGCAAAATATGATTTACAAGAAAAACAAAAAAATAACATCTACAGTAAACAAGAATAATTTAAATAACTGAGAAATAAACTATCTACTTGCAGAAAGAAAATACTAAATGAAATAAACCTCTGGTTGATGAGGGGCCCTTCCCAGCAATCAGAGATGGAAACTAAAGCATCGTAAACACTATCAGCAGAACATCAACGTACTGAAACTTTCATTAATTCTGAGAAAATTACACAATACTTATGCAAACGTAACTGCTATCTCTTGTCTATTCTCTATGCTATATGATCCCCGTTTTCTCCATAGGAGGCATCTATTTATAAGTTACAATGGGAGAGAAGGTCGACAGGGTCAACCTCTCTAAAAATAGAGGTCTTTTAAGACTACAAACGGCTGCTTAAAGTGATACACAACAATGTAGAGGGCATCCACCAGGATTTACGGGGTCGATCCTACCCAACACGAACAACTGCGTGTTCCTTTCCTTCAACCGTGGGCAGAAGCACGTGCTGGCGGACTGAGTGTGGAAGGATGAAGCTGCTGGAGCATCGACGTGGGAAAGGATTTGTGTTGACAAACTGAGCGTGGGTGGGCTAGACTCCTCTAGAACATCGACGTGAACCAGCGTGCGTGATACCAGGCTGAATGAGCAGGAGAATCAGAGCGTGGTATGTTGACGTGGGTGGAGAGTGTGCTATCGAGCTTGGAGGGCATGGGGACGAACCTTCCAAAACCATATCTAATTAACCATGACCACCGCGTGGTAAATAGAACCCACGTGCCCATTTCCATCTTTAATGGCATGAAATAAGCCAACCGCTGATTTCGCGGGTTGAACGCAAGGCTGAATGACAGGATGGACGCGGCTGAACATTAGCAACATAAACACGCAGTCTGAATGGAAGATCGTTTGAAAACCCACAGCCTGTAAATCAAAACTAAATACCAAGCAGTTCACAAAAATGTCAATTAAACATTAATAAATCATAATATGTCAAGATTTGACCAAAATCCATATGATAAGTGAATATATACATACTTGGTCTGTTTGATGATCTGAATGGCGGAAAGAGTGATTTATTATATTAAAATAGTGAAAATAACGCCACTTAGAGTATATTTGATGATAAAAGATGGTGACAAAAATGGACGTCAACACTCCCCCAAACCGAAGATATGCCAGGTCCCATTGAGCAAAGAGAAAAAGAAATAAGGAAGAAGTGGATGCGGCTGGATGGACTCGGAAAGGATGAGAGCGAGCAGAGTGATGGTGAGGATCAAGTAGGGGTCAGTTTTAAAACAAGGTCCAATTGAATCATGAGACGTAAATTTGGCACGTTAGAACGATCATGCCATTATTCTGAATTTTTGAAACTCGTACCATAATAAAGATGTGTGCGTTAATGAATTCATATGGTTTGTGAAATATTCAACCATGTCCAAAGTAAACTTTGGACAGGTTGAAAGAAAATTTTCATCATGCGATTATAACATAGTGCATTAAAAAGCATGATGATCTTTGAATATTAAAATGATGGTTCGCATGTTGATTTATTTTTTTTGCATATAACTTAATGAAAAGTTAAAACCATATGATAACTAGATAATAATTCTGAAAATCGCAATAATGCATGATTAATTGATTAATTGGGTAAAGTCGAGATGAATTAAAGGAATGAGATTGTGTGCAGAGATGACATTTGATTAATCCCTGATATGGTTAGTCGATTAGATTTATCAATAGAATTCAAAAATTAAATATCTTAGCACACTTAATCATGATGTTATAAGCTATGGTTTCATTTAGATCAACATTCATTCGCTTCATTCGACCCTTCATACAGACCATTTGTCTGTACAAGATGTGCTTGCTGGATCTGATTGTTGTTAATTATGCAGAGAATTTCTGAGGCTGCCAGCACATAAAAGGATGATATAAACCTTTTTTTTCTGAAATCTTCAGTCGCTCTTCTTTGGTCAACATGGATTAGAACAGTTTCTTTTTTATGTTACTTGCATTTTTCCTGAAAAAAAACCATCATTTTGTCAGAGATGAATAAACTTTTTGATAAGTAATTAGAAAATAAAGATAGTTTTGAACCTCCCCCAAACCAAAAATATGGCATGTCCTCAAGCCATCAAAGAAAAAAAAAACTGATTGGTATACAAATTTTCAAATTAATAGTTTAGCCAATAATTCTGAAATGTTGTTTATTTTATTGAAAAAGAAATACTAACTAAAAATGGAAATGATTCATATAGGAAAATTCATCAAAAATAAATAACAGTGCTTATGAAGACCATATGAATAGTAATGATATAATTGATGCGAAAAATTCCATAGGAAAACCAGTCATCCATTACTCATTCTAAAAGATTTCTTGTCATCCTCAGAATATAGATAAAGTTCACCCTAGAGTTTGTTGGATTTCTATGGTTATGGGTCCCACTTCTAGGATAAACACATCCTAGGTATTGTTTGAATTAGATGACAGGGTCTAAGTCCAACTTACAGCCATTCTCTAATGATAATATAAATAATTGGCCTAAACATGTATTTGTGTACTCAGGTTTGTAAAATGAGTCATGTGCATAGTAATGTATTAACCATATCTCTTTAACCCGATATTGCCCCGCTGCCAGCAGGCCTATTCAGTACCCCGACGGGTTTATCTTGGTACCATGCAAGCATAGCCCCACTGCCAACGAGCCTGTTCAATACCCCGACAGGTTTACTTGCATTTACCGAGCTTCCTTGTTTAAGATTTTACTTAGCATCGACCTGCTGCCAGCGAGCCTGTTCAGTACCCCGACGAGTTTGCTTTGTATAATAATGTTAGTGTATGGAAGACAGTTGGAACAAGAGTGTATTAAGCAATGCTAAACACATAATTCAAAATTTTTAGAGCGAACCTTATGAGTAACTTTATTTATAATAACCTGCATTACTGATCATATCAAAAGAGAATAACCTAAAGTTGTCTTTAACATCTCAGTCTATCTTCTTCATAAGAGATCGGTAATGTTCCCCACAAGTAGAAATATCACTTACCCCTGAGCTTACCTTTTTAAAGAATGCTTAAGAGACAAGTTTTGATAATGAGTCTAAGATGAACTAGTAGTCCATAGGTGTGAGATAAAAAAAATTTAAAACATGTTGATTATAGTAGGTCTTAAGCAACTGTTCTAATGATAAATCATGAATTTTCATATTTGAATCAAATACCATATGCGCATAAAAATGAAACTAATCGAAAAGAATCATAAAAGAGAAGTGGTTAGAAATCAAAAATTATTATTTTTCAAAATAATCAAAGGAAAATAAATCACAAGAAATACTTCCCTTTTTAATTGATGAAGCTATATGAGCTAACCAAAATTCCTGTGTAAATATAAACCAATTGTCAGAAATGATTCTCATTTATTCCAAGAAATAGAAATATATGTACATAATATCCTATTCTACTTAAAGAAAACCAATTATATTCAAGTATATGAATTTTTCCAATGTAACCAAGTGCGAAGCAAGATTAGAAACGTACATTTATCCGCATATGAGAAAATTATTGCAGTGTTTACCTGGATGTGGAGAATCAACTGACTTACTTGCCTTTGCATCAGAAGGTGTCGAATGAAGGAATGGTATTGTGATTGATTTACCTCTTGAAACCAAATTTCAACGTAGTTGTGGTACTCACCTTCGTTCCTCAAGCCATGTAGGTCCTCTTCTTCTGAATGTTCAATTGCTTGAGTACATAAAGGATCTATTGATATATATGTATAGCACTCTTCAATTTTAGGTCTCTCTCCTTCGAATGTAGTCTCCAGGTTTCCGGTTTCCTTGGCAGGTTGACAAGGAGGGTTGGTTTGTAGCTCATGGAACTATGGTTCTTCTATTATTTCTGGAGAGGTAGATAAAAAAATTTATTTATGTAAAGATGTGTTCTCCTTGAGAAGAATAAATTGAGATCCCAGCTTCTCTATGATTTGAGAGAGTTTTCTCATATTGATGGTCACCTCTGAATCCATTTTGTCGGTTGATAGATCCTACTTCACACTTGGATTAGTCCCTGGGTTCTTACAACACCCAAATTTTTATATGTGTTTAAAATACTTCTATTATTAAAACAAATTTGCGAACTAAACACACCACACTTGTTGAAAGAATAACACACTTGAAAGGAAGGAAAGCAAATTTTACAAAATGAACTGAGGAAAATTAAACACTCAGACGTGCAGAAAGGAAATCACACTTGTGTGGAAAGGAACAACAAGGATTTGGGGCAACCCACTAAAGTGGATGCATTAGGCTATTACACTATGGAAACCCATAGTGAGGTCGTCTATGCGTCTTACCATTTTCCCTCCCCCTTGCTGTGTAATCTAAAAGTAGCCTATCTACCCCTATCTACCTAGACTCCAATCCCTTTAGCACCTCCCCGACAACGACGCCAAAATGTTGGGTAAAATATATGCTATCTAATTCGACACTTAAATGTCAACCTGGGAAGGGAGCTTATGACATGCAAACACTATATGTGCAGGATTGAAGGCTTGAACTAAGCTAAGTTGAAACTGGTAATCTACCTAGAATTGAGTAAGGGTTCTGAATTATCAATTGCAAGCGAATGATACTTGAAAACCTAATTACATTACTTAGAGTTAATTCAAAATAAAATACTATTGACAAGAAATCAATTATACAATCTAATGACTATTCTGAAACCAAAGGCATGCAAGTATTTATGCCATCCTACAAAGGTGAAGCATGAAACAATTTTAAGGAAATCTAAGCAATGTGCAAATGACTTGATAAAAATATTTTATAAGTTTGATATAGAAACAAGATAAATTTAAATTAAGAAGCAAGTAGAAAACTTAATAAAGATATTTAATTGAATTTGATTTGATTTGGAAGCAAGTAGAAAACTTGATAAAGATATTTATTTCTGATCCAAATCTTATGTCATGAACATCTTCATTATTTATATGAGTGGAAAACTAATCTAATGATTAACAATGAAACTAAAACTGAAATAACTTGGAAAATGAAATTTTTAACTTTTTACTTAAAAATAAACTATCTAGGAACAAGACTGATAAATTCTGAAACAATAACTAATTAGCAAATCATATATGAAGAACTTAACTTTGGAAGAAGGTTAAAAACAAGATTAAGGAAGATAATATGGAAATAGGAAATAATGACAAAACTTAATTAAAAACTCTATGTAACATGGAACAAGATTTAAATTACATCTAAAGCTGTTAATTAGAAGCAAGAATCATTACATTTAAAAAGCAGAAGAAACTGGATTCTAAAAAAGCATAAAACAATGCAGAAAGTGTAAAGGTCCGAATGACAATATGAATGCCAGTCCGAATGGAAGAAAACGATTTAAACTAAAGAAAAGAAGAATTTTGGATGACTTTAATTACCAACTGGCTGATGCATATGATCCTACAGTGCAAAGGAAGCAATAGATTGATTAGTTAGAGGCTAAACTAACAGGAAACCATTTATATTAATCATTATCTAAGAGAGAAATAAACTATTAATTTTCTATGATATGTTGAAGCATGATTGATGATGGAAGATAGAAGTAACCTACAGCTACAGAGGAAGAGGTTGATTAACTAATGGAATTAACCTGCAGCTACATGAGGAAAAAACTGATGGAAGAAACTTGAAATAACATCTAACTACAAATTATGGAAGAAAACTGAAAGGAACTACAAAATACTAAGCTTGGTCGACCATTTCTAATTCTGAAAAAGAGATTGTGTTAGCAGCAGAATATGATTTACAAGAAAAGCAAGGAAATAACATCTACAGTAAAAAAGAATAATTTAAATAACTGAGAAATAAACTATCTACTTGCAGAAAGAAAATACTAAATGAAATAAACCTCTGGTTGATGAGGGGCCCTTCCCAGCAATCAGAGATGGAAACTAAACCGTCGTAAACACTATCAGCAGAACATCAACGTACTGAAACTTTCATTAATCATGAGAAAATTACACAATATTTATGCAGACGTAACTGCTATCTCCTGTCTATTCTCTATGTTATATGATCCCCGTTTCCTCCATCAGAGGCATCTATTTATAAGTTACAATGGGAGAGAAGGTCGACAGGGTCGACCTCTCTAAAAATAGAGGTCTTTTAATACTATAAACGGCTGCTTAACGTGATACGTGACAACGCAGAGGGCATCCACCAGGATTTACGGGGTCGATCCTACCCAACATGAACAGCTGCGTGTTCGTTTCCTTCAACCGTGGGCAGAAGCACGTGCTGGTGGACTAAGCGTGGAAGGATGAAGCTGCTGGAGCGTCGACGTGGGAAAGGAGTTGTGTTGGTAGACTAAGAGTGGGTGGAATGGACTCCTTTAGAACATCGGCGTGAACCAGTGTGCGTGATACCAGGATGAATGAGCAGGAGAATCGGAGCGTGGGATGTTGACATGGGTGGAGAGTGTGCTATCGAGCTTGGAGGGCATGGGGACGAATCTTCCAGAACTATAGCTAATTAACCATGACCACCGCGTGGCAAACAGAACCCATGTGCCCATTTCCATCTTTAATGGCCTAAAATAAGCCAACCGTTGATTCTGCAGGTCGAACGCAAGGTTGAATGATAGGCTGGACGCATCTAACATTAGAAACATAAACACACAGTCTGAATGGAACATTGTTTGAAAAACCACAGCTTGTAGATCAAAAATAAATACCAAGCAGTTCACAAAAATGTCAATTAAACATTAATAAATCATAATATGGCGAGATTTGACCAAAATCCATATGATAAGTGAATATATGCATACTTGGTCTATTTGATGGTTTGAATGGCGAAAATAGTGATTTGTTATAATAAAATAGTAAAAATAACACCACTCAGAGTATATTTGATGATAAAAAATGGTGACAAAAATGGATGTCAACACGGTGCTAGCTGCAATATACCTTGATTCTTTAGTACTATGGGATATCGAGCCCTTCTTCCTACTGTACCAAGAGATCATTGTTGATCCCAAGATAAAACAAAATCCAAATATACTCTTTCGGTCCACAATACTAGCACCCCAGTCAGAGTTGGCATATCCAAGTAACATAACTCCACCACTGGAAGCATATCTGAGTCCATAATAAATAGTACCTCGAAGGTATCTAATCACATGCTTGGAAGCAACCCAATGTCTATTTCTTGGCTCAGACATGAACTAACTCAAGATACTCACTACATAACATATTTCTGGTCTACTATGTATCAAGTACATCAAGGAACCAAGAGCTTTCTATACATGGTAGGATCCACTAGATCCGATTCAGAATCTAAATCATGTAGCTTCTTTAGATTAGACACCATTGGAGTAGACATGGACTTACAGTCCATCATACCAAATCTCTGCAATACATCAACTGTTTACTTTCCTTGAGAAAGAAATATCTCATCTTTCCTTTGCCAAACTTCTAGACCAAGAAAATAATGCATAAGACCTAAGTGTTTAATTTTGAACTTAGAAGTGAGATCCCTCTTGCACCGAGCTATCTGTTGCTCCTCTCCAATAATGAATAAGTCATCAACATAGAGAACCAAGATCAATTGTTGGTTCTTCACAAACTTGAATTACATGTTGGGATCAGCTTCGCTTTTGGAGAATCCCAATATCAAAAGATAGTTGTCAATCCTTGAATACCAAGCCCTCGGGTCCTGCTTAATCCCATACAAGGATTTATTAAGTTTGCATACATGGGAATACTTTCCATGAATTACAAACCCCTCAGGTTTCTATATGTAAACCTCTTCCTCAACCTAACCATTGAGGAAGGTATTCTTCACACCCATCTAGTGAAGTTTCCAACCCAAAACTAAAGCAAGGGAAATTATGGTTCAGATAGTAGTGTACCTGGCCACATGAGCAAATGTCTCATCATAGTCTATCCCTTCTTTCTATGAGATTGGGCCACAAATATTTCTTTATACTTTTCAATACTTCCATCAGCTGCATGCTTGATTTTATATAGCCACTTGGAAGTTACTATTGAATTCCCATTAAGTTTAGCAACCACTTCCCACACATCATTCTTCATGATATATTTGTATTATTCTACCATGGCATCTTTCCATACTTGCTTCTTTGAGGCTTCCTCATAGTTAGAGGGTTTTGAATCACTGATGTGACTCATTTGTGCTACATATCCTAAAAATATTTCAGGTCTCTTTCGCTCTCTGGATGATCCTGTAGGTGCTCCATGATTTTATGCCTCTTGTAGAATGTCTCAACACCATGGATATCTCCTCTTAGCAAGAGGTTCATCAAGAGATCTTTCTATTAGATCTTTTGTCTCTTCAGGATCAAGCAGATATATGGATTCATCTGGCTTCTCCCTCTCACCATCTGAAAGGGGAGAATAAAAAACTGGATCCTCCATCATAGGAGTATCATTCTCCTCCATATATGAATCACACCGAAGTTCTTTGGATCGCTTGAAGGTAGCCTCTTCATGAAATGTTACATCTCTACTGACTTCAATGTTTCTTTGTATTGGAAAATAGATTTTATTGGCTTTGGAGGATTCACTACATCCAACAAATGTTCCTTTCTTTTGGGATGGATTCATTTTTTTCCTCTTCTCTTTTAGTATGTGAATGCAAAAAGGGAAACCAAAAATATTCAAGTGTCCAATATCTGTTTTTTCACCAATGAAAACCTCTTCATGAGTCTTTTCTCCCAAGATAGCATGAGGGATTATGTTTTGAATATAAAAAGTAGTGCTAGAGGATTCTTCCCATAAGGATGTGGGCAGATCCTGATCACACATCATGGATTTTGTAGCCTCACATATTGTTCCATTATTTCTTTCAACAACCCCATTTTATTGCGGGTTGTAGGGTACAGTCAGTTATCTTTTTATTCCTGCATCTCGATAGAATTCATTGAATTCATGGGACTCAAACTATCCACCATTATCATATATCAAAGCACGAACATGCTTCCCAGTATGATTCTCAACCAATGCTTTAAACTCTTGAAACTTGTTGAAAGTTTCACTCTTTGCTTTTAGAAAATAAACCCATGACTTACGAGAGAATTCATATATGAAAATAAAACAATACAACTAACCACTCAAGGAAGGTGCATACATAGGACTACATAGATCAAAATGAATCAAGTCATGGATCCCCTTGGATCTGTTGGTTCTACTTGGAAAAATATTCTTAATGTTTTTTCCAATAGCACAACCTATACAAACACTATCAAAATCAGATTTAAACATGGGCATACCTTTCCCCATCTTTTGCAATCTAGGTAGCGCTTTGAAATGTAGATGACCAAAAATTCTATGCCACAACTCACAAGGATTGACTGGGTCATGGATCATGGCGTGAATGATTTTTCCAGGAACTTTGTAGAGACCTCCCTCTCTAACTCCAATCACTGATATAGAGTTCAAGTCTTCATGCTTAGGCCACATGAGCGCTTTGTTGTCCATAAATATAAATTTGAATCCTTTATATTCTATAATTGAAACAAAAAGAAAATCATCCACATGCAATACATCTCCTAAATCCAACTGAAAAGAAGTGGATCCAACACCTTGGATCAAATAGGAGGTATTATCTCCAAGCTCCACCTTACTGGAAAAATTCTTTTCCTTTAGATATGTGATAGCGCTCATATATCCAGTCATGTGATTGGATGCACCAATGTATACCATCCATGTCTCAACACTAGTGATAATGGATCCAAAAAGGGCTGAGAATAGATGGTACTCATTCTTTGTCTCTTGATAATCTGATGAATTCTTTCTTGTAGGTTCATCTTCTGTAGTAGAAGCATGAAACCGTGATGAAGCCTACCCATGAACTTTCCTCTTTGCTTTGCATGAAATTCTCTTGCATAATGGCCCTTCTTATTGCAATTGAAACATTTAAATGTAGACTTATCAAAGTTCTTGAAATCATTCTCCTTTTGATGAGAGAATTTCTTGTGATATTTCTTACCTCTTTTCATCTGTGTCACAAGAGAGAGGTTATATTATTTGGAGGAAGTATACTTGCTCTAGATTCACCCTTATTCTTGTAGGAAATAATGCCACAATCTCTCAAAGTTAGGTCGCACTTCTCGACCATTTAGTATAGCCAAGAATGTCTCCCATGAAGATGGAAGACCATCAACAGTGGTTTAAATGAGATATCATCATCGATCGTCACACCAATGCTCATGAATCCACAACTTCATCCTTTTCTATCTTCATATTTCAAAGCTTTTTCTTCAATGCTCTCTTTTGATTGGGTGCCAAATTCTTCTCATGAATATTTGTCAAAGTGTCGAAGCATTCCTTTGCGGTCTTCAATGGAGTGATCATAGGAATAAAGTTGTTTCTCACAGAATCATAAATGATTCTCTTTAATTTGTATTGATTCTTCTTGAAGGTAATGCACTTTGCATTAGAAGTAGGCTCTTCAATAACACTGGATACATATCCATCAAAATTATGCTCTTCTAGGATATTCTAGATCCTGGCATTCCAAGTATGGAAGTTTGAAGTTCCTTCAAGATGGTCTTCCGGTCTTACTGAGATTGAAGCCATAATTATTCAACTACTTTGCACACTCGGGATCTACGTAGGCTCAATCTTGATTGTTGAACTTCTCTCTTTCATGCTCTGAGCACTGATACCATGTTAATTTTTTTTATCTTTAATTCAGAAATGCAACAGTACTTGAAATCAAATAACAAGCATACACATAAGCAATCACATTAGACACATGAATTTATCTTGGGGAAGCCCTCTATGACTTGAGGGAGAAAATCCCAACAAAACCTTCCTTAGTATATTGATAGATAGCAGCGAATGTATTTTACATCAAGCACCCCCGATGCAATTATAGAGCAAGAGAAAGATAAAAAAGAGAGACTTAGAATAATATCTTGCACAAATAGAAGCACCTTTCCTTCAAGGGAGAAGAGAATTCGCTTCACATTGAATTCATCAATCTATATAACATATTTATATATTCTTCACATGCATCAACTTCTATTTTTATATTTTGAATTCATTATGAACTCACCCTCAATCCGGATGTGTCAATCTTACATGAAGAAGAGCGCCCCACTTCTCATGCAGTGCATTAAATCACTGAACTAAGTCTTAGGATGAACTTCACCCTTAACTGAAAGCTTTCCCACTTAGTTAGGTGGCTAACTTAAGTGTCATCATGCAAGTGTTGCAACTCAAGTGTCGTCTTTTAGTTTAATATAAGTGTCATCATGTAATAACACTTAGTTAACTAGATCTTCTTTGTTATCACCTAGTTAAATCTCTTAACCGATTCTTTATTGTTAGCATCACTCTAGTGATCAATTCGAGTTCTCATTTGATTTACTGAAGTTTAAGAATTCAAAATATCTATTAATTAATTCTTTTATGTGCAATTCAAATTATCTCATATCTTATCACATCTTATTTTTATCTCTTGTCTTATTTGCATAGTACACATGTTCCATCATAATTATCATATCAAATATACTAAGGATATTTTTCCAATTATGTGATCATATTGTCCTACTATCGTTCCAAGTGGTTATATGCTAAAGTAATTCACTCTAGAGGTGGCCAGTCTCTAGAGGAGATTTAATATATCAACCATGGTTAGTAGTACATCACACACCATACATGCTTTGAAATGCAAAACATCACCTCAACGCATGAGGAACCACCTAAACACATGAGGATCTATCTTGACACACAAGACCTTAGCCTTGACTAGTAAGATTGTACAACATCATCACTTTGAAAAACAAATCACTTGACTCAACACATGAAGCTTAACCATTCTGAGTCCAACTCAAGATTCTTCTCAAAGTTTCATGAGTCCAACTCAAGATTCTTCTCAAATTTTCCTGAGTCCAACTCAAGATCCTATAAGGAACTACCTTGACACACGAGGCTCAATCTTGACACACAAGAATGACCTGGAGATTGAATCATGATGTTGTAACTTTAACACTTTTTTTCTTTGGAACATGTACATAAGCATCACACCCCCCAAAAATTATATGTTTAATAGAGGGTTTCTTACTAGTCGATACCTCATGCGTATTTTTGTCAATCAATGTTGATGTGGGTGATTGATTTACCAAGTAACATGCAGTATCCACTGCCTCTACCCAGAATTGTGTCCTCTCCCTACACCACTAAGCATGCTCCTTTACTTTTCCATCAACATCCTAATCATTCTTCTTGCAACTCCATTATGTTGAGGTGTGTATGGAGAAGTATTATGCCTTCACACTTCTTACAAAAAATTTCAAATTTATTCCCAGAGAACTCCCCACCATTATTTTCCCTCAACACCTTTATTTTCTTCCCTATCTAATTCTCTACGAGAGGCTTAAATTCTTTAAATTGATCAAATACTTCAGATTTTTTTCGAAGAAAATAAATCCACCTGTTCCTTGATAAATCATCTATAGATGAAACATAATACATAGATCTACCTAATGATGGAACATACATAGGTCCAAACAAATCACTATGTATTAAATCTAAAATTCCTTTTTCTCTTGTAGCATCAAATAAAAATCTTACCAATTTTGTTTTCCATATATGCATTGTTCACATAAATCGAAATCTAGTGTGCAATCAAACATATCTTCAACCATACCCTTTCCTTTTAATTCTTGAAGTCCCTTCTCTCCAATATGCTCCAATATTTGATACCATAACATTGTCTTTCCTCTAGAGACAATAGGGGTTCTATCTTCTTTATCTCCTTCCTCAGGAACAACAAAACTGTTACACCTGTCAGTGATTGTGCTTCCCAATAGTTTGTGTAGAGTTCCAATTTGAACTCTCCTCATCAACACCATTGATTATCGAACCATTTTGAATTTTTCTTTTGCAAATACAATATGTATACCTATATCACCCATCTTTCGATGGATATCAAGATTCTAGCTAGATCTGGAATGTGTAAATCCCCAATGATACTTATAATCCTTCATTCCTTGAGCTGCAACTTAAATCTTCCACGTCCAATGATTTTGGTTGTTGAATCATATTCTAAGAAAACATTTCCTCCATTCTACTTTTCATATTCACAAAACCACTCCCTATGAGGATTCATATGAAATATGAAAGGACACACCTAATTCAATCAACCATACATCACGATCTTAATGGGTACCTGTAGAGGCTAGGTACATGTCCCCTCCTTCTTCAGAGGGGGATTTTGCTTCTGTTGAGGTATCATTGGATCCATTCATTTTTCCAACATGTTTAGATCTACAATCTTTCTTATAGTGCCTAGTTTTGCCACATTTTTAGGATTTCTGCAAATATTTTCCTGGAGATTTATATCTCCCCATTGAAGCCTTATTCTTATTTCTCTCTTGGGGACAACCTCTCACAAACAAGGCATACATGCTATGAATATCCATGGTTTTTGCCTCATTTCCTTTAATAGAAAAGATGCCACTATTTCCTCAAACTTTAAGGTGGCTTGACTTGCACTACCTATTGCTACAATCAAATTATTCCAAGAATATGGCAAAGAACATAATAATGTAATGCATGTATCTTCTTCCTTCATTTTAATACCAATAGAGGTGATTTGACTTATTAGAGTATTGTAGGAACTTAGATGATCTATCACTATGTCATTATTATCATTCCTAAGGTGTCATACAATTTCTTTCAAAGAAACAACTTGTTGTGACTTTGATTGATACAAACTCCCTAGATTATTCCATAGTTTCAATGCATTGTATTCACCATATGCATTCAATAACATTGAATCTAATAGGAAAAGTCGAACTGTAATCCTTTCTCTGATTTATAGCTTATCCCAATCTTCTTTAGTTGATATAGTAGGTTGTGTACCTAGATCCGTAACAATCCATTGTTCTCAATCTACAAGAATATCTTCCATTTCAAGCTTTCATAGCTCAAAGTTTTAACTGTTAAATTTCTTAATCTCAATTTTAGGACTACTCATCATTCTCTTTCAATGCACAAATCACCGCTGCAAAGCTCCCACTAGACCGAGGTTTATTACAGACCCAAGATCTATCAAATAATTCAAGCCCTCAGTAATAAATGTGTCTCCCTGAAGCCAATAATCGAGCTCTAATACCACATGTAAGTTTTAAACTTGTGAATTGAAGCAATGCATACGCATTCTTAAGCAAAACAAAGATTAAACAATGGCACACACACAATACAAACAGATTTACCCTGGAAACCCTTAACAGGAAAAACCAACAAAACTTAGAGCCACACCTCTATCTGTTTCATTGTGTTCCTTAACCATTCATAATACAATTTTTAGATATTTTGTAGCATCCAAAAACCTATATTGTTAACCCATATTAGATTTAGACTTCAATCCCTAAACTAACATTAATTACATATTTCTTGATGAAATGACAAAAAAAAAGAACGGGGTGTTGCCTCAAGTCCACTTTGCACAATAGGGGGAGGCATCAATGCTCCCATCCCCCTACAAAGCTAGCGCCACACATGACACCCAGTGCAAACGATAGAGCACTAGACTGCTCTTGTCATAGGTGAACCAACCCACATGCAAAGAATATAACACATACCCAATAATCTAATACCAGTAATCTAGATTATATAGATAATGAAATGAAAGTCATGAATATGAATGGAAACACACACATAAATATTGCAGAGTATAATAATACAATGAAACCCAAGTTCTATTAATTATTGAAATACAAAAGATTGTAAAATGCAAAGCAATACAAACTAGTTTGAATGTGTGAACAATTATATTTACAAGGTGATCATGGTCTTGAACATGACAATGTTTTCATGAAACAAGCCCACATTAAGCATCGGTTTGGTTAAAATTGTCTTTATTATATGGTTTACACTTATGTTTTGCTACTTAAGACATTTACAAGACAATAAGATTATATGTTTAATAAATAAGGTGCTTGTTTTGTATTTTAAAATTTCTATGGAAAATCTTATTGTATGTAGACTCAACTCATTAAAATAATTTTATTTACACTTTAAACCTCTTTGTAAAATATATTTAAACTGCATGAATTTTCCATAACCTCTTTTAATACAAAATCTACCCATTCTCTTTTTAAAAAAATTAAATTAAATTTGTAACATCATGCATCATGCATCTTATTGCACCGAGTGAAATGACGTTCTCTAAAATCCAGTATGGGGGAGATGTTGTAACGTGATGTAACGTTTGTAACAAAATAATAAATAATGTTTGTAACAAAATAATTTAAAAAATTCATGTCGGCTCATAAAATAAAATAAAAATATGGAAAGTATTTAAAAAAAAGTATGGGGGAGATGTTGTAACATGATGTAACGTTTGTAACAAAATAACAGATAACGTTTGTAACAAAATAATTAAAAAAATTCATGTCGGTTCATAAAATAAAAAATCATGGAAAGTATTTAAAAAAAAGTATGAGAGAGATGTTGTAACATGATGTAACGTTTGTAACAAAATAATTAAAAAAATTCATGTCGGCTCATAAAATAAAAAAATTCTAGAAAGTATTTAAAAATAATAATTTATGTTGGTTCATAAAATAAAATATTATGAAAAGTAATTAAACCAGCATAGATCCATCTTAAACCTAGATCTATTAAGCACCGAGAGGGATCCAATTTCTTGAGGTGTAATTTTTTTTGTTTTATCTTAAATTTTTTACACATTAAGAAAAAAATTACCCCTCAAGAAATTGGATCCCTCTCTTTTAACTTCTTAATTATTTTTTATTTTTATTTTTGATAAGTTATGAGCGAACATGAAATTTTTAATTACTTTTGATTTTTTATACTAAGTTATGAGCCGACTTGGAAACGTAACGTGACAAATGTGCCAAACGTTACAACATCTCCCCCATACTGGGTTGTATTTTTTATTGCACCGAGTGTAACAAGGTGCTTACAACCCAGTATGGGGGATATGTTGTAATGTTTGTCACATTTGTCACGTTTTTCACGTTACGTTTCCATGTCGGCTCATAACTTATAAAAAATCAAAAGTAATTAAAAAATTCATGTTCGCTCATAACTTATCAAAAATAAAAATTACAACCCAGTATGGGGGGAGATGTTGTAATGTTTGTCACGTTACATTTCCATGTCGGCTCATAACTTATAAAAAATCAAAAGTAATTAAAAATTTCATGTTCGCTCATAACTTATCAAAAATAAAGAAAAAATAAAAATTAAAAGAGAGGGATCCAATTTCTTGAGGGGTAATTTTTTTCTTAATGTGTAAAAAATTTAAGATAAAACAAAAAAAATTACACCTCAAGAAATTGAATCCCTCTCGGTGCTTAATAGATCCGGGTTTAAGATGGATCTATGCTGGTTTTTGATAAGTTATGAGCGAACATGAAATTTGTAATTACTTTTGATTTTTTATAAGTTATGAGCCGACATGGAAATGTAACGTGACAAATGTGACAAACGTTACAACATCTCCCCCATACTGGGTTGTAAGCACTTCGTTACACTCGGTGCAAAAATAGATGTTCGTTTATAAAATTAAAACCTAAAACTTAAACCCGGATCTATCAATCAATAGAGATCAAACTTCTTGAGTTTAAATTTAAAAAAGAAATACACCTCAAGAAATTGGATCCATCTCAATGCTTAATAGAGACAGATTTAAGATGGATCTATATTGATTAAATACAATTAACAAATAGTATAGAAAATCACTTCAAAAATGTGACACAACTCCTATTTGCCACATAACATTTTTAATGATTATATTAAAAGAATCAAAATGTTTTCCAAATTTGAGATATAAGAGATACGTTATATACACATGTATATTTATAAATTAAAACGATAACTAAAATGACAAAAAAAATCCAATATTTAATGTTAAAAAAAGTTAATAAATCTTTACCAACTGAAAAATTAAACAATAAAATATTTACACTTTTTTAAATGTTTCTATACCTAATAATATCAAAGTTGAGATGATTATATACCTTAAATAAGAAAAATTTAAACACCTTATAAACAAATTAAATACCATAAATCCTAAATATTCAAAACAAAGATGGGGTGTTGAAGTTTAATAAGGCTTGACAAGTATATGGCAAGTTGGAAGTAAAAAGCTATATTTTTTATAAAAATTATTAATGGATGCATTCAAAGTGTATTTTTGAATGTATAAATAGATTCAACATCCTAAAATATCTCCATAACATTCAAATGATACAATTTTCACAAATAATATAATGCATAAATAGATTCAACATCCTAAATCCTAAATTCAAATGATACAATTTTCACAAATAATATATATAATTTTAATATTTTTTTTAAATTTCCAACCAAATTCAAAAAAAACAAACCAAAAAATATACTACTTCAAACATACCTAGAATATTAAACTATTGTGATTTTTACAATGTGCTAAACTTGGAAAATATTGAGTTGAGAGACCGTGGATATCATTTCCAAGTCATTAGATAAGTTTGAACAAAAAATCATGTTATTACAAAGTCATGAAGAATGAAGTGAGTGATTAGCTAAGTTTCATAAATTCAAAAAGAGTAATGATGAATGATGAATGATCCAACATAGATCCATCTTAAACCCGGATCTATTAAGCACCGAGAGGGATCCAATTTCTTGAGGTGTAATTTTTTTTGTTTTATCTTAAATTTTTTACACATTAAGAAAAAAATTACTCCTCAAGAAATTGGATCCATCTCTTTTAACTTTTTTTTTTTTTTTTTTTTTTTGATAAGCTATGAGCGAACATGAAATTTTTAATTACTTTTGATTTTTTATAAGTTATGAGCCGACATGGAAACGTAACGTGACAAATGTGACAAACGTTACAACATCTCCCCCCATACTGGGTTGTAATTTTTATTCCACCGAGTGTAACGACATGCTTACAACCTAGTATGGGGGAGATGTTGTAACGTTTGTCACATTTGTCACATTTGTCACGTTACGTTTCCATGTCGGCTCATAACTTATAAAAAATCAAAAGTAATTAAAAATTTCATGTTCGCTCATAACTTATCAAAAATAAAAATTACAACCCAGTATGGGGGGGGATGTTGTAACGTTTGTCACATTTGTCATGTTTGTCACGTTACGTTTCCATGTTGGCTCATAACTTATAAAAAATCAAAAGTAATTAAAAATTTCATGTTCGCTCATAACTTATCAAAAATAAAAATTAAAAAATTAAAAGAGAGGGATCCAATTTCTTGAGGGGTAATTTTTTTTCTTAATGTGTAAAAAATTTAAGATAAAACAAAAAAATTATACCTCAAGAAATTGGATCCGTCTCAGTGCTTAATAGATCCGGGTTTAAGATGGATCTATGCTGGTTTTTTATAAGTTATGAGCGAACATGAAATTGTTAATTACTTTTGATTTTTTATAAGTTATGAGCCGACATGGAAACGTAACGTGACAAATGTGACAAACTTTACAACATCTCCCCCATACCGAGTTGTAAGCACCTCGTTACACTCGGTGCAAAAATATATGTTCGTTTATAAAATAAAAACTTAAAACTTAAACCCGGATCTATCAATCAAGAGAGATCAAACTTCTTGAGTTTAAATTTTAAAAAACAAATACACCTCAAGATATTGGATCCCTCTCGATGCTTAATAGATCCGGGTTTAAGATGGATCTATGTTGGTTTTTTATAAGTTATGAGCGAACATGAAATTTTTAATTACTTTTGATTTTTTATAAGTTATGAGCCGACATGGAAATGTAACGTGAGAAATGTGACAAACGTTACAACATCTCCCCCCATACCGGGTTGTAAGCACCTCGTTACACTCGGTGCAAAAATAGATGTTCGTTTATAAAGTAAAAACTTAAAACTTAAACCCAGATCTATCAATCAAGAGAGATCAAACTTCTTGAGTTTAAATTTTAAAAAACAAATACACTTCAAGAAATTGGATCCCTCTCGGTGCTTGATAGATACGGGTTTAAGATGAATCTATGATGGTTAAATACAATTAACAAATAGTATGGATAATCACTTCAAAAATGTGACCCAACTCCTACTTGTCACATAACATTAAAAAATAGTGATTATATTAAAAGAATCAAAATGCTTTCCAAATTTGAGATATAAGAGATACGTTATATACACATGTATATTTATAAATTAAAACGATAACTAAAATGACAAAAAAAATCCAATATTTAATGTTAGAAAAAGTTAATAAATCTTTACCAACTGAAAAATTAAACAATAAAATATTTACACTCTTTTAAATGTTTGTATACCTAATAATATCAAAGTTGAGATGAATATATACCTTAAATAAGAAAAATTTAAATACCTTATAAACAAATTAAATACTATAAATCCTAAATATTCAAAACAAAGATAGGGTGTTGAAGTTTAATAAGGCTTGACAAGTATATGGTAAATTGGAAGTAAAAAGTTATATTTTTTATAAAAAATTATTAATGGATACATTCAAATTGTATTTTTGAATGTATAAATAGATTCAACATCCTAAAATATCTCTATAACATTCAAATGATACAATTTTCACAAATAATATAATACATAAATAGATTCAACATCCTAAAAATATCACTATAACATTCAAATGATACAATTTTCACAAATAATATATATAATTTTAATATTTTTTTAAGATTTCCAACCAAAATTCAGAAAATACAAACCAAAAAATATACTACTTCAAACATACTTAGAATATTAAACTATTGTGATATTTACTTGGAAAATATTGAGTTGAGAGACGGTGGATATCATTTCCAAGTCATTAGATAAGTTTGAACAAAAAAATCACGTTATTACAAAGTCATGAAGAATGAATGAAGTGAGTGATTAGCTAAGTGTCATAAATTCAAAAAGAGTAATGATTAATGAAGTCACCATTAAAGAGGGTAAGGAGTGGCTAATGGTCATCTCCACATTCTATGTATACGATCCTTTCGCTCACTGTTTAACATCCCCTAGATTCAAGCCCATGGTTTCTTCTATTTAATTTG
Organism: Larix kaempferi; assembly: GCA_027924585.1. NCBI lineage: Eukaryota > Viridiplantae > Streptophyta > Pinopsida > Pinales > Pinaceae > Larix > Larix kaempferi. The sequence continues at coordinate 4,630,592 of BSBM01000286.1, forward strand.
ACGAGATTTAAAATAATTTATTAATAATTAATATTATTTTAAACTATGAAATTTAATTATAATAATTTATTATTATTAAGGATTATTTAATGTTTAATACTAATTATTAATAATTAATATTAAATATAATTATAATAATAATTGATTAATAGTATTAAGAATTATAATAAACTAGTATAGATCCATCTTAAACCCGTAGCTATCAAGCATCGAGAAGGATCCAATTTCTTGAGATGTATTTTTTTTTAAATTTAAACTCAAGAAATTTGATCTCTCTTGATTGATAGATCCACGTTTAAGTTTTAAGTTTTTATTTTATAAAAAAAAATCTATTTTTTAATTACTTTTCATAATATTTTATTTGATGAACCAACATGAATTTTTTTTAAATACTTTCCATAATTTTTTATTTTATGAGCCGACATGATTTTTTTAATTATTTTTTATTTTATCACTTTTTACTATTAGATGTAACACTACATCACACATGTAACGCTACATCATACACGTTACAAGATCTCCCTCATATTATCACTTTTTACTCTTAGATGTAACGCTACATCACACATGTAATGCTACATTATACACGTTACAAGATCTCTCTCTTATTATCACTTTTTACTATTAAATGTAACGCTGCATCACACATGTAACGCTACACATACATGTTACAAGATCTCCCTCAATTAATATCATAGTCGATTGTGTTTGTAGCAATATCATAGTTTTCTCACCCTAATTTGATACCTGAAATGTTAGGAATATCAATTTTTTTTAAGTTAGAAATCTCTATTATATCACAGAAAGCTCAAAATAAACAAAATAATTGAGCCTCTCACAAGGAGAAAAAAACCCCAAAAAAGAGTCTGAAATGCATGAGTAAAACTGTTCAAATACTTCCATATGACTACTAAGACCTGTTGGTCTGAGCTAAATTGCAAAAAGAAACTGCAATACATGACATACTGGCGGCTTCTAGCCCGAAACATCAAAATGAGGGGTCTGAAATCCATTAAAAAAAACTTAAAAACCGACCTTGAGCAAGAAGGAGATCCATAAAAACTAGAGACTACTTTGAAGGGCCCGAACGTAGACACGGCTTGGTCTTGGAAGGTGACGACATGTCCTCTGCTAAACTCGGAGTCTCCCTCTTTAGACTGCTTGAATTCGGCTTGGAACTTAGGTCTGCACGCTTGTCCATTTGTGTGGTTGCCTCCATATTTTCCACGTTCTCTTCTGTCTTCACCGTCGTGGCATAGGAGGCTTCGACACTGTTACCACCATGAGGAATGTTGTGCATGTGTGTGGCCTGGGTGGAGGAACTCAATTCCGGTTTAGAACATTGCCCCAGCCAAGAGAAGTGACATCATTCTTGTATCTTGTTGCTATTTATATATAAAGAATTCTATTTCTTGTCCTATAATGTGTTAAATTTTGTCTTTCTCAATCTTGATAATTTAATACATTTGTTTGTCGTTAACTCTTTTATATTTGCAGCTTTCTATTTGTGTTCTTTTTTATTTGGAAATGCAGGTTTTTTAAGAGCATTTTTGGATTAGAGATTAAAGCAAGGGATCTTATGCAACTGTTGGATTACAATTCGGTCCTTGATCTTTTAGTTTCTAATTCTCAAATTGCTGAAAATTTGTTAATTATTTTCTTAAATGGATTTTTTAGTAGCTTTATGGGTCGCCGCTCTGTGATGGCTCTAACCCTAGCCATTAGAGGATTTTCCCTGAAACTGAATTGGCGAATCCATTGGGGAGAGTCTCCTATTTTGGGTTATTTTAGGATATTTATGTGGTTTTTTATTGTGCTTTATTTGATTTTTTTTTTGTTTCTGTTGTTTGTCTTGTAAAAATTCAGTTACAATAGTTTTATTTTCATCTAGGAACTCTTGATTTGTTTTGAGCCCGAAACTTTTATTTTTATCTTTTCCCGCATTCATATGCATCTTGTAGTGCTCACATAAGCGTATGTAGGAACCTTACCGTGCTCACGGGCACATATGTTCTTGGAGGAAGATGTTTCTTTTTATTTTTCAGTATTTTTGAGTTCATATGTGGGTTGCATTGTACCTGAGCATGTATATATGTGGGTTGTTGTGGGCTAAAGTGCGTATGACCATGTCTACTCTGTTTTTTCATTTTTTCTCTATTTAAATTGGAATATTTGGGTTTGGAGTCATTAATTAGTTGGGTTTGGCTCTATAATTGGTCTTTTTAACTTTAGGAAGTAGCTATTTTATTTTAAAAAAAAGAAGAAAAAAAATAGATTAGGGTTTCTACGAAGATTTGTTGTTCTTGTTTGTTTAGATTGTTGGATCACTATATTTTTCAATCTAAATTCTGTAAAATCTTAGTTTGTCTTGTTCTCTCATACTATTTATTGTTATCATCAAATTGAAAACACAAAAAGATTTCATTTTTCTTTGTTATTTCACTTTTGCATGAAAGCACATACATATACAACGTTAATGTGTATAAGTGACATATGTATACCTGCTATTCCATAGACGTGGGGCATGCATATACTATAATATACATGATTTCACAAGTGTAGGGCATGTATATGTGCTTTGGATCACAATAGGACACGTATATACGCGGTTTACCTTCAGGTAGGGCGCGTATATGTCTTGGTTGGCCCAAAAATAGGGTAAACAAATTTTGAATATTTTTTTGTTTTGGATTTTTAGGTTTATTAGGTTTAGTGGGGATCTGGGACTTTCCTAGATTTTCCAAATTCTGACTTTTAAGCCTTCAAAATCAACATTTAGTGTGTTTTTTTTATGCCCTGAATGACAAAGAAAATTGAATTTTTCATAAAGTCATAGTTTTCTTCTGGTTCATTTATGAATCTTTTAGGCATTTTGATGTTACTTGGAGTGTTTTGATTAAATAAAATATAATATATATTTTATTGGCATTATCTCATGAAAATCATAAAGAATTGCTTGCTTTGGTTATAGTAATCTCCTTAAAAAGTTGCAACTCGCTTAAAATTTTGAAAGGTTATGCTTGGTTTTTCTTTCTTTTTGAAAGTTGTTTATGGTCAAGTAACTATTTCAAAGGATTAAGTGGTATTCCCATTTTGCAAGTAGTATATTTTATATTTATTTTCAGTTGAGAACATCATCTTTTCACACTTCCACATCCTTCTGAGTAACAATAGCCTATAAAATCAAGCATTTAATCTAAAAAGTTATTAGACTTTTTTATTTATAGGGTTCACCAACTAGTCTAGGTGTAGAGCCTTGGATTAAGGTGATGGAAAACACTCTAATGATTTTTGAACTTTGAAACATAGGTGTTTGACATAGGATAGAGAAAATCCAAGTGTTGTATAGGTGTAGTCGGGAATCTCATCTAAAAAATGAGTCAAATAGGAGGTTGTGTCATATTAAGTTGTGTAGATTACCCCTCCAATACTTAATCGAGCATTTGTGGATTTTGTGTGTATGGGGATTTCAACTATACCAACTTGGGCCCTATGTGGTGTCATTACTCTTGAAACTTCGGGCTTAGCTACCTTGCCCATACATACAATCTCAATTTTCAACTGTTCCCCTGAACGTTGACTGTGAATTGGTAACCTTAGTTTCTTTTCTTAGGGACCACCTAGGTGACTGCAAGGGGATTCTCGCGGTACCTTTTTTTTTTGGTTGTGGGGATTAATCATCCAGTACTAATATTCGAAAGGCCCTTGTTTGCTTGAATTGATATCTATAGGTCTTTGTAAGTGGTGTGATTTTTATGCTTAGTTGGCCTTAGAGATTTCTTACTTGCTGAATCAGAATTTATGGTTAAGATTCCCGCAGACACCAAACAAGGGACCCCTATACAAGGGGTTTCTTGTGCTTTTCCATTTGTTGGGAATGTTAGTTCTCCCTTGATGGCTACCTTGAATCTTCCTGGATTCATCCTAGGGAAGTTGGTTTGGTTTTTTTCCATTATGAATGTCTTGAATGCTCATGATGCTTCTCAAGCAAGCACTTTATATCAAGGGAATCAAAACCCATTAGCCTCTTGGACATTAAAATATTATCCTCATCCTTATACCTCATGTGGTGAAAGTAGTGTTGCTAGTAACCAATAGTCTAAAAGGAATAGAAGGAGGAAGAATATGTGAAGACAAGGTTTCAATTACTCATCCTCTACGAGTCATGCTGGGGGAAATCACTTAGCCTCTATGAGTCATGTTGATGGAAATTACTCATCCTCTGTAGGTCATGCTGGGGGTACTCATCTAGTCACTACAAGTCATATTGGAAACCCACAACTAGCCACTGTGAGTCATGCTAGGGGGGGGAATTTCAGTCACTGAATGCATACTAAAAGTACGTCATCAACCAATGTTAATCATGTTGAGGACACGTCATTGATCATTGCAAGTAACATCAATGACAAGTCACCAATCATTATGTAATAAAGCTAATTGGTTATTACAAATGTTATACATATTAATTTATTAATTGGTAGTTTTAGGTTAATTAGTTATTATTTATTATTTATTAAATGACATGTCTGTTTAGACATGTCTCTTCCCCAAACGACCATATTTAATATGGTCCATTCTTTATAATCATTTATCAATCAATAATTCAAATACATATTTATTAAATAAATATTCCAATATGTAAGGTCTTTACCTTACAAGTGGTATCGGATATCTTAGTTCCCCGTTTTCTCCATTCCTCACACTCATTCCTTCTTTACACTCCATTCCCTACTTTTCCTGCATCTCCATTCCTCCTCTCATCGCCCTCTCCTCCCATTCCTTTCGATCCCCATCTCCCACGTTTCTCTATTTCCCCAATCACTTCATTCACATTATTTTCTCCCCACCTACACGCATAAACTTGCACCCCACGCCACTCATCCCAACACCCACACCCCTCTATCTCCCATATTGCTACACTCTTTCTTTCCATCGCTCCCTTACTTCCCTCCTCAAAGCCTTATTCCATCACACATTTTCCTCTTTCTATTGCCACGCAACCTGCTCCACACTGCCCTTAAACGACCCCACCTTGCCCCCGTTTCTCCTTATCCCTATCCATGCTCAGATCACAGCCCCTTCCCCTCCTCTCCACCGTTAACCACACTCTCTCCATCCTCGTCCATGCTCCACTCTACGCTCCTTCTCTCTGTGCTTCTTGTTATCCCCACGCTGCTCTCCCTCCCTTCCAACACCGTCACACACTACCTGTTGTTAATATTTGGTTGAGATTTGATCTTTAATTCTCTTGGATGTTGAAACTTGAAGCAATGAGACAATTCAATCACATGAAATTCATACAACCAGAACTCAAGATATAACCTGGGGAAAATCCTCAAAACTATGAGAACAAAAACCCCAACAACTCTTCTCAATATAATATAATGGATAGCAGAGAATGCTTTCTTTTACAACATGGTAGATTTCTTTCAAAAGATAAGAGATCACCAAAACACTCTCGGTGAAGATACATAAGCAATAGAGAAGAGAGATCAATCGGAGAAGCGCCTTGCCTTCAATAATAATATCCTGCACACAAAGAGAAGTGCCTTCCCTTCAATGGAGAAGAGAATTAACTTCACATTGGATTCATCAATCCCGTATAACATATTTATACATTATTCTCTTCTATTTTATCTTCTAACTTCACGATGAACTCACCCTCAAACTGGATGTATTAATCTTGCATGCAAAGGTGCACCCCACTTCTCATGTAGTGCTTTATCTCACTAAGATGTCACTTAGGATGAACTCACCTCTTAACTGAAAGCTTTCCCACTTAGTTAGGTGATTAACTTAAGTGTCGTCACTTAGTTAACTAGATTTTCTTTGTTGTCACTTAGTTAAATCTCTTTAACCAATTCTCAGATTTACTAAAGTTTCATATTTTAGTTTAACTAAAGTGAAAACACTTTAGTTAACTACTCCTTCGTATTTAACACTTAGTTAACTAAAATCATGTCGATTGATTTACTTGAAGTGACCATTGTGAGTTCTTTAGTTAACTGAGGGATATCTTTAACTGAAGCATTGATTGAGGCATACATTGATACTTAACTAAAGCTTTAACAATCTAAGTTCTCTTTAATTAGTTGAAATGTCTACATGGGAAATTTCAAATTCTCTTGATCTCTATGCTTTATCTTTTATCGCTTTATCTCTTACTACATGGTCAATATGTGTAACTTTAATTATCCATCACATTACATTATACTAAGAAGAATTTCAAATGTTGTGATCATACTCTATTATTCCGAACCAAATGATCATATGCTAAAGTAATTCACTTTAGAGGTGATCAATCTCTAAAGGATACTTAATAGCAATTGGTGATCATGGTTAATAATACATCACACAACATTAAATGATTTTAACAAGTAAAGCATGACCTTTATACGGAAGGTCCACCTCTATACGGGAGGTCCATCCCATGGATACATTTACACTGAAGGTTCACATGAGTATCATCACTTGAAACACACATGTCTAGATCCTTGTCCAACAAGACTTTACAACATCACTACTTTGATCAATTAACTCTATACAGGAGGAATAACCTGTACACAGAAGGCAATCAAAGTGCTCACCTCTATACGGGAGGATCAATCTCGGCTACACAAGATTGGTTTGGATAATGTCTCCTAATGTTTTATATTTAACACTCCCTCTGAGCGAGGGAGGCATTCTCTACCATACCAAGATTGTCTTGGAAGTACCTCAACTTTGCACTGATAGAGGCTTTATTAACACATATTCAATCTACTCATCAATAAGAATGTACTGAAGTTTCACTGTACCTTTTTGGACCATGTCTCGGATTAAGTGATACTTCATTTCAATGTGCTTCGACTTGTCATGAAACACTGGGTTTTCGGAAAGCTTGATGCAACTCATTTTCACACCTAATAAATGTAGGCTCAATCTTTTCACCAAACAACCCTGCAAGTAACTTTATGAGCCCCACTTCTTCTAGGAAGACAACACTAGTAGCTATGTATTATGCTTATATAGTGCTCTGGGATACGAATCCCTAATTCCTACTAGACCAAGTTATCATAGCTGGTCCTAGGCTATAAAAGTATCTGGATGTACTCTTACAGTCCACAATGCTTCCTCCCTAGTCTAGGTCTGTATAACCAAGTAACATGACTCCTCCACTAGAGGCATATCTGATTCCATATGAAGGTACCTAAGCACATGCTTAGCATTTGTCCAGTGTCTGTGTATTGGATCAGACATAAATTAACTCAAAATGCTCACGACATAACATATATCAGAACTTAAATGTATCCAGTACATTAGCGATCCTATAAGTTGTCTATACAAAGTGGGATCTACTGGATCTGATCAAAATTTTGACTCATGAAGTTTCCTCAAATTGGAAACCATTGGTCTAGTCATAGATTTGCAATATATCATGCCAAACATGCGCAATATATCCATAGTCTACTTCCCTTGAGATAGAAAAATTTCATATTTTCTTTGCCAAATCTCAAGGCCAAGAAAGTAGTGCATTAGACCTAAGTCTTTCATTTCGAACTCTGAAGTGAGATCCCTCTTGCACCAAGCTATTACATGTTCCTCTCTAGTTAGAAACAAATCATCAACATATAGAACCAATATTAACGGTTGGTTATTCACTACTTTGAAGTACAAATTTGGATCAACTTCACTCTTACTGAAACCTAGTTTCTGAAGGTAGCTATCAATTATGGAGTACCAATACCTAGGGGATACTTAATCCCATATAGAGATTTCTTTAGCTTGCAAACATGAGACTCCTTCCCATGCACCAAAAATCCTTCAAGCTGCTAAATATAAACCTCTTCTTGAACCTCACCATTGAGGAAGGCTGTCTTCACATCCATCTGGTGAAGTTTCCATCCTGTAACAGATGCAAGTGTAATCATTGCTCGGATTGTGTTGTACCTTTCCACAGGGAAAAATTTCTCACCATAATCGGTGCCTTGTTTCTGAGAGAAACCTTTGGCAACAAATATGGATTTATACTTCTCAATGCTACCATCTGCAGCATGCTTTATCTTGTAAATCCATCTAGAAGTCACAATGGACTTCCCATTAGGTTTGGGAACAACCTTCCAAACATCATTCTTCATTATAGAGTTGTACTCTTCTGTCATTGGATATTTCCAAATTTTCCGCTTTGCAACTTCTTCATATGAAGATGGTTTTAAATCATTGATGTGCCTCATCAGTGCAACATACCCTGAATATCTATCAGGTTTCTTGCACTCTCTAGATGTGCCTGCTAGTGCTCCATGCTTCTCTGCATTTTGTAAGATGTCTCGGCGCTAAATAGATCTTTTAGCGAGAGGTTCATCAGGTGACCTCTCAACCATTTCTATTGGTTCTTTAGAAGTTAGCGAATACGAGGCATCTTTTGGTTTCTCCCTCTCAAACTATGAAGGGGGATCAAAATTAGACTTGGGATCCTCCATTTATGAATCACATTGAATCTCTTTCGATCTTTTGAAAGCAGCTTCCTCATGGAAGGAAACCTCTCGGATGACTTCAATGTGTATCTCACTAGGTACATATATTTGGTATGCTTTGGATGACTTTCTATAACCCACAAAGGTTCCTTTCTTTCTAGAAGGCTCTATCTTTGTTCTCTTTCCTTTTGGTACATGAATGTATACTAGGCTCTTGAAGATACTCAAGTGTGAGATGTCTGGCTTCTCACGAGTAAACACTTCTTCGGGTGTCCTCTCATATAGAATGGCATGCGGGTTTCTATTTTGTATGTACACAATTGTACTGGTGGCTTATGCCCATAATGAGGTAGACATATCTTGATCATGCATCATGGCTTTTGCAACCTCACATATGGTTCTATTTTTTCTTTCGGAAACCCCATTTTGCTGAGGGTTGTATGGTATTGTTAACTGTCTACATCTTCCTGCATCACTACATAGCTCATTAAATGCATGTGAATCAAATTCACCTCCATTATCAGACCTTAATGCACGGATGTGATTTTATTTCTGATTTTGAACTAGGGATTTAAACTCTTTAAATTTGCTAAGAGTTTCACTTTTAGCCTTCATGAAATAAATCCATGACTTCCTAGAAAAATCATCTATGAACAATGCATAATATAAGAAGCCACTTAGGGAGGGGGATGACGTGGGACCACATACATCAAAATGTATTAAATTTAAAATCCCTTTAGATCCAATAGAACTATTGGAAAAAATTTCTTGACATTCTTCCCAAGTGCACAACCCCGACATACACTATCATGCTCAAAATCAAATATAGGCATACCTTTTACCATCTTTTGAAGTCCTAGTAGCACTTTGTAGTGTAGGTGTCCAAGCCTTTGGTGCCATAGCTTGAATGGACTGATAGTGTGGTGAATCATAGCTTGAATGTAATTCTCAGGTACCTTGTAGAGTGCTTCCTCTCGAATTCCAATCACAGTAGCAGATTCTAGGCTTTTGTTCTTCGGCCATAAAAGTGCTTTGTTATCCATGAAGATAACTCGGAAGCCTTTGTCTTCATGAACCGAAACTGAAAGGAGGTTCTTCTTCAAGCATGGGACATATAGAATGTCCTCCACATGTAAAATATCACCGGTTCTTAGCTGGAATGAGGTGGATCCAACTCCTTGGATCGAATATGTTGATTTATCCCCCAACTCTTCCATGCATGTGAACTTTTTCTCCTTTAGGTCAGTGATCGAACTCTTGTAATCATTCATATGTTTGGACGTGCCATTGTCAATCAACCATGTGTCTGCACTTGTGATGACGGATCCCGAAAGGGATGAGACAAGGTAATACTCCCTTCTTGTCTTGTTTTCTTTAGATGCATTCTTTTGAGTGGTTTCATCTTCGACAGAGGTAGAAGCGTGAAACTTTCCTTTCCCCTTATCTTTACACTCTCTTGAGAAATGGACTTTCTTCTTGCAATTGTAGCATCTAGATTTTGACTTTTCAAATCCTTTGTTGAACTCCTTCTTCTTTGGATGAGAGAACTTCTTTTGGAAGAAGGGTTTCTTTCCTTTCTCCATTCTTTCCATGAGGGAAATATTTTCTTCTTTAGTGCACATAGATTTTCTTTGGATTTTCCCTTCCTCTTGGATACAATCATGCCACAATCTTTCGAACCCAGGTTTCAGTTCTCGTCCATTGATAGAAGCGAAGAATGTCTCCCATGAAGATGGGAGACCATCAACGAAAGTTTGGATGAGATCATCTTCATCCACTACAACTCCAATGTTAACAAGCTGATCTCTTACCCAAGAGATCTTAGTAAATAAGGAGGCCATTGTATCGTCCTTCTCCATCTTGAGGTTTCGTAACTTGTTCTTCAATGCCCTCTTTTGAGTTGGGGCTTTCTTCTCATATAGATTAGTCAATGTGTCATAACATTCTTTTGCTATCTTCAATGGTGTGATTACGGGCATCAAGTTATCTTTTACTGAATAATAGATGATCCGTTTGGCCTTAGCTTGATTCTTCTTGAATTTGATGCGCCCTGCATTAGTTGTAGGCTCCTACAACACATTGGATACATAGCTATCCGAGTCATGTTCCTCTAGTATGTTGAGAATCCTAGCCTTCCAAATGTTGAATTTTGAGGTGCCTTCAAGACGGTATTCAAATCGTGTATTGTACAAAGACGGTTTGAGGTCTCATACAAATATTGATTCCATAGTCTTCAAATATTGTGCTCAACTTCTCAGGATCTACGTAGGATTGAATTTATTTAATCTCGAATTCAAGTTTTAAATCTAAGGTGCTTAAAGAATCCCATGACTGTCCAACTGCATGACATGTAGGTATGTTTAAAAGTTATTATAACACAAGATAATCATTTTTTTGGGAGGGGATGAATGTAGATATTCAAAAATATGTAGCAGAATGTGACATTTGCCAAAAAAACAAAAGTGAAAATGTCCTAACGCCCGGGCTACTCCATCTACTACACACCCTAATAAAAAATGGGAATAAATATCAATGGACTTCTTTGAAGGATTACCTATGTCAAAAGTGAAGGATAAAATATTGGTGGTGGTAGACTGATTAACCAAGTATGCACATTTTATTAGGGTAAGAAAAAATGATTTTACAAAATAAACAACTCAAGTTTTCTATAAAAATGTCTACAAGTTACATTGGTTCCCAAATATTATTGTAGTGACAGTGATGCCAAGTTTAAATGAAACATTTGGAGACAATTTGGAAAACAAATTGGGATGCCACTTAATATGACCTCAACTTACCACCCTCATACAGATGGTCAAACAGAATTTGTCAATAAATATTTGGAAACCTACCTTCGTTGTTTTATAACCAATAAGCAACATAAATGGTTCCAATGGTTGCATATTGTTGAATGGTGGTATAAGTCCATATATCTTACATCTGCCAAAGTGACACCTTTCCAAGCTCTCTACATATATGAACCCCTGAAATGGAAAGATTTAGCCACAATTCAAGCAAAAGTTGCATCAATAAAGGATAATTTAAAGGAAAATAAAAAAGTTGTTCAATTACTCAAGGAAAACCCAACAGTCGCTAGGAATCACATGAATCAATAAGCCAACCAACAACAAATAGAAAGAGAGTTTGAAATCAAAGATTGGGTGTTTGTAAGACTGCAACCTTATAATCAGCGATATCGTAAACAACAAGGAAATAAAAATTGGCTCCAAAGTTTTATGGACCATACCAAATTAACAAGAATATCAGTCATGTGGCTTATGGTTTGGATTTACCAAACAAAACTCATATCCGCAATTTTTTTTTTGTATCATGCCTTAAAATGGTGTTAGGACAACATCAAAAGGCACAAGCACTACTTCCCATGTTAGATGATGAAAGATGAATAATTTTGGATTTAAAAGCTATTATTGTCACTAGAGAGAAAAGATTGTGTTCTCGAATAATCGAGAACTATCTTATTAAATGGAAAAATCTTCCTAAAGAAGACGCAACTTAGGAGTCACAACATTTTCAAGAGTTGCATCTTTCATTACCCTTACTTTGAGGAGAAAGCAAAATTAAAGAGAAAGCAATGTTATAAATATAAATATAAATAAATAAATAAATAATTGATAAATTAAGATTAAATATTACAAACGGAAAATCAAAGTACACATATTGACCTGAGTCATGACTCATCAATATACTATATTGATAAGCACACCGTCACAAGGGTTATATATATATATATATATCACGGATTTATGAATATGAATTCACACTATGCATATTTTATCAACTAACCAAATTTTATTATAATATTAATATTAAATTAATTTAATATTTGGAGTATATGTTCCACATTTTCCATGTGTATTAACTCGGGCAACCAACTTGGAACGGAAAATCTATTAGAGTATTGTTTTCTACGATTTAAAGGTTGTGAAAGTAATAAGGGGTAAAACATTTAGAAAACACTTTTGGAAATTGTTTTTTAATATATATATAATTTAATTATTTTTAAATATGTTGATAATAAATAATTAAATATAATTCATGATTTTCTAGTAATACTTAAATTGACTAAGTTAAGAGCTGGAATTTTTTAGCTATAGATTTAAACAAACAATAATAATTTGTGACAACAATATACAATGTTATAATAGATTTAAAATAAATTCAAAACAAAATAAAAAATAAAAAACATTTTATCTCTCATCACAATTTTTATATAGAAATAAATGATAATTTTTTTTTCACAATACCCTTTTTTATTTTCAAGCAGAAAAAAACCATACCTTTGCTATTGTTAGGCCTATTATTTTTTAAGGTATCATTTTTTAAGTAACAAGCTAGTGTGGATGAGGACAAAGTGGAACCAGTTCAACGCAAGGGTCAACTCCAACAAAGCGGCTAGAAAATGGGGAAAGTGGTCATGCCGACTGTGTCAAAGCTCACAAGTTGAGTTAGTTAGTTAGAATTGGTCCACATTGTAATAATGAGTCAACTAAGAAGTTAATGGGTTAGTGGGAGCGGGGCTAGCTTAGTGCGCCCTATAAATATGTATGAGGAAAAAACTTGTGTGGTTGTTGTTATTACGATTATTCAGAAATATAGTTTCTGCAATGTAATAGGAATCTATGGTGTATGTATCGAAGATATTTAAGGAGAAGCCGAGTCGCTGATTTGCAGGCTGTGTACACAGATCCATTGTATGTCATGAAGAAATCTGTAAGTCCTACCTGAAGTGCTTATTTGGCTGCGACTCTAATAAAATACAAGTGCTTTTGTGGTTTTTCCTAGATGAGTTTTCCATGTAAAATATGGTGTTTTCATGTGTGTTGATGTATGGGTGATTTGTTGTGATATGTGTGTCTTTCCTATGTTAAACAATTAATTGAATAAATGATAGAATTAACTGTATAAAGAATGGATGTGATATATTAATCAGTTATAAATTTTGAAGTCTGTCGAAGTTATGATTCTATCGAAGCTCTGGTTTGTTGCTTCTCTATAGGTGTAATATGGTGATGAATTTATTGATCGGTGAATATTCCCCCTTTGTATTGCATGAAGTCTGGTTCCTATAGTTACCATAAATACTTCAGGTGAGACCTTATCTGCTCTACAGGTGTTGCTGAAAGGGTTAATTCCCTTTTGGGCTGATGTATGTGGATTGTGGTGTTTGTTGGTAAATGTTAAGTGTTGAACCCTGGTCAAAGTAAAAGTGCGCCAACAAATGGTTCCATTACCGGGACCGGGACTTTGACGATAAGGGGAATGCTGTGGCATCCGAAAAAGCCGGAGATAGAGGATTGGGTAGATCTGCAACTCGAAAAATTTGTAAGACAAAATAATAGGCATCCTTGCTTGGATAACGAAGGATCGTTAGATAAGTATGTTTTTACCGATATTCATGAAATATTTTTCGTTGAGTTTCCAATAATATTGTATGAATGGTTAGAAAGGTTAATTGAACAATCGACGAACTTCCCAAGAAGTGAACTTAGACATTGGACACCTGAGTTGATACAACGACTGAAGGGTGTCGACAACCGGATTTCTCATGCAGTGGAATTTTGGCTAGATCAAGTGTTGGAAGGGTATATTACCAAATTTGCTATTGACACCATCAAGTCCTATAGTGCAGAAGAATGTGAGTTCTTTAAAGGCTCGTGCGGTAAGTACCTTAAGTCTTTGAACTTGTCGATTAAAAAGATTCTTTGTAAAAAAGGCATAATGTGAATGGATTCTGACAAGTAGAGCGATTGTGTGTGGTGGGAATAGGTATTTTACAGATGATGGTCTGAGCGAGTTCATGGTCTGAGCTGACATTATTAGAGGAGAAGAAGTTGAACCCGATGGATACTGTGGATTTCTGCGAAGTGGAAGACGGTTTCGGTCGAATAAGAGGAGGAGAACTGCGATGGAAAAGAGGGGTTGCAGTGCGACTGAGAGAAGAAGCTACAAAGCAGTGTCACATCTAGAAGAGGATTCTAGTGAAGAAGAGGACGACTACAAGCTCATTTCTGAGGAAGAATAAAGTGTTGAAGGGACCCAAGACTACGACATACCTACGACCCCATGTACATCTCCAGAGACTGAGGTAAGACCTAATATTTATTTGCATTGTATTCTATCTAGTCAAATTAGTGGTAGTGGTCCGAAGGGTACGTCACCGAGTGGGAAGGCTCCCAGTAGTGGCCCAGTAGTAGTAAATCAATAAAATTCCCAAAGATCCAGAATGACTGGGGATGACATGAAGCTTCCTATTTTTAATGGGAATGGATCAGAAGATCTAGAACAACACTGGTTTTTGTGTAATGTTGTATGGATTGTGAAACAAGTTCAAGACGACAACGTCAGGCTGGATTAGTTGATCATGACCTTCAGAGGTCGTGCCTTAGACCGGTTCATTAAGTTTTATGAGGTTACCGGTAATCATCTTGCGAAGACCTTGGATGAAGTCAAAGAGGGATTGAAAAGTGAATTTAAGAAACCTAAATCTGAATCTCAATGTATTACAGAATTGAAGGAGATTAAACAAGCACCAAATAAGTCCGTTTGAGACTTCGACCAACATTTTAAAACTTTGATGGTTCGTACTAGCTTTCCAATGAATAATTTAGAGCATAAGGAATGGTTTATTGTTGCATTTTTTCCTCATATCATAGTTCCACTCATGCAACAAAATATATTGACACAGATGGAGGCCTTGGAATTGGCCATGAAGTTAGAATCATCCCCCATCAGCGATACTAGCACATGTATGGCTCAAATACAATCATAATTAGCAAACTTGTATGTTCATATACAAGATATCAAGAAGGGAAAAGAAAAGCGTGAAGATGTCTGGTGTACTAGATGCAAATATGATGGACACTCTAAAGATCAATGTACAACATTTCAGGATTATCTTAGTGTTGGAAATCCGAATCATTTGAATCCTGTTTCCTGGTGTCATATTTGTCATACTAAGGGGCATCGACCAGAACACTACTATTTTTTACAGAAGATGGTAAGTAATCCCTAGATATTATGGTGTAAGTTCTGTAGTTCTATCAGTCATGATGCGAAGAAATGTTGTGTGTACCAGTTGCTCACCAAATGAACTATAGATACGTTTCTTATGAAGGGAGAAGGCTCAACTGAAATACCTGAGGCATAATTCCACTAACTATGAGGTGGATTCAGAGGCAGCAAACGAGGAGGATTTGGTCGGGGTAGAGGACAAATCATATGTTATAACTGTGGCACTCCAGGACACTATCCTAGAGACTTCCCACACCTTGCGACCTCTTGTATGTACCGTAGAACATTGGATCATACCATTGAAGATTGTCCACATTGATAGCAAAGTGGCAAGCCAAACAAAATCAGAACCAGAACCTGAATCCGAATGTGAAGAAAATTTTAGTAGAACCGCGACTGGGCCAACATACTGTCGCTATTGTAACTAGTAGTGGTACCACGATGGGTGCAGATAAGAACGGTAATACTAATACACAGGATCCGTGAGTCAGACCAGTAACTAAGAATCCCCTATAGTTTGATATCCAGAAAGAAAAAGTTGTATTTTTCGAAGCTTGTGATGAATTTAGAAAGGGTGCATCAAGATCCAGGACACCACTAGTTCACGAAGAAGGACCTGTTTACAACATAACACCTCGCTTCGACAAGCCTGCACTGGAGAAAAACTATGGAAAAGTAAGTTCCCTCAATACTTTTCTCAGAAGTTGTTTGAATTTGATTAAATATGTGGATTCTTTAAAAGAACTGCAGTAGTTAGTTGAGGAGTCTAAGGGAGAAGTGAAATCTGAAAGGGTTTTTAATCATGTACAAAGAAGACATAAGACTGGTTGAGAACTGTGCTTAACGCGGAGATTGGTGATTATGAGATGGACTTTGTTATTTTGGATTTGGGTTCGGATGTAAACATACTGACTAAACAAACATCAGAAAACATGGGTAAGCCAAAACTATTATGGTCACCTATCCATCTACGACTATCTAATCAACAGAAAGTAATACCATTCGGTCGACTAATAGGGTCCCTGTCGAAGTGGAAGGGATGCGCACATGAGCAAATTACGAAGTAATAAAGTTTGTCGATGATACTAATATGTATCCTGCATTATTGGGAATTGTCTGGGATATTCAAAACCAGAATACTATCAATTTCAAAAAGATGATTCTCACATTTGAAAATTAAGAAATTAGAGTTGTTGCACCACTGGATCTGTTAGAAGGACAGAGATACATAGAATCAGTTAAAGGAGAATATGATACTCAAGATGATAGGATTAGTTTGCGAAGTGTTATCCATTGCTCTTTTGACTCTGGAAAAGCTCTTGAGAACTAGAAAAATAGGTTGCATGAAGTTTCTATGCGTAGGTGTGCCCGTGTGACAAAATCCCTACGTTGGTTTGGAACAAAGGTTTGTAATCTTCCTACTTATGAGGGGTTTCCTAATGTCGGTCAGTTTATTGATGAATTTGAAACCCAAGTGTCTGAACAACATCGCTTATTAGTCCTATATAACACCTTGGAAGAAACACCAACAAGATGGTGGGCTACACATAAGCCCTCAGTGTCTGGTTGGTTGCAGTGTTGAAGCTACTTGGAAATTTGGTTTGGGGAAGGGATCCCGTACATAGGAGAGAAATATACAAGACTTACTAGTCCTGCTGATCATCTGGCTACTTGCAATACAATTTGGTAGAATATACCCAAACAAGAGTGGGTCCATATGTTCATCCATACTCTTGACACTATCCCGAGAAATTGGTATACGTGGTTGGAGCTGCGATAAGGAACCGCAGATTGGGATTGTTTGGATTCCAGATTTAGACACACATTCAATTATGAGGATGAAAGTCCCGCAATAGATGCAACATTGTAGACCATTAAAGATAATATTTTTGAGGAAATCCCAGGACCTATATCTAATGTACCACAATGGACTGCAACAATTGAGAAAATGATGGAATGCTACAACATCAGTGGTGGACCAAAAGATGATGAACCGAGGGATATCCACATTCCAAAAAGCAAAGGAAGTTGTGATTTGAAGGGGCCCGACATATCATCAGATAAGTTTCTACACCCATTGAAGATCAAAAAGGTAAATATTGGTTCTAATGAAAATTCAAAGTTTGCAAATATAGGTGATTATTGGGATGATGAAACTGTAGGAAAAATGATTGGCTTATTGGATGAGTACCAAGATTTATTTCCTAATAAATTCTCATAAATGAGAGGTATAGTTGGTGATTTAGGTGAAATGAAGAACCCTTTGAAACCAGGTGCTAAGCCTTTGAAGTAGTGACCCTACATATTGAATCCATGGTATAAGGAGAAGGTTAGAGCAGATCTCGACATAATGTTGGATGCGGGATTTATCAAACATGTCGAAGAATCAAAATGGATCAGTCATATGGTCATTCAAGATAAGAAGACTGGAGAGATAAGGATTTGTGTCGACTTACAGAAACTGAATTGTGCATGTCTCCATGATCATTTTCCCACTCCTTTTACAAATGAAGTATTGGAAAGTGTCGGAGGACAAGAAGCTTACTCATTTATAGACGGATTCTCTTGATATAATCAGGTTAAAATCGCCAAGGAGGATCACTATAAAACCACTTTTGCGACAAAGTGGGGTTTCTTTTAGTACACGGTAATGCCTTTGGGTCTTAAGAATGCTCCTTACATCGTTTCAAGAATAGTTGTCGTTTCCCGCAAGGAGTTTATTCATAAGTTCCTAGAATTTTATTTTGATGATTAGACAATCTATGGGTTACTGAAGAATCACATTGACAATTTAAGGCTAATGTTAGAACGATGTTGCCAGTATCAAATATATTTGAACTTAAAGAAATGTATATTCTGTGCCCCATTTGGTATACGGTTAGGATATCGTTTTTGTAAGCAAGGCATGACGGTAGACCCTAGAAAGGTCATTATCATCATTGGTTTACCTCTTCCCAATTCAGTTCGACAGTTGAGGAAAAATCTGGGCCATACATGATACTACATGAAGTTTATTAAAGACTATGCCCAGATAACAACACTGATGGAAAAAATGCTCAAGAAGGATGAAAAATTTTAATGGAATGAAGAATTCCAATAGAGTCTGGATACATTAAAATAAAAGATCTTTACATCCCCTATATTAGTATTCCCGGATTGGAAGAAAGATTTTCATGTACATGTGGACGCTTCATATATCGCGTTAGGTGCATTACTTGCTCAACTAGGTGAGGTTTCTATCAACCACCCCATTTCTTTTGCCAGCAGGAAACTGTCTACTGCAGAGCGGAATTATACTACAATTGAAAGGGAGGGTCTTTCTATGGTCTCTGCGTTGCAAAAATTTCGGCATTATATATTAGGAGGAAATTTCAATATGTTTACTGATCATTCTACGTTAAAATATTTGGTTTGTAAGCCATTGTTGGGGGGGGGATATCTATCATTGGCTACTGTTATTTCAGGAATGTGATTTTGAGATCATAGTTAATCCTGGAAGGATGAATGTGGGCACCGACCATTTGTCGAGGTTGGAAAGGGGAGAAGAACAAGCTAGCTTAGAAGACAATCTTTCGGATGCACAACGCTTCTCAATAAGAATGGTTGATGACTACTTTCAGGATATTGTAACATTTTTGTCTATCAGAATGCCACCAGGAGGTTACACGACTGCCCATAAGAAGCAGTTAGTCATCCGGTCCATGATTATCAATTGATCATCGGAAATTTGTATAAGCTAGGACCAGATGAGGTATTGCGTCGTTGTGTTATGGATCACAAGTGACCATTCATATTGTCTGAAGCACATGATGGGGTGGCAGGAGGCCACTATGCAGGGAAAGCCACAACGCATAAGATCTTAAGAGAAATATTATGGTGGTCGACCCTCCACAAAGATGCTAAAGAATATTGTCAGAATTGCGACATATGTTGAAGAATTGGGAATCCTTCACGAAGAGATGAAATTCCATTAGTACCTCATGTTACATTACATGCATTTGACAAGTGGGATGTCGAATTTGTGGGACCTATCAATACACCAAGATGAAGAACGAGAGCAAGGTATATTATCACTGTGATAGACTATCTTACACATTGGAATGAAGTAGCACCGGTGCGGGATTGTACTGCTGCGAAGTTTTTAATTGAGAATGTCATAACCAGGTTTGGCTGGTCGCGCATTTTACTAAGTGGACAAGGTACACATTTTGTTAATAAGACTATAGAATCTCTTATTGAATAATTTCAAGTTTATCACCAAAAAAGTAATCCATGTCATCCATAGGCAAATGACATTGTTGAAGCATTCATTAAAATTCTGGAACAGACACTCACTAAAGTATATAATTGGAACCGTGATGACTAGGATTTACGAATACCTACAGCATTATGGGCTTATAGAACAACATGTAAATGGTTGACAAGTCAAACACCATTCAAATTGGTGTATGGACAAGAGGTTGTGATGCCCATGGAGTACATTGTCCCCGGTCTCAGGATTGCAACATTTACAAATATGTCTGATACTAGTGCTATTGAGGAAAGGTTAGTGCAATTACTTCAATTGGAGTAAGACCTCTTTGTCACAGGTTTCCATCAACAGGTGCAGAAGGACCAAGAAAAGGCATGGCCTGATCACCACATTACTAAGAAACATTTTCAGCAAGGAGACTTAGTTCTTCTATATGACAACAAATTCATTAAACACCCTGGTAAGCTACGAATGCATTGGGTAGGGCCATATGTCATAAATTTTATTACAGAAGGAGGTGGTGTACAATTACAAACATTAGATGGTCAAATACTCCAAGGATTGGTGAATGGGAGTTGGATGAAGCCCTATAGGGACAGTCGTGGTGTGTCGAAGTGAAAAGAGTTGATTGTAAATTTGTACATTAGAAAAAAAAATTGGAAACCCCAAGTTTTTAGTTTTCTCGTTGTTAGACCTATCGTAGTTAGTTGTGTTATGTAAAGTTTATTTGGAAACCCCAAGATACAGTTATGTCATAGCTTTACAGAAACCCCCAGTTACCAGTGCGTCAAATATATCTTATCTTGGGTACCCTAGACGAAGTTACAAAGCTGTCAATTGGAAACCCCAACTTTTTGGAATGTCGAAGCATCTCTATTCATCGAAGTTGGTGAACTGTCGAAGTAAGTATGGGAATATGTTATTTTTGTCCCCTGGAAACCCCAACATGCTAGGCCTGTCGAGCATACATCTTGTGCAATGGGATAATTTTCAAAGTCATACATTTCGAAGTTCCGGGGTGATCTTATTTGTCAAAGTTGCAGTTGTGATGCATTTATTGTTGTTTTTATGACGCGTTCTGTGGCGGCGCTAGTGGCCTTTTCGAATTAAATGATGAAGTGATTGGCATGTGTTAACGGATCTTCCAATACCCTTATCATCATTGGTGGATCTAGGACAATTAATCTATCTTGGGAATGACAGACGGGCCGCAAGTGCGGGATAAATTTAAAAGTCGCTCCTCCCTCTCTTGTTCTTCATTATGAACTTTGGGCCTATTGCAATCGTGAGTGAGAAGCTAAAAGCCAAACTTTGTGAGTGAGCTTGTGAAGAATGTACAACATCAAGATGCAAGTGTATTTGTCACCAGGTAGTGAATATCAAGGTTCTATCAAGGAAATACATCTGCCAGGATCCATTTTTCTTAGTGCGAAGCAACCAGAGTTCGTTTCTTCACAATTGCTTGAGAATGTGCCTCAAAAGAAAAGGAAAACCAATTGACCCAACCCTAAACCAAGAATGAAGGAACGCCATGATGCAGGTACTTCTGCGATGGGATCTTCCACTTTCTTTCCAGTGTATGTACCACCCCGAGATTCAAGTTCCAAACTAATGAATTTGCAGAAGAATGCCCGGTATCAAATTGATACCGTACTGATGCCAAATGGAGTTATTGTCCAAGGTGATATACTAAAGAACATCCAGAATTTGTCGTATGATGATCATGATACCAGTAAGTTTCCCGACATCAATTTCACAAATTTTATGAGACCTGCTGTTACAACAGAGGGCCATTCAATTGAGTTAATGCCGCAACAGTGGGTTCTCAGTGTGGCCCATACCGGTCTTTTGTCTCTGTTCCATTTACCACACTTTGGTCGCAGTGCAGATGCTAATGCATGTGTGAAGCAAGTATTATTTTGTTTGCATGGAGGGTGCCTTTGGATGTAAACCAAGGTATCTGTTGAAACATACCTCATCTCCCGTATTACAGGTTTACCTAAGGCTGGGGTAGACCTGTCACAGTTCTTTGTTGGCAAGGAGAGAGACCATGACTTGGTGATAAGGATGAATGAAAAGTACAATTTGACCAAGAGAAACCAAGGCTTTGAGGTAGCCTCTATCAACAACCAAGATGTTCGGTTCACTGCAAATCTATTAGCCACTAAGATCATGAGAAAGAATAGACCGAACCAGGTGACAACCTCTATTATTGTTGCGGTAGAGTAGTGTGAAATGGGTGTTCAAATGAATTGGTCGATGTTCTTGTTAAATGAGTTCCTGGAAGATGTTGCAGACACACAAGATAATGGTACACTGTTCATATATTCGTGGTTACTATTACTCATTTATTTTTTAAGCTGGGAAGAGCCTGAAAACTATTAAGGAATGCAACCTATCGGCCCAGTTCAAGGGTCACATTACATGAACCTATCTTATTTGGATATAAGGAGCTGACAACAAGAAAGTAACATGTCACTATATATGTAGTTAGAGGAACTAAGGTATTACGTAGTCCAAATACCAAGGATTGATGAAGCAGTGATAACAAAGTACTGTGGGGTGGCAAAGTTCAAATCTGGGCCCCACCATATGCATGTCTGGGAAAGGAGGGATCCACACCAACATTGGTTGGTGATGGGATTAAAATTATCCAATGACAAGGTCAAGCAAATGATTCAATAATGGCCAGAAGAGTGGAAAGTACCTGTCGAGCTTGAAACTATATCGTTGGATCCATCGCAGCAGAAAGATAGTACTAGTCAGAACACACCACCAACTGAAGGGGGGGTGACGACGAAGACCAACAATCTATCCAGATCCCCATTGATCCACAAATTGGAGAAAAATGAAAACGTGAAATTTCAAGGCAAGGCATCGGGAAGAAGCAGAAAGCTCAGCACCATGAGAGTGCCCAAGCATTGAAAAACAATTACATCAACATCCTATTCGACATGATGATGGAAGTGGCAGAAGAGAACATAAGGAAAAAAGAAGATAAGATAATACAACTGTTCGGCAGTGTCACTAACATTCTGGATACGTTGTGCACAGAATTAAGAAGATTAGAATCTCAACCCTGTCGTTGAGTACATTTGCACAAGTTGAGGTGGAGCATGAAGAGAAAACAAAAACCCTAGAAGCATCACTTCCCTCTGTGGAAGGGGTAGTAAAGATATTTCTGTGAGCAATTTAATTTGGAGAGTCAAGCAGTTTCGAGCTTCCAAAGTTGGCGTATGTAGACTTTAAACTTCCTGCCTTACCCCTTTACATGTTACATTGATTGCAGGAAGGTGTTACACAAGAGATCAAGTCAAGGGAGAATTCCCTCTTGGAGTACCTAAGGGGGTATAAGAACTAGGATGCCACATTGGGGGATTTAAATGTAGACCTCCAACATGATAAGGATATGCTACGACAAGCAAAGGGAAAGGTAGAGCAAGCTGTCGAAGTTTCCTGCCAAGTGATACCAGAAGTATAAGTGATTAATGAAATGACAAATGAAGAGAAGGTGCATCAATTGGAGGCAATCATCTCGGGATACCATCTTAAGGTACAGGAACTAGAAGCAAAATTGCTTCCTATAACCCCTCCTAAAGTCCCGGAGCAACGACGAGCAGAAGTATAGAAGGTCGTTAAAGATTTACAAGCAGCATAAGCAAAATCCATGAAGATGTATAACACTGTGTTGCAATCCTAGGACGCCCTGTTTAAATATGCTGAACTACAGGAGATTCAGAAAAGGCTTGGGGCTGCTAAGGGAAAAATGAGTGCTTTATGGGAGCAGTTGAAAACTCTCCCTCTGATTCAGCAGATGAGCAGGGACAATGAAAGAAAATAGTTACAACAAGAAGTCAATAAATTACGGTTGCAGCATAGGAAACGCATTGAGAGGGTTCAAACACTTCAGTCTGAGGCCTAGCATATATCAAAATATATTGGGAATTGCCATGCTTCCATCCATTCTCTAGTCACTCAGGCTGTCGAGGTAAGCCAAAACTTTCTGTCAACGGACGTAGTAGAAACCGTTGGCCAGAAGAGTGAAGAATTCCATTAGTTGGTCGCAGCTAGCAAGACCATTTTTAGGAGTTTTCAACGAAGTTACATGAACTTGACTCATAGCCTTCAAGTAGCTCATGATGAGCCACATGTGAGTGTTGGGGGCCTGTTAGGCCTAATATTTTTGAAGGTATCATTTTTAAAGGAACAAGTTATTGTGGATGAGGACAAAGTGGAACTATTTGAATGCAAGGGTCATCTCCGACGAAGCGGCTAGAAAATGGGGAAAGTCGTCATGCTGATTGTGTCAAAGATCGCAAGTCGAGTTAATTAGTTAGAATTGGTCCACATTGTAATAATGAGTCAGTTAAGAAGTTAGTGGGTTATTTGGAGCGAAGCTAGCTTAGTGCTCCATATAAATATGTATGAGGAAACAACTTTTGTGGTTGTTGTTATTACGATTATTCAGAAATACAGTTTGTGCGATATAATAGGAATCTATGTTGTATGCGTCGAAGATATTTAAGGAGAATCCGAGTCGCTAATCTATAGGATATGTGTGTAGATCCATTGTATGTCATGAATAAATATGTAATTCCTACCTGAAGTGATTATTTGGTTGCGACTCTAATAAAATACAAGCGCTTCCGAGGTTCTTCCCAAATGGGTTTTCCATGTAAAATATGGTGTTTTTATGTGTGTTGATGTATGGGTGATTTGTTGTGATATGTGTTTATTTCCTCTGTTAAACAATTGATTGAATTAATGATGGAATTAACTGTATAAAGAATGGATGCAATATATTAATCAGTTCCAAGTTCTAAATTCTGTTCGAAGTTATGAGTCTGTCGAATCTCTGGTTTGTTGTTTCTCTATGGGTGTAATATGGTGATGAATGTATTGATTGGTGAATATTCCCCCTCTGTACTACATGAAGTCTGGTTCCTGCAGTTCCCATAGATACTTCAGGTGAGACCTCATCTGCTCTGCAAGTTTTTCTGAAAGGTTTAATCCCCTTCCAGACCGATGTTTGTGTTTGTGGCGTTTGTTGGTAAATGTTAAGTGTTGAACCCTAGTCGAAGTAAAAGTGTGCCAACAACTATTCCTTAGAATAAAAAAGTACATCCCTAGACAGGTTCACATGCTACAATAAATGACAAAAACAATAAAAACTCTCCTATAAATAGACCCAATACCTTTTGTTCAACATATAAAATTCTATAATCCCCACCTAGAAACATTTAAAAAATGATAACCTGTGACAACCATTAAAGGCATAGTCCAAAAATATCCAAAATAGTACAAAATATTAAAGATCATATCAAATTGATATGAGACATTAGCTAATATGAAAAGATGTATTTCAATCCTCTGTGAAAAATGACTCCATCAATCCATTCCTCCCAAGAGAGAAATCCTTCCTCTTCAGTTAGAGCTTCTTTGAAAAGAGCATTTTCCAGTGAGTTGAGCTCCCGGTATATTTGATCAATAGTCCAATCATAGAAAGAGTCCAAGAGTGAATCAATTCTTTGACACCAATGCTGAAGCGATAAAACTTTTAACTTATATAACTTCTTTTCCCAACTAACAACTATCAGAGAATCACCATATATATTA
Source organism: Larix kaempferi (assembly GCA_027924585.1). Taxonomy (NCBI): domain Eukaryota; kingdom Viridiplantae; phylum Streptophyta; class Pinopsida; order Pinales; family Pinaceae; genus Larix; species Larix kaempferi. The sequence goes on from BSBM01000286.1 coordinate 4,655,945, forward strand.
ATGCAATTAATTCCAGAAGAAGAAGCAATTTTTGTTAAGCACCAAAGTGCCAATAGTGCTTCCTTGGAATTAGATCCCAATGAATCCACAGTTCATTTTTATCCTGAATAAATGCTCCTTGTTGATTATCAGGTGTATACCAATTGTACATCGTCCATCTTGTGCAACGCCATCAAAATAATCTGAGATAATATTTATAGCAGCAATCTCAACAATCTGGCGAGGCCTTCTGGAAGAATCTTTCACATAATTATATTCCTTATACATATTTATAATTCTCAGGGAACTAGCATATGTATTCTGGTGATTCCCTTCAATAATTGCAGTATTTCAATACTTCCAAATACCCCAACATATGAATGCTGAGAGAGTCCTAAAAATCTTGCATGTATTGTACCAATTTTGAAAACTAGCTTTAGAGGTTCCAGATCCCCAAGATTCAGAGACATTCAAAAAATTACAGACTTGAATCCATACTTGCTTAGAGAATTGACAATATACAAATATTTTATTAATAGATTCTACCTCCAACCTGCAGAGGGCATAAATATTTGTACCATACCATCCTCTATGAATTAAATTGTTCCAAGTCTACACACAATTTTCAAAGTCAAGCCAAATAAAGAACTTAATTTTTAGGGGGATGTGCTACTTCCACAGTTTTGAAAACCACCATCTTGGAACACAGAAAGTGTCATTTTGTGCAATAGTTGAGTAAGAAAATTTAACTGTTATTTGACCAGTTTCATGATTTTGAGACCAAACCAATTCATCATCATTATTTGTAAGTTTGATGCTAGCAGAATTAAGATAAGAGATGTATTGTGACCATTCCGCCACCCATATGCTACCCGAACCCAGGTCACGAGTAGACATCCAATATGTATATGAGCGCAGTAACCATTGTGGATGCTTGGTGTGGGCCAATGTAAAGAAACCCATCTCTCCAAGATATTCTCTAATATATAAGGATATAAGGAAGTTTTCCTCATTTCCAATATAGGGATCTATCCCAATCAATATATTACTTCCATTCCTGACTCTCCATGCTAGGTCTTTACTAATCCACAGATAGATTTTTAAGATCCCACTCCCAAAGTTTGATGGATTTCTAACATTTTTATTAGGATTTCTAATCCACTGCAATATGTTCCCCTTAATGTATTTTCAATGAAGAACCTCAGACCAAAGTCCTATACCAAAGAATCCACACAACATACTCTTCATTCTTAGGGCATAACTAAACCAAAATATATTTTTTATATCCCATCCACCCATATGATTTGGTTTGGAAATTCTTTCTCGATTGACCAGGTGAATTTTACCACCATCTACGTTCCCTGGCCAAAGGAAATTGAACATCAATCTTCTAATCATCTTTAGAATAGACTATGGAATCTGAGCCATAGAGAACCAATATACAAGCATACAAATAAGCACGACTTTCAGGAGAGTAATCCTACCGCATAAATAAAGAAACCTGTACATCCACAGACCAATTCTTTTCTCATACCTTTTCACCAGCCAAATCCAATCATTGACTCTGTAACAATTGG